>OX336390.1:801564037-802853565 GCA_946902985.2 Meconema thalassinum | reverse complement strand
GAACTGTTATCTCAAGGAATCAACAGCCGCTAACATCTCCTCCCACTCAACATATGGTCAGACAATAATCACATATCCATAATTGTCCTCGCAAGGATACAATATGAATCTGGTACCAAGCTGACAGAAATCAGTCTCTGCTGAAATTCCCGCTTGTAATACCACAAAAATATGCTCACAGTACACACATCTGGGACTGACATAACGCCTTTCACATGGGTCTGCTGAATTAGAGCTCGCAAACATTTAACACAATATTTAAAACCTACGATAGAGCTGAGTACTCTTCGTCACAAATTACATTGCTCCAAAGGCAATAATCACACTGAATCTGATCAATAATAATTCTCAACAACATTTAATTACCCTCCAATCTACTATATAATTAGATTAATTCAGTCCTACTTCTGAAACACGACATATCTCCGAGAGACGTTTTTAACCGCACTTCGTAACCTAGGCGAACACGGCCGTTCACATAGATACGTTAGTTAACACAACACAAAGAAAAGAACCTTCCATTAACTACAATTGTGCGAGCTGCTTCCAAACAAAAGTGTGCCAGATCAAAACTAAATATACTACATTAAATCACACAAGCAAAGTATTTACAAAAATATGTCCCATAAACCATAAGTTAATTTAATAAATAATAAAATATTATTTGTACTCATCTCTTGTTGTAGTCACCCGTCAAAGAACATCAGACGCCATTCCCCAACTGGATGGTTCTTTATCTCATAGCAGCCATCTGGACGGACTGTTGAGACTTCCACACTTCTTCTGCATTCATCGATGTCATCCTTGCGCTGATACAAAAATTAGGTTATTATACACTTTATGTCTGACTACTAAATTCGCTTGTTCAGGTACTAAATTCCCTGTCACTGTTCGTTGGCGAATTATCGACGCTACTGTCCCTATAATTATAGTACTATGACTATCTATCACTGAATTTACCACTTTTCAATGAATCTCCTGTGTCCTCGACACAAAAATACAAGTCTATCTCTTCAGACGAACAGAATAATAGTCTACGTCCGTAGACGAACAGAATAATAGTAATGTCTCCTAGACACACGGAATGAAAAGTCAATGTCTTGGCTCTTCGACACACTTATAAATGAACTGGCCCTTGGGTCTAGATGGAGGGGGATTTTATGTAAAAATTTATCGAAGTACTTGTGATACAGGAATGAAATACATATCACTGAACTCGTAATATTGCACAGGTCAAGAATATGCCCATTAATCCTAGAATCGATCGTAGAGATTTTGTCTAGGCGATTTCCCGCGTGAATGCTAGCCGCCGCGTACCCCAGCCGGAGTTGGCGCGCAAGTAGGCATTCTCTTCTCATTGGTTCTCCATTTTCTGTAATTTGGCGGTTTCTAGTAGATCTTGGCGTCTTGGGAGTGTCTATTTTCTTCATCAGCCATTCACGTTACTGCATCATATTTCTTCTAGGCGCGAATATCACAATGAACATACCAGAACCATGTCTCACCGCGCGTCGCTTCTAAAATTGAGGTAGCCACACCTGTCCCTGTGATACATAGCTAAGCTATTTCTTTTCATAGCTCAAGTACTTAGCCTTTTGTTAAACTGATGCAGGTATGTCCCTACTGTCTCCAACAAATGCTTGAGATTTCCTCATCGCTGTCTGGCTACTTTCATGATGCTGGTTGAAATATTTATTAATTGAAGAAATAAAATAGTAGAATCATTTAACCAACATAGGGTAAAGGGTTCACAACTCTCCCACTCACAAAATTTCGAACTTAGGAATAAAGTCGACAATTTTACAATACTTCCGTAGGCCAATTTGTTTTATTTCCAGAATCACCCCTTTTTCTTACTTGGTCTAGGCGCTCCTGTCTTCAATGGCATTTACTCGTTTTCATATCCTGCTTGTCTCTCCCCCTTCCAATCTTGCGTGACGCTCGATGCCTGCGGCAACACCTTACTTGCCTCGTTAATGTTTGTCAACAACAAGTCTACTTCCTCGTTCTCAACGTGCCGTACTCAACTGCTCCCCGTTGACTTTGTTGATAGTAGGACGTCCGTATATTCAAACAGCGTCATTATTTTCGGCGCTACCATGGTTCACGTCGACGATATTTCTTTAGGTTGGCAGCGTTGTAAACTGACATCGTTCCTGTGCTCAATTCTTTCACTCTGTAAGCATTATTTCCAAGGTTTCTTACGATAGAATAGGGTCCTATGAATTTTTCGCAGAATTTACTAAAGATTTTCTTTTCTGGGTCCGATATAGCAGGTCGTTTTACCAAAACGAGCTGGTTGACTTCAAGATCACCGTGGAACCTCTTATTTCTTACTCGCCGTAATCTGCGGTCTGCTTGTTTCCTCATGTATGCTCTCGTTCTTTCAATTCTCAAGTCTGGTGCTATCATGGGATCTTGTGGACAGTTAATGATGCTCTTCCACGTTCTTACTGGATACTCGTTCTTGTGTAGGACCATAGGGATTTGTCCTGTTGACTCGTGCCTGGTAGAATTCATGCATGTCTCTACGTCCTTAATTTTATCGACCCATTTGTGGTGTTCGTTCGGAATGAAGATTCTCAAATATGCAGTTACAGATTTAATTACTCTCTCGCTTGGATTTGCTTGGGCATGTCGGATACTGCTTAAAACATGTTTTATACCCATGTCTTCCATTCCTTTCTTGAATTCGGCGCTTGTGAAATAACTGCCGTGATCTGATAATATAAACTCTGGTTTTCCAAGGGTTGGAATAACTCTATTACGAATGCGACTGAGTACCTGCTTCGATGTGGTTTTCTGAATAGGGCATAGTACTACAAACTTAGAAAATACATCAATGCACACCAGCAAATGACGGCAACCTCTCCTTCCCTTCGGAATTGGACCAAGACAGTCCACCGCCAGTAGCTCACATGGTTTCTGAGGTAGCAATGGTCTAGGATATTGCCTCAGTAAATAATTATTTGGCTTTGTCCTCTGACACGGGTCACAAGTTGTAATGACGTCACATATAGTTGTTCTCATACGTGGCCATGTAAATGTCTCTCCTATTGTCGCTTCGCACTTGTCTAAGCCCACGTGACCGTAACTTTCGTGCGTATGCCATGTCAATCCTCGTTGTAACGATGCAGGTACTAATATGCGTAACTTGGTGTGGTCATTATCTACCCATTTGTGTAGCAAATTGTTGACATAAACATATCTTCCTTCTTTGGCTTTCGCTTCTCGAAATGCAGGTGTTCCTGTAGGTAGTTGCTTTTTGAAGTAATTAATTAATAGCATCATCCATGGTTCCGCTTCCTGTTCTCGCTGTATCTCACGTAACTCCTCCAAGAATTCCCGGTCCTTCGGTGTTAACTCCAAGTGTTGTACCATCGCTGTTTCTTCATTATCAGGCTCTGGGTTCCTGCTGAGTGCATCCGGTATCACGTTCATCTTCCCTGGACAATGTTCAATTTCAATGCTGAACTGCTGAATGTATATAGACCAACGTGTCACACGTTCGCTTGCCATTGACGTCTTAAACAAGAATGTTAGTGCCTTGTGGTCAGTTCTGACAACAATCGGGTAACCATAGATTATTCGTTTCCATTGTTGGAGCGCATGAAGGATGGCCAACAATTCTAGCTCGGTTACAGTATAATTCCGCTCGTGCTTACGCAATTTTCGGCTGACAAATGCCAAATATGTTTGTGCTGCAGGTTAGCTGGATCCTCTTGGTAGAGCATAGCACCTATCCCAATTAGTGAAGCATCCGCTTGGATTATAAATTTGAGCTTGAAATCTGGATATCCTAATTTAATGCAGTTTTCTAATAGCTGTTTTGTTGCTTGGAATGCCTTCTCACATTCCGCGTTCCATGACCATTTGTTATTTTTCTTTAGCATTTCTTGCATTGGAGCTACAGTCTCCGTATAACCTGGACAGGTTTCTTTAAAGAATCCCGTTACGCCTAAGAAAGCCCGAATGTGCTTGACTCTCGTTGGTGTAGGGAAATTCTTTATCGCTTAAATCTTAGCTGGATTTGGCTTCACTTCCTCCTTGTCAATGACGTGACCCAATTATAATATCTCGCTCTTGAAGAAATGCGATTTCTTCAGGTTTACTTTGAAATTCGATGCGTTCAAGTTGCCCAATACTTTATCTAAATTTTCCATGTGAGTTTCAATGTTGTCGGATGCCAACAGAATGTCGTCAATGTGTCGCACCGTCATCTCCTTTACTTCCTCGGTTAGGTTCCGGTCCAGTGCTCGGATTAAAGCACAGCCCGCTGTTTTGACCCCAAAAGGCATTCTGACGAAACAATATGTCTGGTTATCGAATAAGAAGCCAGTTAGAAGCTGTGACTTCTCATCCAATTCAAGATGGTGGAACGAGCTCGTCAGATCGACTGATGAATAAATGCTCTTGTTTTTAAAGCCTTTTAATACGTCTCTGATAATTGGCGCTCTGTCATACTCAGGAAAAATGAGTCTCATGTTGAGATTTCTGGCATCTAAACAAAGTCTAATAGATCCATTTGGTTTTGTGACTGCCAAAATCGCATTTAGATAAGGTGTAGGTGTCTTCCTTATCACTCCAGCTTCTAACATCTCATCTATAATGATTTTAACTTGACCACGATATTTTTCAGGAATTGGGTACAATCTGCTTTTGAAAGGTGACCAGTCCTCGACTTGCATAGAGTACTTGAAATTTAAAATTTTTCCAGGTACTGTATCAAATACTGTTTTGTGCTTCCTTAAAATCTCTTCCAACTGTTTTCTGTGTTCACCCCCAAGTTGAATGTCATTGAGCCGCTCCTGTAATAACTCTTCAAATTGTGCATCGCTGTTACTTCCTTCTGTTAATAAAGACCATATCTCCTGGGATTCTATCTCCTCATCTAGTTCCACAACAGCCCCTCCTATGATGTTATCTTCCGCCTTTCGTACCTCCTCTTCCGTCTCTTCTGATATTGCTTCCAATGCCCAAGAATTTACATCTCTTCCGGTAGTGATTTCATCCATATGCAATCCCACGTTTTTCAGCTGGTCATATTCTCTAAAACTGACTGTATTCTTGTGTAAATCTATCACTGCTTGATAGTCACAAATGAAATTTGCACCAAGAATTATATTGAAATTCATCTTTGCCATGATAATGAATGTTTGCCCAAAAGTGTGTTCCAATATATTCAGCTCTAAGTATGCCTGACGTTTACAAGTAACGGTGCGTTCAGGAATAACACCCCTCACTTTGAGCTGTGGTACCGGAATTACAGGAATATTCTGAGTCCGTCCCAACTCTCGAACCAAGGCCTCCGATACTAGACAGATCTGTGACCCCGTATCCAATAAACATCTTATATTAATTCCACCAATCCTTGCGTAAATAATGGGTAATTGCCTAATTTCATCGTTCCGTGGTTTCACCGTCTCCACCAGGCAGTCTTCTGGTAAAGCAATCCATTCTTGTATGTTCGCTACTATCCATCCCTCTTCAACTTCCGACTGTTGCGTTTGTAGGCTGTCTTCTTTATCCAAATTTAACATTTGTTTTAGCTCCAGTGCGACTCCCATCATCCGTTTGCCGCCGATGTCCTTGATATTCCTCTTGTCTCAGTAGACTTCCAGCTTCCTCAGTATGTGTATCAGGATTCTTCATGTTCCCAATGGCTTTTTCCCATCTCCCTAGCTCTCCACCTTGACTAGCGTGTAATTCCTCTAGGTAATTTTGTGATTGAGCGTGCCTATCATCCCAGTCATCTCGATAGTTACGTTGATCTCCTTGATTTTGCTCTCTCCTTCCTTTCCATCTTTGATTGGCATTGTAATCACCGTATCTTCCATAAGGCCTGTCATTCCTTCGATTATCACGCCATTGTTGATATCCTCTCAGTTGGTATCTATTGTTGTAGTGATTTTCGTTGCGCTGATATGGTCTGTTTTCCCCTTCTTCCTGGTTTCGCCTAGGTGTGGAGGTGCTTGTATTAGTACCCTGCGTTTTAGTATTTCCCTGTTTTGTCTTTACGACCTCTGTAGTGTTGACTAATTCCAGTTGTCTTCCTCCTCTAAAATGACTATGAGATGTGGTCTCATCCATTTGCCGTAATATCTGCTCTGCATGTAGGGCCGTACTAACGTTTGCTGCGACTAGCACTTGCTGTACATTAACTGGCATTTGCCTTGCTATTGTCATCACCAAATCTGATTCGTTTAATGGGTAATCCAGATCGCGAAATTTTAGCATTTGCATGTTAAAGAAATCTGAGTATTTTGTCTGCTGGGTAGTTTGGTATTTTCTAGAGTAAAGCTCCATTCTTAAACTCTGTTGTATGGCGGGAGACCAGTATTTGCGCAGAAACGCTAAGTTAAAGTCTGACATGGTTCCAAATGTATATTTGAAACTTAAAAACCAGGTGAGAACATTCCCTGATAAAAATCTCTCCATCATTCTCAATCTACGTGCTTCAGGTACCCCAGTGTCATTGAAATGGTCTTCAATCTCTTTGATAAAGGCCTTAGGTGTTACCCCTGAATTTTCGGTGTATTTCTGCGGCTTGTAGTCATTTGAGCGAATTACTTGAATAAGTTGTGTGGGCTGATGACCGTCCTGTGGTGTTGAGCTTCTATCTACGTTCTTACGAAATCCTTCCGTGTTTGTTGTTAATGGGCTCTCTGCTTGAATCTGACTTCCTGCTATGCTGTGTTGGGAACTATGTGAGTCATCCTGCTTGTCTTTCAATGCTCCCGTTTTAAATATAGACGATTGTTCTAATGAGCGAAGTTCGGCTTTAATGATCCTGTCTGTCTGCTCTTTAAGTCTATTTTTTACCTCTTGCTCCAAAGCTTGAATACGCGTGTGGTTTTCGCCTACTGTTTTAATAATGGTGGATCTTTCCTCTCTAGAATCAATATTCATTTTCTTCCAATCTTTCCTGATCTGTTCTTTAATCGTGCTTATTTTTTCTTCAATCTGGCTCTTATTTTCATCCTGATTATTTTCTATCTGGCTCAGCCTTTCGTCTAATGTACTCTTAAATTGTTCTTGTTCCGTTTCTAGGCTTTTCCACTGTTCCGCTGATTTTATCTCTAGACGGTCCATATCTTTAATTATGCCTGATATGTTCTCATCTACTGCTGATATTTGCTGTTGAATGACCCTGCCACTTTTCTCCATCTCCTTAAATCGTCCTTCCAACTTATCTTGAGCTATTTTGACCTCGCTTGTATTCATTGTGCATGCTATTTCAATCTGCTCTAATTTAGCTAACACCGTTTCATCGAGAATGCTAATTTTTTTATCAAAAATTCTCTCCATTTTTTCAATCTGCTCTAATTGTTTCTCATTATTTTTGCTTACATCACGGGCCAGTAATATCATCTGTTGGTTTGTGTGCTCTTTCATCTCTGCGGTTAACGAAGCTAATTGGTTCGTGTTTTTATTATTTTGCGCCTCTAACTGTGAATTTATAGTGTCATTAATTTCATTCTTTAATAACCTAGCTTGTTCCGCCTGATATTCATTTTGCTCAATTCTACTGTTGTTTAACTGTGTCCGCAATGATTCACTTTGTTCTAACAGTTTAGTATTTAGCGATTTACTTTGTTCTGACAGTTTAGTATTTAGCGATTCACTTTGTTCTGACATTTTCGTATTGAGCGATTCACTTTGCTCTAACATACTAGTGTTTATTTGTTCAGATAATTTTGTATTCAACGCTTCACTTTGCTCTAACATACTAGTGTTTATAGATTGACTCTGTTCTGATAATTTAGTGTTTATTTGTTCGGATAACTTCGTGTTCAGCGATTCACTTTGTTCTGCTAATTTAGTATCCAACAATTCCTGAGTTCTCCTCGCTGCACTTTCAATGATCTCCTGGATCTGCGCCACCGTTGCCATGTTTTACAATATATATGAGACATATGGGAAATGGCATACGCCAATGCCCTTTGACACGCACATAAATCCAATGCACATTTAATTTCTTTATCCTACTCAGTTCATTTATTTTTACCTTTAATCCCATTAGTTGATTGCATCTCTGAGTAGTTCTAGTTTTACTCAATTTAATTTTAAACCCAAGCACATATTTAGTCATTAAACAGTTATCCTGATCTGATATTAACACTGACTAATTAACAAAGTATTAATTGTCATTTTAGGCTACAGCCTCCTAATATTTCCATGAGTTTGACTTTCTACACAAATCTAGTTTTAACTTTATCATTGGGCGCCCGGTATCACATCTTAATTTTACTTTAATTTAAAAGACAACAACGTGAACCGTATTTTACTTTGCAAACTCCTGATTTTAATTTATCTTTCACACATTTGGCGGTATCCACTTCGCCTCAACTACTTTTAATAAAATATCACTTCCCGGTGATTAAATACTGTCATATCTGCCTGCACTTGCGGCATGCCAGTTTTACTCAAATACGCCACTATTGACATGTGTAATCTCCCCGTTACACCACAGTGAATAGCCCCACCGTTGGCCGCCAGTTTTCACCTATGAACCCTTCAGAATAGCAGTGTTTTATGCAAGAATCCTTAATCAAGGGGTCGCGTTCAGTTCATAGTGTGGTGTTTACGTCCGCCAAACTACGTGCTTTTCTGAGGCAAGGGTTATAGGATGAAAACTATAACTAAGAAAGAAAGGAGACAAAACGTAAGATAATAACAAGATTTAATAACTAATTTGTGCATAAAAGAATAAAACAAAACAATAATAAACAAAATCCTCCCTGAATTTTCCCTGACAGGAATATTTATCACTTTGAGGAGTCAGATGGATCTCCCCTTTTCTAATAAAATGTGGATCCAAGTTCCACTATCTTGCATATAAATTTATGTTCGCGTGGTGACTATCTACGGGAAATGAGTACTTGGATGATCATTCGTTCACAACGGGTTAACAGCCACGGTGCTCACGAACAATCACCTCGTAAATCAACTTTTATGGCTATGGGCATAACATTAATAACAAGTAGTTCCGTGAAGAACTATACAGCCTATTTTCATATATCCTACTTATGTTAACTGCCACAATCAACATACACAATTTCAGTTTAATTGCTGTAACAGATTCGTAGATATTGAGAACCGTCTAAATATTTCAGATTGTCGCCAGGTTGGATTTTTATTTTTGTACTATTACATTAAGATTATTGTGTACGTGTGGTATTCAAACTTCAATCGCATGATTAGACAACAAGAAGTAAAAACGAGATTTTAAAATTTCGCACAGCAGCCATCTTGTGATAATGCAAACCATTGAAATAAATTAGATGCCAGTGGATCAACATTTGTATAAGCATTTAACGTGCAACGTTTCACGGCACTCGGATAGTTAATTCTCGAGAAACGTCCATTTAAATATTTATACTTCGCGTCGCCGCCATGTTGGATTTGTGCTCACCAGGTTCCTGAAAGTCCTATAGGTGAACATATGTTCATAGTCTCTATGAACATAAAAAAAATCAGTTTGGTTGCTGTAAAAGATTCATAGATATTGAGAACCGTCTAAATATTTCCGGAGCTCACCATTTAGGAGTGTTATGTGTATAGGCCATAGAGTTATGTACCATTCAAGGACAATTATTGCCTAGGTTCATTATTCAAACTTTCACTTCGATCGCATGATTACGACACAAGAAATAAAAACTTAATTTTAAAATTTCGCACAGCCGCCATCTTGAGGTTATGTAAGCAATTGAATTAAATTAGATGGCAGTGCATTACAATCTGCAAAATCAATTACTGTACCACATTTCACTGCGCTCAGAGAGTTAAATCACGAGAAAAGTCTATTAAAATATTTTAAATTCGCTTGGTCGCCATGTTCGTTTCGTACTTTACAGGTTTATGAAATATACATAGGTATACCTGTATCAATATCCTTTATCACCGTACAAAATTGCAGGGTGATATCTGTAATAGTTTCGGAGATATAGAATGTCAGTGAAATATTTCGCACAGCCGCCATTTTGAGGTTATGTAAACAATTGAACTAAATTAGACTCCAGTGCATTACAATGTGTATAAACATTTGCTGCACCACGTTTCATTACATTTAGATAGTTAAATCGCGAGAAAAGTCTATTTAAATGTCTCAACTTCGCTTGGCCGCCATGTTGGTTTTGTAGTCACCAGGTTTTTGAAAGTCTCATAGGTGAACTTCTAGTAGTGCCCTTTATCACCGTAAACAATTTCAGGGCGATATCGGTAATAATTTCGGAGATATTGAATGCTAGTGAAATATTTCGCACAGCCGCCATGTTGGATTGGTGAGACGTAACAAAATTTGAAGGGCACGGTCGAGGTCGCCGGGAATAGTGCTATGTACTTCCCGAGTTTCATTGAAACCGCTCCAGCCGTTTCGATTTTATTAGGGGGGACACACACACGAATCACACACACACACACACACACACACACGCACACACACACGGACAAAAGGTGATCTCATAAGCCTATTTTTTCAAAATTGAAAATAGGCTAAAAATCCTTAAATCTAACTCTGACACACATATTACAACTCTACTATTTACAGGCATCTCTCTGAGATCCTTATTAGTGTGGTGACACACTTAACCAAATGAGCTGCCACAATGGCCAGATACTCAACAACAAGGAAACACAGCGCCGCACGTGACTCACGAGTCACTGACATGGAAAATCAACATAGAATAAACCAACAACAACAAACAACCTGAGTGGTTAAGATTACTTTATATTAACAAAACTGCATGTTAAAGATAGCGCTTCGAAGATTATCGTGTTTCGTAGGCAACTCCCATTTATTTTAAACAATTTTACCATTGATCAGTTTCTCACATTTATATTTATTTTCAAGTAATTGGGAGCCAGACGTGCACTCCACTAATGAGCTCTGCTTGCGAAACTCAGCCAGCCCTTGTGACCACAACTCACCCCTTCCACAATACCAGTCATGTCCCCCATCCAGTGTATATAAATAGCCGACCAGCTGAACTGTTATCTCAAGGAATCAACAGCCGCTAACATCTCCTGCCACTCAACATATGGTCAGACAATAATCACATATCCATAATTGTCCTCGCAAGGATACAATATGAATCTGGTACCAAGCTGACAGAAATCAGTCTCTGCTGAAATTCCCGCTTGTAATACCACAAAAATATGCTCACAGTACACACATCTGGGACTGACATAACGCCTTTCACATGGGTCTGCTGAATTAGAGCTCGCAAACATTTAACACAATATTTAAAACCTACGATAGAGCTGAGTACTCTTCGTCACAAATTACATTGCTCCAAAGGCAATAATCACACTGAATCTGATCAATAATAATTCTCAACAACATTTAATTACCCTCCAATCTACTATATAATTAGATTAATTCAGTCCTACTTCTGAAACACGACATATCTCCGAGAGACGTTTTTAACCGCACTTCGTAACCTAGGCGAACACGGCCGTTCACATAGATACGTTAGTTAACACAACACAAAGAAAAGAACCTTCCATTAACTACAATTGTGCGAGCTGCTTCCAAACAAAAGTGTGCCAGATCAAAACTAAATATACTACATTAAATCACACAAGCAAAGTATTTACAAAAATATGTCCCATAAACCATAAGTTAATTTAATAAATAATAAAATATTATTTGTACTCATCTCTTGTTGTAGTCACCCGTCAAAGAACATCAGACGCCATTCCCCAACTGGATGGTTCTTTATCTCATAGCAGCCATCTGGACGGACTGTTGAGACTTCCACACTTCTTCTGCATTCATCGATGTCATCCTTGCGCTGATACAAAAATTAGGTTATTATACACTTTATGTCTGACTACTAAATTCGCTTGTTCAGGTACTAAATTCCCTGTCACTGTTCGTTGGCGAATTATCGACGCTACTGTCCCTATAATTATAGTACTATGACTATCTATCACTGAATTTACCACTTTTCAATGAATCTCCTATGTCCTCGACACAAAAATACAAGTCTATCTCTTCAGACGAACAGAATAATAGTCTACGTCCGTAGACGAACAGAATAATAGTAATGTCTCCTAGACACACGGAATGAAAAGTCAATGTCTTGGCTCTTCGACACACTTATAAATGAACTGGCCCTTGGGTCTAGATGGAGGGGGATTTTATGTAAAAATTTATCGAAGTACTTGTGATACAGGAATGAAATACATATCACTGAACTCGTAATATTGCACAGGTCAAGAATATGCCCATTAATCCTAGAATCGATCGTAGAGATTTTGTCTAGGCGATTTCCCGCGTGAATGCTAGCCGCCGCGTACCCCAGCCGGAGTTGGCGCGCAAGTAGGCATTCTCTTCTCATTGGTTCTCCATTTTCTGTAATTTGGCGGTTTCTAGTAGATCTTGGCGTCTTGGGAGTGTCTATTTTCTTCATCAGCCATTCACGTTACTGCATCATATTTCTTCTAGGCGCGAATATCACAATGAACATACCAGAACCATGTCTCACCGCGCGTCGCTTCTAAAATTGAGGTAGCCACACCTGTCCCTGTGATACATAGCTAAGCTATTTCTTTTCATAGCTCAAGTACTTAGCCTTTTGTTAAACTGATGCAGGTATGTCCCTACTGTCTCCAACAAATGCTTGAGATTTCCTCATCGCTGTCTGGCTACTTTCATGATGCTGGTTGAAATATTTATTAATTGAAGAAATAAAATAGTAGAATCATTTAACCAACATAGGGTAAGGGGTTCAATGGTGAATCGATTTGCACACATACGTGGCCGCTATTAGGAAACTATTGGGCTGATTACCTTGTAGTTCAGTCAAAAGATGCTTCACACAAAAAGGTATGTTGTTGCAAAATTTGATAGAGATCAAGTGACTAGTTTGGTCGTAACTTGATTTAAGCTTTTAACATTTGGGTGGCCGTCATTCCGTTTCCATCAAGATGGCGGCGATATAAAACATGACACTGAGGTGCCCTTTGCTAGTGCTACCTCTGTGCCAAATGTAGTTCAATTCGGTTTTACCGTGTTTGAAGTGATATGGGGAATCGATTTGCACACATACATGGCCACCATATGCAAACTGTTGGACGGATGACCTTATAACATGCTCGAAGAACACTTCTCACATAATGGTATGTTGTTGCAAATTTTGGCAGAGATCTGATGATTTGGTTGGTCGTAATTTGATTTAAGCTTTTAACATTGGGGTGTCAGCCATTACGTTTCCGTCAAGATGGCGACAATGTAGAACATAACACTGAGTTGCATTTGGCGAGTGCTACCTCTGTACCAAATTTCGTACAATTCGGTTTCACCTCGTTTGAATTGATATGGTGAATCGATTTGCACACATACATGACAGCCATCCACAAATTATTGGGCTGATGATCTTGTAGTTTGGTCAAAAGATCCCTCATACATCAAGGTATAATGTTGCAAAATTTGGTAGAGATCGTATGATTAGGTTAGTCGTAACTTGATTTAAGCTTTGCACATTTGGGTGGCCGCCATTACGTTTTCATCAAGATGGAGGCGATATAAAACATGGCACTGAGGTGCCCTTTGCTAGTGCTACCTCTGTATCAAATTTCGTTCTATTTGATTTTACCGTGTTCGAATTGATAGGGGGGGGGGCAGACATTCAGAGTACACACACACAGACACACAGACAGGCACACTATTTTTGGCCCTGTGTAGATCTCATAAGTCTACTTTCATTTTTTGCAAAAATCGAAAGTAGCCTAATAAATCGAACGGATGGCCTTTTCGATATTATTGTTATGTCAAACTATTTTAATATGGTACTAGAAGACCCGTGCTGCTCCGCAGCATTCTCTTCAACAATCCTACAGCACTTCTGTCCATATGACATTTACATGTCTTCATGCTAGTGACCTGAACAGACATTTACGGTACCGTCGCTTTTGGGTAAATGATGTAGTAGACTTATGAGATCAAATGTGTGGGTGTCTGCCTGTCCTCTGTGTGTCCCACTATTTACCCTGCGAAAGCTTAAAAGGCGCACGGACATCAGGCCGAGGTGAACAGCTAACCCCAAACACATAAGCTATACTCTTCTCTGAAGAATTAACTCGACACGACTCGGCAGTTTGAAGCGGGCTGAAGCTAGGGTGATAGGTCGCTCGCAAGCTCGTAAACTCACTCTGAAGCTTGTAATTTAAATTTCCACTGAATGGAGATTGCTGGAAGAAATGAAAACGTAAAAACAATTACAGTGGTCGATGTGGGAGCTGTCGCGGACTTCTTGCAGAACTTTACATGCTGAACAATTCTCAGAGAATATCGTTTTTTTTAGACACATGGACGTTAGGTTCTTCTTCAACTCAATTCACTGAAATCGTAAATGCTCGGCTTCTTTGGTCATAAATAAATGTCTTTCTACCTAATCCTTCATCGAGAAATCCTTTACAGAATGGTGAAAACCGCATCAAAATCCATCAAGTTGCTCTCGAGATTACCCGTTACATCCAAGAATTGGGAACTTGGTTTTATAATAAGTAGATAGAGATATCCACACAATTTAAGGCTACAGCGGGACAATTTGGTGTTTTGTCTACTTATGAACAATGGTATAAATTTAAAATAAAAGATGGGTCTCTTATATTTGAATTTAGAGATGTAACTCTTGGTTAACATATAGAGGTGTGCAAATTAATAGAATTAAATAAATAATTTTAATTAGTCGTAATTACTTTTATTCAAAATCATTTTATTGACCAACTTCTTTTGTTGTCCTACTTAGTAGTGTTTCATCTGCCGTGGAATTACAACTTTTTCCTTAAGGAATTGCGTCTGGAAACTTTCAGATTATTGGATTCCGAGGGATATCTGGGCTGGGTCCATTTTCAATTTTTCCTTGACTTAAGAATTCAAGTCAGGTGATTTCAATGCATACAGTAGTTCATGAATCTTTGAATAGTTCAATAGCGTTCATCAGTTAAAAGACCCCAAATCCCTCCACTCTAAATTCTAACGTAAAGTAGAGTGAAGTAATAAAAACGGAACGTGTGGCATTTTGCATTTGCAAGGCTCCTCTGTTAGTGGAAATTCTAAAAAATCATTTTAATTTGAGTTTCTTAAGGGACACTGGGACTGAGTTTTCTAATTCCTGTAAATATTAAGGTACAGTCTTGATATTTTGTTTGCTGGTATTAAGCTGTAGTATAAACATGTGTGCCAAATTTGATCAATGTAGCTTTACTAGCTGCATAGAAATTAATTATTTTCCAATATTTATATGCAAATTATTCAAATATTCAAAATGTCAAGCGCGTCAAACTAATGTAGATAGCACAATTTATTTATATTTTTCTAGTTCCGCATTCTTATACAAATAAAATAGTGCATCGAATTTGAGATTGTATTGTTTACTATGAAGATATAATTTTTTTCCCCAATGAAGTTTATTTTTTGTAAAATTCTTGAAATTTGAAGGTTTGAATTTTTTTTACAGGCAAACCAGAACTCCAATCCAAAAAGTAATGCACACGTTTGTGGATAAAGTACTAAGGAACATGTATGTTAATTTACAAGAAAATTGCATTACATCAGTAACGCGTACTAGATTTTATACATCAGAAAATGTGAAACTGAGAAAACTGCATTTTTCTAAAAACATGCATATATTTTAATATTTCCATTCAACGTACCCATTAGAACTCTCCTGCAGCATAAGTAACACCTTCCTTATTCTGTTTTGCAACCTCCTTCTTCATCTTTGTGACCTTAGTCTTCCGTCGAGTTGCTTTCTTCTTCTCAGAGGACGATCGCTGACTCTCATACTTCCTGCGAGCATCACGCCTAAGGACTGCCTGTTCAGTCACATAAGGAACTGAAGTTCTTTTGATGTCCGACTTCAAGTCTGTTGTAGCACTGCATCCCATATTAAATTCTGCTACAGCATTGCATACAGAAATTTCAAGTCTCTTTCTTGATATAAAAGTTTCTTTCGGACACTTCCTCCAAATGGTAGAATGTAGACACTCATTTTGATTCTGCGTGGCACCACGGACACATCGGAATAGTAATTCATTAGAGGCCAGCCTCTGATAAACAGGCATTATTTTACACACTAATGACTCCGAAAGCTTGACAGTCATTTTGTTATGACTCATAGGTACCTTACCTGTCGCTATACTTCTGTTGTAGAAGCACCAAGAATCGACGCCTTGGGGGCACTTCTTATGTTGGGGCTTACTGTCAGTGGACATGTAATGGTAGAGAGTGGCGTAGATAGCAGTTTTCATGTCTTCAACATTAGGTGTGTGTTGTACTATGGCATTCCTATAATAGCTGGTAAGCTTGGTAATCGTAGCATTAGTAAGCCCGCCTGACCTGCCACCCAACTGGACACCCTTTATTTTCCAATTCTGTACCATCTGTCGCAGACCTGTCCCCATTCTCTTTGAAATGTGATTCACGCATTCCTCCTTTTTCAGTACTGTGTTGCTGCCATACACATTTGTACTGACCAAATGGTTGAACGTTTTAGAATCACCATCAGAAAGGACAGTTGTATAACGCATCTGGCAGTCTGAAATGGAACGGTTCCATAAAATTCCAGCAGCAAACATTTCCATTGCAACAGAACTACCCTCATAATTCACCTGACACTCCCCACTCTTCTTATGACCTACATGCCACACATTAAATTCTGGGGACTCCGAACCAAGCTCAGCAGAAGTGATAACACACATAGGACAGTATTTGGATACCACCTCATAGTCTACGACTAGTCCTGTGAGAAGATCTATAGCTATCCCTATTCCATAAGCAGAAGTGAAGCCTCGCTTGTGCCAGGTCCCATCGTAGGAGATTGCAATGTCAATTACATCATTATCAGTAGGCCTACCTTCAGGGTTACAATCAAGTGTATCATATGCCCTACGTACCACCTTCCTAGACTTGGAGAGAGTAAGACATTTTAGAGTCTTAGATTCTGCAGCTAAAACTGTCATATGTCTTGTGAATGTTTTCGAATCCATACCCGACATTCCTAACGTGGCACAAAATTTCTCCATTCCCCGATGCCCTACACCTAAACTGAGACATGCATCGACACTCTTCCTATTGACATCAAATGGAGGCCTCTGTGTAATAGTGTCATCTTCTACTCGAGGGCTTGAATAAGTTTGAGTTGGACAAAAGCCACAGTGGGTACATTTGACACATAGCTTATGCGCTAAACCATGCCTTTCTCGTACTTGAACAGTTAATGATGTTTCCCCACACTCATTGCATTTTATATTCTTCACTAGTTCATGCAAAGTGGAAGAATGCACCAGAAAATATTCATCACTTGTTGGATGTAAATTTGGCCTAGGCCTACTTTCAGAACCCAATTGTTCAAATAACCCTAACTTTTGTACACTCTTACAAATGTTATCTCTTGCATCAGCAGTGTTCTGAGAATCGGTGGGTGTGACAAGAGGTGAGATCACATGTTCATTACTAGTTTGTTCAGGAATAACAGCTCCCTTACCTGATGTTTTCCAACGAGCAGCAGCAAGTCTGAAAGCCTTGACAGTTTTCTTCTTGCTTTTGCATTTCGGCTTATGCCAGCGGGAAGTGACTGAATCCATTCTGTATACACTAAAAGTAATACACTCACAGAAAGCAATACAAATCGCCAGAAACTTCACAAACACAATAAATTTCGAAAACGTGCTAGCCTAGCCTCCAATATCTTGTTCATAAACAGAGGTTGACCATGCTTACACTTCTAAAGTCAACACAAATATCAAATAAAGATAAATTATGCATCTACTGACATTCTATAAGCGACTAGGAACTCTCATGAAATTATAAAATACAATATAAATGCAAAATTTCATCATGTCGACCGTTTGAGATATTTATTTATTTATTTTCAAACATTGGAGGTATTTGTATAGCTTACGTAGTAAATAGTGTCAATATTCATCGGTAGATGGTAGCACAATGCAGAAACAGTAGACCAGAGGGAATTTCAAATCCGTATTCAAACAACTCCGATAAAAGAATGCATAAATGCGTGTACAGGATAATGTACCAAGAGAAAGGGGCGTTTAAATGGCAGTGCGGCCGGCATTTAAACGTCTCGCCGTGCCTCAAAAAAGGCGGAATGTGGAAAATGATACATCTAAATCATCCGTTATGGTCAGGGGTACAATAATATGTCAAAATCGAAAATTTGAATTTTTTAATAAAATATGCTTAAAACTCAGTCCCAGTGTCCCTTAAATGAAAATATAAGTAGGAGTCTTGGTTAAACATTTGAAGTAATTTCATCGCCTTGTAAACATACTTAGTTCATTAAACCGTGGAAAGTAAAAATGCAATTTTGGAAAACTGACATCGAATTTAATAATTTGCACATCTCTGTAAAGACAGCTATCGCCTCCACCCCTACAGATAGAATGGTAAGTAAAGGCGATTGATGAGAAATGAAAAGATAACTCACACAGAAGGAATTAATATTTATTAAGCAGTAAATTCGATTGAGTATATCTTTGTTATAGAACGGAGGGAATGAAATAACATGATGTTGGATAGTAATCACCGATGTAGGACAATAGCACTTTTTTACCATTACCACAGGACAGTTATCGTATTAGGGATTCGGACGTCCTTGTATAATTGTTATTTAATCTGTGCCCCGTTTGCTGAGGTCTGTGCTCCTCCGCAACATTCGTTTCAAAATTCTAATAGTATTTCCTTCCATTCGACATTTGCTGTTCGCTTGCCTTTTGGTTCTATTTGAACTTTGACGTCATGAAAGGATTTTGCTCGCGATAGTGCCGCATACAGTAAAGTTGTCCGTGGCTAAACACCGGTTGAGGTAAATAAATGCCTACTTGATCTAGTGTTTGACCTTGAGCTTTATTGATAGTTATACAAAAAGCCAAACGTACTGGAGACTGCCTCCTTTTGAAGGAAAATGGCATAGAAGTAGCTGATGGCTTAAGCTCAAGGCAAGGGAGTAGGACATTGTTTCCAACATTTACGCCAGTAATAATTTCCAGGTGTAAGCAATTGTCATGCATCTTCCAAACCAACAGTCTAGTACCGTTCAACAAACCTTGGGTAACGTTAATATTTCTCAACAAAATCACAATTGAGCCTTCTTTTAGTCGAAGGATATGAGGTGGCAATCCACTTATGCCTATGCTGTCTAAACATTCTATTGGGAATTGTAGAAGTTCACTCTCATCTTCAGTAATCAAATTATTCACACTGATGTAAGTTCTCGATGATCCTGGGATTAGGTCTAAAACTTTGTCATTCATTTCTTTACAATGTTCATTTTTAGGTGCTAAAATCGTTATTTTTGAAAAGCATGAAATATTTTTCAGCGTGGGACTAATTCTGAATTTTCTCCATCGACGTGAGGGTATTCACCGTTACCAATTTGTATGAAAAAGTTTACAAAGTCACGTTGATCTTTATCCGCTCGCATATTTTTGTTGAGTTTAAAAATTTTGAATAATGGCCACAAAGGAGAGAACCTTACTGACATTTGGACTGATGCTGATTTAGATGCGTGAGGCACAACAGGCAATACCTGCCTAAAATCTCCACCTAATATGATAATTTTTCCTCCGAAAGGCACGTCGTTATTCATGATGTCCTTGAGCAACCGATTTACACACATCAACGCGTGCTTATTAGCCATAGAGGCTTCATCCCAGATGATAAGTTTTTCTGAACGAATATAAAAAGCTTCCTTGCTGTTAACTTTTATTTCCTGATACAGAACTTTCATGTAAATGTAGAGGTAACTTGAACTGGCTGTGTACAGTGCGTCCCTGAGGTAGTAACATTGCTGCAATACCAGTCCATGCAACAGAAACTAAATTTAACCCCAAATTTGTGCAACTGTGAATCAAGCATTGGTAGGCTAAAGAAATCTTTTCCCGGTGCCCCCTGGACCGTCAATGAAATATGCATTACTCATCCTTTCATTCCTGTTTTGTACTAACCCCAAAATTTCTGTAATTATAGCCGTTTGGTTTCCATTGGCTTGGTTTATCATCCGACTTAATTGATCCTCATTAAGTTTTGGATAATTCATTGGTAAATTTGTCTGAGGGAAATTATCAATAATAGCTGGCAATTCGAGAGAAGTAATGGGAAGACCATGGAGCTTTAATGTATTAGAAATATGTATACGAGTGAACTGATATGCAATGTTAGGTTCGTGAAACTGCAGATAATCTTCTGATAATGAATTCTCGAAAATGTCCCATAACTCTCTTACATTTGAAGGGGGCTGAAAGATACATATGTAAGAAAACAGTTGTCGTAACTGAGAAGGCATCTGAAATTGTGACGCTTCTGCCAAACAACGCTGCCTTTCAGAATCGTCAATCATCAAACCTCGCTCATTAGCTGTTTCTTTGAAAGTAGAATAGACAACTGCTTTGTATGTTCGTAGTTCCTGGAAGATGGTAGCACCTATGACGTGAAGCAATAACAGGCGTAAATAATACCTTTCTGTTTCTGTAGGCGAAACATTATACATTCTGCCTATAGTTTTTGAAACATTTTTTTCTTTTTTGCCACTGGCAGTTGCTCTTATTCCAGACGTAATGTACTGGTGTTTCAGGATATATTTATACGGACTTCTGGCTTGCGATTCTTGATTTAACTTGAACCACGCTTGTAATTCCGTATTGCGCAACTGTGCTTGAAGTAAAATATCAGGAGCGTTATCATTTTTAAAATAGATATTTTGCAAGTTTGGCAAGTTAACTGGTAATCGCACGATAGAATGTGACTCTTCACGCATCTGAAATGATAATATCCTGAATGCGGCTTCTGTTGGACCAACATATCTAGCATTTAGGAAAGAAGTCATTTCATCGTAGTTCACCGTTTCGCCTTCAGGACATATTTTAACAATGCAGCGGTCATGACCTTTATACTCATACTTGTGGATTTTAATATATAAGATATTTGTGGATGTATTTAACACTCCGAACCCTTGAGCATATTTCAACATTAATATGAACGTGCACGTAATGTAAAAGAAATGGATTGTAGGGAACAATGAATCGACTATCGACTTCAATGTCAATGCCTCGAATGGTTTTTATAATAATCCATCCATTATTTATTCTCCTATACGAAGGATAACCATTGGCATTATCTTTGGTCTCTTCCTGAAACTGTTTAGGGAAATCTTTCTTACATACGCCATCTTTCATACAGACTGAAGCAGGATTCAAAGATCCGCGAGGACCATGTACCATATGACGCCTTACCAACTCGTATAGCGCTTCATCCTCGAGATCTGGTATTTCGGCTGACACCACACTGTCAATGTTAGAAATTTCTCGAAACCTACAATCTTCCGTTAATGTTAAGAGTAAATAGATGTGCGGGAGACCTCGTTTTTGAAATTCCACTGTATATAGATATGCTTCTACCGAAAATTTCCTTAACATTAATCAATCGTAGCAATTTCTTTACTTTGCAATGGAAAATTCTCACTTCAATATCAGGACTATTATTAGCCGTTTCCCAGAGATGAATGCTGTTAAGTATTTCTGGCCAGCACGCATTATAGGTGAACGTAATGAATAAATCTGGCTTTCCATACTTCCTCACTATCGCCATCGTATCCTGATAATTTTGCAATGTTTTCCTTGGGGTACCTGTAAAAGAAGATGGCAAAACTACAATAAGACCGACTCTGAGATTTTAATTTCTGCTCGTATATGCAAGGCGTCTGCTAAACCGGCATATGCATCAGCTCGTAAATTCGTTTGTTGAAGACGTATATATTTTAACCGGTCACCTTCCATACGACAGTAGTAATCCACGAATAAATATCCATTTTGCAAACTTCAGCAGCGACAACTAACTCAACATGAACTCCATGAACACCATTCATAGACATATACATTTTGTAATCATCGCTCGTATTGATAGCAGTTTCGTACATATCGCTGTTGCCAACAATAAAGGATAAATAATTATTCCACTTGTCTGTAACATGTTTTACAATTCGCTTTCTAACCTGTGTAAATAAACTCTGATTGTTGTACTCACAATATGCCAATGACCTGAACAGACAATTACCGTCACCTTTAATCTTGATAACATTTGTAATTGAGTGTCGACTCACATTCATCATAATATGATTCATTGTATTGATTGAGCACACAACCTATAAGGACGAATGATGAAACGAAAAGAAGACAGTTTGTAGCTGGTGAGACCAAAGACTATATAACAGAAAGATCGGATACACAATACAAAATGGCGGTTCCAACATTCGACTGTAGTGGCATCTTCGTGAAATTAGTTGTCTTTCGTATACAGTATTTGTTGTCATTCAAACAGATGTTGACATGACAGTGTCATTAGCAAAATGACTGCTGATTGTGCATGAGCATTTCAGTCTCAAAGTAATCCATTTTTTGAGAAGTTTTAATAAAATTATGTGCACAGAATCCCCTTCTACTTATTGTATGGATACATGCGACATTAGCGCCCGAGTGGAACAGGTAGAAGTTAACGATATCATGTATGGATACATGCGGCATTAGCGCCCGAGTGGAGCAGGTAGATGTTAACGATATCATGACGTAATTAGGGAACTCTCTGTTAATATCCAGTTAGAATTATTATTGGGGCGGCGTTGAATATCATGATACAGTTTTAGTCCATAATATCGATTATTCAGGTCCGTATTGACGTAACTATAACTTTGAAAGAATAATGGATTTTCCGCCTTCAATACTGTTTAAAGCGTAACCTCCTTGCTTGGCATGCCGTTTGATTCATAATGTCGATTATTCAGGTCCGTATTGACGTAACTATAACTTTGAAAGAATAATGGATTTTCCGCCTTCAATACTGTTTATATTATACAGTATTGAAGGCGGAAAATCCATTATTCTTTCAAAGTTACAGTTTTAGTCGTTGTCGCCTAGCGACAATATGTCCGTCAAGTCATTCGATATTCTATTTTCGTGAGACCTTGAAGGAAGTAATATTCGCAATTATTTCAATACTCGAATTATATAATGAAGTAAGGTGGGTATCAATCGACGGTGCTTGACGGGCATTACATTTTAAGACTACAAACGTCGTCGTAGCGCAAATACTTCCCGATATATTTCAGTTTTAGTAAGGGGTGACATTTTTTGAAAATTATTTTAATATATAAGACTATTTAACAACATATCTTATGTTAAATTTGTGTACTTCGCTATGGTATTCTCACTTTTTGCCATAGAACTGCGTAGATATTAGTTTAAAATCGTTGCTCACATGTTCATTTTATGAAGGTTTGTAATATTTTGACAATCAGAAATCCTATTGCTAGCAGAATAAAGCCTAGCATGGATATTAAAGAGGAAGCTATATCGTCTAATAACACAGTGCAGAATTATGTGTTGTAATGAAGCTTACAGCCGACGCTGTAAAATAATTCACTCACAAATCCTAGCTTCGTTCCCAACAAAAGAAAGGAAATCCCTGCTCTGCCGGCAGTCGGAAGTGTCGGACGGTTGATCCCCGCTGGACAGGATGGCATGGACCTAATAAAATGTGACTTTCTCCATGAACCATTGTTCTGGAGCGGACACACGTTTTGTTCATTGAACCCTGTTTCCCAGCTTGTTTCTAATATACTGTAGATGTGCGGGAAAAAATTGTGTTAGCTTCCCTTAAAATCACTACAGTAAACTAAATGGAGGAATTT
This sequence comes from Meconema thalassinum, assembly GCA_946902985.2. Lineage (NCBI taxonomy): Eukaryota > Metazoa > Arthropoda > Insecta > Orthoptera > Tettigoniidae > Meconema > Meconema thalassinum. The sequence goes on along the minus strand of OX336390.1, from coordinate 802,829,857 downwards.
CCTGCCAGACAAGTTAGATGAAGTAATGAATGTTGCATTATAACCTGAGGAATAATAGTAATAAAAAATATAAGACGAAGAAGAAGAAGAAAAATAACGCAAATTCGCTTAGCCCTGTAGCCTTGTGCTTGTCTTGAATGTTGACACCTACTAACGGACCTGGATGCCAATTATGCCATTCGCGTATCTTTGTTGTTGTTGTTGTTGTTGTTGTTGTTGTTGTTTGAGTCATCAATCTTTCGACTGGTTTGATGCAGCACTCCATGCTTCCCTGTCCTGAGCTAATCGTTTCATCACTTCATAGCTACCACACCCTACATATGAGGCAATCTGTTTAAGATATTCTAACCTTGGTCTACCTCTTCAGTTCTTATCCTCAACCCTTCCTTCTATAACTAAGTTTTCTATAGCATGATGTCTTAGTATATATCCAACCAACCTATCTCTTCTCTTCATTAACAGTCACCAGAAGCATCTCCCCTCTCCCACTCGTCTTAATACCTCTTCATTCGTAGCCCTATCTACCCATATGTTCTTCAGCATTCTTCTGTAACACTACATTTCAGACGCTTCAATTCTTCTCTTTCCTTTTGCTCCAACAGTCCAAGTTTCACTACCATGGCGTGCCACGCTCCAGACAAAGGCCTTCGAAAATGACTTCCTAATACCAAAATCTATATTCGATGTCAATAGAGTTCTTTTCCGTAGAAATGCTTTCCTTGCCTGTGCTAACCAACATTTTATATCCTCTTTGCGTCGTCCATCACTGGTTATTTTGCTTCCGAAGTAACAAAAGTTTCCTACTTCCTATAGCTTTTCACCTGCCAATTCAGCATCCGTAAGGGTATCTGATTTATTTCGACTGCATTCCAATATTTTTGTATTCATGTACCCATTCTGTACCCATACTGTAGGCCTTTTCACGGCAGATTCAGTAATCGAACCTGAGTCTGTGGGGAGGAAGTAAATAATGCTAACCGCCGCAAATCAAGGCGTACATAATAACTACAAAGATAATAACAATAATGCTATGGGCAACGTGCTGTGGACAGTTGATATTGTAAAGTTATCATTCGGTCAAACAATACAATACTAGTACATTATGCAACGAGCCTATAATGGCAATACTTAAGACACGAGTATGTTTATAAAACGAGCGTATGCGAGTTTTATAATTCCCATACGAGTGTCTTAATTACCATAATAGGCGAGTTGCATATGACTGTTTATGTTCGACGATAATTATTATAACTCTTTTATGTTCGAACATAAAGATTCATAAATACCTGTCGAGATTTCGCCAGTTTTATGTAATGAACAGAGCGCACGGGAAGCACCGAATACCTTGTATTTGACCATGGGCTCCTCGATTACCCCACGATGACACTAGGCCACGCAGTGAAATTTAAATTAGAAGGCCTTGGAACTCAGTGCAGGCGCGATGCTATCCTCATCTAATTGGTCAAAGAACTGTTTCTTGAGCTCTGATTGGTGGGAGAAACTGTTTCATAATGAAAAATAGTATTATAATGATCCCCATTATGACACAGATTTCCGAGATACAATATTTTCATTTCGACATCGTCGAACATAAAATTTATTCTAATTACTGGAATTCGTAGGTCATTTCTGTATTAATTTGTAGTTTAGAAATAGTAGTTACAGCTTCATAGATTAGTTGGTGGAGTGAGCCTGTTGATAGGATTGTCATTCCTTAGTCTTTCAACATAGTAGGTACAGTGCTGTAAAAAAGTAGTTAATTTTCGGATGTCTTATGCTGAAGTATTTTACCTGTAATAGTTGCCATACTTCCTACGTTTCTTGCGTTTATTCTTTGGAATGCAGTGACCGTTCGTGGGAGTCATTGTAGGTTTGGTAGTGTTTTGTAGAGCTTTCCTTTCCAGTATATACACTACCAGTAAAAAGTTCTTAAAGTGGTTATATTTTTGGGATTATAATTTAATTATTGGTGCCTATATTGTGGCGATGTTAGGGTTTTTTGGCCCTCTCTTACACTTAACCACACACAATGCAACTTACATGAATACTCATATATGTTATTTTTAACCTACCAAATTTAAATACTGGGAAAACTGAAATCTTGAGATCTAGCTGGGAATATCGTGGCCAGTTTTCCGTTAACAAATTTTCGACTACCACTTACCAATGCAACAAGTACAATCGATTAAGCATGCGAGGTCACACAAGCAAGTCGAATGCAGTACTTGAAATACGAATAGATGATTAAGAACATATCCATGGTTCCATGTTTAGATTCTGCAGCACTTAACTAATTTTACAGTATCACCAGAGGGTGTGTGTAGTCCACAACGCATGGGTACATCGTGAATAACACAAACGATCTACAGTACGCTCTCATTGGCTCATGGCTATTACGGTTGGGGGTTGGTAAACCCGAAGTATTCCTGAACTGGAATCGCTATTTAGTTTCCCTTTTCTAACTGCCTTCCATAGCTCTACATTCTTCCAGGTCCCTCATTTTTCATTATTTTTGCAGTCGTCTGTGTTCTTGCTGTACGTATTGAGACTTCGTTCCCAATTCGATTCCTGGTTCTGTCAAGAAATTAAATTCTGGTCTGAGGACTACACTCAGCTTCGTGAGGCAAAACTGAAAATAGGAGAGTTCAATTCCTACCTCAGTCATTCTAGAAGTGGTTTTCCATAGCTACCCACTTGCATTCCAGGCATATTTGGAGATGGTTGACAAATTAAGGCGACGGTCGTCTCCTTCCCAATCCCAGTCTCAATTTATTTATTTATTTATTTATATATTTATTTATTTATTTATTTATTTATTTATTTATTTTATCGTATGGCTTTTAGTGCCGGGAGTGTCCGAGGACATGTTCAGCTCGCCTTAGTCTGTTGCTGCTTCAAGCGGACACCCTTAGGGTGAGCTACAAGTTCCGTTCAATTTCAAGTAGTTCCATCTTTCGCCACCAGATATCAATGATGCTTAGTGGTGAACGTTGGAACTTTGATAGAGCGTTCTGACGAAATATAACCTAACAAATTTAGCTTCACACAAGTTTAGTCAGTGGAAGGATCTTTTACATGCCATAAATCTAGGACATGGGACCGCTGGCTTTACTTCCCCTCCGAAGGAAGGCATACTGAAGGATTTTTAACACTCTTAAAAAATCCGACGACTTCGGCCGGGTTTGAACCCGCTATCTTGGGCACAGCAGTTCAGCATGCTACCGACTACGCCACCGATGCCTCAATTAAAACATACACACTACTTTGTTATTGTTGTGTGAGTCTTCAGTCTTTTGACTGATTTGATGCAGCTAACCATGCCTCCCTGTCCTGAGCTAATCGTCTCATCTCTACATAGCTTCCACACCCTACATCCGAGGCAATCTGTTTAACATATTCTACCCCTCCAGTTCTTGTACTCGACCCTTCCTTCCATAACTAAGCTTGCTATTCCTGGGTGTCTTAGTAGTCTATGTGTCCTACCAACCTATCTCTTCTCTTCATTAGCAGTCACCAGAAACATCTCTCCTCTCCCAATCGTCTTTATACCTCTTTGTTTGTAACCTTATTTACCCATCTGATCTTCATCATTCTCCTGTAACACCACATTCCAAACGCTTCAATTCACCTCTTTTCTGCTGCACCAATAGTCCTAGTTTCACTTCCATAGAGCGCCACGCTCCAGACATAGGCTTTCAAAAAATAACTTCGTAATACCAAAATCTAAATTCGATGTCAACAGATTCCTTTTATGTAGAAATGCTTTCCTCGCCTGACCAACCTACTTTTTATATCCTCTTTACTACGGCCATCACTGGTTATTTTGCTTCTATTCGGGGATGGTAGACAAATTAAGGCCATGGAAGCCTCCTTCCCTAACCCAGCCTCAATTGAAACACACACACTACTTTAGACATCACAATAACATAATATGATATCAAACAAATTAAACACCAACCAAAGTGCACGGGGCTTAACTACCACGGTATCCAAGCTTCTTAATGAAACAATATCAAACGGTTATCGGACAAATTCAACACTAATCAAGTAAATGGGGACGATGACCAAAATGACCCTAGTCCCTAAAATGAATTTACAGCAAAAAAGCCTTATCGCCGTGTTAGAACTAAGAACGGGTACTGTACATCACGAAATGGACATACTGCAACGGAGCAATATGTGCAAGCCTGAGGTCGACTAAAATCATATTAGTAAAATGTAACATGCAGGCACTAGTGGATGGAGTGCTTGAATGCCCGACAATGCCGGTGTACTGTAGGGTAGGGGAAACTGCTTCTCATAGTACAATGGTTTAATCGTAGCCTGGGGAACGAAAGCCGTAGCGTGGAAAGCAGTGTTCAACTCTGCTGAATCATTAAAATAGACACGGTAATATACGTTCACAGAATGCTGAAATATGCTAAGTGTAAAATGTGCAGCATGCTTTGAGGGTTTCATGTAACCTCCATATAATTTTAGATTGAAGGTTACCGCTAATGTTATTTGACATGCATTGAAAATGACTTTGGTAGCTACGTCCGCTAATGCATAAGGTCCTGAAGCCAGGTTATCTCCGGACTCGGCGGACGAATGGGTTACAACCCCACTGTCACGTTGGCCGTCCCTGAAAAGGTTTTCTGTAGTTTCAAATTTTCAACTCCAGTTTCCTAACTTAAGGTCTCCTCAATCCTACCTTGACCTCGCGACGTAGCCATGTTCGTTAAACCCTGCACCGTGGCCGCGGGGGCAGCCGCAGCAAATAGGGACATCGCAGGTTTGAATTCCGTATTTGACAGTGGTTATTCTGAATGTGATTTTCCCGGGGTATTCCACACTACGTCCAGGCAAATGCTGGGATATCACCTTATTTAAATCCCGTGGTAACTACCTCATGCCTGTCCCCAATACAGTCTTCAAAGAAATACAGGCTATCAGACAAGCTCAACTCACATCCAACCAAACGGAGCTGATGATCAAGATGTCCTAAGTCCCTCAAATGAATTAACAAACAACAACATACAAATCCTATCCTTAATTACAAATACAAATACTACGACCACAGCCATCACAATGACACGATCAGACAGATTACATACAAAAACACACCGAAGTACACGGGGATATATGACCATGTTGTCGCAAACTAGGTAATGAATCGCCAACAACTACGTCAAGAGCTTGATAAGACCCAAGGTATCTGTTGTTGTTGATTCTTTTAGGGGCTTTGTGACATCGCCGTTGTCTAGCCCCTTGTACTTGGGTGTGTGTATAATTTGTCTGATAACCTGTGTCACTGTGATGTCTGTACTAGTGTGTCCAGCTATCTATCCAATTCCTCATCTCTATGAAATAAAGTAGGCTTGCTGTCTGAACATTTTGAACTTCAGGCTCAAACATTGTTTTTATCCCTTCTACATAGAGGACCTCAAACTGAAAATACCAGGATCATATACAGACCTTCTACAGTGTAGTAAAGGAAAGAGAAGAGAGATTGGCAGACTTCTATATCACTGTTCATGGACAGAACGTGTACCAACAAGAATCAAGATCAAAGGCACATAATGACGAGACTCGCCATTCATGGCTTTCATCATAAGATATGCTCACCAGATCCTACCGCAGTCCTATATTAGCAAGCACATTCCTGTTATTTATTCAGCGCTGACAGTTGGCTACCTTTTAAATATGAATTATTAGCAGACGGGGAGTGTACAGCAGCCACAGACGCGACGGCTCAGCTGTGGTAACTACAGCGTGGCGCCTTAGGGAGGTAGGATAAATACAAAGAAGAAGACAAGATGACATTAACTGACTCTGAAGCCACAATGGCCCATTATTGAGCCGTTGCTTTATGCCCGTTTGAAGGATAAGCAGAGTTGAGGTCATCGAACTCTTGATGTTGTGTGGGTCAACTAATGGACAGCACTATAACGATGTGCATTTTTAGGCTCACGAAGGGGCAAAACACAGCCCCGAAAATAGACCATTGAATTACACTTTTATACATAGAAAACCCAGAAATATATGGTTGGTTACTCAGTTTAGGGGCTGCGACAACGTGGTCATGTAGCCCCGTGTACTTTGGGTGTGTGCAGAAACTAGAACCGGTGTAATTGTGATGGCTCTATTAGTGTGTGTTATCTGTTTTTAATTCAAGGAAGGACTGCAGACATTCGATTTTCAAGTAGTTCCAACTTTTCCTACCAAACGCCACCGTCAACGACCAACTAGTTCTGAACTTGGTAACTAGATGCTCCTGGCGACGAACGGTGGAACCTAAGAGCGTTATTCAAATCTAACCTATAATTTAGCTTCACACAAGTGTAATTAGTGGACGGTTCTTTATCATGCCATAAGTCTATGACATGGTACCGTCGGATTTACTTCCCCTCCGAAGGAAGGTTTCCTCAGGGATTTTAACGCTCTTAAAAATCCGACGATTTTGACTGGGTTTGAACCCGCGACCTTGGGCATAGAAGCTCAGCATGCTACCAACTACGCCACCGAATCCGCCCCATTAAAGTATAATTGTCAATAAGGAAAAACAACAAGTTAGTACTATATTTTTTGAATAATTATATTTATTTTGTTTGGTATGTGCACAAAAATACGGACGTGTGACTGTATTGGCTGAGGCAGTAATCCCAAGTGCCCATAAGTGCGAGATCAAATCTTGGAGCAGGCGGTTGGCATGTGTATTCTTGCATTTTGTTCACTTCGTGGTGTAGTGAGTAGCATTCTTGGTTTTCAACACGGAGGTCTGAATTCGAATACCGGCTCTCCGAAAAATTAAATTCTGGTCTGAAAGCTTAGTGAGAGGCAAAAATCTTGACCGCTGCGCCACCACGCCCCTGGAATAGGTTTCACATAGATTCTTGAGGCATAACAGAAAAGAGGTGCGATCGATTCCCACCTCAACGATCCTAGAAGTCGTTTTTCATATTTGCCTCCACTTCTGCTCCGCAAAATGCTGGAATGTTTCCTAATTCCTGAATTATGGCTACTGCCACCTCATGCCAAAAGTCCTATCCCCTATTACAAATACACACACTACAACAGTCATCGCAATGCCACAGGTTATCAGACAAATTCTAAGTGCACGGGGCTAAATTACCACCTTCAAATAAATCAACAACAATAACTACCATACGTTACTATTGCCATTACTTCCTCGGAGTCTGAGTGGAAGTGCAGTGAATCTTCATGTGGCGAGTGGGTTTCACGGCCGGATGCCTATTTTGTCTCCACCGTCAAAGGAGGAGTTATTAAGTTAGGTCAATAAGAATACGAGCATGGATTTGGATACTAGTGACCGTTTGTGCACTTTGTTACCCTTGTCGATATTTGGTTGGCATTTATTGGTGTTATATCTGAGAAGCTCGTCTTACTAGATTAACAATCACGTTGGGAATCTCCTTCGTTGCTAAACTGCTGGTTCCCTGACGCAGCGTTTCTATAGTCATGGGATTTTAAAGGAACGCTCAGCACATCGCTATCAATGGAAGCTTTTAGGCCTACGATCCTCATGTTCTCCACCACGTCTGACTTCAGAGAATAGCAACTGTGAGAAAGGAAAGGCTGCTGATGGTATCGCACATTCCCCCCAGTCCATACAGAGTTTGGATAACGCTATTTCCCTCGCCAATGTCGCGACGGTCGCGTCGCTTCGCATCACAATAGCGCGTGACGCGAAATTGGTTAACGCTTATTGTATGTCTCACGACATTTACTCGCCCGTGAGGCACAGTTGTCTGCTGTTGTACAACACTGGGGAAACCCAATACAAACTTACTAAACGACGCTCCGTGATTACCAGAAGGAGGAGAATCCCTTTACCATTATATAGAAAATAATATCCGTTGTCCAAGGAAAAGGGCAAATCTGCGAATATTTATTAACTCCCTCCACATACGATACATCCAAACTGACCTCAATATATTATGCTTGAATTGCTGCCAATGGCCATAGCAGCGTATTTTAAATGAACGCCCGTAGGCTGCCCCATCAAGTTCAATTTTAAGTAGTTCCAACTTTGGCTACCAGAGATGCCGCTGTCATTGACACCTAGCGGCGAACGTTGGAACTTGATAGAGCGTTTCTAGCGAAATAATCTACAAATTTAGCTACACACTACCAATTGTAGTGGTTGGTTGTTTTAAATGGCATAAATCTATGCCGTAGCCTCCGTAGCGTAGTGGTCAGCATGGTTAGCTGCCGCCCCGGAGGTCCTGGGTTCGATTTCCGGCTCTGCCACGAAATTTTAAAAGTGGTATGAGGACTGGAACGGGGTCTACTCAGCCTCGGGTGGTCCAAATGAGTAGAGGGGTTCGATTCCCACCTCAGCCATCCTCGAAGTGGTTTTCCGTGGTTTCCCACTTCGTCTTCGGGCAAATGCCGGGATGGTTCCTACTGTAAGGCCACGGCCACCTCCTCCCCTCTTCCTAGCCTATCCATCCCAAATCTTCCCTTCCCATCCCTCATGAGGCCCCTGTTCGCTTTGCAGGTGAGGCCGCCTGGGCGAAGTGCTGATCACACCTCCCCAGTTGTATTCAAACCGACCAGATGTTCCAAGCTCCAGGACACTGCCCGTAGAGGCGGTAGTGGTGAGTTCCCTCATTATACAGGGTGGTTAAGCATTCTTACTCCTAGGGATGGTATGAGGACAGTAGTAGTGTGACAGTGGCTTCGGTGGCGTAGTCGGTAGCATGCTGAACTGCTGTGCCCCAAGATAGTGGATTCAAAACCGACCGAAGTCGTCGGATGTTTTAAAAGCGTTAAAAATCCTTCAGTATGCCTTCCTTCGGAGGGGAAGTAAAGCGGACGGTCCCATGTCATAGATTTATGACATGTAAAAGATCCTTCCAATGACTAAACTTGTGTTAAGCTACATTTCTAGGTTAGATTTCGTTGGAACGCTCTATCTAAGTTCCAACATTCACCTCTTCGTATCATTGACATCTGGTGGCGAAAGTTGGAACTACAGTACTTGAAATTGAACGGAACTTGTAGCTCACCCTAAGTGAGACCGCTGGAAGTAGCTACAGACTCAGGCGAGCCGAACATATCTTCGGACACTCCCGGAACTAAAAGCCATACGATAAATAATAAGTAGTGTGTCTTACAATATGACTTGTTCATGCCAATTCCTCTTCTCTCCTGGCTACTTTTAGCTTTAGGAATGAGAGTTTTAGGACCTATAGTACCTTAGAAAATGTACACCAGATTTACTGAATTAAGCATTTTACGCAGGCTGGCTTCTTGGTGTAGAATTGTCACTTCTGCTCCTCACCTAGGAGGCTTCGGGTTCGATTCCCCACTTCGTCAGGAATTTTAGAAACTGACGGACGTGAGGGTTGGAACGGAGTGCACTTGCGGACAAATGAATAGCTTTCTTATTAGAGAGGCAGCAGAGGGGACCTATCGCCCTGGTCAGGGCTTCACTCTGCAACTGAATGACTGGCAGCTGTCGGTTGGTTGGCCAAGGACCTTAAAGGGTTGTAGTTACACGGGTTCTGTTAATGATATGCAGGACTAGCTACACTTATTGTCAAGTTTTCGAGTGGCGTTCTATCATAAGATGAAGCATGAAGCTGAGGACATGCACGTGGTTCCATTGACAAGGTAAAGTAAATCCTACAGTGCCTTCAACGGAATCGAATGTGGCTTGCATTTTCATCCGTTTAAGGTAGATTTCTGGTTAACGGAGGTAGGCCTATTCTAAAATAATTAAACCAGGAGCATGAGTATAATGTATAATAATAATAATAATATCGTATGGCCTCGAATGCCGGGTGCAATCTTTGTTATTTGCCACCCAGAGGGCAGCTTGCAAGTAGAATTTCGTCGTTCCTTGGAACGCTATGAAAGTCAAGGAGGTTAGATATCTAAGAGAATTGAGTAAATTTGTGTTGGCGGAAAATCCCGAAATTAATTTTGCCATTATGAACCCGGCCTACTGAATTCAAATGGGTTCTTTAACATGCCAACAACGTTGATTTTTGTCGCCTTTCAAAAATAGCTTACTACAGCCAGGAGCGAACCTGCAAGCTGCTTGGGGTTGGTATTCCGACACGATAACCACTCACTCACCGTGGCAAGCTAGTACGGTATAATGTATCGAAAACGGCCAAGACGAAGACAGGCATTTTATTTTGATGGACAGCTTATTAAAGCGAGCATTGGGAAAGGCTTTTGAAACAGGAAAAAGGGAATTAGCCCTTAAGTTTGACGTGTAAGTCACATTCAGAGTTAGATACAGAATCTATTGTTACAGCTGACAAGGTACACTTTTACAAGGTGCCTGAAAATTTGCTCAACACTACACTGGTTTCCCACTTTGTCTTCGGGCAAATGCCGGGATGGTTCCAACTGTAAGGCCACGGCCACCTCCTCCCCTCTTCCTAGCCTATCCATCCCAAATCTTCCCTTCCTTTTCCGTTAAATTGCATATTTTGATTTCCGTTGTCGGCGTAACACAGCTTTATTATTGAGAAGGGAATTTAACACTTTTTACAACCCTAATTTCACGGGACCATCAACTTTTGAGTTTAAGACAAGTTTACGATTGATAAGGAATCCATTGACGCAGGTGTTACCGTATTACCTTTAGAAGATAATGAGCAGGCCTGGATTCTGATGACATGCCATCTTCTAAATTGTTCTCCACAGACATTGCTAACTTATATACAAATCGTGTTCATGACACCCACATTACAGAAATGCATATTAATGAAATCATTCTTTCATCTTTTTTCTAAGTATTTTGCTTTAAGGTCATTTTCTCGCTTTTCGCGACATTATTATGTCATTTTATAGAATTTATTAGAATACTAGCAACCTACCCCAGCTTAGCCCGGGAACAGTTATGAATGATAAGCGCTTTTTTTTTCGATGTCAATGAACTACGACCAATATCCGTTTTATGTCTCAGAATGATGGGTTAAAATCACTGACTGGACTGTTAATTATATTATCATGGAGATGCATGTGCAACAAATGCTTGTCAGACGTAATTTTAAGAATGGCGAGGTGCATGAAACACAAATCCCCCTTTCGTCCAACCTTAACTTGACTGTGTATTTTGCGGAATGAAAAGTTCTTAGGTGAAATTAAGAAAAGCCGTGTTTGCACTCCCAGGGAATCTCCAAACACAACCACTCTTCTCTGAAGTCTTAACTCAACACAACTAGACAGTTTGCTGCTGGCTGTATCTGGGGTAAAATGCGCTCCCGCTAGCTAGGCTGTAACTAGGGTGATAGGCTCGTCCCTAGCTATCTCGTAAACAGTCGCCTAAGTAATTGAATGGAGATTGTTGGAAGAAATGAGAACGTAAAAACACTTATAGTGGGCTATGTGTTGAAGATAGAGATATGCTCTCGCGGACATTTTTGTAGAACTTTTCATGCTGAACAATTCTTACACTCATAGTATATTGATATTTTTTAACGGTTTGCCCAGCGTAATCTTACAAAGCGCACGGACGCCATGTTTTTTTCGACTTTTTTTTTTTTACTTAAATCGTTACTGCTTGGCTTCCTTTGATCATAAATAAATTATTTTCTACAGAAACCTTCCTCGAGATATCCTTTAAATAATGGTGAAAACCACATCAAAATCCATCCAGTGTTTCTGGAGATTACCCGTGACATCTATAGAATCGGGGACTTTGTTTTATACTAACAATAAGTAGAGATTTGATACGTTTTAAGGCATTTTCTCACATTTTTAATGGATTATGATGCACTTTTTGTGTATGTTTCTGGATATTAACGGAACTGAAAGTGAGAATCTTCACAACTTTGTTCAACTCTTATATCTTTGAATATCCACAGTTTAGGAGACACACTAGACTGAAATTATAATCAATATTTGTGTGCAAATAATTTCCTTTTGTCAAATTCATTCATTCGTGTCAGAAACACTTACAGTGTGAAATTGAATATACAATAAATAGACTGCATAATATTATATACAAAATGTTACATTTCGATTTATTCAAACTATAGCCACCCAGAAGTTGGCGACCTCTATGGCATTAGGTGTTGTATGTAACAGGTCCTCTAGCGTACATGTTGTTGGGCACTGACTGCACTTAAGCAGATGGTAGGACGTCTGCGTTGTTCCACATTCACAAGACGGTGACTCCACGTGGAAACCCCATCTCAGTAAGTTGTTTTTGCACCTTGTGACACCCGACCGAAGTCTATTGAGTGATCTCCATGTACTCCATTTCTCTGTGAAACCGGCTGGTAGTTTTTCATAGAGTGGAAACCATTGTCCAGGATTGTAGAACCTTGCACGCCACAAATTGGTTCGGGATTGTTGTGAAGTCCCGACAAGAGCTTCTGTTTTCTGAGGAAGATTTTCCTAGATTTTAGTCGGGGTTTTGCTTAAAATGTCCAAACAGAGGATGGGCTTCAGAAGTTTCTACCCTTTCTTTCCCCTCATTTTTCGCCGCTACCTCTCGGCGGATGTCAGGGGGTGCGGTACCAGCAAGGGTGTACAGCTTGTCCAGTGAAGTGGGCTTAAGACACCCAGTAATAATACGACAAGTATCGTTAAGTGCAACATCTACCACTTTATTTGTCAAATAATAATTAAAGTATAATAGGTAGCTATTAAAATCATTTCAACATACAATGTCTTAGTCTGTTTGCATTTCTTGTATGTTGAAATTATGTTAGACCCATTCAATTTTTCTTTTAAAGTTTTCTGGTCATTTTATTGGATATTTCAGTCATTTTATAGGTCATTTTTAGCCTATTTTCATTTTTGAACAAAATAGGCTTATGAGATCACCTTTTGTCCGTGTGTCTGTGTGTGCATGTGTGTGTGTGTGATGCGGGTGTGTGTGTCCCCCTAATAACTTCTAAACGGCTCGAGCGATTTCAATGAAACTCGGTAAGTTCAAAGCACCATTCTGCGTGACCTCGACCGTGCGCTTAAAATTTTATTGAGTTTCACCAATCCAACATGGCGGCTGTGCGAAATTTCTCACCAGCATTCAGTATCTCCGAAACTATTACCGATATCACCCTGAAATTGTGTACGGTAATAAAGGGCACTACTAGAAGTTCGCCTATGAGACTTTCAAAAACCTAATAACTACAAAACCAACATGGCGTCCAAGCGAACTTGACACTTTTAAATAGACTTTTCTCGTGATTTAACCATCCAAACGTAATGAAACTTGGTACAGCAAATGGTTGTACACATTGTAATGCACTGGCGTCTAATTTAGTTCAAATGTTTACATAACCTCAAAATGGCGGCTGTGCGAAATATTTCACTCGCATTCCATATCTCCGAAACTATTACAGATATTACCCTGAAATTTTGTACGCTATTAAAGGGCACTGGTACAAGTTTATATTTGTAACTTTCATAAACCTGCAAAGTAAAAAACGAACATGTCGGGCAAGCGAATTTGAAACATTTTAATAGACTTTTCTTGTGATTTAACTCTCTGAGCGCAGTGAAATGTGGTACAGTAAATAATTATACATATTATAATTCACTGGCATCTAATTTAGTCCAATTTTATACATAACCTCAAGATGGCGGTTGTGCGAAATTTTAAAATTATTTTTTTATTTCTTGAGTCGTAATCATGCGATCGAAGTGCAAGTTTGAGTAATGAACCTACGCAATAATTTGCCTTTAATGGTACATAACGCTATGGCCTATACATATAACAATCCAAAATGGCGAGCATCGGAAATATTTAGACGGCTCTCAATATCTACGCATCTTATACAGCAATCAAGCTGATTTTTTTATGTTCATAGAAGCTATGAACATAAGTTCACCTATAGGACTTTCAGTAACCTGGTGAACACAAATCAAACATGGCGGCGACGTGATGTATAAATATTTAAATGGACGTTTCTCCCGATTTAACCATCCGACTGCAGTGAAACTTTGCACGTTATAAGCTTATACAAATGTTAATCCACTGGCATCTATTTTATTTCAATTGTTTCCATAACCACAAGATGGCAGCTGTGTGAAATTTTTAAATCTCGTTTTTACTTCTTGTGTTCTAGTCATGCGATTGAAGTTTGAATACCACATGTACACAATAATCTTCATGTAACAGTACATAAAATCCAACCTGGCGACCATCTGAAATATTTAGACGGTTCTCAATATCTACGAATCCATCGCAACCTTCAAACCTACATTTTGTATGTTAATAGAGGCAATTAACATGAGTAGGATACATGCTGTATAGTTCTTCACGCACAGTAAGAAATTGGGTCAGTGATCAGGGAGGTGATGTATACAAGACGTAGTGAAAATAAACATAATTCTATGGTCCAGCAAAACTTTATATTCAGGAAAATGGTGGAGAAAGTATTAGATTACCCTCGGAGCCAAGTGAGGGATGAGCCTGGAAGTAGAACGCATTTCCCCAGCCTGAGCTAAGATGTATTGTGAGGTAGTCAAAGGTGACTGCATTTCTCTCATCCACAGCATCGTTCAGGTACAGTCTGTGTCACAAATAACTAGTTATCTAGCATGGGCCACACACAAACACAAAAATACTGTGTGTGAAGATCTGTGGTTCAAATTTAAGTTTGTAAAATATGCCATAAAATTACATTGCATGCCTTTCAATCAAAGTTAAACAACTTCAACGGCTTCGAATATAATTACATGTGATAGCTAGTGAAGAAAAATCAGCCCTACGGCGTCGCTTTGCCCAATAAATTTTGTACTACGGCTGCAAGGGCAGTTTCTCCGGGCTTTTCCATACCCCCGGATAGTACCTACTGTAACTTCAAGTCCCAAGTTACCTATCTCATCCCTGTTCCTAATACAGTTTCATTTCATTTCATATTTATTCATCAGTGCCTTGAATAATATTTGCAGTACACTGAAGGGAGTCTCTGAAAAGTGCGCCCGGGATTTTCTCCGCAGTGCCTACAAGCTGCAGCGAGAGATTACGTCACCAGTTACGTTGGCAGCACGGCTGTCGCTTGTATAATAACAATCAAACAGTAAACTTTATACTCATCACAGCCATTCATAACTGATGCTAGAAGTGCTGATGACACACATGTGGCCTTCACTCTATCAAGGACACTGTGCTGCCAACTAAACTGATGACGCAACCACTCACAGATGCACGTAGCCACTGCGGAACACATTCCAGGGCGCCCTGTATTTTCATATTGAGCCCGCCTAGGCTCATGTATCAAATATTTATTTGAGAGCATATTTACTTCACATGCTCAGGTCTACAGAACACACCCTAAAGCTTCCTCATGAACAATCCGCTATTGTGACTTCGGAGAGGACAGCTTATTTTCCTCCTAGAGATATATTGCATACTATTTTAATGCCACATATCTCAGGGGCATACAATAATGAATTCTGCTTAATTTACCATCTTCTATGCCTTTTGGAAATGGTAAATCAATTTAAGGTAAAGGTATTTTTCACCGCAGACACGCGGAGGATTATGAAAGTAGTCGGAAATCGACTTGACTACGTCCTTCAGATCAGGAAGCCGTGCTATGCACGAACACACCGTTTTGATAGTCTGCTGAGGCAGGACGCATCGTGTCAATTGTCCGTCTAGAAGACGAAGGCCATTGTAGGCAAGTGTATACCCCATAATTGGGAGGACTGTAATCTACAGCCATTGAGCTGCTTACTACGATTAAGTCTACGAAAAGTATTATTTTCGGCCCAGTTAGGCCAGTGCAACGTGATTGTGAAAGTTGGAATTTAATTGTGATAATTCAACATGTTTTTTCACTAACCACGAGGACCATCTGAAGGCAGACGTGAAATATTCTAATAGACGTGAAATATTTAATCTACGACTAAGTCGTATAGCCCATTGTGTGCTACTACAAAAATCAACCATGATAAAGCTACGTATCGCACGCATGCGACAGTGATTGTTCAGATTTTCAGTGATTTGACTTAGTATAAAATCTGTGAACGAATACCACGTGTTGGTAACATTAGAATCTGTGGCAGGCAAAGCAGAGTATTTGATCACCAGCAATCATTAAAGCCAGTGTGCATTTACTATCATATTTTCAATAGAATCAGTGTATTTTGATAACTACGATGCATACGATAACGCACCACGTGTCAGTAATTCTTCAACTTTATTGTGAGAGCATCGTGATGGTGTAACTCATCATGTGAGGGGAGACACCGATGAAGTAAACCACAACCATGGAATTGTCCAATCCACACCACCCGGTACAAACCATGTACAAGATGCACACAGAAGACCACGAGGACAGGCTTAAACCTATAGCCTTACCAAGGAGTATGCTTGGAACCCTGGAAGTATACCACCCCTTCCAATGGGAGTTCTGGAAGGTGACCCTCTTTGTGAAGTAACCGTGAGTCTTGTAAAGCCTATTGAACGAGGTTTGTCCAGGTTGAGGTAGTAGGTGAATGTATATTTTTAGCCGAAACGCAACGATATTTGACCATTTAGGTAGGGCATGTATATATTTTCTTTCATTAGCACTGGGTCAATCTTAGTTAGACACCACAGTCCGTGTACTATACGGCAGGTGCAAAGTCACATGTATTTACAGTGTATTTGTGAGTCTGCAACGAGCTGCAATTTTATGTCATGTAAACGACATCTTAACTACAGAAGGTGTAGGCTTCTGAAAGTGTTAGGGGACACCCTATATTCAGGTCCCTTATTTAAGTTGGAAGAGTTTATTTACGTATCATTTCTCAGCCGACCGTTGCTGAAACGTTTTATACTCTTTATTTGGCATTTTTCGTGAGTACTATTTTACTACATGAAAGTTCCAGAGGAACGAACCCATGCACAGTTAGGCTGATGGGCTAACTTACTTCGTATCATTTCAAACATCGCAGCAGAGGTTAGATGTTTTATTTTTGTTGTGGAGAGTGCCAAACCACATATGTCAAAGCCTACGTGTATAATGAACGAGTGACATATCTTCGAATGTCAGTGCAGTTAGATGCACGAGTGTAATATCTTACTATTTGTATTCTTTGAATTTAATATTACATTATAATTATCTTTTTTGCTACACCTGGCAAGGAACACCGCCGCATGGCCAGCAGCACGTCGGTAACTCGATAACCAACGCTCTGCTTCACCACTGCCACACCAGGAATGTGGGGCCCAACTTACCTTGTTTGAGAGGTCCCGGTCGCTTCCGCAGCAAAATCACCTCCAGAAGACATGTCCCAATAGCAGAGCTCAAAAGGAGTGGAAGGAAGATGGAGAAGGGGACAACGCACAGGCTATTCAACAGACACCCCCCACTAACCGACAGAACTGCTGCCGGTGAAATAATGCCAGAATAGAAGATTAAAATTTTATGTAAAATTTAATGTTAAAATATAAGGAACACCTCCACCAGAAAGAGAACATGCATGAACCAGAATAACTTACAAGGAATGCAAGATACCGCTTAACATGCTTACTTGCAAGGCCAACAAAAGAAAAGACTTAAATTAAAATGTTCAATCCCAGAACTTAAAATAAATTATATATATAAGCATAATTAAATGATAACGGGCTTGGTAATTTACAAGGCAATGCAATATCGATCAAACATGCGGAGGACCAGGCCACGCCAAAAAAAATGACAGGATTAAAATAAAATAAAATAAAATAAAATAAAATATGACCAATTAAGAAATTCCCGATATTAGAGACCAAGAAAAACACATGAACATTCACCAAAAAACATAAGGTTCAACCAACACGGTAAAATTAAAAAAAACAAATATTAAGTTAACACAACACGTTTGAGCTTCGCGGTAGGCGCCAATTGACTGACCTCGAGACCATAATGCAGCTCGTTAAAACAAAGCAAAACAAACATGGCCACTCAAAACCAGGGGCCGCATGCCTGATCGAAACTACGGCAAACAATTAGTAAAATTAAATTTTAACATCAGCAGAAGGAAATGAACGGAGGAAAACAATTATGTCTAAATACTATTACAACAGTGAAAGGCAACGGATCATGAATAAATTAAATACTATGGCAATCCCAAGGTTGCCAAATGAAAATAAATAATAATTTAAACGAAAATAAACTTACAAATATGTCTCCAGAAGGTACAAAATAATAACAAAATTAATATATATAAGGAAACGTTATTAAAACAGAAAAGAAATTTTAGGCCTACCAGGCAAAACACAACACAAGATCAACATTCATACAAGGCCAAAACTAGAGCTCCCAAAATAAAATAATTAGATAAATTAAATACATAAAAACGTACCTTAAAACTTGACAGCGGAGACACAATGAAAACAAAAAAACTAACACATTTTAAATAAAATAAAATATGGCACTATATTGCCCTGAAGAAACCCGCCCAGCACATGCTTCGATTTGGTCACAAGCGTAGGTCCGCATGGAGATGCGACCACATTTCACACGTCCACTTCACGGCGAAACGATGAAATTCACACCCTGAAGAGCACAGGCATTTCTTAGTTGAATATGTATTCAAATTTCCTGTTGAATATATTTATATTTCGTAGAGGATGGGGGCCAGAGCCCCCATCAGCGGTGACACCTTTTACGACCAGTCGGTTTCTTGCTTCTTCACGACAGCTAATCGACTCCACAAAATGGCGGATAATTTTGGCGTCAAACGCCGAACTGCATTCATGTAAATAATATTGTCCAATCACGGCTTGACACCTCAATCAACAATGTCATAATTAAGTACATAATTTGGCGGTATCATGAATACACCGGCATTTGTTTCATGACGAAGAATATAATTGTCTTTCACACAAGACTGGAATTGGATGAGTTGAGTAAGGTACAACCAACGCATTCTATTGGAGAGAAACAGGAACCACGTTCAGACTTCCAAAGACCGACAGCAGCTACCATCTCGTGGTCACATGCGGAACCAAACAACGAAGCGGTCGTTTCAAAAATGTCAATAGCTGCATCCATGGGTAAATACATGTTTGAAAACTTTTGGGACGGGCACTTGCACGTAACAGTCTCCCTCCCTTAAGCGTGAACACCGTTCAAAATATGCCTAGGCATAGGCAGTACTCCTTAACTTGTCGATTCACCAAGCATGTTTCCCGAAGATAATGTTCACCAGTTAACTCCAATAGATGGATGAAACCGCATCGTTTTGGTTAGGAAGAATGCAGGGTCAGATTATCAGTGAAGGGATAATTGATCACCTCGCAAACCACTTAGTTAACAGCTTCACTGTGTCCAAAATCTTCAGAAATGCAGAACACCAGCACCAGCAGTGCTTTCATAGTCCGAGACACGTTAGATACATTTTCAATAAGTCCAATATAGTTCGCTTTAAACGAAGTAGGTGGAAGCAATGTGCAAGATATTATGTGACGCGTGGGCAGCCATTTACAAAACCGAAGTTAATCTAATTTCAAAAAAGGATTACAGAATTTACAATATCTTACTACAATTTACAAAAGAGAAACAAGTTTGAATTTAAATGAAGAAAATATTTCTGACCATGCCCTAGATCCGTGCTTACAAAATTTCATTAACAAGTTTACCTTTTTACAGATTCGAAGTACATTTCAAGATTACATGAGTTAGACGACTATACATTTAGAAGGAACTACGGTAGAGGAATGACCACTACAATTCCCAAAGGGAACAGGAATACAAGGCTACCATGAGTTAGATCTCCCACCGAGTCCAACTTACATGTTAGCAACTTCTATGAAAACATCAAAATTTAGGTACACTTTTACAATTTACCATTAAAATGGGAACTTCCCAACATTTACATTTTTTATCCCATCAGAGTTTTCATATCCAGTTCAAACTTCCAGAGGGAACAGATACCTGTAGGCTTCAATGAAGTTTAGGGATACTCTACATTATACAAAATTCGTTTTACAAAATTTACGGTAGCATTTCCTCATTAGACACCTCTCCACCTCGCTTAATGTGCGATAGATGCACTATAGAAATTTTGTTGGCCTTAGGGTTTCGAACAAGAAGAGTAACAGGGGTCAAGAATGCCTCTACATAACATGGGCCTTTAAAACGAGGGGTTAACTTGCTTGAAACTAGATTACTGACGCCCTTGGGCTCGAAATTGCGGACGTACACAACATCACCAATTTCCAAATCAGCTGGCTTGCGACAGGCATTGTGACGCCTGGCAAGTTGGTCATGGGATACCTTAATATTCTCTTTAGCCTTGTCGAATTTCGCCCTCATATCCTCGGGCGTGAAACTGTCTGGAAGGAGATCGTGCAGGTTCCAGAGGTTGGACAACGGAGAATTAGCCACAAAGGAAAACATTAACGAAAAAGGGGTAGCTTGCGTGCTCTCATGCACGGCGGTGTTGAAAGCAAAATTGAGCCAATGCAAATTAGAATCCCACTTGGAATGGTCGTCGTGGTGGAAAGCAATCAGAGCCGAACGGAGATTACGATTGACTCGCTCAGCGAGCGACGGGTTAGGAAAATAGGGAGTGGTGGTTACATGCGAAATAGCATAATCAAATAAGAATTGACGGAACTGATGAGATACAAAGCACTTGGCATTATCTGACACCAGATACTGACACGGCCCAAAAGACGAAAAGATGGAATTAAGACACTTTATGACGGAACTGGTCGTAGCCTGTCTGGTGGGGAAAATCCAACTAAACCGGGTGAAACCGTCAGTGCAAACAAGCGCAAATTGGTTTCCCCGACCAGAGCGAGGGAACGGTCCAACATGGTCGATAAAAAGCCTCTCCATGGGTCTAGATGCCGGTTCAGATGACAACAGACCAACCTTAGTAGAAACCGGAGGTTTGCTAATACTACATGCAGCACAATTTCTAATGAGCCTCCTGATGTCGCCATCCATACTTTGCCAAATGAAGAACTGTCTGATTTTAGCTCGGGTCTTGAATACTCCTAGGTGGCCACCAATAGGAGATTCATGATAGTAACGAAAGATTTCCGAAATGAGGACCGACGGGAGCTCAATTTTAGGTAGGCGGTCATGACGAGACGAACAACACAATACACCATCCTTTAGAGAGTAGGGCTTGATCACTTCACCAGAATTGATTCGGTCAATTAGGCTAGATAAGGAGGGATCCTCTTTCTGGAATCGTCTCACATCTTCAAAAAGCACAGGAGAATTGCTAAGAACGGCATTGACACCATTTACAGCAGATACAAGGTTTACGGGTTCACATTCTTGAATATCCTCTTCAGCTGTTTCCTCAAACATGCGGCTTAATGAATCAGCCACCGCATTTTCGGACCCACGAATATGGCGGACAGTGAACTGGAATGACAGAATCCTAGTTGCCCATCTGGCAATCCTACCAGTTTTGCGGGGTTTCCTTAAGACCCAGCTCAAGGCTTGGTTATCGGTCTCAAGGAGAAACTTAGTGTACTCAAGATACATACGGAATTTTTCCAGAGCGAACAACACAGCTAAACCCTCAAGTTCGTAAATGGAATACTTCCTCTCTGCGTCCGTTAAGGTTTTGAAAAGGAAAATTAATTAATCAGACATGTATGCCTCTACATAGTTGGTTCGTGACCGCACGCATTACTTGGCATGGGGACACTAAGGAATACAAACGCAGTTACAGTAACGACAAGAACGAAGAGGAAATGGCAGCGCAGAAAACCAAACACCAATACACTCACACAAGGAACGAAATTGAGGTTCGACACCGGATGACTATACAGCCGACATCCGCCTGGGTGAGAAAAATCCAACATAAAAAGAACTAAGTTCAACAGTACACGAGGTACAATGAGGTTTCCTCGTTCAGGTTAAAGACACGAACACGTACAACCAAAGGATGCCTAACATGGCCCAAAAATACGGTTAGATGAGAAACAAGCCGCTCTTGTCGAAAGACGAGGCTAACAGAGAACACTTACGCACCATTCCAAACGATAAAGCCGAAAAATTTAGGATTATTAATCAAAAGCAGAAAATTTTACTCAAACTACAGTGGCTGATGACCGAAATTGCCATAGCATGAACTAAAACAGAAGACCTATGTAATTTACGGTTAGCACGAGGCAGCAGGTGACCCTGATTTCCAGCAACAACAGATTACAGGCTTTAAAATTAAAACAAGCTGACTTACAGAACTTGATGACCATAATGTCCAACAGAAATTTAACCCTCAGTAAATTTAGAAGACCCTCTATATATTAATTAAGCAGGAAAGCACATTACATTATGGCTGTTCACGAACTGAGATCTCATATTCACAACAACATATTCATCGCACAACATACTCCAATAATAGCGATACATAATTTTTACCACCCACAAAAATAATTCCCATTAATACTCAAATATGCAAGTTATGTAGTCGTAGAGATATCATAACACAAACAAATACAATTAAAAACACAATACCCTTACAATTACATTATACTACACATACCTGCATTTCATCGAACAGACCAGTCCCATACCAAGCCAGTTCGGATCGTGCAAGTCCTATATACAACCAGGGCCGGATTTACCCAAAGTTACACTATAGGCACCTCTCCATTGAGCGCCCTTCCTCACTTGAGCACCCCCCACCCATTTTTATGATAAGGCATAGCCACTCGCATGAAGTAAGGTTCGGAAAAAAGGATTAAACAGATTATGGCTGACAGCATAAGTTTATGCTTGAATTTTTACGTAGGAAAAACATAGTCAATTCAATTTAAAAAAAAACAGCTTGGAGAAAAACTACATGAAACAGTTCAACTTTTATGCAACCAAAACACTTTATGAATACCCTTTCCAAAAATAATGTCTAACCTTAATTCATACAACAAAAATTAAGAGTAGCTTCAAAAATAAAAACATAATTTACTGCTGTAACTGAATGAACTGCGGTAGCACGAAATATATTTAAAAAAATAGTAGAACACTCACTATTTTTAAAACGCATGAAGAGCAGTGGTACGAACAACATTTAAATTGAACAAAGCGCCTCTAAAATACAAATAAGGCCAACTATTTATCTTCCTGCAATATCTTTTAGAGAAATTAAAGTGCAGATTAAAACATGAAGGAAGACTTAACGGGGCCTGCCTCAAGCACAACGAGAACTACTTCAAAAGTTTCCTTCTTGCCTTCTTTTCGGCAAATTCATTAATTATGGCACCGCAGTTCAAGTTTATCGTCATATCTTTTTCAATCGCTAGGAGTGCAATAGAGTTTAATCTTTCTTCTTTAGTGACTGACTGCAAATAGTTCTTGACGCGATTCAGTACCGAAAATGATCTTTCTGAAGAACAATTGGTCACTGGAATGGTGAGAAGTATCCGTAAAGCAATGTTTACGTTCGGGTACATATCGTGTAAATCTTTTTCATGAAGGAAAGTGCTTAGCTCAGAGGCTGACTCACCTTTAAAATCTGCAATTTTTAAATGTTCCTTTAAATGCAAGCACTCGTCAGCCAGTGCACTTTAAGTCATCCACATACTTTTCTGAGAGATCGTCAGCGATTTTTTTTTTTATCATTGGTCCATCTAGGTCTAACAGGTTTTCTAGAAAATAAAATCTCTTATGGAGGACTTTGTAAGCCTCACTTCGCCTCTTAAGCTCAGCACTTAGTACATCCAGAATTACATAAAATACATTGACGCGAAAATTTTCTGAGCCCTCTGACGGTACATATTCTCCTTGCTTTGTCTCATCATTCCTGGTCTTTCGTTCCAGTCTTCTCTTTAGGTCGTAGGAATATTGAGCAATACCGCTTAATTCTTTGGCTCCTCTCTCATAGACATCGAAATTATCTATTAAACTTTGCACAAATTCCGCTAACGAAGCGTAACATTCTACCACAGTGCTCAAATTAGTGCTAACTTTTTGGAGCTTCTGGCTGACAGTATTAAATCTTTTAGAATTGTACTCCAAAAACAACTAGGAAAGCAGTTTATAATTGTAGGATATTGCTTAAGATGCCTTTGGCTTCACTTCGAGTGTTTGCCTTTTGATTTCTGTCTTCGTGAATACTCTCAAGAGCTGCCACGACGCCACACCAGCCATCCCTCAGAGCTTGACAAGCGTCATATCGTGCCGACCACCGAGTCACTGACGGGCTTTTTAGTACGCGCGCAATAAAGTTCTTTAAAATTTCCATCGGTAGGTCGAGGCAGTAAAAAAGTTGTGCAGTTCTTGAGCTGTTAAAAATACCTTACAGATTCTGAACAAGATTCAGCGGCATGAGTTCCAACCAAATTTAGTGAATGGGGTGAGCATGGTGCATAGAGAGCTAAGGGATTCAAGGCCGCTATTCGAGCTTGCAACTCGGAATATTTGCCGGACATATTACTTGCGTAATCGTAAGATTGGCCTCGAATATCTTCCACTTTCAAATCCAGATCTTCCAACTTAGTCTTTGCTGCATCAAAAAGCTGCTCTGACTTGTGCCCGATGTTCGCCATAAAACTTAGAAACCTTTCTTTTGGTTCACCATTGGCTGTAACGTTTTGTTTGTCCGCTGAGGCATATTTAAATTTTTGTTGCTTTCTCCCCCTAAGGTGTCATTCGAATTACATGTAGGCCTAGAATTGTCATTCTCTTTTTCATCAATTTTGGCTTGTTGGAGCTGAAAAGGAAAATCCCGTATTAATTAGAGCACTTCAAACATAGTAAATTTTAAAAGAACAGCTTTTAGTATACTCTGCAGGCACGGTACGGTTTCGAGGCCAGTCTGAGTTTTTACGTATGTCACTTTGTGCAACAGTGTATCAAGCAATCGCCTATTGGGAAAGTCCTACTTTGCGTAAAGTAATTCGTGTACGGTAGCTTACCTCAAGTTGCTGAACTCCATCGCAGTCAATGTCGTGAACCGCAGAGCAAGAATTGTTATTGTTATTCGAATTTGTCGTTGGAGGTGTAGGATTCACACGCGCACTAAACATCTCATTTATTTTCCGACATTTTGATAATGTAACCTCGGCTTTGCGGACACGGCTTTGGTAACCAGACAACTTTTTGCTGCCCATAGTTTAAAACATTTACTTGCAGATCACATCACAACACAACGCAAGCTCGAACTTGCACACAGCACAGGCAAGGGGGCACTACGACGCCACTACAATGCAAGCAAACCCAGCTACCGCAACAACAGCGCGCGTAGCAAAGCTCAGCGTGCCCCCGCCTCCCCGTCCCTCTCACACTTGTCGGGAAGAAAGAGCGTCGAGCGGCATAACGAAGAGCGAAGTGGAAGGGCATGCGCAAAGACTCGATATTATTTCTAAATGTCTCTGCTCATTTCTCAATATTTATTTTAGCATATATACTGCTATAATCCTAACTTAGCTCATTTAAAGCCGTAGCAAAGAGGACGCCTGACGGCGGTGCCCTTCGGGGCGCCTCCAGTACAGATCATTGCCGGTTGCCTAACCGAAGGGGTGCCTTGGGGCGCCCCTTGGACTGCGGCGCCCCTAGGCACGTGCCTATTTTGCCTTACGGTAAATCCGGCCCTGTATACAACCTGCCCAGGGATCAAACCAAGAAAGAATCCCATACTTCTAACCTAGCTAACCCCAGACAGTAGATATCTCCACGTAAAACACTCCTACATATTCGCTTTAGTTCAAAATTACAAGGAAAGCAACTAATAAAAATACGATCCTAACCTTACTTTTGCAAACAAAACAAACCCTAAATTACCCCACCCTGCAAATCTAAATCAAAATCTAACGTTAACACATGCATACAGACATGATTTGCACAACATATACGCTTATCCCAGAACGATTGCAGTATAATGTAAGTTTAAGAACAAAAAATTACAAATCGCACACTGGATAAAAAAAACACTTCAAAACAAACACTTACCTTTAATGAGTTTGGGAAGAATTCCTAGCCAAATCATAGTGACATGCATGTTAAATGTGCCTTTGGCACCACACTAGGGTCATAGGGAGGGCAAATTTCCATAGGTTAGCCCTTTTAATCGGACTACACTTCTCAATAAGACCAATAGGCGTGACAGTTCCATACTAAATAATTTACGAGGACAGCATATCACCACAGAATATCATGCAAAGAAACATACAGGAACACAACAGTCTTCTTAAACACCAACACTGCCTCGACACCTGAAATTTCGACAAAAACATCATGCACAACGTAGCCCAGGACTGCAGAAGTCATCGCTTGCTTGGCTCGAGACCAGGAAGCTAAATTACAAAAACAGACACAAAACATCAGGCTACAAGCTTCTGACAGGGCTCCAGGACTCCTTCACTCGAAGCATATAGGCTACCAGAATATCAAGAAATCCCATTTCCCATGCCAAGAACACATGTCAGTCACTCACCGAGCTTCATCTTCAGTGGGGATGCTGCACACAAACAGGGTAAAATACAGCAGCAAACGCATCGCTTCAAAACAGGTCACTTACATACAGCATATGGATATTCAGAGGCAAACATGAAATAAAACAAACGACAAGGATTAGTAAAACATAACATCAAGTGCACTGGCCTGACAAAATCCCACCAACAACTGCCCCATCAGCACTAGAGGGGTCCATAAAACAGCCTGCGGGTACAGGGGAGGGGACAGTTACGGAAGTGAACTCGAGCGCGGTCTGCTACCACTGCTACACCTGGTAAGAAAACACCGCCGCATGGCCATCAGCACGTCGGTAACTCGATAACCAACGCTCTGCTTCACCACTGCGACACCAGGAATGACTGCTACCTGAAATGGGGCCCAACTTACCTTGTTTCAGAGGTCCGGGTCGCTTCCGCAGCAAAATCACCTCCAGAAGACATGTCCCAATAGCAGAGCTCAAAAGGAGTGGAAGGAAGATGGAGAAGAGGACAACGCACAGGCTATTCAACAGACACCCCCCACTAACCGACAGAACTGCTGCCGGTGAAATAATGCCAGAACAGAAGATTAAAATTTTATGTAAAATTTAATGTTAAAATATAAGGAACACCTCCACCAGAAAGAGAACATGCATGAACCAGAATAACTTACAAGGAATGCAAGATACCGCTTAACATGCTTACTTGCAAGGCCAACAAAAGAAAAGACTTACATTAAAATGTTCAATCCCAAAACTTAAAATAAATTATATATATAAGCATAATTAAATGATAACGGGCTTGGTAATTTACAAGGCAATGCAATATCGATCAAACATGCGGAGGACCAGGCCACGCCAAAAAGAATGACAGGATTAAAATTAAATAAAATAAAATAAAATAAAATATGACCAATTAAGAAATTCCCGATATTAGAGACCAAGAAAAACACATGAACATTCACCAAAAAACATAAGGTTAAACCAACACGGTAAAATTAAAAAAAAAACAAATATTAAGTTAACACAACACGTTTGAGCTTCGCGGTAGGCGCCAATTGACTGACCTCGAGACCATAATGCAGCTCGTTAAAACAAAGCAAAACAAACATGGCCACTCAAAACAAGGGGCCGCATGCCTGATCGAAACTACGGCAAACAATTAGTAAAATTAAATTTTAACATCAGCAGAAGGAAATGAACGGAGGAAAACAATTATGTCTAAATACTATTACAACAGTGAAAGGCAACGGATCATGAATAAATTAAATACTATGGCAATCCCAAGGTTGCCAAATGAAAATAAATAATAATTTAAACGAAAATAAACTTACAAATATGTCTCCAGAAGGTACAAAATAATAACAAAATTAATATATATAAGGAAACGTTATTAAAACAGAAAAGAAATTTTAGGCCTACCAGGCAAAACACAACACAAGATCAACATTCATACAAGGCCAAAACTAGAGCTCCCAAAATAAAATAATTAGATAAATTAAATACAAAAAAGTACCTTAAAACTTCACAGCGGAGACACAATGAAAACAAAAAAACTAACACATTTTAAATAAAATAAAATATGGCACTATATTGCCCTGAAGAAACCCGCCCAGCACATGCTTCGATTTGGTCACAAGCGTAGGTCCGCATGGAGATGCGACCACATTTCACACGTCCACTTCGCGGCGAAACGATGAAATTCACACCCTGAAGAGCACAGGCATTTCTTAGTTGAATATGTATTCAAATTTCCTGTTGAATATATTTATATTTCGTAGAGGATGGGGGCCAGAGCCCCCATCAGCGGTGACACCTTTTACGACCAGTCGGTTTCTTGCTTCTTCACGACAGCTAATCGACTCCACAAAATGGCGGAAAATTTTGGCGTCAAACGCCGAACTGCATTCATGTAAATAATATTGTCCAATCACGGTTTGCCACCTCAATCAACAATGTCATAATTAAGTACTGAGCCATGTTTAACATCTCTCATTTCTTTATTTTCTTTGGTGGCCGTCCCGGTAGACTCAGTCGCCATGTGAGATACGTTCTGTCCGGACGTGCCTTGAGGCTCTCCGCCTTATTATTTAAAATGTAATGTTTTTCCTTTTTATTTAACATTGTTATTATGCCGAAGCCTTCCATTTACTCATGTAAGTAATACATCTAACCTTGTGTCCACTATGCTCATTTCCTAAATTTAACCTTTCTTTTTGATCTTCGTCGTGTGCTTGGATTTGCTGTGGAACCAATCGTAATGGCGGTCTCCTGTTTTATTTTGTTTGAGTCTTCGTTTAACCTTTTATTTGTGCCGTGAAATATATCTGCGAGTGATTTTGTGAGTGTATGTTTTTCTTGCTGCCAGGTGCATTGATGCTGTTTTGATTGGGCATATCTTCGAATGGGTCTCCCGTTGTTTGTGGACGTTGGCGTCTCGACCATTCTCCCTACACGAGGCATGACACCATATATTTTAGCCCTTATGTATTCCCTTCATTCCATGCTTCGTGCAACTGAATCACGGCGGTAACTTTAAGTAGGCCTTACCGTATTCAGCTCGAACTCGGAACGTAAGTTGGGGACTATATAGGTTTAGCATATTTTGCTAGACTACCTACAAGCACGAGTTGCTTTGTGTTTTATTACTGCATCGACGGCTGGCATTTTGTGTGTTTGATTGCGTGTATGTATCATGATATATTTCACGGACACTTGACGTCATTTGTTTCTTCTTATAGTATCTTTGGTTTTTGCATTTCTTTTCTCTGGAGACTGCCAGCTCGATCGCATCCCCATTGCTCGCCACAGCCTTTGTGACACGCACACAGCCGCTTGTTTTATCTTTGCTATGCTTGTTATTTGTGGTCGTCATGACAACCATCCATCTCTAGGCTGAGAAGTGATTGTTGTTGACCAGCGACCGGCTCGATTGCCTCTTGATCTTTTACTTCCTCCCTTTTTTACATCGTTTTCACCGAAGTGAGCACAGGTATGAATTTAATTTGTTAACGTTATTTACTATCGTAAGTTATTTATTGTTATTTATATTTATCTTCCCCGTTTGAAAGTGACTTTATTTGACGCCTAGGTGAAGGGTATTCTTTTTTGTGTGTGTTATTCTGGCCGGGTTTCTTTGTGTGTTCGGTTTCAATTCATTAAATTTCCATTTCTTTACCCATGTGTCTTATTTAGTAGTGTTTGGCGATCGGGCTGCTCGCTCTCTCTCTCTCTCTTCAAACCTAGGCCTAACTTATTCTAGCTTTCTAGCACCAGGAGGGTATTCCTACCACTCGTCGTGGGACCACCTTCACGGAGTCTGGAGTCGCTCGGCACATCTGGCCTGCAAGTACGGGCCCAGCACAGGTCAGAAATTAACATCCATTTCCACTGCGTCTACCGGGACGGCCACCAAAGAAAATAAAGAAATGAGAGATGTTAAACATGGCTCAGTACATAATTTGGCGGTATCATGAATACACCGGCATTTGTTTCATGACGAAGAATATAATTGTCTTTCACACAAGACTGGAATTGGATGAGTTGAATAAGGTACAACCAACGCATTCTATTGGAGAGAAACAGGAACCACGTTCAGACTTCCAAAGTCCGACAGCAGCTACCATCTCGTGGTCACAGGCGGAACCAAGCGACGAAGCGGTCGTTTCAAAAATGTCAAGAGCTGCATCCATGGGTAAATACATGTTTGAAAACTTTTGGGACGGGCACTTGCACGTAACATTTTTGAAGGGTATAATATCCCGAGGAACACTGTTAGGGAAGTGATGAGACATTTGTATATAATCTGTACAGCACTTTGTGCTACTACAAGATTAGAATGCTCTTTTTGGTAACACAATCTTTGCTATGCTAAGCTGCACGCGAAGCAGTGAGAGTTGCTTGAGTGCGCCAGCGAACAACCGGTTTACCCGAGATGCAACAGAGAGACGACTTTATTGACCTTTTTTGTGTGCTAATTTACGTCACAAGTCCTAGGAATTTGAAGGTCACTGGTATTAATATAACCTTGTTTGGAGAATAGCAATGTAAGCTGTCAACATCTGTTATTACAATTACAACTTTTT
Source organism: Meconema thalassinum (assembly GCA_946902985.2). NCBI lineage: Eukaryota > Metazoa > Arthropoda > Insecta > Orthoptera > Tettigoniidae > Meconema > Meconema thalassinum. The sequence continues at coordinate 802,799,480 of OX336390.1, read as the reverse complement.
ATGAGTGAGGGGATGCTCGCTCAGGCGAATTCGTTTAATATTTTGAGCCGATGACTTTGATTCATCTGGCGTGTTATAGAAAGGTTCAAACAATAATGTTAATTGACCCAGCTTCTGTATAAATTAGGCTAGCCAGTATAATTATTGTGTCCGTGAACACATTATTTGGTATTTGGCAGGACGGATGAATGTCCGCCTTATTGTTGGTTTATTCCGGCGTTCTCTGAGCTGTGACTAAGATGACCGATGCACTGCACGCAATTGGTGTAAGACGCGCCAACCTGTGTTATTGTTGACTTGTTGAAGTCATGTTATTTGAGTGAATCTCAAGCGAGATCATATGTTGCAGCCTACGATTGGTGTCATTAATAGAACTAACTAAATAACATTTAAACCTTCTGATAAATCAAGAGCATAATTATCCTAAACCAACGGATTAATTTATCGTTATAAATAATTACAGCCATAACTTTGCAACCATTTGCTTGTTGTTTAATCGACACCGTGGCTTCAATCCATTTCCATGTGTCAGATGACTTTAAATGAGCTGACACTACTTGTATCGACGACATTGGATCTCCGGGACCGATAATCAGTAACTTGTGGCCCGCGTGATCTAAAGCTCGTAAGACGCAATTATGATTGCGCTTTGCCAACATAACTCACGTGTTTGAGATGACGACTGAGTACAAACCGTACGTCAGTTCGCGAAGGCAGGCTAGTATAAGAGTGTTCACTTCTTTATTCACGAGTGTATTTATCCCATTGTTCCTATTAGACATAAGAGTGTTAAGTAATTGGTTTTTTTATAGTCAGTGGTCAAACTATCACTAGATTTGGTAATAAGCAATTGTTTACGACGGATCTCGTCGTAATAATTTCGTTCACATAGGCATTAGACAGAATTTAAAAGTAATATTAAATGCGGACGTGGTACCATCCTAACCTAGGGATTGGTTTGCTACCTGTTAAATGTAAATTATACCGAGTCATTTATTTGTAAATTTGCTACGCGTTAATTATTCTTGTACCACGCGCCTAGTTAGCTTTGCTATTGTTTCATGTAACTAGGATTTCGCGAGGGTCCTTAACATCAAACTAGGAACGACTCATTATTGTAATTAGATTAACACTAGAACCGCGGCGATCTATATATACCCTAGAACCGCGGCTGGGTCACTTATGACCCACCTCTCTTTTTTGTGATTACGGTATTAATGAATTGATGGGGATGTAGTAACTAAAGAATATACCATACATGCGCTAGATAATGTATTTGAAATTTAGAATAGTAAGAACACAAATAAGGAACATTTAGACAATCGTTTACCTTTAGTGGCGAATGTCAATGATGTACACACACAATATTCCTTGGCTGTACACTTGCTACAAGCAGTCTTTTTGCAGGAATGGCACTTCACAAACGATTTGTTTCCTTTGCAATTGGACTTTACCTGACAACGCGTGCGCTTTTCCAGTCTCTCCTGCGGGCATTTACAATCCTAGTTGATGCATATTTCTCAACGAGATCTTCACCCAACTGCAGAATGAAGTCCCTGCGTTTCAGTTTCTTCTCAATCAGTGCGTTGTACACTACCCAGGCATTTATTCCTGCCAAATCCAGCAAGTTGTAGAAGGTATGAACTGGCCAGCTCCTGGATGGTGCCTTGGTTGAGTATTTCCGAGCCATTTGATCGACCACATGTACTCCATATTTTGTGCTGTTGTAAAATGTGACTGTGTCTGGCTTCTTCTTTTTGTTACCAGGCTCAATATTCACATCAGGGTGCATAGTGCTGAGAAAGAGAACATTTTTGTTGCTCTTTCCCTGATAAATTGTCAACGAAGTATCATGTTTTTTCAGTAGCACTGTGCTGTGCAACTTGTGTTTTGCCTTTTTCACACTTACTGGTACTTCCCTGCGAGCCTTGTTCAAGGTACTGACAAGACTTGTTGCATTTGATTTCAATGTTTCGGAGAGAGAAAAGGAGGTGAAGAAACTGTCACATTGACATTTCTTCCCTTCTTCATATAAGGTTCCATCAACTTCTTTACCACAAAATCACCAAGTCGCTCGTTATTTGGCCTAGAATCATCTTTTCCGAGATACGGGAAAGCGTTCACAACATATTTGGAGTCTTTGTCCACCGCCATCCAATACTTCTGCCCATATTTGTCTGGTTTCGAGGCCATACATTGCGTAAATTTACAGCGGCATTTAGAAGGGAAGAGCTGTTCGTCAACAGTTATATATGCCCCAGGTATATAGCTACACTGGGCATTTGCTATGAAGGCACACCAGATTTCTGATACCAATGCAAATTTGTCTTCTTTTATTCTTTGTGACCTTGTAGACCTAAAGTCAAATCTCAAGAAACGCATTATTTATCTGAATCTATCACGAGCCTTTTTTGCTTTTACAATAGGATTGCCCCACTTCTCTGACCACAATGAGTCCAGTTCTAGGCCTTTAGCTCCTATGGCACCTCGAATGAACAGTATAGCAAGAAAGGCTTCCATCTCCTCAATCATTAGACACCAATCATCTGACATCATTACACGATGTGCCTCTGTCTCAGTGCAAGTCACAATATGTTTCAAAATCTTGTCCGTGATCATAAGTCACCAAGCACTAACGCAAGTCTCATTCACATTACGTTTAGAATGTGAAGTAGGTCCAGCGTGATCTCTGAACACATTTTGAGCTCCACGTCTACCAGCTGCAACATCACCAATACCCCAACTTTCCAGGTCTTGCCATCTGGAGATACAATTTCTGTACCTGCTGCAAGCTGAACCAGGCTCTCAACACTAAACCTGCCTCGTTTCATTGATGGCGCATCCTCTCTGTTGTCGTCAAATTGTGCAATTCCTAGACTGTTAGCGATGGCCTCCTCTTCCGGTAAAGGAACGGAAGAGTGCTCCTGGCCACGCCTCCTCTGACGACCACGAGAAGTCCCTGGCATTGCAAGACCTGATTAGATACAAAGATAATGTTTGTCTTAGTTTTTCCACCCGAAAATAATATTTACAGCAAGTAAAAATGCACCGGGCTATATAAACCTAATAGCTTGAACATAAATATAACAGTGATAAAGAAACTGTCAACTAAATACTTTTAGGCCTAAAATTTGCAATGAATCTATATATAGTCCATAAATAATGAAATGAAAGTTTATAAATACATACCTGCCCTATCAGGATTTGCTACAGCTTCAAATGGCATGACATCATCATCTTCTGATGACGAATCTCAAAGAACGAACTGTGATCCATCATCAGACGAAAAATCCAAGGGATCCCCTTCAGATTCCCCATCGGAAATTTCATTTATGGCATCAATAATGTTCTGATCAGTAGTAAGCCGTCGACGCGCGGCCATTGTCAACCTTTCACAAACTATGTATTGAACCCATGTGCCATAGGGTCCAATGAGGGCGAATCCATGCATTGGGGGAAGAAATGAAAGAAACGTATAGTTTCTAATGTAACTTAAAGAAAGATCCAGCTAAGATGCTAGCCTAATATGGTGCAAGAGGCGAGGACCAGGTGTTCGTGAGATGAGATCACCCCTCTTGACATTCAGAAGGTAGCGAGTCATGAGTATTAATAACCGAGTGGAAATTTCCCAGGATTAAACAAGGAAGCCTGACTCGGAAATCGACCTTACGTTGCTGGAAATTGACAACACCGCTTATGCGCCAGAAGAGGAATCATTAAATTTAACCCGTTTACGAGTATAAAAATGAGTAAACAAGTACAGTACAGTGAATCATTTCGAATGAGAGATTTTTTAGTAAAGAGAAACCATTTAATAATTGCGCAGGAGAAAACTGCAAACGCAAGACGACGTCATCGGGGAATTACCAAGGCCGGTGTGGAGGGGAGAAAGCAAAAGAAATGCAACACCCACACAATTGAGGACGAGAAATTAATTAATATCTCCGAATTGCACGATCGATTCTTAGGTGCAATGAGATTATTTGACATTGAGAAGACGAGCTTTCGGAAGGTATAATTGTTATAATTGTGCCTCCATTATTTTAGAAATTGGCCACAGAAAGGACTAGAGTCTTATCTTTTTGGAGCGAAAAGGTATAAAACTCCTGGCCTCACCAAGCCAATCATGCAGTTTCAAACGGCCTGAGGGCACGTCACTGTGCTACATCAAACACCGAATGCAGTTATTCTGACAACCCGTGAGGGTGTTACTACGCATGCAGTCATTCCGACAGTCCGTGAGGGGCGTAAGACTACATCATAGCACATCAGTATCCAGACAGCCGTGTGGGGCGTAATTCTGCGTCACATCGAAGTCAGTTACTAGTACTCCTTGAGGGGAGAAACGCTGTGTTACACCGCAGAAGTAATATCCGATAGCCATAGGCGTCGCAGTATTAACAACTTGCTTGCCTCCATAAGGAGTGGTAAAGAAGAAATTTAAAGTATCGCCGTATTGAAATATTAGGAAAATCCTAGTTACAGGATTTAGGCCCGACTGTATACAAGTTATAGTGAAAGTTCGTAAGATATAGTCAGAGCAGGCTGCGAACGTCGGAATTAAAGGCGATAGGTCGTTAAATAGACGAACGAATATATCATAACGTACGGAAGTACCGTAACAGAAGATAAACTGTTATCTAAATTAAAGAACCCAAAAAGGGAAGAACAGAATAAGGTTCGGAACGTATTTCAGAAACGTAGGAGTGCTAGAACCGATTAAATAAGGAAGCACGGAGACTATAAACATTATCTCCAGAAAGCAGGCGAACTATTCAAAAAGTACTAGACTCGAGAAGTACTAGCTGTTATAAACTAAATCCATAGGTCATCGAGAGGTTATTAAGGAGACCTCGATCCGAATAGACTTTCGCTAGGATCGATAAGCCAGATCTACAAAGAAGCCGTTCAAGCTAGATAAATAGCCGGTCATCCAGGATAGGAGTAGAAGAATTTGGATTCCAGGGAACAGTAGATGTTTCGAGACTTTCGTATTCTGCAGGATAGGAAGCCGACATTGAATAAATTTCACCCTTGGAAACGGGAAATTAAGAGGTCACGTGTGATAGGCTCAGAAATACGGCCTAGTGATCAAGAATTGTGAAGTGTAAATTTATCAAGATTGTGTGTTAAAGTAATATTTTAGTGTTTATTATGTGTTCTAAAGGGACACATCAGTGTATAAAAATGTCGTCAATGTTAAGTGTCTTAAATATGTGTCAAGAAGTGTTTGTACATAAGGTGAATTTCTTTAATATGGAGTAGAAGTTCAAAGTGGGCCCAAAATGAAACACCGCACAAGAATAAAGATTATGGGACGATCTTAAAAAAAACATGTGAGTACTGAATTTCATTCTATTTTGGTGTCAGGAAATGGTTGTGTACAAATCCACCGGAGTTTTGAGTAAAAGGGATGTGTTTGAAGAAATAAATACTGAATAAACAAGAACGCGGTCTGAACAATAATAGAAATTTGAGAAATTATAAATAATTATGTAAAGAATAAATCCCGTAGAGGAAATATGTGAATAAAATGTTAATGTATTTAACAAATGTCATAAGAGCAAGCGAAATATCAGTAATTATCAGGAAAGATATTTAAATAAAGTAAAGTTGAGATAAGAAAGAAATAGCTTTTGAGCTTGTGTAAAGAATAAAGATAATACTAATAACTAAGTATGGAAATATTAAATAAAGATCAAATAAATTGATGTGAACATAAGAGCGTTAAAGCCTTAATGTATGTGTAAGATATGATGTTCAAGGGAATGTTTTAAAAGGGAGCGATTTATCGGCAACGGAAAAGATTAATATAAGAATTAAAAATAATATGAATTGTTACTAATGAGATTTATCAGTTCTTGGGAAGACATTTCGGCTTAAAATAATGCATAGCTCAAAGGAGCGCAAATAATATTAAAATGTCACGCTAGGAAAGCGTAGAAGTTAAAATACTTGGTAAATTACTTATGGAGGGTAGTTGATTGTAGTGAATTGATAATTGTATAAGTCCTCTATTTGTGACGTAGTATCACGAGGCATTGTGTAGGTATTGAAAGGGAGCTAATGTATGGTATTATTGAGCGTATGTCATGTAGGCCACGGCCGACTTTAAATCGCGTCTTGTATAAGTCCTCTATAAGGGAATGGTTCCCGAGGCATGTGAAGAGATTCGAACTCAGAATCCTCTTACGGTAAAAGCCCCTTTAATTCCGTCGTCGAATGTGTATTAATCTTCCCCAATCAATGAGGACCCTCTCATAATTAATAAATGCCAAGGTTACGAAAGTGGTCTATGAACCAAAGAATATTTGTTTGAATGGATACAGTACAGTAAAAGCCCGGTCTCTCCCCAGGACTGAGTATAATGTGAAGGTTTGTTTTGAAAGCCTTGGAAAGGAGCTGCTAACGTGGGTTAGACAGAGAGTCGCCAGTCACCCTCCTGGTCATAAATCGCGCCCGAGTATAATGGCCTGGCTCTCTTAGAGTAAGGGTGGGCCGAAACCGTCTCGTAAGATGTAGTAAAGACACCGAGAGTGTTTAAAGGTATTAACGACCCGGGCGTTGAACCGAGGTCCTTGTAGACTGATATTTTCGTTTGCATGTTCAGATCGTAGTTTTTTATGTGATAATGGTCTTATAAGACATAAGAGATAAATAACAATCCCTATTGTAATGATGTATGGAAGTAGGATTCCACGAGTTAATTGAAGGCAACAAAGTTTCGGGAGTAACTATAGTTTTTTGACAGTGTCAAGTATCTTCACGCTCTGGAGTACACAAGTGATTTCCTGATTACCTTAATATATTTGTGAAAATAAAGAGAGATGATAATAGCTGAATGTGTGAACATGCCCCAAAATATTGAGTTAAATAATTAACATAAGATTTTAAATGTAATTATACATTTGTTTGGAGGATTAAGAAAATATAAAAAGATATTATTTGAGGTGTACAAGAATGACACCATTATTATGTAAAGCATGGAGCCAAAAGAGCTCGGAGTTATATAAAACTTACAGTTGATGCTTTATGGAAGTAAGACTAAGTAGGAATTGTTGGTTTATGTGGAAACCATATGTTTAAATACAATATTTGCTTTATTATATTTGTGATTCCTTGTTCATTTGGAACAAGTAGATGATTATGGGTCAGTAATTAAATTGTTAAAGTGTTTGTAGCGCCATTAATTTTATTAATTAAATGTGTTAAAATAGGAGTTGATTTTGTTGTTATTTTTGCAAGGGTATCCTCTAATTAATCCAAAATATGTGAGTCACAGAGTGGGGGAACTTACCGCTGCCCCGAAATTTCCGAATTGAGCTACGCTGGTATACTGTGATTGGCATTTTTCTTGCTAAAAGGGCACATGGGGGCATATAAGTAATGTGCTGGATTAATAACTAGAGGAACACTTAAGACGGTCATATCATGTAAAGTAAAGTAATGATAGGAGTAGCTACAACATAAAATATTAACTGACCGCATGGGTCCCTGGAAACTCATACCGAGCAGCCCTGAATTATATTATCAAAACCCCCCTAGCAAATCTTAGATTTTGGCGCCCAGTACGCAGGGATGAGTTTTCCTAGGGAAAACCCGAGTTTTTCTCGAAAAATCAAAATTTTCATTTTTTGAAAAAAAAAAATGGTTTTTTGAAATTTTTGAATTTTAAATACTTCCATAAAGGTTTATGAAATTGAATAAAAGTATCAAAAGGGTACGTTGTGGTAAAAACCCGTACCAAAGTAAATTTTTGAAGAAATTGGGACACACTGATTCAGAGTATCATCTCTCAAGCATGTACTAGTGTGGTGGCATTAGTGGCCCACTGTATTCTCATAAGATGGCATTGAGTGAAGAGATGCAACGGCTCTTGGAGGCCATAAACAATAAATTGGGAACAATAGACAATACATTGGGCCTCCAAAAGGATGAAAATAAAAAAGAGTTCGAATTCATAAATGATAATTTAACAGCTCTCAAAACTGACAGTGTTAGAATAGAAAATAAGTTGGATAGCCAACAGGAGGAAAATAACCAAAAGTTAGGATCCATGAATCAAAGTTTAAAGTCACTAAAAACTGATAGTGCTAACATGGGAAATAAATTAGAAGCTATCGAGGCCGACGGTATAAAAATGAATAAGGAACTGAAGGCCGAGATAGAAAGGATGAAAACAGAAAGTGGGGAAACCATTAAAAAACAGTTGGAAGTGATAAAAACGGAGACGTTAGAGTCTCTGAAAGCCAACAGTAAAGAAAACCATGGAGTACTGAAGGCTGAAATAGAAAAGACAATGGATACTAAATTTAAAATTCTTGATGAAGGGTTTGACACTAAGTTTGGGGACAAGTTAACTGAGTTAAAAGGGGAAATCACAAGTAAAATTGAAAATGAAAATGGGGCATTTAAGTCTGAACTGCAAGGCCAAATAAAGGTACTGAAGGACAGTATGGTAAATTCCCAAACTCAATGCAAAGAAAATTTTGAAAATTTAGAAGGTAATTTTGGGGCTATAAAAACTAAGTTAAATAAGATGGAAGATTCTTGTGAAAAAAATGTAAAAGCATGTGAGGAGAAACTTGTAACCCAGATCCAAGGTGTGCAGACAAAATTAGAAGCTCAGATAAAATTTAATAGCGATATCTGTAAAACATCCCGGGATGAAATAAAACAAAGCGTGAATGAGCTAGGAGATAGATTTGAAGGGGTTGAGAAAAAAATGGGAGAACTTGAGGGAAAAGTCAATGAAGTTCAAACCGAAGTAACTGAGATGAAAAATCAAAATAAACAGGATGTTAAGGGTATGAAAGATCAGATTGATCATTTTATTAGGCAGGTAGATGATAACTGGAAGACGTACGAAACGAAAATAGATAAAAGTTTAGGTCTATATGAGGAGCATCTCCAGAATGAAAGAAAACAACGAGAGGACGAAAATAAGGAAAGTACCCATAAGATAGATGAAATAAGCAAGGGTATTAATGAGGTCCAGGAAACTATCGGAAAGTTAGAAGGGCGAGTAGGAAAAACTAATAATGAAGTAAAATTGATCAAAGATGAATTAACGGAAGTTTCTAAGAAGACGGAAGGAAAGTTGAAAGGAATTGAATTAGATATGGTCAAAGGACGAAAAGAAGTGGAGAAGCAAATAAAGGAGATACGAGAGGGCCTGGAGACCATAGGTGACGTTAAGCCAGAAATTATAGACCAAAGGGTCATGATCTTTAAGAAAGAGGTAGAATACCAATTAAATGAATTCAGGGATAGTTACAGGGACGAGAAATTCCAACTCAAAAGGGTAGAGGAAGATAGTAGAAGGAATCAAGAAAGAATTCAGAATGAATTAAGATCCCGATTGGAGAGGACTGAACATAAGAATAGTCAAATGGAAATACAACTCATGGCTAATGAAGAAAGTGCCCGAAGGGAAAGGAAGTTAGAATTTGAGAATCCGGAGGAGTTTCCAAAGACAGGATGGGTAGATTCCCGTGAACAAGGCACAGATACGGAGAGGGACTTAGGAGGGGAGAGCCCTTATAAGAACCCAGGATATCCGATGGCGATGTCAACCCCGTACATGAATCAGACAAATGGCCAGATAATAAACATTATTAAATCCAATGAGGACAGACCAGTAAAGTTTACGGGTAATAACATGTCTATTACTCCAAAATACTGGCTAAAGGAAGTTGCAGAGTATTTAAACGAAATGAAAGTTCCTCAGGATCGGAGACTGAGAGCTATTGAAAAGCTGTTAGCAGGTGATTGTCTCACCTGGTTCAGAAGCTTCCGGTACACCTTTGATACGGTGGAAGGCTTTAGGGAAGCATTTTTAAAACGATATTGGGCAGCAGACGTCCAAGAGAATTTAAGGCTAGATCTGTACTCTAGGAAGTACAGCACCAATGCACCTACTAAATACTCGGAATTTTTCACCGCTCAGCTGTGTAAATTCCGCGAACTGGATATTGCTCCGGCAGAAAACGACCTGTGTGCCGCCATTGCGAGACAACTTCCGTGTGAGATTCAGAGGCTGTTAATCTCATCCAAAGCCAGAAGTGCTGTGGAAGTGGAGAGTGTATTACGTCAGTTAGATATTACGACTTCGCACGTAACTCCTCGGCATCAAAGGCAAACTGAGAAAGTACACATGGCCAGCAGTCAGGAAACTGGAGAAAAACCAGCGACCAGGAATCAGTCCACCAGCACGGATACCCAAGGACTAGGTCGAGAGTATGGGCACCAGGAGCCTAGAAGGATACAGCCATACTACAGAGGAGGATATCGAGGAAGAAATCCTAGGAGTTCAGGTTATAGGCAACAAGAGAGCCGACCCTATAACAATAACCATCAAAGGCAAGAAAACAGAAAGAAATGGGAGAATTATCCCAGAAGGAATGTAAGGCCAGAGGATAGGGATGATGAATATCGGGCCGAAATAGAAGAAAGATATCAGGAAAGTCTTCGTTATATGAACGAACGACCAGATGAACCTGATAGGCAAAAAGTCCGTTGGAGTGAGGAAATTAAGAACCGGAAATCACCCGACCGACTAGACGGAGCTCAAAGCTTGGAACTACAAGCTCAGTTAAAGAATGAGGGAAAAGGGAGCCCTCAGGATTAAAAAAAACTCCAAATTTAAATTGTCAAAAGTGGAAACATACCAGGAGCTGGGCGGAGGTAGAAATTGTGAATTGGATAGCCAGACCAGATGAGCTAATTAACGAGGATGTGGAAGGAATCCCACCTGTTAAAAGAGAATTACCTATAATTATGCTTAGGATAGAAGGATTACTGGTCAGAGCATTGATTGATACCGGATCCACAATAAGTCTAATTACACAAACCCTTCTAAATGAACTGGAAACAAGGGGCCGAGTATTAAAGATTCCCACATCAAGTGTAAAGATTAAGGGGATTATCCCTGAAAAATCTCTAACATGCAAATTTCAGGTATACATTGATCTGATCATGGGTAACGCTGAAATTTCGCAGTGCTTTTTGCTGGTAAATCAATTACCGTATAATGTCATATTAGGTATTGATTTTATCCGTGAGAACAAGGTCATCATAGACCTAGCGCAAAACTGCATTAGAGTTCAAAGAGAGGATGTGGATGAGCAAAACATTAACTTACAGGAACAGGATGCGAAAATAGGAGAACAGGTATGGCATATGGAAGAAGTGATTGAGGAAGATTATAAGGACATAGAAAAGATATTTGAAGTCCTCAACATAGAACTCGAAGATAATTTGGAAAATGAGTTCGAGACCAACCTGTCAGGAAAAGTGGAGGAAGCTAAAGTCAACCTCGAAAATAAGGAACAGTTAAAGAAATTATTATTGAATTATAGGGACGTATTTGATTCCAAGCCAGGGAAGATTGAAAATTTTAATGGGCACCGTTCAAACAAAAACCATACCCGGTTGCGGAAAAACATTACCCACAAACCAAGAAGACACTGCAGGAGATGATGAATGCAGGTGTTATAGAAAAGATGGCGACACCATATGTTAGTCCATTAGTGATTGTGAGTAAACCGGATGGCTCAGTAAGGGTGTGTTTAGATGCCAGAAATTTAAATGCAAAAATCATACCAGAAAATGATTCGGCACCACCCATAAAAGAAATACTGAGGAAGTTCAAAGGCAAGAAGATTTTTACAAATATTGACATGACTTCTTCGTATCATCATCTCGAACTGGAAGAGAAAACCAGCTTGTTGACTGGATTTCAGTTCGATCAACAAACATATTGTTTTAGAAGATGTCCGTTTGGATTGAAGACCGCGGGATCTGCATTAATAAGAGCGCATGATCGAAACCTGTCAGAGGAAGTGAAAGATTGCACTATCCGATACGTGGATGACATTTTGCTTACCTCGGAGAACATTGAGGAACATTTAGAAAATTTGAAGAAATTATTGGAAGACTTAAGAAGGGCAAATTTTAAAATAAATTTAAAGAAGTCGAATTTTTGTCAAAGGCAAGTGACATTTTTAGGGCATGTGATTGACAAGGATGGTGTAAAACCAAATCCATGCAAATTGGAATCGATAAGGGATTTTCCAAGGCCTTTGAAGGTGAAGAACGTTCGCCAGTTTTTGGGATTGATTGGGTTCTTCTCAGGACATTGTCCATCATACACCAAAACTGTTGCACCACTACAGGACCTTCTGAAGAAGGGGGGCAAGTGGAAATGGACGGAGGAAGCAGAAAAAGCATTCGTAGAGGCCAAGGAGATGCTTTTAAATTACGTGAAGCTAGGATATCCTGATTTTAATCAGAGATTTATCATTCAAAGAGACGCATCCCAGATTGGAATAGGGGCAATGCTATATCAGGAAAACCCGGAAAACCCTGATAAGAAAAACTATCTAGCTTTCACAAGTAGGAGACTGAAACCACACGAGAAAAATTATACGATCAGCGAAATCGAGCTGCTAGCGATATTGCACGCGTTGCAATATTGGCGGAAGATCGTATATGGGTTTCAGGTCATTCTAAGAACGGATCATAAAGCCTTAACCTTTTTGATGAAGACTGATTTATCCAGTCAAAGGTTGATGCGTTGGGCTTTATACATTCAACAATTTGATGTGAAGATAGAGTACTGCCCAGGAAAAGAAAATATAGTTCCAGACTACTTAAGTAGACAGCCAGAGTCCATAGAAGAGGAAGTGATGGCTATAGATTTGGAAGACAGGGATCAGCGTACTCTTAATGAGTTAAGAAGCATTAGTCAAAGACAACGGGAGGACCCATGGATGAACATGCTCATATCTTTTCTTGAGGGAAGCTTGATAAGAGGAACACCAGCGTACACGGAAGCGAATAAGATAGCTCAAGACTACACGTTTTATAATGGATTGTTATATAAGTTTGTGGACTCTGACCGTACAAAATTAAGGATTGTTGTACCTGCAATTTTGCAGAGGAAAATAGTATGGTTAGCCCATAGATCGTTCGGACATATGGGAGTCGACAAAACAGTCTCAATGCTGAAAGAAGCATTTGTATGGCCGAGACTGAGAGAAACTGTAAGGGACACGTTAAAGACATGTGATCTATGTCAAAGGATCAAACCTAATGCATTCCTGATGAGGCAGAAGCCTATACCATTGTTGCCTGAAAGGCCCGGCCAAATCATATCTATTGATAATTTTGGACCTTTGCCAAAGGCAAGAAGGGGAAATCGACACATAATGGTGGCTATGGATGTCTTCACTAAAATGGTTGTCCTTGCTCCCATACAGAAGACTAGTACCAAACAGGTGTTAAAACGACTTAAAGAAAAAGTGATACCGATTCTGGGGAAACCTGAGAATTTGTTGTCGGATCACGGCAGTTGTTTCACCAGTGTAGAGTTCAGACGAGAATTAGAAAGACTTGGAATACGTCAGATTTTGTCAAGTATTCGCCATCCTGAGGCAAATCCTGTAGAAAGAGTGATGAGAGAGACGGCCAAGTATTGTAGAATATACTGTGCCGAAGAAAATTGGAAGTGGATAGATATCTTGGATATTAACGAATTTTGTATAAATAATACAATCCATGTATCCACAGGAGAGATACCCATAACGTTACATCGGAATGAGCAACCAGAAAGACCTTGGAGTCTGGTAATTCCTAGGCCAGCAGACGCTCAGCCTGGAAGAGATGTACGCATTAGAAGAGCCTTTGAGCATCTAAAAGCTCAAGCCGACAGGTGGCAGAGAAGAAATAGGCATAAGAGGTATCATCGACCATTATTAGCAGGAGAAATGGTGTTAGTAAAAAGACCAGCCATTTCGGATCCAGGGAACCGTGTGTACAAGAAGTTCCAGAAAATGTACCACGGACCATATCAAATAATCAGAGATTTGAGTAATAACGCATATAGAATTCGGCACTGTGAAACGGATCACGAAGTGACCATGAATTCAGCAAATTTGAAATTATATTACCCTCCCGAAGATTTCGATGAAGTAAATGAACAAGCCCTGGTTATGGAAACATGTAGAGATGAATCCGCTTTTGACATAAACACGAATAAGGAAGAAATAGAAAATAGAGCTCAAGCATTCGAGTGCGAATGCGAATTGGAGAAATTGTATTCGGAAATTAAAGAAATAATTGAATTTATTGAAGAAGAAAATTCCAATTTAAGAAAGGAAAATGATGAAATAAGGAAACGGGTAGGGATAGACCAAACCCGTAAGGAAGAATGAGGTTCTGGGGACTTAAAGTACAGACAAGTAAAGAAAGAAAGAAAGCGTAGGGACAGAGCATACCCGACCTACACAATTACCGGATACGACTTTAAAGAAATAAAAACGACAGTAGATACGGACGACGTTATGATGGCTTCGACGAATAAAGACAGATATGATTAATTGAAATAAATTTCCTCAAAATTTTTCGAAAATTTATTTACCTAAGGAGGGGAGAGATGAACCCATGTGCCATAGGGTCCAATGAGGGCGAATCCATGCATTGGGGGAAGAAATGAAAGAAACGTATAGTTTCTAATGTAACTTAAAGAAAGATCCAGCTAAGATGCTAGCCTAATATGGTGCAAGAGGCGAGGACCAGGTGTTCGTGAGATGAGATCACCCCTCTTGACATTCAGAAGGGAGCGAGTCATGAGTATTAATAACCGAGTGGAAATTTCCCAGGATTAAACAAGGAAGCCTGACTCGGAAATCGACCTTACGTTGCTGGAAATTGACAACACCGCTTATGCGCCAGAAGAGGAATCATTAAATTTAACCCGTTTACGAGTATAAAAATGAGTAAACAAGTACAGTACAGTGAATCATTTCGAATGAGAGATTTTTTAGTAAAGAGAAACCATTTAATAATTGCGCAAGAGAAAACTGCAAACGCAAGACGACGTCATCGGGGAATTACCAAGGCCGGTGTGGAGGGGAGAAAGCAAAAGAAATGCAACACCCACACAATTGAGGACGAGAAATTAATTAATATCTCCGAATTGCACGATCGATTCTTAGGTGCAATGAGATTATTTGACATTGAGAAGACGAGCTTTCGGAAGGTATAATTGTTATAATTGTGCCTCCATTATTTTAGAAATTGGCCACAGAAAGGACTAGAGTCTTATCTTTTTGTAGCGAAAAGGTATAAAACTCCTGGCCTCACCAAGCCAATCATGCAGTTTCAAACGGCCTGAGGGCACGTCACTGTGCTACATCAAACACCGAATGCAGTTATTCTGACAACCCGTGAGGGTGTTACTACGCATGCAGTCATTCCGACAGTCCGTGAGGGGCGTAAGACTACATCACAGCACATCAGTATCCAGACAGCCGTGTGGGGCGTAATTCTGCGTCACATCGAAGACAGTTACTAGTACTCCTTGAGGGGAGAAACGCTGTGTTACACCGCAGAAGTAATATCCGATAGCCATAGGCGTCGCAGTATTAACAACTTGCTTGCCTCCATAAGGAGTGGTAAAGAAGAAATTTAAAGTATCGCCGTATTGAAATATTAGGAAAATCCTAGTTACAGGATTTAGGCCCGACTGTATACAAGTTATAGTGAAAGTTCGTAAGATATAGTCAGAGCAGGCTGCGAACGTCGGACTTAAAGGCGATAGGTCGTTAAATAGACGAACGAATATATCATAACGTACGGAAGTACCGTAACAGAAGATAAACTGTTATCTAAATTAAAGAACCCAAAAAGGGAAGAACAGAATAAGGTTCGGAACGTATTTCAGAAACGTAGGAGTGCTAGAACCGATTAAATAAGGAAGCACGGAGACTATAAACATTATCTCCAGAAAGCAGGCGAACTATTCAAAAAGTACTAGACTCGAGAAGTACTAGCTGTTATAAACTAAATCCATAGGTCATCGAGAGGTTATTAAGGAGACCTCGATCCGAATAGACTTTCGCTAGGATCGATAAGCCAGATCTACAAAGAAGCCGTTCAAGCTAGATAAATAGCCGGTCATCCAGGATAGGAGTAGAAGAATTTGGATTCCAGGGAACAGTAGATGTTTCGAGACTTTCGTATTCTGCAGGATAGGAAGCCGACATTGAATAAATTTCACCCTTGGAAACGGGAAATTAAGAGGTCACGTGTGATAGGCTCAGAAATACGGCCTAGTGATCAAGAATTGTGAAGTGTAAATTTATCAAGATTGTGTGTTAAAGTAATATTTTAGTGTTTATTATGTGTTCTAAAGGGACACATCAGTGTATAAAAATGTCGTCAATGTTAAGTGTCTTAAATATGTGTCAAGAAGTGTTTGTACATAAGGTGAATTTCTTTAATATGGAGTAAAAGTTCAAAGTGGGCCCAAAATGAAACACCGCACAAGAATAAAGATCATGGGACGATCTTAAAAAAAAACATGTGAGTACTGAATTTCATTCTATTTTGGTGTCAGGAAATGGTTGTGTACAAATCCACCGGAGTTTTGAGTAAAAGGGATGTGTTTGAAGAAATAAATACTGAATAAACAAGAACGCGGTCTGAACAATAATAGAAATTTGAGAAATTATAAATAATTATGTAAAGAATAAATCCCGTAGAGGAAATATGTGAATAAAATGTTAATGTATTTAACAAATGTCATAAGAGCAAGCGAAATATCAGTAATTATCAGGAAAGATATTTAAATAAAGTAAAGTTGAGATAAGAAAGAAATAGCTTTTGAGCTTGTGTAAAGAATAAAGATAATACTAATAACTAAGTATGGAAATATTAAATAAAGATCAAATAAATTGATGTGAACATAAGAGCGTTAAAGCCTTAATGTATGTGTAAGATATGATGTTCAAGGGAATGTTTTAAAAGGGAGCGATTTATCGGCAACGGAAAAGATTAATATAAGAATTAAAAATAATATGAATTGTTACTAATGAGATTTATCAGTTCTTGGGAAGACATTTCGGCTTAAAATAATGCATAGCGCAAAGGAGCGCAAATAATATTAAAATGTCACGCTAGGAAAGCGTAGAAGTTAAAATACTTGGTAAATTACTTATGGAGGGTAGTTGATTGTAGTGAATTGATAATTGTATAAGTCCTCTATTTGTGACGTAGTATCACGAGGCATTGTGTAGGTATTGAAAGGGAGCTAATGTATGGTATTATTGAGCGTATGTCATGTAGGCCACGGCCGACTTTAAATCGCGTCTTGTATAAGTCCTCTATAAGGGAATGGTTCCCGAGGCATGTGAAGAGATTCGAACTCAGAATCCTCTTACGGTAAAAGCCCCTTTAATTCCGTCGTCGAATGTGTATTAATCTTCCCCAATCAATGAGGACCCTCTCATAATTAATAAATGCCAAGGTTACGAAAGTGGTCTATGAACCAAAGAATATTTGTTTGAATGGATACAGTACAGTAAAAGCCCGGTCTCTCCCCAGGACTGAGTATAATGTGAAGGTTTGTTTTGAAAGCCTTGGAAAGGAGCTGCTAACGTGGGTTAGACAGAGAGTCGCCAGTCACCCTCCTGGTCATAAATCGCGCCCGAGTATAATGGCCTGGCTCTCTTAGAGTAAGGGTGGGCCGAAACCGTCTCGTAAGATGTAGTAAAGACACCGAGAGTGTTTAAAGGTATTAACGACCCGGGCGTTGAACCGAGGTCCTTGTAGACTGATATTTTCGTTTGCATGTTCAGATCGTAGTTTTTTATGTGATAATGGTCTTATAAGACATAAGAGATAAATAACAATCCCTATTGTAATGATGTATGGAAGTAGGATTCCACGAGTTAATTGAAGGCAACTAAGTTTCGGGAGTAACTATAGTTTTTTGACAGTGTCAAGTATCTTCACGCTCTGGAGTACACAAGTGATTTCCTGATTACCTTAATATATTTGTGAAAATAAAGAGAGATGATAATAGCTGAATGTGTGAACATGCCCCAAAATATTGAGTTAAATAATTAACATAAGATTTTAAATGTAATTATACATTTGTTTGGAGGATTAAGAAAATATAAAAAGATATTATTTGAGGTGTACAAGAATGACACCATTATTATGTAAAGCATGGAGCCAAAAGAGCTCGGAGTTATATAAAACTTACAGTTGATGCTTTATGGAAGTAAGACTAAGTAGGAATTGTTGGTTTATGTGGAAACCATATGTTTAAATACAATATTTGCTTTATTATATTTGTGATTCCTTGTTCATTTGGAACAAGTAGATGATTATGGGTCAGTAATTAAATTGTTAAAGTGTTTGTAGCGCCATTAATTTTATTAATTAAATGTGTTAAAATAGGAGTTGATTTTGTTGTTATTTTTGCAAGGGTATCCTCTAATTAATCCAAAATATGTGAGTCACAGAGTGGGGGAACTTACCGCTGCCCCGAAATTTCCGAATTGAGCTACGCTGGTATACTGTGATTGGCATATTTCTTGCTAAAAGGGCACAGTATACACCGATACTGCAAAACTAGCAACCTATTGCACAACAAAGCGTGAGTAGTGTCCTAACTGCGCGATTGTTCAGATGTGACTAAGCGGTTTCGTACCTCTATCTTCCTCCGCAGCCAATGAGATGTTGCCAGTTTGTGCACAGTATATGTTTGGAGAATCCAGGTGACACAAGGACTGAAAGTATAAGAAGCTAAATGGAAGAACAGATGTTAACATATTGTTATCAATGATGGGTCTAATCTGACCCAGGCGCGGTTCTAGGTAAATCGGGATTTTTTAAACAGGGGGTTTCCCCCTCGGAAAAAAAATTATGTGTGGTTGTTAAAGACCCTTATTTATGAAAAGTCATAAAAATCTAGCACTTCAGGTAGAGACACAGAGAAGATAGAGAAGAAACAACTAACAGCTGGGTCACAAATGACCCAGCCGCGGTTCTAGTGTTAACGGATTAGCCGATTTCGACCCTCGGAAATAGATTAGGGGTCTTACTTGAATAAATCATGCACGAATCTAACTTAAGACTGGATCTCTTTTTATTGTTAGCTTTGGTATTTTTCGGATGTATTTCTTTGGGCGTCTATGACTGTTTCCGTGCTAAATGACCCAGATCCCCTGGGTCTAGCCCCTCGTGCTGAGCAAGCCTACAAAGAAATGCACCCGATCCTCTGAGGTTATGGGTTCGAAGGACGGGGTCTTTCGAAGTACCGTTTCTTTCGGCGGATGGTACCCGGATCACCTCCCCTAACGGGCTCAATATGTACGCAAGATGGCAGTTAGTGAGAATCGGGCAATGATCACATTATTTACAGTATATATTAGGGGTATGGTAAATGCACATTTACATAGGATAAGGGAGGAACAACAAAAGAAGAGATGAAATTAATATTGGAAATTGAGATTCACGGGAAACACTAGCACAACAAAGAATAGGAGCATTACAATCCACTTGTTGAGAAAATAATGCCACAGCTTCCTCTTGAACTGTACGGCATTATTGTTGCTGGCCTTCGGGGAACACGGTTGACGGTTTCATACACAAATCGATCTATTTACAAACACCAGTTTGTACGACTCAGTCCGGGGTAGTGGGGCGAACAGTGTAACACACAATTCTACAGCCAGCACATAAATACAAGTTCATTACACACCCAACTACACGGGGCTGATGACCAAGATGACCCAAGCCCCTAAAATTAATCATATCAAGAAAAATGAATCAACATCGAAGCCGTGGTGTAATGTTATTATATTAAGACATGCAAACACTTTGAAACAATTATCTAAATAATGTTGTGAACACATTTCTGCTTGCTAGAAAACTTTTTAGTCAGTCTGCGCTCACCACTGTTCTTTGCGGACACTGCATAACCAATTCCACAGGTAGAAGTGTGATGATTAGAGAGCAAGAGAACTCAGCGCACGCATATCGACCTAGGATGATCTAAGTCTCTGGCCCTTATTTATCCTCACAGAGTTTCTGCTTGGGCAGGGGTTTACAAACCGTTTAGCATAAGGGCCATACTGACTCCCCCACTAAGTCCCAAGGGCCAAGACTTAGATAGCTCATCTTACCAACATACTGTTGTTTTGAATTACGCGCAAAGTTTCGTTTCGGGACTGAGTGAGATATCTATGGCGCAGTGCGCGGGGGTTATGTGTGGAATTTTATCAGAGTCTTCCACTCACACAGTTTGATCATTTGCTGCTCTCAACACTACTTATCTGTGTAAAAATTAATTCTCAAAAATGAAATATACAATAAGTATTTACAGATTCAAATTAACTGACGAGCATTTCAAGTCGCTGCTGATAATTGCCACTAGTAAACTTGATCCACAACTGCAAATACTAATTATAATCAGTGGAATGTTACGGCTACATTAATATCATTAATCACAGTAATTATAATTATTTAATTATGTGAATTTTTTATGTCATATAATTATAATTTTTTTACCATAAATCTCATGTCATTAATTACAGTTAAAATATTCAATTTTATTATGTATGTTAGTAATTGTGTTTCTTAGAAGCCTCCGTGGCTTAGGCGGCAAGACGCTGGCCACTCACCACTGAGTCCTTGTTTCAAATCACGGTCACTGCATGTGAGATTTGTGCTGGACAAAGATGAGGCAGAAAGGTTTTTCTCGGGGTACTCCAGTTTTCACAGTCAAAAATGTAATTCCAGTAACACTCGACACTATCATTTCATTTCATATGTCATTCATTTAATCATTGCCCCAAAGGAGTCCGACTGGCATCGGCTGCCGGCACAGTTCATATCCTCGCCGCTAGATGGAGTTACATTCATTCCATCCCTGACCCGGTCGGAGACTGGAAGCAGGCTGTGGATTTTCATTCTCAGTTTCTTAATTGGTCATTAAATAAAAGCACCTGATTATCATTTTGAGCCTATTTTCATTTTATGAAAAAAAAAGGCTTATGAGATCACCTTTTGTCTGTGCGTGTGTGCGTGTGTCCGTATGTGTGTGTGTGAGAGAGAGGTGTGTGTGTGTGTGTGAGAGAGAGAGAGAGAGGTGTGTGTGTGTGTGTGTGTGTGTCCCACTAATAACGTCTAAACGGCTGGAGCGATTACAATGAAACTCGGTAAGATCATAGCACTATTCAGGCCGACCCCGACCGTGCCCTTCACAATTTATCGTGTCTCACCAGTCCAACATGGCGGCTGTGCGAAATATTTCACCATCTCCGAAACTA
Organism: Meconema thalassinum; assembly: GCA_946902985.2. Lineage (NCBI taxonomy): Eukaryota > Metazoa > Arthropoda > Insecta > Orthoptera > Tettigoniidae > Meconema > Meconema thalassinum. Next base: position 802,778,355 of record OX336390.1, on the reverse strand, counting down.
TTACCGATATCGCCCTGAAATTGTGTACGGTGATAAAGGGCACTATTAGAAGTTCACTTATGAGACTTTCAGGAACTTGGTGACTACAAAACCAACATGGCAGCCAAGCGAAATTGAGACTTTTAAATAGTATTTTCTCGCGATTTAACTATCCAAACGTAATGAAACTTGGTACAGCAAATGTTTATACACATTGTAATGCACTGGAGTCTAATTTAGTTCAATTGTTTACATAACCTCGAAATGGCGGCTGTGCGAAATATTTCACTGACATTCTATATCTCCGAAACTGTTACAGATATCACCCTGAAATTTTGTACGATGATAAAGGGTACTGACACATGTTTATTTTATTAATGCAGCCAATGGCCATGTAATGTTTTCTTTTCAGGATGGGTCAGGGAAGGGATTATGAAAGGAAATCGGCAGTGGACCTATTGAAAGGAACCGTCCCGACTTTTGCCTGGTAGTGAAAATGGGAAACCACGAAAACCATTTTCAGGACGGCCGAGGTGGGATTCGAACCCACGCTCTCCCGATGCCAGCGAGACACGAGGTAGTGCGTTAACACATGTATATCTATGTAACTTTCATAAAACTGTAGAGTACAAAACGAACATGGCGGCCAAGCGAAGTTGAAACATTTCAATAGATTTTTCTCGTGATTTAACCCTCTGAGCGCAATGAAATGTGGCACAGTTAATGATTTTACATATTGTAATGCACTGGCATCTAATTTAGTTCAATTGTTTACATAACCTCAAGATGACGGCTGTGAGAAATTTTAAAATTAAGTTTTTATTTCTTGTGTCGTAATCGTGCGATCGAAGTGAAAGTTTGAATAATGAACCTAGGCAATAATTGTCCTTGAATGGTACATAACTCTATGGCCTATACATATAACAATCCAAAATGGCGAGCATCCGAAATATTAAGACGGTTCTCTATATCTATGAATCTTTTACAGCAATCAAACTGATATTTTTATGTTAATACAGGCTATGAACATACGTTCACCTATAGGACTTTCAGTATCCTGGTGAGCACAAGTCCAACATGGCGGCGACGCGAAGTATAAATATTTAAATGAAGGTTTCTCGCGAATTAACTATCCGAGTGCAGTGAAACGTTGCACGTTAAATGCTTATACAAATGTTAATCCACTGGCATCTAATTTATTTCAATTCTTTGCATAATCACAAGATGGCATCTGTGCGAAATTTTAAAATATCGTTTTTACTTCTTGTGTTCTAATCATGCGATTGAAATTTGAATACCACACGTACACAATAATCTTAATGTAATAGTACAAAAATAAAAAACCAACCTGGCGACCATCTGAAATATTTAGACGGTTCTCAATATCTACGAATCTACCACACCTTCAAACTGAAATTTTGTATGTTGATAGAGGCAATTAACATAAGTAGGATATATGAAAATAGGCTGTATAGTTCTTCACGGAACTACTTTTTTTTAATGATTTACTTGTATTGTAAATTTTACAATGTAATCAAAATAAGCTATGTTAGACATGTGCGGCCGGTTACCGCGGTTGCTCGCGGGCCGTATTTTGGAGACCCATGACCTAGGGTATATACTGTACCCGATACCTAGTTGAGGCTATCGGCTACGCCAGCTGACATCAAGCCGTAGTTGAGATTTATGGGAAAAGTTGTAAAGATAGCGCTCAGATCGAGTCGAGAGGAATGTTAGGAAATGACGTAGAAGGCCAAGGATAAAGATGGCACTACCAGTCAAGCAGATGGAATTATGGGAGGAATATTGAAGTATTATTAAGATCTATATGGAAAATAATATTATATCATCTCAGAAGAGAAGAAATAACAAGCAATATATATGGTGATAACTTGAAGAAAGACAGATAATCCCTTAAGTTATTGTATAACTTAATAGCCGAGATGAAGGTGGTCGAGATTATACTTGTGACGCATGACCACAGAAGGTAGGGGAACATCACGTGACAGCGCGGCGTAGGAGCTCGTCAACGCAGTCTAGAGACAGCAGTTTCAGTTCAGCCAGCGGGGCCGAGTAGAACACATGTTGCGCAGAGAGAACGGCAAGTTGAACAGTGTACAGCACTTGTTGCGTGGAGTGAAAGCGACAGTATTACTTCAACAAGCAGAGCTGATAGCAGCATGCGCTGGGAGAACGGAAAGTAGGTCAGTGAGTCAAGGCAGGCAAAGCACGGTAGGCGATACGAGGACCGGTTGCGAGGCAAGCTGTACAGGCCGTGTAAGCGAGAGAAGAGCCGGTGTTAGAACAGTATTATTTCCAACATCGTAGTTACAGCTATGCGAGGCAGCAATGCTTTTTCAAATGTTAAGGAATAAACAGCATTATAACACGATTGAGAACTTTATTTCGAGCAGCATTTTGTAACGCAGGACAGTACAGCGAAGCGGTATGGCGAGGCCAGCTTCAAGCGTCGATCATTCTAGAACAGTGCAGTAGAGCAGAGCGTGCTGGTTCCGACTTTTATACGCAGGCAACGTGAAAGAAGCTGAACTTCATTTCGACATTTAGTTACAACTTTATGAGGTTGGACTTGTATTCAGTAGTCGAATTGTGCAGGCAGATAGTTATCATATACTGCTATTGTGTACTTCAAATGAACTTAGATATTCCAATGACATTACGACTTATCAAACTATGCATTTCATAACGGAATATTTAAAGCGACCATGGGGTCAAGCCAACATTAACGCTTTTAGGCAAACGAACTGTTACAAGTATATGCACTTATGAACATGGGCACGTGCATTAATATAATTCTTTTTCATGAATTATTATGAAATTTCAAGTACGAACACAGCTACAGGGTGTTTCAGAAATTCATACACTTTTATATAAAATTTATTTTCTGCAAGTGAGATTCAACCGCTGAGGAGATAGACTTTTATCACAAGCAAACCGAACATTGTATGGGACAGTGGCGTAACATAGAAGAAGAATATGGGGTACGCTACGTTTATGAACTTTTACGGAAGAATTTGGACAGTATCCGTTATGGATAACATGCAGTTCATCATGTCGGAGTAAGCGAAGACGGAGACGTGATGGCACCACAGAGCGATGGATTCGGTTCCTGAAGAAGAGGAGGTCCAACAGCTGATTCACTTGGGATATGAAGGCAATCGTTATTGCGTGGGTGATACGATATTCCCGTCGATCTTTCGAGAAATTTATTACACACGAGGATAATCGACGATATTTGAAATATATTAAGAGCTGATATGAGAAGGTACTGTAAGAGTTATGACTTTCTGATATGATTTTTTCATGAACACTGGGCATACTTGTATATATTTTTCTAGTAGGAGTTCTACGATTATTTAGACATGGCTTAGACATTATTTGCTCCAATTTTGCTAGAATATGGCGTTACCATATGATATGGCAGGCACCATTATACGACATTCTCACCATTGGTTGGCTTTATTAAGCAGATGTTTGGTCTTTTATACATTTTCAAGTAAGGATAGTTTTTCTTGGATAGTTATTTTTTTGTGGCGAGTATTTCGAACTCGTGATCTGCAATTGGATTATTTAAACTACTTCGTCAGTTCATTGCATACTAGCGAGTGTGTATTATTCATCAGTAGGGTTTTTTTCCATTGGATTGTTTGGAGATATTAAGATTTTATTCACTCAAGTGAATGAATATCGCTTTTATGTGACAACTAGAGACTTGTTGATTCCAATCTGGTACATTCACTCATTAGACGACGAGATGGGGCCTTTCGCTTTAGGCGATTGCGTGGTGGTACACACTTTACCAATCGCTCAGGGCATTATCATGATAGTCTACGAGGCAAGGCCTTTCGTATTTATACGATTGCGTGGTGGTACACACCTAACTTGCCATTGAGGAACTCATTTTTATCACCCGAGTGTACTTGAGATTGTAAGAGAATCAAACAAGAAACTACTAGTCACATATCAGTCGAATTTTATTAAATAAATTAAAAAATAAATGTCAGCAGGGTTACATTTTGTAATTCTTGTTTGCCAATCCAATATTTTGTTGCTATACTCTTTTGAGAGTACTTTCATTTAACAGCTGATACAGTTGATGCTTTTGATAACTTTTTATGATTGCGTTTGATACCTTTGAGAAGGATTTAAAGTAATTGAATCTTGTAAGATGAATCATTAATGGTCAGATTTATTATAAGGCACATCAGTATTGCATATTTTGATGTGAGAGATTATAACACATTGGTGTTTTTCTGTGAGGTGAATTATGAGAATTTTAAGAGTATTTATGCTATTTGAAAGCAGATCTTGAATTTGATTTCGATTACTAAGGTAATATTTTTCCTAATTGTTTGAGAAGTTGTCTAGATGTGATCAGATTAATTACAGTTATTGGAGATTGTGTGCGTTGATAATTTGAAGCCAGTTATATAAATTTGTAGATCATGCAACGTGATTAAGTGAAGTTTGTGATAGGCATTTTGTGGAAGTTGCCAAGTGGAAGTTGCAATATTGCTAATGTATTTTGAGGCAGACATGAGGTTGTCGAACCCAGTCTAGCAAAATTTTGAGATTCATGCTGTGCGCTGAATATTTATGGAGTTATGTGGAATAATTGTGGTATTCAAATATGGTATTTGATAAAGTGAGAGTAGATGATGAAGTTGTGGATAGTGAGATCCAACGTGATTTTTTGAAGGCAATAATATATTTTGGCATGATAATTGAATACGAGATATAACTTGGAAGTGATAAAACTGTAAGACAACGTCCTATAACCCATATTAAACAATTTGTTAGGAAATTAAACAAATAAATAATGTTGATAATACAAGATTTTCTGATAATAATAATTAATGAAATAATAATCTGGAGTTTAAGCATATTAATGATATGACCTAATGAAATAAAAATCAGAATGACTAGATGAAATAATAAAAATCTAAATAACCAGATGAATAAAATTTAAATAAATTGATAAATTAAATTTTGGAATATATCAATAAATTAAATAAATGGATGAATTAAAGATTGAATAAATAAGCTGAATTAAATAAAGTAATAGATGATTGAATAGATGATGAATAACTGAATTAGAAGGTGATAATTAATTAAAGAAGCTGGTGATTAATAAATTTAAATGGATTTAAATAAATTTAATTGAGAGATATGATTTGAATGATTTGAAGAATTGCAACTTGAGTTGATGAATTAAACAATTTATATTGATGATTTAAGATGATTTAATCTGAAGGAGATGATAAAATGAGAGTGTGTGAATAATTAGAAAGTATAAAGAATTGATGATTATAATATTCATTTAAATGATTTGATGATAATGAATTAATTATTCTGACATGAATATATTGAATTTTGAGATGAGAACTAATGTGAGAAATATTTAATTTTGATGATGATGATGATTATAACCAATGAGTAGTGGATTTTCTGTGATTCACAAACAAGCAATTATTAATGACAGTGTAAATAGTGTAAATTAATTATTCGATGTTTAGGAGCAATTTGCTAACATATTCAGCATTTGAATAATGCTATGCAAGCCATAAATTATGTGATATTTAAATATGTGATTAGAATATATGTGTTTAGACAGATTAATTATATTTTTACATCCACATTCATGATGTTAATTTAAAGAGAAGTTAGGTCTCAGGTATCACAAATGTCAGTGACGCAAAGACATAGTGCTACGGTGATCCTGAGAACCCAAGTGAACTTTAGAAATTTTTCCTATTTTATGTGGATTAAATACACTTTGAGTAGAATTGAGATGGTTCGATTTTCTGGACAATGACAATTTAAGGTTGGCATTCGACCATGCTCTTAGGTAGGATGAGTGTTTAACATGTCTGTCTGACTATCAAAGTTGAATAAATTTGTTTTTATCTTAGTTGTGAACTGATGATGATGTGATTTTCCTATTTCTTTCCTTGTCTTAATTAAGGCTTAACCAGGAAGGATGTGGTTTGCTAGGGATTCAGTTGGTGGCGCCCATTTCTATTTGTATTTTTTTATATTAAATTTAAGCCCGTAACGACCCTGGAGATACTTTATCTCGTGTTACCCTCTGCTTTTTTGATATTTCAACTGAATTTCCGACACATTCCTTATTTGACTTGATGTTCATTTAACTCCGCTCTGTCCTGGAAATCCAGGAATGCGATGTAATAGCAGATGGGTCATCGCATCCCCAGGACGAACGGGTACAATACCGACAGATACATTCATTCTTGTAACTCTCAACTCACTTGAATTATAATTGGGGCACGTATTCCTTTGTGCGGAGAGGGGAAATAGGATGGAACCGTATGTCAGGGAACATTTTCAGCTTTACGTCTCCCAAATTTTGCAAGTAAACGAAGCTTGTCGGAAGGTGTCAACCAAATAAGAAGGTTTGTTTTGATTTGAGGAGAGCAGGGTAGGAATACCTTTTTATTTTAAAATTATCGTAATTTACTTGTTTTTAGAGAAAATGTTCGGTTTTTCTAATACCATGTATGTATTTTTTTAATTTTATGTTACACTGAAAATTTACCATCGGAGACTGCTGTATGTCCCTATTTACAAATAAACCTACCTGTTCTAGAGATGACCCAAACGAATGTGGGTCCATCACAGGCAGTCTAACTTCGATTTGTTCTCATTTTTAGCCTACTTTTCACATTTTGCAAAAATGAGGAAAAAGTAGACTTATGAGATCGATCCGGGCAAATGTGTGTCTGTCTGTCCTTCAGTCTGTCTGGCTATGTGTGTGTGTCCCCCTATCAAATCCTAAACAGCTACGGCAATCGGAACAAAATTTGGTAGGAGTAAATATTTATACCTGAATATCTCAATGCCGTATTTGAAAATGATATCAGTGCTACCAACTGCTGAAAAATCGTAATTGAAATTTGAGCCCCATGATGGGTATCTTGGAAGGTGTGAATGGGAGCTATTCCAAAATTGGCACACGTATAGATAATAATATTTCAGTTTAATTTCCAGGAGGCCATACATGGCAGTGTTGCCAAAATGATTCTAAGCCTGATGATAGGTCCAATTTTTAAATACATATAACTTCTATGTTTACTAATGGATTTAATTCAAAATTGGCACAACAATAGATTATATTATTTCAGATTATTTCTGACCAACACATGCAAGACATTGTTGCCAACATGATTTTTCACTCGCTGTTAGATCCAATGTTTAACTGCATGTAATGTCCATGCTATCCATTGGACTTCAACCAAATTTTGTATTCTGTACGCTTAGTAATGGAACTAAGATTTTTATTCAGTTACCAAGGCTGCCAACTGTAGTGCTCTATTAGGCTGCATTATGCTAGGTTCACAGTATTTCGAACTAATTAGAAATGTCGATATTACCAACTTAATTTCGTCATTATTGTAGATAGATTCATATAGATTAATCATTGGCAAAACCTTAAATTTTAAGAAAAGTAGGCTCTTTAGTTCGTCACGGAACTTCTTGTTTATTTTAGGGCCTTGCAACATCGTGATCATTTTACCCCATGCTTTGGGTAGTGTTGAATTTGTGATATAACCTGCGTCGGTGAGGTGACTACCACGATGTAGATTAGTAATTTGGGGCCAGGATTCAGTAGAAAGCTGCCTTGGAATTAAGTTTGGTACGACGTCAACTCGGCATTTTCCTGCATAAATATTAGGAAACCAAGCGAAGCTTCTTCTAGGATGCCTGAAGTGGGATTCAAACTCTCTCCTTAGTGCTGTTTCTCGAGGCTGAATGTCCTTGGTTCCAGCCTTCACACCAGAATTAAATTTCTTGACAGAACTGGGAAACGACCTCCAACCTTAGGAATAACAATCAAGAAAGCTATCCACAACAGTATGAGGTAGTCTTTCTTTTTATTGCATTATGGAGGCGTGCATGGTATGGTCACAACAGAACTCGTGGAGATCCTTTATTTCGAAATACAATACATCTTTGCTGAGGGAAATGATCAGTGAAAGACACGCTCTATTTCCGTACCTTTATTATACTGGGTTCGTTAACTCTGGTATTGCCATCAAATCAAATTCTGACGATTGTACTACATAGTTCAATGATGAATACAAATCAGTCTGTATTCAGTTAATATGATGCCAACAATGGGAGCCAGGAATACTTGCTTCGTCATTTTGCTGATAAGGCTCGAACAGAAGTCAGCTCTCATCCTTCCTAAGTTTAAATAAAGCGTTAACTCTACTAGTCCAGGAGCAGGTCCATGAAGAGTCTAACATTTCCATGCTCCTTCAGTGTTTAGTGAATATGAGCAAGAAAACTTGAAACACGTCTTTAAATATTCCCAGTTCAGAGCGACAACATTTTAATTTTCGATTCAATTATAAACTTTAGCTTTTAAGTAGATTAGGAAATATTTATATTTCTGGATTCATTTCATTTATTTCATTATTATTATTGTTAAGATTTGAAATTATTAATGACTTCTTTGTCCCGCCACCATGGCTAAGTGTTTAGCAAACTAGGTCTTGGCCCGAAAGGTGCTGGGCTAGATTACTACACAGGTCGTGGAAATTTTAATCGCCAATGATTCATCTGACATGGGGATTGGGAGCTAGTGAAGTCTTCATCATTTATTTCACCCTCACCCCAAGTTCCAGGTCACCCACAGGCGTTAACTCAAAGGATTTGCATGAGATCTCAACGAAAGCCACTTGCCATTATTACAACTTCTTTCATATTTCGAGTAAAGTGGTGGACAATAATGTTAACTCTACTTGACAGAAGTATAAATATTATCTCTTTTTAGACTACCGGTAATGTATTTTTGGGAGCTAATCCTTCTGGTGCTCACTGGATACTGAGAATATTGGAGTTTCCTTTGGTGCAACGAGCCCTGACCTTTCTCCGAATGATTTCCTTTTGTATGGTATATTAAGAATCACATGCTTGTACCACCTCTACCTGCCAGCTTACTGATCTGAGAAATTACCTCGTTGTCAGCGACTAGCATTCATAATTGTCCTCTCCCTGGGGCTCACATCTAGTGGGACGTGGGTTGGCGAACACGGGGCCCCAGCTGAGTCAGGCATTGCTTCCACTTACTTGTGCCGGGCTCCTCTCCGTCTTCTTTCCTGCTGACCTCACTTGGTCAACTCTTGTTCTCTTCCGACCCCGAAGGCATTAGGGTATCCGAGGCCTAGGGAGTCTCTTCCTTTCCCGCCTTAATTGGCCCTTGTCTCATCTTTTCTGATACCCTCCTTCTGCGAGGGGTCAGCCTTCATTTTATCCCCCCGTTATCTCCTGCCTTCTGCACAAGGCCCTCAAGGAGGCAGGATGTATGTAGCCCCACCACTTCTGGTGCACCCTAGATATTGCTACACCCTCAGGTGCTCACGGCTGGTGGGTTCGAGAGTTGGCGACCCCGAGGGATACCTGAGCAGGGTCCGGTTTTCCCCGTTTTATCCATTACCTGTGGGGCGGACCCTCTCCGCTTTCACTTTCCTATCTGCCTTTCATGGCTCTCCTTCCTTCCAATTCCCTCAATCCGCATTCTTCGAGGGTTGAGGGCATTTCTTTTCCTCCTGTTCTTCGTTTGCCTTATTCTCATTTTGTTTCTCTTCTTCTAGTACGTAAGTTAGTAGTTAGTTATAGTTTACATTTCATCTTCACGATCACCCAAACCATTAGGGGCCGATAACCAAATGTGAGGCTCCTTAAAACAATAATTATCATCATCATCTTAACTGTCGGCTCTGTCAAGAAATTTAATTCAGGTCTGAGGGCTGGAAGGAGGTACACTCAGCCTCGTGAGGCTCCAGGAAAATGCCGGGAAAATGTTACGATGGTACCTAACTTATGGCCAGGGCCGTCTCCTTCCAAATCCTCACCTAAATTAACAATACACACTAGTACAACAAACACAATAACACAGGTTATCATACGAAATTCTATACACACCAAAGTACTCAGAGCTGAATGCCCACAATGGGCATGCCCCCTCTAATGAAACACCAAAAAGATAACGATAACAATAATATCGACTGCAACGAAATAACTCGGTGGAGGCAACTGCTGCACAGTGGGTCAAAATCGAAATCTAGGGGGACAAAATTATTTTTACGTTTTAATCATGAATTTAGAGTGAAAGCAACGTATATAATTTGTTTACTTCATAATAATCATCAGTTAAGACCTTTTTAGCCTACTTTCGATTTTTGCAAAAAATGATTAGCCTACTTTCGATTTTTGCAAAAAATGAAAGTAGACTTATGAGATCAACACAGGGCGAAAAAAGTGTGTCTGTCTGTGTGTGTGTATGTGTGTGTGTGAGTCTGTGTGTGTGTGTGTCTGTGTGTGTGTGTGTGTGAGTGTGTGTACTCTGAATGTCTGTCTCCCCCTATCAATTCGAACACGGTGAATGCGAATTGAACGAAATTTGGTACAAAGGTAGCACTAGCAAAGGACACCTCAGTGTCATGTTTTATATCGCCGCCATCTTGACGGAAACGTAATGGCGGCCACACAAATGTTCAAAGCTTAAATCAAATTACGACTAACCTAATCATCCGATCTCTACCAAATTTTGCAACAACATACCTTTATGGGGGGAGCATCCTTTGACCAAACTAATAAGTCATCAGCGTAATAGTTTGCGGATGGCGGCCATCTTTGTGTGAAAATCGATTCCCCCTATTAATTCGAACACGGTGCAACCGAATGGGACGAAATTTGGTACAGAGGTAGTACTAACAAAAGGCACCTCAGTGTCATGTTTTATATCGCCGCCATCTTGACGGAAACGTAATGGCGGCCACACAAATGTTCAAAGCTTAAATCAAATTACGATTAACCTAATCATCCGATCTCTACCAAATTTTGCAACAACATACCTTTATAAAGGAAGCATCATTTGACCAAATAACTAGGTCATTAGCCTAATAGTTTGCGGATGGCGGCCATCTTTGTGTGAAAATCAATTCCCCCTATTAATTCAAACACGGTGAAACCAAATGGAACGAAATTTGGTACAGAGGTAGCACTAGCAAAGGGCACCTCAGTGTCATGTTTTATATCGCCGCCATCTTGACAGAAACGTAATGGCGGCCACACGAATGTTCAAAGCTTAAATCAAATTACGATTAACCTATTCATCCGATCTCTACCAAATTTTGCAACTACATACCTTTATGGAGGGAGCATCCTTTGACCAATCTAATAGGTTATTAGCCTAATAGTTTGCGGGTGGCGGCCATCTTTATGTCAAAATTGATTCCCCCTATTAATTCGAACACGGTGGAACCGAATGGAACGAAATTTGGTACAGAGGTAGCACTAGAAAAGGGCACCTCAGTGTCATGTTTTATATCGCCACCATCTTGACTGAAACGTAATGGCGGCCACACGAATGTTCAAAGCTTAAATCAAATTACGATTAACCTAATCATCCGATCTCTACCAAATTTTGCAACTACATACCTTTATGGAGGGAGCATCCTTTGACCAATCTAATAGGTTATTAGCCTAATAGTTTGCGGGTGGCGGCCATCTTTATGTCAAAATTGATTCCCCCTATTAATTCGAACACGGTGGAACCGAATGGAACGAAATTTGGTACAGAGGTAGCACTAGCAAAGGGCACCTCAGTGTCATGATTTATATCGCCGCCATATTGACAGAAACGTAATGGCGGCCACACAAATGTTCAAAGCTTAAATCAAATTACGATTAGCCTAATCATCCGATCTCTAGCAAATTTAGCAACAACATACCTTTATGGAGGGAGCATCCTTTGACCAAACTAATAGGTCATCAGCCTAATATTCTGCGGATGGCGGCCATCTTTGTGTGAAAATCGATTCCCCTTATCAATTCGAACACGGTGAAACCGAATGGAACGAAATTTGGTACAGAGGTAGCACTAGCAAAGGGCACCTCAGTGTCATGTTTTATATCACCGCTATCTTGACGGAAACGTAATCGCGGACACCCAAATGTTAAAAGCTAAAATGTAAATACGACCAACCTAATAATCTAGTCTCGACCAAATTTTGCAACACCATATCTTTATGTGGGAAACATATTCAGACCAAACTGCAAGAACATCAGCCCAATAGTTTGCAGATGGTGGCCAAGATTGTGTGCAAATCGATTCCCCCTATCAATTCAAACACGGTGAAACCGAATTGAACGAAATTTGGTACAGAGGTAGCACTAGCAAAGGGCACCTCATATTCATGTTTAATATCCCTATAGCACGTTGTATTTCAACAAGCTCCTACAACCAACATTCAATCATACTCCTTGAAAAGGACAAAGAGTTATAACAATACCCATGCATTTAGGAGAAAGTAGGCTATATGTTCTTTACTGAACATCTTGTTTAAGCTACGTCTACACATGCAAGAAATTGTCTATGACTAGGAGTTGGATAGAGCATTCAGTTATCTCTTCAGAACAATTTTCTACTCCTAATTTACTTTTAACAAAGACACAAAGTTCCACTTTTGACATAATCGTCGAACCCAGTGCTTCAAACAGTTGTAAACGTGTGAGAACTGGTTGCGCGGCATCTTCTAAAACGTAAAAAATACTAATTAAGTTGCAAAAAGATGCAACAAATCTTATAACAGGCGTAAACTACAAGACTTTATCTACATTTTAACATTAAGTAGAAAGTGACGCAGAGTGACGCGACGTACTAAAAATCTAAGTAAAAATATAATTTTAAAATTAGTAGTTAAATATTATATAATGCAAATAGAGCTAAAACTACGTAACAATTACGCCCATTACTAACTGAAACACGTTACAGAGATCATACCTTCAGCTGTATGTTCCATCTTAAAGCATCACACTAACCACAAAGAAAACCAAACCACAGCCACTTACATTCACCCTTCAATTCAGACTGCTCGAACAGTGGTGACAGATTTACACTAAGATGCGTTTATATCCCAGAATAGTGAGTAGCAATTATATGAAAATGCCGTAGAAGTAATAAATTTTGATTTTTTAATAGTGAAAATAAATAATTTTGTCCTCCTAGATTTCGATTATGACCCACTGTGTGCTGGTACTGTTTTCTATCCAATATTATTTTGTTCCACTGTTCACTATTCCGTATGTTCCACCATGACACCTAGTGACTCTTTTCTTTCTATTTTCAGGTGAGTGCGCGACAACATCAAACGGTTCGCATCATCTCCAGTTGCTTTCGTAAGTTAAGTGCCTTACTACTATATCATCCCATCATTCAAAATACGGTATTTGTTATTAGAGTATATGACTTAAGACAGTGATTTCCAAGCATTTGCTTCCTTAGTATCTGAAGATTAACTGCAGAGTTCATTTTATGTCTATAGCGCAAGTTCAATGTTAAGCGATCTCCATTAAAAATTGTATTATAATATATATTCCACATTTTATTAAAAACTAATTGATTTTAATATGCGTCTATTAATTGATTACCAGAGTTAATTTGCAGAGCCGGAAATCGAACTCTAACCCTCCGGGGCGAAAGCTAAGAATGCTAGCCGCTACATGAGGTGTCCCATTATTTTGAAGAACCATCATGGAATTAAAGTATGATTTGCTAAAAGTGTTTGATGATTTCAATTTTATTTAAAAATACAATATTTGCATTTTCAAGAAATAATGTATTGCATTCTGTCCGTCTCTGTCTATCGGCCTTTCAAGGGTCTACTTCTTTCCAGGTCTCACAATCCTCACTCTTCGAGGTTTGATGGAATTTCTTTTTTTCTGTGTTTTATTTATCTTAATAATGTTCATAGTCAATATTTACTAATGGTATATAATCCCTACTTAGTATAAATCTAAGTCCCTGATTCATGGATGTAACAGGTAATCTCGAGAACTACTGGATGGAATTCGATGTGATTTTCACCATTCGGTGCAGGATTTCTCGACGAAGGTTTCTGTAGAAAAGCATTAATTCATGACCGAAGAAAGTCGAGCAGTATCGATTTCAGTGAATCGAGTCCAAGAAAACCCTGTTGTCCGTGCGCATTTTAAGCTTAAGCTGGATAAACCATTAAAATATCTATATGCATTACTATGAGTGAAAGAATTGTTCAGCATGAAATATTCTACAAAATGTCCGCGACACAATGTCTTTAAAACACCACCCGCTATAATAGTACATTTATGCAACAAGCCTATAATGGCAATAATTAAGACACGAGTATGTTTATAAAACGACCGAAGCGAGTTTTATAATTTCGATACGTGTGTCATAATATCCATTATAGGCGAGTTGCATACGACTGTTTATATTCGAAGATAATTATAACTATTTTATGTTCAAACATAAATACTCATACATATCTGTCGAGGTTTCGCCAGTTTTATGTACTGAATGGAGCGCATGGGACCCATGGAGAACATTTTGTATTCGACCATGGCCTCCTCGAATACCCCACTATGACATTAGCCGCGCAGTGGAATTTTAAAGTAGGAGGCCGTGGACGTCAGTGCAGGTGCGATGCTATCCTTACCTAATTGGTCACACAACTGTATATTGAGCTCTGATTGCTGGGAGAAACTGTATCATAATGAAAACTTGTACTAGTACAGATTTTTGACATATAATATTTGCATTTCTCCATGGTCAAACATAAATGGTTTTACGTTTTCATTTCTTCCAACAATCTCCATTCAGTGAAATTTTAAAGTAATAGATTCGGAGCGACTTGACGAACTAGCCTATCACCCCAGATTCAGCCGGCATCAAGGTGTCGAGTCATGTCGAGTTAAGACTTCAGATAACAGTATAAGTGTTTGGAGTTTCGCTTTTCACCTCGGCTTTTCTGAACTTCGTCCGGGATCTGCCATCCGTGCGCCTTTTAAGATTACGCTGGTAAACAGCTAAAGATACCGCTCGAAGCTAATCATTTTATCTTTTATTAACTCGTATCATAAGGTCGACATCTGAAAGGGGCATTCAGCCATACAATCCAACCGCCACACAGAAAGTCATCACATCTCATCCCTGATCCCATTGAATTGGGAATAATAAGCAATTCATGATTAAAATTGATAAATGTAAAACAAAAATATTGGAATGCAGCCGTAATAAATCAGAAACCTTTATGGACATCAAATTGGTAGGGGAGAAACTAAAGGAAGTAGGAGACTTCTGTTACTTAGGAAGCAAAATAACCAGTGATGGACGAAACAAAGAGGATATAACAAGTAGGTTGGCTCAGGCAAGTAAAGCATTTCTACAGAAAAGAAATCTGTTGACATCGAATATAGATTTAGGTATCAGGAAGTCATTTTTGAAAGCCTTTGTCTGGAGCGTGGCGCTCTATGGAAGTGAAACTGGGACTATTGGTGCAGCAGAAAAAAGGAGAATTGAAGCGTTTGAAATGAGGTGTTACAGGAGAATGATTAAGATCAGATGGGTAGATAGGGTTACAAACGAAGAGGTATTAAGGCTAGTGGGAGAGGAGAGATGTTTCTGGCGAATGCTAATGAAGAGAAGAGATAGGTTGGTAGAACACATACTAAGACATCCAGGAATAGCAAGCTTAGTTATGGAAGGAAGGGTCGAGGACAAGAACTGTAGGGGTAGACCAAGGTTAGAATATGTTAAACAGATTGCCTCGGATGTAGGGTGTGGTAGCTATGTAGAGATGAAACGATTAGCTCAGGAGAGGGAGGCGTGGAGGGCTGCATCAAACTAGTCAAAAGTCTGAAGACTCAAACAACAACAACAAGGGTTATACAGACCGACAGACAGACGGACAGAGAGTCTTGAAAGCAATTGTTTCTTGGCTTACGTAGTTCCCTGCGTGCAACTAAATTAAGAAGAATTTAAACTTCTTTCCAAATAATAAAACGCGAGTTGATTTTGAAAGAGTTTTATTTCTTGTATTCGTGAAAAAATGTCATTTAGATGAATTTCAGTCGGTCAACTCGATTGAACCCGAAATGTGAAGGGTGTTATTCCCCAAACTTGTAAAACAGTACAAGAGAATAATTAATTAATTAATTTAAGCATTTAAATGTTATTAAGTAACACTGAAAGTTGGCTTCCAACACGATATTCTTGTTATGGCGTAGGAAACCAATTTTCAGTGTTGCCTTAGTAGTCAAAGTTTAATGTTTCCAGTCGATCAACCTAATTGTACCCAATTATCCTAATCCTGAAATAAATACAGGGTGTATCTTAATTATACCGACAAAAAAATCATGGACGCTCTGCGTGTTATGTAAAAGACGATGCCGTTATCGGATTGGCGGAGAAAATTTTTCCCTCCGAGAAAATGAGGTTACTTTCTTACTTCCGGGCGCGCGATTCAAATCTACGAACTCGCCGTATTTGCTGAGCTAGAGAGCAAGCCGCTGGCCACCGCTGTGCTTCTAGCAAGGGAAGGGAGTGTGATAGAAGGTGACAGAGATATGCTGGCGGGCATGCGCAAGTTTCCTCGATCGCCTCGGTTTGACGCATGCTCGCCAGCATATCTCTGTCTCCTTCTATCACACTCCCTTCCCTTGCCTGAAACACAGCAGTGGCCAGCGGCTTGCTCTCTAGCTCAGCAAATACGGCGATTTCGTAGATTTGAATCGCGCGCCCGGAAGTAACAAAGTAACCTCATTTTCTCGGAGGAAAAATTTTCTCCGACAATCCGATTGCGGCATCGTCTTTTATATAACACGCAGAGCGTCCCTGATTTTTTTGTCGGTATAATTAAGATACACCCTGTATACATGAAATTAATAATTGCACTTGCATCAAGTGTACCTAGTGTGCCCAATTGGACACGGCTGACTAGCATCGAACCGGGGTCTTTATAAAAGAAAGACCAGGCCCATGATTCTGCTGAGAATCGAACCGTTGATATCTGAGGGGAACAGCCACAGTGAACCCAAGGAGCAATGAGTTATAACTGTATATAATTATAACAGCATGATTTCACGTCCAGAACGAGAATATTATAGCATTAAAGTTGGAATATTGTAGAAAATGCAAGCCAGTATACATATAAGCTACTAAGAGCTGGAGAAAACGGGCCAGTTTGACAGTTGACTAATCGTAGCTAGCAAAGGGGCGTTACCAGTCGACGCCAGCGAACTACTTATCGGTGGGACTGGGGGAACGAATTGAGATTGATGTCTATGGGAACCCCAGTCTCACAAGAAGAAGAGGCAGAGTGGGGGTGGTCACCCACAGAAATGAATTAATTACGGCCAAATGGAGCAATGAATTGAGATGAAACTTACATCCAGATACATATATTCTAGGAAAGGTAAGTTTGGAGTGTCTACATACCTAAATTAAAGCCTGCATCTAAAAAGGAGCTTACGCACAGACCAAATCCGCGGCAGAGCTAGGATTTGTCATGTAGCAGCAGGGGAATAACCTAAGTAGCGTCCCAACACCATGGAAGAAAGCAATTAATTCTAATTAATTGGACGAAGCAATTGCCAGCACGCAAGTGAATTTGGAACCTCCATGAATAGACGAGTAAGAATCACACTTCAATTTGTCATAGAACGCATTATTTAAGAAAAGAGACGCTGCTGTAAATCCTGTGAACTACTTTTTTGTCAGGAAGCTTTATATGGGGGAAGCTGTAGGAGACAGTCAGTTCTTCTTGACTCAACTCGTGGAACGAGATGCTGCTCGACCACGCCGGAAAGTGCGCGAAATTTATAAGTATTGACGTTCAGTATTTTAGTAATGAACAATGAAAGGCGCATCATGCAGCATAATAAAAGTAATTCTGCATTATGTGATAATTAGTCTACAACAGACGTATAAGCAGACAGTATACGCGACTAAATAATCAGTATAGCGTATAGATATTTTAGAATGTTGTTTACAGACAATGAACCTATCCACAGGGAGTGATATAATAAATAACACATAAAATTGTAATGAACACTACAGTTTTACGGGAACCTGGAAAGCATCACAAGTATTTGTGATATATGTTTGAGCAACTTTGCAGTAGAGAAGATAGAAGCTGTAGCAGACGGGAGATGAGCACACACACGCGAGATAAACTTTCGAAGGAGACAGGCGGTTGTTAAGATTTAGCTGCATCGCATCTCAGAAGTCAGGCAATAGTGGGAATCCAAGCAAAGATCCGTGTGAAAATTGTGTATAAAGTTATGTTACAGTGATCATAAAAGTGTTTATGTTTATATGTTAAAAGAATGTGTGTTGTTTAACAAGTGTAAAATGCCAATAATGCAAGATATAATTACCATGTGCAAATCCTATGCAATGTGTCGTATGGAAAGTGCAATGATGGCTTAAGGCAAATCATGATGGTGGGCGAACTGCTGTCGTGTTGGACTAACCCAGCGAGAATGAAAGTGAGTACCATTCCAATATGTTGATATGATTTAATAGCTACCATACAACAAATAATTTCCTCAAATATTAAGAATTAACAGTCATTTGTGTACGAGCTCACATCCCTCGTATTTTTATAAATATATGGCTTTGAGGATGACAAGCTTACGACCATTTAGGCGTAAGATGTTGATTAAAGTAACGATAACGTTAACTAATAATAATAATAATAATAATAATAATAATCTGGGGTTGGTAACATTAATAAATATATAAATCAGCGTATTCATGCCTATAGAACGTGCAAAGTGTGTCATATCTATTGTAAAAATACTGTGTTATTGTGAAAAGTGAGAAAGATAGATAAATAGCGAGATAAAGAGAGTTTTTCAGTGTCATTGAAATGATAGATAAATGTTTTATTATGTTATATTCTACATGGTTGTATTTGAGAGCCATTTAGATAGTCAATGTAAATGCCAGTAAATTAATACTTGTTTTCGAGCTACGTAAAACTTTGGCTTATAAGTAAATGTATGAAGGACATGAGTGTTTAGGAATTGAGTCATCTGTAAGAAATGTTATTTTAGCCGCGATCAGCGAGCATGTAACCTAGAATCAAGAGATTTACGTCAATAAATTGCAGGTACCATCCGAGAATAGTTCGCACGATGACGAATCTAGTAGGCTAATCTTCGAAGCTACGATTTGGTATTGCCTTAGAGCATACATGTGTATTCGCAACAGAGTTGGGACAGAGTCTGTCTGTATCCACTCTTAGCAGAGTCTTCGCTGCCAGGGAAAACACTAGACACCCTAGGTAGGCCATTATAGTAATTGATCTGTCCTTAGAGGTAAGACAAATAATTCTTCGAGCAGGAACCGTGGAGTTCCTCTAGTTATAGTCGTGCCCGTCCAGTGAGATAACAGTTTGAAACTCAGTTGGGACGCACGCAAAGCCACTGATTACGTCCATAGAACGGCGAAGCTATTTCGTGATCCGTCCCTCGGCTTGAATACTAATTAGGAGCCGATATGAGCCCATTAAATACTCTAAGTATAGGTATTAAATAATTAGATCGACTCAATTCGTAGTGACACAATCCAATCATGTTCCCCAGCAAGGCTGCACCATTGAGTGAGCACATGGCCATTGCAGGAAGTCGGTCAGAGTAGCAGGTAGAATTTACAGACCCGGCAGCCATCTTGCCGAGGACGGTCCATGACGAATCTTTTGTTCACGCTAAGGTGAGTCAATAGACCGGATCCTTTTATTTTAAGATTGTAGTGGGACACTGAAGGACCTCGATATTTCGAAAAGTAATTAAGATGTGCTTGATATGATGGTATCAAATGAATTATATGTACTGTTTCCATACATATGGAATGTTGGAACGAAGTATTTGGATAAGATTTGGCCAAGTTATTGTCCGAGGACAAATTAACTGCGCCAAATAAATAGATGCATTTTTGTAAAGAATAATTACCCAGTCATGCTAATTTATTCATACGGGTAGCGTAATTTAATGATATGACACGTTTGTAACGATAATGATATGACCAGACCCAGAAGAGTGTCGTATGGTGAAGCTAAAAAATGTCTATAACAAAGTGTATTTTGGATGGGAAGGTGTACCACTTTAGCGTTTGAAACTTATGGGAAAAGAAGACGATACGCGCGGAAAAGCAACACATGCTAAACAAGGCATAAGCTAGTGAATCAATGTCATTTAAAGTAAATGTTCCGTGTCAAAACGGATAAATATTTAATAATTGCATATTTAATGTTATTTAAATGTAATTTGTGTTTGTTGTGTTGTGATATGCAAATTTGTGTTAAATTGTGCCACGTGAAGAACACTATGGACACTCGCAAATGCCATAGAGCACCAACGATAGGATAACTAAGATAGATATGAGTGCGGTGGAGCACCAAGCTGTATGAGAAGACTCACATGTAATTTTGATTTTTGTTGTGGGAATTAATTGTAAAATGTTTTTGTGTTTTGTGTTGTGTTTTGCCATGATTTAGTACCATTAAATGTGATATTTAGGACTATGTTGTTTCTTTCAAGTAGAGTAGTTACCTGATAGACTCAAATCCTGAATATGTGCTCGTATAGTGGGTTGAACACTCCATGCCTCGAAAGACCGTGAACTAGCTGGGATACGAACACATATTCCACATGATAACGAAAGGGTACACTAGGTATTGATTAATCTCATGTGAATTATGGTCAACATGATTGTACCCAATTGGATAAAGTGTATTTACTAATCTCATGTACATTTTGGTCAACACGATTGTACCCAATTGGATCATGTGCATTTACTAATCTCATGTCGATTTTGGTCAACACGATTGTACCCAATTGGATCAAGTGTATTTACTAATCTCATGTACATTTTGGTCAACACGATTGTACCTAATTGGTTCAAGTGTATTTACTAATCTCATGTAAATTTTGGTCAACACGATTGTACCCAATTAGATTAAGTATATTTACTAATCTCATGTACATTTTGGTCAACACGATTGTACCCAATTGGATCATGTGCATTTACTAATCTCATGTCGATTTTGGTCAACACGATTGTACCCAAGTGGATCAAGTGTATTTACTAATCTCATGAACATTTTGGTCAAAACGATTGACCGACTGAATAACATTAAATTTCGACGATGTTCTTGCGTTATAATAATTTTATCGTGGATCGTAGAAATCAGCTCACAAAGTTGAATGTGGCTGACGGGTATCGTGTTTGAAACCATTTGTTTAAGTATGGTTGGATGTTTTGATAACATTGCCTCGGGCAGGTTGACGTTTAATGAACATGTTTTCATTGTAGTATATTTACGGTACATATTTTTAGGGAACGGGGATATCAAGCACAACTCGTCCCTTGTTTGACTACAATTGAAGCACTGAGAAATTGACTGTCTAGTTTGGTTGAGTGAGACACCACTCTACAGTCCACGGGATGCTCGTTCCACCCGCTGCTTGTGTCTCTTAACCAAATGAAACTCTTCCGTACATGTTGCGGCAGTGGACGGTAATTTAGTGGTAACCTTGAGTCTATTTCTGGAACTGAAACCTTTCAGACATAAACCACTTGACATCCGGGAACTTGCGAATGCTCAGCTAAAAAAAAAGCTTGCATACATTAATTCGTTTTAAATTTAACAGTTTTAATGAAACAGCGATTGTGCCAAGTGTATTTCGCATTTAGTAGTCTCATAAAAATAAACCCAACAAATGTCGAATGTGAATGTGAATTCTTTGTAAAACTAGCTTTTATTACCCGTCATTGACGGGCACATAGAGTAAAGGAAGTGAGGACAACATCTAGGTCATCTCTCTGTCACAGAAGAAAAGAAACAAAAGCCCTATGCTATAAAAATGGTGGACAACAATTTGCCCCCTAAACCATAATAGTTGGGTAAATTGCCCTAACGCGACTTTCGTTGAAGAGTTAACCATTAATAGACGCACTTCTTTATGAAACTTATATGTCACACTGGGGTTTGACGAACCTCAATATTTTGTTGAATTCTATACGGTACAATACACGTAAAACATAATTGGAAAATAACATGCCTGGATATTTTCAGAGATTCGCTAAGAATCTTCTTAGTGATTTAATCATAGTTTCAATAATCTCATGGGCTTACTACGATAATAGAAATTGTAAAACCGAAAAAATTATATGCTATGAAGAATAATGAACATTTCCCCAATTTTCTTTTGCGATTCTCCTCAGTAATAAACAATTAACTTTGATACACCAAGCTAACCATCATCACTTAGACTACTTGCTTACTGGTCGGCGCTACAATCCTTGAAGAACCTTAGCCTCCTTTGTCACCCGCCTCCATTCGTTTGTATCCTCTGCCTTCTCCAGTTCCACAATCCGAGCCAATTGTAAAGCATCCGTAACAGTTCGAATTCTTTATAAGGTAGGGTTGTTAACCTTACGACCAACCCCCAACCTGGAGGACCAGGGCATCGATCTTAGTCTGGCCCATCAGACCAGTATGGCTTGGGTAGCCCTACAAGGAGTTTAACTTTCCACCAGCTTCACTCTAAGGATCATGAGCACGCAAGCCTTCAAACCCACCCGGCAAGGTGTCGATACCTGCGGGAGGTAACAATCATCACTGGTCAAGTAATAGTAAGAATTTGGGTGATTATGTCATAACGTATTTAAAGGGGTGTTTAAACTTGCAATCAAAGCATAGCACTATCTAGCTACGGTCAATAAATGGTCTCGTAACATGCTATTTAAAACTAGCAACTTGCCCGATGGAATTGTCAGGCAACCAAGAACAATAGGCGTGTTACAATTAACAAAATACTTTACACCACAAAGCTGACTAACAACGCTTCCTCGTAGTATTTAATTACCAACAAATCACAGAGACAACTGGCAAAGTGACTTCACAAACTTGCTGCCAAATTATCAGTAAGTAAACATTAGCCGCACCAAATAGTAGGACAAGCATACAGCAGCTCTCCATCAAATACGACCACTCCCCACACCCACGGGATAATATCATCTCCCCTACGGTGTGAATAGTGCTCCACTGATCACATTTGAACTTACTGATTCTCAGCTTCAAATATTAAATTTAAAAGAATGTGTTACTTGACTGACCCACTGTCGTAAGTTGAAATATAAAACTAACTGACCTAACAGGCAAATCCTTGCATTCTATACCCAAATTATGACATTATTTAATGAAACGATGCTATAATGCATAATAATATGAAACAATGAGGATGATAAACATTGAATAATAAAACAATAAATCCCTTAATTGATTATTTACGCATATCCCATATTTGTCGGTTCAACCTCGTGTAACCTGATAAGTTACAGTTAGATAATGAAACGGTCTTACCTTGCATGATGTTGTAACAGCAGTGGAAACGAGTACCTTAGTCCTGCGCTGGGCCCACGTAACAGGACTAGGGGGAGGTGAATATTATATAAGACCAGATTAACGAGAGATCGAAAGGGAGAGATATCTATTAGAGGCGTGGACTGAATGTACATTCACATGGCCGTGGATGTAAGTTCAATATGATGCCGTACGTACAATGGATCGTGGGCCTAGCCTAGAACCAAAGTAGTAGAAGAAAAATATAATATATCTGAAGATCTAACGAATGAATGAACTCAGAGACCACGTAGATGTAATAGGGATCACAGTAGTGTATTCATCAAGAAATATAATTAAATACTGACGAGGAAGCGATACAATCTAAATTGTTGGGTTATGTGAAAATAATAAGACATGTAGTTACTGTAAGTAGAATGCATGAATGTGCTTGAAGTATATGTCATAGTCATAAGAGATAGAGGTACGTTAGTGAATTAGCATGCACACACGGTGCAAAATTAAGTTCGGAAATGAAAGATTAAGTGGCTGCACAAGGAAGTCAGGAAGAGGGACATACCGACAAACAAGCGTACGTCATTCTGAATAGCCTAGAGGACACAGAGAAAGTGGGGGTTTAGGAGATACAAAAATTTATAGAGTAATTACTCGTAGGATGGACGTGACTGAACTAAATTAAATATGTGACGACAGAACACTCGACAATTAAAATTAATACCTGAAGGGCAATGTACAGTATATGTGAAATCCATCAAGGTAAGTTACGATAAGTAAATAGAAATAAAAGCGAGTGCAGTGAAGGGAGATAAGTTACACAAAAGGGACAATTCGATAAACACAATGACTTACGTGAATGAAACGTAATCATAGGTACAAGGTACTAAGGTAAATGAATGAATGTATATGATGCGGTGTCCGACATAGGCCAACTTAGGCCAAATAAATACACGAAGATCGAAGTTGTGTCCACCAGATACAGATATCACAAGTAGACCAGGGTGCAATTGCGAGGTCGCAACCGAACCCTAAATCGGTGAAGTCACGGGTCATAACTTCTTCCCTGAGCAAACAGGGTTGCGAACAAGCGCGTTGCTCGAACAAAGGACCAATTGACCCCGGGAAGAAGAAAACCACACAGAAAGCCATAATGCCGGAATCCTCACAATAATACATACGGTACATGAAGAGGGGAGGGGTTAGGGGGGGGGCATGGCAAAACACCATAGTATTCCACAGGAAAGAAACACACACACATACAAAACAAAGTGGTTTTTTTTTTTTTTTTTTTCGAGACTTTACCTTGATGACATGGATGTAAAGTAAATCTCACATAATAAAGATAAAAGGAACAAAGATTTAATTAAATCACGTCAGGTACGAGCATTTCTCTAAGAGAAATGATACATATTAATAAAAAGGAAAACGGAAGCAAGGCATCCCGAAAATGGGAGCGGTAGCTCTAAAGAAATACGTTCACCCTACATTAGAAAATCAGAAGAACACCCCAGAGACAAACAAGGAGCTGTCCCTGGTAACGAAGTAGCGTAGATACAGTAAAGAGAGTGACCACTAATCTCAATTCCGTGTAGTAGCTCGTTACTATAACGAACCCGATAGGTAATTACGGAAATGTCCACTGATCTGTTCAGTTATTCTGGCCAGTAATAACCGAGAAAAAGAGAGAACAATTCAAATAATTGGCACAAGAGATAGCAAAGTAAAGGGGCGTAATTGAAAATGGTCGAAAACGGTTCAATAATCATGACATTTTTTAAAAGGAATATCGCAATAACATCAAAGTAGGAAGAAAATCACATAAAACCACAAGATACAGATTTCTAGCCTATTTTCAATTTTGAAAAAATAGGCTTATGAGATCACCTTTCGTCCGTGTGTGTGTGTGAGGTGTGTGTGTGTGTCCCCCTAATAAAATCTAAACGGCTGGAGCGATTTCAGTGAAACTCGGTAAGTTTATAGCACTATTCCCGGCGAACTCGACCGTGCCCTTCAAATTTTGTTACGTCTCACCAACCCGACATGGAGGCTGTGCGAAATATTTCACTAGCATTCAATATCTCCGAAACTATTACCGATATCGCCCTGAAATTGTGTACGGTGTAAAGGGCACTACTAGAAGTTCACATATGAGACTTTCAAAAACCTGGTGACTACAAAACCAACATGGCGGCCATGCGAAGTTGAGAATTTTAAATTGATTTTTCTCGCGATTTAACTATCCAAAGGTAATGAAACTTGGTACAGCAAATGTTTATACCCATTGCAATGCACTGGAGTCTAATTTAGTTCAATTGTTTATATAACCTCAAAATGGCGGCTGTGCGAAATATTTCACTGACATTCTATATCTCCGAAACTATTACAGATATCACCCTGCAATTTTGTTCGCTGATAAAGGGTACTGATACAAGTTTACCTATGTATAATTAATGAACCTGTAAAGTACAAAACGAACATGGCGACCAAGCGAATTTGAAATATTTTAATAGACTTTTCTCGTGATTTAACTCTCTGAGCGCAGTGAAATGTGGTACAGTAAATCATTTTGCATATTGTAATGTACTGCCATCGAATTTAATTCAATTGTTTACATAACCTCAAGATGGCGGCTGTGCGAGATTTTAAAATTAAGTTTTTATTTCTTGTGTCGTAATCATGCGATCAAAGTAAAAGTTTGAATAATGAAACTAGGCAATAAGTGTCCTTGAATGGTACATAACTCTATGGCCTGTACATATAACAATCCTAAATGGCGAGCTTCCGAAGTATTTAGACGGTTTTGAATATCTATGAATGTTTTACAGCAACCAAACTGAATTTTTATGTTCATAGAGACTATGAACATATGTTCACCTATAGGACTTTCAGTAACCTGGTGAGCACGAATCCAACATGGCGGTGACGCGAAGTATAAATATTTAAATGGACGTTTCTCGTGAATTAACTATCCGAGTGCCGTGAAACGTTACACGTTAAATGCTTACACAAATGTTGATATACTGGCATCTAATTTATTTCAATTGTTTCCATAATCACAAGATGGCTGTTGTGCGTAATTTTAAAATCTGGTGTTTACTTCTTGTGTTCTAATCATGCGATTGAAGTTTGAATACCACACGTACACAATAATCTTAATATAATAGTACAAAAATAAAAATCCAACCTGGCGACCATCTGAAATATTTAGACGGTTCTCAATATCTACGAATCTGTTACAGCAATTAAACTGAAATTTTGAATGCTGATAGAGGCAATTAACATGAGCAGGATATATGAAAATAGGCTCTATAGTTCTTCACGGAACTACTTGTTTCATTGAGAGTTTCCTTTAACGAAATATACAGTATGTTGAAGATAGTATGCACAGTAGTAGCAGTTCTTATAACACGTACTGTAGAGGTCGACCAGTGACTGTTTAACTGCCCGATAATCAGTAACAATGTCACAAGAGTGGTGATCAAAATCTGCCCATTTTATTTTCCCCGAATGCTGATAAATCAAGTATCAAACTAAACTAAAATATATTTATTGCGAGGTGTGCCACTCTGAGACAGAACTTGAATTAATGGCGTTCACACGAATGAAATATGGCATCACAAACATTTGGTCTTTGATAAAGTGACCAGTGCTCAACTCACGTTGTTATTAATTTGTTAGCTTTGATAAAGTACTCAAAGTGTGAATACCAGAATATTCACTAAAATATATTGTTGTTGTTTACTCAGTAAGAGCATCCCGACATCATCCACCAGTGTTTACTCTGGATATATCGATCTGATAACGTGTTTTCCTTAGGTATTATGGTTAGATTAGTTTATATTATTTTGATTTTGTGTGACAATATTAGGGCCATTGGGTCCTTTCTTTCATCTAACCAGATTATACCACGAAATCAGAGTAAATGGATCTACCTACAAATGAACAGGAATACATTACTAATACATTTGTTATTTTTTATTTTTTGTATTTTGTAATGTATTATTTTATAATTATTTATTTCTCCAGATGGTACTATGTAATACGAAGCAACATCATGACATTGATCAGTCGTTGGTGGAAAGGGAAGGTGTGACCTTTCTCCATATGGATAACTATGAGATCTCAAACTAACGAATGCAGTTGAGCTTCTACTTCAAGAATCTCTTAGATGGTGATAAACATTTGGAAGATTCTGCAAATGATTTCTTGAATGTAAACTGAAAAATAATCCGAAACGAAACACCTCCATCACTTGACAGGCCTTTCTCTAAACTCTGCAAGTACAAGATTCCTCTCCATCAGCTATATGACATGCGAATAAAAATTTGGTTTCATTCTCTGTTATTGAACACTTCTAAAATTACTTAGCTTCATAATAATCAGATATTGATTATGCTAGTTAGTAAGTAATATCATTATATTAGGACTTTAACAAAGTAATACAAATGTAACAAATTAGTATTTATCAATAAATTTAAGTCGAGATATATAATAATATTAACAATATTATTGGTTTTACGTTTATTTTAACTACTGCAGCTTTTAGAGACGCCGGAACTTTGCACCGAAAAGGATCTTTAACTTGCCAGTAAATCTACTGACATAGCTCCCTCGCATTTGCGCACCATGAATTGCCAGCTGACAGTACCAGGATTTGATCCTGCAATCTTGGGAACAGTAGGCGAGAACGTTACCGCTGAGACACGCAGTCAGACAATAATACTCTATAATATAAAAAACAAATGATATTGGTAGTGACAAAACTGGATTGTTAAATGATTTATTACTAAAGTAAGCAAGATACTCAAATAGTAGGGTGGAAACTGTTTAGAAATAAAGAGAGAAATTGAAACATTAATGAAATAAAACATATGATGATGATTATGATAAAGATGAATGGTGATTGTATACTTATGTGCATTTATTTGGAAAGAAATGGTCCTGAGAACACATCATGTTGATAATTTTTGCAGCAGCCAGTCGCTAGCAATATTTGAATACATTCTGGTGTAAGAATATCGTGATATTAATGGACAGTAATTCAAATAATGATTTTGTGATATTTTTCTAGTTCCCTTAGGGACCGAAGCTTTCTTCTTTCTATTGATATCAGAGGAATCTATCAACTGTCGACTAAGTTTACTAACAATTATTAAGTACAAATATAACTTGTCAACTCAACACATAAAGTACGAAAAAAACATAATAAAACCATAAAACATAAGACACAAATTATACGACATAAGACATAAGACATAAGACATAAGACATAAAACATAAAACATGAGAAATAAAACATAAGACATAAAACGTAAAACATAAAAACATAAAATATAAAACATAAAACATAAAAATAAAACATTAGACATAAATCATAAAACATAATACAGTACATAAAACATAAAACATAAGACATAAAACAGAAACATTAAACATTAAACATTAAACATAAAACGTAAAACAAAAAACGTAAAACGTAAAACGTAAAACATTAAGGGGAGGTATGACTGAATTTTTCGGATTTTCAAGCAAAAACTAGTTTTTCTGTTTTATTTATATAAAAATACCCTAATTCTTCCTCTTTCAGAAAATCATCTCAGTTTAGTAATTCCGGCTATTTTGAAGCTTGTAGAGGCCATTTAATGTGAGCGCGCATGGCATTTAATAGCCCACTACCACGCCCACTTTTCCTGTAATAGCATAATGATAGTTTTCTGTATGTTTTTTGTCGATTATTCAAGTATTCCGCGGCGTATGTGTCGTAGAGGCACACCTGTGCAAGCTGACAGTCGTTTGTTTACTACGTAGTCCATATAACTACGTTATGTCATTTAATAGTTCAATTTTAACTAATTTAGAGAACGATTCCTCTCTTCTAAATTGCATTCCATTTTTTTTCACACAACTATACTATGATAGTTAATATTATATATATATATATATATGTTTGTATTATTTACATTCTGAATTTCGTATTTGTGTTGACTGTAGTAGTACAAGCATGGCTTCCCTGTTTGTTTATGTTATTGTAATGCAAAAGTAACGTGTGGTTTCAGTACAGCGAATTACATATCCAAACTAGTGATTATTCAGTGATGTGTTTCGTCTTATTTCCTTTGTAGTTGTGTAATTTATAGTGTAGAGGTCTTAGTGCGTCGTTTTAGTGTATAGATAAGTAGTGATTATAGTTTTTAGGTTAGGCCTATAGCAATAGTGATTATTATTATTAGTGAGAAACCATGGAAATTCATAAGAGTCCTAGGTGTAGCTATAGACCAGTGAAAAAACGTCCCTCAAAGAAAAGTAAGGCTGCCAAATTAGCTATAGCTAAAAGAAAGAGTCAGAAACCAGGACAAGAAGTCAGTTCAGTTAGGCCTAATGAAGAAGTGAATAACGTTTCTAGTAGCTCACTAGATGCAGATATGTCTGCATCTGAGAGGAAAATAAATTTATTTTCTGTTTCTGCCAGTGCAGAACAAAGTGTTGGGTCCGTGATCTATACCTTGGTGCATAAGGATGTTTGGCAAGAACTAGTGAAGGAGCTACTGTGTGGTGAGTGTAAGAACAAATCTATTTTTATTGAATTTAGGGAAACTCATGGGTTCTCCTCTAAAATTATAATTAAATGCAGAACATGTGGTTATGTTTCTGCTAACACCTACACTTCACCAAGAATTAAAGATGATAATTCTCAAAGACCTGGTTTCCATGTGAACAATGCTATGGTTGAAACATTTAGTAGTTTAGGTAAAGGCCAGCGTGGGCTGGAGACATTTTCTATAGGTATGGGTATGAACACTTTAGGTCGAAGGCCTTTTGCAAAACACCTTAGAATTCTCATAGATGAGGGAAAATTAATGAGAAGAGAAGTACTTTCTATGGCTGCACAAGTAGTACACAATGCTCATGGGGCTAGTGATGAACAGACCATTGACATAGGTGTTTCATATGATGCAACATGGCAGAAACGTGGCCATACATCGAATTATGGTGCAGGATACGTAATTGACATTCTGACTGGAGTTGTGTTAGACTACCATGTTCTGTCAAAGTATTGCCATCAGTGTGTTATTGCAGAAAGGGACCTGGGAAAAAATAGTGCAGAATATAATATTTGGTGGGAGGGTCATAAGAGCTCAGATGAATGCCAGAAAAATTATGATGGGTCCTCCAATGCAATGGAAAAAGACATTGGAGAGATCCTGTGGAAGAGATCCATTGACAATGGTTTTCGATACACATCGGTGTTGTCAGATGGGGATGCCAAGACCTACGCCCACTTGAATGAGATTGAGGTGTACGGTCCAGAACAAAGGATTGAGAAAGAAGAATGCATAAACCATATTTCTAAGTGACTTGGTACTGCTCTTCGTAACACTGTAAAGGAATGGAGGGCGAAGGGTGTGACACTGGGTGGGCGTAAAGAGGGCAACTTGAAAGACAGCACTATAACTAAATTTACCCATTATTATAGGCATGCCATTGTCAATAATATTCCAGATGTAGGAAAAATGAAGAGGGCAGTTTTTGCAACTCTTAGACACTGTATGTCAACTGACCGCAAGCCTCAGCATTTGACTTGTCCTAAGGGTATCAACTCCTGGTGCTTCTATAACCGACAACAGGCAGAAGGAAAACCAAATGATAGCCACAGTAGAATGAGTTGCAAGCTGAATCCTTCTGTTGTTGAGAAGATAGCACCTGTGTATCTGAGACTAGCATCAGATCAGATATTGCAGCGTTGTACAGCGGGGAAGACTCAGAATGCTAACGAGTCCCTCCATAATGTAGTGTGGAGTAAATGCCCTAAGGAGATATTTGTTTCCAAGACAAAACTGGAACTTGGTATCCTCAGGGCTGTCTCAGAATTCAATATGGGGCACTACAAAACTCTGGAAACCCTTCATTCCATCAGAAATTCGACCATCCCTATAACCTCAAGTTCTCTATGTAAACTACAAGATGTTAGACGTGTTACTCAGGCACAAAAGAGGGGCTGTGATCGGGAGAAAATGACTAGGAGGCATGTAAAATGGCAGAAGATATCTAAGGAAGAAAGAACGAGGAGATGTGAAGGGGAAACATATGGGGCAGGGCAGTTTTGAGTGAGTAAATATTAACTTGCCTTTTTCTCGCATTGCTCTTTTCCAATGTTTTTCTGTGTACAAAATGCTCCTTGCGATGCAATTCTTTTCAGATGTTGTTGAAACTTGGTAAAGTAGTTGCAAAAGGTACACTAATGTAAACTTGTTTCTGGTTTTGAACTTCTCTGAGTTTTAGTATGAATTTTGATAGATAACTTTAAACTATTAATGCTGAAATTTTAAAAATATATAAAATGAAAGTTTAAACTTTTCTGGAAAGAACAGTAGTCATCTAACACAAAAACCCAAAGCAATTATTGTTTCTATACATCATAACAACATTTTTTTTTAAATCAGCTTGGTCGAACAAAAACTTTGTCGCAAGGGACTTTTTTTATGTGACCACTTTTTGAATACAAAAAAGTGCAATATCTCAAAAACTAACAAAGCTATTTAATTACAAATTAGAACATTAGATACCAGCAACTGTTTATGCAAGTGGTTTAAATTTGGTAATGATATGATAAAAACTGTGGAAGTTGAAAAACTCAGTCATACCTCCCCTTAATTATAAGACATAACACATAAACATTAAACATTAAATGTTAAACATAAAACATAAAACATAAAACATAAATTTTAAAACTTAAAACTTAAAACTTTAAACTTAAAACTTTAAACTTTAAACATAAAACATAAAACATAAAACATAAAACATAAAACATAAAACATAAAACATAAAACATAAAACATAAAACATAAAACATAAAACATAAAACATAAAACATAAAACATAAAACATAAAACATAAAACATAAAACAAAAAACAAAAAACATAAAACATAAAACATAAAACTTAAAACATAAAACTTAAAACTTAAAACTTAAAACTTAAAACTTAAAACTTAAAACTTAAAACTTAAAACTTAAAACTTAAAACTTAAAACTTAAAACTTAAAACTTAAAACTTAAAACTTAAAACATTAAACATTAAACATAAAAAAATAAAAATAAAAAAGATATACAAAATGCAAAACATAACTCGTTACACTAGTTCAAAAATATTTATGGTACCACAAATGTGGAGTGTGTGCACTTTCCAGGTTGTGTATTGCCTTGAGTCCTCAGTTTTGGCTGATAACTCAAACAATTCCAATTTAGTCAGACGTCTCTGTAGTAATAATAATAATAATAATAATAATGATAATAATAGTAATAATAATAAAATCCTCCTAGCTCGGCTTCATCCATGAAATATGCGAGGGATCATTCCTCTACCGTCTCAAAGACGGTGACTGGGAACTGAACACTCTTAGTCAACAGATACAACTGGGGATGGTGACAGGTCGATCACCTAGGACAGAGGTTCCCAATAGGAATTTTTCTCGGACCCCCTAAAGCGATCGATATGCAAGCACGGACCCCCTGCTCCAAAATATTCTAAGTGAAGACGTAAAATATTCAAATTCCTAATGGGAACCTCTACCTTGGAGTGCTGTGCTCAATTATATGTATGTTAATATTAATTTATTTCATCCTGTTAAATCATCTAATTTTCTTAAGTCGTAAAGGTAGGTAGTGCTACAGACCTAAAAATAACAATGCAGTGGTTGAGAAGGAACAAGTCCTAATTATTATCATTTTGTTAAGAGCACGAATGTGTAAATTGGGCCGGCGTTCAATAAGACAAACGTAACCTATTTTTCCCGAAATGATTTCTCGAGGTGGGGTTGCAATTTCAATTTGTTAACCGTGATATCAGGCCCCATATCTAGTCTATTTCTATATATGCTTTTCATTACGCACATTGTGGAAAAAGCTTATTCGCATAAGTAAGTTGTTTCGATGTATTGCCTTATCGCTGATTCCCATGTAGTCCTTCCGAGCTGTCACCCAGAAGTCTGTTTTTTTTTCATTAAACATGTTCTTCATTTCACCACTTGAGGTCAATTCAACGAGTTGGTGTTGTTCCTCCTCTGATAGTAGCTGAATATTTTCAAGTTAGAGATTGGTGCTGAATTTATCTCGAGTCCAGCAGTTATCACTACCGGGCTCAGGAATATATTCCCGAAAAGTAGTTGCAAGACTATGAGGATGATATGTTATATTTTCTTTACCTCGCAAGGCAAACCTTCGTTATATGACTGCATCAACGTTTTTTGTGTGAGGAAATAGGCATATTTGCCATTTTGGACCCTTGCTCCCCAGATATTACACTTTTTTACAATCGCATTGATCTTGTATTCAACTCTTAAGACATCAACGTAGTCACCTTGAAAGCCATCGCACTTTAGTATGAACGAGAAGCTGCTCATACTTGCTACCCATGTCTTTGCAGAGCAATGCAATAATAACCTGCATTTAAAGGAGCTGGTTTTGACATTGTTTATTATTTTCACTACTTCATTAAGGATGCTCTGCAACAGATCAGGCAGAATTTTGCCTACTAATGCTTCCTGGTGATAAAAGCAATGTGTCAAATGTGTACAGCAATGAAGTGAAAAAGGTAACTCCAGATATGAAGGCCCTTCCGTCATCCGGACAGAGCTTTCGCGCCATCTGTAGACAGACCCACACATTTCTTCCAGTCGATATCATGTTAATTAAAATAACCGTTCAGAGCTGCGAAAATGTCGTCTGCTGTTGTGTATACTAGTTCACAGGAAAAAGGAAAATCTTCATATATTTCGTCATGATATAAAAAAAACACAAAAACCAACATTATCACCTTTTTTGATATGTCGGTATTCTCATCCAACTTCAGAGCAAACATGTCTCACATGTGGAGCCTTGCCAACAACGTATCTTCAATATTGCTTGACATATCTGTAATTCAAACACAAAATGTGACAAATGTTCCGGCACAACTCAACAAATTGCCAGAAATTTTGTGTTTGAATATATGGTGGCTCAACGGACTATGGTCTACATGTTTTTCTTTTGGGAGGGTTATTATCTGTAATTCGCATTTGCACAGTTTTTTTAGACAACTGGACGATACTCACAAGCTTTGCGGCAACATCGACCAGCATTCTTTTGCACAAAATAATTGCTGAAGGTGCAATGAGCTCTAAGCAATGGTATGGTTTTAGGCACGTTTTGCGACATGCTGAGGTACTTCGTATGTTGCAAGCGTTGAATTTCCATTCACATTTGGGCTACACCAGAACTTTTGGTAATTATTTTCTGGCATGATTTCAGTTCGGCAAACTTCATTTTGAAGAATTCAATGGATTTACCTTTGTGCTCCGAGTGTTTGGTATGTACTGTTGATGCCTCCTGAGGTTTACATGTTTCATACTTGTTGGTAAGGGTTTCAAAGAACATTACGCATTAAGGCTTAGGTCAATCTTCAGGTCCACAATATGTTAAGTCAATTTCCAAATATTTTATGTCGTCTTTTCTACTTTTTGCAGTAGGCTTACTCTTTGAATGGCTAGGCTCAAGAGAGGCAGCAGGTGGCCCATTCAGTTCCTTATTTATAACCACAGATTTCTCTTCGTAACTATCTGTAGTAGTGGGCCTATTTCGTTTTAATGATACACTCTTCAACCCACTATCCCTATTCAATGGACTTTATTAAAGCAATTTTAAGTTTCTACTTTCAAAACTCATGTAAATACAGTATGTAAACTCACAAAATGGCTGCGGAGCAGAACACAGAGAAACAGGAGCAGAACGCTCTCTAGCGGGAAATTTGAAACGATCAAATTACGCTGCGCCACATATGAGTGCGCCACTCATACTGTGGGTGGCAATGCATATTATTATTATTTTTAAGGAACTCTTTTCACTTTCTCCGTTTTCCATTTTCAATATTGTGTTACTTCTTGACGACTCTTCGCGAACCCCCAGTGGTCCGCGGACCATCTAAAGGGAACCTCTGACCTAGGCGACCGCAAACTTGGGTCTAATTAAGGAAGGGACAGAGAAGGGATTTTGGAAGAAAGTTGGCCGTGGACCTGTTGAAAGGAACCATCTCGGCATTTGATTGTTGGTAAAATAAGAAACCACGTTTAGGATGGCCGAGGTGGGATGCGAACATACGCTCTCTCGCTGTCAGCGAGGCACGAGCTAGCGCGTAAGTGCTCTCGGCTACCGTGGCCGGTATAATAATAATAATAAAACCATAATAATGATGATAGTCATAATAAGATTATTAATAATAAGAAGAAGATTAATAATACACAGCAAGTTCTTGCCACGGTGGGCGAGTGGTTATTGTGTCGGACTACCAACCCCCACGTTTGCAGGTTCGCTCCTGGCCGTGTTAAGTGATTTTTTTGAAAGGCGACAAAAATCACGATACGCATGTCATACGATGTTGGCATGTTAAAGAACCCATTTGAATTCAGTAGGCAAAATTAATCTCGGGATTTTCCGCCAACACAAAGTTCCTCTTTCTCTACTAGAAAGCGCTATAATGTCAAGGAGATTAGATATCTAACCTCCTTGACTTTCATAGCGCTTCAAGGAGTGAAAAATTCGACATGCAAGTTGCCCTCTGGGCGTCAATTTACAAAGCTTGTACCCGGCACCCGGGGCCATACGATATTATTATTATCATTACACAGCTAAGTGCCACTTTGATATAACGATTTACATTACTCTCTAGCCATTCTCGTCGGCTGCATTGACAATTAACTTGTTTGGAATTCACTCTCACGTTAGGTAGATGACTTTATATCGAAGCACGCATGATGTTACAATGAAAAATTCACCCGTCATACGGAGCTTAATGAAGACCTCGGGGAAATAACTCAGCAGTCTTGTGTTACCGCACACAGTATATATCATGTGAAATTGTCGGGAGAATTGTGAGTGAATTTATATAGCATTCATGCATACGGCGGGATTTCTGTGGGGTAAAGTGTTATGTATGGAGATGTGAAACGTAAAATAGCGAAGGTTATTGCTACATTGTCTGGGCTTATTGGTCCTAACTTGTCTCTTTCGCGAATATCAGATGAGTATGAGAATGAAAATAGGGAAGAGGGATGGAATCTTGAATATGAGAATAGAGTAAGTGCCAGTGTATCTCATATTTTCATTCTCTATAGGATTTGGCTAACTTGTTTCTAATTCTATCATCACATACTCTTTGCAACGGATATGAAAAATCCACAGCCTACTTCCAGTCGTCCGACCGCGTCAGGGAATGGAATGAATGAAGTCCCCATCTAGCAGCGGGGATATGAACTATGTCGGCTGCTGAAGCCTGTCCCACTCCCCTGGGGAAATGATTAAATGAATGACAGATGAACTGAAATGATAGAGGAGAGTGTTGCTGGAATGAAATTGTGACAGGGAAAACCGGAGTACCCGGAGAAAAACCTGTCTGCCTCCGCTTTGTGCAGCACAAATCTCACATGGAGTGACCGGGATTTGAACCACGGACCCAGCGGTGAGAGGCCGGCGTGCTGCCGCCTTAGCCACGGAGGTTCTTGCAACGGATATAACTTCATCAAATGAATTCCATTTGCCAATATATTTTTAAATCGCACGCATTCATACTATACTCTGAATTACCAATAATGGTCGCTGACAGCTGTCAAATCTAGCACGTGGGGAAATGCTACGTTGCCACTGAGGCAGATAATGACTCATAACATTCCAAGAGGCTTGCAGGAAGACACAAATACTGGGGAAGTTAGCCCCCCCCCTGCCTGGCGGTCTAATGACTGTGACGAGCCGACACACAGTAGAACACTGAGTCAAACCACGTGCTCACTGCTGTGTCGGCATACATTGCAACATTGCTGGCTGTTGCTATGGAGACCGTTACCCCCCTCGTCTCCACTCCTCACCTCACCCTTCAAGCGGATGACAGCTTTCACCGAGCATCATTTGTAAATCAGAGTATAAATGTATGAGTTCAAAAATACTTATATAAGCACAATCGCAGTGTACGAGTACCTAAGAGGTTGTAAAGTGCCTTGAGTTCTCAGTTTTGGCTGATAACATGAACAATTCCAATTTAGTTATGTCAGACGTATCATGTGCACTACCACAAACCATGTATAGCCACGATGACAGTGTGTGCACTCCATACTGAACCCGCTGAGCTATGGTTCATGTGATATTTTTTTATGACAGAGCATTTATGATGGGATGTTGTACTTTTGAACACACCCAGGAAGCCACGTGAAGCTGAGAGATCACGCGATACTTTGAAGTAGCGGTGAATCGCACTTTTGACTTTGGTGTAAACTGCTAATTATTATCTGAGGTCTTATTAATTATTTTTATCTTTCCTACGAGACTCAGAATATTCCATTTCGTCATGCTGCATTATTAAAACATTTTGGAGAATGTTTATTTTACTTTAGGTAAGGTAATACCCTTGCAGATACGCAAAAAGGAACGTAAGTAGTCGCTCAACGTTTTCGTTTTGACGACCTACTTTCTAGAGACACCCAGTACCGGAGCACTGCGTCTTGAGAATCCGCCTTGTGTAGGCGTGGAATTACATTTGTCCTACGAGACGTAGAAGAATATCCGCTGTTTAGCGTTAAAAGTGATTATAAGGTGCCATCGAGCAAGCAAATACTAATATCCACTGTCGATGAAGTCCAGTGAATTAAATAAGAAGCTTAGGAAATAATTATTGGCAAGTATAGTGTATTGCACAACATTGCTGTAACATCACATATTACCCACGTGTATGTGGAGGGCAGATGCCTAGTGGAAATATACAGGTAATAGTGTTACAATTATCCTGAATAAGTGTGATTATAATTGTATGAGATATTTAAATTGCCAAAGTGGAAATTTCATCTTTGAAACGTCGTATAATTCACGGATGCTGCGTGATACAAAAGTAGCGTCACTAGCACGTGCAGCATTATAAAATAGTGTTAGCTCACATGCTAATTCACATCTGCAAGATTAAGGCTGTGTCGTATTTTATAATTGAAGCCTAGAATAGTCACGACGGACATTATAATTTTGGAAGTGAGAGGATGAATAATCACGCAACTTATTTCGTTACCCACGTGATTGGACTTTTCTTCACCATGGTTGAAGCAGTCACCATGGGCTAATACCATCCCGGTATGGGGGGGTGACGTTTCTACAGGGACCCGCATGATGGTGGAACTTCCAGAACGATGAACGAGAGGGAAGGAGCCGAAATGCCATTTCCAGGCATATCCACGAAGATGTCGACAGGGACAAATCGAACCCTGGTCTTTGGGGGAGTCCAGATGGGAATCCTGATGAGGAGGATACCGATCCAGAGAACCAGAGAGATTTTTGTACAACCCTTG
Source organism: Meconema thalassinum (assembly GCA_946902985.2). Classification (NCBI taxonomy): domain Eukaryota; kingdom Metazoa; phylum Arthropoda; class Insecta; order Orthoptera; family Tettigoniidae; genus Meconema; species Meconema thalassinum. The sequence goes on along the minus strand of OX336390.1, from coordinate 802,739,787 downwards.
TTGTGGAATAGAGAGCTGCGTGAGAGCTCCTCCATTTCGTGAGTTTTTGTCACACCCCTTCTTTGTTCTAGTTTCTGGTGGTATAGTAGTTTTAATGTAGTTTGTGAATCAACCACACTCAGTGTCAGCCATTTTTCTATGTAGGGATGTAACTAGATTAGTTAGATGTCATTTATTTCAGTTTAGAGTGAGACACCCTTGGGGTCAGACATTTTGGTCAGCCCTGGTGCAGCTTGGTGAACGTCGTGGAACGTCAATGCCTACCTTTTTGCTGAACCTGATCGTAGTCATTTTGAGGCTATTTTGTTCAACCCTACTTGGGGTAATTTTCAAGTCTTTGCTGACTGTAGTTATGGCAATCAGATGCCTTGGTTATTAATTGACTGCATTCTTCGCAGCCATCCTTTGTTACACCCCTGACTGTCGTTAGAACGGTCGTATCATTTAGGTAGTCGACAGTAACTACCAGTTTGTAAATGCATTATATTTCATTTTGAATAAGCTCAGAAGCTATTCTTGGTCATGTTTGAACCTAACAACTAGAAGGAATGTTTCGTTGCCTAGCATCGAACGCGGTTCCCAACGTATCATTAAGCAGATCTAGTGTGTGAATCTGTGCCACATTTATCATATTTTTGATTGTGTCGTGTGAGACACGTTTTTATTTGATGTTCTAGCAACTACTGAGTTGCATTTTTAAAGCAAAGAGCTTCAGTTATTGTAAGTTTACTTTCATTTAGACGTCTTTGGTAGAAAGACGGAATTGTATTAATATACTCAGATTTATAGCGTGCGTTTGATACACGGACTCTGTAGAGATCCGTAACCCATGGTACAATTTTTTATGAACCGGCCAAGTGCAGGTTTTGTATTGATTAAATCGCCGGCCTTGAATAAACTGGTTATGTAACCCAGTGACCTAGAGCACGCCTGCTTCATTGTGAGACAAAACTACTATAGACGAGGACAGAGTACAATTTGTATTCGCTTTTCCTTTCATTGCTATTTTGCTTATGGAAATCAGTTTCCACTCTTGTATTTGAACACTTGTTTTATGGATCGGTTTTTGTTAGTTTTACGCTCTGTTGCGTGTATTGTCGTATGACAGGTACAGTTATGTAAGGTTTTCTATAGGATGGTGAAGTCTACCCTGTTATAGCAGGATGTTATTGTATGCTTTGTCCGGGGATGATCCCGTTGACCAGACGTTATTGGAAGGTAACTGTTGTACAGGCCTATCCCAGAGTTATTGAACGCGAGCTTAGCGCCGCTGGTAACCCGTGTTATTGTGTGTCCGAGTTGTTATACTCGTTGATTATATTCCGACTGTTGAGTCGAGGCTTTTTGGTGGAGAATGATCTCAGTTGGAGACACTCCGTGCCCAGGCTATTGTCAATGTTATTCGCCATAAACCTACGATAAACCTATAAACCGACATCCTAATAATAAGACGCATAATTGTTGTAAAACAAGCCTAACTAACGATTCTTTCTATCTAACTTTGTTCTTTGCATTCTGGAACTGTTGACATAGCCGTGCAGTTGAAGATAATTTCCTTGTGAGGAAATGACTAGGACAGTTGACATTTTTGTAGCGACCTGAAGCATGTGCGAACCTAGAGTTCGTAGCTTGTGGAGCTCAGGCCATGCGATGTCAGACGTGGTCTCAACTGCGCATTCGTCACCGTAACTATACACGTTAGATGACTATGGTTTACAAAGAGTAAACCAAGGTGTAGGCAGGAATTTTTAATAAAACTACTGTGTCTATTTCGTTATTAATTTATGATGTCAAGTGTATTAAACCCTACATGTTACTTTATTGTGTGCTGTTAGCACATAGTTATTAAGCATAATTAAATTGTTTGTTTTTCATGGCTGTACACTTAGCTTTTGGATGTAATTGTTTTCTTTTACGGACGTCATCGCCGTAAATTTTGTTAATTGATAGGACTTAGCTAGTTGAATTAATGTTAAATTTAAATGTCGGAATGGTACCATCCTAACCTAGATTTGTTTTGCTACCCTGTTAAATGTAAATTCAGATATTAGCTTGACCTTGTAACTTGAACTAGGGACTTGCGCCGTACCATATTCCTAGCGTTGCTGTTGTTGCTTTATCATTGTGAGTTAGATCTTTCGCGAGGGTTTTCAGTAACTTCTCAGGTAGGGGACCTGTTCTTTATCTTTGTTTATTTATTAATTTGCGGACTAGCCGATTATAACCCTCCGAACTAGGCTAGGGGCTTGTGAATTTTAATAAATTTTCACGGTGTTTTACATGAGTCTGGATGTTTATTTCCTCAGTCTAGTTTTAAGGTGAACCTTTCCTTAGGCGGTTTATGACCATCGTCACCATGTACCACGATCCCTGTGGACTACGGACTCTCGTGCCGCTTTAGCCTTTATGGAAGGTCACCTGATCCTCACGGTACTTTTTATTTGATTTATGTGTCGTTAGTCGAGTCATCGTGGTTGTTGACATCAACTAAACGGTCTCATAAAATGGCGCCCAACTCATGTGCCGACGTTAACGTGGTGACCCTCAGTACCATGTTATTTTTTTTGAGGATCCTAATGTTGATTAATGGTAAATTGACAGGACTGGGACGAACTTAGAAAGTCGTACTGCAGATCAATTGACCGCATGGCATTCATGTTTGATAGAAGTCCATGGGGTGAGGCTTTAGTGTTGGATAAATGAAGGATAGGATTTTCTTTGATGATGCCTCATCCTAAGTAAATGTAATACTTTGCTTTGCTCACCGTTGTCTTTGTAAATGTAGAAGCACTTAGTTTGCATACTCCAGCTGTACTCGTGATATTTATATAAATGAAGCAAGCTTTATACCACCAAGTAACTAATCATAGCTGTAAGTTCCAGTAGAAATTGATCCCTCACTTTCTCATATATTTCTTATCTATGGATGAGGAAACTATTCGTCGTGTGTTTGGAGAGATGATGGCAGGTGTGAATGCCAATCTTCAACAGATTACTGCTGACTTAGGTCAGAATACTCAGGCTGTAAATACTGTAAGTGGTCATGTGGACCAGGTTAGACAGGAAGTCAACAATGTAAGTGGTCATGTGGACCAGGTTAGACAGGAAGTCAACAATGTCAGTGGTCATGTGGACCAGGTTAGACAGGAAGTCAACAATGTCAGTGGTCATGTGGACCAGGTTAGACAGGAAGTCAGCAATGTAAGACAGGACTTAGAAATTAACACCCACTCTGTAAATAATGTTAGGGCTGATTTAACTCAAGTCAGAGCAGACATGGACACATATAGGATCGAAGCGAGAAATGATCTGACGACAGGTTTAGCAGCTGTTAGGGTTGATGTCATACGACACCATCAGGAGGCTAACCAGCGCGTAGATTGCTTAACCGACCAGATGAATAGAGCTAGGGAGGAGGTGCAAAACCGATTGGAGGAGCACACAGCTCAAATTCAGACAACCTTGAATAAAGTCCAGATAGACATGAGAGCAGATCTGGAACATACCAGGGAAGAATTCGGGACTCGACTAGATCACGTCGAGGGATTTATCGGAAATGTGAAGAAGGACATGGCAACCATGAACGTTGGTTTAATCTTGATGAGAGGAGCTGCCAATGCCGTTAATAACAACGTGAAGACTATCGTTGATGGCATGATGGAGATTAAAGAGGAACTTAACACCAACAGGAGAAACATTTCTGAATTGACGGAAACCGTAGCCAGTCTACGTGAGACAGTTGATGTTCATCATGAGGAACACAAAATTGACCTCATGTTATTGAGAGGTGACCTCAACGAACACGAAGCTACAGTCAAGGCTAAGGTAGCCGAGGTTAGAGACGATGTGGGTAAAATCCAAGAAAATATGTCCAGAGTTGAAGGAGATATCGATTCCTTACAAAAGAGATTTGAGGAAGTCGCGGTGACCGAGAGGTTAGACCTCAGTTATAACCTTAGGACGGCCATACGCGAGGTAGACACAAACCTCAAGGGAAAGGTTGACAGGATCGAGCTGCAATTGAACGACTTAGGCAACAAAGTCGCAGCCAGAACCATCCCAGGTCTTGAAGTAATAGAAAGACGCCTGGACAGACTCGAGACGACTCCAAGAGAGAGACACGTACACCCACAGATGGGAGAATCTCAGGAAACGCCTATATCTCAATCAGGAGGAATGATGCCTACCCATTTCCAACCCAGCGCGCCTATGGAATCGCAACCGTCACAATTCACTAATTTAGCGCAAGGTCAGACCTTGAACTTTGACGCTCAACCGTTTCAACCAGCATCTAATCGAATTAGTCATGAGACTAACACTCCTACGCAGAGTTACATGCAAAATACTTTCAGACCCGCGAATACGCAGGGAAATGTCACCATAATTCGTTCAAGAGAGGAGCAACCAGCTCGCTTCTCGGGAACTGGGAGCGGTGTTACTCCAGTGGAATTCCTAGCAAATATCGAAAGCTACTTACGTGATACTATGGTAACTCCAGAGAGGGAACTAAGAGTTATAGAGCGACTGCTTGAGGGACAAGCCGGTACCTGGTTCAGAGCATTCCGATACTCATTTACAGGCTACCAAGACTTAAAGGAAGCGTTATTAAGAACATATTGGTCGAGCGACATCCAGCAGAGTATCCGAGCTGAGATGTACACTCGAAGGTACAGTTCCAATACACCTACTCGTTATGCGAATTACTTCGCAATACAGCTCGCGAAGCTCCGTTGTCTTCAGCCTCCGTTGTCCGAACAAGATTTGGTGAACACAATTGTTTGGCAGTACCCTGCGGATGTACAACGTGTGTTAATCGCTGCAGGGGCATCCACTTTCCAGCAGTGTGACCAGATACTGCGAAGGTTGGACGCTAACACAGAACAGTTTCCTACACACCGTCAGCAGAAGGCTGATAGGCGCGAGGATAGACATATGAATCTGACGACTGTTGATAAAGTGAGCCAGACGCCACAACAAACACAAACCACAGAGGATTCTGGGCGACGTGATAACAATTACAGTTATAACAGGAGAGAATGGAACAACACTCCGTATACTCGAGATCAACATGATGACCGGCGAAGTCATTGGGACCAGCGATTCGACCGAAGGACGGACGACAACCGACGTCATGAAAACAACCGCCGAGGGAATGAAGGAAGAAATCAGCAACACGGACGTATCCGTAGAGACTATCGATATAGTGGGGGTTACGACAGAAATCGAGACCCTAGATACCAGCCAGACAGGGATTGGAAAGGAAGAGCACGGGAGAGCCGTGAGTACCTCCAACAATTGAGAGAATTGCAGATCCAAGAAGAGGGAGAACGGAAACCTACTTCGAGGGAAAATAGACATTCGGCGCAGGAGACGGAGCAGAACCAGCCCAGTACTTCTCGCCATGACAGAAAAAAAAACTCCGAAAAATCAATAGATTCTTGTTTGGTTGAGCACCGAGTAACTGCCTCTATATTACTCTGGGAGCCAATCCAAGAAGACTTGTTGGACGAACGACGAACGACGAACCACAATTATGAATTAACACGTCTACCCAAGATTGTAGCCACCTTGAATGAAGTCAGTGTAGTCATACTCATCGATACTGGAGCGATGATTAGTGTAATTTCCGCCGATTGCCATGCCAGACTTAGAGCAAACTCTGAGGTGATGGAGTTGCCCATTTCAGCTATAAGAGTCAGAGGTGTCATACCTGACCGCGTTGTAACGTGCAAAATCCAGATTTTGTGTACTGTGAAGATTTCGAGCCACGTGTACTTGCACGAATTTCTCGTAATGAAGGGCCTGCATCATGATGCCATTTTAGGCGCAGACTTCATTAGAAAATATGATGGAATCATTGACATGGGACGGAATACGGTAGAGTTCAAGCCGAACGAACCCATTCAGATGAGCCTAATTGAAGAAGAACCGGAATTCCTATCCGAAGTAGACGTAGTCGAAGCATTAAAGGGCAAGGAAATTGAGGCGACACTAGATGCCGACGAAGAGGCAGAATCGTTATCAGCACCCACACATGAGGATCTTGACGCAATACTGAACGAATACCGAGATATATTCGACACCACACCTGGTGAGATATTAGACTACGAGTATGATCTTGTATTACTGGACGATTCCTCATTCCAGAAAAGGATCTATCCGATTGCCGAGAAACATCTCGAAGAAGCTGCTAAGAAGATCCATGAGATGGAAGCAGCAGGTACAATCAAGATATCACCGACTCCTTTCTTGAATCCCATAATACCTGTGGTTAAGGTAGATGGAAGCTTGAGACTTTGTCTTGATGCCAGAGCCTTGAATGAACGCCTAGCTCCTGAGCACGACAGACCGCCCAAGATTAGGGACATTCTCAGGAAGTTCAAAGGAAAAAGGATATTTTCATCATTAGACTTGGTTCAGTCTTATTACCATATCAGATTATCTGAGCATACTCAGAAATATACTGGATTCTTGTTTGATCAGACTACTTATGTGTTCCAAAAACTACCATTTGGATTGAAAAATGCCGGAGCCGCATTAATCAGAGCACTTGATGCCAAGCTGACTCATGAAGTGAAGCAGAAAGTAATATGTTATGTGGATGACATAATCATAGCTTCGGGAACAGAAGAAGAGCATTTAATTACATTGTGCCTTGTTTTTGAGAATCTCCGACAGGCAAATTTTAAGGTCAAGTTTGACAAGTGTCGATTTTTTCAGAAAGAAGTGAAATTCGTAGGACACATAATCAATGGAGAAGGATATAGACCGAATCCGGCAAAGATTAGAACTGTTGCTGCATTTCCAACACCAACCCGTGTGAAACACGTGAGACAATTCTTAGGAATTCTCCAATTCTTTGCTGCTCATTGTGAGAAGTATTCCGAAACTGTTGCACCACTGCAAGGATTATTGAAAAAGAACTGCAGGTGGAACTGGAATGATGAATGCGAGATAGCTTTCAGGAGAGCTAAACAGATGCTTGTGGACTCAATTCAGTTAGAATATCCAGATTACTCTCGGAATTTTATTCTAGAAACTGATGCATCTGCCATTGGTATAGGAGCCCTTTTACTGCAGGAAGATGATGAGAAGAAACGTCATTACATTGCTTTCTTAAGCCGACGTTTAAGAGCACATGAATCTCACTACTTCACGACCGAGATAGAAGCACTTGCAATTGTTTACGCACTTGAATACTGGCAGAAACTACTGTTAGGTCAGAGGATTATTGTGAGAACCGATCATCATGCGTTGACCTTCATCTTGAGAACAAGACTGGCAAGCGACAGGATCACACGTTGGACGCTGTTTCTCCAACAGTTCGATTTGGAAATAGTTTATCGACCAGGCAGAGAGAATGTGTTGGCCGACATCCTCAGCCGGAATCCTGAAGCTACTGTTAATGCCATAGACATCGAGGGAGAATGCGAGGAACACCTTCGCCGATTTCGTCATTTACCTGAAGGACAGCGACGTGAGGAGGAACTCAGACATATTATCCGTTTCCTAGAACGAAGAATGGATCCACAGGATGATCATTTTGCAAGGATTGCTGCTGTTGCAGATGATTATTTGATTTATCATCGTGTCTTATACAAGTTTGTAGACGAGGACCACACTCAACTGCGTGCAGTTATTCCTAGGAGATACCAAGAATGTGTTATTCTTATGGTACATTTATCCATTGGACATGGTGGAACAGACAAAACCATTGCAACTATCAAAGAGTCTTTCACATGGAAAGGGTTAGGAGCCACCGTTAGACAGTGTTTACGTGCTTGCGACGCATGCCAGCGGAACAAGTACACGTCACACTTGCTGAAGGAACAACCTAGACCAATACTACCAACTCAACCTAGAGAGTTGTATGCACAGGACCTGTATGGCCCAATACCTAAGGCTCGTCGTGGGAATCGATACATCGTTGTAACGGTGGATGTGTTCACGAAATATACGATGCTTCATCCGATTCAAAAAGCTACTGCACATCAGATTATTCAGAGGATTAGACGTCAAGTGATACCGGAGGCAGGAAAGCCACAATTCTTGTTGACTGATCACGGATCACAGTACACCTCAGCAGAATTTGCCAATGCCATGAATGAGCTTGAAATAGGTCATGTTTTATCATCTATTCGACATCCAGAGAGCAACCCAGCAGAATGCGTGATGTCTATTATCGCAAAATTCTGTCGATTATATTGTCAAGAAGAACACTGGCGATGGACTGAAGTCCTTGTTATTATGGCAAAATGTATTAATTCAACAGTACATGAAAGCACTGGTCAAATACCTATGGTCTTGCATTTGAACCAGATGCCGCTGAGAATATGGGATCGTGTGATTGTAAATCCACCTTGTTTACAACCATCACATGCCAGCAGACTTTTAGCTGCGAGAGAGACTATGGACAGACAAGCTGCCAAGCGCTTGAGAAGAACTAGACGCCAGAGGTTTAGAGAACCACTAGTAGAAGGAGACCTTATCCTTATAAGGAGACCCGGAATTTCTAGTCCTATAGACCGCATATATGGGAAATTTCTATCCTTGTATTATGGCCCTAGTCGTATCCGACAGCCTTTAAACAATGGAAGTTATGTGATAGAAGACATTAGGACAGGAGAGCGCATTGGAACCTTTAATGCAGCCAATCTAAAAAAATATCACTCTTGAATGAATTTCAAAGCAAATAAAAATGTTATCCCAACATTTTTATTTGAAACGACAGAGAGGCAGATGAACCCGCTGAGCTATGGTTCATGTGATATTTTTTTATGACAGAGCATTTATGATGGGATGTTGTACTTTTGAACACACCCAGGAAGCCACGTGAAGCTGAGAGATCACGCGATACTTTGAAGTAGCGGTGAATCGCACTTTTGACTTTGGTGTAAACTGCTAATTATTATCTGAGGTCTTATTAATTATTTTTATCTTTCCTACGAGACTCAGAATATTCCATTTCGTCATGCTGCATTATTAAAACATTTTGGAGAATGTTTATTTTACTTTAGGTAAGGTAATACCCTTGCAGATACGCAAAAAGGAACGTAAGTAGTCGCTCAACGTTTTCGTTTTGACGACCTACTTTCTAGAGACACCCAGTACCGGAGCACTGCGTCTTGAGAATCCGCCTTGTGTAGGCGTGGAATTACATTTGTCCTACGAGACGTAGAAGAATATCCGCTGTTTAGCGTTAAAAGTGATTATAAGGTGCCATCGAGCAAGCAAATACTAATATCCACTGTCGATGAAGTCCAGTGAATTAAATAAGAAGCTTGGGAAATAATTATTGGCAAGTATAGTGTATTGCACAACATTGCTGTAACATCACATATTACCCACGTGTATGTGGAGGGCAGATGCCTAGTGGAAATATACAGTTAATAGTGTTACAATTATCCTGAATAAGTGTGATTATAATTGTATGAGATATTTAAATTGCCAAAGTGGAAATTTCATCTTTGAAACGTCGTATAATTCACGGATGCTGCGTGATACAAAAGTAGCGTCACTAGCACGTGCAGCATTATAAAATAGTGTTAGCTCACATGCTAATTCACATCTGCAAGATTAAGGCTGTGTCGTATTTTATAATTGAAGCCTAGAATAGTCACGACGGACATTATAATTTTGGAAGTGAGAGGATGAATAATCACGCAACATATTTCGTTACCCACGTGATTGGACTTTTCTTCACCATGGTTGAAGCAGTCACCATGGGCTAATACCATCCCGGTATGGGGGGGGTGACGTTTCTACAGGGACCCGCATGATGGTGGAACTTCCAGAACGATGAACGAGAGGGAAGGAGCCGAAATGCCATTTCCAGGCATATCCACGAAGATGTCGACAGGGACAAATCGAACCCTGGTCTTTGGGGGAGTCCAGATGGGAATCCTGATGAGGAGGATACCGATCCAGAGAGCCAGAGAGATTTTTGTACAACCCTTGTTGTGGAATAGAGAGCTGAGTGAGAGCTCCTCCATTTCGTGAGTTTTTGTCACACCCCTTCTTTGTTCTAGTTTCTGGTGGTATAGTAGTTTTAATGTAGTTTGTGAATCAACCACACTCAGTGTCAGCCATTTTTCTATGTAGGGATGTAACTAGATTAGTTAGATGTCATTTATTTCAGTTTAGAGTGAGACACCCTTGGGGTCAGACATTTTGGTCAGCCCTGGTGCAGCTTGGTGAACGTCGTGGAACGTCAATGCCTACCTTTTTGCTGAACCTGATCGTAGTCATTTTGAGGCTATTTTGTTCAACCCTACTTGGGGTAATTTTCAAGTCTTTGCTGACTGTAGTTATGGCAATCAGATGCCTTGGTTATTAATTGACTGCATTCTTCGCAGCCATCCTTTGTTACACCCCTGACTGTCGTTAGAACGGTCGTATCATTTAGGTAGTCGACAGTAACTACCAGTTTGTAAATGCATTATATTTCATTTTGAATAAGCTCAGAAGCTATTCTTGGTCATGTTTGAACCTAACAACTAGAAGGAATGTTTCGTTGCCTAGCATCGAACGCGGTTCCCAACGTATCATTAAGCAGATCTAGTGTGTGAATCTGTGCCACATTTATCATATTTTTGCTTGTGTCGTGTGAGACACGTTTTTATTTGATGTTCTAGCAACTACTGAGTTGCATTTTTAAAGCAAAGAGCTTCAGTTATTGTAAGTTTACTTTCATTTAGACGTCTTTGGTAGAAAGACGGAATTGTATTAATATACTCAGATTTATAGCGAGCGTTTGATACACGGACTCTGTAGAGATCCGTAACCCATGGTAAAATTTTTTATGAACCGGCCAAGTGCAGGTTTTGTATTGATTAAATCGCCGGCCTTGAATAAACTGGTTATGTAACCCAGTGACCTAGAGCACGCCTGCTTCATTGTGAGACAAAACTACTATAGACGAGGACAGAGTACAATTTGTATTCGCTTTTCCTTTCATTGCTATTTTGCTTATGGAAATCAGTTTCCACTCTTGTATTTGATCACTTGTTTTATGGATCGGTTTTTGTTAGTTTTACGCTCTGTTGCGTGTATTGTCGTATGACAGGTACAGTTATGTAAGGTTTTCTATAGGATGGTGAAGTCTACCCTGTTATAGCAGGATGTTATTGTATGCTTTGTCCGGGGATGATCCCGTTGACCAGATGTTATTGGAAGGTAACTGTTGTACAGGCCTATCCCAGAGTTATTGAACGCGAGCTTAGCGCCGCTGGTAACCCGTGTTATTGTGTGTCCGAGTTGTTATACTCGTTGATTATATTCCGACTGTTGAGTCGAGGCTTTTTGGTGGAGAATGATCTCAGTTGGAGACACTCCGTGCCCAGGCTATTGTCAATGTTATTCGCCATAAACCTACGATAAACCTATAAACCGACATCCTAATAATAAGACGCATAATTGTTGTAAAACAAGCCTAACTAACGATTCTTTCTATCTAACTTTGTTCTTTGCATTCTGGAACTGTTGACATAGCCGTGCAGTTGAAGATAATTTCCTTGTGAGGAAATGACTAGGACAGTTGACATTTATGTAGCGACCTGAAGCATGTGCGAACCTAGAGTTCGTAGCTTGTGGAGCTCAAGCCATGCGATGTCAGACGTGGTCTCAACTGCGCATTCGTCACCGTAACTATACACGTTAGATGACTATGGTTTACAAAGAGTAAACCAAGGTGTAGGCAGGAATTTTTAATAAAACTACTGTGTCTATTTCGTTATTAATTTATGATGTCAAGTGTATTAAACCCTACATGTTACTTTATTGTGTGCTGTTAGCACATAGTTATTAAGCATAATTAAATTGTTTGTTTTTCATGGCTGTACACTTAGCTTTTGGATGTAATTGTTTTCTTTTACGGACGTCATCGCCGTAAATTTTGTTAATTGATAGGACTTAGCTAGTTGAATTAATGTTAAATTTAAATGTCGGAATGGTACCATCCTAACCTAGATTTGTTTTGCTACCCTGTTAAATGTAAATTCAGATATTAGCTTGACCTTGTAACTTGAACTAGGGACTTGCGCCGTACCATATTCCTAGCGTTGCTGTTGTTGCTTTATCATTGTGAGTTAGATCTTTCGCGAGGGTTTTCAGTAACTTCTCAGGTAGGGGACCTGTTCTTTATCTTTGTTTATTTATTAATTTGCGGACTAGCCGATTATAACCCTCCGAACTAGGCTAGGGGCTTGTGAATTTTAATAAATTTTCACGGTGTTTTACATGAGTCTGGATGTTTATTTCCTCAGTCTAGTTTTAAGGTGAACCTTTCCTTAGGCGGTCTATGACCATCGTCACCATGTACCACGATCCCTGTGGACTACGGACTCTCGTGCCGCTTTAGCCTTTATGGAAGGTCACCTGATCCTCACGGTACTTTTTATTTGATTTATGTGTCGTTAGTCGAGTCATCCTGGTTGTTGACATCAACTAAACGGTCTCAATACTGTGTCACTGGAAAGCTCAGACTAATTGAGCTGCCCACCGATTGTGAAAAGCGTTCATGTATTCGGCTCTTGGAACCAGTTAAAATGACAATGGCAGTTTTTCGAACTGTACGCCTGCAATGAAATGAGTGATAGCAATAAGCGCAATTGGGCCAAATTCCTCACAGAACGTACATGATGAGGAACGGTATGAAAGGCTATGTGACTACATTTAGTCTTAGGTACGTGCCTATAAAACAGACTTTTTTGGCCCGTAGCGTTAAAGCCCATGACGAACCTGGGACTACCAAGCGACCGCTACCCAGCCATTTGGCCTGTAGATTATGGGATGAAGCGTGGTCAACGCGTTGGGTCCCCTCGGCCGTTAATTTTGGTCTCCGTGACTGGGACGATGCCTTGCTGTCAGACAGCTACTCAATTGTCCTCAAAAAATCCCTGATGAAACCGGGAATCAAACTCGGGGCCTCCGGGTGCGAGGCAGGTGCGCCACTTCAACACCACAGGGCCGGCTATAAAGCAGATAATTCATAATTGCCAGTTAGGCATGGGAATTTTGCTAAAATTCAAGTGTTATTTATAAAAGACTCTCCTCACAGGCTACAAAAAAAGCAAGCTTGTAGTATAACGTGACCGTAAATCACGAGATCATGACCTATTTACGTGAAATCCGAATCACAGGACATGGCATTTCACTTCGAAAATCTCTTGACCGGCTTTCGAGCCTGGTTCACCTAGGTAAGAGGCATACAGCTTAACCGCTACGCCACAACGCCCCTTCGCAGGCTACAGGCATCGGTGTGATCATCTTGGCCCGGGAACAGCTTGTGACGTCATCTAGGATGATGATGATTATGATGATGATAATAATTGTTGTTTTAAGGGGTCTAACATCTAGGGTATCGGCCCCGAATGGTTTAGGTGATCGTGAAGTTGATAATGAAATGTAAACTATATCTAAAACTACCTACTAACTTATATACTAGAAGAAGAAATGGATTACAAAAGGAGAATAAGGCAAATAAAGGACAGGAGGAAAATAAATCCCTTCAACCCCGAAGAATGCGGATTGAGGGACTTGAAAGTAAAGAGAGCCATGAAAGGCGGATAGGAAAGTGAAAGAGGAGAGGGTCCGCCCCGGAGGTAATGGATTAAAGGGGGGAAACCAGACCCCACTCAGGAATCCCTTGGGGTCACCAACACCCGAACTCACCAGCCGTGAGCCCCTGAGGGTGTAGCAATATCCAGAGTGCACCAGAAGTGGTGGGGCTACATACACCCTGCCTCTTGAGGGCCTTGAGCAGAAGGCAGGAGATAACATGAAAATAAAAGAAGGCTGACCCCTCGCAGAAGGAGGGTATCAGAAAAGATGAGACAAGGGCCAATTAAGGCGGGAAAGGAAGAGACTCCCTAGGCCTCGGATACCCTAATACCGTCGGGGTCGGAAGAGAACATGAGTTGACAAAGGGAGGTCGACAGGAAAGAAGACAGAGAGAAGCCCGGCGCACAAGTGGAAGCAATGCCGTACTCAGCTGAGGCCCCGTGGTCGCCAACCCACGTCCCAAAAATGTGAGCCCCTGGGGTGGGGGGACGTCAGCTATGATCAAGTGTCAAGGGTACATAGGGCGCATAGGCTTGCCGCACGAATGTAGTGTTACGTGTATTGCCATCCTCTGATAGTGCTAACTTCGCCAATAATTTAAATTTAGACAAAGGGATAGATTGGTGTTCATTTAGCTTTGGTAGAACAACTGGCAGAGCGTGGATTAGCATCACATCTCTGCTAGTTTAGAAGAAAACTAAGGGATGACATTTTTCACTCGTCAAGCAAGCATCATCAGATCCGAATTTTTAAGACAAATAGATCAGCAAAACACTACCAAACCAACATTGACATCCACAGTCAGTCTCTGCCCTCCAGAATCAAAATACAAGAAAACCCACCATAAAACTTACAATTAGTAAGTGTGGCAATTATCAATGATATAATATTAAAGCATTCAGAACCACAAAAATATATTATTTTTATGTCGCAAAACATAGAAATTACTATTCCATTAAACAAAAGTCTTCCTCCTCCAAACTAATCTATGAAGGTGTAGCTACTATTGATGTGATACACTTAAGCAGTAAGCCCTAAAACTACAAGAGAATTGCAAACTGTTGTTGTTGTTTGTGTCTTCAGTCTTTTGACTTGTTTACTGCAGCTCTCCATGCTTCCCTGCCCTGAGCTAATCATTTCATCTCTACATAGCTACCACTCCCTACATCCGAGGCAATCTGTTCAACATATTCTAACCTTGGTCTACCCCCACAGTTCTTGTCCTCGCCCCTTCCTTCCATAACTGAGCTTGCTATTCCTGGGTGTCTTAGTATGTGTCCTACCAACCTATCTCTTCTCTTCATTAGCAATCGCCAGAAACATCTCTCCTCTCCCCGTCGTCTAAATAACACTTCGTTTGTAACCCTATCTACCCATCTGAACTCAATCATTCTCCTGTAACACCACATTTCAAACGCTTCAATTCTCTTCTTTCTTCTGCACCAACTGTTCAAGTTTCAATCCATTGAGTGCCACGCTCCAAAGGCTTTCAAAAAATCACTTCCTAATACCTAAATCTATATACGATGTCAACAGACTTATTTTCTGTAGAAATGCTTTCCTTGCCTGAGCCTACGTTTTATATACTCATTGCTTCGTCCATCACTGGTTATTTTGCTTCCTAAGTAACAGAAGTCTCCTACTTCCTTTAGCTCACCTGCCAACTTGATGTCCATAGAGGTTTCAAATATGCGAAAATGAACTAAAAGTACACTGTTGTGATGATATATATAATGATCGTGTGCCCTCCGGAGAGGCCAAGTGCAGGTCTTTCTAGTTGACGCCAGTGGGCCACCTGCGCGTCGTAATGAGGATGAAGTGATGATGAAGACGTCACATACACTCAGGCCCGAGCCACGGGAAAATCCCTGATGGCTCGGCCGGGAATCAAACCCTGGGCACTTCGGGCCATAGCCTAGCGCGCTAACCATTTAGCCACGGAGCCGCACGTTGTGATGATTAAAAGCTATAACTACACCATAAAATAGTGTTGGTCTACTATTAATATGTACAAAGATCAGCAGTTGATACTTATTAAGGAGACATTCAAGGAAGGAAGATTGTAGTTTTACGTGACCGTGAATCTTGTGATTATAAG
Source organism: Meconema thalassinum (assembly GCA_946902985.2). Classification (NCBI taxonomy): domain Eukaryota; kingdom Metazoa; phylum Arthropoda; class Insecta; order Orthoptera; family Tettigoniidae; genus Meconema; species Meconema thalassinum. Next base: position 802,724,129 of record OX336390.1, on the reverse strand, counting down.
CCACGGGACCTCCTTTTTACGTGGAATCCGAACCACAGGACATGGCATTTCACTTCGAAAATCTCACATGCATTGACGAGCAGTCGTTTGGAATCGGGAATCGAACCTGGACCGCCTTGGTGAGAGGCATACAGCTAGACCGCTGAACCACCACGCCCCTTGGATACATTGAACAATGGCTTCAAAGCTATCTTTAATTGTTAATGTGTTTAATTAACATATAAACAATTAGACCTCCCCCGCCTTGCTTATGCGTGAATTAAGTGATTAATATTTTCTTTCAGGTTAGGGTGTTTAAATTATAAAATATGAATGATCACCCCTTTTTGTTCCCGTTTTCAACGGAGTCGGGGATGAGATGTGATAAAAGGCTATGCACTGGATGGTTTTACGTTGTTGTTGTCTGAGTCTTCAGTCTTTTGACTGGTTTGATGCAGATCTCCACGCCTCCCCGTCCTGAGCTAATCGTTTCATCTCTACATAGTGAACCCATGTACTGTTGGTTCAAGCGCCGAATCCATCATTTATTGGTAAAAGAAGGAAGGAAAAATACAGTCCTTAAAATGACTTGGAAAGATTCTATGCAAGAGGACTGGTTTAATCTTGTGCAAGAAGATGAGCCCAGGTGGCCAGGAAATGATATCATGCATGACGCACTGATAAGGAGCGATCAAGGCTATAATTAGAACGAGAGGAACTTTCCGTTCAGAGTGACAGAGAGACGGTTTCGGAAATTGAGCTTGCGTTGCAGTAAAATGGCAACCGCGCTGTTATGCAAGAAGAGGAATAATTAGATTTAAGCCATTTGCGAACATAAAATTAACAAAAGAAATACATCATTGTGAATCATTTTGGAATAGAAATTTTTGTGTGGGGAAAGATGTTGTAATAATTGCCTAGGAAAGAAGTGCAAACGTGGCATTACGTCAATAAAAGTTCCCCGAGACCCGCGGTGGTGGGGATTAAAAATCAACTACAACACCCACGTATCTGAAGAGCAAAATTCATTTAATATCTCAGAATTGTACGATCGATTTTCATGTGCAAAGAAGTCAGTTTACGTTTAGAAAACGAGCTTTCCAGAGATATAATTTTTAAAAGTGTGCGACCATTGCTTCAAAAGTTGGTTATGAAAAAGACAAGGATTTGATCGTTTTGTCGCCGTTTTGTATAAAAGTCCTGGCCGGGCCAGGCAAATCATGCAGTTATCAGTCAGCCCAGGGGGGCGTGACGTTGGAGCATCGTATATGCAGTACTTACTAGACCTCGAGAGGTCGTGATACTCTGTATCACCAACGAGCACCCGTAGGGAGTGGCCGAGAAGAATCATCATAGTATCGCCGTGTGAAGACTTAGGAAAATCCTAGTACAGGATTTAGTTCAGCCAGCATCAATCTTTATAGTGAAAGTTCTGAATTACAGTCAAAGTAGGCTGCGAACTTAAAGAACAGGCGATAGGTCTTCAAATAACAGTTCAGTAAAACGGCAGAAAGTATCGTAACGTTTGAAGTACCAACGATAGAGAAACAAACAGTTCTATAAAAGTTAAGGAACCCGATCAGGGTCGGACAAAAATAGTAACGCCTAGTGTATAAAAAAAATAGGAACTAGAGCGCCAAAGAAAATAAGAAGTGAAAATTTAATCCAAGACATTGTCTAACAGGAGACAAAAGAACAGTAAAAGCATTAAGCTACGAAACTAATTAAAGGAATAGCCATAAGTGCTAGGAAATCATAGGTCACCGATAAAATATTCTAAAGGCCGTAACAGAACAGACTGTAGCTAGACCAACTAAATAGTGTCTAGAAAGAAGCGATTTCGAGCTAATCAAAATAGAAGCCGATCGTCAGGAAACCGGATTTGAGGAATAGCCGTTCCAGGGAGGGTAGATTGGTTGAGACTTTCATCATCTTGCCAGATAGGAAGCCAACGTCTAAGAGTGTCAACCCTTGGAAACGGGAAAGAAGGAATCACGTGTGTAAAGGCAAAAAGCAAAGCCTTAGTGATTAAAAGCAGTGTAATGTAAATATAGTTACATCCGTTTATGTGTTATAATTTTTAGTGAATGTATTTGTGTATGATAAAAGAATACAAAATTGTATTCAATATGTTACCAGTGTTGAAGGTAAATAATATGTTTGTGTATCAAGAAGTGTTAATGTGTAAAATGGAATTAGGGAAGATGGCTTAAACACATTCAAGTGGGCAAAATGAAACATCGTTGGAAAGATCGGTGGGTGACCGACCTATCATGTGAGTAACCATTTCATTATGTTATGTGTTGGGGAATATTTGCGTACAATCCACCTGAGAATGAGAAAATAGGGATGTTGTTGAATAACAAATAACAGAATAATAGCGCGATCTGAACGATTAAAATGGAGAAAGTATAAAATAACTATGTGAAATGAATAAATCCCTTAGGGGAAATGTATGAAATAAAATATCAGTGTATTGGATAAATGATTTAATTATATGAAAGCAAGCGTAATAATAATAATAATAATAATAATAACAAGTATATAAATGAAGTTTATGTTGAATTATATGAAAGTAGTAGCTTTCGAGCTCTTTTAAAAGAATAAATACAGATTGTGAACACATGTTCTTAAAATAAAGCGATTATTGGCACGGGAGAGGATTATTATAATAAAATTGAGATGTAGATCAAATTTGTATTGTTGTATCTATCAGTTCTTTGAAAGCAATTTGGCTCAGTAACATGTAAGCGCTGTGAAGCACATTAAAGAAATTTGTCACGCTAGGAACGCGTTGGAATACTCGGTAAATTTAATTATAAGGGGCAGTTGGTCGCGGTAATTGAGCTATGGTAAGTCCTCTGATCACGAGGCCATGTGTGTGTTATATTGTAGAAGGGTGTGAAATATTTGTTGTATTATGAGCGCAGGTTATAGACAGAGGTCGCCCTAAGTCGCGAATGTGTAAGTCCTCCAGTATGGGATATGGTTCCCGAGGCAGTGAAAGGAATCGAACCCAGGTTCGTTTATTATTGAAGCCCTTAAATATTTGTTGTTGTATTGAATTATTCTTACCCACCAATGAGGATACTTCATAATTAATAAATGCCGAGTTTAAGAGAATAAGGTCTTGTGAACCTCAATGAAAATAGTGTAATGAAAGCCATGCTTGTTCAAAGAACTACATAATGAAACAGCTGTGTAAGCTAAGAGTCGTTCGTCCCGTGTGGGCGAGGACCGTAATGTCTGCCTCCCCTGCAATAAATCGCGCTAAGTGGCCCAGCCAGACCCCTCGCCACTGATGTTGTGGTAGGTTTGAATAGCCGTTTGTTTTGAAGTTATATTATACAAGAGTGTAGAGTTTGTTTTAACGACCCGGTCTTCGAACCGAGGTTCCTTTAGTTGAAGATTACCGCTTGCAAGTTCAGATCGTTGCTTTCTATTGATATGAAGGTCTTTTAAGACAAGAACGATAAGTCCCTAATGTAATATAATGTAGGAATTCACGAGTTCAGTGAAAGACAATTAGATTTCGGGAGTGATCTTAATTTTTGACATGTTCAAGTAGTCTTCTATAACTCGGGAGTACGCAGATGTTTTCCCAATCACAGTAGTGAATTGTTGACTGAGAGAGATGGTAACCCATGAACATGTGAAAGCCCAAAATTTAAGTAAATGAATAACAGTACTTTAAGGAGAATTATATATTGTTTTAATTATAAGATACCCATATAATAGGAAGTGAGGTGTTGTAAAAGAATAACACAGAGTATGTAAAAGTATCGAGCCTATTGGAGCTCTTGATTTTATGGAATTTTAAAGGGATGCTTTATGGAAGTGAAAAGAGATGTAAGTTTGTTGGTTTATAGGAAACCATTTATTATGATTTAACCCTTGTGTTATTATATATTCCTTGTTCACTCTGAACAAGTTAGAAGTATTGGTCAGTATTTTATTTGTTTATTTGTTGTAGCGCCATACATTTGGTTAATTAAATGTTTTATAGTAGGAGTTGATTTTGTTTATTATTTTGGAAGTGTATCCTCTATTTAATCCAAAATGTGTAATTCACAGAGTGGGAGAACATACCATAACCCCGAAAATCCCGATTTGAGCATTGCTGGCATACTGTGATTTGCATATTTCATGCTAAATGGGCACAATAGCTACCACACCCTACATCCGAGGCAATCTGTTTAACATATTCTAACCTTGGTCTAACCCTACAGTTCTTGTCCTCGACCCTTTCTTCCATAACTAAGCTTGCTATTCCTGGGTGTCTTAGTAGCCTATGTGTCCTACTAACCTATCTCTTGTCTTCATTAGCAGTCGCCAGAAATATCTCTCCTCTCCCACTCGTCTTAATACCTCTTTGTTTGTAACCCTATCTACCCATCTGATCTTCATCATTCTCCTGTAACACCACGTTTCATATGCTTCAATTCTCCTCTTTTCTGCTGCACCAATAATCCAGGTTTCACTTCCATAGAGCGCCACGCTCCAGACAAAGGCTTTCAAAAATGACTTCCTAATACCTAAATCTATATTCGATGTCAACAGATTCCTTTTTTGTAGAAATGCTTTCTTTGTCTGAGCCAACCTACTTTTTATATCCTCTTTGCTTCGTCCATCACTGCGTATTCTGCTTCCTAAGTAACAGAAGTCTCCTACTTCCTTCAGCTTTTCACCTGCCAATTTGATCTCCATAGAGGTTTCTGATTTATTTCGGCTGCATTCCAGTATTTTTGTTTTACATTTATTAATTTTCATCATGAATTCTTTCCGTAAGACGGAGTCCATACCATTCAAAAATTCATTCAAATCCTCAGGCTTGTCTGCCAAGATGCCGATGTCATCAGCAAATCTCAGAGTTGAAATTATTTCTCCTTGAATCTTCACTCCCACTTTAATTTTTTCTCTAATTTCCTTCATTGCTTGTTCAATGTAAAGATTGCCTAACACCTTTCTGAATATCAGCTTCTCTGTCATGTCCTTCAGCTCGAATGACTGCTGTCTGGTTTCTGTATAGATTGTAGATTACCCTCCTATCCCTGTACATTATTCCAATAGATTTCAAAATGTCAAACAATTCAGTCCAATCAACGTTATCAAAACCTTTTCTAAGTCTGCAAATGCCATGAACGTTCTCTTATCTTTCCTTATTCTACCTTCCAAAATCAGCCTAAGACTTAGTACAGCTTCCCTTGTTCCTACATTTCTTCTGAAACCAAACTGGTCTTCACCCAACTCCGTTTCTATCTGGCTTTCAATCCTCTTGTTTTACGTCAGACGCCTTTCATGATGCCTAACTCATAACAGATAAAATTAATAAAGATTATCATACTAATATATAAAAATGAGATGGTGTGTGTCTTTCTGTCTGTCTGTCTGTTACCTAATAACGCAAGAACCACTGGTCCGATTAAAATGAAATTTTGCATGGATGTAGCTATAATACCAGGTTTACATATAGGATACTTTTAATTTCGATATTTTGCACTATTAAGAAATGGCGACCATTTTAGTGACGTCACTACACCCTTTGGTTTCAAAATTTCTTATTTCCATATCAAATAAAAAGAGAACGGTAGGAAATAGCAAACTTTTGATGGCACATTACGAGCTTTGAAATTTAATTTCCTATCCGAAAGGTCCTTATCACTTTTCGTGTATCACCAACGGTTAGCGAGTAAAACCTACTTTTGTGACGTCACTACACCCTTTGGTTTCAAAATGTCATATTTCCATTTCAAATAAAAAGAGAACGCTAAGAAATAGCAAACTTTTGATGGTATACACGAGCTTTAGCATTTAATTTTCTATCCAAAAGGTTCTTATCACTTTTCGTGTATCTCCGACGGTTAACGAGTAAAACCTGAATTTGTGCAATAAAACACGGTCAACACCGAGCGGTGCAGTATATCTCTGCATATATAAAAAATAAAATTTGTCTGTTTTTTTTTCTGAATTTCTACGGAAATTTGAGTTATTTACACGTTTCAGACTGTCTTATGATAGATGCGCGCGAAAAAAAATTTTGGTCTGTCTGCCTGTTTGTTTGATTGTCTGTGGACAACTTTGTTCCCTTATAACTCGAGAACGGCTGGGTGTATCAACGTAAAATTTGGTACAGATATCCATCAGAGGCACGACACTAATCATTGATGTAACCCTTCTCCGTACCTCTCATAAAAGGGGGCCTACCCCCTTAAAATGCATGCTGAAATAGGAGTAGAAGGACGAGACAAAGATCATTTTCAGCTCCTCGATGTGAGAGACAAAACTCGGGGGCCCTAAAGGGTCCCCGAAATCCACATTTTAAGGCCCTAAAACCAACCGCTTTTGAGATATTCCCAGAAAACTAAATTTCATTTAATAAACTAATGAACGAATACGAGCCGGTAACCATGGCAACAGATTCTCAGAGGTCCATCTATTGCTGTAAGACGCAATACAATTCCATTAATTACATTGGTGTGAAAGTTTGCAAACGGCTAGAAGGTTATCACGGAACCAAATTAAGCTGTAAAATTCATCAATACGTATAATGCGCTTAAGGGGGTCATGGGGTACACTAGAATTTTTTCACGCGATTTACACCTCCGGGTGTGGTACAGCAGGTCTATTATATTCCTATCCCTATATTATATTATTATTATTATTATTATTATATTATGGCGTACAACGAGGAGACAAAGCCCCTCGGTACCAGAAACAAAACTTGGGGGCCCTAAAGGGTCCTCGAAAACTACATTATAAGGCCCTAAAACCAAAAATATCTGAAATAATCCCAGAAAACTAATTTCATTTAATTTAACAAACTAATGAAGGAATGGAAATCGGTAACCATGACAACATTATCTCAAGGGGTGACATCCAACTTTCCATCTATTTCTGTAAGAAGTAATGCCACTCCATTTATTACATTTCTGTGAAAGTTTGCAAATGGCTATACGGTTATCACGGAACCAACGTAGACTGTATAATTCATCAATGCAATTAAGGGGGTCAAGGGGTAACCTAGATTTTTTTCATGCAATTTTCACGTGCGACATATAGTACAGAAGGTCTATTATATCTCCAAACATTTTCAAAGTGAAATGTCATGCCCTGTGGTTCAGATTCCACGTAAAATGGAGGTCCCGTGGCTTATGATATCGCTATTAATGGTCACGTAAAACTACAATCTTCCTTTATATCTCCAAGCAGCAACATTATTTTCAAAAAATCCTGAATTGAATCAGCATTTTTTGCGGCTTTTATGAATTTGGACCATTTGAGACTAAAGAACCTGAATTCTCATGCACCACAAGCCTTTATAATTTATGAAAGAGGTCTTCCTGTGTATGGGGACCTAACACAACGTAGAGGGTCATTTTTTTAATGTGAGGTGTATTGCGTTTCGTCTACAAGGCTTTCAATTCTATTTCACGTCAAGAAGTACACGTTAGGTGAATTAGTTTGAGAGCAAATTTTAACTAATCTTTTTTTTTTTTGTCGACATACGGGTTCATCGTAAGGATGATTTTGTTTGATACTGTATGGTAGATATACCCATATTTGGATATCTGGGTGATATGTTGTAGACAATAGAATTGTCTGTCTGTCTTTCTGTGTATCTTTATGTACGCCTATAAATCGTGTTCGGATCCGTGGTGCATCGTAAAACTAGGTATGGTAAACATGAGTTAATACACCAATCATTTATAAAACTCCTCACCGTACTTTTCATACAGTAGAAGGGTGGATATAGGGGAAAACTTCTCAAAATATATGCTAAAATAGGTGAAATATAAAAATTATCCTAGAAGGACGATCAAAGCATATGTTGCGCTTCTCAATGTGAGACACAAAATACGAGAGTCTATAAAGGGTCTCGGAAAACCACATTTTAAGGCCCTTAAATTAACAGTGTGTGTGATATTCCCAGAAAACTAACTTCGTTCTGATAAACTTATGAAGGAAAGAAAACCGCTAACCATTGCAACAGTAGCTCAATTGATAATGTCTGGTGTTAATATATAAAATAAAATAAAACTCGAGGGTCCTCGGAAACTACATTATAAGGCTCTAAAACCAACAGTTTCTGAAACATTCTCAGAAAACTAATTAAATTTAATTTAACAAACTAATGGAGGAATGCAAATCGGTAACTATGACAACATTATCTCAAGGGGTGGCATCCAACCTTCCATCTATTTCAGTAAGAAGCAATGTATTACATTTATTACATTTCTGTGAAAGTTTGCAAATATAAGGTTATCAAGGAACCAACGTAGACTGTATAATTCATCAATGCAATTATGGGGGTCAAGGGGTAACCTAGGATTTTTTCATGCAAGTTTCACGTGCGACATATAGTACAGAAGGTCTATTATATCTCCAAACAACATTATTTTCAAAAATTCCTGAATTGAATCAGCATTTTTTGCGGCTTTTAGGAATTGGGCCATTTGAGACTAAAGAACCTAAATTTTCATGCACCACAAGCTTTTATAATTTATGATAGAGGTCTTCCTGTGTATGGGGGCCCCACACAACGTAGAGGGTCAGTTTCTATGTGACGTGTATTGCGTTTCATCTACAAGGCTTTCAATTCTATTTCATGTCAGGAAGTACACGTTAGGTGAATTTAGTTTGAGAGCACATTTCAACTAATCTTTTTTTTTTTTTGTCGACATACGGGATCATCGTAAGGATGATTTTCTTTGATACTGTATGGTAGATATACCCATATTTGGATTTCTGGGTGATATGTTGTAGACAATAGAATTGTCTGTCTGTCTGTCTGTCTTTCTGTGTATCCTTATGTACGCCTATAACTCATGTTCGGATGCTTGGTGCATCGTAAAATTAGGTATGGTAAACATGAGTCAATACACCAATCATTTATAAAACTCTTCACCGTACTTTTCATACAGTAGAAGGGTGGATATAGGGAAAAACTTCTCAAAATACATGCTAAAATAGGCGAAATATAAAACTTATCCTAGAAGGACGACCAAAGCATATGTTGCACTTCTCAATGTGAGACAAAAAATTCGCGAGTCTATAAAGGGTCTCCGAAAACCACATTATAAGGCCCTTAAATTAACAGTGTGTGTGGTATTCCCAGAAAACTAACTTCGTTCTGATAAAATTATGAAGGAATGACAAGCCGCTAACCATTGCAACAGTAGCTCAATTGATAATGTCAGGCGCGTCTCTAAAAGCAACAGTACTTAAAAGGGACGTAACACCAATAACATTATTATTATTATTATAATGTCTGGTGTTAACACCGAACACCGTTCGAAGAACGGGTACTTCTGCTAGTTAATAATAAAAATAATATCTATGGCCGTGGATGCCGGGTGCAAGCTTTGTTATTTGACACTCAGAGGGTAGCTTGCAAGTCGAATTTTGTTGTTCCTTGAAGTACTATGAAAGTCAAGGAGGTTAGATATATAAGCCCCTTGAACACTATAGCGCTTTCTAGCAGAAAAATGAGGAACTTTGTGTTGGTGGAAACTCCCGAGATTAATTTTGCCATTATGAACTCGGCTTACTGAATGCAAATGGTTTCTTTGACATGCCAACATTGTTTGACATGCGTGTCGTATTTTTGCCGCCTTTCAAAAATCACCTACAACGGCCAGGAGCGAACCTGCAAGCTTGGAGTGAGTTGACCTATACGATAACCACTCACCCACCGTGGCAAGCATAAAGATTAATGAAACTGGCCAAGTAGATAGAAGGAAGCGGTCGTGGCCTACTAGAAGGTTCCAGCCCGACTTTTACTTGGAGTTGATAATCGGAAACCACGGAAAATCGAGTCAAGCTCGGCCAACGGTGGGGTTCATACCCACGTCTACCAAGTCTACAAATAGTTTGTCCCCATTAGCTGCGCGTTAGAGAGCGTAGCTACTGCTCTCGGTATAGGCTAAGATATAATACACACATCAAAAAAAGTTTTGCATCACCTCGGTTCCCAGATCTCCGGCATATAGACGTTGACTGTGTATATTGTATCAAAGATACAGTCCCTTTGACTGTTCATAGATGTCACTAAAACTGCTCAAAGATGTAAACAACCATGCATGAGCAGGGCCTATTAGACGGAGGGGGTACGACAGCCGATCAGTTCCAGTCATTCCACCAGGACGAAGGTACGCTGCTCATGTTGTCTGTAGTTCTACCATGCCTAGAAGGTCAATACCGCAGTTCGATCGCGTCCGCATTGTTACTTTGTGTCAAGAAGGGCTCTCAACAAGGGAAGTTTCCAGGCGTCTCAGAGTGAACCAAAGCGATGTTGTTCGGACATGGAGGAGGTACAGAGATACAGGAACTGTCGATGACAGGCCTCGCTCAGGCCGCCCAAGGGCTACTACTGTAGTGGATGACCGCTACTTACGGATTGCCGCTCGGAGGAACCCTGACAGCAATGCCACCATGTTGAATAATGCGTTTCGTTCAGCCACAGGACGTCGTGTTTCAACTCAAACTGTGCGCAATAGGCTGCATGATGCGCAACTTCACTCCCGACGTCCATGGCGAGGTCCAGCTTTGCAACCCCGACACCATGCAGCGCGGTACAGATGGGCCCAACAACATGCTGAATGGACCCCACAGAATTGGCATCACGTTCTCTTCACCGATGAGTGTCGCATATGCCTTCAACCAGACAATCGTCGGAGACGTGTTTGGAGGCACCCTGGTCAGGCTGAACGTCTTAGACACACTGTCCAGCGAGTGCAGCAAGGTGGTGGTTCCCTGATGTTTTGGGGTGGCATTATGTGGGGCCGACGTACGCCACTGGTGGTCATGGAAGGCTCCGAAACGGCTTTACGATACCTGAATGACATCCTCCGACCCATAGTGCACCCATATCGGCAGAATATTGGAGAGGCATTTGTCTTCATGGACGACAATTCTCGACCTCATCGTGCACATCTTGTGAATGCGTTCCTTCAAGATAACGACATCGCTCGACTACAGTGGCCAGCATGTTCGCCAGACATGAACCCTATCGAACATGCCTGGGATATGTTGAAAAGGGCTGTTTATGGACGTCTTGACCCACCAACCACTCAGAGATTTACGCCGAATTGTCGTTGAGGAGTGGGACAATTTGGACCAACAGTGTCTTGATGAACTTGTGGATAGTATGCCACGACGAATACAGGCATGCATCAATGCAAGAGGACGTGCTACTGGGTATTAGAGGTAGTGGTGTGTACTGCAATCTGGACCACACATGCTGAAAGTCTAGCTGTATGATGGTACAACATGCAATGTGTGGGTCTCATGAGCAATAAAACGAGCTGAAATGTTGTTTGTGTTGATCTCTATTCCCTTTGTATTTAAAGGTTCCGGAACTCTTGGAACCGAGGTGATGCAAAACTTTTTTTGATGTGTGTATATTCCATAAAACTTTGAATTTAGTCTCGTTCGCAGTTTTAAGGCACCCATCAAGTTTATGTCACAACATTGTTTACTGTCACTGTACATCAATGGAACTGGTTAGAACACAAGGGAGGATCGCACACAATTAATTCCATTTAAAAATACGAGTGTTCTCTCTCATGACGACAGAGAGTTGAGGCACAGGCTAATCCTCAGGGAGTTTCATTTTGTACTGCGGTATTAATTTAATTATCGGTCCACACTGTACGACACAAAATGTCATCAGGCAACTGGCTTCTGAATATCCTAGAACAGGGACTGGCAGAAAGTCGATCGTAGAGATGGAGGAGGTTTATATCAAAATACTTTAGGGAATGCAATAAAAATGCCTGAATGAAACCCGTGGCACACAGTCACTGAAGGGCCTTGACTTACCGGTACGTTGACTTACAGATTGTGGGGTGACGCATGATCAGCACGTCGGTTTCACCTTTGCCATTAATATTGGTTTTCTTTATCGATGCGCTGCCTCTCTGAGGAGACACAGCTACTTAATTGTCCTCAAGAGACTGAGTGCATACTGCTCGAACCGTTACGCCAGTTTCTAAAATCCCTGACGGAGCCGAGAATCGAACCCGGAGCCTCCGGTAGAAAGGCAGGCACGCTACTCCAACACAATTGGGCCAGCTTAAGGGGCACATACAGTTTAAAGAGCCAAAGCAATAACAATTTTAATTAAATGATTGTGCCAGTTATAAATCCTGTACAACTATTCACATTTCGAAGGAATCACAGGCATATTACCATTAGAAACACGTTTATTCATTTTAAAAAATGTTATGTCGACTATTTTTATCTGGTTTTCAAAATGTCTCCTTGCTTAGAGCTGTCCTTCACCGTTTCCTTTATATCTTCCAAGTCTTTAGGAATGTTATGACTTTTCATTTTCTAGAGTAAGTGTTAGACGTGCAGCTAAACAATGAATCTAACTCAAACCTGTGTGGCTTTAATTATTATATCTATAAAACTCAAAAGGTTTTCTATGCCATGAAAGAAGATGAAACAATATACATGTACCGTAAGTCATTTTAATTAACGTATGTGTAAATGACTGGCATTCAACTTTTAGCTGCAGGTTTAACACGCAAATTAAAAAATTAACATTAAAAATTCCTATAACCATGAGAGATATGGGGAAAACGATGAAAGACAACATAAAGTAAGAGCAAATTTTGCAAACTGGATAAAAATAGTTACGAATTGAATTTAGAAAATTTTAAATTTTGCTTCTGACAGCAAAGATGCCTGTTTCCTTGGAAATGTATATACAGTAATTGTTGTACAGGACTGATATTAGTTATTGCTGTTTTAAGGGGCGGAACTACGGGGTCATCTGCCCCATACATGATTTATAACGGGCACAATCATTAAATTAAAATCGTAATTGATGTGGCTCTTTAAGCTGAAGTCTATGTGCCCCCTTAAGAGTGACTAAGAACATTTAATTCTAATTAGATTTTGTCCTGATTATTGTTTCTTTCATTTAATGGTCGTTGATTATGTAATATCCTCAAAGGGTGCCATTCATTGGGAAAGATCGATGTGCCCTTCAACTCGTGCTACCGAATGCATGAATTACGAATTTGGTAATATTGACTGGAGACTACGTTAACATCGACACGCAGTAGAGTCACAGTTTGTTGCATGTATTGAAAGGTTAAGTAGTTTACTTTTACTACTAGGCCTAGCGATCCTTCCTTTTAGGAGAAAATAGCAGTATGAATGCGATTGAGAGATGAACATTTTTGAACCTCTTGACTCGAGAACTAGTTGAGAGTGAAAACAAAAATCCCATTGTATAGTAAAATATAGAAGGCCACTATGCAATTCTTTTATTTACTTGTTCCTGTTTTCAAACTAGGTCTGTGGTTAGTATTTCTAGTCCAGTATTTATTTTAAATATGATCTTAAATATTATATTTTATTATTAAAATTTGAATGTTTTGTTCATGTAACCACTCTCCCCAACACTTGAATTTTACTGTGAAAAATTAATATAGAAGCACTACAGTTTGTAGCCTGTTTACCAGAACTTGATGGATGCAGTATTTTTGTATTTGTCTGTTGGCACAGGCTAGAGTAAAATGTGGCTTTTAACCGATGTCTCAGCCTCATTCATGGCTGTGATTATATGGAAGTTACTGAGGTATGAGTGGTGCTGATTAAAGACATTCAGGTCATAGCTAGTGTCTATGGATGCTGTGGAAGGTTCTACTCATAGGGTCAGTGCTGTTGTTCTGACTCAGTGAGGAAAGCATTGGCAAACTACATCACTCCTCTCCTTGCCTAGTACACCTCATTATAGTTCTGCCTAGTTTTTTGTGGGTTTCTTCCAGATAACCTATGATGGCGCTTTTGGAGGATCCAACCAACCTCCGGGCTGACGATCTAACAGACAGACATTTAACGGTTCTTGCCCACAACTTCAGTCACAACACACAACATTTAGTTAATGGAAATGTACATGCTTAAGTTACAATAGATTTCATTTCAGATTAAGGCTAGTTTGTAATTTGACATGACCGTCTGGCAATCATGAGCCACACGACCTCCATTTTTACGTGGAATCCGAACCACAGGACGTGATATTTCACTTCGAATTAATATCGATCAGCCTTGCTGAGAGGCAAGCACCTTGACCACTGCATCATCACGCCCCATTTTAGATTTGCTTCGAATAATACGTAACAGCATTAATATAAATACGCGATAAATATACTCAAGCCATGTACAATAAAGTACAACATAATCCTTTCACAATGTTCTTTGCTGGGCGTTACGCAAGAAAGTTCAGTCACAATAATCCGCCCTTAATGGTTTAGTTCCCCTTCAATTGGTCAAGTTGTGTTTTTAAATCGCTTAACCCCCAATCTAGCCTTCACCACGGACTATGCGAGGGACCATTTCTCTACTGCCACAAAGACAGTGTCTTGGAGCTGGGCCTACTTTGTTAGCAGATACAACTGGGCTAGGTGACAGGCCGACCACACAGATGACCACTTACTCGGGTCTAATTCAGAAAGGGTCAGAGTTTTGGAAGAAAGTCAGCCACAGACCTGTTGAAAATAACCGTTCCGGCATTTGCCTGATGGTGAAAATGGGAAACCTCGTTAACCATTTATAGAACAGTCGATGCGCGATTTGATTCCACGCGCTCCCAATGCCAGCGACGCACTAATTAGCGCGTTGGCGCTCTCGGCCACCGTCGCCGGTTCGTCTGAGATTTACTATTACGGAAATATAACGTCCAGTGGTTCAGAATCCTCGTCAATGAAATCGCATTGCATAAAACAACGAAAATCTACAAGCTTATCATTTAGACTTTCACGGCCCGTGATACTATCCATAATGTTGAATTTTGGTCTTATGCCTTGTTTTATTATATCAACCTGATAAATCAGCTGTTGCTGATCATGCTTTAATACCTGGCCATGATGTCATGTTCCAAGGAGTGGATGTTCTTGCCCGTATTAAGCAATATCGTCCCAGAATCGTCAGGGAGGCGGTTGAAGTACGTGAACACCCAGATAATTTCAACCGCGACACCGGCTACAATCTCAGTGAATCCTGGCTACCTATTATCAGAACCCTGAGAAAGTAATACACTGCTGCTTTTCGTTGTCCCTAACATGGGGCTATAATGGCGCCCATCTTTGGGCACCTTTTATAGGTTATTTGTTGCTTTCTCTTAGCAATCATTTGTCGTATTTCAGATTATTCCTGACGAAGAAAGACATGGTTCCTTTCGAAACGCGTCGAATTTGATATAATAAAAACACGGCATAAGCCCAAAATTCAACATAATATAGTATCTACAAGCATGTTTCTTTGATTATGAATTTAGGTAGTCTGTCGGACTATAAAATAATCAGAAGAACTGTGTCTTTGATATTAAGCCCGAGACAGGGAGTTGTAAACGCTACATGTTTGGTCAAACGTGAGCAGTTAAGGTATCACGTCTCTGGATATTGCTACCTGTATCCTGCTAGAAACGTGTGCAATTACACGTACACGAACAGCGCTAATCTGACGCTAGGACATTGCTATTAAAATACAATTCTACTACATGTTATGCTGTTATCCCATGTAGCACAGCCTTGACCGAACATTGGTAATGATGTAGCTAAGCTCAATGAGCACATAGTGACAGGTCAGGACAGGTGTTAAGGTTGTCTGACACGTGTGGCCCGACAGGTATTGATCTGACAGTTGACGATGAGTGAATGGACGGGTATACAAGGTAGTTTCAAAAAATATGTTAATAGGACCTCTAATTACCTTTTGTGTTCAAATATCCACGAGGCATGAAACAAGGGAACACAATTTTGTGGTGCTGAACATGCAATACAGCGTATTTTCTAGTATTTCCATTTCATTGGTCTCGCCTCGCAGCCATATGTGGATGTGCCGTCTAACAGAACAATAATTCACGTTAGGGTCATTTTCCTGCGTAGAAGCATACACAACAAGTAGTTCCGTGAAGAACTAAAGCCTATTTTCATACATCTTATTTATGTTAATTTCCTCTATCAACATATTAAATTTCAGTTTGATTGCTGTAATAGATTCGTAGATATTGAGAACCGTCTGAATATTTCAGATGGTCGCCATGTTGGATTTTTATATATGTAGCTCTTAGAGTTATGTATATTATATGAAGATTAATGTGTAGGTGTAGTATTCAAACTTCAATCGCATGATTAGGACACGAGAAATATATACGAGATTTTGAAATTTCGCACGGATGCCTGCCTTCTTGTGGTTATGAAAACAATAGAAATAAATTAGATGCCACTGGAATAAAATGTGTATAATCACTTCCCGTGCCAAGTTTCACTTCACTCGGATGGTTAAATCGCGAGAAAAGTCCATTAAAATAATTATATTTCGCGTCACCGCCATTTTGGATTTGTGCTCACCAGATTATTGAAAAGTCCCATAGGTGAAGTTATGTTCATAGCCTCATGGAATATAAAACATTTCCGTTTGATTGCTGTAATAGATTCGTAGATATAGAAATCAGTTTAAATATTTCAGTTGGTCGCCATCTTTAATTGTTATATGTATAGGCCATAGAGTTATGTACCATTAAATTAAAATTATTGCGTAGGTACAGTATTCAAACTTTCACTTCGATCGCATGATTAATACACCAAGAAATATAAATTTATATTAAAATGTCGCACAGCCGCCATCTTAGGGTTATGTAAACAATTGAACTAAATTAGATGCCAGTGCATTACAGTGTGTACAGGCATTTACTGTACCATATTTCACTGCGCTCAGATGGTTAAATCGCGAGATGAGTCTATTAAAATGTGTTCATTTCGCTTGGCCGCCATGTTTGTTTTGTTATTTACAGGTTTTTGAAAGTTACATAGATGAACCTGTAGTAATACCCTTGTTCGCCGTACAACACGTCAAGGTGATATCAGTAATAGTTTCGGAGATATAGAATGCTGGTGATATATTTCGCACAACCACCATCTTAACGTTATGTAAACAATTGAACTAAATTAGATGCCAGTGCATTGCAATATGTATAATAATTTGCTGTACCAAGTTTCATTGGGTTTGGATGGTTAAATAACGAGAAAAGTCTATTTAAAAGTTTCAAATTTGCTTGGCCGCCATGTTCGTTTTGTAGTTAATGGGATTCTGAAAGTCTCATAGGTGAACTTCTACTAGTGCCCTTTATCACCGTACAAAGTTTCAGGGTGATGTCGGTAATAGTTTTGATGATATAGAATGCTGATAAAATATTTCTCACAGCCACCATGTTGGATTGGTGAGACGTAATAACATTTGAAGGGCACGGTCAGGGTCGGCCAAAATGGTGCTATTAGCTTAACGAATTCCATTGAAATCGCTCCAGCCCTTTAGAAGTTATTAGGGGACACACACACACACACACACGGACAACAGGTGATATCTTAAGCCTATTTTTTTCATAAATGAAAATAGGCTAAAAATCCAGTCTACCCCTTCAGTCAAGCAGCCCAATGTTGAAAACATTCTTTAATGTCATGGGCTAGAGCTTCCAGGAACAATAATCCTTTTAGTGGATATGGACTTGGGATTTAACGTGCATTGTACCTTTAGGAGATATAGGTGTCATCCGATTGACCACTCGAATGCGTTTCTTCACTGAATCTTATTTTTGGTGCATTTGCAAATATTTTATCATTTTAAATGATCTTGTCGACTTCGTCGTTACGCTGGGGTCTGGCGTTACGTTACGGTGACGGACGGACAGATGCACTGAGGTGTGTGACGTAATAGTTCCGTTTGGTGCATGTGTATCCCTACAATCTCTACTTCGTTAGTATAAGACAAAAATCCCCGATTCTTGGATGTCACTGGTAATCTCGAGAACCACTGGATGGGTTTTGATGCGGTTTCCACCATTCAGTAAAGGATATCTCGAGGAAAGATTCTGTAGAAAATAATTTATGTATGATCAAAGGAAGCCAAGCAGTAACGATTTCAGTGAAAAAAGTCGAAAACAAACTTGGCGTCCGTGCACTTCTTAAGCTTACGCTGGGCAACCGTTAAAAATATCAATATACTATGAGCGTAAGAATTGGTCAGCATGAAAAGTTCTACAAAAAAAGTCCGCGAGAGCATCTCTCTATCTTCAATACATCGCTCACTATAAGTGTTTTAGACTGGATGGAAGGGGTAAGTTCCCGTGCGCTCTGGTGAGCGTGCGGCATCCCCCGCGCTGGACCTAGCTTTGTCCTTGGTTTGCACTTGCCCTTCGCGAGTAATTTGAAACAAGATAAGCAAGATGAGTATTATGCAGATAACTTTCTAACATGTCAAGAGTCTTTGGCTTCGAGCGAAGCGAGAAACTTCCAGCCTTTCTAGCATTTTTCAGCATTTGTAACATTTAAAATGATACAAAGTCTAGTCTTTCAGACTGACTGTCACTTTTTTCGTTGTTTTCTCCACTTTTCTATACGTAAAGGACACACTAAACGTCTCTTACGAGGTGCCGGCATGATACACGCGGTAGAGTGATGATTGTTCACCGCAAACTCAACCATGTCCAGTCGATTAGATTTGTAGTTTGACATTTCTACCACTACGAGCGCTAGTGTGAGTCAATGCAGAGTTTCAGTTAGGCCCTTATAACTACATCCGGCGTGAAACTAATTTTTAGCCTACTTTTCACATTTTGCAAAAATGAGGAAAAAGTAGACCTATGAGATCGATCCGGGAAAATGTCTGTCTGTCTGTCTGTACTTCTGTCTGTCTGTCTGGCTGTGTGCGTGTCCCCCCCCCCCCCCCCCCCTATGAACTCCCAAACGGCTGCAGCAATCAAAACCAAATTTAGTATGAGTAAAGATGTGCACCGGAATATCTCACGTCCATATTTGAAATGATGTCAGTGCTACCAACTGCTGAAGAAACGCACTAGAAATTTGAGCTCCATGTTGGATATCTCGCAAGGTATACATGGGAGCTATTCCAAAATTGGTACACATGCAGATATTACTATTTCAGTCTAATTTCCAGGAGGCCAACAATGACAGTGTTGCCAAAATAATTTTAAGGCTTCAGATAGGTCCAATATTTAAATGCATATAACTTCTACACTATCAATTCGATTTCAACCAAAGTTCGTATGTAATGTCTTTACATAAACATATATGACTGAGCGTATTCTTAAGAGCCACCAGGGCTGCCAACTGTTAATCATTTCTCTCTCTATTTTTTTTTTATCAAAATACCAATATATCAGAAAGTATGCAAGCCAAAAGCTTTAAACTATGCATACGTATATTCTGACATTTTTGATTAATTTGGAGTAAGATATATATGCCAGTTCTACCAACATGATTATAAGCCTGCTGATTGTACCAATTTTTAAATACATGTAACTTCTATACTATCAGTTTGATTTCAACCAAATTTCGTATATTCTTTGTGTAGCATAACAGATATGACTATAAGTATCGTTAAGAGCAATCAGGGCTGCCAACTGTTAATAAATGCTGTCTACATTTTTTTTACCCTAATATCAATATATCAGAAAGTATGCAAGCCAACAGCTCTATACTTTGCACACGTTTAGCACCTGACATTCCAGATTACTTTGGAGTAATTAATACAAGGCAGTGCTGCCAACATGATTCTATGCCTGCTGATATGTCCAATTTTAAAATGCATGTAACTTCTATACTAACAAATGGATTTCATCCAAAATTGGCACAACGAGATATCATAATATTTCAGATTATTTCTGACCAGCTCACGCATGGTATTGTTGGCAACATGCTTTTACGCGTGCTGATAAATCCAGTGTCTAATTGCACGTAACGTCCATTGGACTTCAACCAAATTTTGTATTCTGTACCTTAAGGGATGGAACTAAGAATATATTCAGTCACCAGGGCTGCCACCTGTAGTGCTCTATTAGGCTACATTATACCAGGTATATTTTGAACTAATTAGATATTTCGATATTACCAACTTAATTTCGTCATTATTCTTGATAGGTTCATATACTGTAGAATAATCATTGGCATGAAAAGTAGGCTGTATAGTTCTTTACGGAACTTCTTGTTAAATCAATGAAATGCCGCGGGGAACACATTATGGAAAGAACTATGTAAATACGTTAAATTTACAACGATTTGAATCAATAAGAAAGGCAGCTTCGGTGGCGTAGTTGATAGCAGGCTGAGCTTCTATGCCCAAGATCGCGGGTTCAAACTCGGGTGAAGTTGTCGGATTTTTAAGAGCATTAAAATCCCTCAGTATGCCTTCTTTCGGAGGGGAAGTAGAGCCGGTGGGCCCACGTCATAGATTTATGGCATGTAATAGAACCTTTTACTAACTACAATAAATTGTGTGAAGCTAAATTTGTAGGTTAGATTTGATTAATGCTCTATTAAATTCCAACGTTCATCGTCAGGTGCCGGTTACGGTGTCATCTAGTAGCCAAGTTCACAGCTAGGTGTCATTTACGGTGGCATTTGTTAGCAAAAATAGGAACTACTTGAAATTGATCGTCTGCAGCCCTTACCTGAATTATAGATACTACACACTAATACAGCCCGCACAATTAACACAGGTTATCAGACCCAAAGTAAACGGGGCTACCTGACCACGTTCTCCCAGCTCCTCAACTGAGGAATCTACCAATCAAAATGAAAACGAATAAAGAAACAAGCGATTTTAGGCTCTTTTAGCGGAACTGAATTTATACCGGAAGTTATTTTCAAAATTCGGGTTTTATCATTTTAAATGATTATGTTGACTTCGCTGGGGTCTGGCGTTATGTTATGGTGACGGGAAGAAATGTACCGAGAATGCACTGAGGTGTGTGACGTCATAGTACTGCTTGAGCTTCTTCCTTTCCCCGCGCTCCGGTGAGCGTGAAGTAATCCAGCCAGCTACCTCCTTTGACCTTGGTTTGCACTTGCTTTTTTTAAATATATTTTTTATTATTATTTTTTAACCTATTTTCAATTTTGAAAAAAAAATAGGCTTATGAGATCACCTTTTGTCCGTGTGTGCGTGTGTGTGTGTGTGCGCGTGTGTGTGTGTCCCCCTAATAAAATCTAAACGACTGGAGCGATTTCAATGAAACTCGGTAAGCTCATAGCACTATTCCGGGTGACCCCGACCGTGCCCTTCAAATTTTGTTACGTCTCACCAATTCAACATGGCGGCTGTGCGAAATATTTCACCAGCATTCAATAACTCCGAAACTATTACCTACATCACCCTGGAATTTTGTGTGGTGACAGAGGGAACTACTAGAAGTTCACTTATGAGACCTTTGAAACCCTGGTAACTACAATACCAACATGGCGGCCACGCGAATTTGCGACTTTTAAATAGACGTTCCTAGCGAGTTTACTAACCAAACACAATGAAACTTGGTACAGTATATGTTTATACGCATTGTAATGCACCGACATCTAACTTCGTTCAATTGTTTACATAACCTCAATATGGCGGCTGTGCGAAATATTTCACCGGCATTCTATATCTCTGAAACTATTACCGGTATCACCCTGAAATTTTGCACGGAGATAAAGGGCACTACTGGAAGTTCATCTAAGAGACTTTCAAAAACCGGTTAACTACAAAACGAACATGGCGGCCAAGCGAATTTGAAAGTTTTAAATAGACTTTTCTCGCGATTTTATGATCCAAACGCCGTGTAACGTGGTACAGCAAATGTTTATATACATTGTATGGTATACACATACACTGGTATGTAATTTAGTTCAATTATTTACATAACCTCAAGATGGCGGCTGTGCGAATTTTTAAATTAAGTTTTTGTTTCTTGTGTCGTAATGATGCGATCGAAATGAATGTTTGAATAATGAACCTACGCAATAATTTTCCTTTAAAGGTACATGACTCTAAGGCCTGTACATATAACAATCCAACATGGTGACCATCCGAAATATTTAGACGGTTCTCAATATCTACGAATCTATTACATCAATACACTGAATTTTTAATGTTCATAGGTGCTATGGACATAAGTTCACCTATAGGACTTTCAATAACCAGGTGATCACAAATCCAGCATGGCTGCGGAGCGAAGTATAAATATCCACATGGTCGTTTCTCGCATTTAACCATCCAAGTGCAGTGACACTTGGTACAGTAAATCCTTATACAAATTTTAATCCACTGGCATCTAATGTTTTTCAATTGTTTCCATAACTACAAGATGGCATTTGTGCGAAATTTGAAAATCTCGTTTTTACTTCTTGTGTACTAATCATGCGATTGACGTTTGTATACTACACGTACACAATAATCTTTATGTAACAGTATATAACTCTAAGCCCTATAAAAGTCAAACATGGCGACCACCCGGAATATCTAGACGATTCTCAATATCTACGAATCTATTACAGCAATCAAACTGAAATTTAGTATGTTGATAGGGGCAATTATTAACATTGGTAGGATATATGAAAATAGGCTTTATAGTTCTTCATGGAACTACTTGTTATTTTTTATTTTTTTGCTAACGGACTTTGAGTTCACGCAGCATTTGTAGCATTTAAAATGATATAAAGTCCAGTCTTTCCGACTGATTGTCAGTGCATTTTAGTTTGATAGATCACTTCAAGACTTACAATTAGCAACCCTTCCAGGCCCTTTAGCCCTTCAACGTTTGGCACCAATTAGGAAATCGCTTAATTCGACGTTTTTGCTACTTTGTCTGCTAAGAAATGCTTTCAACATCAAAATGGTCTTCAAGGGGATCCGGAATGTCCTATATTGCCCACGCTATTTTCCAACTTTCTATTTACCTTTATGTCAAAAGCCGTTAAAAGGAACTAAACGATCTTTTTTCGGCTTTGTTCTTCAATTAAAATTTTACCTAATGAATAGGTAAATAATCGATAATCTACCTTAAAGTCAATGATGTCTTGAAACTATAATAATTAATATCGTATGGTCTCGGGTGCCGGGTGCAAGCTTTGTTATTTGACACCCGAATGGTAGCTTGCATGTCGATTTTTGTTGTTCCATGAAGCACTAAGAAAGTCAAAGAGGTTATATATATAATCTCCTTGAACACTATAGCGATTTCTAGTAGTGAAATGAAGAACTTTGTGTTGGCGGAAATTCCTGAGATTAACTTTGCCATTATGAACACGGCCTACTGAATTCAAATGGATTCTTTGACATGCCAACATCGTATGACATGGTGTCGCAATTTTCCGCCTTTCAAAAATCACTTACCACAGCCAGGAGCGAACCTGCAATCTTGGGGTTAGACCGACACGTTGACCACTCACCCTCTTTTTTATCAAATTTTTACCATACAATGTTTTTATGAACTACGGTACATGTTTTGGCTCATTTTGAGCCTTCTTCAGTCAATAGCACAAACGAAATTCTCACAAATCAGTCTAGGATTGATCAGTGGGCCCTCTCAATAAAATTTGTTATTACAATTTTTTATAAGATTTTCGTCATTGCAAATAAAACAATGGAAATAAAATGAATAAGGAATTTAAAAACTTGTATAAAATTAAAGTCGTGAACTCATCGTTGTTGAAATCATCAGTTCCAAATAAGGGACCCCATTGTACGGACGTCTTGTATAAATATCGTGTGTTTGTTATCCTGGTAGATTCGAAAGTACGGAAGTTACTTGGATAATAACTTTTACAAATTATATTCATCATCATGAGGTTAGATCACTTATTATGATGTAATACCAGTTTCGGTTAACTTGTAACCTTCCTCAGTTCATACTAAAAATTAGAATATTAAACAAAGATCGTCAATCTAACATAGTTTAAGTAAACATAGAAGACTAGAAATAAAATATTCACTATTTTTAGCCTATTTTCAATTTTGAAAAAATAGGCTTATGAGATCACCTTTTGTCCGTGTGTGTGAGCGCGCGTGTGTGTGTGTGTGTGTGATTCGTGTGTGTGTCCCCCCCTAATAAAATCTAAACCGCTGGAGCGATTTCAATGAAACTCGGAAAGTTCATAGCACTATTCCCGGCGACCTCGACCGTGCCCTTCAAATTTTGTTACGACTTACCAATCCAACATGGCGGCTGTGCGAAATATTTCACCAGCATTCTATATCTCCGAAACTATTACCGATATTACCCTGACGTTTTCTATGGTGATATAGGGAACTACTATAAATTCACTTATGTGACTTTTGAAAATCTGGTAACTACAAAACCAACATGGCGGCCAAGCGAATTTGCGACATTTAAATAGACGTTTCTCGCGATTTGACCAACCAAACGCAATGAAACTTGGTACAGTATATGTTTATATACATTGTAATGCACCGACATCTAACTTCGTTCAATTGTTTACATAATCACAAGATGGCGGATGTGCGAATTATTTCACCGGCATTCTATATCTCTGAAACTATTAGCGGTAAAACCCTGAAATTTTGTACGGAGATAAAGGGCACTACTGGAAGTCCATCTATAAGACTTTCAAAAACCGTTTAACTACAAAACGAACATGGCGGCCAAGCGAATTTGAAAATTTTAAATAGAACTTTCTCGCGATTTAATGTTCGAAGCGCACTGAAACCTGGCACAGGAAATATTTATACACATTGTAATCCACTGGAATCTAATTTAGTTCAATTGTTTACATAACCTCAAGATGGCGGCAGTGCGAATTTTAAAATAAAGATTTTATTTATTGTGATGTATTCATGCGATCAAAGTGAAAGTTTGAATAATGAACCTACGCAATAATTTTCCTTTAATGGTACATGACTCTATGGCCTATACACTTAACAATCCAACATGGCGACCATCCGAAATATTTAGACGATACTGAATATCTACGAATCTATTTTACCAATCAAACTGCATTTTTTAATGTTCATAGGGGCTATGAACTTAAGTTCACCTATAGGACTTTAAATAACCTGGTGATCACAAATCCAACATGGCGGTGACGCGAATTATAAATATTCACATGGACGTTTCTCGCAATTTAACCAACCGCGTGCAGTGAAACTTGGTACAGTAAATCCTTATACGAATGTTAATCCACTGGCATCTAATTTATTTCAATTGTTTCCATAACCTCAAGATGGCAGCTGTGAAAATTTTTAAAATCTCCTTGTTTTTTCCTGTGTCCTAATTATGCGATTGAAGTTTGAATACTACACGTTCACAATAATCTGCATGTAACAGTACATAACTCTAGGACCTACATATATAAAATCCAACATGGCGACCATCCGAAATATTTAGTCGGTTCTCAAAATCTACGAATCTATTACAGCAATCAAACTGAAATTTTGTATGTTGATAGTGGCAATTAACATAGGATATATGAAAATAGGCTGTATAGTTCTTCACGGAACTACTTGTTTATATCTCAGTAATCGTAGACTAATTTTCAAATATTATCATTTCTGATAAAAATATGTCGCCTCCGTAGCGTAGCGGTCAGCATGGTTAGCTGCCACCCCGGAGGTCCTGGGCTCGATTCCCGGCTCTGCCACGAAATTTGAAAAGTGGCATGACGACTGGAACGGGGTCTGTTCAGCCTCGGGTGGTCCAACTGAGTAGAGGGTGTTCGATTCCCACCTCAGCCATCCTCGAAGTGGTTTCCCACTTCGTCCTCGGGAAAATGCCGGGATGGTACCTACTGTAAGGCCACGGCCGCCTCCTTCCCTCTTCCTCGCCTATCCTTCCCAATCCTCCTTCCCATCCCTCCTGAGGCCCCTGTTCGCTTTGCAGGTGAGGCCACCTGGGCGAAGTGCTGATCACACCTCCACAGTTGTATCCCTCCTGACCAGATGTTCCAAGCTCCAGGACACTGCCCATAGAGGCGGTAGTGGTGAGTTCCCTCGCTGAGTCCGTGGGAACCACCAACCTAGAGGGTAAATTGTCGAAATAAAAAAATATAAATATATATAAATGAATTGCTGTTCGTTAGTGTCGCTAAAACTCGAGAACGGCTTATTTTGGTCTTGAATTGTTTGTGGAAGTCCAGAAAAGGTTTAGAAGGTGAATAAATATGGAAGTTGTAGCGCACGAGTAGATCAACAAATGAGTGACGGCACGCGAATCGCTTAAACAAAGTCCCGTATGCGTTCATATACCATTAATCCGATTACGATGAAACTTGGGTGAGAGGTAGTGTACACTTCAGGAAAGGCTTCTGGGTTAGTAAATCCACTTAACAATAGGTAGCGCACGAGTAGATTAAACAAATGAGTGACAACGGGCGAAGTGTTTCAAAAAAGTCCTGTATGCGTTCACATACCATTCGCCCGATAGCGATGAAACATGGGTGAGAGGTTGTGTACACTACAGGCAAGTTTTCAGGTTTAGTAAATCCATGTTATAATAGGTAGCGCACGAGTAGATTCAACAAATGAGTGAACGACGCGCGAAGCGATTCAATAAAGTGCCGTATGCGTTCATATACTATTCGTCTGCTAGCGATGAAACTTGGGTGAGATGTCGTGTACACTTCAGGGAAGGTTTCTGGCTTAGTAAATGCACTTTACAATAGGTATCGCACAAGTAGATTAAACAAATGCGCGACGACGCGCGAAGTGTTTCAACATAGTCCCGTATGCCTTCATTTACCATTCGTCCGATAGCGACTAAACTCGGGTGAGTTGTTGTGTACACTTCAGGGAAGGTTTCTGGCTTAGTACATCCACTTTACTATAGGTATCACACAAGTAGATTCAACAAATGATCGACGGCAAGCGAATCGCTTAAACAAAGTTACGTAGCGTTCAAATACCATTCATCCGTTTGCTATGAATCTTTGGTTGAATTGTTGTGCACACTCCAGGAAAGGTTTCTGACTTAGTAAATCCTTTTTGCAATGGCTAGCGCACGAGTAGATTCAACAAATGAGTAACGACGCGCGTATCGTTTAAAAGAAATTCGTATGTGTTCATATACCATTCATGCGATTGCAATGAAATTTAGAGAAATTCTGTTTCCACTCCCGCAAAGATTTCTGATTTAGTAAATCCATTTTACAATTGGAAGCGCACGAGTAGATTCAACTAATGAGCGACAGTGCGTGAATCGTTTCAACCAAGTCCCGTATGCGTTCATATACCATTCATTCGATTGTGATAAAACGTTTGTGAGTTGAGTACAGTCCTGCGAAGGTGTATGAATTAGTAAATCCGTTTTTCAATGGGTGGCGCACAAGAAGATTCAACAAATGAGCGAAGACGCGTGAATCGTTTAAACAAAATCCCGTATGCGTTCATATGTCATTCATCCAATTGCGATGAAACGTTCATAAGTTGTTGTGTACCCGCCAGGGAAGGTTTTCGCCTTAGTAAATCCATTTTACAATAGGTAGCGTACGAGTATATTCAACAAATGGATGACGGCGCTCGAATCGTTTCAACAAAGTCCCGTATGCGTTCATATACCATTCATTTCATTGCGATGAAACTTTGGTGAGTTGTTGAGCACGTTCCTATGATTCTTTTGAGATAGTAAATCAATTCTACAATAGTTTAGAGGCGTTTAATGGAAAATAAAAAATATTGGGAATCTAAAAGCACTTGTGTACATTTTGGAAAAGGTAGTGAGTGTGTTTTTTGGCGAAGTGGATACTCGCTCGTAGAAATTATTTTCAGTAAAAAAGACTGGTTCACAATTTTGTAAGTGCACATTGAGGCATGTGACGGCGGGATGCCTTTAGTGTTAAGGAAATGGATATAGCCGCCACAGAGCTTCGTTGCTACTGACATAACGACCAGACTGATATTTGTACTTAACTATACGGGATTTATGAAATTGAACATAGCTATATCGCTACCTTTATTTAGTAGTCGCTACTGTAGTGTTTAAAAATTAAAGGTGGTATTAGAAGGCGCTTGGTGCCTCCGTGGCTTAGGCGGCAGCACGCCGGCCTCTCACCGCTGGGTCCGTGATTCAAATCCCGGTCACTCCATGTGAGATCTGTGCTGGACAAAACGGAGGCAGACAGGTTTTTCTCCGGGTACTCCGGTTTTCCCTGTCAAAATTTCATTCCAGCAACACTCTCCACTATCATTTCATTTCATCTGTCATTCATTTAATCATTGCCCCACAGGAGTGCGTCAGGCCTCGGCAGCCGGCACAATTCATATCCTCGCCGCTAGATGGGGGCTTCATTCATTCCATTCCTGACCCGGTCGGAGACTGGAAGCAGGCTGTGGATTTTCTTTTCCATTAGAAGGCGCTTCCCCTAATTTTTTTACAGCCCATGAAGGGCCTAGGCCTATCATGCGACCGCTTCCCAGCCATTTGGCCTGCAGATATTGTGGTGACGCGTGGTCAGTGCATCGTGTCCCCTCGGCCGTTAATCTTGTTCTTCGTGACCGGGGCACTGCCTCACTATCAGACAGCAACTCAATTGTCCTCACGAATCTGAGTGCACCCTGTTGCAGCCCTCACGTCAGTGTCTAAAATCTCTGACGGAGCCGGGAATCGAACCCGGGGCCTCCGGATGAGAGGCAGGCGCGCTACCCTGTTCTTATTGTGTTTATATGTATATCTTTAAATAGATAGTAAATATGATTGGCCTTGCCTGCTACAGGGATATATAGAAAATCGGATGTCATACCTTGAGGTAGTGTTGCCATGGAAACGGACTTGCGATTAGTTCATCAATCAGCGCGAATGTTGAAACAGAATACCAGCTAGAGCTTGCATGTTGCAGGGGGGCAGGCAATCAGGTTTCGGGGCACATGCATGTAACAGAACATTTGACTCGCTCCTCCCCTCACTGCAGGCAGCACACTGCTTGGTCTGAAGAATGACCTTGATGGAATGAATATACACAATTACTTCGATTTGTGAAAATCTTAACCATTTTTTTGTTGAGTTAACCAGCGTTAATAAGGGGATAATCATCTGTGTCAAATTCTATAGCATTATATTTAAAACTCTGGGAGTTAAAATACTTTTTTACTGGAGTGCAATTTTGCATACGTCCCCCTAATTTGCATTTTGTGACTGTTTTGAATCTAAATTACATTTTGTAAGTATTTTCTATCTAAATTGCATTTTGTAAATATTGTCAATTCAAATAACAGTACAGTAAGTAGGCCTATGTAGTTAGTTTTAGTTGTAAGTAGGTAGTTAGTTTGTCTATTAGATATATGTTATTTTTCTATTAGACTGTGGTGTGTGAGTGTGTCTGGTAGCAGTTGCATTGTTTATTAGTTATAGTTCATTGTTTCAGTAGACTGTGATGTGTGAGGGTGCATGTGAGTGTGCCTGGTGACAGACTGTTTTAGTGGTAGTATTTGTTGTTGGTGGAAATATAGTATTTTTTTTGTTAGTAGAATATTGGTATTTAATTGTTAGTACGGTAGAAGGTTAGTATTTTTGTTAGTAGAATTGCTCTTTACTTATTCTGAAAGGGAGTAGCAGCCTTTCAGAATAAATCAATTCTTTACTAGTCTTATAGACGGTTAAGATATTGTTAATATAAGCCAAATAATGGCTACACTGCGTCCTGCTGCACGGCTGAAAGCAACGGGAAACTACAGCCGTATGCTATTCCCGAGGATATGCACCTCTCTATGCATAATTACATGTGATGATGGCCTCCTCCCTTGTAAAATTTCAATCCGGAGGTAAACTAGTCCCCCGTTCGGATCTCCGGGTGGGGACTACTCGAGAGGGGGTTAACATCACAGAAGTGACAAAGAGGAAATCTGACATTCTACGGATCGGAGCGTGGAATGTTAGAAGTCTGCTAGGAAGTGGAAGGTTAGAAAACTTAGAAAGGGAAATGGATAGGTTGAGGTTGGATTTGGTTGGGATTAGTGAAATGCGCTGGCAGGAAGAACAGGACTTTTGGTCAGGAGACTATAGGGTCATTAGCACTAAATCAAACAATGGCCAAGCAGGGGTTGGACTCATATTGAGTAGGAAACTTGGACAGCGGGTGGAATATTATGAGCAATATAGTGAACGGATTATTGTAGCAAAAATCAATACTAAACCTACCTGCACCACAGTGGTACAAGTCTATATGCCTACCAGTCAAGCTGATGATGAGGATGTTGAAAAGGTCTACGAAGAAATAGACGAAATTCTGAGGTATATCAAGGGTGATGAAAATGTTATAGTAATGGGAGATTGGAATGCTGTGGTAGGAAAAGGGAGAGAAGGGAAGATAGTAGGAGATTTCGGATTAGGTGAAAGGAATGATCGAGGAAGCAGGCTGGTAGAATTCTGCACCGAGCATGAATTGGTCATAGCTTCACCTTATTCAATAACCACAATAGAAGAATATACACATGGATGAGACCAGGAGATACAGGGCGTTACCAAATCGACTTCATTATGGTCAAGCAGAGGTTTCGAAACCAGATTTTAGATTGTAAAACATATCCTGGTGCTGACATAAACTCTGACCACAATCTGGTTGTAATGAATTGCAGATTAAAGTTGAAGAAACTGAAGAAAAGTCAAAAGCCAAAAAGGTGGGCGATAGACAGACTGAAAGAGAAGGATGTAAACGAAAGATTCAAGAAGAGTATAAAGGAAGGACTAATGAAAAACCCTAAACAAACTTCAATTGCAGACGAATGGGCACTTTTGAAGAATGAAATAACAAAATCCGCAGAAGAAAACATTGGTAGGAAAGAAAGAATAGGGAGAAAACCGTGGATCACTCAGGATATACTAGAATTGATGGATGAAAGGCGGAAACACAAGAATGTAAGAGATGAGAAGGGGAAAGCAGAATACAGACGTCTGAGAAATGAGGTTAACAAGAAGTGCAAGGAAGCGAAAGAAGAATGGTTGAAAGAGAAATGTGCAGGTATAGAAAATTGTCTGAAATTAGGAAAAGTAGACACAGCTTATCGAAGGATTACGAATACTTTTGGGGAAAAGAAGACTAAGTGCTGTAATATTAAGGACACAAATGGAAAGCCTCTAACAGATAGGGAAGAAAAGGTTGAGAGATGGAAAGATTACATCGAGAGTTTGTATAAGGGAAAGGAGATTGAGAATCATGTAATGGAAAGGGAGGAGGAAATTGATGAGGATGCGAAAGGAGATTTAATATTGAGATCAGAATTTGATAGAGCTTTGGAAGACTTAAGCAGGAACAAAGCACCAGGCATAGATGATATACCGATTGAGTTGCTACGCTGCATAGGAGATGAAGGTCTGATCAGGTTATTTCACTTGGTGTGTAGGATTTATGAAACAGGTGAGGTACCCCCTGATTTCAAGAAGAATGTAATCATCCCTATACCAAAGAAAGTGGGAGCTGACAGATGTGAAGATTACCGTACAATCAGCTTGATTACTCATGCTTCAAAGATCCTGTCTAGAATAATTTACAAGAGGATTGAAAGCCAGATAGAAACGGAGTTGGGTGAAGACCAGTTTGGTTTCAGGAGAAATGTAGGAACAAGGGAAGCTGTACTAAGTCTTAGGCTGATTTTGGAAGTTAGAATAAGGAAAGATAAGAGAACGTTCATGGCTTTTGTAGACTTAGAAAAGGCTTTTGATAATGTTGATTGGACTAAATTGTTTGATATTTTGAAATCGATTGGAATAAAGTACAGGGATATGAGGGTGATATACAATCTGTACAGAAACCAGACAGCAGTCATTCGAGTTGAAGGACATGAGAGAGAGGCTGGTATTCAGAAAGGTGTAAGGCAAGGCTGCAACTTATCACCCATACTTTTCAATCTTTACATTGAACAAGCAATGAAGGAAATTAGAGAAAAATTTCAAGTGGGAGTGAAGATTCAAGGAGAAATAATTTCAACTCTGAGATTTGCTGATGACATCGTCATCTTGGCCGACAAGCCTGAGGATTTGAATGAGTTTTTGAATGGTATGGACTCCGTCTTACGGAAAGAATTCATGATGAAAATTAATAAATGTAAAACAAAAATACTGGAATGCAGCCGAAATAAATCAGAAACCTCTATGGAGATCAAATTGGCAGGTGAAAAGCTGAAGGAAGTAGGAGACTTCTGTTACTTAGGAAGCAGAATAACCAGTGATGGACGAAGCAAAGAGGATATAAAAAGTAGGTTGACTCAGGCAAAGAAAGCATTTCTACAAAAAAGGAATCTGCTGACATCGAATATAGATTTAGGTATTAGGAAGTCATTTTTGAAAGCCTTTGTCTGGAGCGTGGCGCTCTATGGAAGTGAAACTTGGACTATTGGTGCAGCAGAAAAGAGGAGAATTGAAGCATTTGAAATGTGGTGTTACAGGAGAATGATGAAGTCAGATGGGTAGATAAGGTTACAAACAAAGAGGTATTAAGACGAGTGGGAGAGGAGAGATGTTTCTGGCGACTGTTAATGAAGAGAAGAGATAGGTTGGTAGGACACATACTAAGACACCCAGGAATAGCAAGCTTAGTTATGGAAGGAAGGGTCGAGGACAAAAACTGTAGGGGTAGACCAAGGTTAGAATATGTTAAACAGATTGCCTCGGATGTAGGGTGTCGGAGCTATGTAGAGATGAAACGATTAGCTCAGGACAGGGAGGCATGGAGAGTTGCATCAAACCAGTCAAAAGACTGAAGACTCAAACAACAACAAAAGCACTTCAACAAACAAAGTTACAACGCCAACACTTTCTTTGATTGGCATTGCAACGCATGCCGGGAACAGCTAGTATATATATAAATATTGTTAATCATAATAGAAAAAAATGTCTAATTAGAATAAATCGTTAAAATATGGAAAAAATATATAAAGTAATTTTTCTTTAAAAATCAGATCTGTTACAATTGAATTACTATTGAAATTGTAGAATACATAAATATATATATACATATAATGCTTATGAATAACATTATGAGGTTCTAAAATATAGAAATATGCCTTTATGGATTGTTTGTGCCTTCTTTGGAAAATTCAAATTGACAAGACTTTGGATGCAGAATGTTACTGATATTTCCCCTTCAATAAAGTGGTCGTTTTGATATTGCTGATGTGTACCTTCCTGTGAGAATTAAAATGATGTGACTATGGATGTGTAAATGTTTTTGAAACGTCTCCTGAGTTTTCAAAGATTTCCCTGCTTGTATTTAACGTATATTTATCTGAATATTCATGCAAACTAATTTATTTAAAACAGATTATTATATTAGTATTAGTATTATATCTTTAAGTCAGTTGTAAGTTAGTAGTTAGTTGGTTGGTTGGTTGGTTACTCACAAGGGAAGTCTTCGCGCTACTACACTCCGATCGGGTTGAAATTCAGGAGACAAATAGCTGAGGAAATGTACAACACGGGACAGGAAACCGCATCGGCTCAAATTAATATGCTATGTCACATTTATAACGTTAAAGTTATGACAATGATACGCGTGCCGAACCGAGAATGGTGAGCAGCAAGCCAGTGAGGCTGTACGCGTAACAGGTCTGGCACACACTCGCTGTTTCCAGGCGAGACGGAATGATACAAGCGCGTGGCCTTCAATGTGGATGAACTTTTTTAAAATAATATGCAGGACGTGTTACCTATGATAAACACAATGGATGACATAGTAGCAGGGTTGCTGCCGTAATTTGTTCATTATCCGAGATATATTACCTAGGTATTATTATATACAATTACAGAAATAAAATGCAACCGATACCTAATAATAAGTACAGTACTTTACACAATTAACGAGTATCATTTGTTTATCATGTCTTGTTTGTTTCAATCAACGTAGGCCTACGTATCACAAAGGTGAATGTCATGAACAAGGTGGTCAATACATAGATTTGTTTTACACCAGCCACACGTGAGTATGGCAGTATTTGTACACTGGCCACAAATATCCAGGGAAGGACTTTTAAAACAAAAATCAGGGTTCGGAAAGTTGGACGGTCGTTCATCTACAAAGCCAGCCTTAAACCAGCTATATGTCCACATGCTTTGAAAGCGTGGGGATGACAGTTGGTTGTGTGTAAACGACTGAACTTACAAGATGTTGTTACGTAGGTGAATATTGAACTCTAGACCATGTAACAGCACACTATCGTAGAAAGTTCGTATGGAATTATTCCATATTCGAAATCCAAATACATCCAGGGGTTGAATTATACATGTGGTTCCTTTTGGTACAATCTTGACATCAATGTCCTTGTCATTTGGTTTGGCTGCTAGTATAGCATCTTCTGTTTGTCCAGTCCATGAATCTAAAACCAGTACACTGAAATCGGGGACTAACGGAAAATATACATTTCGGAGCCACTCTTGAAATAAATGTTGAGTTAATTTACCCTACTTGGAAGCAAGTACATATAAATTAGGTGCAGTAAACAAGGTGTCCTTAACTCTTGGTCCAAAGACACCGTTCTTTTCCTGTAATACCACAAGTAGAACGGGAAGCAGACGACCATCCGCGGAGATTATTGGTTGGACGGTGTAACTATGCGTTAACGAATTTAGGGATTGTGCTTCAGCAAATATACGCTTGTCACCTTTGCTGCGAAGTGTTCGTCCAGAGTGAAATTCCATGTTGAACCCACTTTGGTCCGTACTAAAGACGCACATTGGACTATAGGTTTCAATGGCTTCCGCAACATCTCCAACAAAGGTGGTCGCACTTGCAAGTAGGTCAGCATGGTTTGTTGTATAATTATGTGACACGAATTTTATCACTTTTCTTGACACAATACGGCAAGATCTTTTAAAATGGGAGAGCCAAACTTTCGATGCACGAAGGGTTTCATCACCTACTCGCCGTGCTGCCGCAAGAGCCCATTTCCGGATATCACTGTCATGAACAACCTTTCTTCCCTCTCTGGCGCATTGAAACTGTTTAGCGGTTGCATCGAAAATTAATTTCAGTTTTTCTTTTTTCGTACCTCCGCGCTCAACATGTTTCTCCCATATGTAAAGGTCATTACGGCACTTCAACTTCTTATAGCGGCGATGCACAGTTTGGAACTTCCGTTGTTTACCTCCTTGATTACGTCAAAAATCAATAGCGGCTTTCTTATATTGCACACTTACATCACTATTGTCTCCCGCAGGTTCATCGTGCTCCCTGTCGTATTCTGCATCGTTGTCGGGATCAAGCATAACCAAGCTATCTTCCGTTTTAACGTAAAAACTTGGGTCGTCTATACGGTTTGCCATGAGGCCTGTAACGAAGACGTCAAATTAGCCCCCAAAACATGGACCGAATTAATAACCAATTAAGTACATGTTCTAAACCTATTCTTGGATGTAGCTTACTTACGCTGCAATTCACAGGCCAAATCCACCTCTGCAGCTGTAACCATAGTGGGTGTCTTTTCGCACTCTGCAAAACAATTGTTCAGGCACAGAACAACGTTCCATGGGTTGATGTTTTTTTATGTCCTCACAGACAGACATGGTTTCTGTAACAATACCTTATGATTGTAGTTTCAAACTTTGTTAATATTACAGTGGGTATACAAATTGTCAGCTGCATGTTCAAAGTTACCTGTCATTCTGCTTGGTAGTCGATTGTGTCACACATTCTGTCTGGAGCCCCATTGACATGGCAAAGCAGACAGTCTAGTTAACAACTCGTTTACGGTGTCTGCTTCGTTCCTTGTGCCGCGCTCTTACTAGCGCGCGCCCGATGTGCGGACGTTTCATACAATACAAAATAATGGTATTGAATATTAATTTGAGCCGATGCGGTTTCCTGTCCTGTTTGGTACATTTCCTCAGCTATTCGTCTACTGAATTTCATCCCGATCGGACTGTAGTAGCGCGAAGACTTCCCTCAGTTTAGGGGCTGCAACAACGTGGTCATGTAGCCCCTTGTACTTTGGGTGTGGTGTGATGACTGTATTAGTGTATGTTATCTGTAAATCAGGTAAGGACTGCAGACGATCATTTTCAAGTATTTCCTACTTTTGCTACTAAATACTACCGTCAAGGGCATCTAGCCGCGAACTTGGCTACTAGATGCCACCACGACCCGCACCTAGCGTTGAACGTTTGAACTAATAGAGTGTTAATCAAATCTAACCTAGAAATTTACCTTTACACAATTGTAGTTAGTTTTAAAGGTTCTTTTACATGCCATAAATCTATGAGGTGGGCCCACCGGCTTTTCTTCCCCTCCAAAGGAAGGCGTACTGAAGGGTTATTACGCTCTTAAAAAATTCCGACGACTTCAGCCGGGTTTGAACTCGCGATCTTGGGCGTAGAAGCTCAGCATGCTACCAACTACGCCACCAAAGCCGCTAAGTTAGTGGTTAGGTTTAGCTAAAGTCTTTCATTTCATCCCCATTTTCGCTCTGTCATTAGGGGAAAAACCAAGATGTTAGGGCCCTTGGAGCAACAAATATCATCATCAGTTTTCTGCAGCAATATACTTTTCTCTGGGTTAAAGTAACACAGCAAAAAGGTCGCATTGAATAAACATTGAAATTGATTCAGTGAGGAGTGGAATAATTTAACATAAAATAAACGCTAGGTTGGCGGCATTAAATCCCTCACCCAGACTTTTAATTTATGGCATGACTGGTCACTGCTTGCTAGCAGCCTTTCACCTCAACGCACAGCAGGTGCAGATCGAGATACCGGCTCGTAACGATGTAGGCCTAGGTGTAAACACATGTAATATTCCGACTACACGGAGCTGATGAACTCGTTCTTGTCCATCATGGAAAATCATGGCCCGTAGAATATATCTGGGTGGCTTGAGTGGCGTAGTCGGTAGCATGCTGAGCTGCTATGCCCAAGATCCGGGTTCAAATCCGGCCGAAGTTGTCGGATTTTTTAAGAGCGTTAAAATCCCTCAGTATGCCTACCTTCGGAGGGGAAGTAAAGCCGTAGGTTCCATGTCATAGATTTATGGCATGTTAAAGAACCTTCCACTAATTACACCTGTATGAAGCTAAATTGTATAGGTTAAGAATGTAACAACGCTCTTAGGTTCCTTCGTTCGTTGCCAAGAGCCGACTGCGGTGACGTCTGGTAGGTAAGTTCTGAACTAGTAGTCGTTGACGGTGGCGTTTGGCGGCAAAAGTAGGAACTACTAGAACATTGATCGTCTGCAGTCCTTACTTGTTTCTTTTAATTTTAGCGTATGGCTTTTAGTGCCGGGAGTGTCCGAGGACATGTTCGGCTTGCCAGTTTGTAGCTGCTTCTATGCGGAAACCCATGGGGTCAGCTACAAGTACTGTCGCGTGTGGAGTGTTGTCTGGGGAGGAAAGTTTGAATTTAAGGACGAGGAGTTGGAGGGTAGCGGCTGTGGCCTATAGTTAGGGACCAACCCCGGCATTTGCCTGGAAGGAAGATGGAAAACTTCAGAAGACCATCTTCAAGGTTGCCGGCGGGGGATTCGAATCTCCTTGCCTCCCGGATGTGAGTGACTGCCAGCAGCCATGTCGTAACGACCACGGCTAACTCACCCGGTCTTAATTGAATTAAAACAGATACACTAATACGGCCATCACAATTAACACCGGTTATCAGACAGATTCAACACACACAACTACACGGGGCTACATGACCGCGTTGTTGCAGCCCCTAAACTTAAGAACCAACCAATTAGAATATATCTGAAAGCATGTGTTATTGTGATGACTATATAGCCTAAGTGTGTGTAGGCTATCTGAAAATGAAACTAGAATTAGGAATGGGGCGGTCGTGGTGGAAAATAAAAACATATGCAACATTTGAATACATAGCATTTCATCCAGAAATGGGAATAATAATAAGTATACATGGGCTATATACTGTGCCCACGCCATAACTGTACCAGTGACCTATGCCATTACTTCCAGGGAAAGCACTGTATATTAACTGAACATGCCTCACTAAAGGTGACTGGCTGCGTGGCTCAGTGGTAAAGTTCTCGCCTGCTGTGCTTAAGGATGCTGGATCGAATCCTGGGGCGGTTAGCAGGCATTTTAGGGTGCGAAAATGTGAGGGAGCCGTGTCAGTAGGTTTGCTGGCACATTAAAGATCCCCTTCGGGCCAGAATTCCGGCACTCGAGCGTCTCTGAAAGCTGCATTAGTTAAAAGGGACATTAACCAATAACAACCCTATTATTATTATTATTATTATTGTAATTATTTAAAGACATTTCAAAAATTGGCACACTGACAATAGTGTGGCAAGCACTAATAAGTGTGCCATGTGCATTAGGCTAAGTCGGCCCTCAGAATTCCTGAGCCCCATAACGGGAGGTAATATCTAATTAATCGGAGTTAAGGAGCTGACGTCTCGTATTCCCAGAAATGCGACGATCGTCACCGGCATAGATATAATGTAAATACATACAAGCAAACTTGTCTTCCGTTTCTCAGCGAATCAACTCCTTAGAGTTGATTGTTCTCACGTTTTGGTGGTTTAATTTTTTCCAAGCTAATCCTTTGTTCCAATGTTATTGGAAACCGTTTCCAATTATCGGCTGTCTATTCTCCGCACGGCACATGATAAACTTCCTACAGTATGCGTCCCCATACATGGGCCGGAATTTTCATTCCATGTACTCTGTGATAGACAGGTGACGATACACTTTCCTAACGAATACTTTCATCACGAGTGTTGTGTGATTCAACATCTCTCTGGTAGGTATTACTAGGGAATTCCACGTATAATTATTTACGTAGTTTAATATGTTAACTCTAACCAAATCTTACTTGTAACAAGAGAAACATTTTCAATAATATATGTCAAAGAACTGTAACGACCTTCCGTTTACTATTGGTAAGGATCCTCACTTTCTTGAAGATGTTGCAGCAGTGGAAACGTGCACCTTTTAGTCTTGCGCTGGGCCCATAAAACAGGACTAGGTGAATGAAAGGAGAATTGTCTCAGAGGCGTGGACTGAACGTACATTCACATCGCTGTGAATGCAAGTTCAATTCGAATGACGTAATCATAAAGAATCATGGGCCTAACCTAGTTGCGTAAAGATAACGAACCAAACATCGTATGAAATAAAGTACTCAGACACGACGCATAAGCAATGGAGAGGTAATGTATTGACCAATGAGATAACATCAAGGAATGACGAGGAAGCATTACATACTATGAATGAGGTTAAGTGGACGTCAAACATGTGACATTAGGTAAAATAATGGGCGAAAGGACCGAAACGTAAATGCCATGATCGATAGGAGGTAACGGTAAAGGGTGGGTATACTCATAAAGAGTAAAATTACATTGTGAAAAATAAAGATTAAAAGGGCTAGACAAGAGAGTCAGGAAAAAGGGGCCTACCGTCAAAGTAGCGAACGGTAAACCTACTAGCCCAGAAAGAACAGAGGAGGTGAGGGATTTCGAAAAGGACGGAATTTTCATAAAAGCACGCGTTGATCTGACATAAACAACCAAATATAAAAAGGGACATGCAACCGAGATTAAAAATAATTACGAGAAAGGTATCGCATCACAAAATAAAAGATATACATCAAAATAAGTTACGATAAAGGGAATAAGGTAAACTCGTAGACTTGCGTGAAAAGACGCAATCTTAAGCTATTGAAGGCACACATAAGGTAAGTGGCGTACGGTATAGGTATTACTTCGGGCGAAGGCACCACACTGTAAACCCAGACCAAAATACCGACACAAAAGGGACAAAGGTAAGGAGATAAAGGTAACGAGAACAAACAAACTCACTATGGACATACTAAATAGGCGAGACACCATAGTATTCCATAAACAAAGGAATACGCACTCACACACGGTAGGGAAGTAAGTCGTGACTTACCTTGAGGGAATCAGGACTGTCGGGCATCACAGAATACGATTAATAAACTAAATCGACGTCACTACGTGCACATATTTAAAAACACAAAAAAGGGATAAAAAGATAAAGGGAGCATGGCATCTCGAAAACGAGAGCGGGAGCTCAAAAATATTGAAACCTACATGGGAGAGAAAAAACAGAAAACTGCTCAGGGACAAACAAGGGGTTGTCACTGGTAACCGAAAAGAGAAGCAAAAAGAGAAGAGGTGTCACAAATCATGATTCGGCATAGCAAAAAGATACAATAACGAACCTTGATCAGCAATTATAGAAATGCCCACTGATCTGCTCGGTTATCCTGGCCAGTAACAACCAAGAAGGAAAGAGAACAATTCCGATAATTGACACGCAGAAGAAAAGAAAAAAGGGGGAAATGACTACAAATGGAAGAATGCGGTTCAGAAATCTATGAATGCAAAGATATGACATTCACACAGAATATTCAAGATTCCCGACTGTGGTACGGGCGCTGCCGTTCGTGGGCACTGGTGAACTACCTTTAGTATAGGGAGCAGCACCGTACAACGAGATATCCCAACAAGTAGTTCCGTGAAGAACTATACAGCCTATTTTCATATATCCTACTTATATTAACTGCCACTATCAACATACTAAATTTCAGTTTGATTGCTATAATTGATTCGTAGATATTGGGAACCGACTAAATATTTCGGATGGTCGCCATGTTGGATTTTATATATGAAGGTCCTTGAGTTATGTACTGTTACATGAAGATTATTGTGTACGTGTAGCATTCAAACTTCAATCGAATGATTAGGACACAAGAAGTAACAAGAAGATTTTAAAATTTCGCACAGCTGCCATATTGTGGTGTGCCAATGGATTAACATTCGTATAAGGATTTACGAAGGACATGAGAGAGAAGCTGGTATTCAGAAAGGTGTAAGGCAAGGCTGCAACTTATCACCCATACTTTTCAATCTTTACATTGAACAAGCAATGAAGGAAATTAGAGAAAAATTTAAAGTGGGAGTGAAGATTCAAGGAGAAATAATTTCAACTCTGAGATTTGCTGATGACATCGTCATCTTGGCCGACAAGCCTGAGGATTTGAATGGGTTTTTGAATGGTATGGACTCCGTCTTACGGAAAGAATTCATGATGAAAATTAATAAATGTAAAACAAAAATACTGGAATGCAGCCGAAATAAATCAGAAACCTCTATGGAGATCAAATTGGCAGGTGAAAAGCTGAAGGAAGTAGGAGACTACTGTTACTTAGGAAGCAGAATAACCAGTGATGGACGAAGCAAAGAGGATATAAAAAGTAGGTTGGCTCAGGTAAAGAAAGCATTTCTACAAAAAAGTAATCTGCTGACATCGAATATAGATTTAGGTGTTAGGAAGTCATTTTTGAAAGCCTTTGTCTGGAGCGTGGCACTCTATGGAAGTGAAACTTGGACTAACGGTGCAGCAGAAAAGAGGAGAATTGAAGCATTTGAAATGTGGTGTTACAGGAGAATGATGAAGATCAGATGGGTAGATAGGGTTACAAACAAAGAGGTATTAAGACGAGTGGGAGAGGAGAGATGTTTCTGGCGACTGTTAATGAAGAGAAGAGATAGGTTGGTAGGACACATACTAAGACACCCAGGAATAGCAAGCTTAGTTATGGAAGGAAGGGTCGAGGACAAAAACTGTAGGTGTAGACCAAGGTTAGAATATGTTAAACAGATTGCCTCGGATGTAGGGTGTCGGAGCTATGTAGAGATGAAAGGATTAGCTCAGGACAGGGAGGAATGGAGAGCTGCATCAAACCATTCAAAAGACTGAAGACTCAAACAACAACAACAACAAGGATTTACTGTACCAAGTTTCACTGCGCTCGGATGGTTAAATTGCGAGAAACGTCCATGTGAATATTTATACTTCGCGTCGTCGCTATGTTGGATATGTTGGATTTGTTGGAACACCAGATACTTAAGTTCATAGCCCCTATGAACATAAAAAATCAGTTTGATTGCTATAATAGATTCGTAGATATTCAGAGCCGTCTAAATATTTCGGATGTTCGCCATGTTGGATTGTTAAATGTGTAGGCCATAGAGTCATGTACCATTAAAGGAAAATTATTACGTAGGTTCATTATTCAAACTTTCACTTCGATCACATGATTACGACACAAGGAATAAAAACTTAATTTTAAAAATCGCACAGCCCCTATCTTGAGGTTATGTAAACAATAAATTGAACTAAATTAGATACCAGTGCATAAACATTTCCTGTATCAGATTTCATTGCATTTGGAACATTAAATCGCGAGAAAAGTCTATTTAAAATGTTCAAATTCGCTTGGCCGCCATGTTCATTTTGTAGTTAACCAGTTTTTGAAAGTCCTATAGATGAACTTCCAGTAGTGTCCTTTATCTCCGTACAAAATTTCAGGGTGATACCGCTAATAGTTTCAGAGATATAGAATGCCAGTGAAATATTTCGCTCATCCGCCATCTTGTGGTTATGTTAACAATTGAACGAAGCTAGATGTCGGTGTAACACAATGTGTATAAACATATACTGTACCAAGTTTTATTGCGTTTGGTTGGTTAAATCGCGAGAAACGTCTATTTAAAAGTCGCAAATTCGCGTGGCCGACATGTTGGTTTTGTAGTTACCAGTATTTCAAAAGTCACATAGGTGAACTTCTAGTAGTTCTCTTTATCACCGTAAAAAATTCCAGGGTGATATCGGGAATAGTTTCGGAGACACTGAATGCTGGTGAAATATTTCGCACAGCCACCATGTTGGATTGGTGAGACGTAACAAAATTTAAAGGGCACGGTCGGGGTCGTCCGAAATTGTGGTATGAACTTACCGAGTTTCATTGAAATCGCTCCAGCCGTTTAGAAGTTATTAGTGGGACACACACACACACATACCTCGCACACACACACGGACAAAAGGTGATCTCTCAAGCCTATTTTTTCGAAATTGAAAATAGGCTAACAAAGAAAAATAATATAATATACACATATATAAAACGCTAAGGTGTTTCACAAAACTCACGCTCTTAAACTAGGGGGAAATGTATTTATTTATTTATTTATTTATCGTATGGCTTTTATACCGGGAGTGTCCGAGGACAAGTTCGGCTCGCCAGAGTCTGTAGCGCCTTCCAGCGGACACCCTGAGGGTGAGCTAAACGTTCCGTTCAATTTCAAGTAGTTCCAACTTTCGCTACCAGATGTCAATGATACCCAGTGGTGAAGGTTGGAACTTTTGATATAGCGTTCCAACGAAATCTAACCTAGAAATTTAGCTCCACACAAGTTTGGTCTGTGGAAGGATCTTTTACATGCCATAAATCTATGAGATGGGACCGCAATCGTTACTTCCCCTTCGAGGGAAATAGAAGGTGTGGATTGTGCCTAAATCTACAAAATGTTCTCAATAGTAAAGGAAAATTCTTCCATTTCTCAGAAAGTCAACAAAAGTATATTTATTTGTTTGTTTATAAAGTGCGTTGAAACAAATAAGAAAGCTGATAGCCCCTGCCAAAACATAGTCACGTCGAGCCCGGGGCGGGTGATTTAGCTCATGCGAGAATTCTCGCGCAGATCCTCTATTATTCTATATTAGTTTACTTTCGATTTTTGCAAAACATGAGAGTAGACTTGGCTTAATGAGATCCACACGAGCCTAAATTTGTCTGTCCGTCTGTGTATGTGTGTATTCATGTCCCCTATTATCAATTCAATTACGACGAAACAGAATTGAACGAAATTTGGTACAGCGGTAGCACTAGCAATTGGCACCTTAGTGTCACGTTTTATATCGCCATCTTAAACAAAACTAAGTGGTGGTCACCCAAATGTTCTAAACTTAAAATCAAATTAGGATTAAACTAATCATTGGATCTCTACCAAATTTAGTAAAAACATACCTTCATATGGGTCCCGTCCTGCACCCACACTACAATATCATCAGCCGTACAATTTCATGAGTGCGCCGTGTGAATCAAGCAACCCATGAGTTCCGATTATCGAGTCGAGGGTGGTTTGAGCTGTCCTAAAGGACGTGATAGTAGTATATTGTAATTTCATATTAGGATATTATACTGTAGCCAGGGCTGGATTTGTGACGAT
This sequence comes from Meconema thalassinum, assembly GCA_946902985.2. NCBI lineage: Eukaryota > Metazoa > Arthropoda > Insecta > Orthoptera > Tettigoniidae > Meconema > Meconema thalassinum. The sequence continues at coordinate 802,680,393 of OX336390.1, read as the reverse complement.
ACGCACCGGTACGCCGTACCGAAACCTCTGATTGGATGAAAAGTCGAATAGGCCTATATAACATAATTTTTAGAACTGTGAAACGTTGTAAGTTAAGGTCAACTTAGTCTTTGACTGGATAATTATTTCAGAAAACTGTAAACACAAATTTATAAAACAAGAAACCAAAGAGTGTTGGTGAACTTGTGTGTATTTTCAAACCGAATGTATTTAATTTTTTTAAATTACGTAAAAAAAAGTTAAATTGAAATAATGTGAATTGTTTGAATGGTTGCCTCGTTAGGCCATAGCCAACGGCTATGGTAAGAAATATGTTGCTACAGCAGTCTCAATTTAATTTAAAAATGCAATCATAATTAGTTTGCTATTTTGTCCACTGATTAATTTTTAAATATGTTCAGAAAAGCGTAAAAATATCGTTTTTAGAACTCTATATTTCAATATTCCATAAACCCCACCCTTTCACCCCCTCCCCCTTCACCCCCTCTCACCAACTCGCGGTAGCCCACAGTACCGCAACCTCTTTTTCTACAAATCAAGCACTGACTGTAGCACTGAGTTAAAGAGCTGAGCCGTTTTGGTCACACAGCAAGATGGCAGCTGACCTCCCATGCCTGACCTAGATTTCGTTAGTTTCTTTATTACCCACCTGACTTACAAGGATGAGAAAAAGGTTTAGAACGCAATAATTATGCAAAGTATCTACGGCACAGTAAGAATTAAAATCATGATTGCAAAAAATATTTACAATTACAGTAGCTATGTCTAAATAATGCAATTACAATAATATACTTACAAAATAATGTTTAATACTACACTTATGCACCCCAGAATTATAATGTTAAACAACAACGAAACATGTTAATTTGAAAATATGTTAAGCCTTAAATCTACTGAACATCTTATAAACATAGATAGTGACTCAAAATGGTAATTAATTTATTAATGCAGCAAATGGCCATTTGTTTTCATTTTCAGGGTGGGTCTGGTTGGTTCCTCAGTTTAGGGGCTGCGACAACGCGACCATGTAGCCCCGTGTACATTGAGTGTGTGTAGAATCTGTCTGATAACCGGTGTTAATTGTGATGACTGTATTAGTGTGTGTTATCGGTTTTTAATTCATGTAAGAACTGCAGATATTCAATTTTCAAGTAGTTCCTACTTTTGCTACCAAACGCCACCGTCAACGATGACTAGTTCTGAACTTGGTTACTAGATACCACCGCTATTGGCTCCTGTTGACGAACGTTGGAACCTAAGAGCGTTAGTCAAATCTAACCTATAATTCAGCTTCACACAAGTGTAATTAATTAGTGGAAGGTACTGTTACATGCCATAAATCTATGATATGGGACCGCCGGCTTTACTTCTCCACCGAAGGAAGGCATACTGAGGAATTTTTAACGCTCATAAAAAACCGACGACCTTGGGCATAGAAGCTCAGTATGCTACCAACTACGCCACCAAAGCCGCCCATGCGGGTCTGTGTAGGGTTTTTGGAAGGACATTTTTCGTGAACCTGTTGAAAGGAACCGCCTCGACATTTCGCTGACGGTGAAGATGAGAAACCACGAAAACCATTTTCAGGATGGAGGCTGTCAGTGTCGAATTGGAACCTTGGATCTCCGACTGTAGTTCTCCAAAGCAGTTGTGGGGAATGATTAAACGCACTCGTCATCACTGCTTGATAGAGAATTGCTGGTTACTTGTTGAAGCCCCTCTTTTTAGGACGAACGATCGTTACCTGGTGTCATTTGTGTGGATAACGGCAAATGTTTAATGCTAGGATGGAACCAGCGCACGAAAAGTTGGCGCCTCTGGCGAGCATCCGTGTACAAACCCACCCTCCTTTCCCAGCGGTTTCACTAGATAAGGGTGGAGATTGTGGACCATTTCAGGAGACACCATTAAAATGAAACAAAATTACGAACACATTCGCTGCGATACATTTTATGCACGCTACACTCACGTCATATTTTTGTTATTCGACGACCGAGGCGATTGGAGTCCTGCGCGTTATAGCGCCACTAGTGTTAAACCTGACGTCGTTGTAGTACAGTCAGCCCAGGAGAACAGCTGAAGGACTAGACATCTTTTACACGGGTCCACAAGTATTGTCATTATGGAGAATCATAACATGCTTCATATTGACGGTATATTAGCTTTCACGGCCCGTGAATTAAAACTCAGCAATTCTTGTAGGTTTATGCCGAGTCTTGTTTGGGGTTTCACCTAGGAACACCAAGCTGGTTCATCAGCGGTCTCTTGGTGTTCCCCTACCAGACCCCCACAGGAGTAGCGAACTGTGCACTACCTACTTTCTTATAAAGCGCACGTGTGCCTCTTAACTGCGAGAGCTAAATGCTCAAGCAGCCTTTCACCTTCCTATAAAGGCTTCCAAAAAGATGGTGCATTGGCTTTCACGGCCCGTGAATTAAAACTCACCAATGTTTCTAGGTGTATACCGTGCCTTGTTTGGAGTTTCACATAGGAATATCATGCTGGCTCTTCAGCAGGCTCTTGGTGCTCCCCGCCCGACCCCCAAAGGAGTAGTGAACTGTGCACTACTCCCGTATACCCGCTGATGAGCCAGCATGGTGTCCTAGACGAAACCCCACACAAGACACGGCACACACCTAGAAAAGTTGTTGAGTTTTAATTCTCTTGACTCGGTCGAGAAATACTTACCGATAACCCTAGTTGTGAAGCCTGTTAAATCACACGTATAACAGCATACCATGCACAAAGGGCTCTTAGTGGATTTATTGTGAGAACGTCGAGTAGGGAGAAATATAACTTGCGAGGTATGTGGTAAAGCAACAAGGTCAAGCTGAAGACTCTGGGCAGACAGATCTCAGTAATGCGAAAACAACAACCACAGTCACTCTCCATCCACCGTGTTGTCGACAGCTTGTTTATAATCTGTGCATGAAATTGTCTTGAGCTCGACACAGCTAGGCGGAGGGTGTCTCCATCATTGTTCAGGCTCACCACCACTCATATTGTGCCGTGACCTTGACGTGTCACCACATACCGCCCAAGCTATGCAAATCCCTCATACATAATGTTTGAAAGGGAAAGTATGTTATGCTGTATTTCAGCTATGCACTGCAAATTATTTTTATAGCATCTACAGTTTTAATAAACTGTAAACAAGTGCTATTGCAGATTATATCCCACATTCCCGTGTAGCCCTTTAGGCTGAAGGAGACGTTTTACATTGTTCACTTAAGTAGTAAACGTTCCATTTGTTCATAATTTTCTAATTATTTTGATACCCTTGAATAATTTTGTGTCTGTAGCTTCTAGACAGTAACATTATCACCGAGATCAATCTCTGTTTGATTGTTGAATTGGCTTTTGTTCTTATGTTAAAAGTAAAGCCTATGGTGCAACAGCACCAAAATATTGTACGTGCAAAATATGTTTCAACTCTGTATACCAATGGTGGACAAGATAGTACAACTGCAATATGTAGGTCTACGATTGGAGTAATGCTTCTAGATTGGAAATATGGAGTAGTTCCTATCCCACAATTCTGCTGTCGTTGGAAATGAGACAAGTCTACAGAGCAATCCAAAGAAAGTTTAATCAATAAGTCAATCTCACCTGGGATAGAAGGTTTCGAACTCAATGGCGATGACGGTAAATGATGTCCCAAACTCGGAAAGAAATAACAACGAAAACATATTTGTTAACAGCGAATAGCGTAGCTGAAACCTTTGTTTTCTTGAAGGTAGGGACAGCACGCTCATGAGCCCCGTGTACTTGGGCGTGTGTAGAATTTACGGTGTGCTATTTTGGCAGTTGTTTTACTGTGTTTAGGTTGAATAATTACGGTATACAGCCAATAAACTGTGCCCGTCAGAGCAGCTGTCAGGGTTGCCAACAACCGAAGTGAATTCCCAGACACCTCACCTGCCGGACCCATGTGCCGAGAGGATCGGATGCATTTCTTATAGGCCATAGCGGCACGAGAAACTATGATCCAGGGGATCTGGGGTAACATGGTGGCTAAGGTCATAGACGGTCCAAGAAAATACAACCTAAACAACTAGACTGAAAAATGAAAACATCCAGACTTAAGTAAAACTCATGAACACTTATATTTTAAAATCAGCAAGCACCTGTCCTAGTTCGGAGGGTTTATATCGTCTAGTCCGCAAACTAATAAAAAAGGGAAAAAGAACAAAGAATCAAGCCCTACCTGTAAACTAAGGTAAACCCTCATGAAAGATCGAATTACAAAGATAATCAACATCAACATCGCTAGGAAAATGGTACGCAAAGAATCCCTAATCCAAGTTACAAAGTTCAAGTTCGTCGTATCGAAGAAAACAAGCAAAAATCTCCCCATACCAGGGTTAAACAAAGTAGCTCAAAAACTACAGTCACGTTTAGCTAGCAAATAGACTTGACATCTCTCGACGTCTTTAAAAGAATGCACCGATTGAACCATGTTCAATCAAAAGGGTGTATAACTATCACTGTATGTGAATGACAAATAAATGGGTGATAAATACAAAATCCTACCTATTGGCTGTCAGATGAGTTCGATTGGTTTAACTAAACTACTCCACCACAAAAAGAATCGTACAAAGAGAGAAGGAACGGACTCACTGACCTCGTACTTTACAAAGAACTGAGGGGTAAAAATCATCCTCTGGTTTCCGGACAAGGGTTGTCCAAACTAGGCCTCCATCCCAGGCCTTACCCATGACCAAGGTCTTGATGCGTCCTCGTGGTCGACGTAATGATGTCATCTGCCTCTCTCCCGTGGTGGTAGTGGTCATTCTTCATATTCCAACACGTCCATCTCCTCCACGTGCGGTACCTCTGGATCTTCCGTCATGTTGTAGTGTCCTTAGAATGGCTCCTTCACATTATGGGGTTCTCACTCCATCATCCCCAACGTAGATATATGAATAATCACTTCATACACGTGGTCAGTTGAATAATAGATGATCGGTGGTTATTTTCACTCATAGATATCACAATTATAACACAGCTTTCACTGAAGCTAAAATGATTGACAGTAACAAACTCACTGAGATTACACAATGCAGACTTTATCGAATTGCCCATGCACTGTTTGCTTTCACAGCTTCTATTATATCGCCTACTTGGCGTGTTTTCATAGATTTTACTGTTACACCGAATCACATGGTATCCTAGCAATCCACGGTCAAAAATACTAGCAATAGCGGCTGCAATGTTTTCACTGTTTGTGGCGTTCAATTTAACCACAGGAACAGTTATTTGTTCACTGACTTGAGAATATTTTGTGTCCCTCGTGGACATAGAATTCTGACGGCCTCGTGGTTGACATGTGGTGTTCCACGGCATCGTAATTTTCACAAATTTTCTGAAATTTAAAAATGACGTTATTCACGCACACACAGGCGTTAAATATCACTCGATGGCACACTACTTGGTGCATAGAAACGCAACGATGAATGCCTTCCAGGCGGACTACTTCCTCGTCTAACAAGACGGAAAATTTCACACGACCAGTGTGGACGATAAACCAAACTCGAGTGCCTAGTGCGGCGCTCCTGCCTGCTGGATCTAGTGAATACATGAGTCGTTTAGCGACTATCTCCTTCCGTTTCGCATATCTCCGATGTAAAATACCTTACCATTATATAAAATCACATTCACCATAATGTTCAGAATATGCTGAATTACAAAATGAAATGATTTGAGCCTTGTGAAAAAATGGAGACATGTTAATAAGGACTCAGATAAAAAATCGTGGATTTCTTCAAAGTCAAAAGTGCATCCATAATTAACTCCAGCCATGCGCAGGTCTTCGGGTGCGTTCAAAGATGATGCATTACTTTAGCAAATGTGTTGCAAAGAAGAATATCACAGAACATGAGCTCAGCGGGCTCAATACCTACCTCAAGAGTGAAAGTAGTGTAATAATCCAGCATTTCTTACGAGTGTCAACACTAGGCATAGAAGCAGTGAACTCCAAACATTCAGTCCATATTTAAGACGGAAAGCGTGGCTACTATTTTCTGTAAAAATTAATTTCAAAATGAGTATAAATAGATAAAATTTCGATTAAGTAACACGCCAGCAAACTCAGCCATTTGTTCTATTTGGCAACACTGGTAGAACTTTCCTCCCACAAGTTTCCTTCTCCACAACTCAGTTCGTATTGTCTCTGCCCAGATAAACAGGTGTTTCTAAGCAGGACTCAGCTTTATATGACAAAGAGGATGCTGATAGTAGCCCGACACCACTCCTCATCTGATGAATTGTCCTCCTCTGCTTTCACCCACACACCATTGTAAAGATTCTCTCATTGTTCCAACTGTGCCGTGGCGCTCAACACGAGAACTTCATAAAGAAGATGACTACAATATGACAATGCTCCTTCTGTTGTAAACACGCTGTGAGGAACAAGTGTCGCTTCGTAGTCGTGAGGTATCTGGCGTGAACCTTATTAAAGTTCAAACATTTCCATTCAAATTGCAAACTGCACGATAGGATTTTCTATTGAACAATGATAATTTTGATGCTGCTTGTAGATACCTTCGGCTTGATTTTTAATCGCTTATGCCCCCAGCTTGGCTTCACCCACGGACACTGCGAGGGATCAATTCTCTACCATCACAAGGACTGTAAGCTGAGCACAGATACAACTAAGGATGGTGACAGGCCGATCTCCCAGGCGACCGCAACTTGGATCTAATTAGGGAAGGATCTGTGAAGGGAATTTGGAAGGAAGTCAACCGTATACCTGACGAAAGGAACCTTCCTGGCATTTGCCAGGTGGTGAAAATGGAAAACCACGAAATCCATTTTAAGGAAGGCTGAGGTGGGATTCGAACCAACTCTCTCTCGATGCCATGAGGCATGAGTTAGCGCGTTTGGGCTCTCGGTTACCGTGGCTGGTAGGAATAAATAAATAAATAAATAAATTAATAATAAATCAAGCAAGGAAATAATAATAAATAAATTAATTAATTGAATAACCTTAAGATATGATCTTGGAGAGAAATTTTTCCTTTACTATAAAATTCAAATCAGAGCTTGTAGTGACCTTACGGATCTGTACCATAATAACAGATTGTCCTGTTGAAGCCAGCAAAACAGATCTGGTGAACAATCAAAGGCAATTATGTCAGGCAACAGTAATATTAATGTTGCGATTTCTTTGAATAACACCTGCAGGACACAGTAGCAGGGTGACATTGCCCACAAATGTTATTGTAGCCCTGGACCTAGCCATCAATCGTGCATATTCATTCCAATTGTTATATGTGTCTAATTCAGCGTACCTATGAAGATCGACGTACAATATTTCCAAGAAAGTGATGTCTTGTATGTTTATTTTAGTCCAGACTTAAGTCTGTGTAACCAGGAATACTGGTCAGCGTGTTGATAACATAAACTAAATTCCAGAATATATTATTCGGGGAAATATATTCTGAGTAACTTCCTTGTCTTTCATAATTCACGCACAGTTTGAGAAGTAATCGAGAAAAGAGGTCATATTATATCCACTATTGATATGAAACCACCGAATAGAAGTGAGCCTTAGAGGATAATCATTGTGTGTGGTCTTAAGGTATACGTTTGAAATGGCATTCAATTTTTATCTTTAATTGTAAATGGAAGCCTTATTTGTCTGCTTCAAATAACATACGGTATATTTCATGTCGATATTCCACATGTACAGTAAGTAGATAAAAATCAATTTTAAGTAGTTTCGTGTGCAAATGTTTAGGGGACGTGACTCCACGGCATCTTACTTGTATTTAAATATCCTGGAATATCAAATAAGTTATGATAATCATGAAGATGACATATATTAGCCAAGTGCAAATGTAGGATCCAGGTTCATCACTCCCGAAGAATTACTGATTTTAATATGTCTAAGTTTGTTTGGTCATATCACAAATGTGTGACTTCATTTACTTTATTCTCGGAATCAAAATCTTCAACATTTTATGCCTTTGATATTAACAAAATGAACATCAAATATTGGCATAGGAATTTTATTGACACATCAAATAAAAACTAATGAATGTAGGAATGCTGTGAACTGGGGATATTTTGATAGTTCGAAAACTTTAGCCATCATGTTCATTTCAAACAACGATTAAATTGCATTTATTTTTTGAAAAATGAAATATGACTCCTACACTCTGTCTGTTGCAGATAACTGCACGAACATTATATGCGATAAATAGAAGAGCACAGCAAAACAAATTTGATGATTGAATAATAATTAGTAATTTTAGGGCATTTTGAAAAATTGTCACTTTTTATTCTCTTTTTCGAAAATTCAGAGAACTCTAAACAGAAAACGAAGTTTCTGATACAAGCAAATGGTGGTTGGATTTAATGGGTCATGTGGTAAGAGATTGAGGGGAATCGGTTCCAAAATGCGGATTTTCTTCCTAAACGTATATACAGTACATACCTTAAAACTGATAGATTTATTTATCGTATGGCTTTTAGTGCTGAGAGTGTCCGAGGACATGCTCGGCTCCCCAGAGCCTGTAGCTGCTTCATGCGGACACCCATAGGGTGAGCCACATGTTCCGTTCAATTTCAAGTAGTTCCAACTTTCGCTACCAGATGTCACTGATACCTAGTGGTGAAGGTTGGAACATTGATATAGAGCGTTCCAACGAAATCTAACCTAGAAATTTAGTTTCACAAAAGTTTAGTTTGTGGAAGGATATTTTACATGCCATAAATATATGACATGGAACGCCAGCTTTACTTCCCCTCCGAAGGAAGGCATACTGAAGGATTTTAACGCTCTTAAAAATCCGCCGGGTTTGATAGATTATGGACATTTATGCTATAACCATTTATTGTTAATTATAAATCAGCATAGATAGCTTTGAAACCATTCTACAATGTTGCCTTATTTATAGACTAATCGATATTACATCTTTTCAGTCGGTAAACACAATGTAATCTCAATTACTGGGACATGCCAAAAATAACCTGAAAATATTGCATGTGATTAAAATATATACTTTGGACTACAGAAGAGAGAATAAAATAAAGGATCACATGTGTCGCTCGTTAAGAGAGCATCAACAGATCCAAATCTACAAGTAGCAATATAGCTGTACAACACACTACCAAACCTACAATGACGCCCACTTACAGACACTGCCATCCAAAATAATATTAATATTACCTAATAATAATAATAATAATTATTATTATTATTATTATTATATTATATGAGTCAGAAACGACAACAATTGGAGCATCAGGCATCATAGAAACTGAAAAAATTGAACACAAATTCTCAGAAAAATATTTGGAGCAATACGCAGAGATGGCATATGGTTGAAAAGACCTACCAAGAGCTATACGAGTACACAGACAGACTCACCGATATGATCAGAAAACGCAGACTAACTATTTTCGGGCACATAGGCCTACAGAGAATGAACAACAACAGACTTACAAAGAAAATCTCTGATGTAGTAAACAGCTCAAGCAAGAAAACTAACTGGTATCATGAAATAGAGGAAGACTTACGGCAGGTGGGGATCGACAGGCAAATGATAGGAGACAGAGGAGAATTAAGAAATAACATTGAGAATACAACATTTAAAGCAAATGAAAAGAAGAAGAAGAAGGGAACATTGTGACCAGAACAATGGAAACAGGAACACAGTCAAAGGATGATGAGATTTGGGGAAGAGAAGAGGAAGAAAGGGGAGAAGTGAAAATTGTGTCATCATGAGAGATTTAAGTTCAAACACTGTCCATAAGGGCAAAAATGCCATAATAATAATAATAATAATAATAATAATAATAATAATAATAATAATTACAAAGTGTGACAACTATCGCTGATAAAATACTAAAGCATTGTGGTCACCGACTGAAATGTTGAAATATCAATAAGCCAGCATTCAAATATTAGTGACACCATTTATAGTACATTTGAAGTCCCTGAATAAAGGTTCTTGTTGTTAGTTCGTTTTAGGGGCTTGGGACATCTAGGTCATGTGTGAGTGTCCAATTTGTTTCACAACCTGTGTTATTGCGATGGCTATAGTAGTGAGTGTAACTGTAATTACACTGGTCAAAACAATTAGGGGATCACCTGAGGTATCTAGGTTCTGACGTATTGTCATCGGCAGAATGACCTAAAATGGTTCGACGTCTTTCTGTCGGTTCTACGGAGTGGAGAAAACAACATTATGGCAACCGAGATAGTGGTAATAACAGAAAGTTGCTGCAGAGGGGGTTGGTGTGGACGTATGTTGACTCTACCAAACGAATGACACAAGCAGTTGCGTTCAGATGGTGTAGTGAGCAGGTAGTGCAATGCAACAATTTACCCGAAGGTATGGCATGGAGAGCCATATGCAGGTTGGAAGCGGGACTGACTCAGAAGGAGGTGGTTGCAGCTATTGGAGTGTCCCAAAGTGTAATTTCCAGTACCTGCACGCGATTTCAGACAACGAGAACCGTTAAAAGAAGGCCAGGCCAAGGTCGTCCCGGGCAACATCAGCAAGAGATGACCGTTATCTCGGTTAACGGCCCGTCGAGACAGGAGGCTGAATACAAATCAGCTGCAACGCACCCTCCAGGCGGCAACAGGACCCGCAATATCAACACAAACAGCCCGAAATCGCCTTTGGGAAAGTGGCCTCTACGCTCGAAGGCATTTGGTGTGTGTGTCCCATTAAAACCACACCACCGTTTAGCCCGCAGAAACTGGGCGGAGGAACATCAGGATTGGCGTCGTAACGAATGGTGCCGGGTTCTGTTCACAGATTAGTCAAGATTTTGTGTTCAGCCGGACAATCGTCGTTCCCTCAACTGGAGAAAACGTGGAACTTGGAACAATCCCGCGTGTGTTCAGGAAACAGGACCATATCGTGGTGGTGGACGAATGGTGTGGGCAGGAGTCAGTATTGGCGGACGTACATAGCTCTATGTCGTTCAGAATGGCGCCTTGACTGCTCAGAGGTATCGAGACGAGATCCTTCGACCATTTGTAGTGCCCTTCGCTGGTACCATAGGCGATGGGTTCATTCTGGTGGACGATAACGCACATCCCCGCAGAGCTGCACTGGAGGACAACATGCTTGACGACGAGGGCATTGAACGAATGAAGTGGTGAGCTTGTTCACCGGACTTGAACCCGATTGAGCATGTCTGGTGTTGGCAACTCTGGCACTGTACATACTCTAATGACAGTTGGTCCCCCTGCTGGAGGGTTGTTGACCCATTAAGAGGAAGGGTCGTTTTTCTTACCTGCGTCAAGCAGGACTCACTTTCAAGAAGGTAGCAGTGGCTACCGGACATGGTGTCATAGCACGCATGTAATATCTACTGTACTTGTTCAGTGTTTAATCATGTACATACAGTGTAAAATATATTTCTTTATACAGTCCACCACATCGTATTCTATGTATTCGACATAAGTTTTGGTCCTCCGGGCCGGATTATATGGCAAGAAAAACAGTGAAAATTGAACTCGTGTGATCCAAAGACAGCATGGTTTCTCACAAATGGCGTGGGTGGTTACCAGCATGGCGACTACTGGACAACAGAATTCATCATCCTGGTAAGTCACCGATCATCCTTAATTATTCCTTGTGACTAATATGCATTCCTTTCTTTCTTCATTCAAAACTGTTCGTTTGTACTTGCAATGTATTGGTATTGCTAGTGATCACACATGATTTCGCCCGTAAAACTGTATGTTATTTGTACGCAGTTTTCCCGCAACTCTTTGAAACAAAACCAGGAGTTCATCTTTGTATTATGTAAATATGTTAGGTATTTGTCTTTTCGTTTTGTCATTCTTTTACGTATAGGCATTTGGTCTATTGTGATTTTATATCATTCAGCAGTTTATTGGGAATTGCTAGTGAAAAATGGAACAAAAGATAAAATCACTGTGTAGCAAAAGGGGTAGGTTAAAGGCTAGCTTATCTCGCATACAAGGCTTCGTAGAGAAATTAGATTCTCAATCTAAGGACGTAGATCAGTTGGAAGATCGACGGGCTCACTTATCAAATATCTGGGAAGAATATGAAACAGTTCAATCACAAATAGAGGATTTGAAAGAGGATGAATCATTTCAAGCAGAACAAGAATCTTATCGCTCCGACTTTGAGGAGCAATACTTCAAAACATCTGGTCTTATAAGATCCATAAACAGTGCAATTTCCAAGTCAGCAACTTCGCTAAGTGATTCTATTGGTGAATCAACTACCAGTTCGCAAACACGTTCAGTTAAACTGCCTCAAATAAGTTTACCTACATTCGCAGGTGATTATTTAGAATGGCCCAATTTTGCCGATACTTTTAAGAATCTCATTCATGAAGATGCAAATTTGTCAAAAATACAGAAATTTCATTACCTAAAATCAGTGGTATCAGGCAGGGCGGCAGACGTGTTACAGTCTCTAGAAATATCTGCAGCGAATTACGACATAGCGTGGAACCTGTTAAATGAAAGGTTCAATAACCGGCGAGCAATTGTTTCCTCCCACATTAATTCGGTCCTTCAGATTAACAAAATAGAAGTAGAATCTTCCAAGGCATTAAGAGACTTGTATGACGGCTTCAGAAGGCACATACAGTCGCTATCAGCGCTTGGTCTGTCTTGTGAAGAACAATTAGATGCCATTTTGATACATTTAATAACAAACAGATTTGACGCTGAAACATTAAAAAAATGGGAGACCTCGTTACCAACCTTTGATCTTCCATCGTATCAGACACTGGACAAATTTCTACTCGAAACATGTAATGCATTGGAATCGATAGAAACTAAGAATTGTGATCGCACAAAACAGCTGAAGCAGGTAGGCGTTTCATCTAAACCGAATGCATCTGGTTTCAAACCGAGGCCATTCACGAACCCAGGGAAAAATTGTTTCCTTTCACAGAAAAATCAGAAATGCCCATTTTGCACGGAAGAACATCCCATATTTAGATGCAAAACATTCACTTCTATGTGTGTTTATGACAGATGGCGGGAGATCAAGAAGCATAAGCTCTGTGTTAATTGCCTGTCTGGAAATCACTTCGCTAACGAGTGCACTCGTTCATGTTGTAAGCTGTGCAAGGATAAACACAACACCTTGCTTCATAGGGACCAAGGGTCACCGAACCACAATAATAGTCAAACTTCAAACAAGAGTATTGTGTCCAATAATACTTCATTGTCTCCCCTTAATGAGCAACATAGTAGTAATGCTGTTTCATTGCACAATCACAACAATGATGTTTCCTCTCATGTATTGTTGTCGACAGCAGTAGTGAATGTCAACAATTCAGAGGGAAAAACCCGTCATGCTCGGGTTGTGTTAGACAGCGGCTCGCAACTCAACTTCATAACCAGGGAATTAGCTCATCAATTACGATTGTTAAAGACAATGACTAATATTCCGATACATGGGTTGCATAACACCACCATCAAGGTGGGGTCGGTGGTAAGAACAAAGATTTCTTCGCGGTTCGGTTCCTTTGAACGAATCATGACATTTCACGTAATACCTTCAATTACTGGTCAGTGCTTACCCACTAAAAATATCAACATCACAGATTGGAGTATTCCAGAGTTTATATTAGAAAACCTTGCGGATCCTCAATTTAATGTGTCATCATCCATAGACATTCTCATTGGAGCAGAATTCTTTTACGATCTTATCGGCGCAGAACAATTTCAGCTCGACAGTTTCTCAAACAAACTACCGTTGTTTCGCAACACGGCTCTTGGCTGGGTAGCAGCAGGTAGTGTTGGTTTGTCTGAAAGGCACGCAGATAACAGTTCTTCCTGCCTCTTTGTGTCAGGTAAGATATTCAATGAGCCGGGGAAAGCACTGCTTGGCCAAGGACATTCTGAGCAAGAGATTAGTGAGAGGCTATTTACTGACGGTCACAGAAGGAATCCACAGGGTAGGTTCATAGTCCCACTACTCCTTAAAGAGGACCCGAGTCAGCTAGGTAGCAATGTTAATGAGGCAATTAGACGGTTTCACAGCCTAGAGAAGCGTTTTGAAAGGCAGCCCCAAGTCAAGTCGGAGTACGTACAGTTTATGAGAGAGTACACTGACCTGGATCATATGGAGGAAATTCCCAGTAATGAGATAAACAAACCATTACAGTACTACCTTCCGCATCATTGTGTATTTAAGGGTAATTCATTGACAACGCGCACTCGCGTGGTATTTGATGGCAGCTCGAAGGGCGATTCTGTATTATCCCTCAATGATTTGTTATTAGTAGGACCGATCGTTCAAGATGATTTATTTTCAATATTGGCTAGATTTCGCATGCATCGCTATGTATTGACCGCTGACATAGAAAAAATGTATCGGCAGGTCCTCATAGAACCTGCACATACTGCCTTTCAGCGTATCGTGTGGAGGGAGTCCCCTAAGGACGAGCTTAAACATTATCGTCTCAAAACAGTCACATATGGCACGTCATGTGCACCCTTCCTGGCCACAAGATGCCTCTCTCAATTGGCGAATGACACTAAGGAGGAATTTCCTGAAGCTTCGAATGTAATACGGCGGGATTTTTATGTTGACGATTTAATGACAGGTTGTGAATCAACTGACGGCTTAAGAACCACTCACAAGTGTGTTTCAGATATTTTATCCAGTGCGGGTTTTACCTTAAGAAAATGGTGTTCGAATGAGCCCAATGTACTATCGAGCATTTCTAACCACGAAACAGATCCCAAGTACATTATTAAGGTAGATGAAGCTGAAGACTTGAAGTTGTTGGGGCTATCTTGGAAACCCATCACAGACACTTTTCAGTTTGAGTTGAGAAGTGATTTCAGTTCGACACAGATAAACAAAAGAATAATTCTATCAGACCTGGCTAAAATATTTGACCCCTTAGGGCTTTTGGCCCCAGTATTGATTAAGGGTAAGATTTTCGTCCAGCAACTGTGGCAAATGAACTTAAATTGGGACGACGTTCTCACAATAGAACTTCAAATTAAATGGATTCGTTATATGCAGGATATTGCTAAATTGAAGGAGTTCAAAGTGCCTCGTCATGTTAGGGCAGTAGAATTTGTGGAGTATGAAATTCATGGATTTTGTGACGCGTCTCAGATTGCTTACGGCGCTTGTGTTTATGTAAGATCTCAGACAGGAGATGGTAAAATAACAGTTCACTTATTGTGTTCCAAGTCTCGCGTTGCGTCATTAGGCTCAGTAACTTTACCAAGATTAGAACTATGCAGTGCTGTATTACTTGCTCAGTTGGTCGAAAGAGTCATGAGATCCATAAACGTAACTAAAGACAAGTGTTTTTGTTGGACTGACTCCACAATAGCATTAGCATGGATTTCGGGCCATCCACACCAGTGGAAAACATACGTCGCTAATCGAGTGTCGCAGATTCAACAGTTGACAAATATTGATTGTTGGCAGCACGTCTCTACTCATCATAACCCAGCAGATATGATCTCGAGAGGAGTTACCGCGGAGAAGCTGTTAAATTCATCATTTTGGTTATCGGGACCATCTTGGCTTTCAGATAATAAAGACGAATGGCCTTCACAGCAGAGGCATAGCTCTCAAGAATTACCTGAAGTTAGGAAAACTAAAATCGTTCTAGTGTCATCTACAGAATCCCTTGGATCGAATCTGATTAACAGATACTCTTCCTGGAGCAAGCTGATTAGAATAACAGCTCTCGTGCTCAGATTTATCAAAAATCTTAAAACTAAAACAGACAGACAAACAGGTGCTCTTAATCCGGTAGAACTAGAGCAGGCTAAGTATTTATGGTGTAAAATTGCGCAAGGTTCTGAATTTTCACAAGACATAAAGGCTCTCAAACAAAATTTGCCACTACCCAAGGGAAGCAAATTACATGGATTAGCACCGTATTTGGATGAGCAGGGTCTGTTACGGGTAGGAGGCCGTCTGCAAAATACTAAACTATCGGTCAACAGAAGACATCCTATTTTATTACCTGGCAATCATCGCATTACAATAATGTTATTTGATCATTTTCATTTTGTTTTTCTTCATGCTGGAGCTCAGACTTTATTGACAATGATGCGACAGCAATACTGGCCTCTATGTGGGAGGAACGGTGCTCGAAAGGCAGTGTATCGATGTAAGACGTGTTTTCAATTCTCGTCTCGGCCGTATCAACCGATAATGGGATCGCTACCTGAAAGGAGAGTAGTTCCCAGTCGACCATTTGCATCTTCAGGAATAGATTTCTGTGGCCCAGTATATTTACGGCCTTCCTCCAGGAAGGGCGCTCGGATTAAGGCATATATAGCTATGTGTGTTTGTTTTGCCACAAAGGCTGTACATATTGAACTTGTAAGCGATCTGTCTACAGCTGCTTTTTTAGCATCACTGAAAAGATTCATGGCTAGACGAGGAACTTGCACCCACATATTCACTGACAACGCAACTAATTTCGTAGGTGCATCACGTGAGCTAAAGAAATTCTTTAATGATATGAATACCAAGCAGTCACTCATAAGCTTTGCTACTGAGAAGGGGATTCAGTGGCATTTTAGTCCTCCTGGTTCACCTCACTTCGGAGGGTTGTGGGAGGCTGCAGTTAAATCAGCTAAGTATCACCTTAAGAGAATAGTAGGAAATGCTGCATTGTCGTTTGAAGAAATGACTACAGTGCTTGTACAGATAGAGGCAGTTTTGAATTCGCGCCCCCTCTGCCCACTATCCTCTGATCCCAATGATCCGGAAGTATTAACCCCATCCCACTTCCTGATCGGTGGCTCATTTCATCTTCCTGTGGAAGAAGATGTGTCTCAGACTCCCTTGAATAGACTGAAGCGCTGGCAACTGCTTCAGGCTATGTTCCAGCAATTTTGGCGTCGATGGTCCAAGGAATATCTCGGACAACTCCAACAGCGTTCTAAATGGCGGTCGCCCGGACAATCCCCACAAATCGACACTCTGGTTGTTCTGAAGGAAGAGGGCGTGCCTCCACTTCATTGGAAACTGGGCCGTGTCGCAGCAGTGTATCCAGGAACCGACGGAGTTACGAGGGTTGTTACCATCAAAACACCCAGCGGAGCTCTTTTGAAAAGAGCAGTGTCAAGACTTTGCCCATTGTTGAGTGAAGAGAAGTGAATTGTTTAAATGTTTGTGTACATAGTGTTTATTTCAACTCTCATTCCAGTTAATAGAACAAAGTGACGGTATTTAATTGTTGTTTGAAATATTTGCTATTTCAAGGGGGGGAGTATGTTGGCAACTCTGGCACTGTACATACTCTAATGACAGTTGGTCCCCCTGCTGGAGGGTTGTTGACCCATTAAGAGGAAGGGTCGTTTTTCTTACCTGCGTCAAGCAGGACTCACTTTCAAGAAGGTAGCAGTGGCTACCGGACATGGTGTCATAGCACGCATGTAATATCTACTGTACTTGTTCAGTGTTTAATCATGTACATACAGTGTAAAATATATTTCTTTATACAGTCCACCACATCGTATTCTATGTATTCGACATCTGGGATGCACTTGGCAGACGCATTGCTGACAGACCAGCACCTCCCACAACGGTTGCCGGGCTGGATATTGCACTCATGGAAGAATGGCCAAATATCCCTCAAGAGCTGATTGATAACCTCATACTGTCCATGCCACGCAGGTGTGCAACTGTCCTGGCCGTCCGAGGTGATCACACACCATATTGGAGGGCAACGAGAAAGAGTTTTTCACTATTATGGTAGCCCCATGGTGCCTCGCTCTAAGTAAACGCCATGTAAACCTCCAGTGAAGAGTTGTGACAGCACAATATCGTACTGTAGCACACACAAATTACAATTGTAACCGAACTCTGAACAAAAGACGTTACCATATAGCCTATATCTTGTGTATGATATCTCACCTGATCCCCTAATTGTTCTGACCAGTGTATTAGGGGCAGGCATGGGTTAGTTGCCATGAGACTTGAAAAAAGGCACCACGGTATCTTAGCATTTGCCTGGAGGGAGTGTGGAGAATCCCGGGTAAAACAACATTCAGGGCAATCACTCCGGACTTGCTGCAGCTTCCAATCGCGGTCGTGGAGAGCGATTTAAAGTGCATGGCTACGCCGCAGGGTATAAAGGGGAGGGTTCAATGCTAGGATACCTGGACTCGAAGAACAGAGGTGCTTTGTTTGACAAGAACAATAGATGGTATCGCTACCTCCACTCTCCTCTGTAAGTGTCTGTATCGAGCCTCAATTTAGGCTGTAATAATGTTAGCTATCATTTAAGTACTTTAAGTGCGGTTACCAGTGGCGCTAGCAAGGCAATGCAATTGCTCGCTGCTAACTACCCACGTAATTGCTCGCAGCTATTCACTGACAAATTTGATCTAAATCTACCTTTCCAATGGAAATGGTCTCTTGTTCGCCCAGCCCACAGACAATTCGCTTACACCTAGAATACATTACAAAACTCCCGTTGAAATGTTACCCATCTGCTTGGCCATTCAGTTAGGTATCTACGAACAGTTCAAGTAGGCTATATATGCCATCAGATATTTTAATAGAAATGCAGCCAACTTCAATTTGTGTAATTAAGAAAAATGAGATACAGTAGAGTCTCGATTATCCGACCTAAAATGGACCTGGGGTAAGTCGAATCACCGAAAATGTAGGATAATACAGAATAACTTTGAAAATGAACTAAAACAAATAGGTAGGCGATACTGAATTAATAAAGCAATGATATGTTTTACGGTACTCTATTTACTGAATTTTCAATTCATTGTACATGCAGTATTGAACAAAAGATACAGTCAGTCTGAGAGACTAGATTTTATATCATTTCAAATGACCCATGTTACAAATGCTACACATGTTAGAAAGGTTCAGGAGGCCTTCAAAGGAACAGACTCCATTACCCATTAACTTAGGCTTCCCGCGCGAGGAACGGAGAGCGGGAGGTGCACTCTGCTGCATGACGTCACGCACTCGCCGTCTCCGTATCGCATAACGCCAGACCCCAGGAGTAAACTGAGACTCAACAGACTCCATTACCCTTTAACTTAGGCTTCCCGCGCGGGGAACGGAGAGCGGGAGGTGCACTCTGCTGCAAGACGTCACGCACTCGCCGTCTCCGTATCGCATAACGCCACACCCCAGGAGTAAACTCAGACTCAGTGTATATGCACTGAACAACATGATGACGTCATACACGCCGTAACCGTAACGCATAACGGTACACCAAAGCATAATGATGAAGTCGACAAGATCATTTGAAATGATAAAATCGTTCCAAATGCCTTAAGAAGAGAAAATTGTCAACAATATCTGTTTGCCTGCTGATTCACGTTTTCTTCGTGCGAGATTTCGTCATCGACGAAAAATCAACACCTCCAATGCGCTTGCCTCCAGCAGTTGCTCCACGTACGTTAACGCCATATCCATTGCATCTAATCCTTTAGTGTGAGACATCGTTTTATCCTTTTGTTCTGTAATAACTCGTTCTTCTTCTTCTTCTTCTTCTTCTTCTTCTTCTTCTTCTTCACCATCCTCATTTTCTTTAGCATTCACGAAATATAATAATATCAGGGAGAGTTAGTTCAAACAGCTGATCTTGTGCAAACCCCTTACTCACATCTTGAGTCGTAGCAACCTCGTAGCCAGGAATGCAATTCAGTAAGGGGACAATGTCGGATAACACGTAGTGTCGGATAAGCGGAGGTCGGTTGAAAGGGACCCTACTGTATGCCGTACAGAAATAATCAAACATATAAAGACAACACAAGTGGCTTCGGTGGCGTATTCGATAGCATGCTAAATTGCTATGCCCATGATTGCGGGTTCAAACCCGACAAAATAGTGCGTTAAAATCCTTCAGTATGGCTTCTTTTGGAAGGGAAGAAAAGCCGGTGGGCATGGCATGTAAAAGGACCTACCACTAAAACTTAGTGTGTAGCTAAATTTGTAGGTTAATTATTTAGAAACCCTCTATCAAGTCCCAACGTTGTCAGTGACAGTGGAATCTCTCGTAGCCAAAGTTGGAAGTACTTGAATAACCGGTAAGGCCATTGGCTGAAAATCAAATATAATAAAGACAACACAAACACCCATGCCCCAGGCAAGACTAGCGCCGACAGTAGGCACGTCGCTCAGTTTCAGAGCCTAACACTCGGGCCGTGAGCCAAGCTTGCTGGCTTCCAATGAGTTTAAATTTCAAACTTATGAACATTAAGTAGCTGTCTGACGTTTAGACATCGCCTCGGTCAGGTAAATTAGGATTCACACAAAGCTATAAAAGAAATACAACAGCACATACAGCATATGGAACCAAAACAATTATGATTTAAAAATTATGACCGTGCCTGCCATAAGTCTTGCACATTAATTATATACATTTTCAAAGAAACACACATACCTTTATATTAGAAGCAAAGTTCTAAATTTTCAAAATTGAAATCGTAACTATTTTTTATCCATTTTTCAAAATTTGGTTCTTGCTTTGTGCTGATATTTACTCTTTCCTTTATATCTCACGTAGTTATAGGAATTTCTGGACAAAAAAGTATATATTATGCCTTTAGATTCAGCGCTGACCACGCGTCACCCCACAATCTTCAATCCATATGGCAGAGCAGTGGTCGCTTGGTAGGCCAATGCCCTTCATGGGCTGTGGCACCATGAGGGAGAGGGGGTAGACCAATGATAAGTTAATATTGTCGTACCTAAGCCATCATGAATGCCAAGATGACCTGCAGTTCATGTGAGGGCATTGACAAATACTACAGAAGAATAGTTACATATTTATCTTTGGACAGTTGTTTGCCAACATTCCAAAAGCTTCAGGGAGGCGATGTTCATCAATAAAACCTAATGATATGGCTAGTAGATTATCGGTAACGAAGGAACCTGTTCCATGGTTTCAGACCATATCAGTACCATACCCACATGTGAGGTAACCTAATCAGAGGTTTTGACTTTTACAATGTATCGCTAACCAAGGATCCTGACACAAACACAAATTATATACCTGTAAATACTTTTCGCGACATCTGTTTTAGTAAATATGTACGCCTACAGATTTATTATACTATTTTACTATTTTAATTCTATCAACCTGTTGAAAGGAACCGTGCCGGCCACGAAAATCCTTTTCAGGATGACCAAGGTGGGATTCGAACCCAAGTTATCCAGATGATAGCTAGGCACGGGATTGTGCGTTAGCGCTCTCGGCCACCACATCTGGTTTCTAAAAATATGCCTAGTAAAATCTCTATAGTACAATCCAAATATTTGACATTAACTTAAATTATAACTCTTAATGATGCAAATCAACTCTCTTAAACAGAGCACCTTATAGGCTACATAGGATACGCAGCACTAGTTTTGGCTCTGAACCGTGCCGTAAATCTCTCTCGACCGAGGCAAGAAAACTTTCCAGTTCCGGCTACGCTCAGCCAACTTGTGGGCGATAAGGCTTCATACACTGACAAGCTTGGTATTTTAGTGTCGGGCTTCCCTTTGCTTTCCTTACGTGTTCTACAGTCGTTACTAGACTACAACTACCCATATGCATTAAATCCAGCAATCGTAAAACTTAACAATAACACAGGCCTACGCAATTTAAGTTTTTGAAAAATACAAAAGAAGTTTTCATTATTTTGAATGTTGTTTGGTGTGCTTATTTCGAAAATGACCTTCATTGTTTTTTCATCATGTCAGGTTTTTCCTTGTATAATCAATATCGATATTTTTGCTAAAATCGTGAGAAAAAAATTGCTCGAGTTTAAACTTATTACATCAAATTATGGTGCAGTCTCTAGGAGAAACTAACATAAAATAGACGATTGGCCAAGAGGAACGAATGGACGTTCGATTCTAATTTTAAACTGAGCAGAAACAAAACAAAAAATGTATATTTTAATACCCTACGCAGTCTTTATCCTTGGAAACTTCTTCTTGAAGTTCTTCTATTATGTTCAATCTAAGGTAGATGTCCTTAATAATCCGAGTACAATTGAATTTTACAAGAAAATGTGACGTCATAGAACTTTTTAATTACTGCTTTCGAAATCAGGGCCGAAAAATATATTTAAACAAGTAGTTCCGTGAAGAACTAAAGCCAATTTTCATATATCCTATCCTACTTATGTTAATTTCCTCTATCAACATACAAAATTTCAGTCTGTTTGCTGTAATAGATTCGTAGTTATTGAGAACCGTCTCATATTTCGGATGGTCACCATGTTGGATGTTTATATATGTAGGTCATAGAGTTATGTACGATTGTATGCAGTTTATTGCGTACGTGTAGTATTCAAACTTGAATCGCCTGATTAGGACACAAGAAGTGAAAACGAAATTTTAAAATTTCGCACAGGTGCCATCTTGTGGTTATGGAAACAATTGAAATATGTTAGATGTCAGTGGATTAACATTTGTATAAGCATTCACCGTACCAAGTTTCACTGCACTCTGATTGTTGAATCAGGAGAAACGTCTATTTAAATATTTATAGTTGGCGTCGCCGCCATGTTGGATTTGTGCTCACCAGGTTATTGAAAGTTCTATAGGTGAACTTATGTTATAGCCTCGCGTGGTGGCTGACCGGGCGACCGGTCCCACGGTTTTTCGGACCAAACGGCCACAATATAGATTACAACATACACAGCTCACCAAGGAAATGCTGGGAAATTAGGTGGAGCACTCTCCTTCCATCTCTTTGTGAATATCCAATCCGTAAATTATTCTGCGGCACTTGTCCAAGTACAGTAGATTTCTAACAATATTCAACTGCCAATATATGGATACAAACAACAGGCTTTGATCCAAACATCCACCTGCTAGGACTGCCAGAAACTTGGTCGAAAACTTAAACATACAACAAGAATGGTTGCTGGAATGGACTAGTACAGCTCCACCTGGGTATCAGAACTTTCCCTGCATTAAAAACCAACCACAGGGATTTTATCTACCACGCAAGACCTGGTCAACCCTCGACTGGAATAGAACTCATCACGGCAAGTGCACAGACTCCCTTTATAAAAGGGGTAAACGTTCCTCCACGAATTGTGGCCGCGGTGCCCCGAAACAGACAGTTCAAAATATAGTGGAACATTACACATTGAGTATCTATCAGGGAAATGTGATGGATATTCAGGATGCTAATCCTCCTTCCATTACCTTTATTGAGAGCCTAAGTAGGCTATAAATTTGTAAAATATATAGTGTAATTACCACTTCTTGTATTAGAGCCTTGAGATATCCAAAATAAATAAATATATAACACTATAGAGGTTAATCAACGTGTATTCGTGGCTTAAGTTTTATCGATTCCATTGTCTTCAATCCTCAGACAGATCTCCACGATCTTAAACACCAATTGGAATCGCTCACATTATCTTGTCTTCTTCAACTACTAGACCATAAATTCAGTATCATATACGCTATTACATTCCAGATAGTCGTTTAACCCTTTCAGACGGCACAAATTAAAACATTACCTAAAAAATTCATGGCTGGCGCAGACAAAATGATGAATGCACATATGACACATCTAACTCCTTGCTTTACATCTCTGGTTATCAGACAAGCATAACAGACACCCACGTACACAGGGATCATTGGTAAGATATCGCAAAACACTAAATTGAACTAACAACAACAAAAACAATCGATATTCGTGCACACTAACAAATTAACAGTAAGTTAGAATTAAGTAAAAGCGCTGTTTCTAATAAAACTGTTATGTTGATACTGTACTTGTAAGCAGTAAGACAAGCCCCGGCCCCGTGGTGTTGGGGTAGTGCGCCTGCCTCTCACCCGGAGGCCCCGGGTTCGATCCCCGGCTCCGTTAGGGATTTTAAAACTGACATGAGGGTTGGAACGGGGTGCACTCAGCCTCGTGAGGACAATTGAGTAGCTGTCTGACAGTGAGACAGCGCCCCGATCACGAATACCAAGATTAACGGCCGAGGGGACCCGACGCGCTGATCACGCGTCAGCCCAATATCTGCAGGCCAAGTGGCTGGGCAGCGGTCGCTTGGTAGAACTAGGCCCTTCACGGGCTGTAGTGCCAGGGGTTATATAAACAGTAAGACAACCAGGAAGAGCATGAGCCAGCTGAGATTATTGGCACCTAAGTTGAATTAAGTGTTGAATTATTGTAGCTCCACACGAACCTACACACTCGATAATTACAAGGAGTTTCAGGTGAAAGCTCCTGGAGCAATTTGATGGCTCACGTTTAACAGGGCCGGCCCCGTGGTGTTGGGGTAGTGCGCCTGCCTCTCACCCGGAGGCCCCGGGTTCGATCCCCGGCTCCGTCAGGGATTTTAAAACTGACGTGAGGGTTGGAACGGGGTGCACTCAGCCTCGTGAGGACAATTGAGTAGCTGTCTGACAGTGAGACAGCGCCCCGATCACGAATACCAAGAATAACGGCCGAGGGGACCCGACGCGCTGATCACGCGTCGGCCCAATACCTGCAGGCCAAATGGCTGGGCAACGGTCGCTTGGTCGGCCTTAGCCCGTCATGGGCTGGATAGTGCCAGGGGTTGACTTTTTTTTTTTTTTGGACGTTTAACAGGAAGTCCTTATTAGAGTTGATATTTGATCTCAGAGTTTGAACACGAGCTGTAATTTGATTTTGAAAATCAAGAGTTACAGAACAATATCTAACTAGTAACATTACTGGTGATAATCACTTGTATTGTAAGGGTTTATCTGGAGTAATGACAGTAGAGAATCAACTCTGATATACCGTATTTCAATCCATCCTAATTGGTCCCAGATATCACTGGAACGTTGACGGTGACCATGTAATGCCAAACACCGTCCTGTATTGCTTCCACTGAATTAACCTGGGTTACTCTGATTCAAGAGAGTAAGCTGCGATGGTATGGACATGAGCTGAGAAGAGAGAAGGACTACGTGGGGAAATGAGTTTTAAATCTAGAAATTGAGGAGTCAAGGAAGAGAGGAGGACCAGAAATGAGGTGGAAAGACAAAGTTTCAGGGGACCTCAGAGAAAAAGGTTGAAAGAGGGAGGAAGCATGGGGTATGGAAGAGAAGAATCCAGCAATGTAACGCTCACCCTACGTGACGTGGGAAAAGGC
This sequence comes from Meconema thalassinum, assembly GCA_946902985.2. Lineage (NCBI taxonomy): Eukaryota > Metazoa > Arthropoda > Insecta > Orthoptera > Tettigoniidae > Meconema > Meconema thalassinum. Next base: position 802,655,330 of record OX336390.1, on the reverse strand, counting down.
TTAGATAAAAAAGAGAAAGAAGACCCCGTTTCATTTTCTGAGTTCGATTCCCCTTGGTCTCTATAACGATCAAGTATCATGCGTAGCGTAGAGATTAGTTTTCTTGGCTGTCATTGTGGAAGTCCTGGTTCAATTCTCAGCTCTGTCAAGAAATGTAATTCTGATCTGAGGACTCAAATGGGTTACACACAGCCTCGTGCCACTGATACCTGAGAAGAGGTGGGTTTGATTCCTACCTCAGCCGTAATAATAATAATACTAATAATAATAATAATAATAATAATAATAATAATAATAATAATATCGTATGGCCTCAGGTGTCGGGTGCAAGCTTTGTTATTTGACACCCAGAGGGCAGCTTTTATGTCGAATTTTGTTGTTCCGTGGAGCGCTATGAAAATCAAGGAAGATAGATATCTACGTTCCTTGACACTATAGCGCTTTCTTGTAGAGAATGGAGGAACTCCTGTGTTGGATGGAAATCCCGAGATTAATTTTGGCATTATGAACACGGCCTACTGAATTCAAATGGGTTCTTTGACAAGCCAACCACGTATGCCATGCTTGGCGTGATTTTTGGGGCCTATCAAAAATCACTTACCTCAGCCAGGAGTGAACCTGCAAGCTTGGGGTTGGTAGTCTGACACGATAACCACTCACCCACCTCAGCCATAATGGCGTACCTGTGAATTATCCTACCTCTGATCAAAGTGGACCAGGTGCGATTACCTGTTCATACAGACGAAATGTCTCGTCTGGTAGTTCGTTATCGACATAAAAAGGTTAACTGTGGTTTCATTTGAGGGGTTTGGACATCATAGTCATATATCCCCGTGTACTTGGGTGTGTGTGGAAATTCTTCTGATAGTCTGTGTTATTTTGATGGCTGAATTAGTGTGTGTATTTGTAACTTAATTCAGGCAGGATTTAAGAAGGAAGCGGCCGTGGCCATAAATTAGGAACCATACCGGCATTTGCCTGGAGTAAAAGAAGGAAACTACGGAAAAACACTTGAGGTGGGAAACGAACCCACCTCATCGCAGTTTTTCCTAAGTGTACCCCATTCCAGCCCTCAGACCAGAATTAAATTTCTTGACAGCGCCGCCAATAATACCAGGATCTCCGAGTTGACAGCCTAGAATGCCAGCCGCTACGCCACGGGTTAGTTTACGACATGAAAAGTGATCCCGAGGTTAATGTTTGTAAGATTAAAAGGTTGCGTAATTCTCCAAGTTTATTTGCTCCCCTCCTACATTCCTATTTACACTCAGAATGGCCGCATTTAGCGGGATCTTCGATAATGATCCTGCTGCAGCTGTCCGACGCAGTCGTATGGCTGGTTTAACACGCATGGCTACGGCGCGGGTCGTCAACAAAGCAGGCTCACAGAAGTTGAAGGAGCATCTACTGGTGAATGTGCACACTTTTCTGCTCATTTTCTGGCAGGATATAATTAGAAGTGTAATTAAGGGTGGGAGGGATCGCAATGATTACAGTCGTTAAAACAAGGAATAAAGTTACTTAACCCATATATGCCCAACTTTTTTTTTGTCTCATATTTATTTCATATCATCATGGATTAGTCCAAGGGTTCCCCTCATTGTGTAAAAGTTGTTAAAATACTTACTTTGTGTTCCTGTCTTGAGATTAATGGCGCCCCAAAAATGGGGCGGTGGGCATGGATGGGTGCATGTAAATGTAAACAACCTTTGCTTGACTTTTGATTTTATTTTTTGAATGTAGTCAAGTAATATACAATAAATTGCACAAGAAGGACAATAAAATGCAAATCAATATTATTCAGAACAAAAAACAATAAGAATAAGATATTAGAATTAAAATATACACGTTGAAATTGCAACTCAGGGAAGACTTCACCATCCTGATGGGATGTCTATAAGCAAAGACATTTTGGTCTAGCATGTCTACAGCATCCATTCAGAGGTTTTACTCAGCAGCAAATGTTTATCACAAACACTCATGAGTGGAACTTCTCGAAACAATTTGCGTGGCAACCGACATCACATTTCCTGCACTTCTTTGTGGTGTTCTTATGGCATTCTCCACATCTAACCTGTGTTGGATTGGTTATAATTATATGGCCAACGCCATCCAATCTCACTTCGTCTTGCACACGCCTTTTCACAGGTTTCAAAGGTCTACCCATTGGTAGGCGGTTTGTGTATTTTCCAAGGTAGCATTGGACAATATAACGAATGAAGCCCAGAAAGTCATAAGAACCTCTAGCCATGCCCGCAGGGGTCATCCTGTACAACTGGAATGCATTGTTGACACTGCAGCTCAAGGGAAATAATATAAGTTGCCAGTAGCATTTCTTCATTCTTATACCGGGTCTATAGGCAGAAACATTTTGGTCCAGCCTATCTACACCCCCCATGTACAGATTATACTGAGCAGCAATTGCTGTCTGCCTCACTGACAACCTCCTCTTTTCCTTACCACTCCAACGACTGCATGTACCCATTGGAAAAACACCTATCTTGTTAGATGCAAGAGTTACGACGTTATTGTCATTGAATCTCACAAGAGTTATTCCTGATTCTACATCTGTAACTTGGTCATAACTTCCTCGTGGTAGATTTTTCACTGTAGCAGGATCTTTGAGGGGAGCCTTTTCAATACGGTTGTTACGAATCGTTCCAGTGCAGTCGTTGCCATCGCTAGCCAGTTTTGAAAGCAGAGGCAGGGAAGTAAAATAATTGTCTGTAAATATACTGTAGCCGGAACTCTGAGGCAGTTTACTCACCAAGTCTACAACCACTGAGCCCCCGACACCCAGTTCAGGATGTGTGTTACCTGTGCAGGCACCCTGATAAGGCTCAGCTTGAACAAGGTATCCTAATCTTGAACACATCGACCACACTTTGAAACCGAATCTTACAGGTTTGTTTTGAATGTGCTGTTTAGTTCCATGTCTTCCAAAGTATGGAACCATGGACTCATCGATGCTCAAATAGGCATCTTTAGGGAAGTACTGTAACCACTTCTCATTGAGATGATCCCAAAGGAGGCGCACTTTTGCAAATTTGTCATTGGGATTTAAAGAATTGTTATCAGCAAAGTGTAAGTAGCGAAGTAATTCCTCAAACCTGTTCCTTGACATGGAATTTGCAACTCCAGGATGGTAGGTGTCAACACTCGAGTCCCAGTAGAGGCGGTGCCTAGCGGGAGTCATATATCCACTCAGGAGTAAAATAGCAATGAGTAACCTGTTATCACCTGTTTGATCATCAAAATTATGGTTGGCATTAAACATGGCATATCGTTTGGATTCTCTGACAATAGTTTCTATTATATGATCATCCCAAAACATCTCAAAAAGTTCTGCTGGAGATTTGTCTACACTTGTGATTTCGGATCTTACCCATTCACGTTCTGGTTTGGATGGTAAATCTACGCGTTTCCATTTGCGTGATGGTGGCAATGGTTTCTTCTTCCGAGATCGTGGTGCTCTGGAGCTATCACATGAATTAGTTGGAGGCGTGATCTGATCTACTTGGTTGGAAGTACTGGGTAATGTGTCATCTCTGTCCTCATTACCTGCTATTTCCACTTCCTCAAGATCATTGTCAGTGAGTGTAGTTGCCCGAAGATCTCCCTCAGCCCGAAGTTGATTCCCGGACAAATTATTCAGGTCACCATGTTCATTCTCATCACCACTTTCTCCGTCACTCTGGAGGTGATTTTCTGGAGGACTGGTATACACGGTAGCACTTACAAATTGCTGATTAGGTTGCTCCAGAATTGCCAGTATTTCATCAACAGTAAGCCTAAAAGATAACAAATCATATGTAAATATCATCAGCATTTGATGTAAAATCTAATAGTACAGTATAAGGATATTGAAATCTAATGATAATTATTTTAAAGGTTGTGGGTGGTCACCTAATCAGTTAGAATAAAAGGCCTGTCTATTTATTACATGAATATACCAATATGACACCATTATTTAATTTCATCTAAAAAATAATTGTAAAATTATCGCATATAAACAGTGTACCCGTCTGTGTCCACCGCCCCATTTTTGGGGCGTCTTATGAAATGCCCCCTACAGTATTCCAATCAGAGGAAACTGATAATTTTTCAATACAGCATCACTTATTAACTTAAGAAGAACATAGAATCACATTGTCACCCTTAAAATAATAAGATATAATTGAATTACTTACCTCTTTTGAGAAGACATTTCGCGTTCTGATAATGGACTGTAGTCAACAATGTATAACTGTTCTCAGAGAGCAGTTGTTTGTTGACAGGCACCTACATCATATCCAAGACTGCCAACTCACTTCATCTACAACACCAAACTCTCTCAGAAAAGAAGTTTTCATTTTTTTATAACTATTAATAACAACCGCCCCAAAAATGGGGCGGTGGGCATATATGGGTTAAGGAGAAACAGCGCAGTATAGAGAGAGGTTATAGTAGCTGTTGGATGTGGTGTCAGCTAATCAAGTCACAGAAAGTAGGAACTCTTATAAAATCGCACCAGTAAGCTGTTTAGTTTGGTCCTTCACTAGCTCACCTTTAATTGCTTTAGATTTCAGAATCCATGGGTTAAAAAAAATTACAGTCAGTCTGAAAGACTAGACGTTATATAATTTCAAATGACGCATGCTACAAATGCTACACATGTTAGAAAGGCTCAGGAGGGCTTCTCGCTTCGTTCGAAGACCCAGGACTCTTTCAACAGACTCCATTACCCATTAACTTAGGCTTCCCGCGCGGCCACCTCTTTAAGGGTCACCGTGTATTTGAGTCTGAAATCTTTTACAACTCTTTAAGAGTCACCCATTATTTGAATCTGATTTTTGCAAACCTCTTTAAGGGTCACCCTGTATTTGAATTGAATATAACATACTGTACACCTCGTTAAGTGTCATCCTGTAATTTGCTCTGACATCTTGCACACCTCTTTAGGAGGCACCCTGTATTCTTATCTGGCATCTTGTATATCTCTTTAGAAGTCACCCTGTATTCTTGTGTGACATCTTGTACACCTCTTTAGGAGTCACCCTGTGTTCTTGTGTGACATCTTGTGCACCTCTTTAGGAGTCCCCCTGTATTCTTCACTGCCATCTTGTACACCTCTTCAAGAGTCACCTTGTATTCTTATCTGGTATTTTATATATCTCTTTAGGAGTCACCCTGTATTCTTATCTGGTATCTTGTACACCTCTTTAAGAGTCACCCTGTATTCTTTTCCCTTCGCTGAAAGCCCCAGGTCGCTCGACGCCCCAGGATTCTTTCAACAGACTCCATTAATCATTAACTTCGGCTTCCCGCGTGGCTGCATGGCGTCACGCACTCGCCGTCCTTTACCCATTAACTTAGGCTTCCCGCGCGGCTGCATGACGTCACTTCCGTCTGACGTCACTTCCGTCTCCGTAACGCAACCGTCTCCGTCCCGCATAACTTTAGACTCAAGCATAACGACGAAGTCGACAATATCATTTGAAATCTTATTTATAAAAGTGAAAGTCTGTATGTGTGTATGTATGTATGTATGTCTGTGGGTCTGTTCCGTATACAAATCTACACCGTTCCACTACTGTAATCTCAACCAAATTTTGCATACACATAGTTTAGGACCCAGAAGGAACCGCTGGCTGCATGAATTTTCGATAGTCTTTCTCATTCTTCTGATTTCGGCCCTTTTGCACTCAAGCACAGGCTAATCAAATCATAAAATATACTCATGAAGGAATGGCAAGGCAGATCGTTTCCATGGCAACATAGCTCAAGTCGAGGCACGGCCGACTGGATGCCAGTTGCGCTCTGCACTACCGGTATTGAAAATGAGGATCTTTACTTGAAATCCCGTTAGTTACTCAACTGCTCACACAGCACTGTCAACCGAGTTTAGCATAACGAAGTCTTGACACTATCTACTATATACTGTACTAGCAGGTACCCGCGGCTTCGCTCGCGTCCTAGTCGTGTAATATTGTTATTCAATGAAATCCAGATTTAACCCCGTTAACACCCCTTTAGATCCTGAATATTAAAAATCCCTCCTTAGTAGACGTTTCCGACACACAACAAACATATCCCCAAAATATCATTCTTCTAACTTTAATAGTTTTGGTTGGTCGATGAGAATGAATATCCAAAAATCCTTCCGTAGTGGACGTTTTCTTCCAGAATTTCACCCCTCGCGATGGGCCCCTTAAATTGGATTTATGAAAAAACGGTCGAACACCTATTTATTTCATTATTTATTTATGTTTTATTAAGCTGATTGTCTTCCTCTGAGTTTCAAACTCCTCGCCTATGTCGTTTAAGAGATGCACGCTCCGTTAGGAATCCTTCAACGCCCACTTTTCACCCATTTTACTCATACCATAATATACACCACATCCAAAAACCATTAGACATGTGTCAGCTTATTCTTAATGATTAGTTCATATGCCACGTATCACTTCTCCAAATGAAACCACTCATGAGATATTGTTATTCACTGAAATGCACGTTTAATCCCTTCACACCCTTTCAGAACCTGAATATCCAAAAATCTTTCCTTAGTGGACGTTTTCGACATACAACGAACATGACCCCAACATTTCATATTTCTAAATTCAATAAATTTTGCTGGGCTATGGAGAACGAGTGAGTCAGTCAGGACATTTTCTTTCATTTATTTTTGAGAATTTCACCCCTCCCCATGAACCCCTTTAATGGGATTTATAAAAAAAACGGTCGAATACCTATTTACTTATTTTTAAGCTGATTTTTCCGCTGAATTTCAAACTTCTCGCTGATGTCGTTTAAATGATACACGCTCCATTAAGAATTCTTCAACCCCCAATTTTCACCCCTTTCACCTGATAATAGACACCATATCGATAAACCCTTAGACATATGTCTGCGTATCTTTATTGATTAATTTATATGCCGAATATCACATCCCCAAATGAAACAACTCGTGAGATATTGTTAATCAATGAAATTCAAGTTTAACCCCCTTAACACCCCTTCAGAACATGAATTTCTAAAAATCCATCCTAAGTGGACGTTTTCGACATACAACGAACATATCCTCAAAATTTCAAGTTTCTAACTGCAATAGGTTTGGCTGACGAATGATGAGTGAATATTCAAAAATCCTTCATTAGTGGACCTCTTTCCCCAGAATTTCACCACTCCCCATGGGCCCCCTAAAATGGATATATGAAAAAACGGTCGACCACCTATTTACTTATTTTTTCAAGCTATTTTTTCCCCCTGAGTTTCATACTTTATCCCTCTGTCTTTTAAGAGATACTTGCTCCGTTAGGAATCCTTCATCCCCCACTTTCACACATACACCTCATGATATACACTACATCGAAAACCCCTCAGACATGTGTCTTCTTATTCTTAATGATGAGTTTATATGCCGAGTATCGCATCCCCCAAGGAATCCAATCGGGAGATATTGTTATTCAATTAAATGCAGGTCTACCCCCTTAACACCCTTTTAGAACTTGAATATCCAAAAATCCTTTCTTAATGGACGTTTTCAACATACAAGGAACATAACCCCAAAATTTCATGTTTCTAACTTCAATAATTTTGGGTGGGCGATGATGAGTGAGTAATTCAGGACATTTTCTTTAATTTATTTTTCAGAATTTCACCCCTCTCATGAACCCCTTAAATTGGATTTTTGAAAAAAAAAAAAAAAACGGTCGAACACCTATTTACTTATTTTTAAGCTGTTCTTCCCCCCTGAGTTTGATGAGTAATTGAGTGAGTTAATCAGTTAGAACACTTTCTTTCCTGTTTTTTCTCGCAGAACTTCACCCCTCTCAAAGGGGCCCTTAAATTGGATTCATGAAAAAACGGTCGAACACCTATTTACTCATATTTTAAGCTGTTTTTTACCCGCTGAATTTCAAACTCCCCTCCTATGTCATTTAAGAGATACACGCTCCGTTAAGAATCCTTCAACCCCCAATTTTCACCCCTTTCACCTCATAATATACACCACATCGATAAACCCTTAGACATATGTCTGCTTATTTTTAATGTTTAGTTTATTTGACGAATATCACATCCCCAAAGAAACAACTCATGAGATATCGTTATTCAATTTAATGCATGTTTACCCCCTTAACCCCTCTTAAGAACGCGAATAAACAAAAATCCTTCCTTAGTTGACGTTTTCGACATTCAGCAAAAATATTCCCAAAATTTAATGTTTCCAACTTCAATAGTTTTCGCTGGGCGATGATGAGTGAGTGAGTCAGTCAGGTCATTTTCTTTCAATTATTTTTACCAGAATTTTACGCCCTCCCCATGGGCCCCTTAAATTTGATTTATGAAGAAACGGTCGAACACCTATTAAATTATTTTTAGCTGTATTTTCCCCCTGAGTTTGATGAGTGAGTGAGTTATTCAGTCAGTTAGGTCACTTTCTCTCCTTTTTTTTCTTCAGAATTTCACCCCACCCCATTGGCCACTTAAATTGAATTTAAAAAACGATCGAACACCGATTTACTTATTTTTAAGCAGTTTTTTTCCGCTGAGTTTTTAAACTTCTTGCCTATGTCGTTTAAGGGATACACGCTCCGTTAGGAATCCTTCAACCCTCCCCCCCTTTTCACCCCTTTCACCTTATAATATTCACCACATCGAAAAACCCTTAGACACATGTCTGGTTATTTTTTATGATTAGTTTATATGCCGAGTATCATATCCACAAATGAAACCACTCGTGAGATATTGTTGTTCAATAAAATGCAGGTTTAACCCCCTTAAGACACCTTTATAACCTGAATATCCGAAAATCATCCCTTAGTGTACGGTTATGATATACAACGAACATATCCCCAAAATGTCATGTTTCCAACTTCAAACATTTTGGCTGGGCGATGATGAGTGAATGAGTGAGTGTATCAGGACTTATTCTCCAATTTTTATTTCAGAATTTCACCCCTCCCCATGAACCCCTTAAATTTGATTTATGGAAAAAAACTGTCGAACACTTATTTACTTATTTTTAAGCAGATTTCTTCCCTGAGTTTGAAGAGTGAGTGAGTCAATCAGTTAGGACACTTTCTTTCCTGTTCACCCCCCCCCCCAAAAAAAAAATTCTCCCCTCCCCATGGGCCCCTTAAATTGGATTTATGAAAAAAAGAACGGTCGAATACCTATTTACCTATCTTTTAAGCTGATTTTTTCCGCTGAGCTTCAAACTCCTCACCCATGTCGTTTAAGTGATACACGCTTTGTTAGGAATTCTTCAACCCCCACTTTTCACCCCTTTCACCTCATAATATACACCACATCGATAAACCCTCAGACACGTGTCTTCTTATTTTTAATGATGAGTTTATATGCCGATTATCACATTCCCCAATGAAACCAATCTGGAGTTATTGTTATTCAATGAAATGCAGGTTTAACCCCCTTAAGACCCCTTTAGAACCTGAATATCCGAAAATCCTCCCTTAGTGGACGGTTTTGACATACAATGATCATATCCCCCCAAAATGTCATGTTTCTAACTTCAATAATTTTGGCTGGGCGATGGTGAGTGAGTCAGGACATTTTCTTTCAAATCTCTTTTTACAGAATTTCACCCCTCCCCGTGGATCCCTTAAATTGGGTTTATGAAAAAAAAACTGTAGAACAGCTATTTACTTATTTTTAAGCAGTTTTCCCCCTGAGTTTGATGAGTGAGTTTGTCAGTCAATCAGTTAGGACTCTTTTTTCCTGTTCCCCCCCCCCCCCAGAATTTCACCCCTCCCCATGGGCCCCTTAAATTGGATTTATGAAAAAACGGTCAAACACCTATTTACTTATTTTTTATTCTGATTTTTTCCCGCTGAGTTTCAAACTCCTCGCCTATGTCGTTTAACAGATACACGCTCCGATAAGAATCCTTCAACCCCCACTCTTCACCCCTTTCACCTCATAATATACACCACATCGAAAAATCCTCAGACACGTGTCTTCTTATTTTTGATGATGATTTTATATGCCGAGTATCACATCCCTCAAGGAAACCAAGCCGGAGATATTGTTATTCAGTGAAATGCAGGTGTACCCCCTTAACACCCCTTTAGATCCTGAACATCCAAAAATCCTTCCTTAGTGGGCGTTTTCGACTTACAACGAACATATCCCCAAAATTTCAGGGTTCTAACTTTAATAGTTTTGGCTGGGCAATGATGAGTCAGTCAGTCAGTCCGTCAGTCATTCAGGACACTTGATTTTATATAAGAGATTTGTTCAAAAACAACGTATTATAAGGCTATTAAACATGGGTAGGAGGTGCCCTTTGCTTGTGCTACCTCTGTACAAAATTTCATTCAATTCGGTTTCAACGTGTTTGAATTGATATGGTGAATCGATTTGTACACATACAAGGCCGCTATCTGTAACATATTGGACTGATGACCTTGTAGCTTGGTCAAAGAACGCTCCTCCCATGAAGGTATGTTGTTGCAAAATTAAGTATAGATCAGATGATTAGGTTGGTCGTAATTTGATTTAAGCTCTTAACATTTGGGTGGCCGCCATTACGTTTCCGTCAAAATGGCGGCGATATAAAACACGACACTGAGGTGCTCATTGCTAGTGCTACCTCTGTACCAAATTTCGTTCAATTCGGTTTCACCGTGTTTGAATAGATAGGGGTAATCGATTTTCACACATACATGGCCGCCATCCGCAAATTCTTAGGCTGATGACCTTGTAGTTTGGTCGAAAAATTCTTCATACATAAAGGTATAAAGTTGCAAAAATTGTTAGAGATCAGATGATTAGGTTGGTCGTAATTTGGTTTAAGCTTTTAACATTTGGGTGGCCGCCATTACGTTTTCGTCAAGATGGCGGCAATATATAACAAGACAACGAGGTTCCCTTTGCTAGTGCTACCTCTGTACCTATTTTTTTTTTCAATTCGGTTTCACCGTATTTGAATTGATAGGGGGAATCGATTTGCACACATACATGGCCGCCATCTGCAAACTATTGTGCTGATGACCTTGTAGATTAGTCAAAAGACGCTTGGCGTATAAATATATGTTGTTGCGAAATTTGGTAGAGATCGGATGATTAAGGTAGTCGGAATTTGATTTAAGCTTTGAACATTTGGGTGGCCGCCATTACGTTTCCTTCAAGATGGCGGCGATATAAAACATGGCACTGAGGTGCCCTTTCCTAGTGCTACCTCTGTACCAAATGACGTTAAATTCGGTTTCACCGTATTCGAATTGTTTAGCGGGGGGGGGGGGGGGGGACACATTCAGAGTACACACACTTACTCACACACTCACACACAGACACACAGACGGACACACATTTTGCCCTGTGTTGATCTCATAAGTCTACTTTCATTTTTTGCAAAAATCGAAAGTAGGCTAAAAATCAACATAAAAGGAGTAAATGTGTGTTTGACCGTTTTCTCATAAATCCAATTTAAGGGGCCCATTGGGAGGGGTGAAATTCTGGGGGCGGGGGGGGGGGGGACAGGAAAGAAAGTGTCCTAACTGATTGACTGACTGACTCACTCATCAAACTCAGGGGGAAAAACTGCTTTAATGTAAGTAAATAGCTCTTCGACAGTTGTTTTTTTCATAAATCAAATTTAAGGGGTTCATGGAGAGGGGTGAAATACTGAAAAAAGAAAATTGAAAGAAAATGTCGTGACTCACTCACTCATCATCGCCCAGCCAAAATTATTGAAGTTAGAAACATGACAGTTTGGGGATATGTTCATTGTATGTCAAAACCGTCTACTAAGGGAGGATTTTCGGATATTCAGGTTCTAAAGGGAATGAAACCTGCATTTCATTGAATAACAATATCTCCCGATTGGTTTCATTGGGGGATGTGATACACGGCATATAAACTTATCATTAAAAAGTAAGAAGACACGTGTCTGAGGGTTTTTCAATGTGGTGTATATTATGAGGTGAAAGGGGTGAAAAGTGGGGATTGAAAGATTCCTAACGGAGCGTGTATCTCTTAAACGACAGAGGCGAGGAGTTTGAAACTCAGCGGAAAAAATCTGCATAAAAATAAGTAAATATGTGTTTGACCGTTTTTCATAAATCCAATATAAGGGGCCCATGGGGAGGGGTGAAATTCTGGGGGGAGGAAAAAACAGGACAGAAAGTGCCCTAACTGATTGAGTGACTGATTCACTCATCAAACTCAGGGGGAAAATCTGCTTTAAAGTAAGTAAATAGCTTTCGACAGTTTTTTTTATCAATCAAATTGAAGGGGTTCATCGGGAAGGGTGAAATTCTGAAGAAGAACAAATTGAAAGAAAATGTCCTGACTCATTCACTCACTCATCATCGCCCAGCCAAAAATATTGAGCTCGGAAACATGGCATTTCGGGGATATGTTCGTTGTATGTCAAAACCGTACACTAAGGGAGGATCTTTGGGTATTCAGGTTCTAAAGGGGTCTTAAGGGGGTTAAACCTGCATTTCATTGAATAACAATATCTCACGAGTGGTCTCATTTTTGGATGTGACACTCGGCATATAAACTAATCATTAACAAGTAGTTCCGTGAAGAACTATACAGCCTATTTTCATATACCCTACATATGTTAACTGCCACTATCAACATTCAAAATTTCAGTTTGATTGCTGTAATAGATTCGTAGATATTGAGAACCGGCTAAATATTTCGGATGGTCGCCATGTTGGATTTTATATATGTAGGTCCAAGAATTATGTACTGTTTTATGAAGATTATTGTGTACGTGTAGCATTCAAACTTCAATCGCATAATTAGGACACAAGAAGTAACAAGGCGATTTTAAAATTTCGCACAACTGCCATCTTGTGTTTATGGAAACAATTGAAATAAATTAGGTGCCAGTGGATTAACATTCGCATCAGGATTTACTGTACCAAGTTTCACTGCACTTGGATGGTTAAATTGCGAGAAACGTCCATGTGAATATTTATACTTCGCGTCGCCGCCATGTTGGATTTGTGATCACCAGGTTATTGAAAGTCCTATAGGTGAACTTAAGTTCATAGCCCCTATGAACATAAAAGAAATCTGTTTGATTGCTAGAATAGATTCGTAGATATTCAGAGCCGTCTAAATATTTCGGATGCTCGCCATGTTGGATTGTTAAATGTATAGGCCATAGAGTCATGTACCATTGAAGGAAAGTTATTGCGTAGGTTCATTATTCAAACTTTCACTTCTATCGAATGATTACGTCACAAGAAATAAAAACTTAATTTTAAAATTCGCACAGCCGCCATCTTGAGGTTATGTAAACAGTTGAACTAAATTAGATACCAGTGCATTACAATGTGTATAAACATTTCCTGTGCCAGATTTCATTGCGTTTGAAACATTAAATCGCGAGAAAGGTCTATTTAAAATTTTCAAATTCGCTTGGCCACCATGTTCGTTTTGTAGTTAAACGGATTTTGAAAGTCATATAGATGAACTTCCAGTAGTGCCCTTTATCACCGTACAACATTTCAGGGTGATACCGCTAATAGTTTCAGAGATATAGAATGCCGGTGAAATATTTCGCACATCCGCCATCTTGTGGTTATGTACACAATTGAACGAAGTTAGATGTCGGTACATTACAATGTGTATAAGCATATACTGTACCAAGTTTTATTGTGTTTGGTTGGTTAAATCGCGAGAAGCGTCATTTAAAATTCGCAAATTCGCGTGGCCGCCATGTTGGTTTTGTAGTTACCAGTTTTTCAAAAGTTACATAGGTGAACTTCTAGTAGTTCTCTTTATCACCGTAATAAATTCCAGGGTGATATCGGGAATAGTTTCGGAGATATTGAATGCTGGTGAAATATTTAGCACAGCCGCCATGTTGGACTGGTGAGACGTAACAAAATTTGAAGAGCACGGTCGGGGTTGCCCTGAATAGTGCTATCAACTTACCGAGTTTCATTGAAATCGCTCCAGCCGTTTAGAATTTATTAGGGGGGGGGGTCACACACACACACCTCACACACACACACACACACACACACACAAACACACACACACGCACACACGGACAAAAGGTGATCTTATAAGCCTATTTTTTCAAAATTGAAAATAGGCTAAAAATACGCAGACATGTGTTTAAGGTTTTTTTTTTTTTCGATGTGGTGTATTATTATGAGGTGAAAGGGGTGAAAAGAGCGGGTTGAAGGATTCTTAACGGAGCGTGTAGGCCTATCTCTTAAACGACACTTGGGCCGATAACCTAGATCTTGGGCCCCTTAAAACAACAATTATCGTCATCATCATCATCTTAAACGACATACGCGAGAAATTTGAAACTCAGCGAAAAAAAAAGTCAGCTTAAAGAGTAAGCAAATCGGTGTTCGACCGTTCTTTCATAAATTAATTTAAGGGGCCAACGGGGTGGGGTGAAATTCTGGGGAGAAAAGGAGAGAAAGTGTCCTAACTGACTGACTAACTCACTCACTCATCAAACTCAGGGGGAAATGACAGCTTAAAAAATAAGTTAATAGGTGTTCAAGCGTTTTTTCATCAAACCAATTTAAGGGGGCCATGGAGAGGGGTGAAATTATGGTAAAAATAATTGAATGAAAATGTCCTGTCTGACTCACTTACTCATCACGCCCAGCGAAAACTATTAAAGTTGGAAACATGAAATTTTGGGAATATGTTCGCTGTATGTCAAAAACGTCAACTAAGGAATGATTTTTGTTTATTCGGGTTTTAAAGAGGTGTTAAGTTGGTAAACGTGCATTTCATTGAATAACGATATCTCATGAGTTGTTTCTTTGGGGATTTAATATTCGGTATATAAACAAATCAAAAAAAAAATAATCAGACATATGTCTAAGGGTTTATCGATGTGGTGTATATTATGAGGTGAAAGGGGTGAAAATTGGGGGTTGAGTGATTTTTAACGGAGCGTGTATATCTGAAACGACATACGCGAGAAATTTGAAATTCGGCGGGAAAAACAGCATAAAATACAAGTAAATAGGTTTTCGACCGTTTTTTTTCATAAATCCAATTTAAGGGGCCCTTGGAGAGGGGTGAAATTCTGGGGAAAAACAGGAAAGAAAGTGTCCTAACTGATTGACTCACTTACTCACTCATCAATCTCAGGGGGAAAACAGCTTTAAATAAGTAAGTAGGTGTTCGACAGTTTGTTTCATAAATCCAATTTAAGGGGTCCATGGGGAGGGACGAAATTATCAAAAAAAAATGATAGAAAATGCCCCGACTAACTCACTCACTCATCATCGCCCAGCCAAAATTATTGAAGTTAGAAACATGAAATTTTGGGGATATGTTCGTTGTATGTCGAAAACGTCCACTAAGGAAAGAGTTTTGGATATTCAGGTTCTAAAGAGGTGTTAAGGGGGTAAACGTGCATTTCATTGAATAACAATATCTCACGAGTGGTTTCAGTTGGGGATGTGATACTTGGCATATATATATATATTTTATTATTTAGTCAATTTACCCTCTAGGTTGGTGGTACCCACGGACTCAGCGAGGGAACTCACCACTACCGCCTCTATGGGCAGTGTCCTGGAGCGTGGAACATCTGGTCGGGATGGATACAACTGGGGAAGTGTGATCAGCACTTCGCCCAGGCGGCCTCACCTGCAAAGCGAACAGGGGCCTCATGAGGGAGGGGAAGGGATGGATGATAGGGATGGATAGGCTAGGAAGAGGGAAGGAGGCGGCTGTGGCCTGACAGTAGGTACCATCCCGGCGGCATATATATTAATCATTAAAAATAAGCTGACACATGTCTAATGTATTTTCGATGTAGTGTATATTATGTGGTGAAAGGGATGAAAAGTGGGGGTTGAAAGATTCCTAACGGAGCGTGTATCTCTTAAACGACATAGGCGAGGAGTTTGAAACTCGGAGGAAATCAATCAGCTTAAAAATAAATAAATAAATAAATAAATAAAACAAGATGTTCAGTAAAGAACATATAGCCTACTTTCTCCTAAATGTATGAGTATAGTTATAACTCGTTGTTTTTATCAAAGAGTATAATAGAATCATTTCTTGGTTGAAGACCTTAGAAACTATTTACCTCTACCAAACGCCACAACCTAGAAAAGAACTACTACCATCATTGAAGAAAGATAGATAAGAAGTATCTCAAGAATGTTATGGATCTGGAGACATAATCGACCGGACTGGCTGCGTGGCTCTGCGGTAACGTTCTCGCTTGCTGGGCCCTAGGTTGCAGGTTCGTATCCTGGCGCAGTCAGCTGGCATTTGAGGTGCACAAATGCGAGGGAGCCGTGTCAGTAGATTTACTGGCATGTTAAAGGTCCCCTTCGGGCCAAAATTCCGGCACCCAGGCGTATCTAAAAGCAGCAGTAGTTAAAAGGGTCGTAAAACAAATACCATTATTATTATTGTTATTATTAGACTACATAATCGACCTGCCGTGGGCAACATCCAACTTTGAGTTCAGGCATGTCTGGTTGTGCATGGCTTTCACAACCCTAATTGAATTAACAAATCTTTCCATGTCCCTACATAGACGTGTGTATACAAACTATGTGGATATTTTCGATTGCTATTTGCCTGAAATAAAAGTATTAATAACTTGAACTAGTACCAGCGGCTAGAATTCAGTTACTATGTAGAATCGTTTTGTTCTTTACTTCAAATAACATTTTCAAATAACGCACAATAGGCTGTAACAAACCCTTTAAAATAAGAAGTAAAAATGTATCATAGAATCATCCTGTCATTCTTCAAATTCGATGCGCATAGAATGCCAATAGTATACTATCAATGGAGTCCCATGTAGACCAGTCGTGTAATCTAGTGGAGAAATATCGAACAATATAATCCTAACAGGGCGAGTGCATTCTAGCGGCCATAAGAAGAAACTTTTCAATAAAATCTGGAAGTTAATAAGTAGGCCGGCGTGCAGTTACCTTTTTGGCTGCTAGATGTCTCGAGCAAATCTGCTGGCGAATTATGTTTTAATTAAATATATGTTTTGCACCGTAATATGCACAATATAAGGCTTAATTTTAAAACGTCTGAGACATTACAAAGCAACAAATATGTAAAATTTCAAGCAAAAAAACAAACTCTGATGGGGTTTGAACCATAGGCATATG
Source organism: Meconema thalassinum (assembly GCA_946902985.2). NCBI lineage: Eukaryota > Metazoa > Arthropoda > Insecta > Orthoptera > Tettigoniidae > Meconema > Meconema thalassinum. The sequence continues at coordinate 802,638,237 of OX336390.1, read as the reverse complement.
AATGACAGACTAACGCTTTACCACGGAGCCATTTGTGCCAACGGACATTGATCTATATAAAATGACTTACATAGAAATTGTTAGCAAATAATGATTTAGACCTAACTATTTCATCAGTGGAGTATATTATTTATGTATAAAGCATTTCATACTAAGTTTATTTATTTTGTATCAGTACGCTATATTGCATGCAATACTCAAATTAGTGAAATATAAGTCAGGTACAAGCTATCCGCTGCCATCTTGTCTTCTTACCGAGACGGCTCAGCTTTTTAAAATCACTTCTGCACTATAGTATTACAAAATAAACTTTTAATTTCGAACGTGCCTCTTCCTTTAGAACAGTTAAATCGATTTTCGGCTCGATAATCGGAACTGGTGGGTCCCATGATATGGATTATAAAGTTTGCATAATTCGCACGGTCGCCATCCTGAAATGGTACGGCGGATGACCTTGTAGTTTGGTCACAAGACGCGTCCTATATGATGGTATGTTATTACCAAATTTGGTAGAGATCGTATAATTTGGTTAGTCGCTATTTGATTTTACGTCTTGAACGTTTGAGTGGCCGCCATTCAGATTTGGTAAAGATGGCGGCGATATAAAACATGACATCGAGTTGCCCTTTGCTTGTTCTACCTCTGTACCAAATTTCGTTCAATTCTGTTTCACCGTGTTCGAATTGATAGGGGGGGGACAGACATTCAGAGTACACACACTCACACACACACAGACTCACACACACACATACACACACACAGACAGACACAATTTTTGGCCCTGTAGTGATCTCATAAGTCTACTTTCATTTTTTGCAAAAATTGAAAGTAGGCTAATAAATAGGTGTTTGATCGTTTTTTCATAAATGCAATTTAAGGGGCTTATGGGGAGGGGTGAAATTCTGGAAGAAAAATGTCCACTAAGGAAGTATTTTTGGCTGTTCACTCTCATCGACCAACCAAAACTATTTAAGTTAGAAGAATGATATTTTCGGGATATGTTTGTTGTGTGTCGAAAACGTCTACTAAGGAGGGATTTTTGGATATTCAGGTTCTAGAGGGGTGTTAACGGGGTTAAACCTGCATTTCATTGAATAACAATATGACACGACTATGACGCGAGCGAAGCGAGGCTAAAAATGAGATGGTGTGTGTCTGTGTATCACTCAATCACGCAAGTACCACTGGTCCGATTTACATGAATTTTACATGGAAGTAGCTAATTTACCTGGATAACATATAGGCTACTTTTGATTTCAATACTTTGCACTATTTAAAGTTGGCGACCATTTTAGTGATGTCACTACACCCTTTGGTTTCAAACTTTCACATTTCCATTTCAAATTAAAAGGGAACGCTAAGAAATAGCAAACTTTTGATGGCATATACGAGGTTTAAAATTACATTTTCTATCCGAAAGGTATCTCCAACGGTTAGCGAGTAAAACCTAAATTTGTGCTCTAAAACACGGTCAACGCTGAGCGGTGTAGTTGGACAAAATGTTCCATCCTTAATCTCCCTCTGCGCAGCACCTCGCCTATCCCCTGTTTTAACTGTCGCCTTCACATTGTAATTTATTTATGACGCGTAGCGATGCACGGGTACTTCAGCTAGTGATAAAATAAAATTCAAATAATTACTTTTTTATTGCTTCTCTCTATTCCGCGGAATTTCCTCTAATCATCTGCCTGCAGCGTATCCGTGATCGTTAAATCGTGCACCACGACCCTGAGGGCAGCTGTAGCAGGTCTGGATTTTGTAGGTTCGAATGTTGGCGCTGACAGCAGCTATCCTGAGTGTGGATTTTCCTCACGTTCTCTAGGCAAATGGCGGGATTGTACTAGTCCCAGGATGCCTACCTTATCTCTGTCCCTAATACAGTTACACTCAGCACTAGTCAACACATAAATGTAGGTTATCAGAAGAGTTCAATACACACCCAACTACACGGGGCTGATAATCATGATGCACCTAAAATGAATAACACAACTATTTTCATTCTTGCAATTCAATAATTTTATTCCTGTGCTGCACTGAAGTTGTTGTTGTTGATGATTCATTTAGGGACAGCGACATCGTGGCCATTTAGCCCTGTCTACACGGGTTTGTCTGTGCGTGAAATTTATCTGATAACCTGTATTATTGGCATGTCCTTAGTAGTGTGTGTATCTGGTAACTGAGACTAGGATTACGAAGGATGTGGCCATGGTTTGGAGGTAGAAACCACTCCGGCATTTGCCTGGAGTAGCGATGGGAAACCATGGAAAACCACTTCTAAGATGGCTGAGGTGTGAATCGAACCCACATGTTACAGTTGTACGTTACGAGGCTGAGAGTACCCCATTCTAGGCCTCAGACCAGAATTAAATTTACATTGTGGGGAAGCTGTGCGCTTCATATCGCAGCTACATTAAGTCCTGAGATCGGAGGTTCCAATACCGGCGCGGTCACTGGCTATCTAGAGTGTGACTTTCCCCGGATTTTTCCACAATCCTTGGAGGAAAATCCTGGAATATTAATCATTTCAAGTCTCGGGGCAACTACCACATTCTCGTTTCTAATACAACTGCAAGCTAATACAGGATCTTTTTGTTTGCTTGACAAGGCGATTCCGGTCGACTTTGGGCGGCGGTCCCTGGCGTATAACTTTAGCGGCTTCAGTGGCGTAGTTGGTAACATGCTGAGCTTCTTTGCCCAAGATAGTGGGTTCAAAATTGGCCAAAGCCGTCGGATTTTTTAAGAGCGTTAAATATCAAAGAACCTTCCTCTAATTGCACCTGTGTGAAGCTAAATTGGATAGGTTAAGAATGTAAACAACGCTCTTAGGTTTCTACGTTCGTTGCCAAGAGCCGACTGCGGTGGCGTCTAGTAGCTAAGTTCTGAACTTGGCCTGCTAGTCGTTGACGATGGCGCTTGGCGGCAAAAGTAGGAACTATTTGAAAAATTCTAAGTTTCAGACTGTACTTAAATTTAAAAAAACAGATACACACACTAATACAGCCATCACAATTAACACCGGCTATTAGACAGATTCTACACACACCTAAAGTACATGGGGCTACATGACCGCGTTGTCGCAGCCCCAAAAATAAGGAACGAACCAACCAATCGGGCCTATAGCCGGCTGTTACAGGTTGGCACGCGCGGTCTCCGGTCGTATTCCAACTCTCTTGCTGCGGTAGACGTGTGAGCTCCGAGCTAATTGGGTGTTAAATAAACCTACTGTGTACTGTATATCATAATAATAATAATAATAATAATATCGTATGGCCTCGGGTGCCGGGTGCAAGCTTTGTAATTTGCAACCAGAGGATAGCTTGCATGTCGAATTTCGTTGTTCCTTGAATCACAATGAAAGTCAAGGAGGTTAGATATCTAAGCTCCTTAAACACCATAGCGCTTTCTAGTAGAGAAATGAGGAACTTTGTGTTGACGGAAACTCCCGAGATTAATTTTGCCATTATGAACACGGCCTACTGAATTCAAATGGGTTCTTTGACTTGCCAACATCGTATCGTACTGTATAGTGTTTTATTGTGATTGTGTGTAGTACTGTAATACCTTATGTGAAATATTCGTTACGTGAACGTGTATATCTGTGCAATACGTAGTCTACATAAAGTGGAGGAAATCATGCGCTAGAACAAGACAAAAGTTTTAAGTGAAATTTCCAGGGAGACCCATTCCTATAAATCGGACAATAAAACAACTGGCTAAGAGAATCAAACGTACAGGTTCAGTAAATAATAAAAACTAGCTGAAGTACCCGTGCTTCGCTACGCGTCATAAATAAATTAAAATGTGAAGGTGACAGTTAAAACAGGGGATAGGCGAGGTGCTGCAAAGAGGGAGATTAAGGATGGAACATTTTGTCCAACTACACCGCTCGGCGTTGACCGTGTTTTATAGCACAAATTTAGGTTTTACTCGCTAACCGTTGCAGATACCTTTCGGATAGAAAATGTAATTTTAAACCTCGCAAATGCCATCAAAAGTTTGCTATTTCTTAGCGTTCTCTTTTTATTTGAAATGGAAATATGAAAGTTTGAAACCAAATGGTGTAGTGACGTCACTAAAATGGTCGCCATTTTAAATAGTGGAAAGTATTGAAATCAAAAGTAACCAATATGTTAACCAGGTAAATCAGCTACTTCCATTTACAATTCACGTAAATCGGACCAGTGGTACTTGCGAGATTGAGTAATACACAGACACACACCATCTCAATTTTAGCCTCGAATCGCTCGCGTCATAGTCGTATCATATTGTTTTTCAATAAAATGCAGGTTTAACCCCGTTAACACCACTTTAGAACCTGAATACCCAAAAATCCCTCCTTAGTAGACGTTTTCGACACACAACAAACAAACATATCCCCAAAATATCATTCTTCTAACTTGAATAGTTTTGGTTGGTCGATGAGAGCAAACATCCAAAAATCCTTCCTTAGTGGACGTTTCTCTTCCAGAAGTTCACCCCTCCCCATATGCCCCTTAAATTGCATTTATGAAAACACGGTCGAACACCTCTTTATTTTATTTATTTATTCATTTATTTATTTATTTTTAAGCTGATAGATTTCCTCCGAGTTTTAGACTCCTGCCTATGTCGTTTAAGAGATACACGCTCAGATAGGAATCTTTCAACCCCCACTTTTCATCCCTTTCACCTCATAATATACACTACATCGAAAAACCATTAGACATGTGTCAGCTTATTTTTAATGATTAGTATATGTGCCAAGTATCACATCCCCAAATGAAACCACTCGTGAGATATTGTTATTCAATGGAAAGCACGTTTACCCCCTTTACACCTCTTTAGAACCTGAATATCCAAAACTCTTTCCTTAGTGGACGTTTTCGACATACAACGAACATATCCCCAAAATTTCATGTTTCTAACTTCAATAATTTTGGCAGGGCGATGATGAGTGAGTGAGTCAGTCAGGACATTTTCTTTCATTTATTTTTGATAATTTCACCCGTCCCCATGAACCCCTTAAATTGGATTTATGAAACAAACGGTCAAACACTTATTTACTTATTTAAAGCTGTTTTCCCCCTGAGTTTGATGAGTGAGTAAGTGAGTCAATCAGTTAGGATACTTTCTTTCCTGTTTTTTTTTTCCCCCAGAATTTCACCCCTCTCCAAGGGCCCCTTAAATTGGATTTATGAAAAAACGTTCGAACACCTATTTACTTGTATTTTAAGCTGATTTTTCCACCGAATTTCAAACTTCACGCCTATGTCGTTTCAGGGATACACGCTCCGTCAAGAATCCCTCAACCCCCAATTTTCACCCCTTTCACCTCATAATATACACCACATCGATAAACCCTTAGACATATGTCTGATTATTTTTAATGATTAGTATATATACCGAATATCACATCCCCAAACAAACAACTCATGAGATATCGTTATTCAATGAAATGCACGTTTATCCCCTTGACACCTCTCCAAAACCCGAATAAACAAAAATCATTCCTTAGTTAACGTTTTCGACATACAGCGAACATATTCCCAAACTTTCATGTTTCCAACTTTAATAGTTTTCGCTGGGCGTGATGAGTGTGTGAGTCAGACAGGACATTTTCTTTCATTTATTTTACCAGAATTTCACCCCTCCCCATGGGCCCCTTAAATTGGATTGATTAAAAAACGCTTGAACACCTATTAACTTATTTCTCAAGCTGTCTTTTTCCCCTGAGTCAGTCGGTTAGGACACTTTCCTTTTTTTCCCCAGAATTTCACCCCACCCCATTGGCCCCTTTAATTAATTTATGAAAAAAAAAACAGTCGAAAACCGATTTACTTACTTTTTAAGCTGATTTTTTTTCGCTGAGTTTCAAATTTCTCGCCTATGTCGTTTAAGAGATAGGCCTACACGCTCCATTAGGAATCCTTCAACCCCCACTTTTCAGTCCTTTCACCTCATAATAATACACCACATCGAAACACGCTTAGACACATGTCTGCGTATTTTTAATGATTAGTTTATATGCCGAGTATCACATCCACAAATGAAACCACTCGTGAGATATTGATATTCAATGAAATGCAGGTTTAACCCCCTTAAGACCTCTTTAGAACCCGAATATCCAAAAAACCTCCCTTAGTGTACGGTTTTGACATACAACGAACATATCCCCGAAATGTCATGTTTCCAACTTCAATATTTTTGGCTGTGCGATGATGAGTGAGTGAATGAGTCAGGACATTTCCTTTCAATTTTTTTTCTTCAGAATTTCACCCCTCCCGATGAACCCCTTCAATTTGATTGAAAAACAAACTGTCGAAAAGCTATTTACTTACTTTAAAGCAGTTTTTTCCCGTGAGTTTGATGAGTGAGTCAGTCAGTCAATCAGTTAGGACACTTTCTTTCCTGCCCCCCCCCCCTGAATTTCACCCCTCCCCATGGGCCCCTTAAATTGGATTTATGGAAAAGCGGTCAAACACATATTTACTTATTTTTATGCTGATATTTTTCCGCTGAGTTTCAAACTCCTCGCCTATGTCGTTTAAGAGATACACGCTCCGTTAGGAATCTTTCAATCCCCACTTTTCACCCCTTTAACCTCATAAACACATCGAAAAACCCTCAGTCACGTGTCTTGTTATTTTTTAATGATAAGTTTATATGCCGTGTATCACATCCCCCAATGAAACCAATCGGGAGATATAGTTATTCAATGAAATGCAGGTTTAACCCCCTTAAGACCCCTTTTGAACCTGAATATCCGAAATTTCTCCCTTAGTAGACGGTTTTGACATACAATGAACATATCCCCAAACTGTCATGTTTCTAACTTCAATAATTTTGGCTAGGCGATGATGAGTGAGTGAGTAAGTGAGTGAGTCTGGACATTTTCTTTCAATTTTCTTTTTTCAGAATTTCACCCCTCCCCATGAACCCCATAAATTTGATTTATGAAAAAAAAAACTGTCGAACAGCTATTTACTTACTTTAAAGCAGTTTTTCCCCCCTGAGTTTGATGAGTGAGCCAGTCAGTCAATCAGTTAGGACACTTTCTTTCCTGTCCCCCCCCCCCCCCCAGAATTTCATCTCTCCCCATGGGCCCCTTAAATTGGATTTATGAAAAAACTGTCAAACACATATTTACTTCTTTTTATTGTAGATTTTTTTCGCTGTGTTTCAAACTCCTCGCGTATGTCGTTTAAGAGACACGCGCTCCGTTAAGAAGCTTTTAATCCTCACTTTTCACCCCTTTCACCTCATAATATACACCACATCGAAAAACCCTCAGACACATGTCTTCTTATTTTTAATGATGAGTTTATATGCCGAGTATCACATCCCCCCATGAAACCAATCGGGAGATATTGCTATTCAATTAAATGCAGGTCTACCCCCTTAACACCCCTTTAGAACCTGAATAGCCAAAATTTCTCTCTTAGTGGGCATTTGCGGCCCTTGAGGAAGCTGCATACCAGATTTCACTCCAATCCATTCGGTGGTTTCTGAGATGTCGTGATGAATAAATGAATGGGTGAGTGAGTTAGTGAGTGGTATTTGAAAAATATATAGTAGAAAGAAGATAGTGTCAAGTCTTTGTTATGCTAAACTCGGTTGACAGTGCTGTGTGAGCAGTTGAGTAACTAACGGGATTTCAAGTAAAGATCCTCATTTTCTATACCGGTAGTGCTGAGCGCAATTGGCATCAAGTCGGCCGTGTCTCGACTTGAGCTATGTTGCCATGGAAACTATCTGCCTTGCCATTCCTTCATGAGTATATTTTATGATTTGATTAGCCTGTTTTTGAGTGAAAAAGGGCCAACATCAGAAGAATGAGAAAGACTATCGAAAATTCATGCAGCCAGCGGTTCCTTCTGGGTCCTAAACTATGTGTATGCAAAATATGTTTGAGATTGGTGGAACGGTGTAGATTTGTATACGGAACCAACATATATACATACATACATACATACATACATACAGACTTTCACTTTTATATATTAGATAGACGAAAAAGTCATTATTTCCTTACTGAAGCTAAATTAACCGGAGTAACCGGAAACTTCATAAGGAGATACCGATTATGTTTGGCAGCGGATGGAGAACATTCTCAGCATCTACCGTAAGCATGGTGAGTAAAAATGCATGATACTGATTTTAAGAACCGTATTCTTCCGTACATATGCGCGCGCGGTCGCTGGCATCTGAGCCGTCACTGGCGGAGCGCGTGAGCGGTTATGCCCTTACCAAGCAAATATGAAGACCCGGTAGAATGGTCAATAAAACACATGTTATCACACAAATTCAACACTCACCCAAGTATACCGGGTTCATGACCAAGACCGGCCTTAACGGCAGTATTAAAGAATCCAAGCCATTCTCAACAGTCCTTGTGCGCTTCAAGAGGGCTGATTAGTTCACTCATGGCGTGAAAGAAAATTTGGCTGTATAGTTGAACAAATCAATTCGTTTCTTAATATGCTTGTACCACACAAACTGCTGAATCAATTGTTATGAAAAATTATCAACATTTACCTTTTATAAGTTACCGGTACTGACAAAACATCATCATGCATTGATATAACATCACAATTAATTATTTTTTTAAAACAAAGTATTAGGCAAACGGTACATTTACGACCTAACCATTACAGTTTAAGTTTTGAAACTAAATACAATTGAAGAAGATTTCATTGCTTGTAATCCAAAATAGAATCATGATCCTAGTGCTTCAAACGTTATATTTGTAAATTTTTCTTTGAAAAGTTTAAAAAGTTTTGAAGTAATGTATTTTTTCTCAAGTAAAACAAATACTTCAGCCATTACTCTAGACCAGATTAATGCACATGTCCGTATAAATATACTGTGAAAATCTGAGACAATGTTCCTTATTTGCACAAAAATAAAAATTGTAAGAAATGGCTGTCAAAGAAATGTCTGCTAAAGTAGATGAATACAGTAAAGACTTGGTAGATTTTTGCCAAAGTTGACAAACTTTACTAACTATTATCTCGGAAATAGATTAATATTTTTGTTTCAAATTAACTTCCAATGATATTTCAATATGCTGTGAACCCTAAATATCAAGAAAGAGAACATGTATTTTTTTCCAACAAAACGTAAGTTTGGAAATAGTTGAAAATGTTCAGAATACAGAAAAATGCACCATGCGAGGATGATCTAGACATGGGAGGCACAAATATGTTGAATTCCGAGACGAACATAGAAAGGTAAGAATACGGAAAGTTCAAGGATTAGAAAGAGATAGCGAGGAAGCAGCCGGCCCAAGCAAATTAATTTCAGTTAAGTGTAAACAGTGGTGGGTAGCAGATGCACGGGAACGCATCCCACATCGCTCAAACAATAAGCTAAGTTAATTATCCATTCCATCCTGACCATTCACTTACAATCACAGATATCACACTAAGCAAGCAAACTTGAAGGTCAATAACCTCTAACAATATCTTAACAAAATGACACATTTAACTAACAAATCATGACAAGTTGGCCAAGTTTAGAAAAACTGCTGTATCCAAATAAGTGTGTATATTGTAATTACTGTCACCCAGATGTAGATTTAAGGGTCTAAGTGTAATGGATCTGATGATGATAATTGACGAACGAATCTCGTCATCATCATCAACAGATCCCTTACAGTCAAGCTTTTAAAACTGTGTCTACAAATATGTGAGTGAAGTTCACATTGAGGCCTTTCATGGCTCTACATCTTAACAAGTCTTTCAGTAAACAAAAGTTTGGTGTTTTCAGTCGGTCAACGGTACATTTACGACCTAACCATTACAGTTAAAGTTTTGAAACTAAATACAATTGAAGAAGATTTCATTGCTTGTAATCCAAAATAGAATCATGATCCTAGTGCTTCAAACGTTATATTTGTAAATTTTTCTTTGAAAAGTTTAAAAAGTTTTGAAGTAATGTATTTTTTCTCAAGTAAAACAAATACTTCAGCCATTACTCTAGACCAGATTAATGCACATGTCCGTATAAATATACTGTGAAAATCTGAGACAATGTTCCTTATTTGCACAAAAATAAAAATTGTAAGAAATGGCTGTCAAAGAAATGTCTGCTAAAGTAGATGAATACAGTAAAGACTTGGTAGATTTTTGCCAAAGTTGACAAACTTTACTAACTATTATCTCGGAAATAGATTAACATTTTTGTTTCAAATTAACAAAGTTAATAAGCTAAGTTAATTAGGGTTCACAGCATATTGAAATATCATTGGAAGTTAATTTGAAACAAAAATATTAATCTATTTCCGAGATAATAGTTAGTAAAGTTTGTCAACTTTGGCAAAAATCTACCAAGTCTTTACTGTATTCATCTACTTTAGCAGACATTTCTTTGACAGCCATTTCTTACAATTTTTATTTTTGTGCAAATAAGGAACATTGTCTCAGATTTTCACAGTATATTTATACGGACATGTGCATTAATCTGGTCTAGAGTAATGGCTGAAGTATTTGTTTTACTTGAGAAAAAATACATTACTTCAATACTTTTTTATTTCAGGATTAGGGCATAACCCAGCTCTATTTGGGTACAATCGTGCTGACCGACTGAAAAGCACCAAACTTTTGTTTACTTAGGCAACACTGAAATATGGCTTCAAACCTCACAAAGTCTTTCAGTCCTCATTTTAGGGGAGTAAAGAACTTCTTTTTTCATATCTGTTATTTCCGTTATTCCTTTCTTTCTTCCTTCTATGTCTACCAATATATTTGTAAGCATCACATAGATCTTCACATATTCGTAGACATAGATTTAATAGCCTGAGAGCAAGTGATCTGATGATGATCGCTTGGCGATCGAAACAAGTAATCCGAGTGAATTTATTAATCCCATGTAATTGTTTTCAGGGTAAGGGAATAATACCCATTACAATTTAACACAATCGTGTTGACCGACTGAAAAGCAATTAAATTTCGCTAAATAAGGCAACACTGCAAATTGAATTCCAACACGATAACTTGGTATTAGTATTTACAGTAATTCAGCTTCAAGAAAATCAGTGACATACACGATCGTGTAGTTGTTATTGGTTATGGGAGTAGGTCACATATATCTGGCATGAGGTAATGTTCCCCCGGAGGGAATGGCAGCAGTATTATCTTTCAGCGCACGAAGGATTCCTCCAGGTAATAGTTGCACATTAATCTACCGGAGCGGGAGTAAGTCATCATTACTGCAATGCACAACAGATTCTAATGGGATACGTACATTTCACCGAGTGATATCCGTACTAAATCTCTAGTGAACTATTTACAGTTTTGAATCTTAAGATCCTTTATGAATATAAGGGTTAAGTATATTGTGATCACGATAATACTTCACTAAATTCAGGTAAAATTACCATAATGTTGGAGCACTAACGGTCTTAGGTGGATCGGTGTTGCTACCTTTGAGTTTGTATTGCCAAGAAAGGCGGATGATGTGACTGTATACTGTAGTGTGTGTGGCCTCGATTGTTCCTGGTAGTTTTAGATGCATTTCTGTGCAATTGTTCTACTGTGTTGTGAAAGTGTCCTCTGGATGTAACATGTAGGATTTTCATATTTTCGTTGATGCTTCTGTAGTTGTGTCCTGTGTTTTGAACCGTTTTTATCAGGTTCATTATTTTTTGTCATATTATTATTGTTATTATTATTATTATCTTCCTTCATGTCGCATTATTGTGACATAAGTTTCTCTGTCTTTCGTACTGCACCTAAACTTCATACCTACCTCGCAATATGGTGAAATATTTCACCCTTCTGCTAACTCACTTTATGTACAATTTTACCATTGGTTGAAGCACTACTTGTTGCCAGGCTTTGCCTTCGCCATTGCACCCCCTCCACCAATGTATACGGAGAGGGGATGTTTGTCGTATCTACGACTTATTTTTCTCGGGCGCGTTACTGCGTTCTTTAAGAGAAGGTTTCTCCCTTCCAATAGGGGCCGTCATGTGAGACGGACGTGTGTGCACGTGTCGGGCTTTTGCCCGCACCCAGAAAGCAACTAAATGTAAGTACGATTCAGTCATTGAATTTATCTAACTTGAGGTCATTTTAAATTTCTGTTTCTTCATATTTTTTTCATTTTGTGTCTCCTTTGATTCACTTATAATTTTCCTTTCTTATGATGATGTGAATTCGATCCATGAACCCAAGTCCCTTCGTCATTGTTAACGATAGTTTAGAGAAGTCTCTGTGTTTATTTGTCATCCCTCCCTTGCATGTAATCGGTTTCATTTTTACGTAAATCTCTCAGGTCTGACCTGGAATCAGTGGTGAACCACAATACACGGATGTGCTCATCGTACCTTGTTTAGAGGGTACAGCCATTTTTGTTTACTTATTAATTGGGACAGTCACTACAATTTTGTGTTCGTGTAAGGTTGAGGATAAGTTTCTTGGCTATATGTTTGATAGTATATAGTTTTTAATTCATAAAGCTGTTGTTGATTCAGTGTGCTATTTTTCCGTATGACGTTTTTGAATGTTAAGTATCTGTCTTTGTCATTGTTGTTGACTTCATTCTAAGTTCCGTTGTGTTCTTGACGAGTTTGTCTATTAGTGTGTCACTGTGCTATATCTATGTGCATCTAATGAAATTAATCAATATCTTTTAGGTAGTCAGCCCGAAGGCTGGGTGGATCCTCAAGAAGTACCGCGGTTAGGTTATGTGGGTAGTGAACACTTTAGTATTGCAGTGTTTATATGCACGAAATCTTGATCAAGGGGTCGCGCTCAGTTCATAGTGTGATGTTTACGTTCGCCAAACAACATGCTCTACTGAGGCAAGGGTCATAGGATTAAAACTATAATTAAGAAAAGAAGTGACAAGACGTAAAATAATAACATAATTTAATGACTATTAGTGCAAAAAAAATTAATATAGACAACAACAAAATATTCCTCCCTGAATCTTCCCATGACAGAAATATCTATCAACGTTGAGGAGTCAGACGGATCTCCCCCTCATAAAAATGTGGATCCAAGTTCCACTAACTTGCATTGGGATTTTATGTACGCGTAATGACTAACTACGAGGGATGAGTACTTGGATGACTGTTCGTTTACATCGGGTAACAGCCACGATGCTAACGAACAATCATCTCGTAAATTAACGTTTACGGATATGGGACACAACACTAATAAAAACCCTTAAAAATTAATGCTGACACACAATCTAAAATCTAATATTTACAGGAATCTCCCTCGAGACCGTCCTTCAGTGCGATGACGCATCTGACAAATGAGCTGCCAACACGGCCAATTGCTCAATACACAAACAAGGAAAAGACAGCATCGCACGTGACTGCACGGGTCACTAATACGGAACATAAACATGGAATGAAACCAACAACAACAAAAACCTCACCAGCTGAGATTACCTTATATGAACAAAAATGCACGTTAAGCTAACGCTTCGGAGATTATAGTGATTCGTAGGCAACTCCCATTTATTTAAACAATTTTTATCATTGATCAGTTCTTATTCTGTATTTCAAGTAATTTTACGGAGCCAACAAGCACTCCACTAATGACCTTGATGCAATCCTTTCAGCCCGCCTTGTAAAAACAGCTTCCCCCTACCACAACTCTTGTCATCGTACAACTCCAGTGTGTAAAAATAACTTGACCACCTGTCCCGTTATCTCGTAGAATCAACAGCAACAAATCTCAGCCACATAAACATATGGTAAGACATTAATCGATATAGCCACATATGTCCTCGCAAGGTAACCATATGGACTCGGCACCAAGCTGACAGAAATCAGTCTACGCTGAAATTCCCGCTTGTAATGACCAATAAAATACACACACACACACTGCTGGGAATGACATAACACATTTTTCACACAGGTCGGTTGAATCAGAAGCTCACAATCTATTTAAAAATATTAAAACCTACGAGAGAGCTGACTGCTCTTCGCCACAACTCACATTGCTCCAACGGCAATAAACTAACTGAATCTGATCAATAATAAACATTACAAATATTAATTTACCCTCCAATCTACTGTATGATTATATTAATTCAGTCCTACTTCTGAAACACAATATATCTCCGAGAGACGTTTCTTAAATGCATTGCGTAAACATATGCGAACACGGTTGTCCACATAGTCACGTTAGTTAAAAAAAAAAAAACAGGAACTTACGACTAAGAAAACTTGTGCGAGCTGTTTCCATGCAAAAGGTGTGTCAGACCAAAACTAAATACACTACGTTAATCAACACAAGCAAGATATTTACAAACAAAATATGTCCCATATACCATAAGTTAACTTGTCAGATAATAAGAATATTATTCAGTACTCATCCTCTGCCAGTCACCGTCAGCGAACATCTGCTGCCATCTCCCTACTTAATGCTGCTTAGCTCGTCTCAAACATCTCGACGGAGTGTTGACAGTTCCAAACTTCTTCCAGGATAAGCGAAGTCATCTCTCGTGCTGATGCAAAAAGTTATAGATTATTACACACTCGATATCTGACTACTAAATTCACCGTTTTAGGTACTTCTTTCCCCAGAACAGTCTGTTGGCGAATTGTCGAAGATACTGTCCCTACAAAATAGTACTGTGACTATCTATCACACTGAATTTAACACACATTTGTATTAATAAAAATCTGTGTCCTCATGACACGCAAAGTACAAGTGCCTACGTCCTTAGACGCGCAAAATATAATATTAAACTGTGTCTCCCGACACACACAATGTAATAAGTATACGTCCTCAGACGCACAAAATGTAATAACAACCTACGTCCTCAGACGCACAAAATATAATAATAACCTCCGTCCTCAGACGCACAAATTGTAATAATAATGTCTTGGCTCTTCACGCCACTTATAAATGAACTGGCCCTAGGTATCGATAGAGGGGGAAATTATATAAAAATTTCTCAAAATAATAGTGGTACAGGAATGAAACAAATATCACTGAACTCGTAAAATTGCGCAGGTCAAGAATATGCCCATTAATTCAAGAATCGATCGTAGAGATGTTGTCTAGCCGATCTCCCGCGTTAATACTCGCTATAGCGTGCCCAAGCTAGACTTGGCGCGTTCGTAAGCATTCATCTTCCATTGGTTCCACTTTTTCAATATGTTCGCGGTTTTTATCAGACCTCGGCCTCGTAGGAGTGTCCAGTAGTACCATCAGCCACTCACGTTACTGCATTATATTTTTTCTAGGCGCGAATAGTACAATGAACATGCCATAAGCGTGTCTCACCACGCGTCCCTTCTATTTTGAGGTAGCCACCACCTGTCCTTCTGAAACATTGCCAGGCTCTTCCTTGTTACAATCCTTAAGTATTCAGCCTTTTGTCAAACTGCTGCAGGTATGTTCCCACTGTTTCCAACAAATGCTTGAAGTTTCCTCATCTTCGTCTGGCTATTTCATGACGCTGGTCGAAATATTAATTAATTGTAGAAATAAAACATCGAATCATTTATCCATCAGAGGATAAAGGGTTCACAACTCCTCCACTCACAAAATTTCGAACTTAGGATAAAGTCGATAATTTTTAAAAGACTTCCGTAGGCCAATTTGTTTTATTTCAGGATCACCCCTTTTCTATTACTTGGTCTAGCCGCTCCTGTCTTGAATGGCATTTACTCGTTTATTTCCTGCTTGGTCCTCACCCTCTCAACTGCTTGCGTGACGCGCTGATGCCTTGGGCAACACTCTGCCCGTCTCGTTAATGTTTGTCAACACCATCTCCACTTCCTTCTTCACGTGCCGTACTCAACTGCCCCCCGTCCACTTGGTTGATATAGGACGTCCATATATTTAAACTGCATCATTATTTCGGCGCTCCCATGGTTCGCTTCTTCGATACGTTTTTAAGTTGGCTGCATTGTAGACCAACATTGTTCCTGTGCTTAACTCTTTCACTCTGTATGCATTATTTCCTAGGTTTCTTACAATAGAATAGGGTCCTATGAACTTTTCACAGAATTTGCTGAAGATCTTCTTCTCTGGATCAGATGTAGCGGGTCGTTTCACCAAAACGAGCTGGTTGATTTCTAGATCACGGTGAAATCTCTTATTTCTCACTCGCCGTAATCTGCGATCTGCTTGCTTTCTCATGTAGGCTCTCGTTCTCTCTATTCGCAGGTCAGGTGCTATCATGGGATCTTGTGGGCATTTAATGATGCTTTTCCACGTTCTCACTGGATACTCGTTTTTGTGTAAGACCATAGGGATCTGTCCTGTTGACTCGTGCCTGGTAGAATTCATACATGTCTCTACATCCTTAATTTTATCCACCCACTTATGATGTTCTTTGGGAATGAAGATTCTCAAGTATGATGTTACACATTTTATTGCTCGCTCACTTGGATTAGCTTGGGCATGTCGGATTCTGCTTAAAACGTGTTTTATACCCATGTCCTCCATACCTTTCTTGAATTCGGCGCTTGTAAAATAGCTGCCATGGTCTGACAATATAAATTCTGGTTTTCCAAGGATTGGAATAACTCTATTTCGAATACGACTGGGTACTTGTTTCGATGTAGTTTTCTGAATGGGGCATAATAGGACAAACTTAGAAAACACATCAATGCACACTAGCAAGTGACGGCAACCTCGCCTACCTTTCGGGATTGGGCCGAAACAGTCCAGGGCCACTAGCTCGCAGGGTTTTTGAGGTAGCAATGGCCTAGGATACTGCCTCATTAAATAGTTATTGGGCTTTGTCCTCTGACAAGGATCAAAAGTCGTAATGACGTCACATATAGTTGTTCTCATACGTGGCCATGTAAATGTCTCTCCTATTGTCGCTTCGCACTTGTCTACTCCGACGTGTCCGTAACTTTCGTGAGAATGCCATGTCAATCCTCGCTGTAAAGATGCAGGTACAAGTATGCGTAACTTGGTGTGGTCATTATCTACCCATTTGTGCAGCAAATTGTTGACATAAACATATCTTCCTTCCTTTGCTTTCGCTTCTCGAAATGCAGGTGTTCCTGTAGGTAGCTGCTTTCTAAAGTATTGAATTAATAGCATCATCCATGGTTCCGCTTCCTGTTCTCGCTGTATCTCACGTAACTCCTCCAAGAATTCCCGGTCCTTCGGTGTTAACTCCAAGTGTTGTACCATCGCTGATTCTTCAACATCAAGCTCTGGGTTCCTGCTGAGTGCATCCGGAATCACGTTCATCTTCCCTGGACAATGTTCAATCTCAATGCTAAATTGCTGAATATATATAGACCAACGTGTCACACGTTCGCTTGCCATCGACGTCTTAAACAAGAATGTTAGTGCCTTGTGATCAGTCCTGACAACAATGGGGTAACCATAAATTATTCGTTTCCATTGTTGAAGCGCATGACGGATGGCCAACAGCTCTAGTTCCGTTACAGTATAATTGCGCTCGTGCTTACGCAATTTTCGGCTGACAAATGCCAAATATGTTTTATGTTGCAGGTTAGCTGGATCTTCTTGGTAGAGCATGGCACCTATACCAATTAGTGAAGCATCCGCTTGGATTATAAATTTGTGCTTGAAATCTGGATATCCTAACTTAATGCAGTTTTCCAGTAGCTGTTTTGTTGCTTGGAACGCCTTCTCGCATTCCGCATTCCACAACCATTTATTATTCTTTTTTAGCATTTCCTGCATTGGAGCTACAGTCTCCGTGTAACCTGGACAGTTTTCTTTAAAGAATCCCGTTACGCCTAAGAAAGCCCGAATGTGCTTGACTCTCGTTGGTGTAGGGAAATTCTTCATCGCTTCGATCTTAGCTGGGTTTGGCTTCACTCCCTCCTTGCCAATGATGTGACCCAAATATAAGATCTCGCTCTTGAAGAAATGCGATTTCTTCAGGTTTACTTTGAAATTTGATGCATTAAGGTTGCCTAATACTTTATCTAAATTTTCCATGTGAATTTCAATGTTGTCCGATGCCAGCAGAATGTCATCAATGTAGCGCACCGTCATCACCTTAACTTCCTTGGTTAGATTCCGATCCAGGGCTCGGATTAAAGCACAGCCCGCTGTTTTGACTCCGAAAGGCATTCGGACGAAGCAAAACGTTTGGTTATCGAATAGGAAGCCAGTTAGAAGCTGTGACTACTCATCCAATTCAATATGGTGGAAACTGGACGTCAAATCAACTGATGAATAAATGCTCTTGTTCTTAAAGCCTTTTAGTACGTCTCTGATAATTGGCGCTCTACCATACTCAGGAAAAATGAGTCTCATGTTGAGATTTCTGGCATCTAAACAAAGTCTAATAGATCCATTTGGTTTTGTGACTGCCAAAATCGCATTTATATAAGGTTTAGGTGTCTTCCTTATCACTCCAGCTTGTAACATCTCATCTATAATGACCTTGACTTGACCACGATATTTTTCCGGAATTGGGTACAATCTACTTTTGAAAGGTGACCAATCCTCGACTTGCATTGGATATTTAAAATTTAATATTTTTCCAGGTACTGTATCGAATACTGCTTTGTGCTTCCTCAAAATCTCTTCCAGTTGTTTTCTATGTTCACCCCCAAGTTGAATGTAATTGAGCCGCTCCTGTAGTAACTCTTCAAATTGTGCATCACTGTAATCTCTTTCCGTTAATAAAGACCATATCTCCTGGGATTCACTCTCCTCATCTAGTTCCACAACAGGTCCTTCTATGATGTTATCTTCTGCCTTTCGTATCTCCTCTTCCGTCTCTTCTGATATTGCTTAGAATGCCCAAGAATTTACATCTCTTCCGGTAGTGATTTCATCCATATGCAATCCCACGTTCTTCAGTTGATCATACTCTCTAAAACTGACTGTATTCTTGTGCAAATCTATCACTGCTTGATAGTCGCAAATGAAATTTGCACCAAGAATTATATTGAAATTCATCTTTGCCATGATAATGAATGTTTGCCCAAAAGTGTGTTCCAATATGTTCAGCTCTAAGTATGCCTGACGTTTACAAGTGACGGTGCGTTCAGGAATAACACCCCTCACTTTGAGTTGTGGTACGGGAATCACAGGAATATTCTGACTCCGTCCCAACTCTCGAACCAAGGCCTCCGATACCAGACTGATCTGCGACCCCGTATCCAATAAACATCTTATATTAATTCCACCAATCCTCGCGTAAATAATGGGTAACTGCCTAATTTCATCGTTCCGTGGTTTCACCGTCTCCTCCAGGCAATCTTCTGGCAAAGCAATCCATTCTTGTATGTTCGCTACTATCCATCCATCTTCAACTTCCGATTGTTGGGTTTGTAGACTGTCTTCCTTTATCCAAATTTAGCATTTTTTTTAGCTCCGCTGCGACTCCCGTCATCATTTTGTCGCCCACGCCCCTGATATTCCTCTTGTCTCAGTAGACTTCCAGCTTCCTCAGTATGTGTGTCTGGATTCTTCATGTTCCCAATGGCTTTCTCCCATCGTCCTTGCTCTCCACCTTGACTAGCGTGTAATTCCTCTAGGTAATTTTGTGATTGAGCGTGCCTATCATCCCAGTCATTTCGATAATTACGTGCCTCTCCTTGATTTTGATCTCTCCTTCCTTTCCATCTTTGATTCCCTTTGTAATTACCGTATCTTCCATAAGGCCTCTCATTTCTTCGATTTTCACGCCATTGTTGATACCCTCTCTGTTGATATCTATTGTTGCCTTGATATGACCTATTGTTATAGTTATTCTCGTTACGCTGGTACGGTCTGTTTTCTACCTCTTCCGGGTTTCGCCTAGGTGTGGATGTGCTTGTATTTGTACCCTGCGTTTTAGTGTTCGCCTGTTTTGGTTTTATGACCTCTGTCGTATTTACTAACTCCAGTTGTCTATCTCCTCTATAATGATTATGAGATGTAGTCTCATCTATCTGGCGTAATATCTGTTCTGCATGTAAGGCCGTACTAACGTTCGCTGCGACTAGTACTTGTTGCACGTTGACTGGTAATTGCCGCGCTATAGTCATCACCAGATCCGCTTCATTTAAAGGGTAATCAAGGTCGCGAAATTTTAGCATTTGCATGTTAAAGAAATCTGAGTATTTCGTTTGCTGGGTAGTTTGGTATTTCCTAGAGTAAAGCTCCATTCTTAAACTCTGTTGTAATGCCGGCGACCAGTACTTGCGCAGAAACGCGATTTTGAAATCTGCCATAGTTCCAAATGTATATTTGAAGCTTAAAAACCATGTAAGGACATTTCCTGATAAAAATCTCTCCATCATCCTTAACCTACGTGCTTCAGGTACCCCAGTGTCATTGTAATGATCTTCAATTTCTTTAATAAAGGCTTTAGGTGTCACCCCTGAATTCTCCGTGTATTTCTGCGGTTTATAATCGTTCGAGCGAATTACTTGGATAAGTTGTGTGGGCTGATGACCGTCCTGTGGCGTGGAACTCCTTTCAATATTCTTGCGAAACCCCTCCGTGTTTGTCGTTAATGGGCTCTCTGTCTGAGTCGGACTTCCTGCTGTGCTCGTACCCTCCGGGCTATTTGAGTCGTCCTGCTTATCTTTCATTGTTCCCGTTTTAAATATCGAGGATTGTTCTATCGACCTCAGTTCAGCTTTAATGATCCTGTCTGTTTGTTCTTTAAGTTTATTCTTAATTTCTTGTTCCAATGCTTGAATACGAGTATGATTTTCGCCTACTGTCTGATCTTTCCTCTTTAGAATCGATATTCATTTTTCGCCAATCTTTTCTTATTTGCTCCTTAATCGTGCTTACTTTCTCCTCAATCTGGCTTTTAGTGTCATCCTGATTGCTTTCTATCTGGCTTTTCATTTCTTCCAATCTCGCGCTATTTTCGTCGATGGTATTCTGTAATTGATCCTGATCCGCTTCTAGGCTTTTCCATTGCTCTGCTGATTTTATTTCGAGACAGTCCATATCTTTAATTATGCCGGATACATACTCATCTACCGCTGATAATTGTTGTTGAATGACCTTGCCGCTTTTTTCCATTTCCTTAAATCGTCCTTCCAACTTATCCTGAGCTATCTTGACCTCGCTCGTACTCATAGTGCATGCTAGTTCAATTTGCTCTAATTTACCTAACACCGTTTCATCCAGAATGCTAAGTTTTTGATCAAATATAATTTCCATTTTCTTAATCTGATCTAATTGTTTTTCATTGTTTTTACTAACGTCTAGGGCCAGCAATACCATCTGTTGATTAGTGTGATCCTTCATCTCTGCGGTTAACGAAGCTAATTGGTTCGTGTTTTTAACATTCTGCGCCTCTAACTGCGAATTTATAGTGTCATTGATTTCACTTTTGAATAATCTAGCTTGTTCCGCCTGATATTCATTTTGTTCAATCCTACTGTTGTTTATTTGTTCAGATAATTTCGCGTTTAATAATTCGCTCTGTTCTGATAGTTTAGTGTTTAATGATTCACTCTGTTCCAATAGTTTAGTGTTTAATGATTCACTCTGTTCAGATAGTTTAGTGTTTAATGATTCACTCTGTTCAGATAGTTTAGTGTTTAATGATTCACTTTGTTCGGATAGTTTAGTTTTTAGTGAATCATTCTGCTCAGACAATTTGTTTATAGACTCACTTTGTTCTAACATACTATTGTTTATTGATTCCCTTTGTTCGGATAGTTTAGTGTTTAGTGTTCACTCTGTTCCGCCAATTTAGTGTCCAACAATTCCTGTGTCCTCCTAGCCGCATTTTCAATGATTTCTTGAATCTGATCTACTGTTGCCATGTTATACACTTTATATGAGACATTAGCGAAATGACATAAAGCAATGCCCCCTGACACACACATACAATCCCCATGCACATTTAATTCCTTTACCCTACTCAGTTCATTTATAATTTACATTTAATCCCACTAGTCAATCGCATCTATGAGTGGTTCTAATTTTACTCAATTTAATTTAAACCCAAACACTTATTCAGTCATTAAATTGTTATCCTGATCTGATATTAACACTGACTAATTAACAAAGTATTAATTGTCATTTAAGGCTACCAGCCTCCTAACATTTTCATGAGTTTGACTTTCTAAACAAATCTAGTTTTAACTTTAATCATTGGGCGCCGATATCACGTATATTATTTTTACTTTAATTCAATTGACAAAAACGTGAACCGTATTTTACATTGCAAACTCCTGATTTTAATTTATATTTCACACAGTTGGCGGTATCCTCTTCGCCTCAATTACTTTTAATAAAATATCACTTTCCGGTGATTAAAATACTGTCATATCTGCCTCCAATTGTGGCCTGTCAGTTTTACTCAAATACGCCAAATAAATGTGTTCCAGCAGCGAACCAGCAACAAAATTACACTTTCATTGTTGCGTCAGTTTGTAAACCCAACTACGCCTACATTGACATGTGCAATTTCTTTGCCGCTACACCACAGAGAACCGCCCCACTCTTGGCCGCGCCAGTTTACCTCCTATGAACCCTTTAGTATTGCAGTGTTTATATGCAAGAAATCTTGATCAAGGGGTCGCGCTCAGTTCATAGTGTGATGTTTACGTTCGCCAAACAACATGCTCTACTGAGGCAAGGGTCATAGGATTAAAACTATAATTAAGAAAAGAAGTGACAAGACGTAAAATAATAGCATAATTTAATGACTATTAGTGCAAAAAAATGAATATAGACAACAACAAAATATTCCTCCCTGAATCTTCCCATGACAGAAATATCTATCAACGTTGAGGAGTCAGACGTATCTCCCCCTCATAAAAATGTGGATCCAAGTTCCACTAACTTGCATTGGGATTTTATGTACGCGTAATGACTAACTACGAGGGATGAGTACTTGGATGACTGTTCGTTTACATCGGGTAACATCCACGATGCTTACGAACAATCATCTCGTAAATCAACGTTTACGGATATGGGACACAACACTAATAAAAACCCTTAAAAATTAATGCTAACACACAATCTGAAATCTAATATTTACAGGAATCTCCCTCGAGACCCTCCTTCAGTGCGATGACGCATCTGACAAATGAGCTGCCAACACGGCCAATTGCTCAATACACAAACAAGGAAAAGACAGCATTGCACGTGACTGCACGGGTCACTAATACGGAACATAAACATGGAATGAAACCAACAACAACAAAAACCTCACCGGCTTAGATTTCCTTATATGAACAAAAATGCACGTTAAGCTAACGCTTCGGAGATTATAGTGATTCGTAGGCAACTCCCATTTATTTAAACAATTTTTATCATTGATCAGTTCTTATTCTGTATTTCAAGTAATTTTACGGAGCCAACAAGTACTCCACCTATGACCTTGATGCAATCCTTTCAGCCTGCCTTGTGAAAACAGCTTCCCCCTACCACAACTCTTGTCATCGTCCAACTCCAGTGTGTAAAAATAACTTGACCACCTGTCCCGTTATCTCGTAGAATCAACAGCAACAAATCTCAGCCACATAAACATATGGTAAGACATTAATCGATATAGCCACATATGTCCTCGCAAGGTAACCATATGGACTCGGCACCAAGCTGACAGAAATCAGTCTACGCTGAAATTCCCGCTTGTAATGACCAATAAAATACACACACACACACTGCTGGGAATGACATAACACATTTTTCACACAGGTCGGTTGAATCAGAAGCTCACAATCTATTTAAAAATATTAAAACCTACGAGAGAGCTGACTGCTCTTCGCCACAACTCACATTGCTCCAACGGCAATAAACTCACTGAATCTGATCAATAATAAACATTACAAATATTAATTTACCCTCCAATCTACTGTATGATTATATTAATTCAGTCCTACTTCTGAAACACAATATATCTCCGAGAGACGTTTCTTAAATGCATTGCGTAAACATATGCGAACACGGTTGTCCACATAGCCACGTTAGTTAAAAAGAAAAACAGGAACTTACGACTAAGAAAACTTGTGCGAGCTGTTTCCATGCAAAAGGTGTGTCAGACCAAAACTAAATACACTACGTTAATCAACACAAGCAAGATATTTACAAACAAAATATGTCCCATATACCATAAGTTAACTTGTCAGATAATAAGAATATTATTCAGTACTCATCCTCTGCCAGTCACCGTCAGCGAACATCTGCTGCCATCTCCCTACTTAATGCTGCTTAGCTCGTCTCAAACATCTCGACGGAGTGTTGACAGTTCCAAACTTCTTCCAGGATAAGCGAAGTCATCTCTCGTGCTGATGCAAAAAGTTATAGATTATTACACACTCGATATCTGACTACTAAATTCACCGTTTTAGGTACTTCTTTCCCCAGAACAGTCTGTTGGCGAATTGTCGAAGATACTGTCCCTTCAAAATAGTACTGTGACTATCTATCACACTGAATTTAACACACATTTGTATTAATACAAATCTGTGTCCTCATGACACGCAAAGTACAAGTGTCTACGTCCTTAGACGCACAAAATATAATAATAACCTGTGTCTCCCGACACACACAATGTAATAAGTATACGTCCTCAGACGCACAAAATGTAATAACAACCTACGTCCTCAGACGCACAAAATATAATAATAACCTCCGTCCTCAGACGCACAAATTGTAATAATAATGTCTTGGCTCTTCACGCCACTTATAAATGAACTGGCCCTAGGTATCGATAGAGGGGGAAATTATATAAAAATTTCTCAAAATAATAGTGGTACAGGAATGAAACAAATATCACTGAACTCGTAAAATTGCGCAGGTCAAGAATATGCCCATTAATTCTAGAATCGATCGTAGAGATGTTGTCTAGCCGATCTCCCGCGTTAATACTCGCTATAGCGTGCCCAAGCTAGACTTGGCGCGTTCGTAAGCATTCATCTCCCATTGGTTCCACTTTTTCAATATGTTCGCGGTTTTTATCAGACCTCGGCCTCGTAGGAGTGTCCAGTAGTACCATCAGCCACTCTCGTTACTGCATTATATTTTTTCTATGCGCGAATAGTACAATGAACATGCCATAAGCGTGTCTCACCACGCGTCCCTTCTATTTTGAGGTAGCCACCACCTGTCCTTCTGAAACATTGCCAGGCTCTTCCTTGTTACAATCCTTAAGCATTTAGCCTTTTGTCAAACTGCTGCAGGTATGTTCCCACTGTCTCCAACAAATGCTTGAAGTTTCCTCATCTTCGTCTGGCTATTTCATGACGCTGGTGGAAATATTAATTAATTGTAGAAATAAAACATCGAATCATTTATCCATCAGAGGATAAAGGGTTCAGTAGATACCCACAAAAACCCAAGGCAGCGCTATATTGAGGCATAATAGGCAATAAGAGGAGTG
The DNA here is from genome assembly GCA_946902985.2 of Meconema thalassinum. Taxonomy (NCBI): domain Eukaryota; kingdom Metazoa; phylum Arthropoda; class Insecta; order Orthoptera; family Tettigoniidae; genus Meconema; species Meconema thalassinum. The sequence continues at coordinate 802,612,995 of OX336390.1, read as the reverse complement.
AGGTAGTTTGTCATTGCTTTCCTCACTGAGTCAGAACAGCAGTACTAACCCTATGAGTAGAACTTTTACCCACTGGCATATTACAATATGTTTCGTGGTTATGACAACTCATTATGCCCTTTGGGTAAGAACTGTGGCTTTCATTTTCAGGTTTTCTGAAAGTATAAAATAGTTTTCCATAATAGAAAATCGCAGACATATAGTTTTTAAAGATCGTTGTTAACAAAATTCCAAAAGATACAGTATATGTTACCATATTTTTTAGACTATTGTGAATGTGAGATTGTAGGCACAATACAACGGTTTTCTCACAAATATTTCCGCGATTGGTTGGTGGAAGGGGCTTTAAAATATACCTTCAACACATTGCTGAGTGTGTATTGATTTTTGTATATTCTATAACACGGTTTATCTTCTTATTCACATTCACAACGTGGGAAAATCTAGAAATAAATGCTTATCTATATATTTAAAACAGTAAGGTGATTTTTGTTACCACGAGATTGAGCGAACGACAGAACCGATTTACTTCGTAGAGCACTCTAACGAAAGCTCTTGGCCTCTAGATTTGCAGAGTGTCTATAAAATAAACAAATATATTACGGTATATTTTTGAAATAATATAGAAAATAGCAGAATTCTTTCCCCTCACGCATGTGCACAATCCGCCTGGGGACATGACAAAATGGCGGTGAGAAGTCCATTAAAATGTAAGTTATTTAATAAGCTTGCATGTAATTGAAAACATACATTAACCAAGTTCTGACAGTAAAATATAATAACAGTATGAACGTATACGAATGTGCAACATTGATTTATTTGGATAATGAAATGGATTATTTCTTTCAGACAGCGGCTTTTAATGATAAAGAATGGCTGCGTCTGCTGCTGACCAAGAGTGCGCGAGTAGCTATGTGGTTAAGGCGACAGACTGTGGTTACAAGGTTCACCGGTTCAATCCCAGCCCTCGCCGTTATTTTTTTTTACCACTGAAATATTGCTTAATCAAGGAGTATTAGTAAGGTTTTATGTCTGTTGAAGATACATATTTCTACATTCCCTCTCGGTATATTAGGTAGATTTCATTAGAAAGCTAACTATTGCAATGGGTACCATGTTTCGACTTCCGGAAAATTTCGACATATCTTCGCGTTTCACATCCCCCAGACCCCAAAACAACCGTCAGTTCAAAAGTTTATATATAATTTATGTATATATGTATCTATCTATCTATCTATCTATCTATCTATATATATATATATATATATATATATATCAGTTTCTTGTGGACACGATAACTGCCGTAATTTTGCACCAATCACTCTAAATTTTTTACATAATATGAATCCCTATAAAATCTCGGTCGAGTTCGTTAATGGGCAAAATCGGTCGAAGGGGGTGAAAATGGGGGTCTTTTTTCGAAAAAGTGAAATTTCGCTATAACTCTCTTAATACGTGAAATATCGAATCCATTCAAAGTTCATAATATGTGTCGGATAAGTGCCAAAAGTTTATGTCAAATAAGTTTTTTGATAGCACCAACCATTGACCAAAGGGGTGGAAAAAAGTGGGTTTTTCGGAAAACATTAATCATATCTCTCTTAATAGGCACAATATCAAAACCGTACAAAATGGAAAATATTCCCCTAATAATTACCTAAAACTTTTGTCTGAAAGAATTTTTGATACGACCCACCATTACGCCAAGGGATGAGAAAAATGATTTCGGAATTTTAAACAAGAAGTTCCGTGAAGAACTATACAGCCTACTTTTCATGTCAATGATTATTCTACAGAATATGAACCTATCTAGAATAATGACGAAATTAAGTTGCTAATATCGAAATTTCCAATTAGTTCGAAATACTGTATACCTGGCATAACGTATCCTAATAGAGCACTACAGTTGGCAGCCCTGATGACTGAATATATTCTTAGTTCCGTCTCTTAAGGTACAAAATACAAAATTTGGTTGAAGTCCAATGAATAGCATGGACGTTACATGCAGTTAAACATTGGATCTAACAGCGCGCGTAAAATCATGTTGGCAACAATGTCATGCATGTATTGGTCAGAAATAATCTGAAATAATATGATCTATTGTTGTGCCAATTTTGAATGAAATCCTTTAGTTAGTATAGAAGTTACATGCATTTTAAAATTGGACCTATCAGCAGGCTTAGAATCATGTTGGCAGCACTGACGTATATTAGTTACTCCAAATTCGTCTAGAATGCCAGGTACTATACGTGTGCAAAGTTTAGAGCTATTGGCTTGCATACGTTCTGATATATTGATATTAGGGTAACAAAAATAGGGACAGCACATATTAACAGTTGGCAGCACTGGTTGCTCCTTAGAATACGCATAGTCATATCCGTTATGGTACACATAGCACATACGAAATTTGGTTGAAATCCAAATGATAGTATGGAAGTTACATGTATTTAAAGTTGGACCTGTCAGCAGGCTTAGAATCATGTTGGTAGCACTGACGTATATAAGTTACTCCAAATTAATATAGAATGTCAGGTACTATACGTGTGCATAGTTTAAAGCTGTCGGCTTGCATACTTTCTGATATATTGGTATTTGGATAAAATAAATTAGGAGCATTTATTAACAGTTGGCAGCCCTGGTGGCTCTTAAGAATACGCTCAGTCATATCTGGTTATGTACACATACAACATACGAAATTTGGTTGAATTCCAATTGATAGTATAGAAGTTATATGCATTTAAGAATTGGACCTATCAGGAGGCTTATAATCATTTTGGCAACACTGCCATGTTTAGCCTCCTGGAAATTAAACTGAAATATTATGATCTGTACGTGTGCCAATTTTGAAATAGCTCCTATTCATACTTTCCAAGATATCCAACATGGAGCTCAAATTTCAATTGCGATTTTTTAGCAGTTGGTAGCACTGACATCATTTTCAAATATGGCCTTGAGATATTCAGGTATAGATCTTTACTGCTACCAAATTTTGTTTCGATTGCTGCAGCCGTTTAGGAGTTGATAGGGGGGGACACACACACAGCCAGACAGACAGACAGAAGGACAGACAGACAGACAGACAGACAGACAGACAGACGCACAGACAGACAGACAGACACACATTTGCCCGATCTCATAAGTCTACTTTTTCCTCATTTTTGCAAAATGTGAAAAGTAGGCTAAAAATGCCAAGTGCCATCAGAGGTTACCATAACAACGCTTTTAAATTGATAAGGGATGATCTATCAGAGGTTGCCAAGACAACGCCATTGACGAGATCACATTCATTTTTTGCCTACTTTTCACACTTTTCAAAAATGAGGAAAAAGTAGACTTATAAGATATATCCGGGAAAATGTGTCTGTCCTTCTGTCTGTCTGTCTGTCTGTCTGTCTGTCCTTCTGTCTGTCTGGCTGTGTGTGTGTGTGTGTCCCTATCAACTCCTAAATGGCTGCAGCAATCGAAACCAAATTTAGTATGAGTAAAGATGTATACCGGAATATCTCAGGCCCATATTTGAAAAAGATGCCAGTTCTACCAACTGCTAAAAAAACGCACTAGAAATTTGAGCTCCATGTTGGATATCTTGGAAGGTATACATGGGAGCTATTCTAAAATTGTCACACATGTAGATAATACTATTTCAGTTTAATTTCCAGGTGGCCATACATGACAGCGTTGCCAAAATAATTTTAAGCCTTCTGATAAGTCCAATTTTTAAATGCATATAACTTCTACACTATCAATTGGATTTCAATCAAATTTTGTATATAATATGTGTACATAAACATATATGACTGAGTGTATTCTTAAGAGCCACCAGGGCTGCCAACTGTTAATAATTGCTCTCTATTTTGTATTCAAATATATCAGAAAGTATGCAAGCCGACAGCTTTAAACTATGCGCACGTAAATTACCCGACATTTTAGATTAATTTGGAGTAACTTATATACGTCAGTTCTACCAACATGATTCTAAGCCTGCTGATAGGACCAGTTTTTAAATACATGTAACTTCTGTACCAACAAATGGATTTCATCCAAAATTGGCACAAAAATATATAATATTTCAGATTATTTCTGACCAGCACTCGCATGATATTGTTGCCAACATGCTTTTACGTGTACTAATAGATCGAATGTCTAAATCCATGTAACGTCCTTTGGACTTCAACCACATTTTGTATTCTGTACCTTAGGAGATGGAAGTAAGAATATATTCAGTCACCAGAGCTGCCAACTGTATTGCTCTATTAGGCTACATTATGCCTAGTATACCTTATTTCGAACTAATTAAGACATTTCGATATTAGCCACTTAATTTCGTCATTATTCAAGATAGGTTCATATACTGTAGATTAATCTATGGCATGAATCTTAATTTTAAGAAAAGTAGGCTCTTTAGTTCGTCACGGAACTTCTTGTTCCATCTGCCTATGAGGGAAGTGGCTAACTGGTAGCATGCTGAACTTCTATGCCCAAGGTGCTGGTTCAAAGCCGGACAAAGTCGCCGGATTTTCTAAGAGCGCTAAAAATCCGTCAGCATGCTTTCCTTCGGAGGGGAAGTTACAACGTTCGTTGCAAGTTGCTGGTTGCGGTGGCATCTAGCAGCCAAGTTCACAGCTAGGTGTCGTTGACGTTAGTATTTGGTACAAAATTAGGTACTACTACTTAAAATTGACCGTCTGCAGACCTTACCTGAATTACAGACTAATACAGTCATCACAAATAACACCGTTTATCAGACAGATTCTACACACACCCAATGTACACGGGGTTACATGACCACCTTGTCGCAGCCCCTAAACTGAGGAACCAACCAACATCTCTGCGGGAGATAAAATTTTGCGTGAAGAAGTAACAGACTGTTAGATAGTTACACATTAGTTCCAAACCTTGCATAAGGACAGTGTGATCACAAGTATAAAAATGAACCCAAAATGACAAGAAGGTTACCATCCCCATAAGACAGTAAAATGTTAAAAGTATGCATAGAAAGACGAAAAAATGTTAACTAACCTCCAATTGTAAAATACTTTCTCGCAATAAATGAGGTCTGTTCCTCCTACGAAAACCTGCATATTTTGCCTATTATAGCCTATCCCCTAGTTTGCCCGGTGAAATCTACCTCCGACTTCCGGCGTGCCGAGAGGATTTTTTTTTTGAATTAATATAGAAAATAGCAGAATTCTTTCCCCTCACGCATGCGCACAATCCGCCTGAGGTCATGACAAAATGGCGATGAGAATTCCATTAAAATGTAAGTTATTTAATAAGCTTCCATGTAATTGAAAACATACATTAACCAAGTTCTGGCAATAAAATATAATAACAGTATGAACGTATACGAATGTGCAACATTGATTTATTTGGATAATGAAATGGATTATTTCCTTCAGACAGCAGCTTTTGAAGATAATGAATGGCTGCGTCTGCTGACAAAAAAGATTGCACGAGTAGCTATGTGGTTAAGGCGACAGACAGTGGTTCCTATGTTCGCCGGTTCGATCCCAGCCCTGGCCGGTATATATATATATATATTTTTTTTTACCATTGAAATATTGTTTAATCAAGGAGTATTAGTAAGGTTTTATGTCTGTAAAAGATACATATTTCTACATTCCCTCTCAATACGTTTTATTTCCGTTTTACCATTCCATTACAGCATGTGATCAAAAGAGCAAACTGTTGTCCTCTAGCCGGCCATGCCTCAGTATGCCGTTTAAATATCTGCAATCAGTTTCTATAACTGACAACAGATGGCAGTACATCGCCTATATAGTTCCAGTAACTCACAGCAGATGGCAGCACCATTGCATCGATATAAAGCGGAAGGAAGCTTGTAGTTTAACGTGACCATTAATCTCGCGATCATAAGCCACGGGACCTCCGTTTTACGTGGAATCCGAACCACAGGACGTGGCATTTCACATCGAAAATCTCACATGCAGTGACCGGGAATCGAACCCGGTCCGCCTTGGTGAGAGGCTTGCATCGATATATTTAAAACCCAAGACATGGCACGTTTTCACGTGATGGAGAATTATAAAGGAGGGGAATATTTAAGAAGGGAAATTTTGAGGAACATTAACCGAGAGTTGAATGTGTAGGCTATGTTGTTTATGTACCTTAATATTGCAATTTCTTCCCAATGCTTCGGTGGTCAAGTTATTAGCGTCCTAGACTAAAAGTTATAATTATGCATCGTCGATATACTCTTAAATTATTAAAGAAAAAAGTAGTTTTCCAGGCACTCGCGCGTGTCCACAATTGCTTTCGCCATAAGAGACACTTGGCAAACATAATTCGTTTGAAGGGCTCCGACATCGTGGTCACTCAGCCCCGTGTACTTGGGTGTGTATGTGTGAAATTTTCTCTCATAACCTGTGTTATTGTGATGGCTGCATTACTGTGTGTATTTGCAATTAAGGTGGTAAATGGCAAGGAGATGGCCAAGGCCTTAAGTTAGGAACCATCCCGGTATTTGCCTTAAGTGGAAGTGGGAAACCACGGAAAACCACATCCAAGATTGTCGAGGTGGGAATTAAACCTTCCTCTTCTTAGTTATACCTCAAGAGACTGAATGTGCCCCGTTTTTGCCCTCAGACCAGAATTCAATTTCTTGGCAGAGCAGGAAATGTAACCCGGGTCTCCGGGGCGATAGACAAGAATAGGTGGGCCTCCATGTGTTAATACGATTTTTGACATGCACGGGACATAGAATTCAAAAACTGCCTCCATTAGGGTGACTGCCGAAGTGAGTATTGAGTATAGGCCTATGGTCGTTACAGTAGTTGGCGAACTGATTCTATGTTCCCCTGCAAAATGTACTGTCATAACCTATAACAGGTGATGGAAATTGCTTATTTAGAGCAGTTTCGTACTGTTTATAACAAAATGAAGAACGTCATTCTGAGCTGCGTTTTCAAGCTATCGCAAAAAATTTCGCTGGCAGGAACAATTATAAGGAATTTATTTTAAGCGATCAGTCTCATCGCATTCTCCTCACCAACCAACTTGAGTATGAAAGTCTCTGGACGGTCATGTTGAACTTCATTGTATAAGACAATTGTTTAATGATTATTTGTTTAGAGTACTGAGTCTAACTACGCAGTTGATTTCGGCAATGGAAGTATTATTTGCATTTTATATTTAGCGGCTCCGTTATTGCAGGACACTATAGTGTTATCGAATAATACGAAGCCACATTTAAAATCCAATATAAATAGGCCATTTCAGAAACAATTCCAGTTATTATGCAGTACAGTGTACTGTAAGGTCTTTGACGATCAAATGTAAACATTGTTCTACATTGTACTTCTCTTGCGTAAAATCTATGCGTGGTTACTTTGGTCTTTACTGTTGTGAGGGTAAAATTGATCTGCTGGAATATAAAATATTTGCCAAGCTGCAACAATGAAATGATATTAATTTAAAAGTCATTGAACTTATATCCAGTAGTTCAAACACATACATCAGCGTTAACAGATTGGATACTGAAGATGAAAGCCAGCTACTTCATTTCCCTATTATTGAATTTTTCAATTCCTTGGAATTAAGTGATTCGCCTCCACTTACTCCGAACGTTTGAGCCATAGTTATGCTCCTTAGAAATCTGAACGTTTCCCAAGGATTCATATATGGTAATATATTAATTGTAAGAAATATGTAAGAAATTGCTTGGATTCGGATATAATAGGTGCAGTAATATTAGGCAGAGAGCTCAAATCCTACGACTTGATTTAACACCTTCCGATAAAACACTTCCAGGTACAGTACATTTTCTTTTAATAGGCAACAATGTCCTATTCGCTCGGCCTACTTTATCACAATCAATCAAGCTCAAGGAGAAACTCTTTAACGTATTTTGCTATTTACCTCATCACGTTTTAAGTCATGACCAGCAGGATAGTGAAGGTACAAAAAAGGTCCTGTATGGGATGGTAAAGAATAAGAGGCGGAAGGATACTACGGATTATGTCAGAATGGTGAACAAAAGGGGACAAGGGATAGAAAATAGGGAAGAACTGAAGAAAATGTGGAAAGAATATTTTGAAGAACTCCTGAACCCAATGGAAACCACGGCGAGGAAGAAGAAATCGGGGAAGAGGTACAGTAGATGAACTGCCAACAGAAAAGGACTTAACATGGAAAGAAGTGGAAGATGCAGTGAGGAAGATGTAAGGAGGGAAGGCACCGGGTGTGGATGAGTTGAGTGTGGAGATAGTGAGAGCAGCAGGAGAGGTGGGGATACAATGGTTGTACCGAGTGATGAAGGCAGCATGGAAGGAAAGGAAGACCCCAGAGGACTGGAAAAAGGGAATAATTGTCCCGATCTTCAAGAAAGGTAGTAGAACAGAATGCAGAAACTATCGGGGAATAACACTGATGAGTCATTGTGCAAAGATGTTTGAGAAAGTTTAGAAAGGAGAATTAGGACAAGGATAGAAGGAGGGATGAGGGAAGAACAACATGGCTTCAGAGCAGGAAGGTCCACAGTGGATTTGATTTTTGCTGTAAGTCAGTTACAAGAACAGCACTATGGATATGGAACAGATCTACTGATGGCCTTCCTGGACATTGAGAAAGCATATGACAGTTTATGCAGAAACAAAGTATGGAAGTCCCTGGAGGATAGAGGAGTAGAAAAATGGACTATAAGGAGGATAAAAGAGATGTACAAGGGAAGCGTGAGCTGTGTGAAAGTGGGAGGAGAGAGATCGGACTGGGTGGAACAGAGAAACGGCCTGAAACAAAGAAGTGCACTGTCACCGTTACTTTTCATTGTGGTGATGGATGACATAATGACCCGAGCGGCACAAGTAATTGGGGAAGGAAAGATGAAAGCAATGGTGTTTGCGGATGATTTGATGATTGTGGAAACAAGGAGGAGGAGGTACAGGAACAGTTGGACGTGTGGGAAGGAATAATACAAGGATATGGGATGAAATTTAGCATAAAAAAGAGTGAGATGGTGATCACAGCAAGGAAGAAGGAAAGGACCACAACGGGAATAACAATTGGTGGGGAGCAGCTGAAGAAAGTGGAGAGTTTCAAGTACCTGGGAAGCCTGATACAAGAGAATGGAAGAAACGGTAGAGAAATAAATGAGCGGGGGAGACAGGCAGAAGCATTCCGGAGGAGTGTGAGAAGCATGTTATGGAGCAGGGATGTCCCTCAGAACAGCAAGTAGATCATATATCGTACTATGTCCCTATCCTGACGTATGCCTCGGAGACCTGGGTTATGAAAGGAAGGGAGAAGAGCAAAATACAGGCCAGTGAGATGAGGTTCTTGAGAAGCAGTATTGGAGCTACAAAGAGGGACAGAATAAGAAATGAGAGGACCAGAGAATTAATGAAGGAGCAACCATTACAGGATGGTATAGAGAAATCTAGACTTAGATGGTATGGACATGTAAAACGAATGGAGGAGAAGAGGATACCCAGGAGGATACACGAGACGAAGTGGGAAGGAAAGAGACCAAGAGGGAGACCGAGAGACAGGTGGCTGAAGGGGGTGGAAGAAAGCGTGAAGAAGAGAGGAGAAGACTGGACAAGGGTGGAGGCTGAGAGATGGTGGGAAGACAGAAGACGTTGGAGAGGCTTGTGTTCCAAACAGACCCGGCCAGTGGCTGGAAACTGTGCAAGGTGATGATGACCTCATCACGTTTTCAGTCATGACCAGTAATATGTTGCAATGCTGAGAGTGCTATCTTTTCACGCCCTTAAAGTTGCAATAGTGCTAAAAAGTAAACGTACAAAGAATGTAACTTTTATAAGAAGCTTCTTCAGTAAATTTGTTTTCCATTGTCCGTCATGTTTTGACGGGTTTCATCTAGTAACTATTATTATTATTATTATTATTATTATTATTATTATTATTATTATAACTCCCGACATTTCCTAAAGTAGAAAGAGAAAAACAATGGAAAAATACTGTTAGTATAATGGCTAAGGTAGGAATCGATCCCACCTCTTGCCAGTTCTGCCTTACAACACTGAGTGTACCCCATTCCAGCCCTCGGACCAGAATAAAATTCCTTAGCTCAGCCAGAAATCGGGAACGGAGTCCCAGTACGTATCCTGAGACCACCGAAGACGATCTACCATGTTTCAACCGGTTAATGATAGTATGAAATGGTGTGACGAGACATCGAATATAGAACGTGCATATGGAGGCTATCGCTGCAGCTTTGAAGTATAATAATCTGAACTATCTGGAGGTTAATATTCTGTGCCTTTCAATAACAAATTGTGGTGACCATGGAGAAAGAATGGTTGTGTTACTCTACATACTCTATCCAACATCCCTGTATCTTGTGTAGTTAGCCCATCTCATGGCGTAGTGCTTACATTCTTGGCTGTTATTTCCGAGGTCCTGGTTCGATTCCCAATTCTGCAAATCAATTTATTTCTGGTCTGAGAACTCAAACGGGGAGCATTCAGCCGTATGAGGCAGAACTGAGGAGAGGTGGGGGCAATTCCCACCTCAGCCATCCTAGAAGTAATTTTCCTTGGTTTACCACTTCTATTCCAGACAAATGCCGGGAAGTGCCTAACTTAAGACCATGGCCACCTTATTCCCAATCCTAGCCCCAATTACAAATACAAACACACTAACACAGGTAGGTCAATAATACAAGTTATCAGAAAAATTATACATCGGATACCATGCACAAATACAAGGGGCTACATGACCACTGTGTCGCAAAGACCCTAAATGATTCAACAACAACAACTGTGTAACTGTTTTATTGTTTCTGCTGAAATAAATAAAAGGAATTACTTTCAGATCGACCCTGGTATATCAAACATACTATCTGATTAGACAGGTTCACTCAAGAGAGTGTAAATGCTGAAAAGTTTTCTCATTTGTTCCGGTATCACGAGCTAATCATTATAAAACTTGACGGTCTATCTTGTAATCCCCGCACTGCAGTCATGTATATGGTAATGGTGAAACAGGCTCGGAGAAGAACGGCCAGTTCTGTCATGAACAGGGTATGGATATTGAGCCCTTTGTCACCCCGTCACATTGTTAATATTAGCATAATTCACAGACATCACGGACATACCTCGCAGGTGTATATCAACTGCCCCTCTCAATATTAGCATCTCTTGATTGGAAACGGATTACTGGAGACACGCAAAATTCGTTATCGTGCTGGAAGACATTTTTAGCCTATTTCCATCATATGAAAAAGTTGGCTTATGAGATCACCTATTCTCCATGTGTGCGAATGTGTGTGTATGTGTGTGTGATTTGTGTGTTTTTGTCCTATAATATTTAAATAACTAAACCGATTCAATGAAACTGGAACGACACACTACTACATTTTCCCACCTTGAACGTGCCTTTTAAATTTAATACCTTTCATCAATCTTACATGGCGGCTGCACGAAGTATTTCACCTTCATTCTACATCTCCGAAACAGTTACTGATATCATCTTGATTTTTTATTGTGATAGAGAATACTAAGATAAGTCCACCTATATGGCTTTCGAACACCTGCTAAGTACAAAACCAACATGGCGGCCAAGCAAAATTAAATTATTTAAATGGAGGACAGTGAAACTTGGCACGGTAATTGTTTATGCAACATTTAATCTACTGGCACTTAATGTGTTTCAAGTGTTTTCATAAACTCAAGATGGTGGCTGTGTGAATTTTTAAAATTAAGTCATTATTTTTGTCCGTATCATGCGATTGAAGTAAAAGTTTGTATTATGAACCAACACAATAATCATCACATAGGTATACTGGTGCATAATGTTATGGCCTGCATATAGAACAATTCAACATTGCGATCTTCCGAAAAAAATCACCGGTTCTCAATACCTATGACAGCAGTCAAACTGAAATTTTGAATGTTCATAGAGCCCATTAAATATTGTTCACTTATGGGATTTTCAATTTCCTGATGGGCACAAAACCAAAATCTTTAAATGGGCTTTCTTCCCAACTTAATCATCCGAGCGCAAAGAAACATACCACGGAAAATCATTATACAATTTTTAATACATTGGTATACAATTCAATTCAATTTTCAAGGGAAATACAAGATGGCAGCTACACGAAAATTAAAAATCATGCTGTTCTTTTTTTATTTTAGTCCTATTCAAACGAACAAATTGGAAGTTTGTATACTGAACTATCATAATAATCTTCGTCTGCTGGTATATAATTCAATGGCCTACATATAAACAATCAAACATGCTAGGAATGAGAAATCTTTCACCATGTGTCAATATCTCCGAAACTACTACACTACTAAAAACTGAAATTTTGCATAGTGATAGAGGCCTATTAATTAAGTACATTATGTAACTTTCAAAATCCTGATAAATACAAAACAACTTGGCAGCAATACAATATTGAATTTTATTTTCTTTGTCGTATCGTATTCAAGTGATCAAAGAGAAGCTTCGTATGACACATTACAATACTAATAATAGTGATGATGCAATGATGTAAGGTAATTCAATTATGTAACTTGCCTTTCGCAAATTATATAAACTGCACATTTGACTTTTCTTAATATTAACATTTGTGTCTCGTTACAGAAAATTGCCATCTCACGGAAGGTTTCATAATTAACAGATACGGTACTGAAATTTATGGTATATTCTTTATGTTCGACGATGTCGAAATGTAAATATTAATTATTATTAAAACTGAATCATAATGAGGGTTATTATAACACTATTTTGTTTTCATTATGAAACAGTTTATCCCACCAATCAGAGCTCAAGAAACAGTTGTGTGACCAATTTGGCAAGGATTGCATTGCACCTACGCTGACTTCCACGGCCTCCTATTTTAAATTTCACTGCGTGGCGAGTGTCATAGTGGGATATTCGAGGAGACCGTGGTCAAATACATGGTATTCTCTGCATCCCACGCGCTCTGTTCAGTACATAAAACTAGCGAAATCTCGACAGATATTTATGAATATTTATGTTCGAATATAAAATAGTTATAATTATCATCGAACATAAAAAGTCGTATGCAACTCGCCTAAAATGGTAATTAAGACCCTCGTATGGAAATTATAAAACTCGCTTCTCTAGTTTTATAAACATGCTCGTGTGTTAATTATTGTCTTTATAGGCTCGTTGCATAATGCACTATTATAGCATTAATTTTTCAAATTGATGGTGGTGGTTGTAACTGTTGTAATGGGCGAGAAATTGAGGTCATACGCTCCACTTTTTATAATGTGGGTATGTTAAAGTATAGGTTGTACACATAGGCCTATTTTTTTTTTAAATGAACACAATTCTACTGATGTTCTATTCAAATGGTCTCTCGATAAGTTTATAAACCAGTACTATGAACTGTTACAGAATTCTTTAGTGTTGTGTTCATGTAATGTAGATGTGTCTTTTAAGACATATTTTCCAGTCATGACGATGTATTTGTGTGACTTATCTTGTGTAACGATGAAAGGCTTAATGCAAGTCAGGGAAAATACTAATACCGTAGGAAGACCATTTTACTGCTTTAGAATATTTCTATGTTTCTCATCTGAAAGGACCACAACGCTTGAACATTTAGTTTTGTGTTTGAAATTGTTCCTCTGTGCTTTATCGCAATGTACAGTAGGTCGTGTACACAAAGCTATTTAGTTCATTGTATGCATTTAATGGGTGCGATAGTTTTTAAATGGCAAGGGCCGATGTAATATATGAAAATTGGCTTTCCAGTTCTACACCGAACTACTTATTGTTTTAGTGTCATTTTTTGTGGTTCATTATAATTTCGTTTTAATTTTTCTTGTAATTATGTGTAGAATAGTAAAATATATATATATATATATCAATCATTTCAACATAAAATATTGTTTTAAAAAGCCCACTAGGTGATAAATCCTGTCCTAATACCCTGCACTTGTGTGTAGGCGGTCTGCGATTGTGAGAGTGGTCCTTATACCTGGCTCCAAGCCGAATTTCCAGTTCGCTAGAAGTTGACGTCAAAGCTCTTATGTGGTGAGGTCAAACATTAAGGTAGCCTTCCTGACATATTGCAACAGACCGAAGAAAATTACAGGTCAGTGCATTAGGAATGGGAATATCCCTTAAATCAGGATGCAGAGGATATAAATAGTGTAGAATGCAACTGTCGAGTTCATGACCACACCACATCGTGGTTTATGGCTAGCAGCACCCAAGTGTGGCTGACAGCCGCAGGGTCTGGGGATCGATATCCGTCAGTGGTACAAGTGGCACGTGTCCAGTTCACCAGGCCGTAAATTACTATCACCTATCTCCTCTTGTCAACAGGCACACACATAAAACTATAAATATTACTTTGGAATGATGTGTTGGTATTTCATTTAGAGGATTGAAAGATCGTGATCATCAGTTCCTTGTCTTTTAATGCGTACGGAATATAGTCTACCTCAACTATTTATGAAAAGACTTTGTCAATAAGGATTTTGGGCCATCTCTGCCCAAAATGAAACAGGAAAATAATACCTTAGGTCAATAAAATGTAATTCTTGAGTACATTGTACCGGTTCCGGTACAATTATAACCTTCTTCAGGAAAGAGTATTTGATAAAAATGATTTACACAACAATTTGTAAAAAGGCTGATTCATAACTACAGTACTCTCTTTTATTGGACTAACTATTTTCTTAGTAAGTATTTCGTGTTTCAGTGAATTTAGCTTCACAGCCATCTTAAATACTCTATTTGAATTACACAGGTAAAAATCCCAACCTCAACATTTTGCAATGAACCATTACATCAGTTCCACGTAAGGGTTTTAAGGTTTACTATTTTCTTTCTTCTTTCTGAGTCACTATAAACCTACTTTTCATTTCTATATTATTCTTTCTTTTTAGATCATTGGCATTTCCACTTCGACTTGTCTTTTCAAGAGATTTAACTTTCATCGTTAATCTAAAAATTGTAACTGATCTGATTTTTAGCCTATTTTCAATTTTGAAAAAATAGGCTTATGAGATCACCTTTTGTCCGTGTGTGTGTGCGCGCACGTGTGTGTGTGTGTGTCCCTAATAAAATCTAAACGACTGGAGCGATTTCAATGAAACTCAGTAAGTTCATAGCACTATTGCGGGCGACCCCGACCGTGCCCTTCAAATTTTGTTACGTCTCACCAATTCATCATGGCGGCTGTGCGAAATATTTCACCAGAATTCAATATCTCCGAATCTATTACCGATATCACCCTAGAACTTTATATGGTGACAGAGGGATCAACTAGAAGTTCACTTATGTGATCTTTGAAAACCTGGTAACTACAAAACCAACATGGCGGCCAAGAGAATTTACGACTTTTAAATAGACGTTTCTCACGAGTTAACCAACCAAACGCAATGAAACTTGGTACAGTATATGTTTATACACATTGTAATGCACTGACATCTAACTTCGTTCAATTGTTTATATAACCTCAATATGGCGGCTGTGCGAAATATTTCACTGGCAATCTATATCTCTGAAACTATTACCGGTATCACCCTGAAATTTTGCACGGAGATAAAGGGCACTACTGGAAGTTCATCTATGAGACTTTCAAAAACCGGTTAACTACAAAACGAACATGGCGGCCAAGCGAAATTGAAAGTTTTAAATAGACTTTTCTCGCGATTTAATGATCCAAACGCAATGAAACTTGGTACAGAAAATGTTTATATACATTGTAATGCACTGGTGTGTAATTTAGTTCAATTATTTATATAACCTCAAGATGGCGGCTGTGCGAATTTTTAAATTAAGTTTTTGTTCCTTGTGTCGTAATCATGCGATCGAAATGAAAGTTTGAATAATGAACCTACGCAATAACTTTCCTTTAAAGGTACATGACTCTAAGGCTTGTACATATAACAATCCAACATGGCGACCATCCGAAATATTTAGACGGTTCTCAATATCTACGAATCTATTACAGCAATCAAACTGATTTCTTTTATTGTTCAAAGGGGCTACGGGCATAAGTTCACCTCTAGGACTTTCAATAACCTGGTGATCACAAATCCAACATGGCGGTGGAGCGAAATATAAATATTCACATGGTCGTTTCTCGCAATTTAAACATCCGAGTGCAGTGACACTTGGTACAGTAAACCCTTATACAAATGTTAATCCACTGGCATCTAATGTTTTTCATTTGTTTCCATAACCACAAGATGGCATTTGTGCGAAATTTTAAAATCTCGTTTTATCTTCTTGTGTACTAATCATGCGATTGAAGTTTGAATACTACACGTACACAATAATCTTCATGTAACAGTACATAACTCTAAGCCCTACATATATTAAAGTCCAACATGGCGACCAGCCGAAATATTTAGACGGTTCTCAATATCTACGAATCTATTACAGCAATCAAACTGAAATTTAGTATGTTGATAGGGGCAATTAACATTAGTAGGTTATATGAAAATAGGCTGTATAGTTCTTAACGGAAATACTTGTTAGCCTTTCATTGTTATCACATTATAAAGTTAGTGTTTTGGACATAATTTTGAAATCAACCCTTTAATATAGCCTAATTTTTTGTCAATCTTATTTATCTTTATTTATATCAACTACCGAAACTGGTACACTGTACTCAAGAATTACAATTTATTGATTTACGGTATTATTTTCCTATTTCATTCAACTATTTATGCTATGGGGATTCTATGTTGTTCTTCTTGATTCGTTGAGGGGCTCTGCGATATTGTGGCCTTAAAGCATCATGTACCTGTGTGTGTGGATTCCTTCTGATGACCCGTGACATTGTGATGGCTCTATCAGTGTGTTATTTGTAATTAAGGGCTAGATTGGGTAGGAAGCGACCTAGGTTTTAATTAGATACCATCCCGGTATTTGCCTGGAACATGGGGGCAGCGTTATCTGTGTTTTAACAAAATTAAGGGATGAATTAACGACATCTCGGATTAAATATTAATTGCTCATTATCGTTTTTGAAGCCTTTATTTGAAGCCTTAGTAAATGAAATTTATTGATTTCAGTCAGTCAACACGATTGTTTTCAATGTTATTGGGTGTTATGCCAAAAATCTGAAAAGTATACTTAATTTAATGAGTTAATATTTACTTAATGCAATAAGTTAATTGTTATTTAATTTAATATTAGTTAATAGTGTTACTTCTTTTAATGAGTTAATTATTTCTTAATATAAGGTCATTGTTACTTAATTTCAAGAGTTAATTGTTACTTCATTTAATGAGTTAATTGTTACTTACATTAACGAGTTAATTGTTACTTAATTTTTTCAGGGCTATGATGTAACACCGAATACTATTGAGGACATTCGTGTTGACCAACTGAAAAGAATAAATTTCGTGGTAATTGCTCTGTGATCTGAGTTCAGGAGACCTGAGACTTAAAATCAAAATGTATTTACATAAAAGAAATAAACATGTGGGAATTTCGCATTCAGAGTGGCCACTGAAATTTGTCGCATTTGAATTCTACTTCGAATCTTAAGTTGCACGTGTTAATTAATAGTTCACACTAAGAATAAAGGAGGTAAGAAGGAACGATGATATATATTCCCTTTTTTTTTTTTGCTACTCCTCTTACGCCGCACACTTCATTAGACATTCAACGAAAATGTCCCTGATTGGTAGAGAAGTCTATGAGGTACTGTGTTATTTAAATTATCCCTATTGTGTAGAATTTATTGATTACTGACCTATGGAGAGAAAAGAAACTACTACGATTGTAACCTCTTCTCAAACCTGAGCAGGTCTCCTCACAAAATGAATTTCCGCAGAACGAAACGGCAGTTATTACCAAGTCCTTTGCATATTTTAGGAAATGAGCTTTTGCCGAGTATTCTAAATTTGCATACCTAGCTAAATCATGACCTCACTAGAAGAAACCTTTTACCACACTGTATAAAGTAGAGCTTATTAGCAAAATATAAAATCCAGCAGCGTAGCTTCAAGTCACATATCACAACTGTAATAAAGAGTAGAAGTTTGGAGGTACTCAGTGAGATTTTCTGCCCTTTCATTTTGTGAACTCACTGCAGGCTAGTCCTAGAATGCTATTTTATTTCAAATCCTGATGTATCTATCCTTATCATATGCGTATACATAATAATAATAATAAACCAAACCCCGCGGCACAACAGTCCATGAAGGGCCTTGGCCTAACAACCGACCACTGCCAAGCCATTTTGCCTGCAGATTGTGGGGTGACGCATGGTTTCGCGTGGTGTCCCCTCGTTCATTAATCTCGGATTTTGTGACTGGGGCGCTGTCTCTCAGTTAAATGTCCTCACGAGGCAGAGTGCACCCCGTTCCAGCCATCACGTCAGTATCTAAAATCCCTGATGGAGCCGGGAATCGAATCCGGAGCCTCCGAATAAGAGTCAGGCACGCTCCTTAACACCACAGGGCCAGCAATAATAAAAATAGACCTAATAATAATAATAATAATAATAATAATCTCCTGTACCCATTACAAGAAAAGGCACAACCAAGTGGCCAAAATCATGCACCTACACCTTGCTCAAAAGCACTTATTATCTGATAATATTTTGCCTTACTATCAGTATGTTCCTGACGCCATTTTGGAAAATCCTAGTCACAAGTTGTTATGGGACCGATCAGTTATTACTGATAAAACGATACCAGCAAACTGGCCAGATATCGTTCTTGTGGACAATGGTGCAGAAGAGAACCTTCCTAATTGATATTGCAGTGCCCAATTCCCATAATCTGCAACAAACCTGCTCTTGATAAGATCACCAAATATCTGCGCTTGGCGGAGGAAATTTGGCAAATGTGGAGAAAGGAAAGTGTAGTGATTCTGCCAATAGTAATTTCTTCTACCGGCATCATCCCCAAATCATTGGCTCGCAATCTACAAATATTGGGAATTGGTCTACATATCACCATGCAGAAGCCCGTCATCTTGGAGACCTGTTCCATTGTTCGCTCGTTTCTCAATGTGCCACCTTTAGACATTTAGCCATACCGTCTTGCAAACAAGCCGACGATATGTTGATATGTCCCGCTTATGTGGTGAAATGAATGAAATAATAATAATAATAATAATAATAATAATAATAATAATAATAATAATAATAATTCGAATTAAACCTCCAGTACCTAGTGTAGATTTTCGAGTTGGAGTCATTCAGGCCACCTGCTTCCCAATTTCAAATTTTCTGTTTTGTACTGCCATCAGGTGGAGTAATTGGAGCTCTAGTGACCGGTGACTGTGATATAATCCATATTGTCCTGTATTCACCGAATGTTACATGTGAGTTGTTTTACAAACCAGCCCCGTACGACTCGGACTGCCTTGGATTTTTCTCGCCCATCCAAATTCCACCTTCGTAGGTGGAGAATCAAATCCGCGATTTTGTGACTGTTTGTTAGACCCTCTACCACTGATTTTTCGAGGAAGATTGGTAGGTTGGTTGGTTCCTCAGTTTAGGGGCTGCGACAACGCGGTCATGTAGTCCCGTGTACTTTGGGTGTGTGTAGAATCTGTCTGATAACCGTTGTTAATTGTGATGACTGTATTAGTGTGTGTTTCTGATTCTTAATTCAAGAAAGGACTGCATACTTTGATTTTTTCAATTAGTTCCTACTTTTGCCGCCAAACGCCACCGTCAACAACTACTAGTTCAGAACTTGGCTAATAGACGCCACCGCAGTCGGCTCCTGGCGACGAATGTAGGAACCTGAGCGTTGTTTACATTTTTAACCAAATTTAAGTTCGCACAGGTGTAATTAGTGGAAGGTTCTTGAACATGCCATAAATCTATTGCATGGGACCGCCGGCTTCACGTCCCCTCCGAAGGAAGCATACTGAGGGATTTTAACGCTCTAAAAATCCAACTACTTCGGCCGGGTTTGAACCCGCGATCTTGGGCATAGAAGCTCAGCACGCCGAGGAAGCTTCCTATACTCCAAAAAAAATTACATGTCTTATATTTTTTATTTAGCGTATGGCTTTTGTGCCGGGAGTTTCCGAGGACATGTTCGACTTGCCAGAGGCTGTAGCTGCTTCAATGTGGACACCCATAGGGTGAGCTACAAGTTCCGTTCAATTTCAAGTACAGTAGTTCCAACTTTTGCTACCAGAAGTCACTGACACCTAGTGGTGAACGTTGGAACTTTGATAGAGCGTTTCAATGAAATCTAACCTGCAAATTTAGCTTAACACAAATTTAATTAGTGGAAGGTTCTTTTACATGAAATAAATATATATATGACATGGAACCGCCGACTTTACTTCCCCTCTGAAGGAAGGCATTCTGAAGGATTTTAACGCTCTTAAGAAATCCGACGACTTCGGCCGGGTTTGAACCCGCGATCTTGGGCATAAACGCTCAGCATGCTACCGACTACATCACCGAAGCCATAAGTACCACAATAATACAGGTAATCTGATAGACACATGCACTCACCAGCAAATGGAACTCATGGCCAAATATGTCCCAAGCCATAATAGAAGTTATTACAGCAACAGAACGTATTGATCACTGATAGCACAGTGCAATGCTACAACCTAAAGAGACTCGAGTATTTTGCTCCTTTGAGTCGATGCTGCAATCCTTTCAACCCGGATGTAATGAGGCACTTCGTGGTGTAGGAGAGGGACGTGCAAGTCTCTCTGACGTCACTCTGGGTAGTAGGGCCGGTAATAGAAATCGCCATAGTTACGACACTCCCACACTAAATTAATTGAGAGCTCCTGAGGAGACAACCGGAACTAGGCTTTGTAGGCATTCTCACTCTGCTGACTACGTCAGAGGCCTTAGTGCACTGGGTATCTAACACAGAACCGTCGAGCAATGACATATGTAACGTCATGCTGGATAGAATCCTTGCAAATAGTCATTGACACGAAGAAAAGTGCGTTAACTATGAGAGGCGTCACTTTGAATGGAAGAGATATTTCAGAGGTAAAGTCTCTACTACACCGCATAGGCCCGGGTTCAAGTCCCGGCTCTGCCATGAAAATTAATTCTGGTCTGAAGGCTGGAACGGGATACGACTTATTTATTTATTTATTTAAACCAAGTCTACCTGTTAATTGTCACTTTAACTCAGAGAGTCATATCGTGACATACAGACAATAAACACATAGATAACATAAATGTACAGTGTGGCGTTAGATAATTAAACCAAATGTCCATTCGGCATTTCATAGCTTCCTTGTTATTTCAAAACTTAATAATGTTTTGCAGTAGTTATCTTCATTCACAATATCACTGGGCAACTTTTCTGATGGAAACTGCACAAAGATCTTTCTTAATCATAAATGTGGACACAGTGTTCTTCATTTGTTGACAGTTCTCCATGGGAGACACCTCACAGAAAGAATTACTTTTATTTCCCTATCGAGCCCTTACTGACTGTAAGAGTCTGATAAGTTTTGTGGTAAGGAAAAAAAAACATCAAACTCACAGGAAAAATCTACAGACAGCAATATGTGGCTGTACGGTAGTATCGTATAGGCTACCTAGTTAATACAGATAGGCTCTCCTAGGCTTTAACAAGATTTATAGCTTAGGAAGCCATCTCCTGTACTTGAATGCTTAATTTACATGCATCTTTGTTCTGAATCTCATCCGACGCTTTCTTATTCCACATTGCCCTGATGGTATTAAAATATTTTGCTAATTGACCTGCCTTCCCCCATTCCCTTTTTAGTAATTTAATTAAAGTGTGATACTCATTTTCATTTTCTATTCTGTTTAGATTTGCTTTGTCTACAAACTTTGCTCTTATCATATTAATTTCCTTGCATTCCTTGATCAGGTGCGCCGCACCCATAACCTTCCCACAAAACAGGCAAATGTCCTCTTTTCCTACTTCTCTCAACGCTTTGTTCTTATACACCCCCATTAACCACCAAATTATCCCTCTCATTTCTCTTTTCATTAGGCATTGAGGCTTTATGCTCATAAAGTTCCTTATTTCGCAGAACTCCGTTAAGGTTCTCCTACTGGTGCACTCTTCCCTTAGCACCTGCAACTCTACGTCATTAACCCTTCTGCACACTTTTTTACACACCCTACCTTCCTCTCTTTGTAAGTCCCTATCCCATAGATAACCCATTCCTAATCTTTCCAGTACACTTCTTACCCCGTCCACCCAGTAGCCCTCTTGCTGATGCTTCATTTGGTGCAGGTAGGCTACCTTAAGCATTTCCCCCCCACCACCTGCTTTTAAACGAATCCAAGACTTTATGACCCTTTTTATGATATGTTGTCTAATGCTTACATCCTCACACAAAATTCTCGCTCCACAATTCGCCGTGCAACTAGGTAGCCCCAAAATTATCTTGGCGAACCTACTCACAATACTGTCCAGGGTTTTCGTTCCTTCCTCTAAACCCCATACTTCCACTCCATAGAGTGCTCTTGAAACAATGAGTGCGTTGAACACATTCTTATACACTTTGTAGTCAAGATTCGGTAACCTACGCTCTAACACTTTAACATTCGCCAATGACGCTAGCCCTTTCGATTTTGCCCTTTTAATTTGTTCGGTCCATTTACCATTACTCGCCATTATCGTCCCTAGATACTCAAGTTTTTTCACCGTCTCTAACTGAGACCCATACATGACCCACTTTTCATTCTTAGCCAGTTTAACTCCCTTTTTGCAGACCATAACTTTGGTCTTACTCAGGTTAATTTTTAAGTTCCAGTCCTCACAGTATCTCACAATCTCGTCAATACTATATTGCATATTATAGGGTGTTAGAGCAAGCAGAAGGATGTCATCAGCAAAAGCTAGGCCCGGGATATCATAATTGTCCAGGCAAGGGTTGGACCGTTGCTCAAAGCCCTTTGAATCAAAAATATCGTTGATAAATAGCAAAAAAAAAGCACCGGGGATAATTTGCAAGGTGAATAGACGTGCAGTGAAGTGTAAGGAAGAATGGGAATCGCTATTCAGCAGTACCGGGCGGTCATCGGCCGTTGGCAGGCTAGAGTGAAGTGAGTAATAATAGGTTCATGATGGACAGCTTGGTAAAAATCTTTAATAAAATCTTTGAAGGAGGTAGATTTCCGAGGGCGTGGCAGGAAGGGATAATTTGTCCAATATATAAGAAGCGTGGGGACAAACTAGACCCAGGCAACTATAGAGGCATAACTTTGCTTGATAATTTGAGCAAAATGTACACCGGGGTCTTATCCAAGCGTTTAATAGCATGGGCAGAGGGCTGTTCGGTGTTCTCGAGACTCCAGACAGGGTTCAGAAAAGGGATGAGAACCAGTGACAATATAATGGTGGTTAAAACGGTGATGGACAAGTACATTAGAAGGAAAAGAGGCAAGCTGTATATCACAGCTATTGATTTGGAGAAGGCGTTTGATTCAGTGAGCAGGGGAGCTGTCATGGCTAAGCTGGGAAAAATCGGGGTGTCACATAAAATGATACGAGCAATTGAGAATGTGTATTCCGAAGTGAAATGTGCAATTAAAACTAAAGATGATGTAATTGTAGGAGAGATAACGTCTAATATAGGAACGGGATACACTCAGTCTCGTGACGAAAAAGTGAGAAGAGGCAGGTTCGATTTCTACCTCAGCCATTCTAGAAGTGGTTTTCCGTGGTTTCCCACTTCTACTCCAGGAAATTGCCTGGATGATTCCTAACTTAAGGCCTCGGCCACCTCCTTCCAATCCTCATCGGAATTAAAAATTCGCTCACTAATTCAGCTAATAACACAGGTTATCAGACACATTTAAAACACACCCAAGCACATGGGGCTATATGACCACGATGTCGCAAAGTCTCTAAATCAATTAACGACAAAACACCCTCTACTACATTAATTACACCCACACGCTTGCATCCTTAATGACACACTGCTCGCTTAATACCTCCTAGAATCTGTCACTTTTATATGCTGTTATTTCGCTTATTATCACATCAATGAAATATCTACATCTTGGCTGTCACCCTGGAGGTCCGAGTTTGATTCCCAGCTTTGCCAAAAAAAATAATTCTACTCTGAAGAAGTGGGTATACTCAGCATTGTGAGGCAGAACTGAGACGAGGTGGGTTCAACTATCACCTCAGAATTTCTAGAAGTAGTTTACCGTGGTTTTCCACTTCTATTCCAGGGAAATGACAGGAAGATACCTACGTAAGGCCGACTCCTTCCCGAATCCTAGCCCCAATTACAAATACACACGCTAATACACTAATACACGCTTCACAATAATACAGGTTGACTGAGAGATTACACATACACACCCAAGTACACGGGACTACATGATCATGATGTCACAAGCCCCTTAATCCGTTAATCAACAGACCATCTCGTGGAGAACTGGCTAGCATTTTTGTCTATCATCCCTGTGATTTCTGGTTCTGCCAAGAAAATGTATCCTACGCCAGGTAAATACTGGGAAGTTTCATAATTTATGACGGTGGCTGCCTCCTTCCCAACAATAGTCTCAATTCCGAATACACACACCACAGTACCACAGGTTATCAGACAAAATCCAAGTACAGGGGGCTGAAATGACCACGATCTGACCCACAGTGCTTTTGTATACCTTGGCACTTAAGTAGACAGGTGTCTTGCAATAGCAAAGGACACTTACAGTTACGTTAGTCTAAAAGTGGTACCTCGTAAGTCAAGTTTTGGCCATATTGAGAATATTGATTATTAAATTTTGTGGCAAAGATAGCTTTACCTTCCTATAGGAATCTCGTAAGTCTTCAACAATAAATTTCCCTCAGATATTTATTTTTGTAACTTACAAGGTTACTCTAGGAAGTTAAAGTATTTTTGCCAAAAATTTTAATAAGCAATTCTCAATATGACCAAAACTTGACTTACGAGGTACCACTTTTAGACTAACGTAATCTGCCTCAACTTCAGCCAAGCGCGTTGATACGATGCGCAGATGATCTCTATGTTTCGCCCTTTGAAACAACAATCAGTAATGTCATCCCAATAATAATAATAATAATAATAATAATGTATGTATGACTACCCCTTATTATTCCCGCTTTCCAACGGGGTCGGGGATGAGATGCGATGGAAGTCTTTGTGGCGATGATTTTTACGGCCGGATGCCCTTCCTGACGCCAACCTCAGGAGAGGAGTTAATGAGAGATGAAATGAATGATGGTGAATGAAACTGGGCAAGGATGTGGAAGGAAGCGGCCGTGGCCTGTCAGAAGGTACAGTCCCAGCATTTGCCTGGTGTTGAAAATGGGAAACCACGGAAAACCATTTCAAGGACAGCCGACGGTGGGGCTCGAACCCACGCGCCTACCGAGTCAGCAGAGAGCTTGGCCCCAAGACCTAATGCTGCGCGTTAGCCAGCGTAGCCACTACTGTCGGTAATAATAATAATAATATTATATAATAATATCGTATGGCCTTGGGTGCCGGGTGCAAGCTTGGTAATTTGACACCCAGAGGGAAGCTTGCATGTCGAAATTCGTTGTTCCTTGAATCACTATGAAAGTCAAGGAAGTTAGATATCTAATCTCCTTGAACACTATAGCGCTTTCTAGTAGAGAAATGAGGAACTTTGTGTTGGCGGAAACTCCCGAGATTAATTTTGCCATTATGAACACGGCCTACTGAATTCAAATGGGTTCTTTGACATGCCAACATCGTATGACATGCGTGTTGTATTTTTGCCGCCTTTCAAAAATCACTTACCATGGCCAGGAGCGAACCTGCAATCTTGGGGTTAGTAGACCGACAAGCTATCATCCTAATGACATGAGCACAGGGCTTAGGGAAGTGTGCACCCATCTGCATAGATCACGGGGGCGAAGTATTTAAATTGGTCTACTTTTTGAGATTTTGGCCACCTTCCTGGATGGTGTAGCTACTATTGCTGTGATACACTTAAGCAATTAGCCCTCAACTACTGTAGAATTGTAAACTAATATGCGGAAATGACCTACGAATACTCTGCTGTGATTATGGTGATGATGATCGAGTGCCCTCCGGAGAGGCCGAGTGCAGTTCTCTGTAGTAGCCGCCCGTGGGCGACCTGCGCGTCGTAATGAGGATGAAGCGATGATGTAGACTTCACATACACCCAGTCCCCGAGTCACGGGGGATTAAAATCCCTGATGGCTTGGCCGGGAATCGAACCCGGGCCACTTCGGGCCAAAGCCTAGTGAACTAAGCATTTAGCCACGGAGCCGGACTGTGATGATGGTAAAATGCTAGAACTACTACATACCTAATAGCGTTTGTCGACTATTAATGTGTTGTTGTTAATTCATTTAGGGGCTTTGAAACATAGTGGTGATTTATCCCCTAGTACTTGGGTGTGTGTAGAATATGTCTAACAACTAGTGTTATTGTGGTGTATGTAGCAGTGTGTGGACCTCCGTGGCTTAGGCGGCAGCACGTCGGCCTCTCACCATTGGGTCCGTGGTTCAGATCCGGGTCACTTCATGTGAGATTTGTGCTGGACAAAGCGGAGACAGACTGGTTTTATCTCCGGGTACTCCGGTTTTGCCTGTCACAATTTCATTCCTGCAACACTCTGCACTATTATTTCATTTCATCTGTCATTCATTTAATCATTGCCCCCAGTGGAGTGCGACAGGCATCGGCAGCCGGCACAGTTCATATCCTCACCTTATCGCACCTCATCCCTGACTACGTTGAAAACGATAAAAATAATAGGTAGACATATATATCAAATTATGTAATGTATTGTGCAGAATTAGTTGATGAGATAATTACAGAAATGTTTACATTTTGTTCGAAAATTAACTCTACTAATATCTATGATGACCGTTTAAAAGTACCTAGACACACCTCGTTATAAACACACAGCACGAAACACCAGTTTTGATATTGAAATGTAAGCAAATGAATATCGAAGAGTAAACATTGAACTTTGATGGGATTTTGGGATACAATTTATTTTGTGAAATGCACAAAAAAACAAAATATGCCGAAGTTACTTTCACGGACTGGAGTTTTGGAAACTGTGCCTTTATTGAATCCAATTGTTCAATATCTAGTTAAAAGTCAATGAGTTCACTGTCCATAGGCCTTCATTAAAATTTAATTGGTTTGTGACTCCGAAACACAAGTAATGCTAAATGCATACACCAGCTGGAGATCAATAGACTTTCAAGTAGATATACTGTAAGTTCATTTTTCAATGGCCAATGATTTGCTAGTTTTGACTAATACATTTCATTTAAAATTGAAGTTAACAAGTACTTTATTCTGTTTGAATTGCAGCCAATATGCAGACCGTTTTTTTTTTATGGAACGCCTGCAGGCTCCCCATTAAGTTCAATTTCAAGTAGTTCCATCTTTGACTACGAGAGATGCTACTGTCACCGACACCTAGCGGCAAACTTTGGAACATGATAGAGCATTTCTAACCAAATAACCTACAAAGTAAGCTATACGCTACCAATTGTACTGATAGGTTCTTTTACATGCCATACATCTATTACGTGGGCCCGCCGGCTTTACTTCCCCTTCGAAGGAAGGAGACTGAAGGGTTTTAACGCTATTAAAACTCCGGCGACTTTGGCAGGGTTTGAACCCGCAATCTTAGGCATAGCCATTTCAGTATGCTACCGACTGTGCCAAGTAGTCCACTGAGGTAGGATTGTTTATTGTGTCGACCGTCATTCATTATTACGTTTTCATTCATATCTAAGTTATCTATACATTATTGTTACTGTGGTTTGTGGATTATTTTATTACTCTTCTATTACTTGATTTCCCTGATATTATTTCTATTATTAGACGCTGCTTAGTCAGTCGAAAAGAGTGTGGACAAATTAAATTAGGCAGTCAATTGCCTTGTCACTTCTCACAAAATGACGGCAGATTGGATGTTCGTCAACCGAATATTACCAGACCCTGCTCACTTAGGATTAATGTAGATACAGTGGATATGTATAAAAGTAGAAGTTAAAGTAAACAAAAAAAATTAATTTAACTTTAAAACGAGTATCTTCATCTCTCTCTCTCTCTCTCTCCCTATCTTCATCTTTACCCTTACCCTTACCCTTACCCTTACCCTTTCCCTTTCCCTTTCCCTTTCCCTTACCCTTACCCTTACCTTTACCCTTACCCTTACCCTTACCCTTTCCCTTACCCTTTCCCTTTCCCTTTCCCTTTCCCTTACCCTCACCTTAATCTTTATCTTCATCTTTATCTTTGGCATGATTTTAGATCTGAATTGCACCATTGCTGTCTCGACGCTGAGGAGCCTCCGTGGCTTAGGCGGCAGCACGCCGGCCTCTCACCGCTGGATCCTTGGTTCAAATCCCGGTCACTCCATGTGAGATCTGTGCTGGACAAATCGGAGGCAGACAGGTTTTTCTCCGGGTACTCCGGTTTTCCCTGTCAACATTTCATTCCAGCAACACTCTCCACTATCATTTCATTTCATCTGTCATTCATTTAATCATTGCCCCAGAGGAGTGCGTCAGGCCTCGGCAGCCGGCACAGTTCATATCCTCGCCGCTAGATGGGGGCTTAATTCATTCCATTCCTGACCCGGTTGGAGACTGGAAGCAGGCTGGGGATTTTCATTTCTGTCTCGAAGCTGAGGCTTCTGATATCGTGTTTTAGACACAATCCGTACCGGACTTTGAAGTCCGAAATGAAAGTATACAGTATTTTCGCTTTATTGACCCTTAACCTTTTGCTCACTTTTCTGCATTCTTGAGTTATCTATCTCATGCAGCACATTTTATCCCATCTGATTAAACACTGAAGCGTGTGATAGTCTGCCATCGTATATCAGTACTAATATTAAATAGCGATCAGCTACATTGCAAGAGTAAGCAAGATATATTATTTTCAAACGCATCTCATTGGAAATTGTTGTCGAGATTACTGGATGAGAACGGTTGAACAATTCGGCACATTTAATTCCTTGATGTTACTGTAGCATGCGAGATGGACTGGCAGCACAGAAACTTTCGCATCGCAAGAGACAAGTAATCTCATTACAACGCACGAATCGTTCATATAAAGTGAATGCATAAACCAATACAAATTGTACGGTCTTTATAATGTTTGGATTTTATTTACTTACATCGTAGGAATATTGTATTAATAATAATCATCATAATAATATTAATTATCATAACAATAGTATTAATAATCATATTATTATTAATAATAATAGCTTGCCACGGTGGGTGAGTGGATAGCATGTCGGTCTACTAACCCCAAGATTGCAGGTTCGCTCCTGGCCGTGGTAAGTGATTTTTTTTGAAAGGCGGCAAAAATACGACACGCATGTCATACGATGTTGGCATGTCAAAGAACCCATTTGAATTCAGTAGGCCGTGTTCATAATGGCAAAATTAATCTCGGGAGTTTCCGCCAACACAAAGTTCCTCATTCATCTACTAGAAAGCGCTATAGTGTTCAAGGAGCTTAGATATCTAACGTCATTGACTTCCATAGTGATTCAAAGAACAACGAAATTCGACATGCAAGCTACCCTCTGAGTGTCAATTTACAAAGCTTGCACCCGGTACCGAGGCCATACGATATTATTATTATTAATAATAATAATAATTATGTATTTAAGAAAAGCGCACAATGTGCAGAATGGTACATAATTTATTTTTTACCAAGTCCTATTATTGAGATTGTCCTGTTTGGGCAGTTTTGTGCATGATATCTCTCACAATGTTTATTGCACAATTTGCACACGCAGGATTCTTCCGGTTGATGAAATCTTAGGTTCTGACATAGCTTGTGATTAAAGCCGTGCGTTGTAAATCTTTTCAGTATGTGTCTAAGTTCATAATTTGGCTGCTTCCATTCCGATGTTGTCATGGCGTCTGTTCAGTAAAATTCGGGCCATAAGGCATTAGTTTTCTCTTTTAACAGGTGTAGTGTCTTTTCATAAGCCTTAGTACTAGGTAGCGAGAATTGTGCTCTTATGTCCTCAACGAAGAAGGTTTCTTTTGTTAACACATATTTTAGCCTCGATGGGGCTGACTTCCCTACTCCTAGAATCCGTTTTAGGTAACGGGCTTTGACCTTCTCAATAATTGAGAATATTGTTGATAGATTTGTGATTGCTAGTTTGTCCCAGATGATGTTAATCCCATAGGTGCTATAGCAGTCTTGAACAGTGTTAATGCAGTGGCTATTGAGATTCGCTGTGGTTGTTGGATATGATACATGGCTTTTGTTGCAGCAGTGGCTCCCTCTGTAACATGGAAGTTGAAGAATGATAATATTGTTTGTAAAGTAACTCCAAGGCATTTAAATTTTGAGACTACTTCTAAAGGTTTATTGTGTAGTGTTATTGTGCTTCTTGAAGCATGGTTCCCTCCTCTCCTAAAGGTCATTTGTTTTGTTTTAATTATTATTAACCCTTCCACTTTCAAGCGCTCATCTGATGGATGTGTGAAAACTGTCAGCCATATTTACCAAGCTGCGCACACGCTTCTTTTAAAATGAGATGGCAGAGGGACCATTAAAGATATTAAAATAAAATATTATAAACATAGAGTGTATAAATCACTTGTTATTACTGAAAATAAGTGATCTCTCTCAGCCATATAATTTCAATGTAAAAAAAAAAAAATGCAGATTCGAAATTTTTGAAGGAATTTGGAGATTGGAATCACTTGCCAAGTCTACTATTCATGTTAAAAGAGACTCTATATTATTTGATAGCGTGGTAAATGTCAAGTTTCCAAAATTACCAACGAAAACTGAGAAAAATACACTTAAGTTTGCCACCAACCAAGACGTAAACAAGACATGAAACTCTGTGAGCACATGTTTCAGACTCTAAGAATTAATATAAATACAGATTGTCAGAGGTCCCCGCGGAATATAAACGTGAGTTAAAATTGTCTTATTCATATCCCATGAAAATTGCTGCTATCAAGCGTAAAATAACTAAATAATCAATAATAAAGTCCGGTAATGATGGATCGTTACCCTGGCCGTTTTGGCACGAACAGGGCGTTACGACAGATCGTTACCTTGAAAGTCAAAGGGTTAATAATAATAGGAATAATCTTGAGGCAAACAAGGAGAAAATTTCAAAAATTACAGTAGGCCTATACCTTGGTATAATCATCTGGAAGAGATATAACAACAAATCAAAGCCCACAACGCAAAATTAAGACATTACACCACAGTAATCAAACCCGAAGCACTTAATTCCTCCAATACCTGGATCATAGGAGGCAGATCTCATATTAAAGACGTAGAGAAACAAAAAAGGAGTATAGTGAGGATACTTCTTGGTCCAGTTCGCTCAGAAGGAATCTGGATGACACGGAAGCCTCAGGAGCTTTATCAACATGCTGAAAAGAACACTGGCATCTTCAGGAAAAGGCGATTGAAGTTTAACAGCCATATTCTCAGAATCAACAATGACAGGCTCACGAAATGGATTCTCAACCTTCCGCATTCAATGAAATTCAGGAACAACTGTCAGAGAAATATAACAAGTAGTTCCGTGAAGAACTATAGCCTACAGCCTATTTGCATATGTCCTACTCATGTTAATTGCTTCTATCAACATACAAAATTTCAGTTTGAAGGTTGTGATGGATTCGTAGATATTGAGAACCGTCTAAATATTTCGGATGCTAGCCATGTAGATTGTTATATGTAAAGGTCATAGAGTTATGTACATTTAAAGGAAAATTATTGCGTAGGTTCATTATTCAATCTTTCACTTCGATTGCATGATTACGACCCAAGAAATAAAAACTTAATTTCTCACCGTACAAGATTTCAGGGTGATGTCTGTAATAGTTTCGGAGATATTGAATGCCAGTGAAATATTTCACACAGCCGCCATTTTGAGGTTATGCAAACAATTGAACTAAATTAGACGCCAGTGCATTACAATGTGTATATACATTTGCTGTACCAAGTTCCATTACGTTTGGATGGTTAAATCGCGAGAAAAGTCTATTTAAAAGTCTCAACTTCGCTTTGCCGCCATGTTGGTTTTGTAGTTACCAGGTTTTTGAAAGTCTCATAAGTGAACATCTAGTAGTGCCCTTTATCGCTGTACACAATTTCAGGGTGATATCGTTAATAGTTTCGGAGATACTGAATGCTGGTGAAGTAATTCGCACAGCCGCCATGTTGGATTGGTACGACACAATAAAATTTGAAGGGCACGGCCGGGGTCGGCCTGAATGGTGATATGATCTTACTGAGTTTCATTGAATCGCTCCAGCCGTTTAGAAGTTATTAGGGACACACCCACACACACACCATCACACACACACACGCACACACAGACACACGGACAAAAGTTGATCTCATAAGCCTATTTTTTATAAAATGAAAATAGGCTAAAAATACCTTCTAAACATTGGCATTACAGAGGAAATTATATAAAATATACAACATCAATCAACAAGAATCATTTCTCTGAGAAATTGAATACCAGAACCAAGAAATCATGGACTGAAGAACGGAAGAAGGATGTCAGTGTCCAGATGAAGAGATTTTGGGAGCAGAAAAAGCATAATTTGCTCAATAAGTTCTACCACTCTCTACAGATGGTCATAAGGACGTAAAAGAATATTAATATTAATAATAATAAACCTAAAACAGCTAGCGCGGCGTATATCTTGCGAGTTGGAGCCACTGAGGCGATCCAGAACTCTACTGGTGAAGGTCTTCTGCTCATTGTGCTAAACGTTTCTCCAAAGAAATATTAGGGAACTGGACTGTTCCTTTCAAGAATGAGAATTTCGGAACAAGAAAGGAATGTGCCATCAATGTTCCCCAGGTCTCGTTGCGTAATTACTTTAGTATGGCAGTCGAACCACAAATTACTAGGGAGGTTGATAAGATACGCTATTGGTATGATTAAGTAGAATTAATGCCAAACTCAGTTGAGGTCTCGTGGTTACCAACCCGCAACCCACAAATTGAGTGGCCATTTTGGGGAGGGTTTGGGTTGGGTGGACGCTTTTGATTTGATTGAATTTGATGCACACTCAGTGAATGTCTCTGCAACAATATTCGGTCAACTTTCTAACTGATTGCGCTGGAACTAATGGAAAGTATCCGTTGGCTAAACAAGTCAGATTAGTCGCCGGAGTGAGTTTATTAGACGTCTTATGAAAAGAAATCCGTTGGTTGTGTCTAAATATTTCTGTACGTCTCAAACGTTCACTCTTTCAAATCCAGCCTCGTGTATATTCTTCACTTTACAAAAGCTTATTACTTAAATGGGAAATCTTCACACGTAGAACGCAACGTCCATATTGCACGCACCCGAAATTTTGAACGTGATTTTGGATTCTATAATACTGTCAAATTTAAGCTTTGGTTTATAGAGAATATGCTACAAAGCACATCCTTTCCACTTGGCATGTTTCCTTTGATCACTGGTTTCCCCCTTCTCTTCTCTTTTATCCTGCCATAGTTCGAATGTTGCTCCCTGTTTGTTGTTGAGAAAGCTGGCCAACAGTGTGAATTGGTTCGAGTTCTCTAAAAAATTTGTGTTTGTTTACGTTGGATGGGTGTTCACCATAGCTGCGCGGATCTCTATGACCTCTATTATATCAAGTTCCCTACTTGTTGTTTCACAGTGTATGGTATTTGGCGTGTTTTTATATTCATGAAGCTATGTCTGGTGTCGTACATGTGTTCGCATACTGCCGAGTGTGATATGTGTTTAATTGCATTTCTGTGTACTTTATAACGCACGTTCATTCTCCTACCGGTATGTTCTACATCTTGACAAGCTGTTTCCTGGCACAATAATAGCTTTACCCTATTCACACAGTCAACTCAGTTGTATACAGTACTAGCAACCCTTCGTCCGGGAACAGTTATGAATGCATTACGTGATAAGCGCTTTTTTCCAATGTCAATGAACAACGACCAATATCCGTTTTACGTCTCGGCATGATGGGTTAAAATCACTGACTGGACTATTAATTACATTATCATGGAGACGCATGTGAAACGCATTCTTGTCAGACGTAATTTAAGAATGACGAGGTGCATGAAACACAAATCCCCCTTCTGTCCAAACTTAACTTGACTGTGTATGTTGCGGAACGAAAAGTTTACAGGCGAAATGAAGAAAAGCCGAGTTACACTTCCAGGGAAACTCCAAAAACAACCACTCTTCTCTGAAGTCTTAACTAAACCCGACTCGACAGTTTGCTGCTGGCTGTATCTAGGGTAATAGGCTCGCCCGCTAGCTAGGCTGTATCAGGGATGATAGACTCACCCCTAGATAGCTCGTAAACTGTCGCCTCAGTAATTGAATGGAGATTGTTGGAAGAAATTAAAACATAAAAACACTAATAGTGGGAGATGTATTGAAGATAGAGATAAGCTAACGCAAACTTTCTCGTAGAACTTTTCATGCTGAACAATCTTTACACTCATAGTATATTGATATTTTAACGGTTTGCCCAGCGTAAGCTTAAAAATCGCACGGACGCCATGTGTTTGATTCGACCTTTTCACTGAATTCGTTTTTGCTTGGCTTCCTTTGATAATAAATAAATAAATAATATTATACAGAAACCTTTTCCGAGATATCCTTTACAGAATGGTGAAAACCGCATCAAAATGCATCCAGTGGTTCTCGATATTACCCGTGACATGCAAGATTCGGGGACTTCGTTTTATACTAAGTAGAGATAGTGCTTGTTCAAGTGAATAATCTAACCAACCAAATACTAAAGGTCATTACTTAAATAGGAATCTTGAATAGGAAGGGTTACTAACAACATAGTTTCGAGCGCAGTCACTTAAAAAAGTCACTGCGGTAGAAATTAACGATTCAAGGGGTTTTCATATTTAACACATAAAAAGTACAATCAACAAAAACTCCAACATGTCCAGAAGTGAAATAGACTGATGGAATAAAATAATTAAACATTTGATTAATTAGTTTGACTCGGTAAAAAGTTTAACTAAATATTATGTAATGTAATAATTGTGAGTGCTGTTGTACTTAAGTGTTATATACGAAATTACTGTACCCAAATTATGCGTAAGGAGCAGGATCTGATGATGATCGCTTGACGAACGAAATTAATTTGTGTGCGAATTTTTTTGCACAAATAATTCATATGTTAGTATTAGGCAATGCATGATTCAATTAAATGTTACTCCCTGTCCAATAAAAATGAGTACAATCGTGTTAACCAACTAGATAGCGACCATATTAAAGGTTGGTTCCTCAGTTTAGGGGCTGTGACAACTCGGTCATTTAGCCCTGTGTACTTAGGGGTGTATGTAGAATCTGTCTGATGTTGTTGTTGTTGTTGTTTGAGTCTTCAGTCTTTTGTCTGGTTTGATGCAGCGCTCCATGCCTCCCTGTCCTGAGCTAATCGTTTCATCTCTACATAGCTACCACACCCTACATCTGAGGCAATCTGTTTAACATACTCTAACCTTGGTCTACCCCTACAGTTCTTGTCCTCGACCCTTCCTTCCATAACTAAGCTTGCTATTCCTGGGTGTCATAGTAGGTGTCCTACCAACCTATCCCTTCTCTTCATTAGCAGTCGCCAGAAACATCTCTCCTCTCTCACTCGTCTTAATACCTCTTCGTTTGTAACCCTATCTACCCATCTGATCTTCATCATTCCACTGTAACACTACATTTCAAAAGCTTCAATTCTTCTCTTTTCTGCTGCACCAATAGTCCAAGTTTCACTTCCATAGAGCTCCACGCTCCAGACAAAGGTTTTCAAAAATGACTTCCTAATACCTAAATCTATATTCGATGTCAACAGATTCATTTTCTGTAGAAATGCTTTCCTTGCCTGTGCCAAACTAATTTTTATATCCTCTTTGCTTCTTCCATCACTGGTTATTTTGCTTCCTAAGTAACAGAAGTCTCCTACTTCCTTTAGTTTTTCCCCCTGACAATTTGATATCCATCGATAACCGGTTTTAATTGTGTTGCCTGTATTAGTGTGTGTTCTCTGTAATTCAGGTAAGGACGGTAGACGATCAATTTCAAGTAGTTCCTACGTTTGCTACCAAATGCTCCTGTCAACGCCACCTAGCAGTGAACTTGGCAAATAGATGCCACCTCAACCAGCACCTAGCGCCGAACGTTGGAACTTATAGAGTGTTAATCAAATCTAACCTCTAATTTAGCTTCACACAATTGTAGGTAAGGGAAGGTTCTTTTACATGCCATTAATCTATGACTTGGGCCCACCAGCTTTAATTCCCTTCGGAAGGCAGTCATACTGAGGGATTTTTAACGCTCTTAAAACTCCGACGACTTCGGCCGGGTTGGAACCCGCGATCTTGGGCGTAGAAACTCAGCATGCTACCAACCACGCCACCGAAGCCGCCCTTGTACTTCTTTACGGCGAACGACCAAAATGTAAAATCTTTAGAAAACTCTTTATTTGTCCGTAAAATTATGGTCTCAATATGTATAATTCCTTATTCATGTTTGTTTGTGTCGTTCTTTTGCATTAGTATTGTAGGCTACAGTATTTTGTAAATGATCAATATTATGGAACTATATTATTAATACTCCCAATTGCTACATGTCATATTGCGCGAAATCCTAATGTGTAACACAATTTGCTACAAAATCTTTGAATTCACAATTCGAAACGTGTCATTTTGGGTTCCTTAATATTCAAAACCATAAACTCTACTCATAAATAATCAGACTGTTAGGGTATGGTGGTTCGTATGTAAAATTATGACTTTCATACATGTAAGTGGGAGGTATCTTTTATTATGTTTTGTGATATATTTTGGAGATGATCTCATTCTTGGGCTGATCAGGTTATTGGTTCACCTGTACAGAAAGTAATACAATTGAACGAGGGCAAAGAGAACAGCTGAAGGGAATCCAATATCACGTTCTTCTTCGTAATATCAGGTAGTGTCTCGCCTAGTCACGTTCCTATGACTGCCGCCCTTGCGATCTACAATCCATTACCACCAATATTGCTTCCGACTAATGGTCCCATCTAAATCAATTATAACTCTTCGTTGAAATGTGACAGATTGTAGTAGCAATTCCGTTGAAGTCATCCACAATTGTAATCAAAATACTGTGGATTCAATATTTTTGTATCTTACCACAAATTTAGTGTATTTGTACGTGAGATGGGTAATTATTCATGATTAACAATCAAATATTGGCGTTCTAAACTCAGTAAGAATTCATTACCAGGGAGGAAGTAAATTCAACATTCATAGATATTTACTGTGCCTGAGAAAGATCACGAATATATAACTGGCGTAGTGGAATATTACACACAGCCAACATTTTAAACTTCTTGTATATTAAGATAACTCAATATTTGAGTGGGTGAGTGGATATCGTGTCGGTCTACTAACCCCCAAGATTGCAGGTTCGCTCCTGGCCGTGGCAAATGCTTTTTGAAAGGCGGCAAAAATACGATACGCATGTCATACGATGTTGGCATGTCAAAGGACCCATTTGAATTCAGTAGGCCAAGTTCATAATGGCAAAATTTATCTCGGGAGTTTCCGCCAGCACAATGTTCCTCATTTCTCTACTAGAAAGCGCTATAGTGTTCAAGGAGCTTAGATATCTAACATCTAACCTCCTTGATTTTCATAGTCAAGGAACAACGAAATTCGACATGCAAGCTACCCTCTGGGTGTCAAATAACAAAGCTTGCACCTGGCACCCGAGGCCATTTGATACTATTATGATTATTATTAATACTTGACATCTGCATTAATACAAATTATCAATTAGGTTACCGGGTGAGTTAGCCGTGGTCGTTACGGCATGACTAATGGCAGTCGCTCACATCCGGGAGGCGAGAGGTTCGAATCCCCCCGCCAGCAACCTTGAAGATGGTCTTCTGTGGTTTCCCATCTTCCTTCCAGGCAAATGCCGGGGTTGGTCCCTAACTATAGGCCACAGCCGCTACCTTCCAACTCCTCGCCCTTCCCTTCCAACTTTCCTCCCCAACGGTACTCGTAGCTCACCCATTGGGTGTCCGTCTCGAAGCAGCTACAAACTGGCGAGCCGAACATGTCCTCGGACACTCCCGGCACTAAAAGCCATACTGTGCCCAACTCTAGGAATGGGTATTCCAAGATTCAGACACCTAGATATCAAGGGAAAGGCTACAGCCGCTTTTGAAAGTTGAGATATTTGAATATCGCGCTACATTGCTTCCAGAAGCAATTGGAAAGTATATACCGATACTAGCCTGTCAAGTGACGTAGCGAGTAATAGCAGAGGTCGAGGCTATTTATTGATTAAATAGTTAACCATGGAGTAGAGACTTGAGACTTGGATCAGATTACTGGCACGGCCAAATGAAAGAGAATGCAATTAGTATCAAGTAAATCGGACCAGGGATACAAGAGATATGAGGATTTCCAGATATCAGCTGATGCAGCGTGACCCTGACAGTTTTGAATAAAAGCCGGCTGGCGCAGGCATGGTTAGCTCACTTCGACACAAGCACTTGCCTAGCAAGGTGCTACTACGCTGAGCCAAGGCACATGGTTGCCGGATCTACGCAGAAGTTATTTTCAAAGTTGTGATAGTCACAAAAGTGCTGCGCTACGAGGTGGAACTTAGTAAGTTTCCGGCAAGGAGAATCACTGAGGTGATTGATTTTTTTTCTACAGACACTGGTAGAAATATTTTTATTTCTACATGGACATATGCTAGACTTTGTCTAGAATTAGTACTTTGTCACAGACCAGTAATAACCTAATACTTGGATATTTTAAGTCCAATTCAGTCAGTTTTCATATTTGTAACTGGTTAACCACTTCGATCTATCAGTACATTGAAGACCAGTCTATCACGGTGGTGTTCATTAGTCTACGCAGGGAAACTACATGTTGCTTCGCGCATGGTAGATGGTGTGAAGCCATGCCCAGGGAACGATCTTCAGAACAGCCGTTGATTGGTTAGACTGTCAGTGTTTTCTTGTATTGAAAAGATTACCGTGAGTTATGTTACAACTGACATATCTAAGAATAGATCACTTAGATCTGACCCCATTTAAGCAAACTGTTATGGAGTTAGCAGAAGCCAATATTAAAATGGATCAACAGTTACTTCAAACGTCAAAAGATACTACCACTATGTCTTGTTAGACGGATTGTGGGTATATAATGGCGGCCGATACAAGGATTATACATGCTTGTCCGATAGGGCATGTCTATGGATAAATCTGGTACAAACCAGGTTCACTACGCTTCAAGACCATCAAGAAATGTAAGCCACATTTGAATTATATTATGCCTAGCTAATTGGAACAAACTATTTTTTCTGCAGATGACCAACACATTTATTTTTCTTCGTATTTAAATCTTGCAATGATTTACGCAAGACTTATTAGAGTTATTCTGAGTATTTTCAGCACTCAGAACAGTTTAGGATCGATGACCGAGCATATCGAGCA
The DNA here is from genome assembly GCA_946902985.2 of Meconema thalassinum. NCBI lineage: Eukaryota > Metazoa > Arthropoda > Insecta > Orthoptera > Tettigoniidae > Meconema > Meconema thalassinum. The sequence continues at coordinate 802,573,639 of OX336390.1, read as the reverse complement.
TTTATTTGAATATTTCATATTTTAGGGATATCACGGAAAACCGTCGATGTAATGGTTGAGTTAAATTATTTTTGTTGAGGAATGGATATTTTTTCCATATTCGAAGGTTCGAACATGTGGATTCTCACATAATGAGATGATAATTAAATATATTTAAAATAATATAACAAATAATAATAATAATAATCCACTAATAATAATAATAATAATAATAATTTTTATAACTTTTCTAAATAATGCTTGGATATTATATTTTATAATAATCATATGTATTGAGAGAGAGCCTATGAAGTAGTTTAATCATTTCTAGTTTGGAACAGGAGATTTTCCGAAGGAGAGTGGTTAGCGCAAGCCCGCATTCAACCAACATTTCAGTTCTGGTTGAACAGTTAATATTTGCAATGAGCAAAGTATATTTTTCAGATAACACGGAGAGGCATGAAACGGGAAGCAAATGATAATTGTATCAAATAGGATATTTTTGTATTTATATAAAATCATAACGTAAATACACTCGAAAGTGAAATAAAGATTTTCATAAGTATGGTAAATTCACGGGTTGAACTGAATGGTAAAATAAAATAAACTTGTAAGTTTATTAATCTTCCAGTGTTGATAACAAGCAGAGGCTTGATTTATTGTATAAATTTTGGGAAGAAAATTTATATGTGTGGAGTAGTTGAAAAGCCATTCCCAGGTGCGCATGTTTAAGTCGCAGGAATGAAGAGTTTTTTTCGAGCATCAATCAAATAGCAGGTTCGATGGCTCAGGTTTATAGAAGGAGTATTGGAACTACACATTTCGTCGTATGAATGACCCGAAGGTTATTTCTTAGAAACCATCAGTTCTTATTTCAACCTTGTTTACGGATTCCATTTAAGACTTTGATTTTGCTAGAACCCGGATTTGTCATGATAGTAGTTTATTCTTCTTCAGAGGAAGACCTTTGCCGTTGTTGTTGTAATATTGTGTTCTTACACAAATAATAGAATGGGCCACTGCCAATTAAAAATAATTCTTTAACCACGAATAATTTGAAGGATATTTTCAATCCTAGTGCCATGAACTAAATGAATTTATAATGAAGCTAAAATTCTTATTTCCGCATTCTGTCGAAGAATTGCAAGTTGTGAAAGTTACTAAAAATGGCCATGAATATAAATATTTTTTATAATAATGATTCCAAGTGGAAAATCAAATAGTTGAATGGTTCAACAATTTATTGATCAAGTTGATGATTCAGAAATCATATATTTTGTTAGGAACTTGAAGTTCATAATCGAGTCACTTCTCGAAATGTTTAATGTCAGAAGAACAATTAATTGTTGTTGTGCTTCGCACAGTTCTTCGATGCTATGCTCAAGGTCAAATACTTTTCAGATGTTATTAATATGTGTAAATAATTTGTGTTGATTCAATGATAATAATATTTTTCGACAATATATTTTTTGAAACTGGAAAAATAAGTGAAAGTTAAAAATTCTATGAACATTTATTCTACGAGTGTTAATATTATGTAAAAATTCAAACAGTGAACTACGATATTTCCAGTAGAGACAATTAAATTTGAACTGGATTTAATCATAAATAATTTTGGAACACAGTCTACAGGACTAATAATCAGACTTGTGTTTCCAAAAAAATAATTGTCAAATGTGTTTGGAAAATTTCTGTATATTGTGTAAATAGGGTGTGGGTCGCCACACGTGAATGATGCTGCTTTGAGCATTTTTTGCAGTCAATTTTAAATTCAAAATAAAATGAGATAATTTTACTTGATGTGTTATCCCCAGTTGAATCTCCTTCTATCCTTATTGTTGCATTGAGCCAAAAATCAGTAAAGCATTTTTTTCATTTGATGTCGTTTTTGCGATTTGCTTTAACCCATCTGGCGCTCCGGGATATTTTGACTCTCGTGCTGACTGATTATTGGTAAAATGCATATGTGGTCGTGCGGACTCCGGTCTAAACGGGCACAATACGCTAAAAAAAATCAATTAGGTTAAAATAGTTTTGTATGCCTTACGTCAAGGAACAGTGACACCATATATTAAAGATGGGGTAAAGATATAGGCTATCAGTAATGACCGTGTTGGAAGCCATTTTTCAGTGTTGCCTTACTAATCAAATTTTGATATTTTTCATTTTGTCAACACGATTGTAGTCCTACCCAATTTTAATAGGTGTTCCCCTAATCCTGAAAACAACTGGTCATCCAAGTGTATAGGCCATATTAATCTCATGTAGTTTCATTTTCAGGATTATGGAATCACTCATTACTATGTGGTACAATCGTTCTGACCGAGTGAAAAACATCAAATTTCGACATACCAGTAAAATATTGAAAGCCATATTGCAAATTGTAATTGCGTAATTAACACAAAATTTGGTACTACTGGAGCATCGTGTGACAAACTTCACCAGTAGTAGCCATAAGACTATCACACTGCCTAAGTCTCAGCTACAATCATGGAAACTCAATTCATTATTATTGATAATTCATATATCGATTTATATTACAATCACGAAACTTAGCATGAATGTTTACTTATACATGAGACTTCATTATATACAGGACAACTTAATTGATTCAAGATGGAACATGAGCGTGATAATAAAGCATTAAGACCAATTACTCTGGATGCAACGAAACTCGGTCAATGAAGATAATTAAGTAACATACCTCGCTAGCACTAATCGTAAGACTATCGCACTGATTACAGCATCGAGCTTGAAAACATGTAATTAAATTTGATTGTAACTAGAACGACGAGGTAGGTCAGTATAAATGGTTATGCAAACTCATGTCCAGAGATCAGACATGCCTTACATCCATGATGGTGAGTGTGTGGACAATTCTTCTTCTTCTTCTTGTTAAATTCCCTTATGCCTTCAAGCGTCGGGGTAGCCTCGTTTGAGCCATTTCTGCACATTCTCTTCATTTCCACAACAGTTTTGCCCAATTCCACTTCTTTACCAACGATTGTCTTATTATTCCATGTTCCGAATCTCGTGATCCGTTTCCACTCCGGTCGTCGTCATTTATATCCGTCCAATCCGAGGCTAGTTGTAGTTCTCTGAATCGCTTTACCTCCACATGGGTGATTAGCCCAACGTAGAGTGGTTTGTTGGGTTACCTTCCCACCTCCATATTTATCCCCTGGAGACAGGTGCCCCAGATGGTCAGGGTTTGGGCAGGCATTTCCTCCTTACCCACTAAGTTATGGTTTTTCCCCCAATACTCGGGTGGCTGATGGCAGTGGTTTCCCACTGAGCGATAGGGCCCTCACATCCCTACGCCGGGTGTGTACAATTCAAACTTAAAAAGTACTACTCAAGTTAGTAAGCAAGAAGTCTCATATAAATAACTCTAGCGTTGGCCACAAGAATATCGAAGTGATTTTCTTTGTTGCGCAAACACCAACTAGGAAAATATAATATGTATAAATCTGTGACTTTATCGTATATATCAGTAATGTTAGAAACGTACCTCGGAGGTATTACCCAATTAAGATTTGATTGCCGCTGAGCATGGCTGCGCCACCGTTTGTTGATTATTGTAGCAGGAGCCCCGCGGGGTGAAGAGGAGAACACAGTGATGACACAGTGCAGGCTGCACATAAGTCAAGCAGCATTGCGCGCGCTACCTGTCACAGGAGCTTATGTCACCATGGACAGCTTCTGAAGCTACTCGCGCAACTGTACCTGTCAAAGAAGCAGAGTGACGTGTGACACAAGTAAACAGAGAATAGTTCCCATGTCGACCGCCGGCAATCAATTCGTGAAAGCGTAATAGACTCGTTTAAGACCCAATCAATGCACAAGGCAAACAAGAAGTTCCGTAACGAACAAAAGAGCCTACTTTTCTAAAAATTTAAGATTCATGCCAATGATTAATCTATATGGATCTATCTAGAATAATGACGAAATTAAGTTGGTAATATCGAAATTACTAATTAGTTCGAAATACTGTATATGCTACATGGCATAATGTAGCCTCATAGAGAACTACAGTTGGCAGCCCTGGAGACTGAATATATTCTTAGTTCCATCTCTTAAGGTACAGAATACAAAATTTGGTTGAAGTCCAATGGGTAGCATGGACGTTACATGCAGTTAAACATTGGATCTAACAGCGTGCGTAAAATCATGTTGGCAATACGTGTATTGGTCAGAAATAATCTGAAATAATAGGATCTATTGTTGTGTCAATTTTGAATTAAATCCATTAGTTAGTACAGAAGTTACATGCATTTTAAAATTGGACCTATCAGCAGGCTTAGAATCATGTTGGCAGCACTGACGTTTATTAGTTAATCCAAATTAATCTAAAATGCCAGGTACTATACGTGTACAAAGTTTAGAGCTATTTGCTTGCATACTTTCTGATATATTGATATTCGGGTAACAAAAATAGAGACAATATTTATTAACAGTTGGCAGCCCTGGTTATTCTTAAGAATCGGCATAGTCATATCTGTTATGGTACACATAGCACACACGAAATTTGGTTGAAATCCAAATGATAGTACAGAAGTTACATGTATTTAAAGTCGGATCTCTCAGCAGGCTTAGAATCATGTTGGTAGCACTGATGTATATGAGTTACTACAAATTAATATAGAATGTCAGGTACTATTCGTGTGCATAGTTTAAAGCTGTCGGCTTGCATACTTTCTGATATATGGGTGTTTGGATTTAAAAACTTGAGAGCATTTATTAACAGTTGGCAGCCCTGATGGCTCTTAAGAATACACTCAGTCATATCTGTTTATATACGCATAGCACATACGAAATTTGGTTGAAATCCAATTGATAGTGTAGATGTTATATGCATATAAAATTTGGACCTATCAGCAGGCATATAATCATTTTGGCAACACTGCCATGTATGGCCTCCTGGAAATTAAACTGCAATATTATTATCTATACGCGTGCCAATTTTGAAATAGCTCCCATTCATACCTTTCAAGATATCCAACATGGAGCTCAAATTTCAATTGCGATTTTTCAGCAGTTGGTAGCACTGACATCATTTTCTAATATGGCCGTGAGATATTCAGGTATAGATCTTTACTCCTACCTAATTTTGTTTCGATTGCTGCAGCTGTTTAGGAGTTGATAGGGGGGGGGGGACACAAACACACAGACAGAAGGATAGACAGACAGACAGACAGACACACATTTGCCCGTTCTCATAAGTCTACTTTTTCCTCATTTTTGCAAAATGTGAAAAGTAGGCTAAAAATACGTGATTTCACATACAGTATTTATGATGATACTAACTGAACCAATAGCGGTAGATACGCTCGCTAACACGCAGCGCTAGGCCAAGGGGCCAAGCTCTCTGCGGACTGGGAATACGTGGGTTCAAGCCCCTCCGTCGTTCACCCTTGAAATGGTTATTCGTGGTTTCCTATTTTCAACTCCAGGCAAATGCTGGGATGGTACCTTCTGACAGGCCACGACCGCCTCTTTCCACATCCTTGCCCTGTTTCATTATCTTCATTCATTTCATACATCATTAAATCCTCTCATGAGTTTGGCTTCAGGAAGGGCATCCGGTCGTAAAAAAAACCTTCACACAGGCTTTCATCACATCTTATCCCCGACCCCGTTGGAAAGGGAAATAACAATAGGTAGACATACACAACATGATACTACTAAGTGAATGTGTGCTATATGGCACAGTAGATTTCCAATCCTTGCTCATTTATCAATATGAATCACACATGTGCTTATTTCTTTTGTTGCTGTTGTTTCTTTTCAAGGGTTTGGGGCATCTTGGTCATTACCCCGTGTATTAGGATACTGTTGAATTTGTCTGATAACCTGTATTTCAGTAACGACACTCGTAGTGTGTGTAACTGTGTTAGGTACAAGAATGGGGTAGGTGCCCAGGAATTGAAATAAGGTACTATCCCGGCATTTGCCTGGATGGTGTATGAAAAAAATGGAAAAAACACATTCAGGATCGCCACTATCATGCGTCGGGATTCGAACCTACGATCTCTGGACTTACTGCAGCTTCCCTCGGGACCATAATGCTTGACTTGTCAAGTCCGGCTACGCCTCGGGACCGTTACCATAACTTATAAGGTAGATTATTGTGTTATAATATACATAATTTGCGGCATGATGTAGCCTACTCTGGTAACTTTTAACAAGAGACACTTAAAACTTGTTGTTGTTTTAATGATTCTTTAAAGGCTTTGCGATATCTTGGTCAAGTAGCTCCGTGTACATGGGTGTGTTTAGAATTTGACTGATAACCTGTATTGCTGTGATGTCTGTTTTGTGTGTGCATTTGTGTGCATTTGTAATTGAGGTACGATTTGTGTAGGAAGTGGTCATGGTCATAAGGTAGGTACCATCCTGGCATTATCCTGGAGTAGAAAGTAGGAAAACTACGGAAAACCACTTCCAGGATGGCTGAGGTAGGAATCGAACCCACCTCTTCTCCGTTTTGTCTCATGAGTATGAGTGAGCCTTATTTGTCAGAGCCGAGAATGGAACCCACGCCTTTGCGTTGCCACCCCACTAGGCGTTCATACATTTACCCACTACTCTGGCATAAGAAATAAGCAGTGCAGTGGAAGAATGTCTTAACCCTTATAGTGACTGCCCGATATATCGGCCCCGTCTTTATGAACATTGTATTACATTTCCAGCCATGCACTGCTATCAACTTTGAAACCAAGACAATGCGGGAACTGTTCTCTCTCTGAATATATCGATGTGTCAAGTTTCGTAAATAACTGGAGTTATAATAAATATTCTTTGAACAAGCTTCAGTCAGCTGAATTAACGCACGTGTTATCATAAATAGTCGTGTTTGTTAACGTTTTCATCGGAGCTAATTGAAAGATAAACTGTGATAAAAATGGCTAGCTCTTTGAACGAGGGGAAACTAAATAAGGTTTTAACAAAATATACTATTGTGATCGTATTGGCTATGATATTTAATTATTTTCAATTTTAAACAATTAGTTCCGTGACGAACTAAAGAGACTACTTTTCTTAACATTTCAGATTGATGCCAATCTATATAGGCCTATCTGGAATAATGACGAACTCAAGTAATAGAGTAACATACTACAGTTGGCAGCCCTGGTGACTCTGAATATATAGCCTACTTAGTTCCAACTCTTAAGATATAGAATGCACATACAAAATTTGGCTGAAGTCTAATGGATAGTATGGACGTTACATGCTGTTTGATATTGGATTTATCAGTGCACGTAAAATCATGTTGGGAACAATGTCATGTACACGCTCAGAATTAATCGGAAATATTACGATCTATTACAGTGCCAATTTTGGATAAAATCCATTTATTTTTGTATAGAAGTTACAGGTAATTAAAAATTGAAACTATAAGAGAGCTTAGAATCATGTTGGCAGCACTGAGGTATATTAGTTACTCCAAATTAATCTAGAATGTCAGGTACTATACGTGTGCAAAGTTTAGAAATGATGACTTGGATACTAACTGATATATTGATATTAGGATTAAACAAATAGAGAGAGCATTTATTAACAGATGGCAGCCGTGCTTGCTCTTACGAATACCTTTAGTCATAACTGTTATGGTACACAAAGCACATACGAAATTTGGTTGAAATCCATTTGTTAGTATAGAAGTTATATGCATTTAAAAACTGGACCTATCAGCAGGCTTAGAATCGTGTTGGCAACACCGATGTATATACTGTAAGTTACTCCAAACTAAGGTAGAATGTCAGGTAGTAGGCCTATACGTGTGCAAAGTTTAGAGCTGTTGGCTTGTATACTTTTTGATATACTGATATTAGGGTTAAAATATAGAGAGAGCATTTATTAACAGTTGGCAGCCCTGGTGGCTCATTAGAATACGCACAGTCATATATTCTGTAGTACACATAGTACATACGAAATCTGGTTGAAATCCAATCGATAGTATAGAAGTTACATGCATTTAGAAATTGGATCTATCGGCAGGCTCGGAATCATGTTGGAAATACTGGCATGTATGGTCTTCTGAAAATTAATCTGGAATGCTATTGTCTATATGAGTACCAATTTTGGAATAGTTCGCAATAGTTCTGAAATATCCTACATAGAGCTCAAATTACAATTGCGATTTTTCAGCAGTTGGTATCACTGACGTCAATTTAAAATATGGCCGTGAATTATTCAGGTATAGATCTTTGCTCCTACCAAATTTGGTTTTGATAGCTGCAGCCGTTTAGGAGTTGATAGGGGGGACACACACAGCCAGACAGACAGAGAGACAGACAGACAGACACACATTTTCCCGGATCGATCTCATAAGTCTACTTTTTCCTCATTTTTTGCAAAATGAGAAAAGTAGGCTAAAAATATAAGTGTTTTCATTTAAACAAATGAAACAAAGTATAATAAATATATCTATGACTATAGCAAATTTATTGAAGTAGGTTATTATTTTCATCCATGGTGAATTTATTTATCTTAAAATATACAGTTCGGAGATAATTGTATTATTCATTTTGTAATTTTACTAAAGTTGGCAATTATAAAAAATCTACTCATAATAGCTTGGCATTAAAAGGTTTAATGTACTGGTTAGAATTCTTTGAATATCAATGAGTACTCAATTATTCTACCCACCGCAGTACTGTATTTGTGTTTTCTGTCAGGCACAATAAACACCTGTGAAGTGGAGGGAATTCCAGTTTAATTAAATTCACTGGCAAGATTCAGCTGAATACTGAGTGTGGGAATCTCAAACGAAATAGCCGTAATATTTCCTGTGAGTCGGCCTTGCTTGGCCACAAGTAATGCGGGACGTTTTGTTCAACTGTAACTGATCGCTGAGCCAGGGTAATTGCTCCCTGCACTGAGGGTGGGTGTCTATATGCCAATTATCTGCTTTCCATTGACAGAAACAAACGAACATTAACTGGCCACAAATTGAACACTGTTCTATATCTGCTTTATGTAATTATAGTACTGCTAATTTTAGACACAATACACAATACATTGCGTAACCCAGATACATCAAATGTATGCTATTTATAGGTTAAATGTATTCTTTAAGGACTGTTTGTCGTATAAACCTTATCATTTTTATATCATTATTGTTTGAAGTGTACAATGTGTTTCAAAAGGAACGTTCTCCTGAACCATTCAAGATATCAATATTCGGATTTCTACTCTGATGAATGGTTATGAAGGACTCATGGCGTCATGTACGTCTACCGTTTAATATTTCCTTAACTCGATCCGATTCGACTTACATCAAAGATTGATAATGCTGTGTGTATTTTGACTCCACCTTATTGTTTATTGACACAGTTCCTCAATAGAAAGCCCCCGGCCCAATGTCATTGAGGTCATAGTTTTCTCAGGACTTGAAGAATGTAAAACTCTGTTCAATACAAGGACTCCTAAAGCCTACATCCGAACTGTGAAGGTTTCATTTCAGACAAAACTTGTGTTCCGGAATAACAGTCAGCATATCGTACGGGCGGTCTCTCTGGGTGGCTGGTTAGGACGAAACCTATGTGTATAGCTTTGTCTTCGATGGTCAGTTTGTCTGTTAGGTAGTATCCCAGAGGATGGCTTGATCCTCAAAAGGTCCACCACAGATTAGGTCGGTAGTTACCCACAAAAACCTAAGACAGCACTATAGTGAGGCATACTAGGCAAGGTGACGAGTGAGGTAGTTTGCCATTGCTTTCCTCATTTAGTCATAACAATAGCACTGACCCAATGAGAAGAACATTTTACAGTACACACAGACACTAGTTGTGCCCAGAAGGCACTACTCATGCCTCAAAGCTTTCATATAATCACAGCCATAAGTGGGACTGAGACATCGGTGAAAAGCCACATTTTACTCTAGCCTGTGACAACAGACAAATGCAAATATGGCTGGCTGCGTGGCTCAGTGGTAACGTTCACGCTTTCTGGGCCCAAGGTTGCAAGTTCGTATCCTTTCGCAAATGATAAGGAGCCGTGTCGGTAGATTTACTGGCTCGTTAAAGATCGCCTTCGGGGCAAAATTCCGCCACCCCGGTGTCTCTAAAAGCCAGAGTTGTTAAAAGGGACGTAATGTGCCCGTTTAGACCGGAGTCCGCACGACCACATATGCATTTTACCAAGAATCAGTCAGCGCGAGAGTCAAAATATCCCGGAGCGCCAGATGGGTTAAAGCTAATCTCAAAAACGACATCAAATAAAACAATGCTTTACTGATTTTTGGCTCAATGCAACAATAAGGATAGAAGGAGATTCAATTGGGTATAACACATCTGGTAAAATTATCTCAGTTTATTTTGAAGTTAAAATTGACTGCAAAGATGCTCAAAGCAGCATCATCCACGTGTGGCGATCCACACTCTTATTTACACAATATACAGAAATTTTCCAAACACATTTGACAATCTTTTTTTGGAAACACAAGTCCGATTAATAGTCCTGTAGACTGTGTTCCAAAATTATTTATAATTAATTCCAGTTCAAAGTTAATTGTCTCTACTGGAAATATCGTAGATCACTGTTTGAATATTTACATGATATTAACACTCGTAGAATAAATGTTCATAGAATTTTAAACTTTCACTTATTTTTCCAGTTTCAAAAATATATCGTCGAAATATATTATCATCATTGAATCAACACACATTATTTACACATATTAATAACATCTGAAAAGTATTTGACCTTGAGCATAGCATCGAAGAACTGTGCGAAGCACAACAACAATTAATTGTTCTTCTGACATTAAACATTCGAGAAGTGACTCGATTATGAACTTCAAGTTCCAAACAAAATACATGATTTCTGAATCATCAACTTGATCAATAAATTGTTGAACCATTCAACTATTCAATTTTCCACTTGGAATCATTATGAAACAAGAAGTTCCGTGAAGAACTATACAGCCTACTTTTGATGCCAATGATTATTCTACAGAATATGAACCTATCTAGAATAATGACGAAATTAAGTTGGTAATATCAAAATATCTAATTAGTTCAAAATATACCTGGTATAATGTAACCTAATAGAGAACTACAGTTGGCAGCCCTGGTGACTGAATATATTCTTAGTTCCATCTCTTAAGGTACAGAATACAAAATTTGGTTGAAGTCCAATGGACGTTACATGCAGTTAGACATTGGATCTATCAGCACGCGTAAAAGCATGTTGGCAACAATGTCATGCGTGTGCTGGTCATAAATAATCTGAAATATTATGATATCTTTTTGTGCCAATTTTGGATGAAATACATTGGTTAGTATAGAAGTTACATGTATTTTAAAATTGGACACATCAGCAGGCATAGAATCATGTTGGCAGCACTGTCTTGTATTAATTACTCCAAATTAATCTAGAATGTCAGGTGCTATACGTGTGCAAAGTATAGAGCTCTTGGCTTGCATACTTTCTGATATATTGATATTAGGGTAAAAAAATATAGACAGCATTTATTAACAGTTGGCAGTCCTGATTGCTCTTAACAATACTAATAGTAATATCTGTTATGGTACACATAGCACATATGAAATTTGGTTGAAATCCAACTGATAGTATAGAAGTTACATGTATTTAAAAATTGGTACTATCAGCAGGTTTATAATCATGTTGGTAGAACTGACGTATATAAGTTACTCCAAATTAATCCAAAATGTCAGAATATACGTGTGCATAGTTTAAAGCTGTTGGCTTGCATACTTTCTGATATATAGGTATTTGGATGAAAAAAATAGAGAGAGCAAATATTAACAGTTGGCAGCCCTGGTGGCCTTAAGAATACGCTCAGTCATATCTGTTTATGTACAGATATCAAATACAAAATTTGGTTGAAATCCAATTGATAGTGTAGAAGTTATATGCATTTAAATATTGGACCTATCAGAAGGCTTATCATTATTTTGGCAACACTGTCACGGTTGGCCTCCAGGAAATTAAACTGAAATAGTCTTATCTACATGTGTGCCTATTTTGGAATAGCTCCCATGCATACCTTGCAAGATATCCAACATGGAGCTCAAATTTCTAGTGCGTTTTTTCAGCAGTTGGTAGCACTGACATCATTTTCAAATATGGACGTGAGATATTCCGGTGCACATCTTTACTCATACTAAATTTGGTTTTGATTGCTGCAGCCGTTTAGGAGTTGATAGGGGGGGACACACACACAGCCAGACAGACAGACAGAAGGACAGACAGACAGACAGACAGACGGACAGACAGACAGACAGACAGACAGACAAACAGACAGACAGACACACATTTTCCCGGATCGATCTCATAAGTCTACTTTTTCCTCATTTTTGCAAAATGTGAAAAGTAGGCTAAAAATATTTATATTTATGGCCATTTCTAGTAACTTTTACACTAGGATTGAAAATATCCTTCAAATCATTCGTGGTTAAAGAATTATTTTTAATTGGCAGTGGCCCATTCTATTATTTGTGTAAGAATACAATATTACAACAACAACGGCAAAGGTCTTCCTCTGTAGAAGAATAAACTACTATCATGACAAATCCGGGTTCTAGCAAAATCAAAGTCTTAAATGGAATTCGTAAACAAGGTTGAAATAAGAACTGATGGTTTCAAGAAATAACCTTCGGGTCATTTATCCGACGAAATGTGTAGTTCCAATACTCCTACTATAAACCTGAGCCATCGAACCTGCTATTTGATTGATGCTCTTCATTCCTGCGACTTAAACATGCGCACCTGGGAATGGCATTTCAACTACTCCACACATATAAATTTTCTTCCCAAAATTTATACAATAAATCAAGCCTCTGCTTGTTATCAACACTGGAAGATTAATAAACTGACAAGTTTATTTTATTTTACCATTCAGTTCAACCCGTGAATTTACCATACTTATGAAAATCTTTATTTCACTTTCGAGTGTATTTACGTCATGATTTTATATAAATACAAAAATATCCTATTTGATACAAATATCATTTGCTTCCCGTTTCATGCCTCTCCGTGTTATCTGAAAAATATACTTCGCTCAATGCAAATATCAACTGTTCAACCAGAACTGAAATGTTGGTTGAATGCGGGCTTGCGCTAACCACTCTCCTTCGGAAAAACTCCTGTTCCAGACTAGAACTGATTAAACTACTTCATAGGCTCTTTCTCAATACATATGATTATTATAAAATATAATATCCAAGAATTATTTAGAAAAATTATGAAACTTATTATTATTATTAGTGGATTATTATTATTATTATTATTTATATCATTTTAAATATGTTCAATTATCATCTCATTATGTGAGAATCCACATGTTCGAATCTTCGAATATGGAAAAAATATCCATTCCTCAACAAAAATAATTTAACTCAACCTTTACATCGACGGTTTTCCGTGGTTTCCCTAAAATATGAAAAATTCAAATAAATGCTCGAAATGCTCGGTCATCGATCCTAAACTGATCTGAGTGCTGAAAATACTCAGAATAACTCTAATAAGTCTTGCGTAAATCATTGCAAGATTTAAATACGAAGAAAAATAAAATGTGTTGGTCATCTGCAGAAAAATAGTTTGTTCCAATTAGCTAGGCATAATATAATTCAAATGTGGCTTACATTTCTTGATGGTCTTGAAGTGTAGTAAACCTGGTCTGTACCAGATTTATCCATCGACATGCCCTATTGGACAAGCACGTATAATCCTTGTATCGGCCGCCATTATACACCCACAATCCGTCTAGTCAGACATAGTGGTAGTATCTTTTGACGTTTGAATTAACTGTTGTTCCATTTTAATATGGGCTTCTATCAAAGCCATAACAGTTTGTTTAAATAGGGTCAGATCTAAGTGATCTCTTCTTAGATATGTCAGTTGTAACATAACTCACGGTAATCTGATCAGTACAAGAAAAACACTGACAGTCTAACCAATCAACGGCTATTCTGAAGATCGTTCCCTGGGCATGGTTTATTATATCACCATCTACCATGCGCTAAGCAACTTGTAGTTTCCCTTGCGTAGACTAATGAACGCCACCGTTATAGACTAGTCTTCAGTGTACTGACAGATCGAAGTGGTTAACTATTTACAAATATTGAAAACTGACTGAAATGGATTTAAATATCCAAGTATTATGTTATTACTGGACTGTGACAAAGTACTAATTCTAGACAAAGTCTAGCATATGGCCATGTAGAAATATAAATATTTCCACCAATGTATGTAGAAAAATCAATCACCTCAGTGATTCTCCTCGCCGTAAACTTACTAAGTTCCACTTCGTAGCGCAGCACTTTCGCGACTATCACGACTTTCAAAAGAACTTCTGCGTAGATCCGGCTACCATGTGCCTTGGCTCAGCGTCGCGGCAACTTGCTCGGCAAATGCTTGTGTTGAAATGAGCTATCGATGCTTCGGCCAGCCGGCTTTTATTCAAAACTGTCAGGGTCACGCCGCATCAGCTGATATCTAGAAATCCTCATATCTCTGGTATCCCTGGTCCGATTTACTTGATACTAATTGCATTCTCTTTCATTTGGCCGTGCCAGTAATCTGATCCCAGTCTCAAGTCTCTACTCCATAGTTAACTATTTAATCAATAAATAGCCTCCACCTCTGCTATTACTCGCTACGTCACTTGACATCCAAGTATCGGTAAATTATTTCCAATTGCTTCGAGAAGCAATGTAGCGCGATATTCAAATATCTCAACTTTCAAAAGCGGCTACAGCCTTTCCCTTGATATCTAGGTGTCTGAATCTTGGAATACCCATTCCTAGAGTTGGGCACAGTAAAACCAATAACATTATTATTATTATTATTATTATTATTATTATTATTATTAAATGCAAATGTGCTGCATTCATCAGCAGACGGCCAGTTCGAGGATCAATTGTCCGAGGAACTTGGAAACATTATCTCTGGTAGCGGAAGCTGTGAGCGTTGCTTACAAAGCAGTTGCATTTGCTTGGTATGAATTACTTCACTTTTCTTACTGTACGCTCTTTTTAAAGTGAATAGTTGTTCCAATTCAAAGGTCTCCATTATTAGGTTATTAGCCTACTTTCGATTTTTGCAAAAAATGAAAGTAGACTTATGAGATCAACACAGGGCGAAAAAAGTGTGTCTGTCTGTGTGTGTGTATGTGTGTGTGTGAGTCTGTGTGTGTGTGTGTGAGTCTGTGTGTGTGTGTCTGTGTGTGTGTGAGTGTGTGTACTCTGTCTGCCCCCCCCTATCAATTCGAACACGGTGAATGCGAATTGAACGAAATTTGGTACAAAGTTAGCATTAGCAAAGGACACCTCAGTGTCATGATTTATATCGCCGCCATCTTTACTAAAACTGAATGGCGGCCACTCAAACGTTCAAAACGTAAAATCAAATAACGACTAACCAAATCATCCGATTTCTACCAAATTTGGTAACAACATACCTTCGTATGGGATGCGTCTTGTGACCAAACTACAAGGTCGTCCACCATACCATTTCAGGATGGCGGCCGTGCGAATTATGCAAACTTTATAATCCATATCATGGGACCCACCAGTTCCGATTATCGAGCCGAGAATCGTTTTAACTGTTCTAAAGGAAGAGGCACGTTCGAAATTAAAAGTTTATTTTGTAATACTATAGTGCAGAAATGATTTTAAAAAGCTGAGCTGATTCAGTAATAAGACAAGATGGCAGCGGATATCTTGTGCCTGACTTATATTTCATTAATTTGAGTATTGCATGCAATATAGCGTACTGATACAAAATAAATAGACTTTGTATGAAATGCTTTATATATAAATAATATACTCCAGTGATGAAATCGTTTAGTATAAATCATTATTTGCTAACAAGTTCTATGTAAGTCATTTTATATAGAACGACATCCGTTGCCACAATTAGCTCAGTGGTAGAGCGTTAGCCTATCGCTCAAATGCCTATGGTTCAAACCCGATCACAGCTAGGTTTTTTGCTTGAATTGTTATATGTTTATTGTTTTGTAATGACTCAGATGTTTTAAAATTAAGCGTTATATTGTGCATATTATGGTGTAAAATATATATTTAATTAAAACATAATTCGCCAGCAGATTTACTCGAGACATCTAGCTGCCAAAAAGGTAACTGCACGCCGACCTACTTATTAACTTCCAGATTTTATTGAAAAGTTTCTTCTTCTGGCCGCTAGAATGCACTCGCTCTGTTAGGATTATATTGTTCGATATTTCACCACTAGATGTCACGACTAGTCTACGTGGGGCTCCATTGATTACTATACCATTGGCATTCTATGCGCATCGAATTTGAAGAATGACAAGATGATACTACGATACATTTTTACTTTTTATTTTAAAGGGTTTGTAACTGCCTATTTTGCGTAACTTGAAAATGTTATTTGAAGTAAAGAACAAAACGATTTCACATAGTAACTGAATTCAAGCCGTTGGTGTTAGTTCAGGTTATTAATTACTACTTTCATTTCAGGCAAATAGCAATCGAAGATATCCACATAGTTTGTATACACACGTCTCTGTAGGGTCATGGAAAGATTTGTTAATTCAATTAGGGCTGTGAAAGCCATGCACAACCAGACGTGTAAAGACATGCCTCAACTCAAAGTTGGATGTTGCCCACGGCAGGTCGTATATGTAATAATAATAATAATAATAATAATAATAATAATAATGTTATTGGTTTTACATCCCTTTTAACTACTGCTGCTTTTAGAGACACCGGGGTGCCGGAATTTTGGCCCGAAGGGGATCTTTAACGTGCCAGTAAATGTACTGACACGGCTCCCTCGCATTTGTGCACCCTCAAATGCCAGCTGACTGCGCCAGGATACGAACCTGCAACCTAGGGCCCAGCAAGCGAGAACGTTACCGCTGAGCCACGCAGCCAGTCCGGTCGATTATGTCTCCAGATCCATAACATTCTTGATATACTTCTTATCTTTCTTTCTTCAATGATGGTAGCAGTTTTTATCTAGGTTGTGGCGTTTGGTAGAGGTAAATCGTTTCTAAGGTCTTCAACAGAGAATAGTTCTATTATACTCTTTGATAATAACAACGAGTTATAACTATACTCATACATTTAAGAGAAAGTAGGCTATATGTTCTTTACTGAACATCTTGTTTTATTATTCTCGTTGTTGCTGTTGTTGATGATGATTTTTTAAAATTATGCGAATCGTTGAAAGATCGTATTTGTTGGAGAATTGTCTTTGTTCTTTCTGCAGTGTTTCTTTCTCAGAAACCGCTATAAATCATGACAATATTTATCTTTGTAGTCTTAACATTACGGTAGTTGCTGAATTCCCAAAGCGTATCAGTGAATGTTTGTATCTACGTGTCCGGTTAATGCCTAAAATTATTGCTCCTTGTAATGCAGGCCAGTATATCCATACATGGCAAGGAGCTTGTATCAGTCTTAACGAAATGCTCACAGCTGGTTTTATTTGAACATGGACGATACATTTAGTAATGGTTTTATACGAGATGTCACA
The DNA here is from genome assembly GCA_946902985.2 of Meconema thalassinum. Classification (NCBI taxonomy): domain Eukaryota; kingdom Metazoa; phylum Arthropoda; class Insecta; order Orthoptera; family Tettigoniidae; genus Meconema; species Meconema thalassinum. The sequence continues at coordinate 802,556,167 of OX336390.1, read as the reverse complement.
GGAAACCCGAATACTAGAATACGATTCATACCATGAAGGGGTTTGGTTAGTTGAGACAATTACAGTGCACAGGAACTACATAATGGTAGTGTATTATCCGGAGATTCTAAATGAACTCGTTAATTGCCCATAAATCGTGAGCTCTAATAAATTGGCCACTCAAATGTTAATTTCTGGAATATTAATGCACTTTCTCCTTGGAGGGTGGGGGCTAGAAGAAAATAGAATAGTATGATTCATGCACATAATCAATTGCTGGATAAAGTGATAATTATCACTGTTGGCATTCATAATGACTTCAGTCTACTTTGTTGCGTAGTGACTAGCATTCATGGCTGTCACCGCGGAGTCCCGGGTTCGATTCCCATCTCAGCCAAGAAATTTAATTCAGGTATGAGGGCTGGAACAGTGTACACTCAGTCTCGTCGGGCAAACCTGAACAGAGGTGTGTTTGATTCTTACCTCAGCCATCATGGAAGTGATTTTACGTTGTTTCCCACTTCTACTTAAAGCAAATGCTAGGTTGGTTCCTACCCCAATCCTACCTCAGCTACCAATACACACACTAGTACAGAAATCACAGTGACACAGCTTATCACACAAATTCTACACACACACACAAATTGAAATACACAAAATGTCGTGCTCTCTGTCTTGGATACGCGATCTCTCTGTCTGCTAGTGGAGAGAATATGTAAAGGATGTCCAATCGACATACTTCCTTATTCTACTGGACCCCAAGTCGTAGCCTTGCGCGTCGAATTGGTCATCTCGCCCGTGACCGCGGATTGCAGCTATCCTGAGCTTGATTTTTTCCGGGGTTTCCCAGACACCCCCCAGGCAAATACGAGGATAATAATCTACTTCTAGTCTCGGGGATCACCTATCCCATCCAAAACTCTACTCAATATTGCAACACATAGGCCTACTACTACAGTTCCAATAAAAACACAGGTTATCAGACAAATTCAACACAGACCCAAGTATGCGGGACTAAGGACCTAAGATGTCCCAATTCCCTAACACTAATTAACAACATTATTGTATTGACTATGTTGCTAGAATGTTTGACATGAACGATGTTTATCAGTTCAGGGGGCGCGGGGGTTCGTTGGTAAATCTGCTTGCCTCTCATCAATGCGGATCGAGTACGATTTCCGGGCAATTAATGTTACTTTTTCGATGTGAAATATCACGTCCGGCGATTCACATTCCACATAATACAGTTCAGCTTCTGGAGTACGTGGATTGTTTCTGTATACCTTTTGTTGGGGTTCCTCCACAAAGAAAATCGCATGGCGCTGAAACGTACGGTCGCATTTACTGGAAGACATCTTCCTAAGAAGATAAATTTTCACTAGGATAATTGAATGTTTTGTTCGTTACCTAACCATGTTTACGGGATACAATATGGGCTACAGTACTTGACCACAAGTCTTAACTCTGTGATCTAAGGTATTGATACGGCTGCGGGGTTGCTTCATTCCCTCGCGCGTGACTCACAGCCGCCCGAAGCTGACCCCTGGCTCTGTGTCGGCCGATCGCTTGCACAGCGAGAACAAAAGGCATGGACCAGAATGTTCGTGGCCCAACTAGTGTTGGAAGTCTCGAGAAGGTCTGAGAGTAGCTGTGAACCCTGGTCTACTCTAGACACATCTGTGAGTCGTCTTCCCCTATATACAAGGGCGACCCTGGCCAGGGGGTGTGTGAGTGTGTTTTTTTTTATCAGTGCGACAGAAGTATTGAGGCGAAGTGCCGTGCGAATTGTGAAACCAAGGAGTGTGTTTATACCTGTGCGAAAGAGGTAATGCGGTGACGTGTGAATTGCGAAACAGTGTGTAGTATTCAAGAACAGTGAGTGTCAGACTGTGGCTTGTGAACTCGAGGAAGAGTTGTTGTTATTTATTGTGAGGACACCGGTCTTATTAGTGAGGGATTAACTGCGTGAGCAAGTGAAAGGGTGAGCGTACTCCATAAAGGAGCAAACTTGAGGAAGACAGCTAATTATTTCTATTTGCTTTTTGTGTGGTGTAACTTTCTGACCTGCAATAAAGCTTTAAAAGACCATTTGTGTTGTGCTTTACTTACCTTGATCCAATTAACTAGGGGTAGCACGTATCAGTATCTTGCCAGTCAAATGGCGCTGACTAATCGCCCTCCACTCGTCACACGACAAACAACGTAAGAATGTAAGTCACGTAAGTCCCTGTCACGTGAAACTACAAGCTTCCTTCCTTTATTTCAGTTCTATGTTGGTTGGTCGCTTGACGTTAATGCGCTGGCAGTTTTCTTGTCTGGTTGGGCAGATGAGTGATGCAGCTATTGAGGCTTTCTCGAGCAATGCCACTGACATCCAGTGTCTCTAGAAGAGGGCTGCTCCTTATAACGGAGAGATTGATTGGTGCCAGCAGAGCTTCTGCTGATATTAAAGTAGCAGGTGCTTGTGGCAGCTCTATATAAGAACATGTTTACAAGGTCTTCACTTGTCAAACGAGACTGTTAAATCTTCCTCAGAGGATCTTGGGACATGACATGAAGGAGGAGATAAACAGTGAATGCTTGAATAATCCTATGCTGTCACGTGAAAGGCAATGGCCTCTCTCGAAGGGGTAGCTGTGTCCGATTGATATCATGGGGTGAGCTGTTCCACGTGAGCGTCTCTTTGACCTTCCCTATAGAACGGGACCTCGCAGTCGCCGCGTGACGGACAGCCCCTGGTGTATAGCAGCCTGTCAAGAAAGCCACTGGTGCTAGCAGCAGCGTAGCGCCCAACTAGTTTAAACATTTCAACGTATTTAATAATCATATTTACTGCTTGCCACGGTGGGTGAGTGGTCAACGTGTCGGTCTACTAACCCCAAGCTTGCAGGTTCGCTCCTGGCCGTGGTAAGTGATTTTTGAAACGCGAAAAAATTACGACACGCATGTCATATGATGTTGGCATGTCAAAGAACCCATGTGAATTCACTAGGCCTTGTTCATAATGGCAAAATTAATCTCGGGAGTTTCCGCCAACACAAAGTTCCTCATTTCTCTACTAGAAAGCGCTATAGTGTTCAAGGAGCTTAGATATCTAAACTCCTTGACTTTCATAGTGGTTCAAGGAACAACGAAATTCGGCATTCAAGCTACCCTCTGGGGGTCAAATAACAAAGCTTGCACTTGGCAGCCGAGGTCATACGATATTAAATTATTAAATTACTGTCATATTTACTTACACATGAATGTCTCATTAGTTGCTGGAAATGCTGTCCTTCATTCTATAAACACACATTGCACCGACGTAGGAAGTTTCGGGAAAATCGCTGTGTTTTATCCTCACTGATATTTCGTATCAGTGCAGTTATTTTGTTCTCGAGAGCCTCCAGAGTACGAGGATTGTTTCTTTTTAAATATTGTTTGAGGTTCCCCCAGAAGTAAAAATCGCACTGCGCTGAAACGTACAATCACATTTACTGGAAGATATCTTCTTAAGAAGATAAGTTTTCACTAGTATAATGCAATGTTTTGTACGATACCTAACCTTGTTTACAGGATACAATGGGCTAAAATTCTTCACCACAAGTCTTTACTTTCTGAAATAATGTACCTTGCCAGCTGGGAAGGTAATCAAGCCATGACGGCATGCGGTGATTCCCGTCCCACTGTTGTGTATCGGTAGATGCTAGTCAAGTGGCGCTGACTAATCGCTATCCACTCGTCACACGGCCAAAGGAACGCTCCGTTCTCTAGGGAAGGCTCTCACTGTACAATTGTATATAAATAATAACCCCTGGTACAACAGCCCATGAAGGGCCTAGGCCTACCAAGCGACCGCTGCCCAGCACTTTGGCCTGCAGATAATGGGGTGATGCATGCTCAGCACATTGGGTCCCCTCGGCCGTTAATCTTGGTTTTCGTGACTGGGGTACAATTGTATAAATACGTAGTAATTGTGACACTTCTCTTCACACATGTGAGTTTCCCATTTATAACAATACACTTATATTTCTTTTTAGTTTATTATCCAAAGCACAAACAACAGCTATGTGGCCCATTCACCCTCGTACAAATTATACATAATGTCAATGAGATAAAAAGTAAAATTAAAAGGAAACAAATATAATGACAAACATATCAGGAGCTGATAGATGATAATAATAATAATAATAATAATAATAATAATAATAATAATAATCTATTTATATACAACTCAATGATGGCTTGTCTTTTTGTTTGTCTGTTATTTACACAAATCTACACCGTTTCACCGATCTGAACCAAAATTTGTATACATACCTTTGGGAACCCAGCGGGTAACACTATCTACTTGAAATTTCGGACAGGCCACACCATTTCCTGCATTTAGGCCCTTTGGCACAAATCTAAACCGTTTCACCTAATTACAACGAATTTTACATACCGTTTGAAACCCTGCTGGTAACAATATCGATTTGATATTTTGGACAACCCTCTCCATTCTCTATATTTAGAATAACAGACGAAAGGAACTTGAGAAACACGTTTTAAGGCCTTAGAACCATTCATGTACGTAGTAGTGTAACTGTAAGAATATTTTAATAAGTCTATTATTGACTGACAAAGCGGTCTGCATCACGCCGCCCCTACCCCTGTTCTGGTGCAGAATTGCGAAAATAGTGTTGCATCTTGCGCTGCTTATAAATTGCAGTTACGGGGAGTAATTAGTACAAAAAGGTTTCTTAGGCCCCTGAAAAATTTATTATCATGAATATACAGTGCTATCAAATTTACTTTCATTTATTCCGATCCTTATCCTTCAGCGCTATGTGGCGCTAAATGACACTGTTGTTACCTTAGGAGCTCGGGACAGCTAAAGTTTTCCAAAGTGCTCTAATTATTTTCCTACTGCGCTATGCGACATCAGACGACACTATTGGTCTGTACTTTTCTAACAGCCAATGGGATATAGGCCCTAGCAGGTGTCTTTTATTTCACTTACTCCTCTTTCTACCGGGTGAGTTAGCCGTGGTCGTTACGGCAAGACTGTTGGCAGTCGCTCACATCCGGGAGGCGAGGAGGATCGAATCCCCCCCGCCGGCAACCTTGAAGATGGTCTTCTGTGGTTTCCCATTTTCCTTCCAGGCAAATGCCGGGGTTGGTCCCTAACTATAGGCCACAGCCGCTACCTTCCAACTCCTCGTCCTTCCATTACAACTTTCCTCCCCAACGGTACTCGTAGCTCACCCTTTGGGTGTCCGTCTCGAAGCAGCTACAAAACTGTCCTCGGACACTCCCGGCACTAAAAGCCATACGCTAAAAAAACTCCTCTTTCCAATCATATTTTTCCATTCGTTTGTAAATTACATGGTGTCAGTACTCTAGTTAGTAAATATCCGTTTCCCTATTCATTATTATCATTATCATTACGAGAAAATGACGTGAATGTTTGTCCATTATATCGTACTACGTATCAGCTCCACTACCACCACAAAAAGTTATATTTTTACATTTGTTTTTTTCTGTTAGTTTATGTATAATGTGCCAGTTCTGTAGTAGTATTCATTATCATCCATAAAACATATAAATCCACCGGGCGGAGCCGGGCACTACTGCTAGTAATAATAATAAATTACTAGCCTTACAGTAGTCGCATATGATGTGTAATATCTGACATGTTATTCGAATAATTCCTTATTACTTACTCGCATTTTTTTAGAATGAACTCATAGTGCTACCTTGTGCCAGCAAACATGAAGGATTCCTTCGTGTTATTACCATTGGTAAGTTCTCATTACTGTTATTTCTGCAATTACTACTTGTAAACTCCAGTGACAAATCCTTTCAGCTAATATGATATAATAGTGCTGTATTTTGGCCGACAGTAGGCCTACCTCGAGTGCTTACATTAAATAAGAATATAGCAAAAGTATTAACATTTAATACATCATAAATGTTTTCAGCAAATATGATATAATGAATATTTTCACACCAAAGAACGTCAGTTTGAATGTGCTTTATTATAGGAATATATGTAACGGGGCCTTCAAACCTTGAGGTAAACCATATGTGCTTTACATTCCACATAGCCACATGGCCAACAGTACGTCGTTGTACCAATCTCTGCCACCGCGCACTACTTGTAAAACTCCTGTGCCAAATCCTTTCAGCAAATATGATATAATTAATATTTTCACACCAAAGAACGACAGTTTGAAGATGATTTATTGTAGGAATATCTGTAATGGGGCATCCAAACATTGAAGTAAACCGTATGCGATTTACATTCCACATAGCCACATGGCCGACAGTATGTCGTTGTACCAATCTCCGCCACCGCGCGCGCTCATTGTTTCCGTTGCATTTTCGTCCCACTTCCGTCCCATTTTACAAAATCACCGCCACACAAAAATATACAGCAACCGAATGGAATGATGTTACACATTAAAAATATCCAGCAATCGAGCGGAAATATGTCACACATAAATAATAATAATGTCAACATGGCAGCATAAAACTTTCGATTACTGCAGGGCAGATCTTCCCTGAAACTGAAGGGTTTATTGTAGCAATACAAGACCAGGCCATTCCAACACGTAGTCTAATTAATTTGTGTTCATTTCTAAGGTCGGAACTCTTCAAGATTATAGGTGCCGCTACGGATGTCCTGTGTCGGAGACTATCCACAATATTACGTCGCGATGTACAATGTTATCGGATACAGAATGCAGACGAAGGCATGACGCAGTGGCTAACAAGAAATGGCTGACAAAATTCAGCTTTTGGGACGTCATTATGTTCCATAATATCAGTATCTCTCAGAGTGCATCTTGGAAAATCAAGCCTAACGTCTCTATTGGGATCGTACTACAGAGTCATTATCTATGTGCACCCCGATAAACACGGCAAGCTATGCCGGCTGTGACTGGCGCAGATCGCGGGCGCGCGTCGTGGATGGTAGCATTTGGTGGCAAAAGTAGGAACTACTTGAATAAATTAATCGTCTGCAGTCCTTCTACGTGAATCACAGATAACACACTCTAATACAGCCATCACATTTAACACCGGTTATCAGACAAATTCTACACACACCCAAAGTACACGGGCTACATGACCGCGTTGTCGCAGCTCCTAAACTGAGGAACCAACCAACCAATGTAATTATATGACAAGCTGCGATATCATGGAAAATCAAGCCTAACGTCTCTATTGGGATCGTACTACAGGGTCATTATCTATGTGCACCCCGATAAACACGGCAGCCTATGCCGGCAGTGACTGGGCCTCTCATTCCGTCATAAAGAAGGTAGTAGCTCTTTTTGAAGTTAACTTGATCATAGAGTACAGTATGTGTAAAGCGGTGAGGCAACCTTATTCCAGGGAGATTGAACTTCTTTTGATGACTGAGCTGTAAAGCAAACAAAGATAAAAGACGTCAATCTAATTTTATAAAACACAGGAAGTTGATCAACGGCTTGACGATGAAACAGCTTTTTTTTCCTAATTTCCGGGAGGTGAAATTATAGCGGTCGATACAATGATGTATGACACCGTGAAAGGTCATGTTATAAGGTTTTTGCAGCTTTTATGAATATAATTAATGTGCTGCGGCCTTTATTGTCAAAGGAATAATGGATGAGGTAGTGGCTGGTTCATATAAGTCCTGAGCTACTCTGGAAACGAACACCCCCACAGCCTAACCTAACCAAATGACATCGATATTATACCTCTTATAGCGATAATCAATCAACTCTACACAGTAACCATCACTACCGCCAGTCTTAACCTCCTAGATACTTGGAAGAGGGATTTAGAAATGTTGATTACGTCAGTGTAACCTTCACGAAACTATCACAATTTCTTTGTGGGGTAAGAGTGAAAATGTTTCTGCAGTTGGGATTCAAACCCGGATCTCCTGCTATCGTGGTAGGTGCATTTAGCTATTTATACCGAAACGGACACACTCCGACCACGGCACATTTTCATGTCTTAAATAGAGGGGCACTGGTGTTGTGCAGTGATTTAAATTGCCTCCCGGCGGGTTGGTTTTCTCGGTGTCGTAACTTGCCTCATATTTGTACCACAATATATCACTAAGAAGTCAGGGCTCTTTAAGGAACTGTTTTTACACCAAAAACAAGTAGTTCCATGAAGAACTAAAGCCTATTTTCGTATGTCCTACTTATGTTACTTGCCTCTGTCAACATACAAAATTTCAGTTTGATTGCTGTAATAGATTCGTAGATATTGAGAACCGTCTAATATTTCAGATTGTCGCCATGTTGGATTTGTATTTATGTAGGTCTTAGAGTTATGTACTATTACATGAAGATTATTGTGTAGGTGTAGTATTCAAACTTCAATCGCATGATTAGTACACAAGAAGTAACAACGAGATTTCTAAATTTCGCACAGCTTCAATCTTCTGGTTATGAAAACAACGGAAATAAATTATATGACAGTGGATTAACATTTGTGTAGACTATGCATTTACCGTCTCGAGTTTCACTAGACTTGGATCGTTAAATCGCGAGAAACGTCCATTTAAATATTTATACTTCGCGACGCCGCCATGTAGGATTGGTGTTCACCAGGTTATTGAAAGTTCGATAGGATCTTAGGTTCATAGCCTCAATGAACATAAAGATTTTCTGTTTGATTGCCGTAAAACATTCGTAGATATTGAGAACCGTCTAAATATTTCGGATGGTCGCCATGTTGGATTGTTATACTGTATGTATAGGCCATAGAGTTATGTACCATTAAAGGAAAATTATTCCGTAGGTTCATTAATCCAACATTCACTTCCATCGCATGATTACAACATAAGATATAAAAACTTAATTTTAAAATTTTGCACAGCCACCATCTTGAAGTTATGTAAACAATTGAACTAAATTAGATGCCAGTGCATTACCATATGTACAAACATTTAATGTACCATATTTCATTCCACTTAGATGGTTAAATCGCGAGAAAAGTCTATTAAAATGTTTCAAATTCGCTTGGCCGCCTTGTTCGTTTTGTACTCCACAGGATTTTGAAACTTACAAATATAAACTTATGGTAGTGCCTTGTAACACCGTACAAAATTGCAGGGAGATATCAGAAATAGTTTCGGAGATGTATAAACTAAAACTTTCATCGGCTTTTCCCAATTAATTGGGGTCACCGGAGCCAACCAGGCTCATTTTGGTTTTGGCCGGGGATTTAAGGCTGGATGCCTTTCCTGTTATTGTAGTTTGAGTCTTCAGTCTTTTGACTGGTTTGATGCAGCGCTCCACGCCTCCCTGTCCTGAGCTAATCGTTTCATCTCCACATAGCTACAACACCCTACATCCGAGGCAATCTGTTTAACATATTCTTACCTTGGTCTACCCTTACAATTCTTGTCCTCGACCCTTCCTTCCATAACTAAGCTTGCTATTCCTGGGTGTCTTAGTATGTGTCCTACCAACCTATCTCTTCTCTTCATTAGCAGTCGCCAGAAACATCTCTCATCTCCCACTCGTCTTAATACATCTTTGTTTGTAACCCTATCTACCCATCTGATCTTCATCATTCTCCTGTAACACCACATTTCAAATGCTTCAATTCTCCTCTTTTCTGCTGCACCAATAGTCCAAGTTTCACTTCCATAGAGCACCACGCTCCAGACAAAGGCTTTCAAAACTGACTTCCTAATACCTAAATCTACGAGTATATTTGATGTCAGCAGATTCCTTTTTTTTGTAGAAATGCTTTCTTTGCCTGAGCAAACCCACTATTTATATTCTCTTTGCTTCGTCCATCACTGGTTATTCTGCTTCCTAAGTAACTGAAGTCTCCTACTTCCTTCAGCTTTTCACCTGCCAATTTGATCTCCATAGAGGTTTCTGATTTATTTTGGCTGCATTCCAGTTTTTTGTTTTACATTTATTAATTTTCATTATGAATTCTTTCCGTAAGACCGAGTACATACCATTCAAAAACTCATTAAAATCCTCAGGATTGTCGGCCAAGATGACGATGTCATCAGCAAATCGCAGAGTTGAAATTATTTCTCCTTGAATCTTCACTCCCACTTTAAATTTTTCTCTAATTTCCTTCATTGTTTGTTCAATGTAAAGATTGAAAAGTATGGGTGATAAGTTGCAGCCTTGCCTTACACCTTACTGAATACCAGCTTCTCTCTCATGTCCTTCAACTCGAATGACTGCTGTCTGGTTTCTGTATAGATTGTATATCACCCTCCTATCCCTGTACTTTATTCCAATCGATTTCAAAATGTCAAACAATTTAGTCCAATCAACGTTATCAAAAGCCTTTTCTAAGTCTACAAAAGCCATGAACGTTCTCTTATCTTTCCTTATTTTACCCTCCAAAATCAGCCTAAGACTTAGTACAGCTTCCCTTGTTCCTACATTTCTCCTGAAACCAAACTGGTCTTCACCCAACTCCGTTTCTATCTGGCTTTCAATCCTCTTGTAAATTATTCTAGACAGGATCTTTGAAGCATGAGTAATCAAGCTGATTGTACGGTAATCTTCACATCTGTCAGCTCCCACTTTCTTTGGTATAGGGATGATTACATTCTTCTTGAAATCAGGGGGTACCTCACCTGTCTCATAAATCCTACACACCAAGTGAAATAACCTGATCAGACCTTCATCTCCTATGCAGCGTAGCAACTCAATCGGTATATCATCTATGCCTGGTGCTTTGTTCCTGCTTAAGTCTTCCAAAGCTTTATCAAATTCTGATCTCAATATTAAATCTCCTTTCGCATCCACATCAATTTCCTCCTCCCTTCCCATTACATGATTCTCTATCTCCTTTCCCTTATACAAACTCTCTATGTAAGCTTTCCATCTCTCAACCTTTTCTTCCCTATCTGTAAGAGGCTTTCCATTTGTGTCCTTAATATTACAGCACTTAGTCTTCTTTTCCCCAAAAGTATTCTTAATCCTTCGATAAGCTGTGTCTACTTTTCCTAATTTCAGACAATTTTCTATACCTGCACATTTCTCTTTCAACCATTCTTTTTTCGCTTCCTTGCACTTCTTGTTAACCTCATTTCTCAGACGTTTGTATTCTGCTTTCCCCTTTTCATTTCTTACATTCTTGTGTTTCCGCCTTTCATCCATCAATTCTAGTATATCCTGAGTGGTCCACGGTTTTCTAGCTATTCTTTCTTTCCTATCAATGTGTTCTTCTGCGGATTTTGTTATTTCATTCTTCAAAAGTGCCTATTCGTCTGCAATTGAAGTTTGTTTAGGGTTTTTCATTAGTCCTTCCTTTATACTCTTCTTGAATATTTCATTTACATCCTTCTCTTTCAGTCTGTCTATTGCCCACCTTTTTGGCTTTTGACTTTTTTTCAGTTTCTTCAACTTTAATCTGCATTTCATTACAACCAGATTGTGGTCAGAGTTTATGTCAGCACCAGGATATGTTTTACAATCCAAAATCTGGTTTCGAAACCTCTGCTTGACCATAATGAAGTCGATTTGGTAACGCCCTGTATCTCCTGGTCTCATCAATGTGTATATTCTTCTATTGTGGTTATTGAATAAGGTGTTAGCTATGACCAACTCATGCTCGGTGCAGAATTCTACCTGCCTGCTTCCTCAATCATTCCTTTCACCTAATCCGAAATCTCCTACTATCTTCCCTTCTCTCCCTTTTCCTACCACAGCATTCCAATCTCCCATTACTATAACATTTTCATCACCCTTGATATACCTCAGAATTTCGTCTATTTCTTCGTAGACCTTTTCAACATCCTCATCATCAGCTTGACTGGTAGGCATATAGACTTGTACCACTGTGGTGCACGTAGGTTTAGTATTGATTTTTGCTACAATAATCCGTTCACTATATTGCTCATAATATTCTACCCGCTGTCCAAGTTTCCTACTCAATATGAGGCCAACCCCTGCTTGGCCATTGTTTGATTTAGTGCTAATAGTCTCCTGACCAAAAGTCCTGTTCTTCCTGCCTGCGCATTTCACTAATCCCAACCAAATCCAACCTCAACCTATCCATTTCCCTTTCTAAGTTTTCTAACCTTCCACTTCCTAGCAGACTTCTAACATTCCACGCTCCGATCCGTAGAATGTCAGATTTCCTCTTTGTCACTTCTGTGATGTTAACCCCCTCTCGAGTAGTCCCCACCCGGAGATCCGAACGGGGGACTAGTTTACCTCCGGATTGAAATTTTACAAGGGAGGAGGCCATCATCACATGTAATTATGCATAGAGAGGTGCATATCCTCGGGAATAGCATACGGCTGTAGTTTCCCGTTGCTTTCAGCCGTGCAGCAGGGCGCAGTGTAGCCATTATTTGGCTTATATTATCAATATCTTAACCGTCTATAAGACTAGTAAAGAATTGATTTATTCTGAAAGGCTGCTACTCCCTTTCAGAATAAGTAAAGAGTAATTCTACTAACAAAAATACTAACCTTCTACCGTATTAACAATTAAATACCAAAATTCTACTAACGAAAAAATACTAAAGTTCCACCAACAACAAATACTACCACTAAAACAGTCTGTCACCAGGCACACTCACATGCACCCTTACACATCACAGTCTACTGAAACAATGGACTATAACTAATAAACAATGCTCCTGCTACCAGACACACTCACACACCACAGTCTAGTAGAACAATGACATATATCTAATAGACAAACTAACTACCTACTTACAACTAAAACTAACTACATACTTAGTGTACTGTTATTTGAATTGACAATACTTACAACATATCAGGATGATGGTTTTAAAATTGGTCATTCATCCACTAAATTTGTTCATTAAAATCTATTGATGATACGAAGAGAGCGCTCGGCAGCCTGCTCCCCACGCATTGTCATCTTCATCTTCGGGATGAGATCATAGTCGCAGGGACTGATGTCGGGAGAATATGGGGGGTGATAGAGGACTTCCCAGTCCCAGCGATCCAACAATGCCGACACAACGCCTGCTGTGTGTGCCCTGGCATTGTCATGCAGAACGATGGGCGGTGTAACCAACTGGTGGCGCCGTTTCCTTCTCAGAGCTCCTGGGAGATGGTCTTGCAGAAATGAACAGTAGTACGCCGCATTAACGGTTTGCCCTCGGGGAACAGTATGGCAGCGCTTCCGTACCATTGAAGACGTTAAGCAGGCTGCCGAGCGCTCCCTTTGTACCATCAATAGATTGGGCAGTGCCAACGGGATCCAACGACTTCTGCATCGCTGGGAACACGTTGTACGCAACGGTGGGGACTACATCGAGGGCCTGTGAAACTTGGAACCATCCAAGTGAGTTTTTAATCCAGTTATAACTAAGGTGCCAAAACTAAAAAAACAACCCATGTATGTAGTGCATACAAACCGTTGGTCTGATCATCACTTCAATATCAAAACTGTCAGATGTCTCTGCCGGATCCTGTATATGAGTTCTATGTTCGACCATGCCGAAATATACTAGGTAAATATCATATGCCAGAAAACTGCATCATTATGAGGCTCATTATAGTTCAAGTTTCATGGTGATACAGGTTCTCCACAAATCAGAGCTGAAGATTTTCATCACGATACAGCTGATTGACCAATTAGGTAAGGATAGCATCGTACCTGCGCAAAATCAAACCGTTGCTCTTTTCCACGGCAACCTATTTTAAATGTCACTACGTGGCTAGTGTCATAGTGGGGCATTCGAAGAGGCCGTGATCGAAAACAAGGTATTCTCTGCGTCACATGCGCTCTGTTCAGTAAATGCAACTGGCGGAATCTCGACAGATATTTATGAATATTTATGTTCGAACATTAAATAAAGTTATAATATCATCGAACGTAATCAGTCGTATGCAACTCGCCTATAATGGTAACTAAGACACTCGTATGGAAATTATATGACTCGCTTCACTCGTTTTATAAGCTTACTCGTTTCTTAATTATTGCCATTATGGGCATGTTGCACAATTTATCTGTCTTTATAATGTGTAGCGCAGTAACTAGCATTCTTGACTGTTACCTCTGAGGTCCAGGTTCGATTTTTGGCTCTCCCAAAGAATGTAATCGTAGTCTGAGGGCTGCAACGGGCTTCCTTCAGACTACTGTGAAGGGGTGAGATCCATTCGCACCCCGGCCGTTCTGGGAGTGTTTTCCGTGGTTGTTTATATCGACTGTAGGCAAATGCCAGTTGTTTTCTAATATAAGTTAAAGCCAAGACTACCTCCTTCCTAATCCCAGCCCCAGTTATAAACACACATACTACTGTAGATACCACAAGATCACATGTTAACGTACAAATTATATATACACACAAACATACATCCACAGTGCAGGAGACAGAAATGACATACTATGTCCAAGCCACTAAATGAGTTAATGTTGTTTCATTAGAAGACTTGGACATCGTGGTCCCTTAGCCCTGTGTATTGGAATGTGTATGAATAAATAAATAAATAAATAAATAAATAACAACTGACAAACTACAAAGGTTGATAGACAAATTCTTCGGACAATACTCAATAAAAAAACACAAGGTTGAGGGCCAGTGGAGACTTTTGCCCAATTCAATACTTTACAAGGAAAATGAATCTATCATTGACACGATGCGAAAACGAAGGACCGCGTTTTTGGACACTTATCCCGCTTGCCAAATACTAGACTCCTGAAACAACTTTTTGACTTCTTTTGGAACAGTAAAACAAAAATCACATGGTGTAAAGAAATACAAATGGATTTAGACGAATTGAAAATAACTCAACATCAAATTGAACATAGAGAGGAGAAACGGCTTCTGAATAACAAATACACTCGACTAACATTCAAAATTTCACAGCGTAAGAAATATGTTATATCAGCAGAAGAACGAGCTGCAAGAACTTCCAGAATGAAGAAGTATTGGGAAAGAAAAAAATTATCAAAAATTAAGAACTGAATTTATTATTTGAAATATTTGTATATAAGGTTTGATTTTGGTGCTCCAATGTGGGCGTAAACAGTGTAAATAAATAATAAATAAATAAATAAATAAATATTTTAAAAGCGTCTGATAACCTG
Source organism: Meconema thalassinum (assembly GCA_946902985.2). NCBI lineage: Eukaryota > Metazoa > Arthropoda > Insecta > Orthoptera > Tettigoniidae > Meconema > Meconema thalassinum. The sequence continues at coordinate 802,541,167 of OX336390.1, read as the reverse complement.
TGTCTTTTTGTGTCTCTAGCAGTGTCTGTATTTGTGATTCAGATGAAAATTGTAAGGAGGCGACCGTGCCATTAAGTTAGGAATCATATCGGTATTTGCTTAGATTAGAAGTGAGAAAACATGGAAAACTACTTCCAGATTGGCTGAGGAGAGAATTGAACCCACCTCTTCTCAGTTTTACCCTTTGAGACTAAGTGTATCCCCTTCCTACCCTCAGACCAGAATCCATTTCTTTGGCAGATCCAGGAATCGAACCTGGACCTCCGGGGCGATAGCTAAGAATGCTAGCCACTAGGCCTGAAGTTGGACGCCACTAAATCAAACAACATATCAGCAATAACTGCTCCATACATGCACATCAGCATGATGTTCTCAATAAACAGGCGGCCATTGTGATTGCTACTCTGAACGTAGCACTGTATTCTGTGTTCAGGTTATTGGGCTGGATTTCTAACGCGGTTTCTAACAGCACAGAAAATAGAGATACCAGCGAGCAATTTGGTGTGTTCGTTTAGCAGTCAGGATATCAGATTTAAAAGTCAGAGTAATTGGTGTGGAGCCGTTTAGCACAGGACCCAATTACACTTAAAGTATTACTGAGAAACCTCCATTTTACCACGTTCGTGCAAAGCGCGTGTATGCCAGTTTTACTCAACATGGAACTTACAACATAATACATTCACTTTTACAAATATCAGTGTTTTAAGGGACATGGGGACTGAGTTTGGTCTGAAATAGCAAAATTAATTATTTCCTTTATTTTACGTTAGAAATTAAATCAGCCAGGTTTTAAAGTTAAAGCTAAACCATTTTGTAATGAAAATGTGTGTATCTTTCATCATAGTGATAATAGTAATAATCATAATAATATTAGCATTGAAGAACCATCGCTGACTGCTGAGTAAAAGGTTGTGGACAGGTCCTGTGACGTAAAAGAATGCAATCGTGCATAACACCTGGTTAAATGTAATTTCACCGGCTTAAAATGTTTAAGATATTTTATAAGGGGTCTGCATTTTTCGTACTTTTGAGTAGGTTATGTACACTCCTTTAATAGTACATTATGCAACGAGCCTATAATGGCAATAATTAAGACACGAGTATGTGTATAAAACGAGCGTAAGCGAGTTTTATAATTTCCATATGAGTGTCTTAATTACCATTATAGGCGAGTTGCATACGACTGTTTATGTTCGACGATAATTATAACTTTATTATATGTTTTAACATAAATATTCATAAATATCTGTGGGTTTCAGTTAATTCAGTTTTAGTGAACAGGGCGCGCTGGCTTTGCTGACTGAACAGAGCGCATGCGTGGTTCAAGGCACTCCGAAAGCAGAGACCATTCACTTTGCTTGTTAACACAGAAATATGTTGGATTTTGAGCGCATGCGCGAAGGTATCCTTACCTAATTGGTCACACAACTGTTTCTTGAGCTCTGATTGGTGGGAGAAACTGTTTCATAATGAAAAATAGGGTTATATTGAGCCTCATTATGATACAGTTTTCCGACACATAATGTTTACATTCAGACATCAGCTAACATAAAATACAGTATCCAACTTTTAACTCTCGGAAGTCTATTCCGTATACAGGAGGTTTCCAAGTTAACGCCTTGCTGCTTTCATTTTGCTGAAACTTCAAAGTTCTCTCTTTGCCCGCAAAGAAGCGTCTGCCCTCATTTGCTTAAAGCTTCGCGTAGAGCTAGGTCATGCTCCCTCCAGCCGTCTGACTTCTCCATTACACTAACATGTCCTGCACATCAGCCTGTTAGCCTAGTAGACCAGACGTGAGCCGTACTGAACTTCTTGACATCTACTGTAACAGAATGGAGATAGCTGTCCACATCCCACGTCCGCAGTGGTGGACCTCACGATGGCTACACATTTGAAAATAAATAGACTAAACAAACAAACAAACGAATTAATTAACTAATTAATTAATTGGATAATTGACTGAATAATTAATTAAATACAATAAAATAAAATTTATAAAAATTAAAATAAATAAGTTAGTAAGGATTTCACAAAAGTACGTCATGACAATAACCACCAGAAAACACACATAATATATTTTACCTTTTTCTTTAACAGCACAGTAGATAGCTAAAATCTTACCGATAGTAGTGGCTCAGCTGGCTAAAGCGCAGCGTTAGGCCATGGGACCAAGCTCTCTGCTGACTCGGTAGACGCGTGGGTTCGAGCCCCACCGTCGGCTGTCCTTGAAATGGTTTTCCGTGGTTTCCCATTTTCAACACCAGGCAAATGCTGGGACGGTACCTTCTGATAGGCCACGGCCGATTCCTTCCACATCCTTGCCCAGTTTCATTCATCTTCATCCATTCCATCTCTCATAACGACGCGCAGGTCGTCCACGGGCGTCGAATAGAAAGACCTGCACTCGGCCTCTCGTGCGGCCACACGAAAAAAAAAAAAAAAAAAAACTAAAATCTTGTCCAAAGAATAGTCTAGCGTGAACGATTCCCTATTATCATTCTGTTTCTTTTTTGTTTGTTTTCCAGTTTAGTAAAATTTATTTAAATGTACATATTTCACAAGAATTTACCCTATCAAAAACTACTCACAAGAAAACGGGTGATACTGAGCTGCACTAATGAATTCTCTGCACGGGAGTCAATTAGGAAAATCCTAACAGGGGAAGATGCCTGAGGCGTGTTTCACTGCCCCCACCACTCCAAACTGGACGTGAAGGTAAATATAGTATTGTCGGAATGTGTCAACCTGCGCTGATCTTCACTGTTACATTACCACGATGTCACAAAGCCCTTAAATTTTGAGGTATCTGACATCACGACCATATAAATAATAATAATATCGTATGGCCTCGGGTGCAGGGTGCAAGCTTTGTTATTTGACACCCAGAGGCTAGCTTGCATGTCGAATTTCGTTGTTCCTTGAAGCACTATGAAAGTCAAGGAGGTTATATATCTAAGCTCCTTGAACACTATAGTGCTTTCTAGTAGAGAAATGAGGAACTTTGTGTTGGCGGAAACTCCCATGATTAATTTTGCCATTATGAACACGGCCTACTGAATTCAAATGGGTTCTTTGACATGCCAACATCGTATGACACGCGTGTCGTAATTTTTGCGCCTTTCAAAAAATCACTTACCACAGCCAGGAGCGAACCTGCAAGCTTGGGGTAAGTAATCCGACACGATAACCACTTACCCACCGTGGCAAGCTATCACGACCATCATCCCTGTATACTTGACGTGGATGTGGAATCTGTCAGGAAACCTGTGTTATTGTGGTATATGTAGAAGTGTATGTATATGAAGTAAGGTCTTCGAGAGGGATTGAGACAGCCATCACCTTGCGTTAAGTACCATTCTAGCATTTGGGTGGAGTAGAACTGTCATACAAAGATAAATTAACTTCTAAGCTTCTTATTTTCCTCTATCAAAGCTCAGTTCTTGCTCTCAGTCATCAATTGAAATTCTTGGCAGAAAGGTCCATTAGGACATTAGTATCCATAGTACGCTTTGATCACAGTTTATAACTAATTTTATTCTTATGAATGTTCAACAGGACAAGGGTACACCGTTTAAGTACTGTTGCGGAACACTTAGAAGATGATAAGATTCATCGCATGGGGTGATAATTACTAGAGGGGTCTATATGCAAATGTCGTCGATGTATTCCTGCGTGTCGCCTTGTCGAACATCAATATGCTAATATGATGGAAGATGCAATATGTGTCATAAGTCGTGCTCAAAATCTTTGGTGTTGATTGTTTTACAGTTAGTGTCTTGGACATCGTGATCATCAGCCCCATTATATTTGGTTTTCAAAATGTAATGTTACATACCATCAAAGGAAGCCACTAACTTTTGACACACACACACATGTATACTCTCGATAGTCTAATACTTGGAATATGTAAATATTGTGACATTCGATAGATTGATTAATTCTTATATGTTTACCATATTAAACTCGTAATTGCCATCAAATGTTACCAACTCAACCAACAGAAACCAATGGTATTGATTTAAGATTATCGCAATAATTTACCAGTATTTATTTATTTATTTATCGTATGGCTTTTGGTGCCGGGAGTGTCCGAGGGCATGTTCGGCTCGCCTGAGTCTGTAGCTGCTTCCAGCGGATATCCTATATAAAGGATGAGCTACAAGTTCCGTTCAATTTCAAGTAGTTCCAACTTTCGCCACCAGATATCAATGATACCTAGTGATGAACGTTGGAACTTTGATAGAGCGTTCTGACGAAATCTAACCTAACAAATTTTGCTTTACACAAGTTTAGTCTGTGAATGGATCTTTTACATGCCATAAATCTATGACATGGGACCGCCGGCTTTACTTCCCCTCCGAAGGAAGGCATACTGAAGGATTTTTAACGCTCTTAAAAAATCCGACGACTTCGGCCGGGTTTGAACCCGCTATCTAGGGCATAGCAGTTCAGCATGCTACCGACTACGCCACCGAAGCCAGTAACATGTACATGATACAACCAACATGTGCATTTGTAAGTACACTTAACACCGACAGCAGTGGCTACGCACGCTAAAGCGCAGCATTAGGTCATGGGGCCAAGCTATCTGCTGACTCAGTAAAAGCGTAGGTTCGAGCCCCACCGTCGGTTTTCCATGGTTTCCCATTTAAACACAAGGCAAATCCTGGGACGGTATCTTTTGGCAGGCCACGACCGCTTCCTTCCACATCCTTGCCCAGTTTCATTCACCTTCATCGATTCCCTCTCTCATACCGAGGCGCAGGTCGCCCACGGGCGTCAACTAGAAAGACCTGCACTCGGCCTCTCAGGAGGCCACATGAAAAAAATAATACACATAACAGGATAAGTCTTTAGATATGGTATCACAACCACGCCGCACATTGTAATACCTCCAAAAATATGTGATTCTCAAGATACAATTAACGTCTGAACAATTCCAATAATTTCAACTCCGATGACAATATAAACTGCTTGACACAAGAGAGTATAGCATTGGTTCGAGTGAAACTTTTAATACAAGGAATCATTCATACCACAACACAGAGTGATTAAGGCCTTATGAAGTATACAAATAATATGAAGATATTAAACAGACAGCAAGTAAACAAATTATTAGTAACTGAGATGGATTATTATCGGAGGAGGGCGGCAAGAAAATCAAGATGGGATAAAATTAGAAATACGAGAATCATAGAAATTATTCAGGTAAAAAAATATACTATAAGTGGTTAAAGAAAGAAAATTACAATGATTTGGGCATGTGCAAAGGATGCAGAATAGTAGGATTCCAAATTAAATGTTACATTGGCAAGCTGAAGACAAACAGAAACGGGGTAAACAAAGAGAACAATGGATGGATTGTGTAAAGAGAAGCATGCCTACCAGAGGCTTCCCCGAGGAAAATGCTGAAGACTGAAATTTCTTGAGGAGTAGAATATTTTATGGGATGAAGAAAAACTACGGTACTGTATGTAGAATATTTTTAGTAAAGAAGAAGAAGAAGCTATTTGAGCAACTACATCGAGCACAAGCCAGCAAATGAAGCTTTGACTTTGACAGATGTCGAAGGTAGAAATCTCAATTCCCTCTATCAATGTCTACAATTTATGAAAATTGTTATTTAAGTATTTAAAACTTTTATTTTAATCAAATTACGATAAGGATATCAATAATTAGATTGATTAATAACATATAATAAGTTGATATCAAATACGATATTTACCCAGGGCATGTGAATATAAGAATAAGAAAAATTGAGAGATGGGAATCATTTTCCCAGGGTCGTAGGGCAATAAGCTAGCGATGGTAACTTAATGTCTGCCAAGGAAGAAATCATCTAACTATTAATGTGAAATCCCAAGTACATAAGAATTTATTTAAACAACAATAATAAATCCTTTCGTTGAGAGCTGCCATTTGCATAGTGAGTTCTCTTGTTGCAAGTTACTTTTTTTTCTAAACTTGGGCTAATTTACTTGATTTTTTGATACTCTTGACCCAGTGAGATGTGAATACACAATATCTTGCTTTGATTTGAGGTCAGTGTCCAGGATCCCAATATCTCGACCGGAAAATCCGTTGTCGTGATAGAACATACAGCTCCCATCTTGTAGTAATTAGTAATAATCACATGCTCGCCAAAATACCCTAGCACGGACTCCACGATGTTTAAAGATCACGGGACGTGATATATTACAAGTAGTAACCTCTTGGATCCAGTATTGCCGAACTAAGAATTGAATTGTCTTATTATCATAGGTAAAGAAAGCTGTCCAGTCGATCAACACAAATTGTGCCCAATTACATTAGGCAGGAAAACAAGTATTTTAACAGCCTAACCTGAAAGAAACATTACATAAGATATTTATCAGAAAATAACACTCTCTTATGTACAAAAATGGAGGGGTTCTTAATTTGATGACATGTTTCGATCGTTAAGTGATCATCGTCAGATTCTGCTCACGTAGGCTTAGTAAATTTACGATGATTATGGATTACACTTATGCACAAATACACATACAGTACTACATTTAGATTGCAAAAGTTGTAAAAACCTGTGCATCGTGTCAATCTTATTTACAATATTACTGCTCACTTCTATAGTTGTCGCATTAATAGTAATGTAGTTTTAGCTTGTTAATCTGTGATCTATTGTATGTATGTCTACCCCTTATTATTCCCGTTTTTCCAACGGGGTGGGGGATGAGATGCGATGGAAGTATTTGTGGCGATGGTTTTTATGGTCGGATGCCCTTCCTGACGCCAACCTCATGAGAGGAGTTAATGAGAGATGAAATGAATGATGGTGAATGAAACTGGGCAAGGATGTGGAAGGAAGCGGCCGTGGCCTGTCAGAAGGTACCGTCCCAGCATTTGCCTGGTGTTGAAAATGGGGAAACCACGGAAAACCATTTCAAGGACGGCCGACGGTGGGGCTCGAACCCACGCGTCTACCGAGTCAGCAGAGAGCTTGGTCCCATGACCTAATGCTGCGCTTTAGCCAGCGTAGCCACTACTGTCGGTAACCTGTGATCTATTGTATTTGTGACTAATTTCAAGAAGATATGTGTGGAACATGCACAGATGGAAGTAGATATAGTACAATGTTCTGCAAATGGACAGTGCTGGTGGTCGCAGGAGTGAAAGTGAAAGGCCATTTAGTTTTCACAAAACGTGACAAGCTAATTATTAAGACTCTCATTTCAATGATAATATAGAGAAAAGTCAATTGACTTGGTAAATAAAGGTGCTTGATATTTGTTATTTATGTTTATAAATCAACCGTTCCTATTTAAAACTGATGGCCCATTGTAATGTGGTTATCTTGCCAGTGTGGCGAATACACGAATGATGTAATGCAGTCGAGTGGAAGAAGGTTATGTAAACTTAGCTGGTATTTGAGACCTGAGTTCTATATGACGTCAACTGCTCACCTCAAACTGTATAAACAGAATGCAAATAACGAACGAATTTTGTATATCAACTCATCATATCATGTAAAGCACTTTCCCATATCTTCTTTATTTTAGTTTGAACGAACGATAAAATAAGATATTACAGAGAAAGTTATTAAATGTTGTGTTCCACTCAGGGTTGTATTAAATTACCTTAACATGTTTGTTTAACATTCTCTTTAACTACTGTGGATTTAGAGAGAGATTGGATTACTCTGAGTAATATTGTCAAACAATGTATACATTTCCTGTATTTTATCCAAAGCTACTTCTGTTTTAAACAGCCGACTCGAAAATGCGAATGAGATATTGCCAGACACATTTTAACTGAAGTGTAATTAAGTCAGTCTTAATGCATTTCAAATTGTTGTGGTAGCAAGCAAGGCCTTGTCTCAGTAAAAAAGTAGAACATGCGGAGATGGAATTAGAAATAGTAGTCTACGGTATGCTGCTAATGGACAGTGCTGGTGGTGGCAGGCATGAAAGTGAAAGGCATTTTCATTTCCACAATATGTGATAATTTAATTATAAATACTATCATTTCAATGATAATATAGAGAAAAGTCAATTGACTTGGTAATTAAAGGTGCTTGATGTTCTATTTATCGTGCGCTAATATTCATACAAACAAAATAAATCTGTGCTTGTTTGCTTACGCCATGAAACCGTTATGTCAAAATATGGTCCCTGTCTCGCAGTATTTTTAGCTATTAGTCTTTCAATGTACGAATACCGGTGAACTTGGCTGCGCCATCGTTTGTTGATAATAGCAGTTTGAGACTTGCGGGACACATCGATGGCGGAGTGAACTCTGCGCCTAATTAAGTCAAGTAGTATTGCGCGCGCTACTTGTGTTAGACAGAAGTTATATTGTAAGTTGTGAACGGAACAATTAATTATATTGGCAAAATTTAAAAAAAGGTGGTCTCTAATTGTTTCGCAACAGCACAGCTAAGTGTAACATGAGATCATATCACCACGGAGCTGAGACTACTGGAGCTGAGTCATATGCTATCTGTGCGACTGTATTTGTCACCAAACATACTGACAGCGTTACACAAGTAAACAAAGAATAGTAGAACAGTTGACAACTCGGCCACCGCCAATCGTATCTTGAAAATCTAAAATCATTTTAAGAAAAAATGCAATGACTTTGGAATCTGCAACATTATGTGAACGAGGTAGGGGAAGATGGGGCAATGCAAGGCACTTAACGTTTTGACGTAATAATTTGTTGCGTAATAATTTGAAGGTATTATTTTATATAAATGCATATACTACTCTGTTAGGAACTGTAAAATACTTGTAAGACTGTCATCCAGTCTTTAAACGCTTAGAATCAATCAAATATCAAAAAAAAGTCATTTACTCATTTTGCCTCACATATGGGGCAAAATATAGGTGCCTTTTTAACTTTGTCAGTTATATCACACATCTGTTCTAATCACGTAATGCACAGATATGGCATTTTCGTCGAGTTTTGGAATTACATTATACCTTGCATTACATGCAACTAACCCATCCATTCTCTGAAAAAGATATGCCAATAGCGATACTCATCTTTTTTACTATCACAAGGTATTATGCATTTTGCAATGAATAAAAACACATTAGAACAAATTAAATGTGATTGAATACGAATTGGCGCAATACGTGTTACTAACACATTATGTCCCATTATGATTTGCCCCTAGACATATTTTCAGGGATGTAAGGTCTTAATAGAAAAAATCTTAAATTTTTAGAATAGATTTCCGAAATAAGTGCCAAATAATAATGGTAGTAAAATAATAATAATAATAATAATTGTAGGTCTACAATATATCATTTAAAATATATTTTAATTCTACTTACGTGAGATGAAAGAATGCTGGCCAATTGCAAATGAATGACAGAATATCAGACAATAGCAATAAGACACCCAAGGAATGGTGGTATACTGATGTCTCGTAGCAATAATTAACTATAATATGATGATATTCTGTAAGAAACCGGCAGATTGCACCACTTACTGTGGAGATTAAGGCTATTCCTATGTTTGCCCCGCTTCCCATTTTATCCCACCTTCCCCTACACAGCATTTATTTTATGAGAATAACAATGCAACAATGTGATTTGTTAATTTTAAATGTGCAATCCTTCAGAAAAAAAACAACATACTGTTTAGGACTTCATCACACGGGAATCTTATCCAGCTTCACTCGGGTGAACAATAATCAAGACTGTCTTCGTCGCCTATCCCTTACATGAGCGCTGACAAAAACCCAATACATTATGTTTCCCTGCTTGTTTAACGAAAATATCTTTAAAATTATATGTCCCACAATATTAAGCCATACAGGAACTCCCGCAAATCAACTAAGTCTACAAAACCACATTAGCAACTCAGTTACATTTAAGTGTTTGGTTAAGTGAGTAACTTAACTAATAAATTACAAAAGAACATTACATAAATTTTAAAATTTCAATAGTAACTAGAAGACCCGTGCTGCTCCGCAGCATTCACTTCAACAATCCTACAGCACTTCTGTCCATATGACATTTGCATGTCTTCACGCTAGTGACCTGAACAGGCATTTACAGTACCGCCGCTTGTGGGTAAATGATCAAGTAGACTTATGAGATCAATGTGTGGGTGGTGTCTGCCTGTCCTCTGTGTGTGTGTCCCACTATTTACCCTGCGTAAGCTTAAAAGGCGCACGGACGACAGGCCGAGGTGAACAGCTAACTCCAAAAACATAAGCTATACTCTTCTCTGAAGAATTAACTTGACACGACTCGGCAGTTTGGTGCTGGCTGAAGCTAGGGTGATAGGTTGCTCGCAAGCTCGTTAACTCACTCTGAAGCTAGTAATTTAAATTTCGACTGAATGGAGATTGCTGGAAGAAATAAAAACGTAAAAACACTTGCAGTGGTCGATGTGGGAGCTGTCGCGGACTTTCTTGCAGAACTTTTCATGCTGAACAATTCTCAGAGAATATCGATTTTTTTAAAGACACATGGACGTTAGGTCTTTCTTCAACTCAATTCACTGAAATCGTAAATGCTCGGCGTCTTTTGGTCATAAATACATGTTTTTCTACCTAATCCTTCATCGAGAAATCCTTTACCGAATGGTGAAAACCGCATCAAAATCCATCAATTTGCTCTCGAGATTACCCGTTTCATCCAAGAATTCGGAACTTTGTTTTATACTAAGTAGATAGAGATATCCACACAATTTAAGGCTACAGCAGTACAATTTGGTGTTTTGTCTACTTATGGACAATGGTATAAATTTAAAATAAAAGATGGGTCGCTTATATTTGAATTTAGAGATGTAACTCTTGGTTAACATATAGAGGTGTGCAATATAATAGAATTAAATAAATAATTTTAATTAGTCATAATTACTTTTATTCAAAATCATTTTATTGACCAACTTCTTTTGTTGTCCAACTTAGTGGTGTTTCCTTTCCCGTGGAATTACACCTTTTCCCATAAGGAATTGCGTCTGGAAACTTTCAGATTATTGGATTCCGAAGGATATCTGAGCTGGGTCCATTTTAATTTTTCATCGACTTTAGAATTCAAGTCAGGTGATTTCAATGCACAGTTCATGAATCTTTGAATAGTTCAATAGCGTTCATCAGTTAAATGACCCCAAATCCCTCCGCTCTAAATTCACACGTAAAGTAGAGTGAAGTAATAACAACGAAACGTGTGACATTTTGCATTTGCAAGGCTCCTCTGTTAGTGGAAATTCTAAAAAATCATTTTAATTTGAGTTTCTTAAATGAAAATATAATTAGGAATCTTTGTTAAACATTTGAAGTAATTTCATTGCCTTGTAAACATACTTAGTGCATTAAACCGTGAAAAGTAAAACTGCAATTTTGGAAAACTGACATCGAATCTAATAATTTGCACATCTCTGTAAAGACAGCTATCGCCTCCACCCCTACAGATATAATAGTAAGTAAAGGCGATTGATGAGAAATGAAAAGGTAACTCATACAGAAGGAATTAATGTTTATTAAGCTGTAAATTTGATTGAGTATACCTTTATTATAGAACTGAGGGAATGAAATAACAGGATATAGGATAATAATTACCGATGTAGGACAATAGTATTTTTTTACCATTACCACAGGACAGTTATCGTATTAGGGATGTGGACGTCCTTGTATAATTGTTATTAAATCTGTGCCCCATTTGCTGAGGTCTGTGCTCCTCCGCAACATTCGTTTCAAAATTCTAATAGTACTTCCTTCCATTCGACATTTGCTGTTCACTTGCCTTTTGGTTCTATTTGAACTTTGATGCCATGAAAGGATTTTGCTCTCGATAGTGCGGGATACAGAAAAGTTGTCCGTGGCTAAACACCGGTTGAGGTAAATAAATGCCTACTTGATCTAGTGTTTGACCTTGAGCTTTATTGATAGTTATACAAAAAGCCAAACGTACTGGAAACTGCCTCCTTTTGAAGGAAAAAGGCATGGCAGTATCTGATGGCGTAAGGTCAAGCCGAGGGAGTAGGACATTGTTTCCAACATCTACGCCAGTAATAATTTCCAGGTGTAAGCAATTGTCATGCATCTTCCAAACCAACAGTCTAGTACCGTTCAACAGACCTTGGGTAACATTAATATTTCTCAACAAATCACAATTGAGCCTTCTTTTAGTCGAAGGATATGAGGTGGCAAACCACTTATGCCTATGCTGTCTAAAAATGATATTGGGAATTGTAGAAGTTCACTCTCATCTTCAGTAATCAAATTATTCAAACTGATGTAAGTTCTCGATGATCCTGGGATTAGGTCTAAAACGTAGGCATTGATTTCTTTACAATGGTCATTTTTTAGGTGCTAAAATCGCTATTTTTGAAAAGCGTGAAATATTTTTCAGCGTGGGACTAATTCTGAATTTTTTCCATATACTTGAGGGTATTCACCGTTACCAATTTGTATCAAGAAGTTTGCAAAGTCACGTTGATCTGTATCCGCTCGCATATTTTTGTTGAGTTTAAAAATTTTGAATAATGGCCAAAGAGGAGAGAACCTTACTGACATTTGGACTGATGCAGCTTTAGATGCGTGTGGCACAACAGGCAATACCTGCCTAAAATCTCCACCTAAGATGCTAATTTTTCCTCCGAAAGGCACGTCGTTATTCATGATGTCCTTGAGCAACCGATTTACACACATCAACGCTGCTTATTAGCCATAGGGGCTTCATGGAAGATGGTAAGTTTTGCTGAACGAATATAAAAAGTTCCTTGCTGTTAACTTTTATTCCTGATACAGAACTTTCATGTAAATGTAGAGGTAACTTGAACTGGCTGTGTACAGTGCGCCCCTGAGGTAGTAACATTGCTGCAATACCAGTCCATGCAACAGAAACTACATTTAACCCCAAATTTGTGCAACTGTGAATCAAGCATTGGTAAAGAAATGTTTTCCCGGTGCCCCCTGGACCGTCAATGAAATATGCATTACTCATCCTTTCATTGCTGTTTAGTACTAACCCCAACATTTCTGTAATTATAGCCGTTTGGTTTCCATTTTCTTGGTTTATCATCCGACTTAACTGATCCACATTAAGTTTTGGATAAACCATTGGTAAATTTGTCTGAGGGAAATTATCAATAATAGCTGGCAATTCGAGAGAAGTAATGGGAAGACCATGGAGCTTTAATGTATTAGAAATATGTATAAGAGTGAACTGATATGCAATGTTAGGGTCGTGAAACTGCAGATAATCTTCTGATAATGAATTCTTGAAAATGTCCCATAACTATCTTGCATTTGAAGGGGTCTGAAAGATGCATATGCAAGAAAACAGTTGTCGTAACTGGGAAGGCATCTGAAATTGTGACGCTTCTGCTAAACAACGCTGCCATTCAGAATCGTCAATCAGCAAACCTCGCTCCTTAGCTGTTTCTTTAAAAGTAGAATAGACAACTGCTTTGTACGTTCGTAGATCCTGGGAGCTGGTAGCACCTATAACGTGAAGCAATGAAAATCCACAGCCTGTTTCCAGACTCCGAAAGGGGTCAGGAATGGAATGAATGAAGCCCCCATCTAGCGACGAGGATATGAACTGTGCCGGCTGCCGAGGCCTGACGCACTCCTCTGGGGCAATGATTAAATGAATGACAGATGAAATGAAATGATAGTGGAGAGTGTTGCTGGAATGAAATGTTGACAGGGAAAACCGGAGTACCCGGAGAAAAACCTGTCGGCCTCCGTTTTGTCCAGCACAGATCTCACATGGCGTGACCGGGATTTGAACCACGGACGCAGCGGTGAGAGGCCGGCGTGCTGCCGCCTAAGCCACGGAGGCTTAACGTGAAGCAATAACAGGCGTAAATAATACCTTTCTGTTTCTGTAGGCGAAACATTATACATTCTGCCTATAGTTTTTGAACATTTTTTCTTTTTGCCACTGGCAGTTGCTCTTATTCCATACGTAATGTACTGGTGTTTCAGGATATATATATAACCGTCAGTAGTGGCCACGCGGGCTTAAGCTCTCTGCTGACTCGGTAGAAGCGTGGGTTCGAGCCCCACCGTCGGCTGTCCTTGAAATGGTTTTCCATGGTTTCCCATTTTCAACACCAGGCAAATGCTGGGACAGTACCTCCTGACAGGCCACGGCCGCTTCCTTCCACATCCTTGCCCAGTTTCATTCATCTTCATCCGTTCCCTCTCTCATCCCGATGCGCAGGTCGCCCACGGGCGTCGACTAGAAAGACCTGCACTCGGCCTCTCAGGAGGATACACGAAATATATATATATATATATACGGACTTCTGGCTTTCGAATCTTGATTTAATTTGAACCACGCTTGTAATTCCGTGTAGCGCAACTGTGCTAGAAGTAAAATATCAGGAGCGTTATCGTTTTTAAAATAGATGTTTTGCAAGTTTGGCAAGTGAACTGGTAATCACATGATATAATGTGACTGTTCATGCCTGTGAAACTAAAATATTCTGAATGCGGCTTCTGTTGGACCAACATATACACATACTTGTGGATTTTAATATATAAGATATCTGTGGATGTATTTAACACTCCGAACACTTGAGCAAATTTCAACATTAATATGAGCTTGCAAGTAAAGTAAAAGAAATGGATTGTAGGGAACAATGAATCGACTATCGATTTCAATGTCAATGCCTCAAATTGTTTTTATAAGAATCCGTCCATTATTTCTTCTCCTATACGAAGGATGACCATTGGCATTATCTTTGATCTCTTCCTGAAACTGTTTAGAGAAATCTTTCTTACATACGCCGTCTTCATACAGACTGAAGAAGGATTCAATGATCCGCGAGGACCATGTACCATATTACGCCTTACCAACTCGTATAGCACTTCATCCTCGAGATCTGGAATTTCGGCTGACACCACACTGTCAATGTCGGAAATTTCTCGAAACTTACAATCTTCCGTTAATGTTAAGTGTAAATGGATGTGCGGGAGACCTCGTTTTTGAAATTCCTCTGTATATAGATATGCTTTTACCGAAAATTTCCTTAACATTAATCAATCGTAGCAATTCCTTTACTTTGCAATGGAAAACTCTCACTTCAATATCAGGCCTATTATTAGCTGTTTCCCAGAGATGAATGCTGTTAAGAACAATACAAGATCACTAATGGAACTTAGTTCTGAAGAGTAAAGGCATAGATACATCTCAAACAATCAAATGTATAAAAAAAAATTACGGCCACTTGGCTGCAATAACTCTTTAATTATAATGCTGTTAAGTATTTCTGGCCAGCCGGCATTATAGGTGAACGTAATGAATAAATCTAGCTTTTCATACTTCCTCACTATCGCCATCGCATCCTGATAATTTTGAAATATTTTCCTTGGTGTACCTGTAAAAGAAGATTTTCATTTTCTGCTCGTACATGCAAGGCGTCTGCTAAATCGGCATATGTATCAACTCGTAACTTCGTTTTTGATGACGTATATATTTTAACCGGTCACCTTTCATACGACAGTAGAAATCCACAAATAAATATCCATTTTGCAAACTTGAGCAGCGACAACTATCTCAACATGACCTCCATGAACACCATTCACAGACATATACATTTTGTAATCATCGCTCGTATTGATAGCAGTTTTGTACCTATCGCTGTTACCAACAATAAAGGAAGATTAATTATTCCACTTGTCTGTAACATGTTTTACCATTCGTTTTCTAACCTGTGTAAATAAACTCTGATTGTTGTACTCACAATATGCCAATGACCTGAACAGACAATTACCGTCACCTTTAATCTTTATAATATTTGTAATTGAGTGTCGCCTCTCATTCATCATAATATGATTCATTGTATTGATGGAGCACACAACCTATAAGGACGAATGATGAAACGAAAAGAAGACAGTTTGTAGCTGGTGAGACCAAAGACTATATAACTGAAAGATCGGATACACAATACAAAATGGCGGTTCCAACATTCGACTGTAGCGGCATCTTCGTGAAATTAGTTGTCTTTCGTATACAGTATTTGTTGTCATTCAAAGAGATGTTGACATGACAGTGTCATTAGCAAAATGACTGCTGATTGTGCATGAGCATTTCAGTCTCAAAGTAATGCATTCTTTGAGAAGTTTTAATTAAATTATGTGCACAGAATCCCCTTCTACTTATTGTATGGATACATGCGACATTAGTGCCCGAGTGGAACAGGTAGAAGTTTACGATATCATGTATGGATACATGCGACATTAGCGCCCGAGTGGAGCAGGTAGAAATTAACGATATCATGACGTAATTAGGGAACTTTCTGTTAATATCAAGTTAGACTTATTATTGGGGCGGTTGTTAAGTTGGTTCTTAAGTTTAACGTCTGCGACAACGCGGTCATGTAGCCCCGTGTACTTTGGGTGTGTGTAGAATATGTCTGATAACCGGTGTTAGTTGTGATGACTGTATTAGTGTGTGTATCTGTTTTTTTAATTTAAGTGCAGACTGCAACTTAGAATTTTTCAAATGCTTCCTACTTTGGCCGCCAAACGCCACCGTCAACGACTACTAGGCTTAGATCAGAACTCAGCTACTAGACGCCACCGCAGTCGGCTCTTGGCAACGAACATAGAAACCTAAGATCGTTGTTTATCTTCTTAACCTATATAATTTAGTTTCACACAGGTGCAATTAGTGGAAAGTTCTTTAACATGCCATAAATCTATGACATGGGACCACCGGCTTTTTAACGCTCTTAAAAAATCCGACGGCTTCGGCCGAGTTTGAACCCGCTATCTTGGTCATAGAAGCTCAGCATGCTACCGACTACGCCACCGAAGCCGCTTATTTTAGTGAAGGGTGAATTTTTTTGAAAACTATTTTAATATATAAGATGGTTATTAACAGGAAAGTATAGAAAGCATCAGTTAGTAAGTTATTGCTATTTTAAGGGGTGGAACTACGAGGTCATCTGCCCCTAAAGCATCACTTAAACAGCTCGTACGGTAGAAGTTAACGATTCAACATAGTTTTCTCCTTTATGCACATACAATTGCTGTGAAAACTTAACACTTATAGAAGTGTAAGTTTAACGGAATAAACAATAATTGGTAAAAAGAAAATTAACTCATACAAAGTTTGGTTGGTTGGTTCCTTAGTTTAGAGGCCGCGACAACGCGGTCATGCAGCCCCGTGTACTTTGGGTGTGTGTAGAATGTGCCTGATGACCGGTGTTAATTGTGATGGCTGTATTAGTGTGTGTGTTATCTGCTTTAATTCAAGTCATACAAAGTTTATTTAAAAACTTCTGTAGCTTAATTAATGTTATTATTGTTGTACATAAGTGTTATTTACATATCCACTGAACCTACATTCAGTTACGATCTGATGATGTTTGCTTGAACGAAACTAGTCATCCTATTAAGCACCCAATTTGTGTGAGAGTGTTTTGATAACTGTTTTAATAACTCTTGTATTTTATTTCAAGCATTAGGAAATTAACTGTACCTCTCCGCCCAATCTAATTGGTAACACTTGTGTTGACCGACTGAAAAGCTTCTACTAACAGATTACTTAGGCAACACTGAAAAGTGACTACTAATATTTTAATCTCCACTAGCTAAATAAAGAAAAAATAGAATTAAAATGTTAGTTTATTGTTCCAAAATTAAAATACAATATTTCGAATTTAAATTTAGGCAAATCCAGTAGTTGTATAATAAATTATTCAAGGGAAGGTTTAGGGCAGAAGGTGTCAAGGAAGGAGAAGAATCTCATGGTTGGACAACCTAAAAAATGGTTCAAGTGTAGTTCCAGTGCTGCTAGGTCCAAAAACCGGATTGCTGTGATGATCGCCAACCTTCTTAGAGGAGACGGCACATGAAGATGAAGGAGAAGAAGAAGAAGTAGTGCACCCAACATGAGGTTCATCGCGATTCATCAGTCATTATATCAGATACTAGTAGTAGTGCCCCGCTTCGCCCGGTGGATTTATTTGTTTTATGGATGATAATGAATACTATAGAACTGGCACATGATACTTAAACTAACAGAAACCAATATTTTAAAAATATATCTTTTTGTGGTGGTGGTGGTTGTAGTGGGAGTGATAAGTAGTACAGTATAATGGACGTAAAATCCAGGTCAATTTCCCGTAATGATAATTATGAATAGGGAAACAGCTATTTACTAACTACAGCACTGACACATGTAATTTACAAACAAATTGACAAAAATAATAGAAAGAACAGTAAGTGAAACAAAAGACACTGCTTAGGGCCTATATCTCATTGGCTGCTAGAAATGTAGAGCCCAATAGTGTCGTCTTTTGTCGCATAGCGCCGTAGGAAAATAATCAGAACTCTTTGGCAAACTTCGGCTGTCCCGAGCTACTGAGGTAGCAATAGTATCATTTATCGCAACAAAGCGCTTAACTATAAGTTTCAGAATCAATGAAGGTAAATTTGAAAGCACCAACGCTTATTGCAGCTGATAACCTCAATGTACTGCACCAACACCATTGCACTTATACAGAGGCATAATATTTTCATGATGATAACTGTTTAAAGGGGCCTAAGAAATCTTTTTGCACTAATTACCCCCCGTGACTGCAATTTATAAACAGCGCAAGATGCAACTATTTTCGCAATTCTGCACCAGAACACAGGTAGGGGCGGCGTGATGCAGCCCGAACTGCCCGTCAACAACAGACTTATTAAAATACTCGTACAGTTACACTACTACGGACATGAATGGTTCTAGGGCCTTAATACGTGGTTTTCAAGTTCATTTTGTCTGATATTCTAAATGTAGGGAACGGGGAGCGTTGTCCAAAATATCAAGTGAACAGTGTTAGCAGCAGGGTTTCAAAGTGTATGTAAAATTTGGTGCAATTAGGTTTCCAAAGGTTAAGTATACAAATTTTGGTTCAGATCGGGGAAAAGGTGTAGATTTGAACCAAAGGGCCTAAATGCAGGGAATGGACTGGTCTGTAATACGCCAGAGCATGCGGATAGAGCTGTTCGGGAGCACATGTTCTACCGACTTACTGAACAAAAATCAATCTTTAAGGTTACCTGAGAGGTGTAGCCTAATGCTACATAGCCTAAACTATTCCTCTTGAATCAGGCTCTCATATAAAAAAGAATTTTCGAATCGGACTTGAAGTTCCAGAGATTGGCGCGTTTAAACACGTAAACACACAAACACACAAAGTCTTCAGCTTTATTATATTAGTATAGATAACACGTTGTCTGCTATTATGTAAAATACAAGACTCCCAGTTTTCCTGTTGGTGTAATAGAGTGTTCTAGCAGTCTCTATCAACAAGAAGTAATGAGGTGACATTATAGCTTAGTTTCACTTCTCTGAATCTGTACTTGAGAACTCACCAGTCGCCCGTTTTTGCCACAGACTTGATGAATGAAATTCACTCTGACTTATTGAAACATTATCAAGTTCAATTTCCTCAGATGCCATTAAACAGCCTTCAACGAGGAAGGTTGAGGGTTATATGTTGTGATAGATTGTAAATGGAGGCTCCAGAGATTCCTCTTGAATATGCTGTCATGCAGTAAGGGTCTGAATTCATTACAGAGAACTACGCTCATTAGCTCTGGATTAGCTGTTTCGAGGACGGTAACAAGCTCTCAGATATTACTGTATCTAATGATGTTTAATGTATGAAGTAGGATTTCATATTAAGTGGATGAACTACTGTCGAGTAATCTAGAAACATGCTCTTGTTACACAATTGCCAATATATTTCCTTGTTAAGTCAATTATTAGCATTGCCTATTTATTAATCAAGGAACAACTAAATTAGCTCTGTGTACTGACCTCTGGCTACAGATATTTTGAATTGCTAGGGTTAACAGGATATCGTTTTGAAAAATAAAACACAAAGGTCCAAAATATAGTACATTACGCGAAAGTGTAGGGAAATGTAACAACATCTATAATCTATAATCTAACTGAAACTATCCATAAAGTACACATTTTAGCCAATGTAATTCCCATTATTAAAAGGCATGTTGTGATAATGCTCTTCTAAGGACAGGGGCCAATTGGAATTCATAACCCGATGCAGAAAAGATCGCTTATCATGTCAATAGTATTCTACTTATTGGGATTTGTGCGATGGACATAGCCTCTTTTTCCAAACAATGTAATTTCGCAACCTAATAGCTGAATGGCTTCATTTTCGATTTGTTCAATTTGTCACGTGCTCTCTTTCTTCTTGTTCTCAACTTGTCACGTGTCTCCAATTAAGATTCATATTGTCTCAAGAGCAGTGGCGGCTCGCACATATAGCAGTTGGTGGGCACTGAACGCACATGCCTTAACTTACCTTATTTATAGATCAGCTCCAGGCGTCGAGTCATGAACGTGACGAAATTTTCGATGACGAGGTTATTGGAATTCGGTATGGTATGCTGTTAATCGGACCCTTCTAATAGACAGCATTCCAAGTCCAGTAAGTCTTTCTTGTCACATGGCATTCCTGAGGTACCGCACGTTTTTTTTATCCTCTTGAGGCACGAGAAGCAACGTTCTGGTTCAGCGGTAGTCATAGGCAGGGTGATAGTGGTGCGTAACAGGCCAACGACCTCTGCAAATGACGAGCATGAGTTTTCAAATGTTTTACAGCTCCACCGATGTTTCGAATTTCTTCTCTTTGATATAAACATTGTCTTGCGATAGTATTATGATTCTATTTATATATTTCCCTTTTTCTAGTTACTTTATCATTATGACGCTCAACCCATTGTTGATGCCGAACTTAAGCTCTTCTGTACATCCTCTTTCCCTAACACTGCAAAATGTATCATGTTATTTACTGTAAATGAGTTCCGGAAGATGCGAGCTTCTGAATTGTTTCGCTCAGTTTTCTAAGATCTGTGACTCCCTTTTGATTTCTGCTAAATTCCCCACCGATTATTGTGTAGCCCTCAAGGCGTAGCTCAAGTAAGGGTAGTACTTGGAGCAAAAGGTGTACCGAAGTGATTTAGAGGGCTATAACCTGAGTGTAGCTGTTTGAGGGGAAAGGGGTACGTGATTGCGGCTTAAAGGTTACCTGGTGTCCTTGCTTGTGTAAGAAAGTACCAAAACTGCAGTGCTTGCAATAGCAGGCGCCTAACGTACGGACAGGCCTCATGCAGCACACACGGTGGGGATTTCTCGGGGCAGATTAGAAATCTGGGATTTGAGTAAAGGTGCACAATAAATGCAAGGGCGTCGGTTTAAAATGTTGGTAAAAGGATTTAATTCCAGAAATGTAATGAGTAGCAAGTCGCTAGGGACTTCCAGGCGACGTAAAGAGTAGCAAGAAGTGGTGTAATGATTTATAAGTAGTTAAGGGTGGAGAGTGAAGGAAATGTTTAAAGGATTAACCTTGAGCAAACACTCACCTAAACTGCAGTACGGCGACGAAGGTGACAGGCGGCACTTCCCCAGGCGAAAGATCCCTTCCTCTTTTGGTGGCTTCTATTTAAGGTAAACCCCACCGTAACGCAAGTTTTTTCAGCACTCTGGTGTTATGGTGTGTCCTCGATTAGTTGTTGGCTTAATGTTCACTCTTGTGGGGCAATGGTTTCCTCATGTGTAAGAGTTTGGATTGCCGGGCCATTGTAACTGTTGTTGCATCAATTTGGGGATTGTGGCGTGAAGAGGGGCTGAAAGGGGATGAAAGTGGGTGACTACGCCCCATGGGGGCTCGGGGCGTAACACTATACTGTGAAATAATATTCAAGTATTTGTTTAAATCACGTAAGCATACTACATTAGAATCATGATCTATAATTCGCATGTTGGCAAGACTGATTGTACAAGTGTTTGAAGAAAATATGCGCAAATGCCTCCCTTTCACTGGCTAAGGGATGATGATAGACTTGGTTCTTCTAGTAGCCACTAGATGTCATGAGCGCCTACTTGAGTTCCATCCTGCTTCTATTCATGATTCTTATTGCCTTTATTGCCATTCAGTGCTGCAAACCTAGCCATGTTGCAGGAAACGCCATTCCTATTTAAACATTTTCTAGCGATAGTAGTATGAATCTATTTATAATTTATTGCATTAGAATTTAAGTCGCAAATTTTCTGAAAACGAATTAGGAGCTGTTAACCTCTGTCAGTACGATACTTGAGCTGTTTGTAAACTGTATTACTTACCCGATCAAAACTCAGCAATTCTTCTAGGTTTGTGTGGGGTTTCGCCTAGGACACCAAGCTGGCTCATCAGTGGGCTCTTGGTGTCCCCGCCCGGATTGTATACTCGATTGCTTCCGAAGTTATGTTGGCATTCTGTGGCGTTGCTGAAAGCATTACAGCACCCAAGGAGGCTTTCTTAGGACAACTTGGCAATGGGGGAAGTACATTCAAGAAGTGTGATGTTAAGTTCTTAAGGTGCTGCCCCAAGAATGCATCAGCCGTGGGGGGAGGGGGGGGGGGCGGATTTACTAGCCAGCTTGGCCTCTACTTGCGAAAAATTTAAAGAGCTCAGCTGAGATCTCTTTAATTACACCGTTACCCCATTACTTTGAAAGTGTAAATTGATATTGTCAAATACCCTGTGGGGCAAGAAGCTCTGCTGCGCTCCTTCACCAGCCGCCACTGATCATGAGTGCTGTGAGCATGCGTGCTCCGTCAATCAAATCAATGTTACCCCTCATCATTGTTTCTACATGGCAACCGAAGCTTCAGTTCAAATCAAATGATCCTCATGACTAGATCAGGACATGGATAGCAAAGCAAATGCCAATAACAAAGTTTGCTCCTTGAGATTAATAGCCTGCAATTATTTATTATTTGGAATGAAACTACGTATAATGAGAATGTATTATGACAACTTTTGGAACAGCTTTCTCATATCAGATGTCACTGGCTTCCGTAACCCTCGTGACGCCACTTGTCCCTGAGGTTTACACCGTCCAACAACTTGGTCAGGGGATAGGGATTCACCAGCCACCATATTGATCTCATTCAATAATCAATCAATCGATCAGCTGCCATCTTGAAAGAGCCGCAGCTAGGTTTGGTTACGTGCGCATGACGGCCATCTTGCCCTTTAGTCCATGATAGAGAATTCCTTCATTTATAATGCTAGTTTATATTTGAGCTTGTAAATGACTGAAAGGTAGCAAATGAATTCTTAGCAGTTGTTTGAAAATTGTCGCTGTTACAACTTACATGTTTGACATGGAACATAAAATAAATTTACATCATATCAGTGTCAAAGTCTCGCATGCTTCATTCCAGTGTATAATAAAAGGAATACTTCAGTCCCTGTGAATTTTCCTTTCATACGAATTGGAGTGATGATTTCATTGTCCTAGAGCATTAAATGAAGGAAATTGTAGAAAAATTTAAAGTGGGAGTGAAGATTCAAGGAGAATTAATTTCAACTCTGAGATTTGCCGATGTCATCGTCATCTTGGCCGACACGCCTGAGGATTTGAATGAGTTTTTGAATGGTATGGACTCCGTCTTGAGGAAAGAATTCATGATGATAATTAATAAATGTAAAACAAAAGATTGGAATGCAGCCGAAATATATCAGAATCCTCTATGGACATCAAATTGGCAGGTGAAAAACTAAGGGAAGTAGCAGACTTCTGTTACTTAGGAATCAAAATAACCAGTGATGGACGAAGCAAAGAGTAGGTTAGCTCAGGCAAGGAAAGCATTTCTACAGAAAAGGAATCTGTTGACATCGTATGTAGATTTAGGTGTTAGGAAGTCATTTCTGAAGGCCTTTGTCTGGAGCGTGGCACTCTATGGAAGTGAAACTTGGACTATTGGTGTAGCAGAAAAGAGGAGATTTGAAGCGTTTGAAATGTGGTGTTACAGGAGAATGATGAAGATCAGATGGGTAGATAGCGTTACAAACGAAGGGGTATTAAGACTAGTGGGAGAAGAGAGATGTTTCTGGCGACTGCTAATGAAGAGAACATATAGGTTGGTAGGACACATACTAAGACACCCAGGAATAGCAAGCTTAGTTATGGAAGTAAGGGTCGAGGATAAGAACTCTAGAGGTAGACCAAGGTTAGAATATGTTAAACAGATTGCCTCGGACGTAGGGTGTGTTAGCTATGTAGAGATGAAACGATTAGCTGAGGACAGGGTGTCATGGAGAGCTGCATCAAGCCAGTCAAAAGACTGAAGTCTGAAACAACAACAACAGAGCATTAAAGGAATTGTCAGATCTCAGGCGTACTCAAATCATTCAAACTGATACCGCTTTGAAAATGTTTTGTTGGAATGGGTGGATTACAGCTCGTGAAGCGTGAAGTGAATTCAATACATCTCTCTTGGCGTTGAAAAATATCAATACAGGAGACGTGCATTGAATACGTATCCACACATTTTATCATAGGGTACCGTAGTAAAATTGGAATGTAAACATATATTGTGTTTGCACTAGTAGAGGCAACTAAATGTGGTTGCAAAGTTCTTAGAATTATAAATGACAAGTTAGTTGTTTCTATGAAGAGTATGCATGGCTCGCTATCAATCACAACGTTGCTCTGAGAGGCAGAGTACTCCGTGAAATATTCCGAGAAAATTGAAACTTTCATTTTGTATACGAATGGAATCAAGTCTTTATGGTTTTTGAAGCTTTTATTCAGTGTTGCATTAGTAAAGAAAGGTTTGGTGCTTTTCAGTTAGTCAACACGATTGTACCCAAATGAGTGCAATAAGTGTCCAAGTGAACTGCTCTCAACAGGACCGCGCAAGAACCTAACCAGATAAGTTAATCAATAATGATGATAATTGTTGTTTAAAGGGGCCTAACATCTAGGTTATCGGCCCGACCAGATAAGTAACCTGTACAATACAGTACAATCAGAATTGACAATTTACAACAACCACATATTCACTCCAAACAGGCAAATTCCGGTGGTCAATCACCACTTTCAGTATCTGAACAAAACATCACATAGACTATAACTAACAAATATTGATGAGTTGCATTACTAATACTGCACCGACAGTAGTGGCTACGCGCGCTAAAGCGCAGCGTTAGGTCATGGGGCCAAGCTCTCTGCTGACTCGGTAGACGCGTGGGTTCGAGCCCCACCGTCGGCCGTCCTTGAAATGGTTTTCCGTGGTTTCCCATTTTCAACACCAGGCAAATGCTGGGACGGTACCTACTGACAGGCCACGGCCGCTTCCTTCCACATCCTTGCCCAGTTTCAATCGCCTTCATCAATTCCATCTCTCATCCCGACGCGCAGGTCGCCCACGGGCGTCACTTAGAAAGACCTGCACTCGGCCTCTCAGGAGGCCACACGGAAAAAAAAAAAAAAAAAAGACTAATACTGCAACTAAATAAGTGTACATATTGTAAATATTTTCAGACATAGATTTTATAGCCTGATGATGATCGCTTTACGATCGAAACTGGTCATCCATTTGTATTTATTAATCTCATGTAAGGATTCAAGTCTGTTGTTATTCACACATAGTTACAGCTCATAGTCTGAGGAGTATGTGTAATATTCACAATACTCAAGCTCTTAAACCAGAGGGAGTTAGAAAGTGCGGTTGTGCCAAAATCTTCCAAATTAGTGACTTGCAGATCTGTGCCATGTATTTCTCCAACTCGCCGTCTGTTTGTACACATTGACCTTCATGTTCCAGTGTGTTTTCACTTAGTAACTCCCTTGTGTTTGCGTTCCCTCGCATCTTTAATATGCCCTACTGCTAGGCGGCGAGCGTGATATGCAAAATATGTGGATATACATCAATGTTGTTCGTTAATAAGTTACGTTATCTGCAAACTGCTAGCGCGTGCGTTCTTCTCACTTCCGGTGGGAGAAGCAGTAAATTAACTCCACTGAGTAAAGACATCAAGACTAGGCTGGACGATATGCATACAAATTGCCACTGTGTGGGTTACTGGGTCAGGCCGCGTGCTGCCCGAGGTCACATGATTAGTCGGTAGCCTCGTTATGTCATCTCACTCACTCTTGAGAGAACCAACCTCATCGGGGACTCAACAAATGAAATTGACTTGATTTTTCTGTGTG
Organism: Meconema thalassinum; assembly: GCA_946902985.2. Lineage (NCBI taxonomy): Eukaryota > Metazoa > Arthropoda > Insecta > Orthoptera > Tettigoniidae > Meconema > Meconema thalassinum. The sequence goes on along the minus strand of OX336390.1, from coordinate 802,515,210 downwards.
CATTTCGAGAAATGCATTAGTGGGATACCGGAAACAGGAGAGACCTCAGGATGATTGCCCTAAGTGCGTATTCAGTTCGGGTTGTAAAGTTAATTGTTCGTGGCAGCTTGCTAGACAATGAAATTGAACCGGAACCTTCAGTTCAAATCAAATGATCTTAAAGACTAGATCAGGACATGGATAGCAACGCAAAGGTCAATTATAACAAAGGTTGCTCTCTGAGATTATCATCCTGCAACATAATATCGGGGTATTTAACTCAAGTTTATTATTTACTAGCAGAAGTACCCGTTCTTCGAACGGTGTTCGGTGTTAACACCAGACATAATAATAATAATAATAATAATAATAATAATAATAATAATGTTATTGGTGTTACGTCCCTTTTAAGTACTGTTGCTTTTAGAGACGCACCAGACATTATCAATTGAGCTACTGTTGCAATGGTTAGCGGCTTGTCATTCCTTCATAAGTTTATCAAAACGAAGTTAGTTTTCTGGGAATATCACACACACTGTTAATTTAAGGGCCTTATAATGTGGTTTTCGGAGACCCTTTATAGACTCGCGAATTTTGTGTCTCACATTGAGAAGTGCAACATATGCTTTGGTCGTCCTTCTAGGATAATTTTTATATTTCGCCTATTTTAGCATGTATTTTGAGAAGTTTTTCCCTATATCCACCCTTCTACTGTCTGAAATGAACGGTGAAGAGTTTTATAAATGATTGGTGTATTGACTCATGTTTACCATAGCTAATTTTACGATGCACCAAGCATCCGAACATGAGTTATAGGCGTACATAAGGATACACAGAAAGACAGACAGACAGACAATACTATTGTCTACAACATATCACCCAGAAATCCAAATATGGGTATATCTACCACACATTATCAAAGAAAATCATCCTTACGATGAACCCGTATGTCGACAAAAAAAAAAAAAAAGATTAGTTGAAATGTGCTCTCAAACTAAATTCACCTGACGTGTACTTCCTGACATGAAATAGAATTGAAAGCCTTGTAGATGAAACGCAATACACGTCACATAAAAACTGACCCTCTACATTGTGTTGGGTCCCCATACACAGGAAGACCTCTTTCATAAATTATAAAAGCTTGTGGTGCATGAAAATTCAGGTTCTTTAGTCTCAAATGGCCCAAATTACTAAAAGCCGCAAAAAATGCTGATTCAATTCAGGAATTTTTGAAAATAATGTTGTTTGGAGATATAATAGACCTTCTGCACTATAAGTCGCACGTGAAAACTGCATGAAAAAATCCTAGGTTACCCCTTGACCCCCTTAATTGCATTGATGAATTATACAGTCTACGTTGGTTCCGTGATAACCTTATATTTGCAAACTTTCACAGAAATGTAATAAATGTAATAAATTGCTTCTTACTGAAATAGATGGAAAGTTGGATGCCACCCCTTGAGATAATGTTGTCATGGTTACCGATTTGCATTCCTTCATTAGTTTGTTAAATTAAATTAAATTAGTTTTCTGGGAATGTTTCAGAAACTGTTGGTTTTAGAGCCTTATAATGTAGTTTTCGCGGACCCTCGAGTTTTATTTCTGGTACCGAGGGGCTTTGTCTCGTCGTTGTACGCCATAATATAATACTAATAATAATAATATAACATAGGGATAGGAATATAATAGACCTGCCATACCACACCCGCAGATGTAAATCGCGTGAAAAAAATCTAGACTACCCCTTGACCCCCTTAAGCGCATTTTACGTATTGATGAAATTTACAGCTTAATTTGGTTCCATAATAACCATCTAACCGTTTGCAAACTTTCACACTAATGTAATTAATGGAATTGTATTGCGTCTTACAGCAATAGATGGATCTCTGAGAATCTGTTGCCATGGTTATCGGCTTGCATTCGTTCATAGTTTATTAAATTAAATTAGTTTTCTGGGAATATGTCAAAAACGGTTGGACGTAGGACCTTAAAATGTGCTTTTAGGGCCCCCGAAGTTTGTCTCTCACATTGAGGGGCTGAAAATGAGCTTTGTCTCGTCCTTCTACTCCTATTTCAGCATGTATTTTAAGGGGGTATGCCCCCTTTTATGAGAGGCATAGAGAGGAGTTACATCAATGATTAGTGTCGTGCCTCTGATGGATATCTGTACCAAATTTTACGTTGATACACCCAGCCGTTTTCGAGTTATAAGGGAACGAAGTTGTCCACAGACAATCAAGCAAACAGACAGACAGACCAAAACATTATTTTCGCGCGCATCTATCATAAAACAGTCTGAAACGTGTAAATAACTCAAATTTCCGTAGAAATTCAGAAAAAAGCAGACAAATTTTATTTTTTATATATGTAGAGATATACTGCACCGCTCGATGTGACCGTGTTTTATTGCACAAATTTAGGTTTTACTCGCTAAACGTCGGAGATACACGAAAAGTGATAAGAACCTTTTGGATAGAAAATTAAATGCTAAAGCTCATGTATACCATCGAAAGTTTGCTATTTCTTAGCGTTCTCTTTTTATTTGAAATGGAAATATGAAATTTTGAAATCAAAGGGTGTAGTGACGTCACAAAAGTAGGTTTTACTCGCTACCCGTTGGAGATACACGAAAAGTGATAAGGACCTTTCGGATAGAAAATTAAATTTTAAAGCTCGTATGTGCCATCAAAAGTTTGCAATTTCCTACCATTCTCTTTTTATTTGATATGGAAATATGAAATCTTGAAACCAAAGGGTGTAGTGACGTCAATTAAATGGTCGCCATTTCTTAATAGTGCAAAATATCGAAATTAAAAGTATCCTATATGTAAACCTGGTATTTCGGCTACATCCATGCAAAATTTCATTTAAATCGGACCAGTGGTTCTTGCGTTATTAGGTAACAGACAGACAGAAGGACAGACACACACCATCTCATTTTTATATATTAGTACTAGCAGAAGTACCCGTTCTTCGAACGGTGTTCGGTGTTAACACCAGACATTATAATAATAATAATACTAATGTTATTGGTGTTACGTCCCTTTTAAGTACTGTTGCTTTTAGAGACGCACCAGATATTATCAATTGAGCTACTGTTGCAATGGTTAGCGGCTTGTCATCATACTAATATATAAAAATGAGATGGTGTGTGTCTGTCTTTCTGTCTGTCTGTCTGTCTGTCTGTTACCTAATAACGCAAGAACCACTGGTCCGATTTAAATGAAATTTTGCATGGATGTAGCTGAAATACCAGGTTTACACATAGGATACTTTTAATTTCGATATTTTGCACTATTAAGAAATGGCGACCATTTTATTGACGTCACTACACCCTTTGGTTTCAAGATTTCATATTTCCATATCAAATAAAAAGAGAACGGTAGGAAATAGCAAACTTTTGATGGCACATACGAGCTTCAAAATTTAATTTTCTATCCGAAAGGTCCTTATCACTTTTCGTGTATCTCCAACGGTTAGCGAGTAAAACCTAAATTTGTGCAATAAAACATGGTCACATCGAGCGGTGCAGTATATCTCTACATATATAAAAAAGAAATTTGTCTGATTTTTTCTGAATTTCTACGGAAATTAGAGTTATTTACACGTTTCAGACTGTTTTATGATAGATGCGCACGAAAATAATGTTTTGGTCTGTCTGTCTGTTTGCTTTATTGTCTGTGGACAAATTTGTTCCCTTATAACTCGAGAATGGCTGGGTGTATCAACGTAAAATTTGGTACAGATATCCATCAGAGGCACGACACTAATCATTGATGTAACTCTTCTCTATACCTCTCATAAAAGGGGGCATAACCCCTTAAAATACATGCTAAAATAGGAGTAGAAGGACGAGACAAAGCTCATTTTCAGCCCCTCAATGTGAGAGACAAAACTCGGGGGCCCTAAAAGCACATTTTAAGGTCCTACGTCCAACCGTTTTTGAGATATTCCCAGAAAACTAATTTAATTTAATAAACTATGAACGAATGCAAGCAGATAACCATGGCAACAGATTCTCAGAGATCCATCTATTGCTGTAAGACGCAATACAATTCCATTAATTACATTAGTGTGAAAGTTTGCAAACGGTTAGATGGTTATTATGGAATCAAATTAAGCTGTAAATTTCATCAATACGTAAAATGCGCTTAAGGGGGTCAAGGGGTAGTCTAGATTTTTTCACGCGATTTACATCTGCGGGTGTGGTATGGCAGGTCTATTATATTCATATCCCTATGTTATATTATTATTATTAGTATTATATTATGGCGTACAACGACGAGACAAAGCCCCTCGGTGCCAGAAATAAAACTCGAGGGTCCTCGAAAACTACATTATAAGGCTCTAAAAACAACAGTTTCTGAAACATTCCCAGAAAACTAATTAAGTTTAATTTAACAAACTAATGAAGGAATGCAAATCGGTAACCATGACAACATTATCTCAAGGGGTGGCATCCAACTTTCCATCTATTTCAGTAAGAAGCAATTTATTACATTTATTACATTTCTGTGAAAGTTTGCAAATATAAGGTTATCACGGAACCAACGTAGACTGTATAATTCATCAATGCAATTAAGGGGGTCAAGGGGTAACCTAGGATTTTTTCATGCAATTTTCACGTGCGACATATAGTGCAGAAGGTCTATTATATCTCCAAACAACAACATTATTTTCAAAATTCCTGAATTGAATCAGCATTTTTTGCGGCTTTTAGGAATTTGGGACATTTGAGACTAAAGAACCTGAATTTTCATGCACCACAAGCTTTTATAATTTATGAAAGAGGTCTTCCTGTGTATGGGGACCCAACACAACGTAGAGGGTCAGTTTTTATGTGACGTGTATTGCGTTTCATCTACAAGGCTTTCAATTCTATTTCATGTCAGGAAGTACACGTCAGGTGAATTTAGTTTGCGAGCACATTTCAACTAATCTTTTTTTTGTTGTTGTCGACATACGGGTTCATCGTAAGGATGATTTTCTTTGATACTGTGTGGTAGATATACCCATATTTGGATTTCTGGGTGATACGTTGTAGACAATAGTATTGTCTGTCTGTCTTTCTTTCTGTGTATCCTTATGTACGCCTATAACTCATGTTCGGATGCTTGGTGCATCGTAAAATTAGGTATGGTAAACATGAGTCAATACACCAATCATTTATAAAACTCTTCACCGTTCATTTCATACAGTAGAAGGGTGGATATAGGGAAAAACTTCTCAAAATACATGCTAAAATAGGCGAAATATAAAAATTATCCTAGAAGGACGACCAAAACATATGCTGCACTTCTCAATGTGAGACACAAAATTCGCGAGTCTATAAAGGGTCTCCGAAAACCACATTATAAGGCCCTTAAATTAACAGTGTGTGTGATATTCCCAGAAAACTAACTTCGTTTTGATAAACTTATGAAGGAATGACAAGCCGCTAACCATTGCAACAGTAGCTCAATTGATAATGTCTGGTGCGTCTCTAAAAGCAACAGTACTTAAAAGGGACGTAACACCAATAACATTATTATTATTATTATTATTATTATTATTATTATTATAATGTCTGGTGTTAACACCGAACACCGTTCGAAGAACGGGTACTTCTGCTAGTTCCTTCATAAGTTTATCAAAACGAAGTTAGTTTTCTGGGAATATCACACACAATGTTAATTTAAGGGCCTTATAATGTGGTTTTCGGAGACCCTTTATAGACTTGCGAATTTTGTGTCTCACATTGAGAAGTGCAACATATGCTTTGGTCGTCCTTCTAGTATAATTTTTATATTTCGCCTATTTTAGCATGTATTTTGAGAAGTTTTTCCCTATATCCACCATTCTACTGTCTGAAATGAACGGTGAAGAGTTTTATAAATGATTGGTGTATTGACTCATGTTTACCATAGCTAATTTTACGATGCACCAAGCATCCGAACATGAGTTATAGGCGTACATAAGGATACACAGAAAGACAGACAGACAATACTATTTTCTACAACATATCACCCAGAAATCCAAATATGGGTATATCTACCACACAGTATCAAAGAAAATCATCCTTACGATGAACCCGTATGTCGACAAAAAAAAAAAAAGATTAGTTGAAATGTGCTCTCAAACTAAATTCACCTGACGTGTACTTCCTGACATGAAATAGAATTGAAAGCCTTGTAGATGAAACGCAATACACGTCACATAAAAACTGACCCTCTAAGTTGTGTTGGGTCTCCATACACAGGAAGACCTCTTTCAAAAATTATAAAAGCTTGTGGTGCATGAAAATTCAGGTTCTTTAGTCTCAAATGGCCCAAATTCCTAAAAGCCGCAAAAAATGCTGATCCAATTCAGGAATTTTTGAAAATAATGTTGTTGTTTTGGAGATATAATTGACCTTCTGCACTATATGTCGCACGTGAAAATTGCATGAAAACATCCTAGGTTACCCCTTGACCCCCTTAATTGCATTGATGAATTATACAGTCTACGTTGGTTCCGTGATAACCTTATATTTGCAAACTTTCACAGAAATGTAATAAATGTAATAAATTGCTTCTTACTGAAATAGATGGAAAGTTGGATGCCACCCCTTGAGATAATGTTGTCATGGTTACCGATTTGCATTCCTTCATTAGTTTGTTAAATTAAACTTAATTAGTTTTCTGGGAATGTTTCAGAAACTGTTGGTTTTAGAGCCTTATAATGTAGTTTTCGAGGACCCTCGAGTTTTATTTCTGGCACCGAGGGGCTTTGTCTCGTCGTTGTACGCCATAATATAATACTACTACTAATAATATAACATAGGGATAGGAATATAATAGACCTGCCATACCACACCCGCAGATGTAAATCGCGTGAAAAAAATCTAGACTACCCCTTGACCCCCTTAAGCGCATTTTACGTATTGATGAAATTTACAGCTTAATTTGGTTCCATAATAACCATCTAACCGTTTGCAAACTTTCACACTAATGTAATTAATGGAATTGTGTTGCGTCTTACAGCAATAGATGGATCTCTGAGAATCTTTTGCCATGGTTATCGGCTTGCATTCGTTCATAGTTTATCAAATTAAATTAGTTTTCTGGCAATATCTCAAAAACGGTTGGACGTAGGACCTTAAAATGTGCTTTTAGGGCCCCCGAGTTTTGTCTCTCACATGGAGGGGCTGAAAATGAGCTTTGTCTCGTCCTTCTACTCCTATTACAGCATGTATTTTAAGGGGGTATGCCCCCTTTTATGAGAGGTATAGAGAAGAGTTACATCAATGATTAGTGTCGTGCCTCTGATGGATATCTGTACCAAATTTTACGTTGATACACCCAGCCGTTCTCGAGTTATAAGTTGTCCACAGACAATCAAGCAAACAGACAGACAGACCAAAACATTATTTTCGCGCGCATCTATCATAAAACAGTCTGAAACGTGTAAATAACTCAAATTTTCGTATAAATTCAGAAAAAAACAGACAAATTTTCTTTTTTATATATGTAGAGATACTGCACCGCTCGATGTGACCGTGTTTTATTGCACAAATTTAGGTTTTACTCGCTAACCGTCGGAGATACACGAAAAGTGATAAGAACATTTTGGATAGAAAATTAAATGCTAAAGCTCTTGTATACCTTCAAAAGTTTGCTATTTCGTAGCGTTCTCTTTTTATTTGAAATGGAAATATGAAATTTTGAAACCAAAGGGTGTAGTGACGTCACAAAAGTAGGTTTTACTCGCTAACCGTTGTAGATACACGAAAAGTGATAAGGACCTTTCGGATAGAAAATTAAATTTTGAAGCTCGTACGTGCCATCAAAAGTTTGCTATTTCCTACCGTTCTCTTTTTATTTGATATGGAAATATGAAATTTTGAAACCAAAGGGTGTAGTGACGTCACTAAAATGGTCGCCATTTCTTAATAGTGCAAAATATCGAAATAAAATGTATCCTATATGTAAGCCTGGTATTTCAGCTACATCCATGCAAAAGTTCATTTAAATCGGACCAGTGGTTCTTGCGTTATTAGGTAACAGACAGACAGACAGACAGACAGAAAGACAGACACACACCATCTCATTTTTATATATTAGTATGATTGTAATTTCATATTTATCGTAAGCCCGTATATATACAGGGTCTTTCATATAAAGTAAGAACGCCAAGCGGCGGGTTTGTTATCCGCTAGTGTGGTGGCCTTGACCGAGCTTGTGGCGAGCCGTGGCCCCCTGCTCTAAGCGTGTGTACAATCCTCTATGAAATATTATCATATAAAAGTTGCTGGAAGTGTCGTCCTTCCTGGATTATACAGGCATTGAATCTCGTAACCACATTTTGGCTGACGCGAGTGAGTCATGCCACTGTATTTTTTCTGATTTTTTATTTTGTGTTTTTTATTGAGCACTGAACCAGTAGTGTCAAAGTTATTTACAATTACGTGAATATGTTCTAGTGAAGGTTGCACTTCATCAGGAAATTGCTGAACAAATGCATCACGTACCCGCCGAGCCAAATCGTAATTCAAATATAATTTTCATACAAAAATTCGATGTTGCAATGATAACTGTCTCAACATGTTAGCAGCTGTGGTTCAGACTGGCGACTGACAACACCTGCACGCTTATTGCAAGGTCAAGTTTGTACTATGCGCGCGCTTTCAATACTACAGCAGGGGGCCGTGGCGCGTCACAAGCTCGGCCAAGCCAGCTTCAGCAGCGAATGACAAAACCGCCGCTCGCCGTTCTTACTTTATATGTAAGACCCTGTACATATACTAGTGGGCCCGTGCGAGCTTTCGCAACGTGAATGTAGGTTTATGGGGTACTAGGGAAGAATGAGGGAGAACGAAGTTTTAAATACTGAAGAAATGTATTTATTGTTGTTAAACGGCACACGTACATGAGAAGAACACAAAGAATTATGTAGAACAGTGTTTTGTACTTGTCACAGCACCTCTTTTAGACAAAATTCGATGCTGCTGAGAGACTCCTCAGCTAGCAGTACGCCGCGCTCTCTCCAGATGGCTGCCGCCGCCGCGCTGCCCTGCGCGCTAGTGGCAGGTTCGCCAGGTTACGGTGCTCCCATTGTAAATGTACATTTTTAGCCTGGTTTTGATTTTTGCAAAAAATGATTAGCCTACTTTCGATTTTTGCAAAAAATGAAAGTAGACTTATGAGATCACTACAGGGCGAAAAAAAGTGTGTCTGTCTGTGAGTGTGTATGTGTGTGAGTCTGTGTGTGAGTGTGTGTACTCTGAATGTCTGTCCCCCCCTATCAATTCGAACACGGTGACCGCAAATTGAACGAAATTTGGTACAAAGATAGCACTAGCAAAGGACACCTCAGTGTCATGTTTTATATGGCCGCCATCTTGACGGAAACGTAATGGCGGCCACACAAATATTCAAAGCTTAAATCAAATTACGACTAACCTAATCATCCGATCTCTACCAAATTTTGCAACAACATACCTTTATGGGGGCAGCATCCTTTGACCAAACTAATAGGTCATCAGCCTAATAGTTTGCGGATGGCGGCCATCTTTGTGTGAAAATCGATTGCCCCTATTAATTCGAACACGGTGAAACTGAATGGAACGAAATTTGGTACAGAGGTAGTACTAGCAAAGGGCTCCCCAGTGTCATGTTTTATATCGCCGCCATCTTGACGGAAACGTAATGGCGGCCACACAAATGTTCAAAGCTTAAATAAAATTACGACTAACCTAATCATCCGATCTCTACCAAATTTTGCAACAACATACCCTTATCGTGGGAGCATCCTTTGACAAATCTAATAGGTCATTAGCCTAATAGTTTGCGGATGGCGGCCATCTTTATGTCAAAATCGATTACCCCTATTAATTTGAACACGGTGAAACCGAATGGAATGAAATTTGGTACAGAGGTAGCACTAGCAAAGGGCACCTCAGTGTCATGTTTTATATCGCCGCCATCTTGTCGGAAACGTAATGGCGGCCACACAAATATTCAAAGCTTAAATCAAATTACGACTAACTTAATCATCCGATCTCTACCTAATTTTGCAACAACATACCTTTATGGAGGGAGCATCCTTTGACAAATCTAATAGGTCATTAGCCTAATAGTTTGCGGATGGCGGCCATCTTTGTGTCAAAATCGATTACCCCTATTAATTCGAACACGGTGAAACCGAATGGAACGAAATTTGGTACAGAGGTAGCACTAGCAAAGGGCACCTCATATTCATGTTTAATATCCCTATAGCACGTTGTATTTCAACAAGCTACTACAACCAACATTCAATTATACTCCTTGAAAAGGACAAAGAGTTATAACAATACCCATGCATTTAGGAGAAAGTAGGCTATATGTTCTTTACTGAACATCTTGTTAAGGTAGTCTATTTATTTAATTGTGAGGCATTTAAAGAGGAAGTGAGTGCGTTTCGGGCACACATGGGGTTATGCGGAACCTGTAGGTACCCCATATGTGTAGGTTGGTGTTAACAGGACCTTATTTTCGGTACAAAACCGGAATGGGACCTTAGCAGAATAATATAGGGAGGATATTATTTTTAATAAAACTGCGTATAATGAAAATGAATTATGATAACTTTTAGAACAGTCTGGTTTGAGGGCTGGAAAAGGGTATAGGCTACTCAGCCTCGTGTATCCGTGATTTCCCACTTCTACTCCAGGGAAAAGGCCGGGATGATACCTAAATTAAGGCCACGGCCACTTCTTACCCAAATTCTACCTCAATTACAAATACACACACTAGTATAGACATCACAGTGACAAAGGTTATCAGACAAATTCTACATACACTCAATTACTCGGGACTACATGACAACGATGTCGCAAAGTACCTAAAATAAACCAGTGGCTCATGATCGCATGATTAAAGGTCACGTAAAACTAAAAGCTTCCTTACCTAGAAGAAACAACAACAACAACAACATGTCCACATACGTTTATTTACAAGTGCGGACGCTCTCCGTAGGGGGGGGCTTACAATAAATATGAAATTACAATAAATAATAAACGTGAGATAATAACAATAATAATAATAATATCGTATGGCCTCGGTGCCGGGTGCATGCTTTGTTATTTGACACCCAAAGAGTAGCTTGCATGTCGAATTTCGTTGTTCCTTGAAGCACTATGAAAGTCAAGGAGGTTACATATCTAAGCTGCTTGAACACTATAGCGCTTTCTAGTAGAGAAATGAGGAACTTTGTGTTGGCGGAAACTCCCGAGATAAATTTTGCCATTATGAACACGGCCTACTGAATTCGAATGGGTTCCTTGACATGCCAACATCGTATGACATAGTGTCGTAATTTTTGCCGCCTTTCAAAAATAACCCACCACGGCCAGGAGCGAACCTGCACGCTTGGGGGGTTTGTAGTCCGACACGTTGACCACTCACCCACCGTGGCAAGCACTTGAGATAAATACCCCGACAATAAACCAAAAACTACAAAATCTGAAAAGAAAACACACATAACTCACAACAACAACAGTACATTTCAGGATATAAGGATTAATCGCGAGAAGAAAATAATTATAATAACAGTAATGACATTATACGGACATGCAGCTCGAATGGAAAACTCCAGCCTGACTAAGAAAATCTTCCTCATAGTCAATGGAACGCAACAAACCAATGTACGCTGGCTAGCAGACACCCAAAAGGACCTCACTAAAATCAACATTGACCCAATACCAACGACCCGGACTGAATATAGACAGAGAGTAAATTATTATAAGTTTCCACCCAAGTTCCCTACGGGACGGAATTTGAAACTCAAAGATGCATGTACACAAGAAAGAAGACTGGCACTTAGCGGAAGGATAAGGAAGTGTTTGGAAGATAAGAAGACAAATACTAAATAATGGTTCTATGTGCTCCTTAGAGGACCAAACGCATTATATATATATATATATATATATATATATATATATATATATATACTGTATATACTAATTGTAACTAGCATTACCCGTCACGGCTTCGCCCGCGAATATTCTAGTTGTAAAGAGTACACTTAGCAAAATCTCAATCATGAATGCTATGACTGATGAATCCTTGGTATGAATAATCAAACTTTATCAATTCAGCTACTGATGCAGTGGTTAGGAGTTTGTCATTGCTTCATAGGTATATCAGAGCGAAATTAGTTTTCTGGGAATATCACAGACACTGTTAATTTAAGGACCATTAAATGTGGTTTTCGGAGACCCTTTATAGTCGGGTGAGAAAGACATTTCGTACCACACTCACGCGTGAAAATTGCGTGAAAAAATCTAGATGCCCCTTGACCCCTTCAGCGCATTATACTCTATATATTGATGAATTTTACAGCTTAATTTGGTTCAGTGATACCCTTATAACCGTCTGGAAAGAGGGGCAGATGACCTCGTAGTTCCTCCCCTTAAAACAACAATAACTAACTAAATAACCGTCTGGAATCTTTCACAGTAATGTAATAATTGGAATTGCATTGCGTCTTGCACAAATAGATGGACCTGTGAGATTCTGGCACGAAGGGAAAGAAAACTGGCTCGAAATGGTCCGAGGAAAGGAAGAAGAAACATAGAGAGATGAAGGAATACTGGAGGAAGAAGAAGGAATAGCAAAGGACAAAGCATTGAAATTGGCTCGTGCGGTCCCTAGACGACCGAAACGAAAATAATAATAATAATAATATACACTTTGCTTCACCCATCAACGCATGTACCCTACATCACTGTCTCCTCATTCGGTGCTTTCTTACCAACTCCTTGAATCTTTTAAGATCAGCAGGCAAAGGACTGAAAATGTCCCCTGGCAAACAGTTTCATTCGCCTTCCCCCTTCCAATGAAAGAATATTTGCCTCAATTACTATTCCACTGTTTTAATTTTAATATTCACGATTGTCTACATCTGACCATGTATGAACCTTCCTTTCCCAATCTCTCATGAATTTCTCCCCTTTCAATTTACCAATTGTAAGTTAAGAACATACACCGCAGTCTAGCTCTTGAACGTCTATCAGTCAGACTTTCCCATCCCAAATTTTGAATCATTCCACTCACACTACTCTTCAACCTAAGGTCCTTCGTAACATAATGGCGTCCCTTCCTTGTACTCCTTCCATAATCCTGTATTAGATACTTTTGGTATGGATCCCACGCTGCCCTAGCATAATCCAGCTGATGATGTACTAGGAGCATGCATGCTCCTTACCTAAGCTCTTTGCCATCCTCTTTAAACAATCGCATATGTAGCGCCGTGTATGCTCTTCCCGCTATCTCTCTTATGTGTTCACACCAGTGAAAATTCCCCGCTCCCACACTTACTTCAAAATGCCTACACTCGTCCCTAAACATAACTCTATTTTACCCTACTGAATATTAATAGACAATTTGATTCCTTTTATTGACAAATCTCACTGGCTGACATTCCTATGAATTTATCATCATATCAATTTTATCCACCCAGCTTAGTATAACCGACAAATACCTCTGCAATATGCCGGAGTCATCCAGATGATTTATCCTCATGTACACTACTATATCATTAGCAAACAATAATCTTATCTGGGACGATGTTTCAACTCTCATCCTGCAGGGCTACAACATTGTTGGCAAGCTGATACTTTTTAAATCCCCTATGGAGCACTTGTTGGTCGAAGATAGTAAATGCATAAATGAGTAGATTTGGTACAACATGCTTTGAAATAATCTAGTAAACTAAATATTTCAAACGGGCTAATCAGATCAACAGCAGGAATTCTATATTCTTGTAGTAATCATTTGTACGTCAGTTTCAAAGAAATGAAACACACCTTTGATGTAAATTTCTGGATAGGATAAATGAGTTTAATCTTTACAATAGTAATAAAAACACTACCACTCAGACTACCGCCCTAAGGCTCTATACGCTGCGCAGTGCTTCGCAACGAATAGTAAATGTCCAGAGGAGAAACTACGAAGCCCAAGGGAGATTCTGAGGAAAATATTGGGACTGTTAACCCTTGAGGGCATAAGCCGAGAATTCGAGTCTCAAGATGCGATTTATCTTATATATTAAAATAGTTTTCAAAAAATTTCACCCTTTACTAAAACTGAAATATCTCGGGAAGTATTTGCGCTACGACGACGTTTGTTGTCTTAAAATGTAATGCCTGTCACGCACTCTCGATTGATACCCACCTTACTTGATTATATCATTCGAGTATTAAAATAATAGTGAATATTACTTCCTTCAAGGTCTCACTAAAATGGAATATTGGAACGACTTGACGGACATATTGTCGCTAGGCGACAACGACTAACACCGTATCATGATATTCAACGCCGCCCCAATAATAAATCGAACTTGATATTAACCGAGAGTTCCCTAATTACGTCATGATATCGTTAACTTCTACCTATTCCACTCGGGCGCCAATGTCGCATGTGTCTATACAATAAGCAGAAGGGGATTCTGTGCACATAATTTAATTAAAACTTCTCAAAGAATGGATTACTTTGAGACTGAAATGCTCATGCACAATCAACAGCCATTTTGCTAATGACACTGGCATGTCAACATCTCTTTGAATGACAACATTTACTGTATACGAAAGACAACTAATTTCACGAAGATGCCGCTACAGTCGAATGTTGGAACCGCCATTTTGTATTGTGTATCCGATCTTTCAATTATATAGTCTTTGGTCTCACCAGCTACAAACTGTCTTCTTTTCATTTCATCATTCGTCCTTATAGGTTGTGTGCTCAATCAAAACAATGAATCATATTATGATGAATGTGAGGCGACACTCAATTACAAATGTTATAAAGATTAAAGGTGACGGTAATTGTATGTTCAGGTCATTGGCATATTGTGAGTACAACAATCAGAGTTTATTTACACAGGTTAGAAAGCGAATTGTAAAACACGTTACTGACAATTGGAATAATTATTCTTCCTTTATTGTTGGCAACAGCGATATGTACGATACTGTTATCAATACGAGCGATGATTACAAAATGTATGTCTATGAATGGTATTCACGGAGGTCATGTTGAGTTAGTTGCCGCTGCTCGAGTTTACAAAATGGATATTGACATAATCACTAATAATAAAACGCATAGTGTAAAAGCAGAAAATACGTCATCAAATAGAATAATTTCTTTGCTATACTCTGGGGATGGGTGGAACGGTCATTATGACGTCTTAAATACCGGTATCAGTGCTAACTCAGTTGAGAACGTGGATGCCAAGTCACTCGATTCAGTGGCTGATTTACAGTTTCAAACTAAGAGTGGGTTTGCGTGCAGTAAAACCCCAGGATCGTGTCGGAAGCGAACCTCAGAACCAGTTAGCCAGAGACAAAATGTGATAAGAATTAAAGGGGACGGAAATTGTCTGTTCAGGGCATTGGCATATTGTGTGTACAACAGTCAGAGTTTATTTACAAAGTTAGAAAACGAATTCTTCAACATGTTACAGACAATTGGAATAAGTATTCTTCCTTTATTGTTGACAACAGCGATATGTACGAAACTGCTATCAATACGAGCGATGATTACAAAATGCATATGTCTATGAATGGTATTCATGGAGGTCATGTTGAGTTAGTTGCCGCTGCTCAAGTTTACAAAATGAATATTAACATAGTTACTAATAATAAAACGCATACTGTAAACGCCGAAAATACGCCACCAAATAGAATAATTTCCTTACTGTATTCTGGAGATGGCCGGAACGGTCACTATGACGTCCTAGATATCAGTGCTAACTCAGAGTCAAGTATGGTCGAAAACGTCAATACCAAGAAATAGAAACGAGCACTACGCGACTCAAATCGATATCAGAAACAGATTGTCACAAAACCGTTCTCAGCCACTTATCGATGTGCTATTTTTGATACTATTCCCTGCATAGAACCATTCTCAATTGGAAGTCTGTGTAACATTTGTCACTACTGCTCAGCTGTATACTTTTCAAAAGAGAAAAATACAAGTGGTCGCTTTTCTTTTTGTTGTAGCGATGGCAAAGTGAAACTTCCACCATACACAATACTTCCGGAAATTAAGCAGTTGTTTACGAATTGTGACGAAATCAGTAAAAATTTTAGGAAAAATGTTCGGCAGTATAATAATGCTATGTCGTTTGTATCCTTTGGTGCTACTGCTGAGCTACTACCGAGCCATGGGCCTTACTGTTTCAAAATCAATGGTGTCATTCATCATAGAATTTCCCCTTTATATGCCAGAAAACAGGAAAACAGTTCATATGGCCAATTATACATATTAGAATTTTCAGAGGCAAATGATTTAAGGCTACTGAATAATGCTAATCACGAACTGAGAGAAGATACCCTCAGTCTTTTAAATCGTTTACTAGATCAGCACAATCCTTACGTGCGCTCTTATAAAACAATGCATGAGAAAGTAAGTGAAGAGAAAAAATCAGCTCTAAAAGAAAATCGTCGTCAAATGGAATTGGTAATGCGTTTCTATCACGAACCTTCCTCAGATCCAAGACGTTATAATGACCCCACATGTTCAGAAATTGCTGCTGTATTTGGAACTATTGATGGAGCTCCACCATCTCATCGACACATTGCAGTATATGCGAGAGAAGGTGGCTTGGGGAATGTTGATTATGATAGTATGCACTGTGATCCTATGTGTTATACCTTGATTTGGCCTTGCGGAGAGTCTGGTTGGCACATTTCAAAGCCAACTGCTGGAGTGAGACAAACTAAAATACGTCATACTGTCACAATGCGTGAGTATATTCTGTACAGAATTGCCATTCGAGGTCTAGGAGCTGAGTTCAATTTCAATCCCCTTATTAACGCTGGTAAATTGACTCAACAGCTATTCGTGGATTACAACTGTCGTATGGAAGGTGACCACTTAAAATATATACGTCATCAACAAACTAAGTTGCGAGTTGATACATATGCCGGTTTAGCAGACGCCTTGCATGTACGAGCAGAAAATGAATATCTCAGAGTCGGTCGTATTGAAGTTTTACCATCTTTTACAGGTAGCCCAAGGAATATGATGCAAAATTATCAGGATGCGATGGCGATAGTGAGGAAGTTTGGAAAGCCAGATTTATTCATTACATTCACCTGTAATGCGGGCTGGCCAGAAATACTTAACAGCATTTATCCTTGGGAAACGGCTAATAATAGGCCTGATATTGTAGTGAGAGTTTTCCATTGCAAAGTAAAGGAATTGCTACGATTGATTAATGTTAAGGAAGTTTTCTGTAAAGTAAAAGCATATCTATACACAGTGGAATTTCAAAAACGAGGTCTCCCGCACATCCATTTACTATTAACGTTAACGGAAGATAGTAAGTTTCGAGAAATTTCTGACATTGACAGTGTGGTGCCAGCCGAAATACCAGATCTCAAGGATGAAGCGCTATACGAGTTGGTAAGGCGTCATATGGTACATGGTCCTTGCGGATCTTTGAATCCTTCTTCAGTCTGTATGAAAGATGGCGTATGCAAGAAAGATTTCCCTAAAGAGTTTCAGGAAGAGACCAAAGATAACGCCAATGATTATCCTTCGTATAGGAGAAGAAATAATGGACGGATTATTGTAAAAACAATTCGAGGTATTGACATTGAAATCGATAGTCGATTCATTGTTCCCTACAATCCATTCCTTTTACTTTACTTTACTTTCAAGCTCATATTAATGTTGAAATATGCTCGAGTGTTCGGACTGTTAAATACATCCACTAGTATTTGTATAAAGGTCATGACTGCTGAAAAGTTAAAATATGTCCTGAAGGCGAAACTGTGAACTACGATGAAATTACTTCTTTTCTAAATGCTAGATATGTTGGTCCAACAGAAGCCGCATACAGGATATTTTCATTCACATGCATGAACAGTCACATTCTATCGTGCGATTACCAGTTCACTTGCCAAACTTGCAAAATATCTATCTTAAAATGATAATGCTCCTGATATTTTACTTCAAGCACAGTTGCGCAACACGGAATTACAAGCGTGGTTCAAGTTAAATCAAGATTCGCAAGCCAGAAGTCCGTATATATATCCCGAAACACCAGTAAATTACGTCTGGAATAAGAGCAACTACCAGTGCCAAAAAAGAAAAAAATGTTTCAAGATCTACAGGCAGAATGTATAATATTTCGCCTACAGAAACAGAAAGGTATTATTTACGCCTGTTATTGCTTCACGTCATTGGTGCTACCAGCTTCCAGGATCTACGAACATACAAAACCGTTGTCTATTCTACTTGAAATTGAATTCAAGATGGCGGAGGAGATCAATGTACGAGTTGAAAGTGCTCTGAATATTTTAGAGATTATCGCTGAGGTAGGAGGTTATCTCAAGAAGGAGATGAAGGAGATACAACATGCAGTAAGTACCATCAGGAGTTGTTTTGTGGACATGACAAGTGTTTTCTGCGATATGCATACTAAAATTGTAAGTTTTCAAAACGAGGTTAGAGATATCCAAACAATAGGCATGCAAGGAGAAGAAAGTTCTGCTACAGGACAAGTGGAGCCCTCTGTCAACTTCACACAGAAGCTTATTAGTGACAGTAGGAATTCTATAGTAGGCCCTGGAGTCAGTCAACAACCAACGACTTCTGTTGGCCAAATGCCTCAGGCGCTTATGTCATCTGACTCAATACCGTTGACGTTGTCTACGCAACACCAAAACATAGTAGTTGAATCTATTGAAACAGACGACATAGCGGACATAAAGCGAAGCTTGCAAAATGTTATGGACTTTTTATCAAACAAATTAGGTGTAGTAATAGAAGAGAAAGTTAATGAAAGTTTAAATCGAAATATGATGTCCCAAATAGATACAACGGCAAATGTCGACAAGACACACAACGCAACCAACGGGGAGAAAAATAACTATAACGGTCAGAGAGAAACACAGTTAAGATCGGGTCAAGTACGAGAAATCAAGCGAAATACCAATTTTGAAAAACCCATTAGGGGGACAGGACTGGTTGAAATCAATGATCTTGAACCAGGGGAACAAAGAGGCCCCAGAAGCCAAAGAATGATGACATCTCGTCGACCAGTGCAGAATAAAGACAAACTGTTCTCTATTGACCAAAACCATATATTTAGTGGTCCAGAAGAGAATAACGACAAGAAGGCAAATGGCACTATTCCAGGCACGGACAAGAGTTTGGAGGATAGGATCATAGATAAGGTTTACAGGCAGATGAATTTAATGAGGGAAAATTTATTAGAGACTGCTAAGATGATAGTTAAAGAAGAATTAAAATACACGGCGCAACGAACTTCGCTATGCCAGAGGCCCTCGAAGAAGTATCAAGATGCGTTAAACCACAATAACAGCAGTATTCCAGACATTGGAACATTAAACGTAAGTTGCTACACTACGGAGAAAAACGCAGGTAATGAGATTAACAGTAGTGTTACGTACGTAACGAACACAGACATACCTATCAGGTCGAATCGCTCCTCTAAAGGGGACGTAGATGATATTGGATTTCAGGGAAGAGAGCGTAGAGAGCGACAGGTCTTATCCCGAGGAGAGGAAAGGAATAAGACGAGAATTAGTGTACAAGCGACACCTACTCCTAAAGCAGATGACGATGCAGAAAACATTTCGGCGGTGATCGGAGGAGACGAGAACGCTATGACACCTAATGAAGAAAGGCTGCCAATGGTGAGAAGACAAACTGTATATGGGAGAGTACCAGCTAGAGAGATAGAAATTGGGTCTAGAGGAATAAAAGGAACTAAAGGAGACAGCAGATTGAAGGCGGTGGATAAATATGCTTGGTTGTACATTGGTCGACTGAACCCAGAAACAACAGAGTAGGACATAGTTGGATATCTAAAAGAAAATGGGGTGTGCGGCATAATTAGCTGCAAACTGGTCAGTAACACCGACACCTCGAGAGCTTTCAAAATAGGTTTTCCTTTTATTGAGCTCAACAAAGTTTATGAGGAATCTTTATGGCCAGAGAATGATATATGTCGGCCTTTTCGAGCGCCGTGGAGAATCAAAGGAAGACAGTTATGAGGAAAGTAAAGAAGTAAAAGTCCTCAACTGGAATGTGGAAGGTCTAAATGGGGTTATGAGTGGCCTCTCGAAAGACTTTTTCAGCGATTTCGATGCTTGAATTCTAACGGAGACTTTCATCACTGAGGAGTCAAGGTTTGAAGTGAAGGGCTTCTACAGCATACATGCACTGGCAACAAAAGAGGAAAAAGGGAGGCCGTCCGGGGGAGTTACATTCTTAATTAACCCGAAGTTAAAGCCTTTCGACATACTTATGAGCGAAGAGGAGCAGCTAGTGGTACGAACTAAAATAGGGGTATTCATCTGTGTTTATTATAGACCGGTCTACAGTGCAATTGATATAATAGACAATATTCAAAGAGCAATTGATGTTACACAAGCTACTGATAGCATTATACTTGGGGGTGATTTGAATTGTCCAGTGGACAAACTCAATAGGAAATCGGAACTGGTCCTCAATTACCTGGAGGAGGAAGGGCTAAGGCTCGTGAATGACACGAAGGCACTTACGTATATTTGTTATAATGGAGGTAGCACCATAGACCTCATGTTTGTACGAGGTCTCGCTATTCATGATCATGGACTTATGACAAAGTGTGATGCAGCTGTAATTATGAAGCATATCCCAGTATTTACGATATTGACTGTTACACACCCCTTAAGAGTTCCAGCAAAGAAGCAAAGAACGAGAAGAACACTAGACCAGAGCCTGTTAGAGGCGAATACAGACAAAATACCAACTATCATGCTATCAATTAGTGAGGGTAATTTAGATGTGGCTATGGTGGGAATAATGGAATTTATAGAAGAAGGAACTTCAACTATAGAGTTTACTCGTCAAGCGCAGAAATGGTTTGATAGAGAGTGCTTCAAGGAGAGACAAACTACATTACAGAAGCTACATATCGCAAAGAGAACTAAGGATAAAGGTGATCTGGAACGCTACCAGACAGCAAGGAGGAAATATAAAGAGCTCATAAAGTCAAAGAAGAGAGAGTTTAGAGAGAAAGAAGACAAAATGCTCATACATGACATTGAGAAAGATCCGTATAAAGCACTCAGACCAAGACAACCACGCTTCCCAGCGGACATCAGGATGGAAACATGGGAGGAACACATGAGGGGGGTTATAGTATCCAAAGAGACCAGACCGGAGTTGGACAAGTCCAGAGAGGTAGAGCATACTACGTACTTCACTATAGAAGAAGTTAGGCAGATCATCACGAAAAGCAAGGATAACAGAGCTTCAGGTGTAGATGGACTCTGTAATGAACATTTGAAGATTCCGCTACACTTCCTGGAAAACGTATGGGTAGAGTTAGTGAATAAGTGCTTAGAGACTGGAACCATCCCCAGTACTTGGCGTAAGTCCATCATCAAACAGCTATACAAGGGTAAAGGCGATGTCAGTAAACCTGAATCATATAGGGGTGTGGCGTTGGAATCGGTTGCATGCAAATTGCTTACCAAGCTTCTGACTCGGAGAATAGATGCATGTGTAGACCACCTGCTTCCAGAAGAACAATTTGGATTTCGGAAGGGCAGTTCTACTCTATTGGCTGCAGAATGTCTCTTAAATGACATACAGGACACGCTTGAAGCTCACGGGAAGAAATATGTAATTTTTATCGACTACACCAAAACCTTCGACACAGTCAATAGAAGGAAACTTGTCATAAAATTAGGAAACTTACTAGGACGTTCTGACATGACAAGACTGATATCGAATATTCTGGCGGACAATCAAGTTCAGATCCATGATGGTATCGCACACTCGGACTGGATTGACCAGACAATCGGAGTACTGCAAGGAGACCCGCTAAGTCCGTTACTCTTCAATATCATGACCCACGATGTTGTCTTCAAATTAAAAGAGGGAACACAGAAAGTAAATATATATATTTATGAAGATGACATGGCCCTGGCCTCCGATAATATAGAGGAACTACAGAAGGGAATAGATCTTGTTGAGAAATGGGCGGAGGAGAATGAATTAAGGATGAATGCTCGGAAGACTGAATTAATGATATTCAGAAATGGAGGAAGGCTGAGGAAGGATGACTACATTATTTGCGGAGAACACATACTAACGCCGAAAAAACAATTTAAGTACCTTGGAATTACTATGCAAGTCACAGGGACTTCCTTTATGGTTCATATAAAGGAGAGACTTGCAGCAGCACTTAGAAATATAAGCGACATCAGACATTTACAAAGAATGTCAGTAAATTCAGCTATGGAACTTTTCAGAGTCAAAGTATTCCCATCACTCACGTACGGGCTAGAGGTCATATGGACTTATCTATCAATCAGGCAATTAAAAGACATTGAAAGTTTGAAATCAAGGTATTTGAAAAGGGTATTGGGGGTATCAAAATTCGCTCTTTCACGATATGTGTATGTTTTAGCCAGAGAAACATTTCTGGTAGAAGACCTTCGACTGCTAATGCACCTGCCATCCACACAGGCATGCATAGACCTGTTAAGCGAACTTTGCAGGAAGAGAGACTCCATCCCAGAAAGATTCTTCGCAACAGATGCAATGTTATATAAAGAATGGATGCGACCAGAGTATGAGCTAAGGCACCTAGTGACCAGATTTGCGATCCATGGCTTCCACCATCGCATCTGCACTAGGAAGTCCTTCCATCAGCCCAACCAGGAGTGTGTTTGCCGATTATGCAACAATCAGTGCGATATATATCATGCCATGGAATGCAGTAGAAGACTAATATCACTCACTCAGTTTTGTTTAGACGAGGACTGATTAAGTTGTCTTGATCAAAGTGTAGTGTAGTGGAATGGGTAAACGGACTTGATGAACACAAGTCTCTGGTGTTACCTAGATACACGATTGATTCAATATTGTTAACATTGTTATAATGTTGTTCCTATCTATGGCCATTGGTCGCAATAAATATTTTATTTATTCTACTTTTAAAGAAACAGCTAAGGAGCGAGGTCTGCTGATTGATGAATCTGAATGGCAGCGTTGTTTGGCAGAAGCGTCACAATATCAGACGCCTTCTCACTTACGACAACTATTTTCTAACATATGTATCTTTCAGACCCCTTCAAATGTAAGATAGTTATGGGACATTTTCAAGAACTCATTATCAGAAGGTTATCTGCAGTTTCACGAACCTAACATTGCATATCAGTTCACTCTTATACATATTTCTAATACATTAAAGCTCCATGGTCTTCCTATTACTTCTCTCGAATTGCCAGCTATTATTGATAATTTCCCTCGGACAAATTTACCAATGAATTATCCAAAACTTAATGAGGATCAATTAAGTCGGACGATAAACCAAGCAAATGAAAACCAAACGGCTATAATTACAGAAATTTTGGGGTTAGTACAAAACGGCAATGAAAGGATGAGTAATGCATATTTCATTGACGGTCCAGGGGGCACCGGGAAAACATTTCTTTACCAATGCTTGATTCACAGTTACACAAATTTGGGGTTAAATGTAGTTTCTGTTGCATGGACTGGTATTGCAGCAATGTTACTACCTCAGGGGAGCACTGTACACAGCCAGTTCAAGTTACCTCTACATTTACATGAAAGTTCAGTATCAGGAATAAAAGTTAACAGCAAGGAAGCTTTTTATATTCGTTCAGCAAAACTTATCATTTGGGATGAAGCCCCTATAGCTAATAAGCACGCATTGATGTGTGTAAATCGGCTGCTCAAGGACATCATTAATAACGACGTGCCTTTCGGAGGAAAAATTATCATCTTAGGTGGAGATTTCAGGCAGGTATTGCCTGTTGTGCCTCATGCATCTAGAGCAGCTTCAGTCCAAATGTCAGTAATGTTCTCTCCTCTGTGGCCATTATTCAAAATTTTTAAACTCAACAAAAATATGCGTGCAGATATAGATCAACGTGACTTTGCAAACTTCTTGATACATATTGGTAATGACGAATACCCTCACGTCGATGGAGAAAATTCAGAATTAGTCGACTTACCACCATCCATCATTGCTAAAACTGATATCATCACTGAAATATATGGAAACTAAGTTTCCACACTGAAAGATATTTCACGCTTTTCAAAAATTGCGATTTTAACACCTAAAACACTGTAAAGAAATCAATGACATAGTTTTAGAGCTAATCCCAGGATCATCGAGAACTTACATCAGTGTGAATAATTTAATTACTGAAGATGAGAGTGAACTTCTACAATTCCCAACATAATTTTTAGACAGCTTGGACATAAGTGGATTGCCACCTCATATCCTTCGACTAAAAGAAGGCTCTATTGTGATTTTGTTGAGAAATATTAATGTTACCCAAGGTCTGTTGAACGGTACTAGACTGTTGGTTCGGAAGATGCATGACAATTGCTTACACCTGCAAATTATTACTGGCATAAATGTTGGAAACAATGTTCTACATCCTCGCCTTGACCTTACGCCATCAGATACTTCTATGTCGTTTTCCTTCAAAAGGAGGCAGTTTCCAGTACGTTTGGCTTTTTGTATAACTATCAATAAAGTTCAAGGTCAAACACTAGATCAAGTAGGCATTTATCTACCTCAACCGGTGTTTAGTCATGGACAACTCTATGTCGCACTATCGCGAGCAAAATCCTTTCGTGCCGTAAAAGTTCAAATAGAACCAAAAGATAAGCGAACAGCAAATATCGTATGGAAGGACGTACTATTAGAATGTTGAAACGAATGTTGCGGAGGAGCACAGACCTCAGCAAACGGGGCACAGATGAAATAACAATTATACAAGGACGTCCGAATCCCTAATACGATAACTCTCCTGTGGTAATGGTAAAAAAGTGCTATTGTCCTACATCGGTGATTACTAGCCTACATCCTGTTCTTTCATTCCCTCAGTTCTATAACTAAGATATACTCAATCAAATTTACCGCTTAATAAATATTAATTCCTTCTGTGTGAGTTATCTTTTCATTTCTCATCAATCTCCTTGACTCACTATTCTATCCGTAGTGGTGGAGGCGTTAGCTATCTTTACAGAAGTGTGCAAATTATTAGATTCGATGTCAGTTTTCCAAAATTGCATTTTTACTTTTCACGGTTTAATGCACTAAGTAGGCCTATGTTTACAAGGCGATGAAATTATTTCAAATGTTTAACCAAGACTCCTAATTATATTTTAATTTAAGAAACTCAAATTAAAATGATTTTTTAGAATTTCCACTAGCAGAGGAGCCTTGCAAATGCAAGATGCCACACGTTTCGTTTTTATTACTTCACTCTACTTTACGTGTGAATTTAGAGCAGAGGGATTTGGGGTCATTTAACTGATGAACGCTATTGAACTATTCAAAGATTCATGAACTATTCATTGAAATCACCTGACTTAAATTCTAAAGTCAATGAAAAATTGAAAGCGGACCCAGCTCACATATCCCTCGGAATCCAATAATCTGAAAGTTTCCAGACGCAATTCCTTATGGGAAAAGGTGTAATTCCACGGGAGAGGAAACACTACTAAGTAGGATAACAAAAGAAGTTGGTCAATAAAATGATTTTGAATAAAAGAAATTATGACTTATTAAAATTATTTTATTTAATTCTATTAATTTGCACAGTTTTATAATTATGTTACCCAAGCGTTACGGTGCATCTCTAAATTCAAAAATAAGAGACCCATCTTTTATTTTAAATGTATACCATTGGTATCATAAGTAGACAGATCACCAAATTGTACTGCTGTAGAATTAAATTATGTAGATATCTCTATCTACTTAGTATAAAGCAAAAGTTCCCAATTCTTGGATGTAACGGGTAATCTCGAGAGCAAATTAGTGGATTTTGATAAGGTTTTAACCATTCTGTGAAGAATTTCTCGATTAAGATGAACTATTAGGTAGAAAAAAAATATTTATGACATTTTATGGGTAAACCGTTAAAAATATAGATATACTCTGAGAATTGTTCAGCACGAAAAGTTCTGCAGGAAAGATCGCGACAGCTCCCACATCGACCACTGTAAGTGTTTTTACGTTTTCATTTCTTCAAGCAATCTCCATTCAGTGGAAATTTAAATTACTAGCTTCAGAGTGAGTTTACGAGATCACCTTTTGTCCGTGTGTGTGTGTGTGCGTGTGTGTGTGTGTGATTCGTGTGTGTGTCCCCCCCTAATAAAATCTAAACGGCAGGAGCGATTTCAATGAAACTCGGAAAGTTCATAGCACTATTCCCGGCGACCTCGACCGTGCCCTTCAAATTTTGTTACGACTCACCAATCCAACATGGCGGCTGTGCGAAATATTTCACCAGCATTCTATATCTCCGAAACTATTACCGATATTACCCTGACATTTTCTATGGTGATATAGGGAACTACTATAAGTTCACTTATGTGACTTTTGAAAATCTGGTAACTACAAAACCAACATGGCGGCCAAGCGAATTTGCGACTTTTAAATAGACGTTTCTCGCGATTTGACCAACCAAACGCAATTAAACTTGGTACAGTATATGTTTATATACATTGTAATGCACCGACATCTAACTTCGTTCAATTGTTTACATAATTACAAGATGGCGGATGTGCGAAATATTTCACCGGCATTCTATATCTCTGAAACTATTAGCGGTAAAACCCTGAAATTTTGTACGGAGATAAAGGGCACTACTGGAAGTCCATCTATAAGACTTTCAAAAACCGTTTAACTACGAAACGAACAGGCGGCCAAGCGAATTTGAAAATTTTAAATAGAACTTTCTCGCGATTTAATGTTCCAAGCGCACTGAAACCTGGCACAGGAAATATTTATACACATTGTAATCCACTGGTATCTAATTTAGTTCAATTGTTTACATAACCTCAAGATGGCGGCAGTGCGAATTTTAAAATTAAGATTTTATTTATTGTGATGTAGTCATGCGATCGAAGTGAAAGTTTGAATAATGAACCTACGCAATAATTTTCCTTTAATGGTACATGACTCTATGGCCTATACATTTAACAATCCAACATGGCGACCATCCGAAATATTTAGACGATACTGAATATCTACGAATCTATTTTAGCAATCAAACTGCATTTTTTAATGTTCATAGGGGCTATGAACTTAAGTTCACCTATAGGACTTTAAATAACCTGGTGATCACAAATCCAACATGGCGGTGACGCGAATTATAAATATTCACATGGACGTTTCTCGCAATTTAACCAACCGCGTGCAGTGAAACTTGGTACAGTAAATCCTTATACGAATGTTAATCCACTGGCATCTAATTTATTTCAATTGTTTCCAAAACCTCAAGATGGCAGCTGTGAAAAATTTTAAAATCTCCTTGTTTTTTCTTGTGTCCTAATTATGCGATTGAAGTTTGAATACTACACGTTCACAATAATCTGCATGTAACAGTACATAACCCTAGGACCTACATATATAAAATCCAACATGGCGACCATCCGAAATATTTAGTCGGTTCTCAATATCTACGAATCTATTACAGCAATCAAACTCAAATTTTGTATGTTGATAGTGGCAATTAACATAGGATATATGGAAATAGGCTGTATAGTTCTTCACGGAACTACTTGTTCTTTATGAAAAAGTTCCTCACATCAATCATAGCTCAAGAAAGAGTTGTGTGACCAATTAAGTAAGGATAGTATCGCACCTGCGCTGACTTCCACGGCCTTCTATTTTAAATTTCACTGCGTGGCTCGTTTCATAGTGGGGTATTCGAGGAGGCCATAGTCAAATGTAAAGTATTCTCTGCGCCCCATGCGCTCTGTTCAGTACATAAAACTGGCGAAATCTCGACAGATATTTATGAATATTTATGTTCGAAGATAAAATAGTTATAATTATCGCCGAACATAAACAGTCGTATGCAACTCGCCTATAATGGTAATTAAGACACTCGTATGGAGTATAAACATACTCGTGTCTTAATTAGTGCCATTATAGGCTCGTTGCATAATGTACTGTTATGGTACACGATGTGTGAATGATGACAAAATTCTTGGCAAAAAACATAGTTTTTTAATTTAGTCATGACTTCATGTGAGGACGTCATGCTTTCATGCTGTGCGATGGTGTTTTAAAATCACACTTTTATATACATTTTCATATTTGATTCAATTATTTATTTAAATTATTTCCTCATTTCGATGTTAAATGAATATTTTTGAACCTAAATGAACGTAGTGAATTATTCACATTTCATTCGTTTTATTAATCTCACACCAGTATTTCCTCTATTGTCCATACACGAGCCTCGCAGGCCCGGCTTATTTAAATCTGTACCAAATGTTAAAAGAAAGTAGTGATTATAGAAGACGGTACAATCACGAACTCAACGAGAAATAACATACTTGATACGAAGAAAGAGGTCACATAGCACAATTGAGGGGTCTAGATGCAAAACGTATTAAATGTATGTAACTAATGGAATCTCTAAGAGACTCTGCTTTTGTTGCAGCCTATATTTAATTACACCTACTTGTATAAACGATGTTTCATTATTTATATTAATTTATCTGCAAAATAGGTTTTAATTTTGGAGAATGTGACTTTTGCATCCAAACATTGGAGACTGTGAGTTTTGTGTCTGAACAAGTTGGAGAATGTTACTTTTGACAATAATCAAAATTGATTACTTCAGACAAAACAATAGACAAGTTGGCCAAGTTTGTGAAATATTTAGACAAATTAAACCAATTGCATTGTTGGAATGCACTTATATTATTTATTTATTATGTAGAGGTTACGAGTTGAACATACAATAATAATATTGGCTTGCCGCTGTAGAAAGTCACATGACCAGAAGCTGTCTTTTGATTGGCCAACAGGGAGAATGTGATCTTTGCAACTAAACAGTGTGGAGAATGTTAGTTTTGCATCTAAATTGAGTTTTTGGCATTTGAAAACCACTCGATATTGTGAGTTTGGCTTTTTCAGCATTAAGATAGTCGTGTGTATTTTGCAACTAAGAATAAGAATGCCTTGCTAACTCAATTTCGAACAAAAGTGGAGAATGTGAGGTTTGCATCTAGACGCCTCGATTAAAACTAGGCCTATATGAAAGTCAACCCGTATTTTCCTCTTCTTCCTAGAAAGGAAGCCAAAGTTCATAGTGGCGAAAAGACGCTTGCAAGAAAAGGGGATTACGCATGTCAATATTAGGGAGTGTGACCTCCTCAAGATGCAACACTGCAGTTTCCAAGAAAAGCTTAAAACAGGCAAGATGCAGACTCCAGAAAGGAAGCTAAAATATTGAGAACAACACTACTGAAAAAATGTTTAAGTTCGAGGAAGAAAACGATTGGATTTTTCTTGAGTGCCAGATGGTTTGAAGTCTTCATCATTTAGTTCATCCTCATCACGATTCTCTGGTCGCCCACGGGTGTCAACCAGCACCAACACTTCCTGGAGGCCATACGCCATTATTATAGTCACAAATAAGACATAAAATACAGTAAATCTTCAAACTCTGTCAGCAGCTGTGCGCTGCAACGGATATTTGAAGACTTTCCTGTCGATCTCTGGCAGGGACTTAAGAAGTAGGATGGGCAGGTGGAACATTCCCCGGGGTGGGAAAACCTCAAGTATTTATTTATTTATCGTATGGCTTTTAGTGCCGGGAGTGTCCGAGGACATGTTTGGCTCGCCAGAGGCTGTAGCTGCTTCAAGCGGACACCCGTAGGCTGAGCTACAAGTTCCGTTCAATTTCAAGTAGTTCCAACTTTTGCTACCAGGTGTCACTGATACCTAGTGGTGAACGTTGGAATTTGATAGAGCGTTCCAACGAAATCTAACCTAGAAATTTAGCTTCACACAAGTTTAGTCTGTGGAAGGATCTTTTACATGCCATAAATCTATGACATGGGACCACTGGCTTTACTTCCCCTCCGAAGGAAGGCATACTGAAGGATTTTTAACACTCTTAAAAATCCTACACTTCGGCTGGGTTTGAACCCGCATTCTTGGCCACAGCAGTTCAGCATGTTACCAACTACGCCACCGAAGCCGCTAACCTCAAGTAATCTCATAAAAATACTGTATATATCGTATTATAATGTACGGTAAACTGATAGCCTACTTCCTTTTATAATTTCTCTTCGTTTGAGAGCTCATCAATGACTGAGCTTGGCAAAACGCTGACCATTCCAACCACGCAAGTCAGGGTACAGGTAGACTTACGTGTACGCCATCTCCTTGCAATTTTAATCAAATAATGCTGGAACGCACCGAATTTGTATTCATTCGGGCCATTCATTCTGGATGTTGCAATTTTCACTAACGTTTCTGTACATTATTTTACATCTCAAATCCAGTTCTTCTCTATCAGTGAATAATATACTAACATCTGATCGCAGCCAGTTGAGCCATCCATAACCTCGTGGGAAATGGGTCACATGAACAGCACAAGCCAAGCTATTGACTACTGCACACACTATGCTGTATGTAAAATGAGCTTTACCCAATCTATCAATCAACTCTATGAATAGAACAAAAGCAAGATATGAAAGTGAAATGAATTCCTAGTTTCAGGAAGATACGACAACGGAATAGCAGTTATTTACTGTATGTACATGATATTTAAGGTTGAATGCAATTTAAATGCATGCCTTTTACTCTTCGGAATGCACGCTCTATGTTATATATTCCTCGTTTGGGTTTCAATTTCTAAACCACAGAACAATTTTGTTTTTCTGTCAGGCCTTAATTTTGTTTAACTACTTCAGTTTAATTCAAGTTTATATTCACAACAAGTAGTTCCGTGAATAACTAAACAGCCTATTTTCATATATCCTTCTTATGTTATTTGCCTCTATCAACATACAAAATTTCAATTTGATTGCTATAATAGATTAGTAGAGAACCTTCTAAATATTTCGGATGGTCTCCACGTTGAATTTTTATATATCTAGGCCATAGATTTACGTACTATTACATGAAGATTATTGCGTAGATGTATTATTGAAACTTCAATCGCATGATTAGGGCACAAGAAATAAAAACGAGATTTTAAAATTTCGCACAGTCACCATATTGTGGTTGTGAAAACATTTGAAATAAATTAGATGTCAGTGGATAAAAATCTGTATGAACATTACCGTACCAAGTTTCACTGCGCTTGGATGGTTAAATCGCGAAGAAAGTCTATTTAAGTATTTACATTTCGCGTCCCCCCATGTGAGATTTGTGCTCACCAGGTTATTGTAGACCATAGAGTTATGTACTATTAGATGACGATTATTGCGTGAATTCATTATTTGAACGTTGATTTCGATCTCATGATTATAACACAAGAAGTAAAGACTTTTTTTTAACAATTGAACTAAATTAGATGCCAGTGCATTACAATGTGTATAAATATTTTCTGTACCAAGTTTCACTGCGCTCGGATGGTTGAAACGCGAGAAAAGTCTATTTAAATGTTTCAAATTCACTTGGCCGTTATGTTCGTTTTAAACTTAACAAGTTTTTGAATGTCACATAGATGAACATTCAGTAGTGCCCTTTATCCCCATACAAAATTTCAGGGTGATATCAGTATAGTTTAGGAGATATAGAATGCCGGTGAAATATTTCGCACAGCCGCCATGTTGGATTAGTGAGACGTAATTAAATTTGAAGAGCACGGTTGGGGTCGGACAAAATAGTACTATGACCTTACCGAGTTTCATTGAAATCGCTCCAGCCGTTTAGATTTTACTAGGCTGGAACACACACACAGACACACACACATACGCACACACACACATGGACAAAAAGTGATCTCATAAGGCTTTTTAATTATTTTTTTCATAAATGAAAATAGGCTAAAAATCGTATGCGAAAAATCGAGTCAGGGGAAATCATTCTTGGACAAGTCTGTATCTTATTTGAAAATCAGATTATTTGATTTAACGACCAGCTGATTAATCGATTGAACGCACATTCGATTAATCGTTATATTTAGCAATTAATTGTTCATCTGCTTTCATTAATCGATTATTCGATAAGTTAAATATTCGATCAAATGTATCAGCCCTAGTTCGTAGGCCTGTAATTAAGCCTTTATAACCTAGCTACTGGCAGGGCAGCTAGGTACGTTAAGTCACATTCAACGTTTGCCATGTGGAGCTGGAAATTCAGAAATCCAAGATTAAAAAGGAAACCGGTCTTGATAGCGCCACCCCAAGAGTAATTTTTCCAAGCTTTTCTATACATTTCATGGAGGTAAATGCTGGGATAGTACCTTCTTTCGAGTTCAGGAACACCTAGCCTAATCTTTGAGCCTAATATTATGCAGGAACACACCAGTATAGCCGTTACAGGGACACTGCTTGTTATACAAATTCAACATACACCCAGGTTTCCTGGGCCATGTCTGACAAGTTTGAATCCTCAAAATGATGTAACAACAGCAACAACAACTATAAACTACGCCAGTGGTGACCAACTTTGTATGGGCTGAGGGCCACATTACTGAAGGAAACATGTCGCCGAGCCAAAACTCCCAATTTATTCATATCTGACAAGATGATTTTGGAAGTAAGAATAAAAACTATATAATTTACGTATTTTGAAAGCTTGCAGGCAATATTTATTGAATAAAATACAAACACTTTAATTTAATGCAAACATTGTGTGTTTTTTTAAATAAATTTTGTAACAAAGATTTGAAGTCTACTTCCATCAGTGATGTAGCTATCTTAGTGCATGGCACAATACAGAGTCAGTCATATGGTCTCTCATCTTGGATTTAATATGTTTCATAGCTAAAAATGTAACATTACATATGTATTTAATCCCCAAAATTGAGCAACGCTTTAGGGCCCTGATCCTTAAGAGTGGGTAACGTTCTGGAGACAGTGATTTTCAGAACTCAATCCCAGTTGCTGCTGTGTTGTTGAGTGATAGTCACACTGTAACTCACACAACTCTAACTGCAATTGTTCATGTTGAGCTTCCAGTGTACTCTTCATAGGGTTTTGAAAAGTTCCATTTCTGGTCACAGCTTCTCAAAATCTTGA
Source organism: Meconema thalassinum (assembly GCA_946902985.2). Taxonomy (NCBI): domain Eukaryota; kingdom Metazoa; phylum Arthropoda; class Insecta; order Orthoptera; family Tettigoniidae; genus Meconema; species Meconema thalassinum. Next base: position 802,482,226 of record OX336390.1, on the reverse strand, counting down.
AATCATCGGTTAAATTCAGATAGTAATAGCTCAATATGTTCAACGTACTTATCAAACACAACATTCTCTTTTCTGGATAATCACAACATGGAAAATGGAACAACTCATTCTTAGTTAATGCAGATTTGAAGAGTTGTAACTTCCTCTTATTACCTTCAACATATCCCATCATTTCAGAAATAGTCTGATTTTAGGTAGATTTCATTAGAAAGCTAACTATTGCAATGGGTCCCATGTTTCGACTTCGGGAAAATTTCGACATATCTTCGCGTTTCACATCCCCCAGACCCCAAAACCACCGTCAGTTCAAAAGTTTAGATACAATTTATGTATATATATATATGTATATCAGATTCTTGTGGACACGATAACTGTCGTAATGTTGCACCAATCACTTTGAATTTTTTACATAATATGTATACCCTTAAAATCTCGGTCGAGTTCGTTAATGGGCAAAATCGGTCGAAGGGGGTGAAAATGGGAGGCTTTTTTCGAAAAAGTGAAATTTCGCTATAACTCTCTTAATACGTGAAATATCAAATCCATTAAAAGTTCATAATATGTGTCGGATAAGTGCCAAAAATTTATGTCAAATAAGTTTTTTGATAGCACCAACCATTGACAAAAGGGGTGGGAAAAAGTGTTTTTTTCGGGAAACATTAATCATATCTCTGTTAATAGGCACAATATCAAAACCGTACAAAATGGACAATATTCCTCCAATAATTACCTAAAGCTTTTGTCTGAAAGAATTTTTGATATGACCCACCATTACGCCACGGGGTGAGCAAAATGATTTAAATTATAAGAAAATGCCAAGTGCCAAGAGAGGTTGCCATGACAACTTTACTTTTAATTGATAAGGGATGAGCCATCAGCAGTTACTATGACAACGACACTGCACGAGATAACATTCAGTTTTCCATCTGTCTGTGGGAAGCAACTTCGGTATCGGAACTGGTAGCATGCTGAACTTCTATGCCCAAGATCGCGGGTTCAAACCCGGCTGAAGTCGTCGGATTTACTAAGAGCGCTAAAAAACCCTGAGTTTGCTTTCCTTCGGAGGAGAAGTTCCAACGTTCGTTGCGAGTTGATGGTTCCGGTGGCATCTATTAGCCAAGTTCACAGATAGGTGTCGTTGATGGTAGTATTTTAGGTAGATTTCATTAGAAAGCTAACTATTGCATTGGGTACCATGTTTCGATTTCCGGAAAATTTCGACATATCTTCGCGTTTCACATCCCCCAGACCCCAAAACCACCGTCAGTTCAGAAGTTTATATGTAATTTATGTATGTTTATGTATGTTTATATATATATATATATATATATAGTATATCAGTTTCTTGTGGACACGATAACTGCCGTAATTTTGCACCAATCACTTTCAATTTTTTATCAAATATGTATACCCATAAAATCTCGGTCGAGTTCGTTACTGGGCTAAATCGGTCGAAGGGGATGAAAATGGGGGGCTTTTTTCGAAACATTGAAATTTCGCTATAACTCTCTTAATACGTGAAATATCGAATCCATTCAAAGTTCATAATATGTGTCGGATAAGTGCCAACAATTTATGTCAAATAAGTTTTTTGATAGCACCAACCATTGACCAAAGGGGTGGAAAAAAGTGGCTTTTTCGGGAAACATTAATCATATCTCTCTTAATAGGCACAATATCAAAACCATACAAAATGGACAATATTCCCCTAATAATTACCTAAAACTTTTGTCTGAAAGAATTTTTGATATGACCCACCATTACGCCAAGGGATGAGAAAAATGATTTCGGAATTATAAGAAAATGCCAAGAGCTATCAGTGGTTGCCATGGCAACACTACTAAACTGATGAGGGATGAGCCATCAGACGTTGCCATGACAACGCACTTGCGCGAGATCAGATTCAGATTTCCATCTGACTAAGTGTGAAGCGGCTTCGGTGACGTAACTGGTAGCATGCCCAAGGTCGCGGGTTCTAAGCCGGCCAAAGTCGTCGGATTTTCTAAGAGCGCTAAAAATCCCTCAGTATGCTTTCCTTTGGAGGGGAGGATCCAACGTTCGTTGCGAGTTGCTGATTGCAGTGGCATCTAGTAGCCAAGTTCACAGCTAGGTGTCGTTGACGGTACTATCTGGTAGCAACATTAGGAACTACTGCTTGAAATTGAGCGTCTGCATTCCTTACCGGAATTACAGACTAATACAGCCATCACAATTCACACCGTTTATCAGACAGATTCTACACTCACCCAAAGTACACGGGGTTACATGACCGCGTTGTCGCAGCCCCTAAACTGAGGAACCAACCAAAATCTCTGCGGGAGATATAATTTTGCGTGAAGAAGTAACAGACCGTTACATAGTTATACATCGGTGTCGAAACCTTGCATAAGGACAGTGTGACCACAAGTATAAAAATGGACTCCAAATGACAAGAAGGTTACCGTCATCACAAGACAATAAAATGTTTAAAATATGCATAAAATGACGAAAAACAAAGTTAATTAATCTCCAATTATAAAATACTTTCACGCAATAAATGAGGTCTGATCCTTCTACGAAAACCTGCATATTCTGCCTATTTTCGCCTATCCCCAAGTTTGTCCGGTGAAATCTACCTCCGCCTTCCGGCGTGCCGAGAGGACTTTTTCCCTTGAAGATGAAAATTCAAAACTTTCAAATGTTGGGTGATGTCTGTTAGGAATGCTAAGTTTTGTATAATGTCAATGTCTCTGAGCTTATGTTGGAGATCAGCTGAGTTAGAAACATGCAGTTGTAGGAAAGCAGGTACAGTATTTCATGTCTCAGCTCCCAAAATATTTCTAAATATTGCCCCGCACTGTGCCACGTTATGTCAGAATGAAGCAGCAAGTCCCCGTAAGCACTGTCAAGTTCTTCTAAGAAAGAAATGAATTGCCTATGAGTTAAAGACCTGTTTCAACTCTTATTTTGTTTGTGTTTTTTGTCACAGTAACCATAGTGTCACATGATTTAACAGATTTTCCACACAGGGCCTCTTGATGAACAATGGAATGGAAATCTGGCACGTTACTTTGTTTTTGTTTTAAAAGACCGATGAAACCAGCACTAGATCCAAACATTACCTTAGCACTATCTGTAACAACAGCAGTCATCTTATGTAATCCGCCATACTCTTCTACAGCTGACTGCACTGCGGAAAAATGTATCATGTCCTTTTCTTGTCCCTTGCAAAGAGAACACTTTCGGCAATTCTTCTATGACAGTAAAGCCATTCTGAATTAACTTTATAAAAATCAGGAGCTGATTTGTGTACGTTATGTCTCATCTAAAGCTAGTGAAAAATACGTACAGTTCTCAATAATTGATTTCAGGTTAGCAGGCAAATGAGTACTGATGTCTTCTATCCTTCTATTCACAGTTTGTTTCGAAAGTTATACAGACTGGAATTCTCTTAAAACTTTATCTTCCTTGAAGGCCTCAGCCATTCTTAGAGAGCATTGTTTAACGATCTCGCCATCCATGATTGTCTTTTTAGCTTCGGCGAGCTCATAACCGACCATATAGGAAGCTTAAACAGCCGATTCCTGTATTTTAGTAACATCACTAAATAACTTTTTTGTTGAGTTAACATCTTTCTCAGCTGCTCAAACACAATTTTACGAGATTCACGGTGAGTTATCATATAATGTATTTTAATAATTTAATAAATTCGCACAAGTGTGCATGAGAAATTCAGAATATACAGGTCATTTATCAGGTTCTACAATATACATAGCCACTGACTTAGTTCTTTGCTTGCAGCATATCACATGGCATTTGGATTATTGCAATTTACATAGCTTACAGACACAATTGTCGTCTGGGATATGATAATTTAGTCTTGAAGCACACTTTATGGTGGAACCCATGCACCGCAAGTCTTGTCACAACATGTCCCAGTGTCTGGTTTGACTTAGTCCAACTCCTATCACTCATGGTGCTGGTGCAGTAAAATTCTTCTTCGATGTCCTTCGCTTTCTCATATCGATCCCGTATAAGGTCCGTATATGCGTATGTTGCTGGTAGAGAAAACTTCAGTCGTAGGTCTTCTATAAGGAAATGTTCTCTTGCGAGTATATAGAAAATTCTGGAAGGGGTACATTTTGAGACTCCCACTGCTTCTTTTTAAGAAAGTGGCTTTAACATTTTCCCAGGTTTTGAGATCCTTTATCTTTAGGTGGTCCCATAATACATTGATACCGTATGTCAGTGTTGGTACTGAACCCTAATTCAGACCAGCTTCAGCCATTGACTGAGACGAGGATTGAACCGACTTGTGAACTTCTCATTTAAAGAAGTGGAATTTGGAAAATGTAAATTTATTTTATTCACATATATGTTGTAGGAAGTGAATAAATGTATTTTGATTTTTTTTGGAGAATTTTGGATTATTTGGAAAAATACAAAATCGGGAATATTTCAGTGAATGATAAATTATCCAAGGGAGACTCTGATCATTCGATGCTGGAATATGACCGTGGCTTCAAGTTAGCACGCTCAAGACCGGTTTTGGTTGGCCGCGTTGACAACAAAAAAAATATGCGCACGACCCACTGATAAGAGGCTAGACAGGTAGGTTTTTGATGATAAACCAACAGCCAATCATATTGGATAACATAATCTTTGTGGGAATCGCTATTATATCAAATTTGCTTATATAAAGCGAGATTAGCATTTCTACAGGTCAGGAAGAGTAAACAAAATTAATTTGGTAAAACAGAATTATATATCTGTGAACAGGAGAGGAGATATTAGCGAAATTCAGTATAAAAGGACTCGACGCGAGGCTACGAACCTTGGACTAGGCTGCCACGCGCGCGATTGTCAGAAGGGGAGATTCACTCCTACTCAGATTCTTGAAGAGGACGGACCTGTAATCCAGAGTGTTCCGAGCAAGCTACATAGTAAGTGAAAGTGCAGATGGGAGATCCGACTGGACTGTTAGGAGACAGCACGACTGCCTAGGAAGATATGGAGACGCCGGTGAAACAGTAAAATATTATTTGACTACTGAGAGAAGCAATTTTGAAACGCAACGCATCGCAAGAAGACTTCATTGCATATAAGTTTCACACATCGCTAGAACGAGAAGCTTTGCACTAACAAGCTACAACATTATTACTACAATATATTCTGAAACATATTTAACTAATATTCACCGAGATGACATTCCCAAGTCAGAGGGGAACTTTGCATTCGTCTACTGATAAGAAGATTACGATGAACTACTAAGCTATGGAAGGAGGTTAGTCTGCACTATGAAACGGAAATTCAGATTTGATCTTAAAGACCAGGGATCGATGTCACCGCTACTGCACAATCAACTCGCAGTATCCTGAATATACCGTCAATTCTACATCAAATGTCCATCATAAACTTAGAGATATCAACCAAGGACGCTCAAAGCTACTTCGACGACGAGATGCTATCTGAAGAAGATGAACGGAAGACGCCAATGTTACAGGATCCCGTTTCTAGGCCACAAGCCGAGAAGAAACAAGATCATGCAGCGAGACGAGGGAGACAGGTGGTTGCAGCACGGAGGAGAGGAAAGCACTCAGCTGGTCGCCACGCTAACAGCACCTACTTGCTTCAGACAGGCGACCAGCGCACGCCAGCCCAGGGGAGAAACATTGAACCTATTGGACGAGGTATTTCAGAAGCAGATCATCGGAAAGGTACAAAATTGACTGATCCACTATCTCAGTAGATTGTTGTAGTATTTGTAGGTGTTTCAAGGGTGACCAATTCATTTTGTAGATTTTCTTTAGCATAACTCATAACTCTGTCTATTTTAGAGATTTCTTTGTAATTTTCATTTACGTCAACGTGTGTCGTTTTAGACGTAATTTTACTAGTATTTGGACGTAGATAATTAGTTTTAGTATTTCTTTAGGAACGTTTAACACGCTCACTTTTGACGAAAACTGTTTTATGCAAGAGAATGCTTCGATCGTTACACTTGCGTGATAAGCAATTTGTTTACCTCAATATTGCTAGGTTACATCGTTATTCAACGAATGCACTTATGTAAAATGATATAACACTGTAAATAACATTTTAAGATGACAAAGTTAAATTGCAACAATTTTAATTATTATAAACAATAATATTGTACAAGAATAATAATTCCATATGTGGAATGTCAAACTTATATGACGTTAATTAAGTCATGGATAATTGTTATAACCGATATAAATGTCAGATAGGATTACATTGTTGGCAATGGAAGTCAAATGATGCCTATAATTAACAACAATTATTTTGCAATAATTTGCTGTAACGAAATCATAGACCACGTGACTTATATAGATCTACCTGAAGTCTAATATGTATTGAAACAAGTTTAAATATGAATAGTCATGAATGTTTACCAGAAGCGGAAAGACAAGTTTTATTGTTATTAAACGGGATAGACGAGCGGACTACCGTTTAACGTGGAAATACAGTATGATAAAAAGGTTTATAAACGAAATGTATTAAGGAAATTTAGGTGGAATGTTATACGAGATGTACAGTTGTGAACAAGAATATTAATAATATTTAGAGCACGAAGATATTTAACTTAGAGATGAGGAGGTTAGGAGCGCGTCACGAACCGTATGACACAGGTAGTGTTTACCTAGTAGGACCACTGATTCTCCTACAAGTATGTAGCAAGTTGGGTTTGTATTTGAGGAATGCCGTGCAGTATTAATGACTGTAATGATCATTGTTGAGAGGAGAGAAAGGAAGTATGTCATGTTTGGGAAGCGTAGTTGTCGCTAATACGAAGTGTTGTTCACGTACATGAAAGGAATATGAGTATTACCGTTGGAGCAAAGTATTACTACAGTGTGTTGGAAAAGTAACTTACATTAGGATGGTATTTGTGTGTGTATCGTGTCAGTCAGCGTTATTATCAAATCCACGACTTCTATTATGTAATTTCGTAGTGCCGTCTCGATCTTTGATGATGATATTATTATTATTCATTGCTATGTCAATCTAGAACTATAATTAACTTAACTGTTTGTTATAAATAGTTCAACTAACTTCGACAGAAACTCAAGTGATACTAGAATTCAGTATTTTGTGAACAAGTGTTGGAAGGAATTGTTAGTAAGACAGAAGCGCTTATAGATTGACAAATCACGTCAGATCTAGTACAGATTTTTACACTCCGTGCTGGACACGGGAATTTCACTTATGTAAATATGTTATTATCCTTATAGTTAATATATTATTCATTTTATATTCACGTGTGAACCAGATCCGTGTATATAGTAGGGTTTTGAATTGTAAAAATAATTTCTTTGGAGAACAGCTGATCTCAGATCAGACTGCTCATTGTGAACGAGTCACAGGGTGACTGTTAAGAGCATCCATTCTATATTTATTTTGAATTTGACGTTCACGCAACGTAATTCTTTTCGAAACTGCTTTTTAAGGGTAGAATGTTTATCTACCAGCTTAAAGATTCATTATTTCATTTTTATTCAATTTATTGGTGATAGGGAACGTTATGTGTTTGTAAAATTGTTAGTAAATAAATCTCAGGAACTATTTGGTTTGCCTGTTTATATATTATTATGGAAACTGATCATCTTTTCATTTCGCAATCGACGTGCGATAATACTGCCAGTTAGTTACTAGAACTCACTTAGTCTCAACTTCACCGTTCACGCTCGAGATTCGAAATTCTCGTCCTACCATCTTGTTATGGATATTGATTTGCTAGTAAATGTGTAACTGATTAGTAGTGTTATTGCATGGCTATATGCGTCAAGGGTTTCCTAGTCATTCACCCAGTAGGGAAGTGTTGATGTATCTGGCTGGGTATCGACGTCCTTACAATCCTTTTCCATCTCAGCGGATATGGGTGGTGGCTAATGTGAGATTCGGGCGCAGTACTATTTTGGCTGCAAAGATGGTTATTGCTGTTTGTAGGGATAACTTTTGCAGGTGGCCGATGTCGTTGATGTATTTTCAGGGTAAATTCTTTGAACTCCGCTATCACATGTAGACACAGCAATTCAGTGTCCACTTTTCTATTTTTTTTTGCTTGGTTTCCTCGATCCCAAACTTTAACCCACCTTGAAACCTGAGACGTATGCGTTGAGAATGCAGCTACCTGCTTGGTGTATTATGATCAAACATGGAGATAAATTGAGCTATCACTTGGATTGATGTATGGCACAATGCATTATGATGTGACACTAGCTCACCAGTTGTCATTCCTTACACAGAGCAGCCGGCAAGTAATTCCTGCTTATCAAGTGTTTTCGCCGTAGTTTTGACAGACTGTGTGAAGGAAATATCTCTCTCTAGTTTTAATCAATCTTCCATTTCATCAATTAAGTAATTTTCTTCCGTTCCATTAGAGCATTACTCTATCACCAACAAAAAATTCTTCTATCGTCTCAAGATGCTTACTATATTACGTTAAAACATGATATTATGGTTAGAGAGGGAGAAAATACCAAACCGGATAGCTGTCCGTTGCCAATGGGTACCATATTATTATTATTATGTGCGAATGGACCCAGATGGATCACGCAGTACTTTTATGATTCGCCTTTCTGATCTTCCATATAGCCCTCATTCTCACTCCGTGGGCCATCTTCCTTTCCTCTGTCCACTTGGTTCCTGGTCTCTTTGGAGCGTCATTCTCTTGTGTTACATTCCATCCATTTACCCTACACCGGAATAGGTTCCTGTCAAATACTTCCACTGTTCTTACTTGGGCCTTCTCTAAATCCTGTTTGACTTGCTGAATCACGGTATATTCTTCAGTCTTTCTGTGTGATCTTGTGTGTAAGCCTAGTCGGTGGAAATCTTTGAACATGTCCATAGAACTTCAATCTTCGTTTTCTGATGTCCACCGCAAGATTAGATAATTTCTCAGTGGCTTTATCCATCTTCTATTCTTTCTGGGCCAAGAATTTTCCCCAAGATCTTGCGTTCTTCCTTTAGGATATTTTCCAAGTCACCCTTCCTCTTAGGTATTAGAGTTTCACTTGCATACAGAGCTTTCGGATTGATCACCATGTTGTACCATAAATATACAGTCTCCCAATTAATTCAGTTGAACAACGAACGACAAAGGGAAAATGACACAGGAAATTTTATCTTGAATGAAAAAATACAACCAAATGGCTGAGGACGGCTCCTATTGGGAAATTTGTTTAGAAATATTGTATTGGTGATTTTGATTCGTTGAGAAAGAATCTCTTAGAACGTTCAGAAAGAGTAACTGCAGTTTTAATATATTTAAAAATCGTACAACGTGCATAATGCAAAGTTTTACACTGATATGATGTCACTGATTCATTTATTCATCCTATGTTCTCCAAACCATTGGTCAGTCATTTTCACAGTAAGCTGTTAGGGATACAACTCTCTTCTGACACACTATGACATGGTAGCGGTCGCATTGTTTAGCACAGAGGTGACAAATACACTGGGAGTCTTGTTCATGGCGTTTCTTGTTCATGTATACTTTATGATGAAGTGCGTGTATTTATAATCTCGCCACCAGATGTCTGACGTCGTATTCTGCCTGTCTCCATTCCGTTGTTATCACTGCGTTCATGGAGTAGAATTCCATCCAGATCTGTTCTTTCTTTAGTCATAATTCCTCAATTGTGACGGTGTATGCTTCTGTGGACTGCAGTTTTGAACAACTGATACCAAGTTTCCTGAAAATATTACTGCAACTGTGAATTTCAGAATCATTAAATCTTACTAAAAAAATTAATAATTCAATGACTTATTGAAGTATAAGAAGCCATTTTTCAGTGTTACCTAGTTTTATTAAAGAAGGCTTTCCAGTCGGTCAACACAAATTTGCACAAATACATTAGGCGGGAAATCAAGTATTTAAACACCCTAACCTGAAGGAAATATCACTGGCTTAGGACCAGAATACCGTAGCCTATCTACAAAAAACCTACTTATCAGGAGGCAGGAATAACTAACAAAATTGTTATTAATTAGGAATGTGGATAGTGAACGATAATGAGAGATGTAGAGGGTCCCCGGTTCGTGCGTAGTAACAGAGCGGGACTGGCGGCCCGCTGCCGGGTGCGCGCACCTTCCGCCAGCCAACCGAGCTTGGGCCGCGGGGTTGCGTGAGACGGAGGTGAGCTAACCAGGGTCATTTAAGTCCACTAAGTCACTAAACTTTCATCAACGAGGGTGTGTAGTGTCAGCGCACACATAAGAAGGTAGTATAAACAACAGCTGCAAGATTTAATTAAAGAAGCACAGATGTTCTTTTATTTCTTGGGAATCTGGATGACCTCACGTCACCAGTTAAAGGTTAGAACTTATCTTTTCACAGAAGATACTAAAAATGTTCTCCTTCAGCTGACAGACAGACATCGTTACTTTATGTCGCTACTCGTGTGCACCCCCCCCCCCCCCCCTTGCGTGTTATCTGTTATCAATCGAAGCACGGACCTAAGCCAGTTTATTGTTCAATTGTGGGTAAATTTAACATTCAAAGTGCACAGATCAATTACCCGTACTCTAGTGGAGCTGGAGAACAATATACGGCAGCAGATATCCCTCACAACAAAAGGGAATTACAACGTGTAAACGCTAATTTATTTACACGGTACAACGCCTGTCTGTCAGTTAAAGGAGAATATTTTCACAATCTTCTGTGAGAAGGTAAGTTCATTAGTCATGATTTTCTGGTGAATTTACAATTAATTAATGTACTTTTTTACGGGTTCCACCTGCGCACAATCCACGGTACGGGCTTGGTTGGCTGGCGGAAGGCGCGCGCGCCCGTCAGCTGGTTGCCCATCCCGCTCCAACAAAAGAATCACCCCGTACATTGGTCGATGACTCACCTATTTGCAACACCACACTGGTAAAGGCGACGGCCCTATGTTAGCAGAATTGGAATAGACAGGAATTCTAGATAACACAGCAGGCTTTTTTTTTTACAAGTCCTTCTCTTCTTGTCCCCACCCCCACGTCACCTCACTCCATAAGTTCATGTTTCCCGGTCAATGCATGTGAGATTTTCGAAGTGAAATGCCATGTCCTGTGGTTCGGATTCCACGTAAAAAGGAGGTCCCGTGGCTCATAATCACAAGATTCACGGTCACGTAAAACTCCAATCTTCCTTCCTTCCTTCCATAAGTTCATAGAGTTTGGAGATACAATTAAGTAGTAAGGAAAAGGTGGAAAGCATAAAAAACCCTTAGTGCACGCCAATAATTCGGTTCGAACCAAAGTAGCGTATTTACACTTACGCTGATACTGCTCTAACATTTTTCTCGTAATCCATAGAAGCAAAGTGGCGTATCTTAACTTACATTTTTAGCCTATTTTCAATTTTGAAAAAATAGGCTTATGAGATCACCTTTTGTCCGTGTGTGTGTGCGTGTGTGTGTGTGTGTGTGTGTGTGCGTGTGTGTGTGATTCGTGTGTGTGTGTCCCCCTAATAAAATCGAAACGGCTGGAGTGATTTCAATGAAACTCGGGAAGTTCATAGCACTATTCCCGGCGACCTCGACCGTGCCCTTCAAATTTTGTTACGTCTCTCCAATCCAACATGGCGGCTGTGCGAAATATTTCACTAGCATTCAATATCTCCGAAACTATTACCGATATCGCACTGAAAATGTGTACGGTGATAAAGGGCACTACTAGAAGTTCACCTATGAGACTTTCAAAAACCTGGTGACTACAAAACCAACATGGCGGCCAAGCGAAGTTGAGATATTTAAATAGACTTTTCTCGCGATTTAACCATCGAAATGTAATTAAACTTGGTACAGCAAATGTTTATACACATTGTAATGCACTGGAGTCTAATTTAGTTCAATTGTCTACATAACCTCAAAATGGCGGCTGTGCGAAATATTTCACTGACATTCTATATCACCGAAACTATTACAGATATCACCCTGCAATTTTGTACGGTGATAAAGGGTACTGATACAGGTATACCTATTTATATTACATAAATCTGTAAAGTACGAAACGAACATGGCGACCAAGCGAATTTAAAATATTTTAATAGACTTTTCTCGTGATTTAACTCTCTGAGCGCAGTGAAATGTGGTACAGTAATTGATTTTGCAGATTGTAAAGCACTGCCATCTAATTTAATTCAATTGCTTACATAACCTCAAGATGGCGGCTGTGCGAAATTTTAAAATTAAGTTTTAATTTCTTGTGTCGTAATCATGCGATCGAAGTGAAAGTTTGAATAATGAACCTAGGCAATAATTGTCCTTGAATGGTACATAACTCTATGGCCTATAAACATAACACTCCTAAATGGTGAGCTCCCGAAATATTTAGACGGTTCTCAATATCTATGAATCTTTTACAGCAACCAAACTGAATTTTTTAATGTTCATAGAGACTATGGACATATGTTCACCTATAGGACTTTCAGGAACCTGGTGAGCACAAATCCAACATGGCGGCGACGCGAAGTATAAATATTTAAATGGACGTTTCTCGCGAATTAACTATCCGAGTGCCGTGAAACGTTGCACGTTAAATGCTTATACAAATGTTGATCCACTGGCATCTAATTTATTTCAATGGTTTGCATTATCACAAGATGGCTGCTGTGCGTAATTTTAAAATCTCGTTTTTACTTCTTGTTGTCTAATCATGCGATTGAAGTTTGAATACCACACGTACACAATAATATTAATGTAATAGTACAAAAATAAAAATCCAACCTGGCGACCATTTGAAATATTTAGACGGTTCTCAATATCTACGAATCTGTTACAGCAATTAAACTGAAATTTTGTATGTTGATTGTGGCAGTTAATATAAGTAGGATATATGAAAATAGGCTGTATAGTTCTTCACGGAACTACTTGTTTTAGGTAATAACGATATCTTGCGGAAGTTACTTACACTATACGCTTATTTCAAAAAGTATTAAGATTACGCTTACGCTGTTTCGGCAGTAAAAATGCTTCATTCTAACTAAGAAAGGTCATGAAATACGCCAATTTGGATATTTTTGTAGGTGCGCTATCCTGGTCGTAAGCCGGCGATATTACATGAGATATTTATCACAAAATAACGCGCTCTTATGTCCAAAACGTACAAATAGCAATTAATAAGTGCCAGTGTTCTTCAAATATTTGCAATATTTTAGGAAACTGACACAATAAATTACGTAGTCTCACGTTGCCAAGTAAAAATAACGTATAGATTACTGGTTGTGCTCCAATTGAGCGATATAGGGAAAATCTAATTAAAATCCAAATGGCTCCATGGTTTATATAAAGCCCGAAGCCAAAACAATTTGTAAGTTAAAGTGAACTCTGCCAGTTAAACAGCAAATCGCGGAGGTACTACCACACACACTGCAAAAATGGCTAGGTGCAGTGTGTCTGCCTCAACATCACAACCACACATTTCATTTAGAATACCTCGGGGCATTCTGTGCTGTAACCCTTGAGGATTGGGTTCGATTCCCACATCTGCCAAGAAATTCAATTCTGGTCTGAGGGTTGATACGCCATATACTCTACCTCTTGAGGTAGAACTGGGAAGGGTTGGGTCAGTGCACACTCAGCCTTGTGAGGCAAAAATGAGTATCCCATCTGGAAATGGTTTTCCACTTCTACTCCAGGCAAATGCCGAATGGTTCCTAACATAAGGCTATGGCTGTCTCCTCCCCATTCCTAAACTTATTACAAATATACATACCACTACTATTAATATTACAGACATCACAATAACACAGGTTGTTATATAAATTCTACTAGCACCCAAGTATAAGGGGTTAAATGATCACGATGTGCAAGCTCCTCAAATGAAACAACAAACATCACTACTTCAACTCTAGGCAAAAGCTGGGATGGTATCTTACTTAAGATCATGACTTCCTCCTACCCAATCCTAGCCCAAATTACAAATACGCACATGAATACAGCCATCACAATGACACATGTTATCAGGCAAATTCCGCATACACCCTAGTTCATGGGGCCACATTGCCACGATGTCGCAAAGATTTTAAATGAATCAACAACAACAACGAACAAGCAAAATCAAACAACATTCCGTTTGATTCAATCGTTGTTGTGAGAGCAGTGGTGCGGTGGAATTACGACTCTCTCACTTCACTGCGTCCTGCATCCCGCACGCCACTTGTACTTGCAGCAGGCTGGAAGCCAGGCGGAGGTCTAAATAACCGTAGCGAACATAATGAGATGTCTGCTGGCTTACCTAGGGCCCATGTGTGACAGTTCGAGTGCAGCCATGAACTAGCGTAGTGTGTTGTGCATAATTAAGAGTGTATTTCACTAAAACGGCAAATCATAAACAAAGATTTTGCTGGCGATTTTTGCAGTATAACAGATGAATCAATGGCCCATATTAATATTTTTTTATGCATCTCAATTAGTCTTCTTAACAAGAAGGTCGATATTATTCTCTGCTTGCAACCAGTATTGTGCTAATGCACTGCAGACATATCCCGCAAACGATAGCCTACTCAACGCTATTATTCTTCCCTCGATGAGACTACAGACTAATACGAGGGGAAAATAATAGTGCTCAGTATCGTTTACGGGATATGGCTACGGTGCATTAGTACCATACGGTATGCAAGCAGAGAAATATCTACGTTCCTGACAACACGCGTTAGTTGGGCTGCATAAAACAGGAGCAGCTGATTCACCTGGTGTACATTAATTGATGAACTGACTTTCCACAGTCTACTATGGAGAGCATTTTCAAATTTTCAAGAAGTTTCTGGGGTTAAATAGTATGAATCATTCTGGGGTTAAATAGTATGAATCACCGGCCAGGCACCCCCTCCCAAACGAAGACCACATTTTTTTGCAAACTCAAAAACCGAAAACACCATAACCAGACAAGTAAAACTTAAAGAATTTTAAGTGAAAAACAGTTTTATTTTATTTTATTCAATACTGAAAATATCTTTATTGCAATTCTTATGTTCTGTTACAACTGTACATATTTACAACTTCATACCTCTTATATAACAACGATTATTTATATAACAAAATCAACTCGTCTATTTTGTTTAGCAAATCTTGTGATTACCGAATCGATGTTTATAGTGATGTCACGATGAATGTGCAGCAATGCACGGATAGGAATTTGGGGCTTTTTTCGCACCAAAAAATTTTGCCGACGTCCGAACTGCAAGCTTGGTAGGCAATTAAGCTGTGACTTTCTCCCTTTGTCGGTACCAACTCGACTTGCCGAAACTGTAACGTACCTTGATACTTTTCTCGAAGCTCCATGTAAAAGTTGCAAAACACGCCGTTGCAATTTGTACGAATATTTTTGGTGCGCTAAACGCATCAAATTTCTATCCATGAAGCTTAAAAAACATTGGTCTGGTTTTGTACGTTTGGTTATTTAGTGACTGCGTTTTTAGTGATACAATTTTTCTTAACAATTTCGATTCTCTGACCCCCCCCCCCAAAGCCAAACTCTTGATCCGCGCCTGTCACCGGCCGTGGTGGCCGAGAGCACTAACGCGCTACCTCATGTCCCGCTGGCATCGGGAGAGCGTGAGTTCGAAACCCACCTCGACCGTCCTGAAAATGGTTTTCGTGGTTTCCCATTTTCACTGCCAGGCAAATGCCAGGACGGTTCCTTCCAATAGATCCAGGGGCCGATTTCCTTCCAATATCCCTGAAGAGAAAAATACATGGCCATTAATAAAGTTATAAATACTGTAGTATGAATCAACCGGCCATGGCATTGGAAGAGCGTGGGTTGTAATCCCATCTCGGTCGACCAGAATATGGTTTCCGTGGTTTTCCGTTTTCACCATTGCCGATTTTCGTCAAAAATCCCTTCCCTGACACGTCCTGAAACATATTACATAATAACATTAATAGTTAGAATCATTCGGAGACGATGTGAGTTTGATATAAAAATATATAGTGTGTAATCGACACTGATTGAGTCCCTTGAACTTGTGATAGGTTAAACCATTATAAACAATTATTATTCCTTTATACAATCCCTCTATCCTTAATTTTGTAGAGTCAAATGAACCTACCAAGTTTCATTGGATGCTCTGCAGCAGAATATGCATGTCCTGCATGGTACAGATCTTGCCATGCCAAGCAGGTTGATATTGCAGACTCATCACTAGCTGTCTAGGACCCACTCTACGTGATAAACTCTATAGTTTGGCAGGCATTTCATCCCCAGATATCAGGCAAGATATGGCAGCTAAGTATGAATGTAGTTACGTCTCCAACACACCCACTGTATAACTACCGACGACCCCACCAACCCCTGAAGTCCAGGAGAAGCTTCCTTCATACAACTGAATGCTTAACGGTTTCATCACAGTTATCAAGGATTACTTCTTGGAAATCCAGAAGCTCTTACCTTGCCCAATGGATGAGTCCATCTGAAAGGCTCCCAGCGGGTAATACAGAAGCTTGGACAAAATGGAAGTCTCTCAACAGACTAGGATATGGAGTTGCGATATCGAAGACTAATATTCAAAAGTGGGGCTCTCGTTGCGTTTCTGTGTTTTGTGAATGTGGTGAAGAACAGTCAATGGACCATTTGTTAACCTGTAGTTTGTGTCCTCGACAATGCACTATGGAGGATCTGATGAACGCAACTCCAAATGGTCGTAACACAGCTAAATTTTGGTCACCTCTGAATGTTCCAAATTGTCATTATTTTGCCCATTCTGTATATTTAATGAAATTTGATATTCCTGACACAATTAAATAATTGGATGCTTTGGAAAGTTCTGTAGGAAGGCTGACACATGCCTCTCCATAACAGAACATAACACAGTGATGTCCATTCCTTGAGACATATGCTTCCTCCTCGACACCTTTGTTTATATTCTGTCTACCCCTTGGGCTGTTAACGTTCATGTGCACAAGGAAACATAAGCCAGACACACACTCATAGCCGGTAAGATGTATAAAATGCTGCTCGTAATCTAGAAATGTTAATCTTACAACAATTTTGTACTGAAACGTAAACAAAAATGCTATGGACATAATTTACATAAATTGGCCTAACATATCACCAGTTTTAAAAACTTCATGTATTATCGATTCGCCAAGAACTTCCAGAAATATGCTTCAATTACGGACGTTGAAGTCTAAAAGGATATCAGGTAATTGTGTCTGAAATTTGATCAAATCTACATACTAATGGTGTTTGGAGCCATTTTGCGTGTTGCCTTAGTAAACAAAGTTTTATGTTTTCCAGTCGGTCAACACGATTGTACCCAATTGTGATGGGTTATTCCCTATTTCTGAAAAATAAGAGGCTTCGGTGGCGTAATTGGTAGAATGCTGAGCTTCTACCCCAAGATAGTGGGTTCAAACACAGCCAAAGCCGTCGGATTTTTTAAGAGCGTTAAGAATACCTCAGTATGCCTTCCTTCGGATGGGAAGTAAAGCCGGCGGTCCCATGTCATAGATTTATGGCATGTTAAAGAACCTTCCACTAATTACACCTGTGTGAAGCTAAATTGTATAGGTTAAGAATGTAAACAACGCTCTTAGGTTCCTAGGGTCGTTGCCAAGAGCCGACCGCTGTGGCGTATAGTAGGTAAGTTCTGAACTAGTAGTCGTTGACGGTGGCGTTTGGCGACAAAAGTAGGAACTATTTAAAAAATTCAAAGTTGCAGTCCTTACTTGAATTAAAAAACCAGATACACACACTAATACAGCCATCACAATTAACACCGGTTATCAGACAGGTTCTACACACACCCAAAGTACACGGGGCTACATGACCGCGTTGTCGCAGCCC
The DNA here is from genome assembly GCA_946902985.2 of Meconema thalassinum. NCBI lineage: Eukaryota > Metazoa > Arthropoda > Insecta > Orthoptera > Tettigoniidae > Meconema > Meconema thalassinum. The sequence goes on along the minus strand of OX336390.1, from coordinate 802,464,448 downwards.
CTAAACTGAGGAACCAACCAACCAACCAACCTGAAAAATAATTTACATGAGATTAATAAATACACTCGGGTGACCAGTTTCGAATGTCAAGCGATCATCATTAGGACCATTACACTTAGGCTATAAATCAATGTCTGAAAGTATGGGTGAAAGTATTTACAATGTGCACACTTATTTAGTTGCAGTATTAGTTAAGATAATGCAACTCGTCAATATTTGTAAGTTACAGTCCATGTGATGTTTTGTTAAGATACTGGAAATGGTGATTGACCTCCAAAATTTGCTCGTTTAGAGTGAATATGTGATTGTTGTTAAATGGTCAATTCAGATTGTATTGTACACGTTAGTTATATGGTTGAGTCTTCCGTGGTCCTGGAGAGATGGTTGTTTGGTTGATTCTTCAGTTTAGGGGCTGCGACAACGCGGTCATCTAGCCCCGTGTACTTTGGGAGTGTGTAGAATCTGTCTGATAACCGGTGTTAATTGTGATGACTATATTAGTGTGTGTCTGTTTTAATTCAAGTAAGAACTGCAGACGATCAATTTTCAGGGAGTTCCAACTTTTGCCGCCAAACGCCACCGTCAACAATCAACTAGTTCAGAAATTAGTTACCAGATGCCACCGCAGTCGGCTGCTGACGACGAACGTAGGAGCCTAAGAACGTTAGTCAAATGTTTAACCTATATAAATTTAGCTTCACACAGGTGTAATTAGTGGAAGGTTCTTTAACATGCCATAAATCTACGACATGGGACCGCCGGCTTTACTTCCCCTCCAAAGGAAGACATACTGAGGGATTTTTAACGTTCTTAAAGGTGAGTTAGCCGTAGTCGTTACGGCATGACTGCTGACAGTCGCTCACATCCGGGAGGCGAGGAGGTTCAACCCCCCCCCCCCCCCTCCTCCCCCGCCGGCAACCTTGAAGATGGTCTTCTATGGTTTCCCATCTTCCTTCCAGGCAAATGCCGGGGTTGGTCCCTAACTATCGGCCACAGCCGCTACCTTCCAACTCCTCGTCCTTACATTCCAACTTTCCTCCCCAACGGTACTTGTAGCTCACCCATTGGGTGTCCGTCTCGAAGCAGCTACAAACCTGGCGAGCGAACATGTCCTCGGACACTCACGGCACTAAAAAAAAGCCGTACGCTAAATAAATAAATAACGTTCTTAAATAATCCAACGGCCCTGGAGAGAGAAGTTAACTTTGTCGCTATTTGCCCTCAACAATACGATCTGAATTGTTGGTTTCGAGGTGCGAGCGAAGGCCCTGTGTTCGATTCCCAGCTCTACTAAGATATTTAATTTTGGTACACTCAACCTTGTAAGTCAATATTGCGAAGGTTGAGTTAACTTTCAGTCTCAGTTCCCCATGAAGTAGTTTTTCTTACCATTAGGGACAAATGTCCTGGATGATTATCCCCTTAAAACAACAATCACCAATACCACCGTCGTAAAACGTTTATAGTTAGTAATGAAGTGTTTATCTCGTGAGTGCTGCAGTATACCAGGTTAATCAGCTGCCCCTAATATTATGCAGCCCAACTGGCGTTGGTATTAGTAAGGTCGATTTTGTATTCTCTGCTTGCTTCCCCTGTGGTACTAATGCACTGTAATCATATCCTGCAAACAATTCTGAACACTCTTAATATTCCCCCGATGTGACTACAGACAAATACCAGGGAGAATAATAGTGTTCAGTATCGTTTGCGGAATTTGTTTGCAGTGCATTAGTACCTTGCAGGGGTGCCCAATCTTTTGTAACTAACAAGGGAAGTCTCTGAACCGGAGAATCGCGGATCCTGCTGGAACTTAGCAGTTGCGTTGCGTGAGCCCAACTGGGCAGAACCGTGACGAAAAATCTTTCGGAAATTAACTCCTACCCACCGTAGACGGCAGTAACAACAACAATTTTGAACTGTGCGCGCTGGTCAAGCGGGAGTGTGCCTCACTCCTGATTGGTGGCTCAAAAGATCACGTTCCAAACAACTGCCCTCCCGTACTCGCGCTCATAAGCTTCGCTGCGGCAAGGGACATTAATGTTGCATCTTTACAAAATATTGCACGTCTTGCTTTATTATTAATCATGCAATGTAAAGTATCACAAATACATAAAATTTCAACACAACACAGAGTAAACTGAACCAATGATCACACGAGTGAGTAAGAGACCAAGCTATTTCACATAGTTCTGACAACAGTGATGTTCGTGGTAATAATGTTGGAAACACATACTGCTTTTACACCATCCTCACCGTATAACACACGGGCGAGTGCAAGTACTACATTGTATTGCACTGATATCGAAACAATATGGCACAGGGTGTTAAAACCGTTCGGTACCATGCGTATTGTCACTTTGAAGTAAAACGAGAGGACGACAATTGATGATCTGAGACTGCATTTTCAAGATTGTATTTCTCTGGGCCAAATTGATGTCAAAATTCAATAACCGAACGGTGTTCGAAAATCTACGGACAAAGCTTTTCCAGATCCTAAAGCCGTATACATTCAATGGTTGACAATAGGCTGTGGACCCAGGAGGGATGATGATCAGTCTTATGCGCTCTTCACTTTCTAACGATTATATCCAGAAAAGGAAACCAGAAGGAGTGCCACATTGCCAGACGGTACATGCTGTTTGAAAACATTATGAAACCAATTCTTCAATTGTGCGGTTCCCATTTTGCCAGATTTTGTGGGAACAACGTAAATATTGCCATGTGCAAACATAGTTTCTCTCACCCTTTTACCAAACACACCTTTTGTTACTTTCAAAGTTATGAAGAGAGGTCCAAGCAGCTTGCCCGCTGCTGTTACTGTTGGCATTATTGTATAACTGTGCGTTGTGGCCCCCACTGATTGCACTTTGGAGAAAACCGTTTTCGACCCATTTATAGCCAGTGTCCTACCCGAACACATCTCCAAATTGAACCCACTTTGATCACTAGTACATACTGTACGTTTTCAGGGCCGAGAGAATCTAGAACCGATGTAACCTCTTCTACGAATATTTCTGCTGGTGACATAATATCCATTTTTCGATGGGCATTCCTTGATATCACCACAGTTGCTATTTTTCGCGAAATGATATTATAGCGATCCTTAAAGTACTGCACCCAGGAATGGCTGGCTTTAAACCCCGTATATTTTACGTCCTGCGCAGCTAGCATAGCCCATTGCTGAATTGTCACGTCATATATTACGTCATTATTCTAATGGGCAATGTCAAATTGGGTTTTTAAGGCACATGCTATTCTCCTCAATATGTGGCGGTGGTTGCCGGCCCCTTTTCACTTGCTCAGCCCAAAAATATAAATCTATCTTACTTCTTAAACGTTAAAACTTACATTTTTCCGACGAAAAGGAAAGCGGACGCCTCTTACCGCTTTTCCAATACTCAACAGCATTTTGTTTGTATTTCATAACTAACACACTTGTTACAAGAGACGAACGCCAGAAAGCCAGATAGGCACAAAACCATCCAAACTGTCCAACAGGTCCTGTTCTTGACTGCTGAGAAGACTTTCCATACATTTTCCATATTTTTCCTCCAGACAACAGATAACTTTTCCAATGTTAACATTCATTATGCAACGTATGGGACACTCTCCGTATACGGATATAAGCGTATGCCGGGTCTGTCGCCTCTCATTCGATGACTGTACGCCGTAAGCTGGGAAGCAACCTCTGACGGAGCCAATGAAGCTCACGCCACTGGCGCGCCAATTTAAACGTGTAAATCTTATTTTTTCATCTAGTAGAAGGGGAAGTTAATTTACGAAAGATTTTTCTTCACGGTTCTGCCTAGTTGGGCTCACGCAACGTATCTGCAAAGTTCCAGCAAGATCCGAGATTCCCCGGTTCAGAGACTTCCCTTGTAAGGGCCACATTGCAATTAGTTGGGGGACCTTGCTGGCCAATGACACTCCGGAGCCTTTGAGGGGTATAGATTTTTTTAAATATAGGTGCAATATGGAAAGTTTTGTGGCTGACTGAGCTTTGTTTTCTTAGTATTGTTGCCACGCTCTATATTTATTTGTAGTGTAGACTATAAAAAAATAAAACACTAAAAATAAATTTAAATATCCTCCCTATATTATTCTGCTAATGTCCCATTCCGGTTTTGCACAGAAAATAAGTTCCTGTTAACACCAACCTACACATATGGGGTACCTACAGGTTCCGCATAACCCCATGTGTGCCCAAAACGCACTCACTTCCTCTTTAAATGCCTCAAAATTAAATAAATACATTAAAAATGTACATATACAATGGGAGCAGCGTAACCTGGCGAGCCTGCCGCTAGAGCGCAGGGTAGCGCAGTGGCAGCAGCCATCTGGTAGGAGCGCGGCGTACTGCTAGCTGAGGAGTCTCTCAGCAGATGGCTCCGGTGTGGTCTCGCCAAGACTTATTCTAGGGTTCAATCCTTTGCAAATGTAAAAATTGCTGTAGAAGAAACTCCCGAGCAAACAATAACAGATGAATTCGTTGTAACATCGAATATTTTCTACAAAGAGTTGCTGTGACAAGTACAAAACACTGTTCTACATAATTATTTGTGTTCTTCTCATGTAGTTATGCCGTTTAACAACAATAAATAACATTTCTTCAATATTTAAAACTTCGTTCTCCCACATTCTTCCCTACTACCCCATAAACCTACATTCACGTTGCAAAAGCTCGCACGGACCCACTAGTTTTTAATAAATCCCTTTAAAATAGAAGTAAGTTACGATGGTATTCAATTCACTCATACAGCATGAATGACAAAGAGTGAGCATTTATGTTCATTTGACACAATTAATAATCAAAACAAAAGTTTGGTGCTTTTCAGTCGGTCAACACGAATGTACCCAAAAAGAGTTGGGTTATGTCCTAATTCTGAAATAAATTACATGAGATTAATAAATACACTAGGATGACCAGTTTCGATTGTCAAGCGATCATCATAGATCCATTACACTTGGGTTATAAAATCTATGAGAATACAGGTGAAAAATATTTACAATATGTACAATTATTTAGTTGCAGTATTGTTAATGCAACTGTCGGTGTATGCTAAATGTAGTATATCTAATGTTAGGTGAAATGCTAAAATGGTGATAAAAATCCGGAGTTTGTCTGTTTGGGGTGATTATATGGTTATACAAAATCAGCTATGGTTATACGGTAATAATACAGGCTGATACTTATTCGGTTGTCTTCCTGACTGGAACTTCGAGTAGTTTCGTGTTCACTCTAGCACCAGTTATCGTCGACTAACCCGGGTGTTAACTGGATGAAACTAGTTTTTCCTTTGTCCTCCCTTTGTTCCTGTGGACTTTCTGAGGTCAGTGCTATGTGTATTTGTGTGACGTTGCCAAATCTAGATAAGAATGTATGTTATTGAATACAGGAAGATCTACAAGTATTAAAGACCGTGGAACTGTCTTCGCCACGCGTGGACTAAAATGCTGCCCGGTCTGAAAAGCACCAATCCTTTGTTTACTTAGGCAACACTGAAAAATGTCTTCAGACCTCACAACAATTAATAATCAAATTATAAAATAAAGTTCATGATAATTTAGTTTAGTGCGACAACTGGAGCTTGTTTCAAAGTTTTGGTGACACAGCGCGGCCGGACAGAATAGGTTGGGCAGTCGTGCCTTACGGGATACAAGCAGAGAAACATAACCTTCCTGACAAAAGGCGTTAGTTGAACTGCATAAAATAATATTATTAGAGGTAGCAGATTCACCTGGTACCGGCCACGTGGTGTAGGGTTAGCGCGCCTGGCCCTCACCCGGAGGCCCCTGGTTCGATTCCCGGCTCCGTCAGGGATTTTAGGAACTAACGTGAGGGCCGGAACGGGGTGCACTCAGCCTCGTGAGGACAATTGAGTAGCTGTCTGACAGTAAGGCAGCGCCCCGATCACGAAAACCAAGATTAACGGCCGAGGGGTCCCGATGCGCTGATCACGCGTCACCCCAATATCTGCAGGCCAAATGGCTGGGCAGCGGTCGCTTGGTAGGCCTAGGCCCTTCACGGGCTGTAGTGCCAGGGTTATTATATTATTAGAGTCACCTGGTATAACGTTATATGATTTCAGATCATTGAAAATTTAAAATATTTCTTTATAAATTCGTTAAGAATAAGAATTTGGTTAAGGTTCTGAAAATGAATGTTTACTTGGTGATTCTTTGTTAAAATAATCCTGGAGGAAGATTTTAATTAAAATGGAAGAAATGTGGGATAACTGAGAAATGTGAGAGATTTTGTAGTTATACGAAGGTGGATCAAAAAGTAAGTTGCACTAACGCGCTGTAGCAGCGCGCTGTGTGTCGCAAACGTGGGCACTGCGGAGAAAGGGACAAACACTGACCACAAATCTGTTAGGCAGGTCGCTGTGGTGTCTATGGTGTGAATAGCGGCCAAATGCAATGGCGCGTCGACAGGACGTTCACTCCAAACATGAGGTGCGTGCGACAATCCGAATCCTATGGGCCAAAAGGAAAAATTGCACGATTAAAGAAAAGCGCTGGGGGAAATTAAGCGCCGGTGGGATTTTGTTGCACGATAACGCAACACCTCACAAGGCCCGCCAAACGAGCGAACTGCTGCAGCGTTTCAAGTGGGAGGTCTGGCAAAATCCACCCTATAGTCCCGACCTAGCGCCATGTGACTTTCAACTGTACGGTTAGCTCAAAACGGAGCTCGGTGGTCGACGTTTCCAGACCGATGAGGAGGTGAAGGCCGCTGTCTCCGTGTGGTTGCAGAACGCTGGAGGATTTTTCTATGCATCCGGCATCGACAAGTTGGTTGTGCGTTCGCAGAAATGTTTGGAGTCTCTTGGAAACTATGTGAAAAAGTGATGTTACATTGTATGTCGTTATATGCGTGTTGCTGTTGTATAGGTGGTGTAATAAATGGCCATAACTGGGAAGTGCAACTTATTTTTAGCCTACTTTTCACATTTTGCAAAAATGAGGAAAAAGTAGACTTATGAGATCGATCCGGGAAAATGAGTGTCTGTCTGTCTGTCTGTCAAACTGTGTGTGTGTCCCTTCCCCCCTATCAACTCCTAAACGGCTGCAGCAATCAAAACCAAATTTAGTATGAGTAAAGATGTGCACCGGAATATCTCACGTCCATATTTGAAAATGATATCACTGCTACAAACTGCTGAAAAAACGCACTAGAAATTTGAGCTCCATGTTGGATATCTTGCAAGGTATGCATCGGAGCTATTCCAAAATTGGTACACATGCAGATAATACTATTTCAATTTAATTTCCAGGAGGCCAACAATGACAGTGTTGCCAAAATAATGTTAAGCCTTCTGATAGGTCCAATGTTTAAATGCATATAACTTCTACACTATCAATTGGATTTCAACCAAATTTTGTATGTAATATATGTACATAAACAGATATCACTGAGCGTATTCTTAAGAGCCACCAGGGCTGCCAACTGTTAATAATTGCTGTCTCTATTTTTTTAAATCCAAATACCAATATATCAGAAAGTATGCAAGCCAACAGCTTTAAACTATGCACACGTATATTCTGACATTTTAGATTAATTTGGAGTAACTTATATACGTCAGTTCTACCAATATGATTATAAGCCTGCTGATAGTACCAATTTTTAAATACATGTAACTTCTATACTATCAGTTCGATTTCAACCAAATTTCGTATGTGCTATGTGTACCATAACAGATATGACTGTAAGTATTGTTAAGAGCAATCAGGGCTGCCAACTTTTAATAAATGCTGTCTATATTTTTTTACCCTAATATCAATATATCAGAAAGTATGCAAGCCAACAGCTATATACTTTGCACACGTATAGCAACTGACATTGTGGATTAATTTGGAGTAATTAATACAAGGCAGTGCTGCCAACATGATTCTATGCCTGCTGATATGTCCAATTTTAAAATACATGTAACTTCTATACTAACAAATGGATTTCATCCAAAATTGGCACAACAAGATATCATTATATTTCAGATTATTTCTGACCAGCACACGCATGGTATTGTTGGCAACATGCTTTTACGCGTGCTGATAGTTCCAGTGTCTAACTGCATGTAACGTCCATTGGACTTCAACCTAATTTTGTATTCTGTACCTTAAGAGATGGAACTAAAAATATATTCAGTCACCAGGGCAGCCAACTGTAGTGCTCTATTAGGCTACATTATACCAGGTATATTTTGAACTAATTTGATATTTCGATATTACCAACTTAATTTTGTCATTATTATAGATAGGTTTATATACTGTAGAATAATCATTGGCATGAAAAGTAGGCTGTATAGTTCTTCACGGAACTTCTTGTTTGATCTGCCCTCGTAGAACGACGAATAACCTCCTCTTTCTATATTCAGTTACAAAGGAAAATCAAGCCAACCGCTTTAGAGAATCCGGTGGAGTGCTGTATGAAATTCGTGTGGAAGGTATACTGTAACTTACAGAAATATAGGGGAAGAAATTTCAGTTAATAGTTTTGTGGACATAGGAAGTTTTATATCCGGGCGACTTTCTAAATTACTTGGTGATATTGAACTTGTATCAGATTATTGGATTCGTTTTTATACTCCTATGTGGTTCGTAAATTTCCCTGGGAGCACAAGTTCCTGGACTTTTATAGCCTGTGGACAGCGTAGCGTCGGTTGCCCGCCCATGTTCATCGGAAATTTATATTTCGAGGTGATGTTTTTGCACCAGTAGACTTGACAGACTCTCAACTTTATTGAAATGGCCTGTGGAGATTCTATTAGTCCTAAACTAGCTGACCATATTGCTTATTATTTGATTGAAATAAATTCTCGGAGAGCAAGACTGTATCGTAAAACAGTCCCTTCTGTATACAAGGACAGAGTTATAGAAATAGCCAAACCAACTGTGTTATTTTACATTTCCAACCTGATTGCTCGAACTTGCTCTGTCGGTATAATATAAAGGCTTCCGACTCGAAAGATTTAGTAATCAATTTACGTAAGAACGAACTTTCCACGTTATGTGGTCTTGGGTGCATATGGAGACTAGATTTAGTGGCCCTGAGTTCGATTCCCAGCTCTGTCAAGAAATTAAATTCTGTTCTGAGGGTCAGAAGCGGGTACGTTCAGACTCGTGAGGTAAAACTGAGACTAAAAGGGTACGATTTCCCTCACAGCTGTCCTAGAAGTGGTTTTCCACTTCTACTCAAGGCAAATACTGTGATGAGGTAGTTAGTTATTGTTGTTTTATGGGGCGGAACTACGAGGTCATCTGCCCCTAAATACTGTGATGATTCCAAACACAACGCCACGGGCACCTCATTCTAAAACCTCGCCTCAATCATAAATGCACACATTACTATAACCATCATAACGATCAAGGTCATTAGACTCTCAACACACCTCAGAACATGGGGCTACATGCAATGTTGCAAAGACCCTCGATCGTTTGGATATCATAACGGTAATAATAATAATAATGTTATTGGTTTTACGTCCCCTTTAACTACACTGGCTTTTAGAGACGCCGGGGTGCCGGAATTTTGCCCCGAAGGGGATCTTTAACGTGCCAGTAAATCTACTGACACGGCTCCCTCGCATTTGCGCACCCTCAAATGCCAGCTGACTGCGCCAGGTTTCGAACCTGCAACCTTGGGCTCAGCAAGCGAGAACGTTACCCCAGAGCCACGCAGCCAGACATAACGGTAATAATAATACTGTAATATCATATGGCCTTGGGTACCTGGTGCAACCTTTGTTATTTGCGCCCAGAGGGCAGCTCGCATGTCACATTTCGTTGTTCATTGGAGCGCTATGAAAATCAAGAAGGTTAGATATCTAAACTCCTTGACACTACAGCGCTTTCTAGTAGAAAATGGAGGAACTTTCTTGATGGCGGAAAATCCCGAGATTAATTTTGTCATTATGAATACGGCCTACTGATTTCAAATGGGTTCTTTTACATGCCAACAACTTATGACATGCATGTCGTGATTTTTGTCGCCTATCAAGAATCACTTCCCACGTCCAGGAGCGAACCTGTAAGCTTGGGGTTGGTAGTCCAACACGTAAACCAATCACTCAACGTGGTAAAGATCTTAAGGGTAATCAAACCCGTGATTCCTCGAGGCAAAGACCCATGCATCGAGACAGGACAGGTGGACTATGATATTAATGAAACGTCTGGTCGTTATTCAAAGGCGAGGCAATACAGGGGCACAAGACGAGGCAAGAGTGAGTTAGGTATTGTTGTTTTAAGGGGGAAGAACAGCGAGGTCATCTGCCATTTCTCAGATGAAAATACCATTCTGCAATCACAGGGATTCAAATCACGGCCGTCCGCAAGAAAGGCACGCAGCTACGCCACTGCACCACCAGCTCATCTCTATCCCTACACATGCACAACTTCTCAAGAAATAAAGCTATTAGTTAAACAACTTATTAGTCATTTACTCTAGCGTGGTGGCTCCGTAAGAAGTGAAGAATTTATTGCTGTCTCGCTTACGTCATCGCAGGTGTTGTGTGGACTGAGGGGCAATAATAATGACTAGGGCTCGGATTTTTAGGTAAATAAATACTTTTATATATAAATACATATTTTAAGCATTTTTTCTATAAATACATAAATTCCTGCATTTTTGCTTTTAGCACATAAAAAGACATAATAGGCCTATTTACATTCTTTTAAAATCAGTATGCTAGATCTTTCAGTTTATTACATTTTTGTTCTGTGTTACTTCAAAGGGGAAGAACCTGAGAGCTATCTAATCTTCATGCAGAGCGTATGTCAGCTTGCAACTGTGTTATCTTCACTCGTCGCCCCGTGCAACTCACGGTGGAAGCCGGGGATTTCCTTGTCCGTAGCCATATTGCACCACGTGCTAGACCTTAACCCCCTCCCTCAGCTACCTGGAACCAGTGTCACTCACAAGCAGTGCATTTCTGGCACTGTGAAATGTAAGTCAGTTCTACGATGCCGAAAGTAAAAACAACTACAAGTTATCGTCTGCTGCAGAATTTAAAGATAATTTTACTTCTGATGGGGGCGTTCTGTTGTGTCAACCATGTGGGAAAGCAATCAAGGCTGAACAGCGATCTCATGTTACACAACACCTCAAAGGCAAGAAAGATATTGCCACAGTTTTGCGCCTTCAGAAGTGCTTTGCAATAATCGTCGGTGATGATGATATATCTCGTTGTGTTTCAGCAGTCAGTGAGGCATTGCATTCATGAGTACTGCATATTGTTTATATTCACTTTAATAAACTAAATTATAATTACATATTTTTACTTTTTGTCACATATTTCACGTATTTTTAATACATAAAAAATAAATAATTTCCCGATTTTTAGCACCTAAAAATCTGAGCTCTAATAATGACCAGTTGCTGCTTCACGAAGCAAAGTGGAATTACAGTATTTTATCCTATTATCTCAGTGAGGGAGAGGCTTCCTTCTTACTCCTTCATCCCTTAATACCATGCTAATAATTTACACAACTTGTACGGTATGAACACAAAGTTACAGTCAAAGAAGGCTTACTTTATTTATTAATTAGCAACCCGACCCGGCTTCGCCCGGGAGAATGCATTACGTGATAATCGCTTTTTTTTTCTCCAGAGTCAATGAACAACGACTAATATCCGTTTTACGTCTCTGCCTGATGGGTTAAAATCACTGACTGCACTATTAATTATATTATCATGGAGATGCATGTGCAACAAATTCTTGTCAGAGGTAATTTAAGAATGGCGAGGTGCATGAAACACAAATCCCTCTTCCGTCCAATCTTAACTTGACTGTGAATTTTGCGGAGCGAAACGTTCACAGCCGAAATGAAGAAAAGCCGAGTTACACTTCCAGGGAAACTTCAAACACAACCACTCTTCTCTAAAGTTTTTAACTCATCACGACTCGACAGTTTGCTGCTGGCTGTATCTGGGGCAATAGGTTCGCCCGCTAGCTAGGCTGTAACAGGGATGATAGACTCGCCCTTAGCTAGCTCGTAAACTGTCGCGTCAGTAGTTGAATGGACATGGTTGGAAGAAATTAAAACGTAAAAACACTTACAGTGGGCGATGTATTGAAGATAGACATAGGCTCTCGCAGGCTTTTTTTTTTTTGTAGAACTTTTCATGCTGAACAATTCTTACACTCATGGTATTTAGATATTTTTAACGGTTGCCCAGCGTAAGCATACAAAGCGCTCGGACGCCAGGTTTTTTTCGACTTTTCCACTGAAATCGTTACTGCTCGGCTTCCTTTGATCATAAGTAAATAATTTTCTTCAGAAATCATTCTCGAGATATCCTTTACAGTATGGTGAATGAAAACCGCATCAAAATCCATCCAGTGGTTCTCGAGTTTACCCGTAACATCCAAGAATCGGGGGCTTAGTTTTATACTAGGTACAGATACAGTATGTATAGAAGTAAAACAAATAGGAGCTGCGTAGCCCAGTCGGTAGAGGCGCTGAGCTTGTTACTGAAAGGGAGTGGGTTCGATTCCCACCCAGGCGGTGGATTTTAGATACAAAACTACCACTTTCGGAAACGCAAATAGCCCTTGGGTTCACTCAGCCTACACCAGAAATGAGTACCAGGGTAATAATTCCTGGGAGCAAACACGGCCGGGCGTGGCGCTGACAACTCCATGCCATCTACGGCCGATGTCTCAAAAAGTGGAAACCTCTACCTTCCACTACTTCCAGGGCCTCCATGGCCTGTACGGAGTTGGCTTTCCTTTCCTTTTAGTAAAAGGATTATGAAACTATTCTGTAGTAAATTAGTCTTTTTTATGAGCAAATTAGGGGTCTATAAGGGATAATTTACATAAAATTAAAATCCCGATGAATAGGTGAAATAGATTTAATCTACCTATTAAGTCATCACTATATTGAAACTTAATGATATATAAAATACTAGTTTCGTATACCTTGTAACCATCCTCAGTTATAATTAAAATTACAAATATTAAACAAAGAGCATCAATATAATGTAAACATTACCAATCTATATAGGTTGCCTTGGTGCCGTCGTTCGTAGCATGCTGAGCGTCTATGTCCAAGATCGCGGGTTCAAACCAACCCGAAGTCGTCGGATTTTTAAGAGCGTTATAATTCCCTCAGTATGCCTTCCTTCGGAGGGGAAGTAAATCCGGTGGGCCCATGTCATATATTATGGCATATAAAAGAACCCTCCTTTAACTACAATTGTGTGAAGCTAAATTTGATCTATTAGTTCCAATATTCATCGCAAGGTGCCGGTTCCGGTGGCACCTTGTAGCCCAGTTCACAGCTAGGTGTCGTTGACGGTATCATTTGCTAGCAAAAGTAGTAACTACATGAAATTGATCGTCTGAAGTCCTTACCTGAATTACAAATAACACACACTAATACAGCCATCACAATTAACACCAGTTATCAGACAGATTCTACACACACCCTAAGTACACGGGGATACATGACCGCGATGTCACAGCTCCTAAACTGAGGAACCAACCAACAATCTATAAACAAAATTAAGCATTAAAATAAAAATATTCACAAAAAAAAAGTATTTAGTATTCGTTGAATAACATGCCAAATATTAACTGAAATCAGCTAACATTAAATGTTATTTGAGAATCAAAAACAAGAAGTTCCGTGACGAAATAAAGAGCCTACTTTTCTTAAAATATAAGATTCATGCCAGTGATTAATCTATATGGATCTATCTAGAATGATGACGAAATTAAGTTGGTAATATAGAAATTTCTAATTAGTTCTAATTAGTCGGCATAGTCATATCTGTTATGGTACACATAGCACACACGAAATTTGGTTGAAATCCAAATGATAGTATAGAAGTTACATGTATTTAAAGTTGGACCTCTCGAGCAGGCTTAAAATCATGCTGGTAGCACTGACGTGTATAAGTTACTCCAAATTAATATGGAATGTCAGGTACTATACGTGTGCATAGTTTACAGCTGTCGGCTTGCATACTTTCTGATATATGGGTATTTGGATTTAAAAAATTGAGAACATTTATTAACAGTTGGCAGCCCTGGTGGCTCTTAAGAATACGCTCAGTCATATCTGTTTATGTACACATAGCACATACGAAATTTGGTTGAAATCCAATTGATAGTGTAGACGTTATATGCATTTAAAATTTGGACTTATCAGCAGGCTTATAATCATTTTGGTAACACTGCCATAAATGGTCTCCTTGAAATTAAACTGAATAATAATATTATTATCTATATGTGTACCAATTTTGAAATAGCTCCAATTCATACCTTCCAAGATATCCAACATGGAGCTCAAATTTCAATAGCGATTTTTCAGCAGTTGGTAGCACTGACATCATTTTCAAATATGGTCGTGAGATATTCAGGTATAGACCTTTACTCGTGCCAAATTTTGTTTCGATAGCTGCAGCCGTTTAGGAGTTGATAGGGGGGGGGGGGCACACACACAGGCAGACAGACAGACAGGACAGACAGACAGACAGACAGACAGACATTTGCCCGATCGCATCAGTCTACTTTTTCCTCATTTTTGCAAAATGTGAAAAGTAGGCTAATACTGTCTCTCTTAATATTACAGTATTTGAAAATTTGTTATGATCATGGTAAACATATATTGTAAATTTGTTTAAAAATCAGATCTGTTACATTGGAATTTTTATTTATTTATTTACTAGCTGTCCCGGCACGCGTTGCAACGCCAATCAAAGGAAGTGTTGGCGTTGTAACTTTATTTGTTGAAGGCCTTTTGGATTCCCAATATTCTTAGCCTATTTTCAATTTTGAAAAAATAGGCTTATGAGATCACCTTTTGTCCGTGTGTGTGTGCGTGTGTGTGTGTGTGTGTGTGTGCATGTGTGTGTGATTCGTGTGTGTGTCCCCCCCTAATAAAATCGAAACGGCTGGAGCGATTTCAATGAAACTCGGGAAGTTCATAGCACTATTCCCGGCGACCTCGACCGTGCCCTTCAAATTTTGTTACGTCTCTCCAATCCAACATGGCGGCTGTGCGAAATATTTCACTAGCATTCAATATCTCCGAAACTATTACCGATATCGCCCTGAAATTGTGTACGGTGATAAATGCCGCTACTAGAGGTTCACCTATGAGACTTTCAAAAACCTGGTGACTACAAAACCAACATGGCGGCCAAGCGAAGTTGAGACATTTAAATAGACTTTTCTCGCGATTTAACTATCTAAATGTAATGAAACTTGGTACAGCAAATGTTTATACACATTGTAATGCACTGGAGTCTAATTTAGTTCAATTGTTTACATAACCTCAAAATGGCGGCGGTGCGAAATATTTCACTGACATTCTATATCTCCGAAACTATTACAGATATCACCCTGCAATTTTGTACGGTGATAAAGGGTACTGATACAGGTATACCTATGTATATTTCATAAACCTGTAAAGTACGAAACGAACATGGCGACCAAGCGAATTTAAAATATTATAATAGACTTTTCTCGTGATTTAACTCTCTGAGCGCAGTGAAATGTGGTACAGTAATTGATTTTGCAGATTGTAATGCACTGCCATCTAATTTAATGCAATTGCTTACATAACCTCAAGATGGCGGCTGTGCGAAATTTTAAAATTAAGTTTTAATTTCTTGTGTCGTAATCATGCGATCGAAGTGAAAGTTTGAATAATGAACCTAGGCAATAATTGTCCTTGAATGGTACATAACTCTATGGCCTATACACATAACACTCCTAAATGGTGAGCTCCCGAAATATTTAGACGGTTCTCAATATCTATGAATCTTTTACAGCAACCAAACTGAATTTTTTATGTTCATAGAGACTATAGGATTTTCAGGAACCTGGTGAGCACAAATCCAACATGGCGGCGACGCGAAGTATAAATATTTAAATGGACGTTTCTCGCGAATTAACTATCCGAGTGCCGTGAAACCTTGCACGTTAAATGCTTATACAAATGTTGATCCACTGGCATGTAATTTATTTCAATGGTTTGCATTATCACAAGATGGCTGCTGTGCGTAATTTTAAAAATCTCGTTTTTACTTCTTGTTGTCTAATCATGCGATTGAAGTTTGAATACCACACGTACACAATAATCTTAATGTAATAGTACAAAAATAAAAATCCAACCTGGCGACCATCTGAAATATTTAGACGGTTCTCAATATCTACGAATCTGTTACAGCAATTAAACTGAAATTTTGTATGTTGATTGTGGCAGTTAACATAAGTAGGATATATGAAAATAGGCTGTATAGTTCTTCACGGAACTACTTGTTTCTTTTTCCGTTAACCACCTCTAAACTATTGTAAAATTGATTTACTGTCTCAAATAAATCATGGGAGCGTGCTCAACAACTCCACAAAGTTTCATCGCAATGAAATAAATGGCATATGAACGCATACGGGACTTTTTTGAAACGATTCGAACGCCGTCATCCATTTGTTGAATATACTCGTACGCTACCTATTGTAAAATGGATTTACTAATTCGAAAACCTTCCCTGGCGTGTACACAACAACTCATCAAAGTTTCATCGGAATCAAATGAATGGCATATGAACGCATACGGGATTTAGTTTAAACGATTTGCGCGCCGTCACTCATTTGTTGAATCTACTTGTGCGCCACCCATTGAAAAACGGATTTACTAATTCATACACCTTCGCAGGACTGTACTCAACTCACCAACGTTTTATCACAATCGGATGAATGGTATATGAACGCATACGGGATGCATTTATTTTTAACGATACGCGTGCCGTTATTCATTTGTTGAATCTACTCGTGCGCTACCAATTGTAAAATGGATTTACTAAATCAGAAATTTTCGTGGGAGTGGAAACATCATTTCACCAAATTCCATTGCAATCGCATGAATGGTATATGGACGCATACGGATTTTTTTAACGATACGAAAGCCGTTACTCATTTGTTGAATCTACTCGTGCGCTACCTATTGTAAAAAGATTTATTAAGTCAGAAAACTTTCCTGGAGTGTGCACAACAATTCACCAAAGTTTCATAGCAATCGGATGAATGGTATATGAACACATACAGGACTTTGTTGATCGCTTCGCCCGTCGTCGCTCATTTGTTGAATCTACTCGTGCGCTACCTATTGTTATGTGGAAGACTAAGCCAGGACCTTACCTGAAGTGTACAGAACATCTCACCCAAGTTTCATCGCAATGGGATGAATGGTATATGAACGCATGTGGGACTTTCTTGAAACAAACGCAAGCCATTTTGTTGAAGCTACTCGCCCGCCAAATATTGTAAATTGGATTTACTACGCCTATAACGTTTCCGGGACTATTCACAACAACTCACCAAAATTTGATCGCATTCGGATGAATTGTATATGAACGCATCGCCAACACGCATTTGTTTAAACTACTCGCGCGCTGTATATTGTACATCGGATTAGCTATGCCTAAAATGATTTCGGAAGTATGCACAACAACTCACCAAAATTTGATTGCAATCGCATGAATGGTATATGAACGCATATGGCAATTATTTTAAACGATAAGCGCGCCGTTACTCATTTGTTGAATCTACTCGTGCGCTATCTATTGTAAAAAGGATTTACTAAGTCAGAAACCATTCCTGGAGTGTGCACAACAATACAACCAAAGTTTCATAGCAATCGGATGAATGGTATATGAACGCATACGGGACTTTGTTTAAGCAGTCGCGTGCCGTCACTCATTTGTTGAATCTAGTCGTGCGCTACAACTTTCATATTTATTCACCTTTTAAACCTTCTCTGGACTTCCACAAATAATTCAAGACCAAAATTAGCCAAATCGGTCCAGCCGTTCTCGAGTTTTAGCGAGACTAACGAACAGCAATTCATTTTTAGCCTACTTTCGATTTTTGCAAAAAATGAAAGTAGACTTATGAGATCACTACAGGGCGAAAAAGAGTGTGTCTGTCTAGTGTGTGTATGTGTGTGTGTGAGTCTGTGTGTGTGTGTGTATGAGTGTGTGTACTCTGAATGTCTGTCCCCCCCTATCAATTCGAACACGGTGAGCGCAATTTGAACGAAATTTGGTACAAAGGTAGAACTAGCAAAGGACACCTCAGTGTCATGTTTTATATCGCCGCCATCTTGACGGAAACGTAATGGCGGCCACACAAATGTTCAAAGCTTAAATCAAATTACGACTAACCTAATCATCCGATCTCTACCAAATTATGTAACAACATACCTTTATGGGGGCAGCATCCTTTCACCAAACTAATAGGTCATCAGCCTAATAGTTTGCGGATGGCGGCCATCTTTGTGTGAAAATCGATTGCCCCTATTAATTCGAACACGGTGAAACCGAATGGAACGAAATTTGGTACAGAGGTAATACTAGCAAAGGGCACCCCAGTGTCATGTTATATATCGCCGCCATCTTGACGGAAACGTAATGGCGGCCACACAAATGTTCAAAGCTTAAATCAAATTACAACTAACCTAATCATCCGATCTCTACCAAATTTTGCAACAACATACTTTTATGGAGGGAGCATCCTTTGACAAATCTAATAGGTCATTAGCCTAATAGTTTGCGGATGGCGGCTATCTTTGTATCAAAATCGATTACCCCTATTAATTCGAACACGGTGAAATCGAATGGAATGAAATTTGGTACAGAGGTAGCACTAGCAATGGGTACCTCAGTGTCATGTTTTATATCGCCGCCATCTTGTCGGAAACGGAATGACGGCCACCCAAATGTTAAAAGCTTAAATCAAATTTCGACCATCCTAATAATTTGATCTCTACCGGATTTTGCAACAACATGCCTTTTTGTGGAAAGCATCTTATGACTGACTACAAGGTCATCAGCCCAATAGTTTGCAAATAGCGGCCATGTATGTGTGCAAATCCATTCCCCAGATCAATTCTAACACGGTGAAACCGAATTGAATGAATTTTTTTACAGAGGTAGCACTAGCAAAGGGCACCTCATATTCATGTTTAATATCCCTATAGCACGTTGTATTTCAACAAGCTACTACAACCAACATTCAATTATACTCCTTGAAAAGGACAAAGAATTATAACAATACCCATGCATTTAGGAGAAAGTAGGGTATATGTTCTTTACTGAACATATTGTTATATATATATTCGTTAATTCCCCATAAGGAGAGCGTTACAACACAATCAATTTAATGAAAATTTAAAAAAATATATAAAAACAACATGTTCAGCAAAGAACATATAGCCTACTTTCTCCTAAATGTATGGTATGGATAACTCTTTGTCCTTATCAAGGAGTATAATGGCATGTTCGTTGCAGTAGCTTGTTGAAATACAACGTGATATATTGTACGTTTTTCTGTACTAATGGTTACAGTACTTACTGGACATATTATCGACTGCGTAACTGCGTGGTACTTTTGTCGAGAGGTCGTCCGGTACAGTGGCTGATTGGTTAGCATGCTCTAAATGATGTATCACACGACACTCGTTGAAATGGAAACTTCTACCAGTACGGGTATAGACGCTGGTATAGACGCGTCTATTGCAGTGTGATTTGTACCTTCTTGGCTAGGTTCTGCCTTCCATGATAGCTTTCATGCAACTCACGGAATTGAGCAGGTGCCAATTTTCCCGGCAGTTTTCATTGAAGACCAAGCGCAACAACCAATCAGATTGCTTTTTTCGTTCTAATCGAAATCCGGGAGTCAAAATAAACAAATAGATTTGTTTTGTGTTTCTTTTTCTCGTGTGACCTCGTAAGCGGCTGAGTGCAGGTCTTTCAGGTCGACGCCCGAAGGTGACCTGCACGACGGAATGAGATAAGGAATGGATGAAGATGAATGAAACTGGGAAAGGATGTGGGAAGAAGTGGTCGTGGCCTGTCATAAGGTGCCCTCCCAGTATTTGCCCGGTGTTGAAAATAGAAGACCGCGGAAAACCATTTTAAGGAAGGCTGACGGTAGGGCTCGAACCCACGCGTCTACCGAGTCAGCAGATAGCTTGGCCTCATGACCTAACGCTGCGCTTTATCGAGCGTAACTACCGCTGTCGTTCTTACGAGGTTAGACCTACGAAATAAATACATAAGAATGAAACTATATGTTCATTAGCCCTACATGGCGTCTGTGAGAAAAGTCCTTAACATAAAATTATAATATTCAAAGGGTCACGTTATTGGTGGGTCCTAAGTTATGGATTATAAAGTTTGAATAATTCACACGGCCGCCTTCTTGAAATGGTACGGTTGATGACCTTGTAGTGTGGGTGCAAGACGCGGCCCGTATGAATGTTGTTACCAAAATTGGTAGAGATCGGATGATTAGTTTAATCGTAATTTGATTTTAAGTTTTGAACGTTTGGATGGCCGCCATTTATTTTTGGTAAAGATGGCGGCGATATAAAACATGATACTGGGGTATCTTTTCCTAGTGCTACCTCAGTACCAAGTTAAATTCAGAGGACACACTTTGCAGTTCTTCAGCATACCTAAGTACCTTGGGATAACACTTGATAGGTCCTTGACCTTCAAACATGTCACGAACGCGGCCGCAAAAGTGAAGACCCGTAATAGCATCAGTCAGAAGCGTGTTGGTACCTCATGGGGTTCCAGCGCTCAAACTTTACGATCAACTGCTCTGGCACTGTCATACTCCGTTGCTGAATACTGCTGCCCATCTTGGCTAAACAGTGTCCACTCCAAGAAGATAGATGTGCAACTTAAACAGACAATGCGACTGGTTACGGTTTGCATACGTAGCACACCCACTACATGGTTACCTGTTCTAAGTAACATCCAACCTCCAGCTCTTCGAAGATCAGAGGCTCTCCTGAAGCTCTGGAAGAACATTCAGAAGAACCCCCAGCTACCCATACATACTGATGTAGCAAAAGCAGGAAATCAACGGTTGAAGTCAAGAAAACCACCTTGGCGCTCTGCAGTACTTCTTGAAGACTCTTCATTTAACATCTCAGAAGCATTGGAAAACTATGTGGGAAGAATCATCAGTATTCAATGCACATCTGATTGAAAACCCTTCCAACCGGATAGAAGGTTTCAAACTCCCCAGACGCCAATGGAGAATCATTAACCGGATCCGTACAGGACAAGGCAAATGTGGATTTCTGCTTCAGAAATGGGGTTGGGTGCTTCTGCTAACTGCGATTGTGGAGCTACCCTGCAAACCATCGGACATATTGTTGGTGAATGTCCACAACGAGCGTTCCGAGGATCAGTAGGTGACATTCATCATGCATCTTCTGAGGCACTTCAGTGGATTGATGGCCTGGATTTTGAAGTTTAAACCAAGAATTTGTGTTTATGACTATGTATATAACTGTATATATAACTTTATATGTAGTGTATATAACTTTTATTTTAACTCTGTATCATCATCCGATAAATAATAATAGTACCAAATTTCGTTCAATTCGGTTTCGTCGTGTTTAAATTGAATGGGGGGGGGGGGGCAGATATACACAATCACACACACACACACCCTGACTGACAACCTCTGGCCCGTGTAGATCTCATAAGTTTACTTTGATTTCTTTTTCACAAATCTAAAGTAGGCTATTATTGCTTACCTATAAAAGCCTTGAAGTTCAATACTAATGAAAATAGTGTTATACTGAGCCTCATTATGATACATTTTTCTGACGCATAATGTTTACATTTCGAACATAACATTATTTAAATAGTCTAAACTTATTTTCGTTGGCCTCTCCTCCTATATTAATCTTTAGTTGACCCTCTCTGTTATGTAGATCTCATGAATGAAATGAAGTCTTATTTAGCACAGTATACAGTTTGGTATGGCGCATTCATCAGGGAATGAAATTAATTCTTATCTGATATATTATTAAATAACAAGGTGTATGCGGTGGAAATAAAACACTGTCAAGCATTCCATATCCTATCCCGGAACAAACAAGGCCAGCTGGTAACACTATAAATGAACGATGGAGGAAATATCACGCCATGGCGTGCATACACAGCACCGGCCGGCACGATCTAGATACCGACTGATAAAGTACCGAATATTTCGCTGTCGAGAGTAATTTGATGTTTAAGGCTTTCTCTTTTGATGAGTTTTGCTAAATCATTCACTTTAGTCATGCTTTCATATCACGACGTAGAACAAGATATTTAGCCTGATTCATTTTGAGGTGTCAATATTCTATGGGATTAATCTCAAATCCTCTTTCTTAGAAGTCTCGATTCAAGAGAAACGTTTTTAGATTTTTCTATGATCATAATCATAATAATAATAATAACCCCTGGCACTACAGCCCGTGAAGGGCCTAGGCCTACCAAGCGACCACTGCCCAGCCATTTGGCCTGCAGATATTGGGGTGACGCATGATCAGCGCATCGGGTCCCCTCAGCCGTTAATCTTGGTTTTCGTGATTGGGGCGCTGCCTCACTATCAGACAGCTACTTAATTGTCCTCACGAGGCTGAGTGCACCCCGTTACAGCCCTCACATCAGTTTCTAAAATCCCTGACGGAGCCGGGAATTGAACCCGGGGCCTCTGGTGCGCTATCCCAATACCACGGGGCCGGCCTAATCATAATCATAGTAATTTCTTTAATCCTTTGGCTGGAGAGTGGCACTCTATGTAAGTGAATCTTGGACTGTTGGAGCAGCAGAAAAGGGAAGATGTTTTAAGGGGCCTAACATCTAGGTTATCGGCCCCTGAAAAGAGAAGAATAGGAGCGTTTGAGTGTGGTGTAATAGGAGAATGATGAAGAACATTTGGGCAGAAAGAGTAGCAAAAAGGAGGTATTAAGGCGAGTGGTAAAGGATAGATCTTTTTGCGAGAGATAGTTTGGTAGGACACATACTACCGTTGGACACACAGGAATAGCAAACTTGGTTATAGCCTCTGATGTAAGGTGTGATAGCTATGTAGAGATGAAACGATTTGCTCAGGACAGCGGACCATGGAGAGTTGTAACCAACCTGTCAAAAGACTGTTGTTGTTGTTCATTCATTTAGGGGCTTTACAACATCGTGGTCATGGAACTCCGCGTACTTGGGTGTGTGCGTAATTTGTCAGATATCCTGTGTTATTGAGATGGCTGTATTAGTGTGTGTAATTGTAATTCAGATGAGAATTGGGAAGGAGGTGGTCGTGGCCTTCAGTTAGGAACCATTCCGGTAATCGTTTGGAGTGGAACCACTTCCAGGATGGCTGAGGTGGGATTCGAACCCCCTTCTTCTCAGTTTAGCCTCACTATGCTGAGTGTACCCCGTTCCAGCCCTCAGACTAGAATTAAATTCCTTGGAAGAGCCAGGAATCGAACTCGGGCCTCCACGGTGATAGCCTAGAATGCTATCCACTACGCAACGAGGCGAATTTAAGTCTCAAATACATACAAATCATATGATCAATACCATTACACTTACACTGGTGCATGAGGAGGTATAGAGGCCGTAGTTTATGATTGTGGTGACTTGACAATCAATAGAGGCAGTGATAAGAAAAAGCCAGAGTACACAAAAGGATGTGTCCGAAAATAACTGAAATAAGAGAAAGGAGACAAGACTTGGGTCACAAAATTCTAAACTCACTAATCATGAATCCTTACAGGTCTATCCAATCAACGCTGCCACAAGAAAGAGTGCCCTTCTTTAAGGGACACTGGGACTGAAATTTTCAAATTCTATATAAACTGAGGTACATCTTTGAAATTTTATATGGTTATGAATAGTCATATTATAAACCACTTTGGGAAATGTGAGCATTGTAAATTGATTAGTTCTCTAGATATTAATTATTTTGAACATTTATTGTGCTAATTATTCAAGTTTTATAAAGGTCAGCCGCGTTAAAAAAAACAAGATAGTGTAACTTTTAGGTAATATTCTATTGCACTATAACAATTGGAAGAAACCTACGGATCCGATTTTGAATTGCATTAATAAGTGTCAAGAAATTAATTTTTTTCCATCTCCAAGTTTTTTTCTACAAAAAAATCGTATTTTTTCCAGTTTGAATTTTTTTTGCAGCCAAACCAAAAGTGCAATCTAAAAAACGATCCGCAGGTTTATAGTCATTGCAATGAAGATAATAAATTCCCATTTTGAAAGCAATATCATAAGATTTATGACGCGAGTAACATTTTGAATGCCTGAAAAAGTGAATCCGAGAAAACAGCAATTTTCTAAAATGATGCAGAATTTACAAGGTTTCAGCTTACCAATGACATTAGGACTGTCCTACAGCATAGGTGACACCCTCCTTCTGTTTTGCAGCCTCCTCCTTCATTTCTGTCAGTTTCACCTTCCGTCGACATGCTTTCGCTTCTCCAATTATGACCGCGGACTTACATACTTCCTGCGACTGTCACATCTTTCAAGTGTTTGTGCTGTGACATGAGATACTGAAGTTAGTCTTATTCCTTATTTCAACTCTGTTGTTGCACTACACCCCATGTTGAATTCTGTTACAGAATTCCAAACAGCAATTTCAAGTATCTTCCGTGAAATAAAAATCTCTTTTCGGCACTTCCTCCAGATAACAGAATGCAGAGACTCATTCTGATTTTCAGTAGCACCACGGATGCATCTGGATAGTAGCTCATCTGATGCCAGCCTTTGATAAACAGCATAATCTTGACAACTAAGGGTTCTTAAAGTTCTACAGCCATTTTGTCATGACTCTGTGGTGTTTTACCAGCTACGATACTTCGATTGTAGAAACACCAAGACTCAGAACCTTCAGGACACTTACTGTGCTGGGGCGTTTAAAGGGCACACCGTGCATTTTAAAGCTACGCCAGGGCTTTAAAAATGGCGGAATTCGGATAAAACACTGCTATATGATCCGCAGGGGATAGGGGTGTATTAATATGGAAAAAACCGAAAATCGACATTTTCCACAAATTTCACTAAAATTTCAGTCCCAGTGTCCCTTAGTCGCCTTTTGTAACAGGAAGAGGATATTGATGATGTATTTGAGTCCCAACTATGAAGTACAAATATAGTATTTGTCCTGATCTCACTTTATTTATTCGTGTCAGAGGTACCAAAATATACAAATAAGAAATTGAAAAAAAAATCACATAATAGCGCACTTGCATCTAACATAAGAGCAAGAGAAATGAAACAGGAATGATAATATATACAATATTTACAAGAGTTGTGACCAATATTTGGCTACATTGACAGCGTTGTTACCAGCCAATGCCAGATCCAACCCTGTGCATGAGTCTGGGCATAGACGACAGTTCAAGAAATGCCTAGAAGTTTGTTCTTCTCCGCACTCACACAGTGTGTCCCCATCATGCAAGAGTCCCCATTTGATGAGATTGTCCTTAGATCTTGCTACACCGGTGCGCAGTCTGTTTAAGGACTTCCAGGTACACCATTTATCTTCGTGACCAGGTGGTAATTTTTCTTCAAATTCAACAAGTTCCGGATGATAAGGATACCTTTGATTCCATAGCTTAACCCTGGCCTTTTTTGGGTTAGAATCAAGTGGAGAAGAAGGCTGTAGAAAACTTTTCCTGGACTTCAGTCATGCTGAAGGTGGCTGATGACCATGAAGGGGATTTTTTTTTGTCGTGTGGCCTCCTCAGAGGCCGAGTGAAGGTCTTTCTATTCGACGCCCTTGGGCGACCTGCGCGTCGGGATGAGAGATGGAATGGAGGAAGGTGAATGAATGAAACTGGGCAAGGATGTGGAAGGAATCGGCCGTGGCCTATCAGAAGGTACCGTCCCAGCATTTGCCTGGTGTTGAAAATGGGAAACCACGGAAAACCATTTCAAGGACGGCCGACGGTGGGGCTCGAACCCACGCGTCTACCGAGTCAGCAGAGAGCTTGGTCCCATGACCTAACGCTGCGCTTTAGCCAGCTGAGCCACTACTGTCGGTATGAAGGGGATGGGCTAAGATGTTGCAAACCTTAGGCTTTGCCTCTCGATATTAGCGGCCACCTCACCTCTAATATCAGGTGGGGGGCTATGCCTGCAAGTGAGTACAACTACTGTGTTGGTGTTGGTTTTAAACATCCTGTGATTAGCCTGCAAGTTTCATTCAAGGCAATGTCAACTTTTTGCGTGAGCTGATTTATACCACACGGGACTAGCATATTCAGCAGCAGAATAGCAGAGAGCTAGGGCAGTTGTCCTTACTGTCTTAGGGTGGGCACCCCATCCAGAACCAATTAGCTTACGGAGTAGGCAATTTCGTGATGAAGCTTTTGATCTCACTAAGAATATATCATCAAATTGTAAAAGAACATGGCAATGAGCAGTAGCGTCACCCGAATATTACACCTAAGTGGATACGTGTGGGTTGCATAGGCTATGGATTAGGGGATGGGAGGGGACAAAGTTTCAAAGATCTCGTCATGTTTTTATTATGATGAACAGTATTTACCAAACGCCTGAACATTTAATATACAAGCTTCTGGCATCAACACATTAATCTTCCTAAATCATGCGTAATATCACCAAATTCACTCATTCATTCTTTCTTTTCTTCTTTCCTTCCTTCCTTCCTTCATTCATTCATTCGTTCGTTCATTCATTCATTCATTCATTCATTCATTCGTTCATTCATTCATTCATTCTTTCTTTCTTTCTTATTCCTTTCTTAGGAAGAGTGCCATTTACATTTATCGCTTCGCTCCATTCCATTCTTCATAGCTGGTCACTAGACATTTTGTCCGGCTCCGTGACTAAATGGTTAGCGCGCTAGGCTTTGGGTTCGATTTCCGGCCGAGCCATCAGGGATTTTAATCTCCTGGGGTTAATTCCCATGGCTCGGGGACTGGGTATATGCGACATCTTCATCATCACTTCATCCTCATTACGACGCGCAGGTCGCCCACGGGCGTCGACTAGGAAGACCTGCACTCGGCCTCTCCGGAGGCCACACGATCATTGTTATTATAACTAGACATTTTGACATCGACAAGTGGG
This sequence comes from Meconema thalassinum, assembly GCA_946902985.2. Lineage (NCBI taxonomy): Eukaryota > Metazoa > Arthropoda > Insecta > Orthoptera > Tettigoniidae > Meconema > Meconema thalassinum. The sequence continues at coordinate 802,437,537 of OX336390.1, read as the reverse complement.
ACTGCCCCCGATCAGCCTTCAGGAATGATCTGAAAACACGAATTTTGCATTAAAGTCAGTTCTAGTAATCTTAGTGTACTGCATTGGAAATTCGCGAGGTGCGATTTCATACGTGCTCTGTCCTCGTCTGGGTGGTTTATGCGTTTGTCAGCGACAGGAACCTGTTATGTTTGGTTTGTCTTAATGTAAAATTGCTTTTTTTCTGCTCTCTGTATAACAGAAGGAACCATATGAAATGAAGCCAACATGTTTCTTGTATCCTACCAATCACAACCAGTGCCTAAAATATTTTTAGCCTACTTTCAATTTTTGCAAAAAATGAAAGTAGACTTATGAGATAAATACAGGGCGAAAAAAAGTGTGTCTGTCTGTGTGTGTGAGTCTGTGTGTGTGTGTGTCTGTGTGTGTGTGAGTGTGTGTACTCTGAATGTCTGTCCCCCTTATCAATTCAAACACGGTGAGCGCAAATTGAACGAAATTTGGTACAAAGGTAGAACTAGCAAAGGACACCTCAGTGTCATGTTTTATATCGCCGCCATCTTGCCGGAAACGTAATGGCGGCCACACAAATGTTCAAAGCTTAAAACAAATTACGACTAACCTAATCATCCGATCTCTACCAAATTTTGCAACAACATACCTTTATGAAGGGAGCATCCTTTGACAAATCTAATATGTCATTAGCCTAATAGTTCGCGGATGGCGGCCATCTTTGTGTCAAAATCGATTACCCCTATTAATTCGAACACGGTGAAACCGAATGGAATGAAATTTGGTACATTTGTAGCACTAGCAAAGCGCACCTCAGTGTCATGTTTTATATCACCGCCATCTTGACGGAAACGTAATGGCGGCCACACAAATGTTCAAAGCTTAAATCAAATTACGACTAACCTAATCATCCGATCTCTACCAAATTTTGCAACAACATACCTTTATGGAGGAAGCATCCGTTGACAAATCTAATAGGTCATTAGCCTAATAGTTTGCGGATGGCGGCCATCTTTGTGTCAAAATCGATTTCCCCTATTAATTCGAACACGGTGAAACCGAATGGAACGAAATTTGGTACAGAGGTAGCACTCGCAAAGGGTACCCCAGTGTCATGTTTTATATCGCCGCCATCTTGACGGAAACGTAATGGCGGCCACCCAAATGTTCAAAGCTTAAATCAAATTACGACTAACCTAATCATCCGATCTCTACCAATTTTTTCAACAACATACCTTTATGAAGGGAGCATCCTTTGACAAATCTAATAGGTCATTAGCCTAATAGTTTGCGGATGGCGGCCATCTTTGTGTCAAAATCGATTACCCCTATTAATTCGAACACGGGGAAACCGAATGGAATGAAATTTGGTACAGAGGTAGCACTAGCAAAGGGCACCTCAGTGTCATGTTTTATATCACCGCCATCTTGACGGAAACGTAATGGCGGCCACACAAATGTTCAAAGCTTAAATAAAATTACGACTAACCTAATCATCCGATCTCTACCAAATTTTGCAACAACATACCTTTATGGAGGAAGCATCCTTTGACAAATCTAATAGGTCATTAGCCTAATAGTTTGCGGATGGCGGCCATCTTTGTGTCAAAATCGATTACCCCTATTAATTCGAACACGGTGAAACCGAATGGAATGAAATTTGGTACAGAGGTAGCACTAGCAAAGGGCACCTCAGTGTCATGATTTATATCGCCGCCATTTGACGGAAACATAATGGCGGCCACACAAATATTCAAAGCTTAAATCAAATTACGATTAACCTAATCATCCGATCTCTACCAAATTTTGCATCAACATACCATTATGGAGGGAGCATCCTTTGACCAAACTAATAGGTCATTAGCCTAATATTTTGCGGATGGCGGCCATCTTTGTGTGAAAATCGATTCCCCCTATTAATTCGAACACGGTGAAACCGAATAGAACGAAATTTGGTACAGAGGTAGCACTAGAAAAGGCCACCTCAGTGTCATGTTTTATATCACCGCCATCTTGACGGAAACGTAATCGCGGCCACCCAAATGTTAAAGGCTAAAATGTAATTACGACCAACCTAATAATCTAGTCTCTACCAAATTTTGCAACAACAAATCTTTGTGTGGGACGCATATTCTGACCAAACTGCTAGATCATCAGCCCAATAGTTTGCAGATGGTGGGCAAGTATGTGTGCAAATCGATTCCCCCTATCAATTCAAACACGGTGAAACCGAATTGAACGAAATTTGGTACAGAGGTAGCACTGGCAAAAGGCACTTCAGTGTCATGTTTTATATCACCGCCATCTTGACGGAAACGGAATGACGGCCACTCAAATGTTAAAAGCTTAAATCAAATTTCGACCATCCTAATAATTTGATCTCTACCGGTTTTTGCAACAACATGCCTTTTTGTGGAAAGCATCTTATGACTGACTACAAGGTCATAAGCCCAATAGTTTGCAAATAGCGGCCATGTATGTGTGCAAATCCATTCCCCAGATCAATTCAAACACGGTGAAACCGAATTGAATGATTTTTTTTACAGAGGTAGCACTAGCAAAGGGCACCACATATTCATGTTTAATATCCCTATAGCACGTTGTATTTCAACAAGCTACTACAACCAACATTCAATTATACTCCTTGAAAAGGACAACGAGTTATAACAATACCCATGCATTTAGGGGAAAGTAGGCTATATGTTCTTTACTGAACATCTTGTTTTTATATAAAATGTGTAACTTATCCGAATATCAATTACGCTTGCTGAAACTGGTAGAATGCAGTAATTGCAATATGTATGCTAATACATGTCTTGCCTGTCAGTTTTCATTATTTGTCAGGAGTTGAAATATGGCCATAACTATAGAATGGACAGCGACAGACTATCTAACAGATTATTAAAGTAATCAACTCAAAGAAGATCAAAATGAACTGGCTAAAAGAAACTAAGGCTGACCACCAAGAAATAAATATCACATACGAAATCTAAGAAAATCGTGGAGTCTTTAGTATAACGGTACGCAAGTGCAAATTCATGGAGAAACCTAAAAAGAAAACTCGTAGGAGGTGATCCATAGAACGCAAGATGCAACTTAGTGCATATTGGGAGGATAAGAAGGCAAAAACCATCAGCCCAACTAACACGTTCAAACGCACACTTCGAATGGACATAACAAATAATAATAATAATAATAATAATAATAATAATAATAATAATAATAATAATAACAATAATAATAATAATAATAATAATAATAATAATAATATGAAATTAATTTTTCACCGCGTCGAATTCTTAATGTACCAATAAATCTACTGATTTGGCCTTTCAGGAAAAGCTCAGAAGAACTGTATTCACTGGCTGAACGATTCACCTCACTTGCACGGAAAATACGCATGAAATTCTACGGACATATAGCTCGAATGGAAAATTCCCGACTGACCAAGTAAATCTCCCTCGTAGTCAATGGAACCCGACAAACCAAAGTACGCTGGCTAGCAGACACCCAAAAGGATCTCACTGAAATCATCATTGACCCACTAACAACGACACGGACTGAATATAGACAGAAAGTAAATTCATATACGTTTCCACCCCGTAATTTGAAACTCAAAGCTGCATGGACACCAGAATGAAGATAGGCACATAGTGAAAGGATAAGGAAGTTTTTGGGAAGATACGAATAACAAGAAGACCAATGCTAAATAATGGTTCTATGTGCTCCTTAGAGGACCAAACGCTTAGGTATATAACTAGAGGACCCGTGCGAGAAATCTCGCATGTTCATAAACCTCACTTTCCCCAATTGGTTTTGCAAATCGAGCACTTCTTACAAAAATTGATATTTAAGAAATTAGAATGGAATTTGTCACTGATAATGTCATTTGTGTGCTGAGTGTGCTCTAACACTCACCAGTTATTCGATATTTATAAAATTATATGATTTGAGTACCGTTACTAATTCCATGATTTACTCTTTCTGAAATCCATGCAAAATGATAAAGGAAAGACCTCAGAATGTTCAAGTGACATGAAACTGGCGTCACAGTGACAAAAATGTGAAGTGGACAGCAATTATGGAGCGTATTTTCATACATCAACAGTATCTGCAAATCACACACTTCGTACATTATTTTAAAAATCATTTCATAAAGAAATTATTGATATTTATGGAATTAGAGTGCAATTCGTCACTGCTAATGTCAATTCTCTTTCATTTGAATGCTCATTTTGACGATCGGTCGCTTGTGAGTGCCGCAGGAGTGATCTATACTACAGAAATATTTTATATGATAATAATAATAATAATAATTTTATTTATTTGTTTATTATTTAATTATTGTATGGCTTTTAGTGCCAGGAGTGTCCGAGGACATGTTCGGCTGGCCTGAGTCAGTAGCTGCTTCCAGCGGACACCTTAAAGGGTGAGCTACAAGTTCCGTTCAATTTCAAGTAGTTCCAACTTTCGCCACCAGATATATTAATGAAACATAGAGGTGAACGTTGGAACTTTTGATAGAGCATTCTGACGAAATTTAACCTAACAATTTTGCTTTACACAAGTTTAGTCTGTGAAAGGATCTTTTACATGCCATAAATCTATGACATGGGACCGACGGCTTTACTTCCCCTCCGAAGGAAGGCATACTGAAGGATTTTAACGCTCTTAAAAAATCCGACAACTTCAGCCGGGTTTGAACCCGCTAACTTGGGCACAGATGTTCAGCATGCTACCGACTACGCCACCGAAGCCGCATAATAATAATAATAATAATAATAGTTGGTCTACAGGCTCTCAGAACTGTTGAACATAGACATCAGGGTGGCGGATTTTTTCACCCTCGTCGAATTCTTAATGTGCCAATACATCTACTGATTTGGCCTTTAAATGCCATCAGACTGAGTCGGGATTGAACCTACATATTTGAAACTTGAAGATCAAAGCTAAACCACAGGCAACTTAGTCTGACAAAAAATACGTTTCTGTTGGAACTGTTTAAAATAACGTTCAATCGTATTATATTTAGACAAAGTAGGGCCTTCGAGGTATCGAAGACGTCAGCATGCCGTATTTAGTTTGGTAACTTGGCGCTATGCCAAAGCTACTAAACTGTCGCTATCTTACAAAGTCGAAGCAATAGCATTCTTGATCTTAGCGATCTGAGTTTCAGTCGTATAGGAAGGATACTTAAAACTATGTCGATTGCCCGTATAATTCTACACCCCTCCAGGCATATGCCGGCAGAGATGGGCATCGTTTTTTTCTCAAGAAAGTGAATGTATCCCGTTCCATTACATTTCTTGGCTGAGGTGGTAACCAAACCCTGGCCTCAGGGGAGACATCCGACCCACGAGCAGGTACTCGCAACCATTCATCTAACAAACCCGCTACAGAAAAGTTTTGTGAATCCCTGTATGCCGTACTTGGTATCGGAACACAAAGCTATGAAGGTGAAAATTTGGGTGGAAGGGAGGAGATGATATAAAAAGAGTGACAAATGAATAAAACGGTCGAGAATTGTTGGGTCAGCAAAAATGTTGGGCACAGTGGCAGGCGGCTTGTGCATTGCCGCAGCGTGGGAATATACATGTGCACTCAGCGGGTCCACTTTACTGATGACATGTGAATATGAAGGGCCACTGAAAAGAGTAAATCCATTTTTTAAACTGTAAATGTTTCACCTTCGTGATATATAACTGAGTTATCGCATGGGTTATACCACTGATTATCCGGCCAGCAACAGCTCGTTAATGTTCTGAACAACGTGTCAAACTACTTTAGTCTATACATTTTTGAATTTCAGTGATCAGAGTACCGAAATGTTTCTGTCTCTTGTATGTTGATAGGGACTATAAACATAAGCTCACCTATGAGACTTTTAGTAATCTGATGAACACAAATCCAACATGGCGGTGGCACGAAATTTAAATATTTAAATGGAGTTTTCTCGTGAATTAATTACCCGAGCGCAGTGAAACATAGCACGGAAAATCTTCCTATATGCCTTAATATATTGGCATCTAATTTGATTCAATTGCTATGAGAACTAGAAAATGGCGTCTGTGCTAATTTTTTAAAAATCACATTCATATTTTTCGTGTCCAAAACAAGTGATAGAAATGTAGGTTGGCATAATGAGACATTATTATAATATTCATCTGCTGGCATATAATTATATAGCATATATCCACCGGCTGGCCTTTCTTCTTCGAATACAATGTTAATGGACATTCTTACCAGGAGATGATTAATGAGTGGTTGGTGCCACAATTGCAAGAAAAATTGCATTGAAGACACTGTTGTCTTAGAACAGGATGGAGCACCAGCACACTTCGTGATTCACGTGCGCAATTACCTGAATCCGACCGTTCCTGGCCAGTGGATTGGAAGAAGTTCTGCATCTTGACCAGCTCCCTTTGCCTGGCCTCCAAGAAGTCCCGATCTGACGACATCAGAGAATGCTCTCTGGGGTTTCATAAAGCGACTAGTAAGAAACACTCGATATCAAACAACCCAGGAATTACGAGCACCTGTAGAACACATCTTCACCCTCGTGACTCCGGAGTATCTCCGCAAAACATCTGCGAGAACATGGCGCAGAATTCAGCTGTGTTACGACAAGGATTGTGCTCATACCGATGTTTATGACTCTTAAGACTTCAAGGTAACTGTGTATAAGAAACATATAGAGGGGGGGGGGGGGGTGTACGCCCACTTCCGGACCACCCTGTATAAAGTAAACAAACATGACGTCCATACGATACATTTCACTGGTTCTCAATATATCTGAAGCTATTTGAGCAAATCAAAATGAAATTTTGTTTGGTGTTAGAAGACTGCTAAGTACGGGCATGTATGTGAATTTCCCTAACCCTATGAAACACATAAACATCATGGCGGCCAAGTGATTTCCAAATATTAAAATAACTTTTCTTGCTATCCAATCACCCGAGTGCAATGACATTAGGCGCAGCTAATATTTATTTAGAGCTTAGTGTCGAGTCATCTAATGATGTTAAATTGTTAGGATATCAAACATTCAAGATGCATCAGTTCAAAATTTTGAAACCTTAGTTTTATTACTCATATCTTATTAAGGCAATTGAAAAGATGATTCGTGTGACGGTCTATGATGACAATCATTATCTAATGGCACTAAATTCTGTGGCATACTTTTCGTAAATTATAGAAGTCCTGCATTTGACATTTTAATAAATAATGCCCTTGATTCGTTAAAGAAAGGTGCCATCTCGTGGGAGAGTCTTAATCACTGATATTGAAAGCTATTTATGATATCACTAGGAAAATCCTTCTAATAGGCAAGAGAGTTTCAGTGGAAAATATCAGCGGGATATATGAAAAGAGGCTACTTAGTTCTTCATGGAACTACGAGAGATTTTACCATATCAGATCAGAATTTTATTTTGGTTTTCAAATTAGATCTAGGCCTAGCTGTCAAAACAAAGACGGACTAATGTAGATAAATGAATATAATTTAAAAGCAATATTGAAAAAACTGAATTATATGAGTTAAGCGAAACTGCGGTTATTATGAAGATTTATTATTTTCCCGATACGAGATGCCGTTGCCCTTATTGTACAATGTGTAAACAGAACTTCAGATAAGAAAATGATGAATGCATCGTTTACCCATTAACTCCAGCGTTCAGACATGATAAACAAGGTTTAATCTCGTATCCTCGCTAAATGTCGTCAGCTTTCTAACTACCTTGTTTATTGGAATCTACTCCTAGCTTCATAACTATTACTGTAGGGAGTGAATAGGCTAAGGCAGTAATAATCGGCAGGAATTTTTTTTATTCATTTTTGTTTCTGACTCAGTCGGATTCCTTTTGCCGTAAAATGAAGAAAAATCAATGATAATTATAATGGTCCTGATTTGCTAATATTTTCTACGCTTTTTCTTTTAAGATTGTTTACACAAATTTTCTCCGGACGACCAAAACATGTAGCCTATATTTCCTGCCTAGGAATACAATGGGATTCCTTTTTACTAGAAAAGGCATGATAGAACAGTCGTGGGGCGTAAAATAATTGTACCTAAATATCTTTTAAATTAAGGGGAAGGGGAAGATGACCTTGATGTTACGCCCCGTAATACATTACTAACTATCTAACTAACTAAAATAAAGGGTACTATTTTTGTACTTTCGTGAAACAAAGATTCTTACGCTGTCTTGAACTACGAATGTAAGTTGAAAATACCTTTTAATATAAGCAGGCTCTTGCCAATGGGGCTTCCTTGGCTCCGAAAAACCTGTGTGATGACCATCTATATTATTAAAAATATTTATGAAAACTTAACCGAGTCCAACCGGCCATTCTATCCGGTCGATTTCCTTCATTCTTCTTTTAAATGAAAGGTATTCATGAGCAGATTTGTCATTAAGTATTACAAATCACTTAAATTCCGCCTTTCTCAAATTATTTGATTTTTCAACTTTTTCCAACATTTTCCAACTTTGAAGCAATCATATCATTGGTTCTAATTGAGTTACGAAGGTCGTTTTGGTCTAAGAACACTCAGTGAATCAAGCGCTGTCATTTGAGCTCTTAACTATTCAAATCGGCTGATTCTGAGAAAATGTATGAGTGGACATTCGATATTGCATCTTATTTTTTCATTTTCTTTATCATCGTAGCAATGGTATCTTTGGTTCTAGTAATGATTAAAAGAAAACTTTATTGGTCTTTCAGAGCAAACTTTGGGTAAAAATAGAAAAGCAAAACACCAGGTAGACACACAAATTTGTATTTTAAAGGCAAGAATAATTAATTACAGGAAATTCTTCTTGGCATTATTCCTTGTTTGTACGGGGTACATCTCGGTAAAACCCTTTACAGAAACGGAGTAATACCAAGCAGAATTGCCAAATTCGTACTGATAAAAAAAGATTACAAGTGATTATTTAGTTGCTTTAAGGATTACAAGGGTAGGATGCCTAGAAAGAAGACATGTTTCGTACGTCAAGCCAACATCATCAAATCTAGATAATCAATCCTATATGCAAGGACCAGCACAAACAAGCACTACAAAAATCCACAGCCCTCCACAGCGACCACTACGGCTGTGATGCTTTAGTAGTTGCTGTTGTTGATTCATTTAGGGGCTTTGTGACATCGTGGTTATGTATCCCCGTGTACTTGGGTGTTTGTTGAATTTGTCCTATAACCTGTGTCATTGTGATGTCTGCACTAGTGTGTCTATTAGTAATTGACGCAGGATTTGGATAGGAAGTGGCCGTGGTCTTAAGTGTGGCATATGCCTAGAGTAGAAGTGGGAAACCACGGAAAACCACTTCGAGGATGGCTGAGGTGGGAAACACACCCATCTCTTCTCAGTTTTGCCTCACGAGGCTGAGTGTGCCCCGTTCCATCCCTCAGACTGTAATTGAATTTATTGGCAGAGCCGGGAATCAAACCCGAATCTCCACGGCGACAGCCAAGAATGCTATCCACTACGTAGCGATGTGGACTGACGCTTTCCAGATAAGTTCCCAAAATATAACTGTAGACGCAATAATTAGCAATTGTGCACTGTGTGATGTGTTAACTTACTGTATATGGTTGTATTCAGATTTTGTAATTTGTTTTGTTCGCTGAAATATTAGCCACTGACTGAGTAGGAGCTGCTCAGTGTAACTAATTAACCTCCAATTCCAGGCGTGATGGCACAGTGTTCAAGATGATTGCCTCTCATCATGGCAACAAACAACAAACTAGCACTAATGAATCACTAAACAATCCCACATTGCCACCCACAATCAGCCTCCATTCACTGTATGTCGGACTTTCGAAGTTAGATCACATCCTGTGATTCGGATTCCACGTAAAAATAGGGGTCCCGTGTCTCATGATCGCGAGATTAACGGCCACGTGAAACTACAACCTACCTTCTTTACTTTTCCTTAGATCAAATTCACAAATAGATATCAGTTTGATGAATAAAAATTGCCTGAGGTAGCCTATCAGGGCCTGAAATGAGTTTGACCATGATAAGATTCAAACAGAGGATAGCGCAATATCTGGCCCACTTAAAATCGAATGCAGTTAAATAACTGTTCGCTTAAAAACGCACACGGAAGGGAAACATTGTGCCATGGAGGTAGATGTACTCATGGTAAGCGTCGTTTGATGGTCTTTGGATACATCAATATTTCACTACATTATGAATAACCCATATGAATGGCAACGCATCCCTATAGAAATGATTTATAAATGCTGATGGTATTCATTATGAAATATGAAAGAATGGCTCGGGTGAAGGGATTCAATGACAGTATTATTAATGAATGTGTGGCTGCATATGTGGTGAAATAATTAGCATGGATATCGCTAAACAGCAGCGTAGTGATATTTAATGTTTTACTGCCCACGAATAGCACAGCACACCACCTATTCTATATGAGAACTCCGTATTCCAAGATGATGATATACCGATTCACTGTGTAAGAATTATGATGATGATAATGGTGATGAGGATGTTGATGATGATGGTTTTAGGGGGCGAAACAGCGACGTCAGAGTGCTTCCGCGGTGGACAAGTGATTAAGTGTCTCCATTTTGATAAGAATACCATGGGTTCACTTCTTGGCCGCAGAAATCAGATGTTCATAGTACAGCAAAAATTTTTCAGCATGCCTTCTTTCGGAGGGGAAGAAAACTTTTATGGCATGTAAAAGAACCTACCACTGCAATTGGTGGTGTGTAGCAAAATTTGTCGGTTATATTTCTTTAGTTAGGAAACGCTCTATCAAGTTCCAAAGTTCGCCGCTAGTGTTAGTGACAGTAGCATCTGGTAGCCAAACTTGGAACTACTTGAAATTGAACTTGTCGGAATCCTTTGGACGTTCAATTAAAAATGCCCAGCTTATGGCCATTGGCTGCGTTTCATATATCAAAAATCCACGACAATCCGAGACACAATATTTGCTCGTAAGAGATGTCTAGTAACATATTTCGTGATAAAAAATAAATTAAAACAAGTAGTTCCGTGAAGAACTATACAGCCTATTTTCATATATCCCACTCATGTTAATTGCCTCTATCAACATACAAAATTTCAGTTTAATTGCTGTAACAGATTCGTAGATATTGAGAACCGTCTAAATATTTCAGATGGTTGCCAGGTTGGATTTTTATTTTTGTACTATTACATTAAGATTATTGTGTACGAGTGGTATTCAAACTTCAATCGCATGATTAGAACACAAGAAGTAAAAACGAGATTTTAAAATTTCGCACAGCTGCCATCTTGTGATTATGCAAACAATTGAAATAAATTAGATGTCAGTGGATTAACATTTGTATAAGCATTTAACGTGCAACGTTTCACTGCACTCGGGTAGTTAATTCGCGAGAAACGTCCATTTAAATATTGATACTTTGCGTCGCCGCCATGTTGGATTTGTGCTCACCAGTTTACTGAAAGTCCTATAGGTGAACTTATGTTCGTAGCCTCTATGAACACAAAAAAATGTCAGTTTAATTGCTGTAAAAGATTCATAGATATTGAGAACCGTCTAAATATTTCAGATGCTCGCCATTTTGGATTGTTATATGTATAGGCCATAGAGTTATGCACCATTCAAGGACAATTATTGCCTAGGTTCATTATTCAAACTTTCACTTCGATCGCATGATTACGTCACAGGAAATAAAAACTTAATTTTAAAATTTCACGCAGCCGCCATCTTGAGGTTATGTAAACAATTGGACTAAATTTGATGCCAGTGCATTACAATATGTAAAATCATTTACTGTACCACATTTCACTGCGCTCAGAGAGTTAAATCACGAGAAAAGTCTATTAAAATGTTTCAAACTCGCTTGGCCGCCATGTTCGTTTTGTATTTTACAGGTTTATGAATGTTACATAGATAAACTTGTATCAGTACCCTTTATCACCATACAAAATTTCAGGGTGATATCTGTAATAGTTTCGGAGATATAGAATGTCAGTGAAATATTTCGCAAAGCCGCCATTTTGAGGTTATGTAAACAATTGAACAAAATTAGACTCCAGTGCATTACAATTTGTATAAACATTTTCTGTACCTAGTTTCATTACGTTTTGTTAGTTAAATCGCTAGAAAAGTCTATTTAAATGTCTCAACTTCGCTTAGCCACCATGTTGGTTTTGTAGTCACCAGGTTTTTGAAAGTCTCATAGGTGAACTTCTAGTAGCGCCCTTTATCATCGTACACAATTTCAGGGCGATATCGGTAATAGTTTCGGAGATACTGAATGCTGGTGAAATATTTCGCACAGCCGCCATGTTGGATTGGTGAGACACAATTAAAATTTGAAGGGCACGGTCGGGGTTGACCCGAATAGTGCTATGATCTTACCGAGTTTCATTGTAATTGCTCCAGCCGTTTAGAAGTTGTTAGGGGGACACACACACACACGGACAAAAGGTGAGCTCATAAGCCTTTTTTTTTTCATGAAATGAAAATAGGCTAAAATTAAGAACGGGGCTGGCTGTGTGGCTCAGCGGTAACGTTCTCGCTTGCTGGGCTCAAGGTAGCAGTATCGAATGCTGGCGCAACAGTTGGCATTTGAGGGTGAGCAAATGCGAGGGAGCCGTGTCAGTGGATTTACTGGCACGTTAAAGATCCCCTTCGGGGAAACATTCCGGCACTCCGGCGTCTCTAAAAGCCGCAGTTGTTAAAAGGGACGTAAAACCAATAACATTATTATTAAAGAAAGGAATAATTGATTTAAGCTGCTAGCCAGTGCAAGCGGAATATCAAAATTGGCGTAGGCTCTACAACGTCTAAAGGCATCGAACTGAACCCATTATTACAATACATTATGCGAACCGGCCAAAACTAGGGTCCACGCAAATATCATTTCATTTCCTTCTCATAGTTCTTTCTTGCTTTCTATTCCTCCACACTTCATTCTTTCAGAGTGTTGCACATTTCTCTCTGCTGTCCATCTTCCTCCCCTGCGTTCTCTATTTTCTTTATGTTCGAAAGTATTTCCCTGAATTGTGTTTTGTCTCGACAGTCCTCATCTGTAATTCCTAGCCTCCGGAGTTCTTCCCTCATCTGCTTGGCTCTTCAGATTATATATTTTATCAAAAAATTGTTTATTTATTCTTGTTGGATCCATTCTAACCATATTTCCATAGGAACGTAAACGTCTTTTCCTAATTGTTGTTTTCAGGTCATCCACCATTTATTATTATTATTATTATTATTATTATTATTATTATTATTATGTCCGGCCCCGTGGCTAAATGGTTAGCGCGCTAGGCTTTGGCCCAAATTGCCCCAGGTTCGATTCCCAACCGAGCCTTCAGGGATTTTAATCTCCCGGGGTTAATTCCCGTGGCTCGGGGACTGGGTGTATGTGTCGTCTTCATCATCACCTCATCCTCATTACGACGCGCAGGTCGCCCACGGGCGTCATCTAGAAAGACCTGCACACGGCATCTCCGGAGGCCACACGATCATTATTATTATTATTGTTATTGTTATTGTTGTTATTTTAACAAAGTAATACCCAACTATGAATAGCGATTAAACTTATCTAACAGATAATAATGAATTCGCTTTCCTATCTTCTCAAAATCCTTTCATATTCTCATAGTGTAGAAGCTAGCTTTCTTGGCTGTTACCGTGGAGGTTCGGGCACGATTCTCGGATCTGCCAAGAAATTATAATTCCGATGTGAGGGCTGGAACGGGGTTCACTCAGCCTCGTGAGGAAAAACTGAGAAGTGGAGGGATCGATTCCCACCTCAACCATTCTGCAAGTGGTTTCCCGTTGTTTCCCCACTTTTACTCTAGGCAAATACTGGGATGGTTTCTAACTTAAGGCCACCGCCACCTTCTTCCAATTCCTATACCCAATTGACAAATTCACGCACTATTACAGCCATCACAATAACGCAGGCTATCATATAAATTACACACATCCAAATACACAGAGCTATGTGACCACGATGTCGCAGACCCTAAAATAGGCAACAACAATCTCTCATTATGGTTTTTCTCCCTTTCTTCTGTCCATCGCATCTGGAGATATCCATCAAACTGGATTTATTCAGTGTCCCATAAATTGTCACCTTTTACGTTGACTTATGGAAGGTCACTTTGAATTTCGTCTATCCAGTTGTTCTTGACATTTAGTAAGGAGTCATGATTAATTATTATTATTAATATTAATTATTAACAACTTTATTGTATTATTTCAGCAATTATAGACTATTGCATTGCGGGAATTTCTTGTTTTACAGTTTATTGGCGATTAATTGTTGGTAACAAGTTTATAACAATTTAAAGTACGCGGGTTCAAATCCGGCCGAAGTCGTCAGATTTTCTAAGAGCGTTAAAAATTCCTCAGTATGCCTTCCTTCAGAGGGGCAGTAAAGCCGGCGGTCCCGTGTCATGGATGTATGGCATGTTAATCAACCTTCCACTAATTACACCTGTGTGAAGCTACAGTAAATCGTATAGGTTCAGAATGTAAAAAACGCTCTTAGGTTCCTACGTTCGTTGCCAAGAGCCGACTGCGGTGGTGTATGGTAACTAAGTTCTGAACTAGTAGTCGTTGACGGTGGCGTTTGGCGGCAAAAGTAGAAACTATTTGAAAAATTCAAAAGTCTCCAGTCACTTGCATTTAAAAAACAGATAACACACACTAATACAGTCATCACAGTTAACACTGGTTATCAGACAAATTCTACACACACCCAAAGTACACGAGGCTACTTGACGGCGTTGTCGCAGCCCCTAAACTTAAGAACCAACCAACGTGCTAATCTTTAATTGGAATAAAGGAAGAAAATATATAGTAAAATAAAGGGTTTTGGTTCTACCAAACAGAAATCACCAGAAGTGCATTCTGGGAAGTATACGGTATAATTAATTGTATTCTTGGAGCATTATTTACGACGACATGAAAGCGCTCCGAGCATGTTCAACTAGGACATATTGTAGTACAGTACATGAAGCTTTAGCCTGGAGATAATTTATTGGTGCTGTTCGGACTATAGTTTATTATCATGGACACGTAGTCACTCACACCATGTAGTTTCTGTTTCTGACAAAGATTTGCATTTACATAATATACATTAATGATCTCTCAGTCCATTTAACTTATTACTTCATAACTAGGTCTTGTGAAAAAAGTTGATACATCAATCAAGAAAACTTCCGTGTAAAAACACACATTTTGCGAGTGATCCTCAGCAGATGTGACTGCTCCAAGGAAAACTATGTCCTAAATCTATTTATATCATTACTAGCGGACCCATACGAGACATCTCGCATGTTCATAAACCACACTTTCCCCAATAGGTTCATAATGAGAGACTTAAGGAGAAAGGTTGTTATGTTTCTATTTCAACCAAATTATTATAGTACACTTTCTACATTTTAGTTACAATTCCAAGTTCTACGTTCCCTAACTTAAGAACGCAATCACTGAGAATTGGATCATCAAAACACTCACCGGTTATTCGATATTTAAGAAATGATACGATTTGAGTACTCATTTCTTTGATTTCAAGTCAACCCCTGGCACTATCCAGCCCATGACGGGCTAAGGCCGACCAAGCGACCGCTGCCCAGCCATTTGGCCTGCAGATATTGGGGTGACGCGTGATCAGCGCGTCGGGTCCCCTCGGCCGTTAATCTTGGTATTCGTGATCGGGGCGCTGTCTCACTGTCAGACAGCTACTCAATTGTCCTCACGAGGCTGAGTACACCCCGTTCCAACCCTCACGTCAGTTTTAAAATCCCTGACGGAGCCGGGGATCGAACCCGGGGCCTCCGGGTGAGAGGCAGGCGCGCTACCCCAACACCACGGGGCCGGCATTTCTTTGATTTACTGTTTCTGAAATCCATGCAAAATGATAAAGGAATGTTAAAATGAAATGAAACAGGTGTCACAGCGGCCAAAATGTGAAGTGGACAGCAATTATGGAGCGTATTTTCCTACAGCAACAGTCTCTGAAAAACGCACTATTCGTAAATGTTTTTAAAAGTCTTTTTTTTATTTATTTTTTATTTTTGAATTTATAGATATTTATGGAATTAGAATACAAAAAAAAAGCCTCCGTGGCTTAGGCGGCAGCACGCCGGCCTCTCACCTCTGGGTCCGTGGTTCAAATCCCGGTCACTCCATGTGAGATCTGTGCAGGACAAAACTGAGGCAGACAGGTTTTTCTCCGGGTACTCCGGTTTTCCCTGTCAAAATTTCATTCCAGCAACACTCTCCACTATCATTTCATTTCATCTGTCATTCATTTAATCATTGCCCCAGAGGAGTGCGTCAGGCCTCGGCAGCCGGCACAGTTCATATCCTTGCCGCTAGATGGGGGCTTCATTCATTCCAATCCTGACCAGGTCGGAGACTAGAAGCAGGCTGTGAATTTTCATTTTCATGGGATTAGAATGCAATCACTGCTAATGTCTATTCTCTTTTATTTGAATGCTCATTTGCCACAATCGGTCGCTTGTGAGCGCCGCAAGAGGGATCTATACTAGTGAAATAATATATATGATAATTAATATTTTTTTAGCCTATTTTCATTTTATGAAAAAATAGGCTTATGAGGTCACCTTTTGTCCGTGTGTGTGTGCGTGTTTGTGTGTGTGTGAGAGAGGTGTGTGTTTGTCCCCTAATAACTTCTAAACGGCTAGAGCGATTACAATGAAACTCGGTAAGATTATAGCACTATTCTGGCCTACCCCGACCGTGCCCTTCAAAGTTTATTGTGTCTCACCAATCCAACATGGCGGCTGTGCGAAATATTTCACCAGCATTCAGTATCTCCGAAACTATTACCGATATCGCCCTGAAATTGTGTACGGTGATAAAGGGCAGTACTAGAAGTTCACATATGAGACTTTCAAAAACCTGGTGACTACAAAACAAACATGGCGGCCAAGCGAAGTTGTGATATTTAAATAGACTTTTCTGGCGATTTGACTATCCAAACGTAATGAAACTTGGTACAGCAAATATATAAACACATTGTAATGCACTGAAGTCTAATTTAGTCCAATTGTTTACATAACCTCAATAGGCGCCTGTGCGAAATATTTCACTGAAATTCTATATCTCTGAAACTATTACAAATATCACCCTGAAATTTTGTACGGTGATAAAAGGGTACTGATATAAGTTTATCTATGTAACTTTCATAAATCTGCAAAGTACAAAACGAACATGGCGGCCAAGCGAAATTGAAACATTTGAATAGACTTTTCTCGTGATTTAACTCTCGGAGCGCAGTGAAATGTGGTGCAGTAAATGATTTTACATATTGTAATGCACTGGTATCTAATTTAGTTCAATTGTTTACATAACCTCAAGATGGCGGCTGTGCGAAATTTTAAATTAAATTTTTATTTCTTGTGTCGTAATCATGCGATCGAAATGAAAGTATGAATAATGAACCTAGGCAATAATTGTCCTTGAATGGTACATAACTCTATGGCCTATACATATAACAATCCAAAATGGCGAGCATCTGAAATATTTAGACGGTTCTCAATATCTACGAATCTATCACAACCTTCAAACTGAAATTTTGTATGTTGATAGAGGCAATTAACATGAGTAGGATATATGAAAATAGGCTGTATAGTTCTTCACGGAACTACTTGTTTTTCTCTCTTTACAACGCTATGCCCAACTAAGGAGTGCGATTGATCGTATTTTCCAGATTAATTTGAATTTGATTTCTTCTCTTTCCAAAATCTCTCCATTCTCTCTCTATTATTCATCCCCCTTTCTGCTGCCCATGCATTTGTGGCTATCGTTCAGGAGTTTGCAGTAAAATTATGTTTGTTAACCAACGTTCTGTACATAGGCCTGTCACGTAAATTTTTTGTCGGTTACGTTGATTTCTTGAATGTAATTTTCATTTTTTTTATCCAGTTATTTTTGACTATTAATGAGGAGGCAAAAGTAAATATCCTTTTTGTAAGTCTTTTACTGCCCATTCCGTTTCATCCATATTCCCTCTACGCAGACTGGACCAAAGATTTTCCTCGATATTTTCCTTTCTTGCTTCTCTATGTATTTTATAAGAGATCTGCCTCCAATGAGCAAGGTTTCCGAGGCGTATAATGCTTCAGGTTCGATGACTGTGTTATAATGTCTTAATTTAGCATTCCAGGATATTGATTTTTTGTTATATCTGTTCCAGGTAATTCTATAGGCCTTCTGTAATTTCGAAAATCTATCGTTGTTATTGTTATTATTACTATGGTAAAATATTTGTTTCCTTTTGTTCTGCCCTGAGTCCTTTGTTTCATTTAGACTTAGCAGAGTGTGCACAAGAAGTAGCCTATTATTTACGCCGAACAGACACCATTACTCATCTTGTTCATAATGCGGTCCCGGGAGAGCGAATATCCATACTGCATACCTTAGCACGCGCCTGATGAATGATGGACATCTCTCACTGCCAATAGCAAGCGTGGGCTGGAAGGGCGATCGGCTCACATTTGTTTCATCAGAAGAGTAATCGATATGAACCAGGAAGATGATCTCTGGAATTAATTATCAAAGGGAGTTTGTTGAGGATATTCATTAATTTGAAGTGTATGTCATCAGGTCCATAATGAAGTACTTCCTGAAACTGCTGCTGAGTGTATGACGTGTACGTATTATCCTCGTCTCTACGGGGTCGAGGGTGAGGTGAGACGTGATTCCTTTTGGTTGATCGTCAGTGATGGGAAGTAATTGAGTAACGAAATGGATTACAGTAAAGTTGGCTTTGATGGACGTATTTATTTGTAATCGTTACATTTCAGGGGGAAGTCCGTGTAATGTGGACTGATATTATTTTTGGTATTTGCAAGTTTGGCCACCACTTGCCTCAGGCAATCTCAGCAAGAGGGTCCCCTTCTATAGAGCGTCTCAACCTTAAAAGACAGTATGGAATTAAATGTAGTAGCTGCCTCTCACTCGCACTCCTATGTCCTGCAATTAGCTTCGTCCTCTTCCACCGCGGCGATGTTGCCATTTCCCAATAATTGAAAGTGACAAATCTAAGAAACTGTTTGCGTGGACTTATAGAGAATTTTTTGCTCTTTATGATGATGTAAAAATAAAAGCCATAAATAATTAACACATGGCCCAATTTTCACAATTACGATATTTTAGCGCGAATCTATATTTTTGCAGATATAAAACTTATCACGCCATAGATAATGAACTAATGATCGCAACAGATCAATAATTTATTTTTAGATTGCCTGATGTTGGTAGAAGATACTCTATTTCTCAGGGCAGTAATTATTTTCATAGTAAGAAAGTTATGATTTTTTTTCTTAAATGTTACTTGAAAAATCCGTGATGGTATCACAGGAAAGTCACGTAGCGACAAACTTTTTTGCTATTGACTTTACGTTGGTGACTAAGCGAGAATAAATGTTCATTAATATGTGAAAAAGTTTTTTAAACAAACCCGAGCTCGATATCAGATAGCATTCATAAGTTATCGCACTTACTCCTCCCGCCCAGCGCTGACGCTGCGTAAGTTTGGTTACTCAGGCGCCAGTATCTTCCCGACTGATGGTGTGATGGTGTGAAATTAAACTGTGAAATGAAGTGGTCCTTGAGTTCTTTATAAATTGTCCGCCTCGTTGCATACCGTAGTGGCTAGCATTCCTGGCTGTCACCGTGCTGTCACCGTGGAGGCCCAGGTTTGAATCGCGGCTCCACCAAGAAATTTAATTCTGGTCTGAGGGCTGGAACGGGGTGTACTCAACTTCATGAGACAAAACTGAGAAGAGGCAGGTTCGATTCCTACCTCAGCCATCCTCTAAGTGGTTTCCGTGGTTTGCCTTTGTTCATCCCGGGAATAACATATTATAATATTATCATTTTCATGAATAATTGAAAAATATAAATTGTTATAATGTGTGCATTAAACTCGCGCTCTGAGGTTCGGCGTATCATATCTAAATATTGTAGCGTTGTTCGCTGCAAGGTATGAGCTACAGTTATATACAACAAAGAAATATTTAGGAAATTTCCCGAGTTTTGCGTAAAAGCACGCCTGCATACGAGTTATATTACATCATGTGCCCGCCCTTGCAGATCTTTGTATATGCAGTAGATCTGACATCAGCGCACCCCATTTAATGCGTACTGTCTTTTAAGGTAGAGACGCACTATAGCCTAGTCAAATTAGGATCTATTGCTGCTTTGAATCACGTAGTTCTAAAAGTTTCAGTAATATGCAGAAGGAGGAGGTCCCCTGAACAACGCCTAATAAAGTCCCATCGATTTCAGCCGCGGGAGTTGGAGGGGAGGGGGGGGGGGGCGGGGTAGGCTTTAAATTCCCTTTTTTTTAGTGTTGGCACATAACATTAAAGCGGTGCGTCGCACATCAAATTGTTTACTTTTCAAATTTAAAGCTTATTTAATTACCTACAAAAAGGTATATTCATATTTATCTCTATGTTTTACTGTCTCCAAGATATAGAAACTTTGCAGAACAATTTGTAGCGCCCCACGCTATGCTTTAAATTTGGAATCTGAAATTTGCAATATCACAGTCATTTAGCCCCATGTACTTGGATATGGGTGGAATCTCTCTGATAACTTGCGCCATTGTGATCACTGTAGTAATAGGCCTATGAGTGTATTTGTAATTAGGACTAGGATTAGGATAGGAGCCTCCGTGGCCTTAACTTAGGTACCATCCCGGCCATTGCTTGGAATAGAAATGGGCAATCATGGACAATCACTTATAGGATGGTCCAGGAGAAAGTCGAATCTACCTATTCTCAGATCTGTCTCACGAGGCTGAGTGTAACTCATTCCAGGCCTCACACTCGATGGAATATCATGACAAGGCTGGGAATCGAACCCGTACCTCTGGGGTGACAGCCAAGAATGGTAGTCACTACGCCACGAGGTGGGACTCTGTGTTATGATATGTATCTATCAGTATACTTTGCATGTGCATACAGTGTCATTCTATGGCATATGCTTGATTAATTTTCTATTCGTGTTTAAGTATTACTAGCAGAAGTACCCGTTCTTCGAACGGTGTTCGGTGTTAACACCAGACATTATAATAATAATAATAATAATGTTATTGGTGTTACGTCCCTTTTAAGTTCTGTTGCTTTTAGAGACGCACCAGACATTATCAATTGAGCTACTGTTGCAATGGTTAGCGGCTTGTCATTCATTCATAAGTTTATCAAAACGAAGTTAGTTTTCTGGGAATATCACACACACTGTTAATTTAAGGGCCTTATAATGTGGTTTTCGGAGACCCTTTATTGACTCGCGAATTTTGTGTCTCACATTGAGAAGTGCAACATATGCTTTGGTCGTCCTTCTAGGATAATTTTTATATTTCGCCTATTTAGCATGTATTTTGAGAAGTTTTTCCCTATATCCACCCTTCTACTGTATGAAATGAACGGTGAAGAGTTTTATAAATGATTGGTGTATTGACTCATGTTTACCATACCTAATTTTACGATGCACCAAGCATCCGAACATGAGTTATAGGCGTACATAAGGAAACACAGAAAGACAGACAGACAGACAGACAATACTATTGTCTACAACATATCACCCAGAAATCCAAATATGGGTATATCTACCACACAGTATCAAAGAAAATCATCCTTACGATGAACCCGTATGTCGACAAAAAAAAAAGATTAGTTGAAATGTTCTCTCAAACTAAATTCACCTGACGTGTACTTCCTGACATGAAATAGAATTGAAAGCCTTGCAGATGAAACGCAATACACGTCACATAAAAACTGACCCTCTACGTTGTGTTGGGTCCCCTTACACAGGAAGACCTTTCATAAATTATAAAAGCTTGTGGTGCATGAAAATTCAGGTTCTTTAGTCTCAAATGGCCCAAATTCCTAAAAGCCGCAAAAAATGCTGATTCAATTCAGGAATTTTTGAAAATAATGTTGTTGTTTGGAGATATAATAGACCTTCTGCACTATATGTCGCACGTGAAAATTGCATGAAAAAATCCTAGGTTACCCCTTGACCCCCTTAATTGCATTGATGAATTATACAGTCTACGTTGGTTCCGTGATAAGCTTATATTTGCAAAATTTCACAGAAATGTAATAAATGTAATAATATGCTTCTTACTGAAATAGATGGAAAGTTGGATGCCACCCTTTGAGATAATGTTGTCATGGTTACCGATTTGCATTCCTTCATTAGTTTGTTAAATTAAATTTAATTAGTTTTTGGGAATGTTTCAGAAACTGTTGGTTTTAGAGCCTTATAATGTAGTTTTCGAGGACCCTCGAGTTTTATTTCTGGCACCGAGGGGCTTTGTCTCGTCGTTGTACGCCATAATATAATACTAATAATAATAATAATATAACATAGGGATAGGGATATAATAGACCTGCCATACCACACCCGCAGATGTAAATCGCGTGAAAAAAATCTAGACTACCCCTTGACCCCCTTAAGCGCATTTTACGTATTGATGAAATTTACAGCTTAATTTGGTTCCATAATAACCATCTAACCGTTTGCAAACTTTCACACTAATGTAATTAATGGAATTGTATTGCGTCTTACAGCAATAGATGGATCTCTGAGAATCTGTTGCCATGGTTATCGGCTTGCATTCGTTCATAGTTTATTAAATTAAATTAGTTTTCTGGGAATATGTCAAAAACGGTTGGACGTAGGACCTTAAAATGTGCTTTTAGGCCCCCCGAGTTTTGTCTCTCACATTGAGGGGCTGAAAATGAGCTTTGTCTCGTCCTTCTACTCCTATTTCAACATGTATTTTAAGGGGGTATGCCCCCTTTTATGAGAGCTATAGAGAAGACTTACATCAATGATTAGTGTCGTGCCTCTGATGGATATCTGTACCAAATTTTACGTTGATACACCCAGCCGTTCTCGAGTTATAAGGGAACAAAGTTGTCCACAGACAATCAAGCAGACAGACAGACCAAAACATTATTTTCGTGCGCATATATCATAAAACAGTCTGAAACGTGTAAATAACTCAAATTTCCGTAGAAATTCAGAAAAAAAGACAAATTTTCTTTTTTATATATGTAGAGATATACTGCACCGCTCGATGTGACCGTGTTTTATTGCACAAATTTAGGTTTTACTCGCTAACCGTCGGAGATACACGAAAAGTGATAAGAACCTTTTGGATAGAAAATTAAATGCTAAAGCTCTTGTATACCATCAAAAGTTTGCTATTTCTTAGCGTTCTCTTTTTATTTGAAATGGAAATATGAAATTTTGAAACCAAAGGGTGTAGTGACGTCACAAAAGTAGGTTTTACTCGCTAACCGTTGGAGATACACGAAAAGTGATAAGGACCTTTCGGATAGAAAATTAAATTTTGAAGCTCATACGTGCCATCAAAAGTTTGCTATTTCCTACCGTTCTCTTTTTATTTGATATGGAAGTATGAAATTTTGAAACCAAAGGGTCTAATGACGTCACTAAAATAGTCGCCATTTTTTAATAGTGCAAAATTTCGAAATCAAAAGTATCCTATATGTAAACCTGGTAAATCAGCTACATCCATGCAAAATTTGATTTATATCGGACCAGTGGTTCTTGAGTTATTGAGTAACAGACAGACAGACAGACAGACAGAAAGACAGACACACACCATCTCATTTTTATATATTAGTATGATGACGGGATCTTAATTTTTAGGTGGAATCCGAACCACGAGACGTGTTATTTTACTTCGAAATGTTGAATAAAAATAAACATGAGTTTAAAATCAAAAACGTATTCGTCATTCAAGCCAAAATGAATTTAACAGCAAAGAATCCCTTCTGATTTCAAAGAATATAAATCTATTGATTTTTTTTATTTAGTCAATTTACCCTCTAGGTTGGTGGTTCCCACGGACTCAGCGAGGGAACTCACCACTACCGCCTCTTGGGCAGTGTCCTGGAGCTTGGAACATCTGGTCAGGATGGATACAACTGGGGAGGTGTGATCAGCACTTCGCCCAGGTGACCTCACCTGCAAAGCGAACAGGGGCCTCATGAGGGATGGGAATGGAAGATTGGGATGGATAGGATAGGAATAGGAAAGGAGGCGGCCGTGGCCTTACACTAGGTACCATCCCGGCATTTGCCCGAAGACGAAGTGGGAAACCGCGGAAAACCACTTCGAGGATGGCTGAGGGGGAATCGAACCCCCTCTACTCCAGGGGCGGATTTAGGGGGGGGGCTGGGGGGGCGACCGCCCCCCCCCCCCTGACTTCAGATAAGGCGGAGAAAAGGGGAGAAAGAGGAGAGAAGAGAAAGAAAGAAAAAAAAAAGAAAAAAAGAGAAAAAGGAAGGGAAAGAAAAGAGAAAAGAAAATAGCCGATCCGTGGCGAGTCGAGCCTGCGCCTGTACTGACAAGTCTGCGCTGGAACCAAGCCGAGCCGAGCTTCGCTTTCGAAGTGTCCAAGCGTTTGGTGGTCAGTCTCAGTCAACAGTCAGTGCGCGGTGCGCGTTCTTATGATAGTGTTGGCAAGTGCGTTCGCTGATATTTTTGTGCGGATTCGCGAAGGCATTAGAACCATTATGGTTAGTGAGGTAGTCGTGGTGTGCTGTGTTGTGATTTTTTGTAGACGGAAATACCCGAACCCCCTTTATCGTCCCTCCCACCTGAAGGAGTAAACCAAAGCTCAAAACATAGAATCGTTCAAACTCACTATGTTGCAAAATGTCTTTTACATTTTAACCCGTGCAGAATTTGCAACCATAAATGTACAGAACGTGCGTTATTCACTCCTTATTGAATAGAATGTATGTATAAAATTTAAATTATTAAGTGACTAAGTATATAAGTGTGAGCATTCGCGCGTTTTTTTTAATGTATTTTATTCGCTCGTAGGTTTTGTGTGTCCTGTGCGTCTGAAAGGACGGAAAATATAGTGCTTTCCGTTTATTACACATGAAACACATGAAATGAGGTAATTTCAGAACACCTCCAGACGCACAGTGAGAAGAAGAAGTTAACAACAAACGTATTCGACAATGACGCTTGACATTATAAGATATGAGTTAGGGTATAATATCGAGTAAAATATTAATAGAATGAGGAGTTACTGGTGCCAGCTTGTGGAGCAGTGAAATGAAGCAACCTATATTTGGTTTCTCTATTCCTAAGTAGGCTACACACAAACCTGAGCACAATGTGATGGGGTACGCGGAATAAATATAATTGACCGACGCTAAATTACATTACAAACCTATCAACGTAAATGTAAACTCAACTTCCTGCACGAATATTATGATATTGGCGGAAAGAGGATGCTGTGAGTTTCTGAAAACACAAGACAATAGTTCGCCTCGCGTTACAAGTAACCCACTTCAAATGAAAATCATCCAAAGTCCTTCATAGAAGTCCAATTATTTTGTCTTGAAATACTTATACTTATCCTAGTGAAGTACTAGTTTAATTTTAATCGGCAATTAAAAAAGAATTAAGAAGGACAAAGTTGAGGTTCCGGTTTAAAAATCTTAGACTAACTAAAATTCGCGAGATAGAGGAATACCTCTTACGGACTGATCAAAAATAAAATGCAAAACCGCTTTAGACACGAAAATGCCTCGGTCCCTTGATTAGTATCTAGATTGGGTTTTACGGAGGGCCTATCTGAAATACTTTTGTGATCAAAGAAGCGCCTTTTTAGCATTGCCTGCATTTTTATTTTAACCCACCATTCGGTTTCTGTTTTAACTTGGCTACGTGCAATGTTTTCTTTGTACGATACAGACATTGACGTTGACATTTGACAAGCGAATTTTTCAAAAGATAAATTTCATTAGAGCAGTAGTAATTTATCTTTTTTGTTTGATTCCTTTCAGGCTAAGCGCGAAAGTGGGGGAAGGAAAAGGAATAGCGACCGCTGTGGAGATTTGAGAAATTATTTCGGTGCCCCTAAAAAAGTGGTACAAATCCCTGAGCACCCATCCCCGTCCCGTCCCGAAGTTGACTCTGAGGGTGCTTGCAGTTCCGATCATCGTGGTGATGGTGATGACAGAGGAAATGACTGTGAAAACGGAGGCGCTAGTAATGATGCTGAGGGTTGCAGAGCTGGACTGGGTACCGGTAGTAATTGCGGCGTCGACGGTGGTGCTGAAATTGTTGGTGGCAATGTTGGGCTCGGCGGCGACGTACGCGCTGGAAACGTCGCTGACGGCAGAGGGCTCGGTGACGGCGGAGATGCTGGAGTCGGCGATGGTGGTGGCAATAACAAGAGCAAGCAACCTATGCCCGGACCCTCACATTCACTTCCAGCGGAGCAGCTGATTTCACGTCCGTCAAAGGATTCCTGTCGAGATGCTGCTGCCTGTGACAATCTTGGAAACGACGTCGGCTTGTATATAGGTTCAGGAGAAAACAGGCCTGATGACGGAACACTTTCTACCCTTTTGACGAGTCACTGGCAACCAAACGCGAGTTATTGTTTCCCTTTCTCCGTTCACACCAAGGGCGGAAGCGAAGAGAAGCGACACCTTCACCTGCAGCACTTACAGAAGTTTCCCTGGGTCGTTCTCTCTCCATCACGTAGAGGACTCTTCTGTTTGTTCTGCCCTTTTTTTGCGAAGTCTACCGGTGGCCAAGGAAGAACGATTCTGTTGAAGACCCTGGTCAAGGAACCTCTGATGAAGTTCGCCAAGCTCCTTGGGAAAGACGGTGACCTACAGAAGCATGAGGCGACGAAGTACCACGAAGAAGCTGCCTTGTGTGCTGAAGACTTTTTGCGCAAGCAAAGAAATCCGCAAGAGCAGCTTCCCAACCAAATGGATAGCTTCCGCCTGGTAAAGATCCAAGAAAACAGAGCAAGACTTGCTCTCATCTTGATGAACATCGAGTTTCTAGGCCGACAAAATATCGCCTACCGAGGTCATCGTGATGACGGCCCAATTGCTCAAGAGGAGTCTTCACAAAACGACGGCAATTTCCGGGCTCTGCTTCCGTTCCGGATGAAAGTTGGAGACGTCAAACTGGCCAAACATCTTGCAACGGCGGGACCCAGAAGCCTTTTCACTAGTAAAACGATCCAGAATGAATTAATTGAGCTGTGCGGGGAGAACATTCGCGAGCAGATCATAAGCCGCGTTCAAGAAGCCCGATTTTATTCTGTTGGATTTGACGAGACAACAGATGTAGCGCACATCTCTCAGCTGACTTTGTTCTTGCGGTATCTCTGGAGGAACGAAATCAGGGAGGATTTTGTGGGCTTCCTAGATGCTCGCAAATCTGCGGTGGAAGAGAAAGAGAAAGATACTCAAGGAAGTGAAGAAGAAGGTGATTTCCCTAGTGAAGACGACGATGAGAATCCTCAAGCAGCGGCAGAGTCTGCTGTTGAACCTAAACTGACTGGGTTAAAGCTGGGAGGCATCGTTGCCAAGAAGATTGATGACTTCAAACTAGACCCCAGAAGCTGACGGATGTTCGGTGAACATATCGGAAGCTGTAGGGGCAGTAAAAGAGCTGCAGAAGACTGCAGTTCATGCTGTTCGGGTGCCCTGTTACAACCACCAGCTCAATCTGACGCTTTCGAAATCGTCCAAAGTGCAAGCAGTTAAAAATGCATTTGGAACTGTGGAAGAGGTGACGAATTTCTTCACAGCGTCCTCGAAGCGTAATTTTGTGTTGAAGAAGACTATCAAAGGCCAGCTTGTCGCGCTGTGCGATACGCGTTGGGTTGAACGGCACGACACAGTTTTGAAGTTCCTGGACCAATTGGACGACATTGTGAACGCGTTGGGAATCGTTTCTCAATGGGATGAAAATCAGTCAGCGCACAAAGCCGAAAGTTTGCTGGCCAGCATCACTAGTGGGCAATTCATCGTCACACTGTGCTGCATAGCAGAAGTGCTGACTCGGACGGAACCTCTCAGCCGTCTGTTCCAAAGCGAAAATATGGACGTCCAAACCGCCTCCGAAACCATTCGGAATACGATTCAAATCTTCAAAGAAAAGCGGTCAAACGTCGAACAAGAATTTTCGTCGGTCTTCGATAACGCCAGCAAGCTTGCGCGTGAGCAAGGCGCCGCTATCGACCTGCCGCGTCTTGTCCAGAAGCAAAAGAACAGGGCTAACGCGCCGGCTGACTCGCCCGAAGAGTACTACAGAAGGAACATCTACAGTCCTCTTCTTGACTGGATCTTGGAAGACCTCTCAACGCGTTTCACAGACGACGTCTTAAACGCATATCAGCTGAACGTTTTTCTTCCCCGCGTCGTAGACCCAGGATTGAACATGGATCGTCAAATCCACTGCACTGAGGAGGACATCAACATCCTTTCCGAGCGCTACGCTCCTCTACTCCAAAAATCGCAGTCGGAACTCCGGGCGAAGATGCAAGCCGAGACATCCCTTTGGGCGGCGAAATGGAGAAGAGAGAGCGAAGCTGGACGCCCAATCCCTTCAAAGGCGGTGGAGGTCTACACAGCTTGCCATCCACAAGTTTTCCCTACCATCAGAACAATGATTCATATTCTTATTACTTTGCCTGTCAGTATTGCGACCGGGGAAAGATCATTTTCTGTTCTGAAGTTAGAAAAAACTGAGAATAGGTCAAGATGCAGCGAGGAAAGACTGAACGGCCTAACTTTAATGTATGTACATCGAGACATTAAATTAGACTACGATAGAATCATTAACCGTTTTGCTTCCAAGAAAGCCCGAAAGCTAAAACTTCTGTTGTAGTGTTACGGCAGGGAAGGAGCCTAATGTGAGACCATTGGGAATTGTGAGGCAATAAATATTTTTTTCATGAGATGTGCTTTTGATTAAAGTTCATTACCAAGACCTGTTTTTGTCGTTGGTTAGTTTTTTCGTTGAAAGCATTTTATGATGTTCAGAAGCTTATTGGATCGTTACCTTCTTTTAAAAGAAAAACAAAAGGATCAGTGCCAGTAAAAAATCGTAATGAAATATGAAATAAAAGTACCGGTGCATATCTTTCCAGTAGTCTCGATTACTAGCAAAACTATTATTTTATATTGACTAAGGTACGTGGTGATAAAATACCAAAAAAATAGTAATAACTAAAATAACAAGCGAAACTGCTATCTGCAGAGATGATGACGGTCTACTAAATATGGTACTGCCTTCGTGGAGACCTCCTAAAAATTGTTCTGATGTAGCCCCCGGAACATAGGCAACCTAATTAAAAATCATTAACCGCCCTCCCCCCCCTGAAATACCCCCTAAATCCGCCCCTGCTCTACTCATTTGGGCCACCCGAGGCTGAGTAGACCCCGTTCCAGTCCTCGTACCACTTTTCAAATTTCGTGGCAGAGCCGGGAATCGAACCCAGGACCTCCGGGGCGGCAGCTAACCATGCTGACCGCTACGCTACGGAGGCGACTTAAATCTATTGAGACCAGGATTAATTATACAAAATGTTATGTGTGGAGTGTAGCCTTGTATGGCTCAGAAGCCTGGACAATGGGATGTGCTGATAAAAGAAGACTTGCAGCTTTTGAAATGTGATGTTGGCGTTGGATGGGAAAAAGTCCATGGACCGCGAGAGTGACGAATGACGAAGTGCTCATTAATGAAAAGACAGCATTTCTCAAAAAAAAAACGGAAGCGATGAGACCAACTGATAGAACATGTCTATCGCCACAATAACTTTATGGTAACTGTGTTTGAAGGCATAATTCG
Source organism: Meconema thalassinum (assembly GCA_946902985.2). Classification (NCBI taxonomy): domain Eukaryota; kingdom Metazoa; phylum Arthropoda; class Insecta; order Orthoptera; family Tettigoniidae; genus Meconema; species Meconema thalassinum. The sequence continues at coordinate 802,407,871 of OX336390.1, read as the reverse complement.
GGGCAAGAGAGGATGAGGGCGACCGAGACTGCAATACATCAAACAGATCATAACATGTGTTACTGTCCATTCATGCAGAGACATGAAGAGGCTGACTGGCGACTGGGAAGAATGGAAGAGGAGGATTGCTACCGAGTAATCTACGGCTTGAGAACATGAATGAATGAATTCGTCATTTACCATCCAACCGTTAACACTAATATATTTATCACTAAACTCCACCCTCCAACAGAACACCTTTCATTGTACGCCCACGACTGTACCTCATTAAAAGTATTCTCTACACGAAGTTATGTTACAGGAATTTCTTTAATGATATACCGTATAATATGACGAGGTGGAGTATTTTGTAGCTTCTGAGCGTGGGAGGTTTCTATCGATTATCGACGCTGTTGTGAAGAATGTTTTTAGCTTGTCTCGCCTACGTATCGAATCCGTCTCCCAGGTAACTCTCTATAGGCAGCAAATGAACTGGAGTTCAGGTAAGCATATTATTTACTTGAATGGATTTTTTTCCTAGGGATATTTCAGTAGACTACAATAATACAGTACAGTAAAGCGGCTTCGGTGGCGTAGTCGGTAGCATGCTGAACTGCTATGCCCAAGATAGCGGGTTCAAACCCGGCCGAAGTCGTCGGATGCCTTCCTTCGGAGGGGAAGTAAAGCCGGCGGTCCCATGTCATAGATTTATAGCATGTAGAAGATCCTTTCACAGACTAAACTTGTGTAAAGCAAAATTTGTTAGGTCAGATTTCGTCATAACGCTCTATGAGAGTTCCAACGTTCACCACTAGGTATCATTGATATCTGGTGGCGAAAGTTGGAACAACTTGAAATTGAACGAACTTGTAGCTCACCCTTTATGGTGTCCGCTGGAAGCAGCTACAGACTCAGGCGAGCCAAACATGTCCTCGGACACTCCCGGCACCAAAAGCCATACGATAAATAAATAAACAGTACAGTATACAGTCCCTTTCTCCGAAACATTCTTTACTGTTTGTGTTAAATATACTTTGAGCTTTTAATCCCAGTTGTAGGTGATGGTTGGTTCCGTAGTTTAGGGGCTGCGACAACGCGGTCATGTAGCCCCGTGCACTTTGGGTGTGTGTAGAATCTGTCTGATAACCGGTGTTAATTGTGATGACTATTATTGATTTATCTGTTATCTGTTTTTTTAAATTTAAGTTCTGCAACTAAGAATTTTTCAAATAGTTCCTACTTTTGCAGCCAAGCGCCACCGTCAACGACTACTAGGCCAAGTTCAGAACTTAGCTACTAGACGCCACCGCAGTCGGCTCTTGGCAACGAACTTAGAAACCTAATAGCGTTGTTTACATTCTTAACCTATCCAATTTAGCTTCACACAGGTGCAATTAGTAGAACGTTCTTTAACATGCCATAAATCTATGACATGGGACCACCGGCTTTACTTCCCCTCCGACGGAAGGCATACTGAGGGATTTTTAACGCTCTTGAAGAATGCGACGACTTTGGCCGAGTCTGAACCGCTATCTTGGGCATAGAAGCGCAGCATGTTACTGACTACGCAAGTGTAGTTAGTGGAAGATTCTTTTTCATAACAAAAATCTATGACATGGGACCGCCGGCTTTACAGTACTTCCCCACCGATGGAAGGCATACTGAGGGATTTTTAACGCTCTTAAAGAATCCGACGACTTCGGCTGAGTTCGAACCCGCAATCTTGGGTATAGAAGCTCAGCATGCTAACAACTACACCACCGAAGCCGCCGTTGTAGGAGATGTTCTGTGCACGTATTCATATGCTGTATTTTACGGAGTCGGGTGTGTGAGTATGAGGTGAGTGTGGTGAATTGTATTCACCGAGGAATGCGCTTCCTGATGCAAACTCCATCTGAGGGGTTATTTATTGTTGTTACTTTAATTTAGGGTCTTGAGTCATCTTGGCCAGCAGCCCTACGTACTTAGGAGTGTGTTCAATTTGTCAGGCAACCTGCATTCCAGAGATGAATGTACAATAGTAGTTACTGCAAGGATAATCTCGCGATCATGACCCACGTGAACTCACATGGACCGTGAAAGGAACCCAGTATGCCTTCGTGAGAGGCAAGCAGCTTGACCAATTCACCATCACACCCCCTAAACTGTGAACATGAGGAACAGGGACCTCTGGACCTGTATTTATCTGGAAGAAATGAGGAATACCATGCGGAAAAGGCACATTCAGAATGTTTACGGTCAGCGTGGTAATTTGAACCACCAATCACAGGGCTTCCTGCAGCTCCCCAACGTGGTCGTGGTGAGCGATTTAACACGCACGGCTACACCACGGGGTTGAGGGATTAGTGAAATTGAATTGGGTAAGTAGTTGATTGTTGCTGTTGTTGTTGTTGTTGTTGTTGTTGTTGTTGTTGTTGTTGATGTGTGTGTGTGTGGAATCTGTCTGAGAGCCTTGCCATTGTGATGGCTGTGCATTTGTAAGTGAAGAGTTGAGCATCGGCGGTTATGGCTTTAATTTAGGTACCATCCTGGTATTCGCCTGGAGCAGAGCTGAACAGTATTAAGCCAGTTTTCACTACTTACCAGGAGACAGTAGTTTCTGTCCGTCGACAGAATCAAAGGCCTTTTCATAATCAATGAATAAGGCCAAGTACTTCCCTCTTGGATCCTTTATAGCTTCTTTTATTGATTCTAGAAGAATTTCTATGGCCTTTAGAGTCCCTCTTCCCTTTCGGAAGCAGAACTGTTCATTTGGGATGTGCTGGTCTGTTTGCTCTCTTAGTCTCTTATTCAGTATCGAGGAAAAGATCTTGCTTAGTTTTGGAAATATCTTATACATTTGCTTCTTTCTGGTCAGCGACAAGTGGGAGTGTTATCTGAATAAAACTATGTTTAGATTATGAAGGAAGACATTTTTCACAAAACAATGGTGTAGAAAGAACCCCTTACGCTTAAACTAATTCCATAAAATATTATATAAATCAAATTTTAGGAATTTCACCCTCATAGTGAATAAAAAGTCGCCTCCGTGGCGTAGCGGTCAGCATGGTTAGCTGCCGCCCCGGAGGTCCTGGGTTCAATTCCCGGCTCTGCCACGAAATTTGAAAAGTGGTATGAGGACTGGAACAGGGTCTACTCAGCCTCGGGTGTTCCAAATGAGTAGCGGGGGTTCGATTCCCACCTCAACCGTCCTCGAAGTGGTTTTCCGTGGTTTCCCACTTCGTCTTCGGACAAATGCCGGGATGGTACTGTCCCCGTTTACCCGGATAGTAGGCTGTCAGATATCCGCCCCCTCAATCGGATTGCCAACAATCAATCGCACCGGCTCAGCTACACCAATGAAAATGGCACTGACAGATACTACCGAGGTTTGAACACAGAAGTTACCAAGAAAATTATTGTGGAACACACCAAAATAGACGGGGGTTCATACTTACTTTTACTTACCTCTTAAAAATTATCTCGGGAATTGGGTTGACAACAGGATCTCTAAAGTATGCTCCCACAATAACCTTCACCATGACATTTAAAAATGAACCAGAACGAAGACGAGAACTTTGAACTGTACAAAAGCTTTTATTTCAAATAAAGGGTATGATTCTAACAACTCAACAAAATAAATGTGGCTATCAGTAGCCCATGTCAATCTGACTATGTCCTCCTAAAGGACTTGCAAAGTTATCAAACAATATGTTAGCTCCCACGAGCTCAAAATAACGTAACATTCAAAACACATTTGGATTGATAAGGAAGTCAGGACGAGACACATATATAGAGCATTTGGTTTCTTTTAATAAACATGACACTTGTATTTATAGGCACTAGGCCTCAATGTGAACGACCTCGCCCGCTGATAACCAGTTGTCGGACCAGCTGCTATCGACCCTTCAACATGTCGTGCACCTGTCAAATGGGGCTCACTTGTCACGCCACACTGCGTAAGAATTCAGCTCCCTTTCAACAGCTTTAAATGTCCGCAAGACAACTCATATATATTGACGCAAATCTTTCAAATGCTTTACTCACATACCACTGGATTATTCTGACAATCCCTAAACTTGTTAAGTTATCATCCAAATGTTTAATAAGTATAGTTTAGAGTATAAAACACACTCTTAAATGTTTATAACAAAATCACATAAATTATTTATAACAATTAGAAATTGTTTATAATATTGTTGAAGATAATTACAAAAATTTTAAACACTCCTTTAAGAAGATGGTATATTGGCTTTCACGGCCGGTGAATTAAAACTCAGCAATTCTTCTAGGTTTGTGCCGTGTCTTGTGTGGGGTTTCGCCTAGGACACCAAGCTAGGCTCATCGGCGGGCTCTTGGTGTCCCCACATTATTGTCAAAGATATTTACATCATTATTTACAACATTAACATTTAAATTATTTAAATTATTAATTTAAGAAATACATTTAACCACATGTTCATCCGGTTGGTAATTTCATAATCGTGTCAATATAATCGACCAATGAAGGTTAGTTATACATGTTAATGTCACAATCTGGTTTAATAAAGGTTGTAATAATTATAATTATTTGTGACGGTAATCTTCATTCAAAATCTTATCTCAAATTCTTTCAAAACTCTTGTTAATTATAACAGTAAATTCACTTGATTAATTTTCAACGAACTATGACAATACACTCCATCGGAAAATAATTCGCATACAAAATAATGCACAAAACTGCATTAAAATTAGGCCCAAAATTCATCATATATTAACATATATGGCATCAAAATCTTCCACAGAACTTACAAAAACTTCCACTAACAAATTCTTTATCATTAATTACTGTGGGAACCTTCTTCATTAATTCAAGGGCATTATACATCAGCGACTTTCAACACGTCCGCTGCACTAGCGATTATACATTCATAGTTCCACTTAAATATTCTTATAATCATTAATTGTTTCAAAACTGTTGTCATTTAACCTTCGTGGATTTCATTCATGAATCGAAATGAAGTAAAAACTTGCCAATCACAAACAAATTTAATAGTGAATACGCTTATATACGCCTGTCTGGTCTATCAAAATTTAAGATTAACATCTTCAAAGAATTGTAGTATAAAAATACTATCATCGAACAAAGGGCGACTAAAATGCAAAATAGTCGAATAGAATCCAATTAGACTGGGGAATGCAAACATCATTATATAAATCTCTAATTGAGAAGAAACTCCTAACAAAAGTTCACGACTTTAATGCATTCAATAATTCATAATTAAAGTTCATCCTTCACAAAATGGTCTATGATGCAATGATCGTTCATAACTGACGATAAATGTCTGTGTTGCAATCAATTCAAATAACGACTAGTATTTCCAAGATCGTCGACAACGTAATGGATTTTAACGCTCTAAAATCATTTAAATGTTCTTCCTTCTTGATGATGACAGAAAATTGGTCAAAGTAATTAAACTGGGGTAGAATTACTTTAATAAAGTGACACGCTGTCTGAATTTAAATCTGCCATAAAATCATTAACTTACAGTCAAATCGTGACTACAAAAAAATAAGCAAATTACTGAAAAATCTAAATATCAGTCTCAACTGATCCAAAATCATTTAACTATGCCCATGACATAACAATGTCTTAATAAATCGTCGAAAAAGGCATAACTCATCAAGGTGTACTGAGAATAGGAATCTCAAACAAGAATATAGGGCAAAATACATGAGGACAAAAATATGGGAAAATGGTTGCTCAAACATTGCTAAGAAACTCAAATACAATAAACGTTCACGACTACGTTATCTGCCGATTGACGTTCCAGAGGAAAATTCCCCAAAGAAGACTGCTGATGGATCCATTTCACCAAGTTAAAGCTGAGCTCCATCCTCGAAACAAGAAACAGCACCCTCGGAGAATCGAACTGCTTCCTCCTCCGGAAATTGCACTGCTCCGTGAAGACGAACGACATCCTTCCGGCAATAATCTTCTTTGTGAGTCGGGACAACCCTGACCTCTCTTGAAAAATCCCTGAAGTTCCAGTAGAAAATCGCCATGAAGTTATTGTAGTAGTTTCCGAAGAAATATTCATATTCAGTGAGTATGAAATCATTTCCATTGCTGTTTGATAGTATTCAGCGTTGAACCACGAAACATGGGTGTAGATGGTTATTCACCACATGTTCGCTTGTGTGGAATAGCAATTAGCGAAGTTCCATGCTGCTATCTTACTCCGTTGAAATATGTCCCAATTGCATTAAAGTCCTTTAGCCTTCCATCTTCTCTTCGGTTATAGTATTAGAAGAACAAACTGCCGTATTAAACTGCTCCATAATACTGTAGCGTTGTGTCACAAAAGCAATCTGAAGTCTCCCTATTTCACTAGCCGTGTCAGCCGTGTCGTATAATCTGGCGATACAAAGTGCTTCTCAGGTGGCGAGAAAATCACTTTTGTCAGACGTCTAAAAATGCTAATATCGTCTAAAATAACTCCTTGAAATTGTTCAAATTTACTACACTGCTTAATGTAGCACTGCACAATAGAATTAGATTATAGGCGACCGCTAACTGTTCACAGCTAATCTCGTAGACGCGTTATAATGTGCGTTTCAACTTCACCTAGATTTACTCACAGTAAACTTGCAATGCTAATATGCTCGACTCTCGTTTTAATGCAGTGGCTTCACCACGCGTTATAAAGACGACTCTTTCTATTAATCTCACTCGACGTTTCACCGAAATAACTATTTGAGATCTGACGATTGAGCTATCAGACGATTAGATATCAGACGATTGAGAATGAGACTCCTCTCTTCTGCGCAAGGCCTTTTATGAACTTCATGAGGGGCGTATCCATCCCTTCCATAGCGTGTTACTGCGTCATCGCTAGAAGTTCCAACTTCGTCAATACATGACGGATTTTCAAAATTCAAAAACTGAAAATAAATTTCACCAAAATTCCAGAACAACGCCTCTACTGCAAATGGATTTCCACAATTCTGCATTCCAAAAAGTAATAAAAATACCATAGTTTCAGCAATCTCCGTCTTCCATCAGACTATCGTTCATTGGTTCGAGCCTCCCCTCCAATATCATAATTTCTTCCTCATCAGAATTCCACGTTTCCTGCGACTGCGTCGTACATCTCGGATCCTTCTCGAATAAATGCTGACGTCACTGAGAATCTCAGCTCAAGTAGCCTGCTGGCATATCGTCTGCGTTATCCGTGCTTACGTCATGACTATCCACGTCATAACTATGACAGCCATAACTTTCTTTATAATTTTCCAAAATAGCCACCGTGGTCTCTATATAATTCAATTACGGGGGCAGTACCTTCTTCAAGGCCACGGCCGCCTCCTTCCCTCTTCCTTACCTATCCATCCTGACCATCCATTACCTTCCCTCATGAGACCCCTGTTCGCTTTGCAGGTGAGGCCGCCTGGGCGAGGTGCCAATCACACCTCACCAGTTGTCTCCACTCCGATTAGATGTTCCCAACTCTAGGACACTGCCCGTAGAGGCGGTAGTGGTGAGTTCCCTCGCTGACTCCGTGGGTTCTACCAACCTGGAGGGTAAACGACTAAGAAAAGAAAAGAAGAAATAGTGAATAAAATCAAATTAATGCATACAAAGCTGACTTTCTTTAATTGGGGTAAAATTGTTAATGATTTAGGAAAAGTTTATTTGGCCATGTCAGTAAGTTTCATTCTATAAAGTTGTAAAATACATGCTCTATGTAACAACACCAGAACTCGACAAATACCTACTATGTCATCTTGGCTTGTAAGTCATCAATACCAATGCGGCTCACCATCCACTATTCATTCCAAATGTATTATAGACTTTTACCATCATTAGTACTCCGACCCCGTGGCTAAATGGTTAGTGCACTAGGCTTTGACCCGAAGTGCTCTGGGTTCGATTCCCGGCCGAGCCATCAGGGATTTTAATCTCCTGGGTTTGATTCCCGTGGCTCGGGGACTGGGAGTACGTGACGTCTTCATCATCACTTCATCCTCATTACGACGCGAAGGTCGCCCACGGGCGTCAACTAGAAAGACCTGCACTCGGCCTCTCCGGAGGCCACACGATCATTATTACTTAGGAGACAGTTAAAACGTCATTGATAGAAGAGAACTTTACAAACACACTGTATTAGTCTTCTATGTTGTGAAGCAACTAGTCAGGTTATATTTGTGTTTGCGGAATATCAATTTTAATTTAGTAAAAATATTTTTAAATCAGTTTCTGAAACGTGACTTAATGCCTTTCAGCTCCGTGGTCAGTTTAGTACGGCATAAAGTCACACGGAACGAATATTTCACATGCTATTATACTTAAAAATGTATTTATAACATAAGAAAACACCTAAACCCTGTACAAATGTAATTTACAATAACACTGTAACACGCAGGAATCTTGCAGTGCAGCCAACATTAAGTACGGAATACGGCATTGAAAGGGAGCAAGTCAATGACTTATTGCCTTTTTCCTCTGATCGCACTACATGTAGCAGCGGTCTCTGGGTTAAACAGAAGGCTGACTTAATTCTTTCCTATGCTGTTCCAAGGCCCAATACTTCAATATACTAATTCTTTTTTGTGGCATTAACGTATTTTCATTTATTTTGTCACTTCTTTATTAATGACTAGCTCTACCCGGCATGCGTTGCAATGCCATTCAAAGAAAGTGTTGGCGATGTGACTATGTTTGTTGAACTACTTTTGGACTCCCAATATTTTTAGCCTACTTTCGATTTTTGCAAAAAATGAAAGTAGACTTATGAGATCAACACAGGGCGAAAAAAGTGTGTCTGTCTGTGTGTGTGTATGTGTGTGTGTGAGTCTGTGTGTGTGTGTGTGTATGTGTGTGTGTGAGTCTGTGTGTGTGTGTGTGTGTCTGTGTGTGTGTGAGTGTGTGTACTCTGAATGTCTGTCCCCCCCTATCAATTCGAACACGGTGAAACCGAATTGAACGAAATTTGGTACAGAGGTAGCACTAGTAAAGGACACCTCAGTGTCATACTTTATATCGCCGCCATCTTTACCAAAACAGAATGGCGGCCACTCAAATGTTCAAAACGTAAAATCAAATTACGGCTAAACTAATCATCCGATCTCTACCAAATTTGGTGACAACATACCTTTATATAGGACGCGTCTTTCACCCAAAATCCAAGGTCATCGGCCATGCCATTTCAGGATGGCGGCCGTGTGAATTATGCAACCATTTTAATAAATAGCTTAAGACCCACCAATTCCGATTATCGAGCCTAGGGGGGTTTAAGCTATCCTGAAGGTCGTGATCCGTTATTTATTATAATTTAATATTATAATATTATACAGTATGAGTGGCTTAAAAGAGCTGAGCCGTTTGTGTCACACACAAGATGGCAGCTGTCCTCATGTGCCTGTCTTATATTTCAGTAGTTTTAGTATGTTGTATGTGATATACCGTACTGATACAATAATATAAACTTTGTATGAAATGATCTTTAATGAAGATGTACTGCAGTGAAGAAATCGTTTATTTAAAGTCATTATTTGCCAACAGTTTGTATCTAATATGCCAGTTAAGAACACCTGACGTCATGGATACGGTTAGCTCTGGGCTAGCATGTTAGTCTGACACGCAGTTGACTGGGGATCGAGTACTGCTACAGTTAGGTATTATTTTTCTTGAATTCTTTTACAAATGATGTGCACGAGCTTTTTCCACAGATACTGAATAAAATGTCATTTAGCTCAAAGGAGAGGATAAAGTATACACTCGTATATTAATAAAATCACAGTCCCAGCATCGCACATAAACAGAAGACATTAGAAAAAGGAGAATAGAAGAACTAGATACACGTTGTCATTAACCACAGCCTTCTTAATGCCTCTGTACGGTGCTGTCCTCTTGTGGGTTATGTGGGTAATATTGTTCCAAACATAACGCTGTGTAAATGCCTGAGCTGGCCTCCTGAAGTATGGCAATTTTGTAATACTGGTAGTTCAACTATTAGCCACGATCGCGCTCCGAATACCTTTAAACACTGCCAGCTGGATCGCCTCCCTCTTGGCTACTTTAAACTGCCTACTCATTCAACACCCATAGAACACTGCCATCGTAGTACATTACGATGGCAGTGCATAGGCGTACAAGATAAAGATTAATTCACTGATAGGTCGCAGCACCACCTACTGTGATTGGGGCGGAAGATTCTTAATTTTGCAGGCTGGCTTAATATAGAGATTAACGGACGTGAATGCATTACAATAAGTTAGTAGTTTTGTTATTCAATCATCATAAAGTATATAATATTGATCTTGACACCTACTGGCTTATTATCAATATAAAAGAAAAAATACATTGTGGTTGGGGTGATTGTTTTAGGGATGAGGACAAAGAGTCATAAAGATACCCATACATTTAGGAGAAAGTAGGCTATATGTTCTTTGCTGAACATCTTGTTTTCTTCTTACGTTAACCACCTCTAAACTATTATAAAATTGATTTTCTATCTCAGAAACATTCATGGGAGAATGTTCAACAACTCACCAAAGGTTCATCGCAATGAAATGAATGGTATATGAACGCATACGGGTCTTTGTTGAAACGATTCGAGCGCCTTCACCCATTTGTTGAATATACTCGTACGCTACCAATTATGGTTTTACTAAGTCGAAAACATTCCCAGGCATGTACACAACATCTCACCCAAGTTTCATCGCCATCGGACGAATTGTATTTGAACGTATACGGGACTTTTTGAAACGCTTCGCGCGTCTTCACTCATTTGTTGAATCTACTCGTGCGCTACCTATTGTAAAAAGGATTTACTAAGCCTGAAACCATCCCTGGAGTTTACACAGTAACTCACCCAAGTTGCATCGCTGTCGGGCGAATGGTATATGAACGCATATGGGACTTTGCTGAAACACTTCGCGCGTCCTCGCTCATTTGTTTAATCTACTTGTGCGATACCTAATGAAAAGTGGATTTACTAAGCCAGAAACCTTACCTGAAGTGTACACAACATCTCACCCAAGTTTCATCGCTATCGGACGAATAATATATGAACGCATACGGGACTTTGTTGAAACGCTTCGCGCGTCTTTAATCATTTATTGAATCTACTCGTGCGCTACCTATTGTAAAATGGTTACTAAGCCTGAAACCTTCCCTGGAGTGTACACAATAACTCACCCACGTTTCATCGTTATCGGACGAATGGTATATGAATGCATATGGGACTTTGTTGAAACGCTTCGTGCGTAGTCGCTCATTTGTTGAATCTACTCGTGCGCTACCTCTTGTTAAGTGGATTTACTGCACCAAAAACTGTCCCTGAAGTGTGCATAACATCTCACCCAAGTTTCATCGCAATGGGATGAATGGTATATGAACGCATGTGGGTCTTTGTTGAAGAGACAGACAGAAGTACAAACAGACAGACAGACAGAAGCCTACTTTTCACATTTTGCAAAAATAAGGAAAAAGTAGACTTATGAGATCGGGCAAATGTGTGTCTGTCTGGCTGTGTGTGTCCCCCCCCCCCCCCCCACTATCAACTCCTAAACGGCTGCAGCAATCGAAACAAAATTTGGTAAGAGTAAAGATCTATACCTGAATATCTCACCTCCATATTTGAAAATTATGTCAGTGCTACCAACTGCTGAAAAATCGCAATTGAAATTTGAGCTCCATGTTGGATATCTTGGAAGGTAAGAATGGGAGCTATTTCAAAATTGGCACACGTATAGATAATAATATAGCAGTTTAATTTCCAGGAGGCCATACATGGCAGTGTTGCCAAAATGATTATAAGCCTGCTGATAGGTCCAAACTTTAAATGCATATAACTTCTTCACTATCAATTGGATTTCAACCAAATTTCGTATGTGCTATGTGTACATAAACAGATATGACTGAGCGTATTCTTAAGAGCCACCAGGGCTGCCAACTGATAATAAATGCTCTCAATTTTTTAAATCCAAATACCCATATATCAGAAAATATGCAAGCCGACAGCTCTAAACTATGCACACGTATAGTACCTGACATTCTATATTAATTTCGAGTAACTTATATACGTCAGTGCTACCAACATGATTCAAAGCCTACTGAGAGGTCCAACTTTAAATACATGTAACTTCTATACTATCATTTGGATTTCAACCAAATTTTGTGTGTGCTATGTGTACCATAACAGATATGACTATGCCGATTCTTAAGAGTAACCAGGGCTGCCAACTGTTAATAAATACTGTCTCTATTTTTGTAACCCTAATATCAATATATCAGAAAGTATGCAAGCCAATAGCTCTAAACTTTGCACACGTATAGTACCTGGCATTCTAGATTAATATGGAGTAACTTATATAGGCCTACGCAAGTGCTGCCAACATGATTCTAAGCCTGTTGATAGGTCTAATTTTAAAATGCATGTAACTTCTATACTAACTAATGGATTTCATTCAAAATTGACACAACAATAGATCATATTATTTCAGATTATCTCTGACCAATACATGTATGTCATTGTTGCCAACATGATTTTACGCGCGCTGTTAGATCCAATGTTTAACTGCATATAACCTCCATGCTATCCATTGGACTTCAACTACATTTTGTATTCTGTACCTTAAGAGATGGAACTAAGAATATATTCAGTCACCAGGGCTGCCAACTGTAGTTCTCTATTAGGCTACGTTTTGCCAGGTATACAGTGTTTCGCACTAATTAGAAATTTCGATATTACCAACTTAATTTCTTCATTATTCCAGATAGATCCTTAATATAGATTAATCATTGGCATGATTCTTAAATTTTAAGAAAAGTAGGCTCTTTAGTTCGTCACGGAACTTCTTGTTCATGAGTTTATTTTAGCTGTCATTTGCGTTACGTTTTATTGCGACTTGTATTCTCTTTGACGATTTATGTCACGTCACGGGATAAAAAAAAAGTATCCTATGTCCGTCTCCTGGTTCTAAGCTACCTCCACACCAATTTTCAGCCAAATCGGTTCAGCCGTTCTTGAGTTAGAAATAGTGTAACTAACACGACTTTCTTTTATATATATAGATATTTACTGCAACCAATGGTCAAATACATTAATAATTAAAATTGCGCACATTGAAGTCCTGTACAGAATTCTCTTAATGCCACTGTTCTCTTATTACATACTTTTGCATGATATCTTTCACGCGACTTTCAACACAATTCACACATACAGTTCTCGTCTGGGTTATGGTAGACCTTCTTGCAGCTCAGCTTGAAATGAAAACCATGAACAGCGAATCGTGTCATGAAATGGCGAAGTTCATAGTCTACATAGAATTCTTCCATTCTGAGGTCATCATGGCATCTGTCTGGAAGAAATCCCTCCAGATGTTGGCTTTCTTCTCTTGAAGTTCTTGCGGTAATAACTGATATTGCTTTGTAGATGGCAGTAACATTCTTATACGTAACTCTTCTATTTAAAATGGTTGTCTCGTTAGTTCATAGGTCGTCCTTGACGGTGCATTATGTCCTAGACAGAGAATCTTTTTCATGTATATGGCCTTTACCCTTTCTATCTGAGCAAGGTCGTTTTAAGAGAGATGCTCCCATATTAATTCTATTGCATATGTCATGATTGGAGAAATTTTTATGTGAAAGAGTTCTTATGCAGTCTGTATGGAGAGTTGTCTTATTAGTTTTATCTCATTCATGGCTATAACCGCGGTAGCATCTCTATCTTTTACATATTTGGAGAAATTCCGTCCAGTCGTTTGGTTTGTCATTTCTTTTAATCATATCTGGCAAAGAAAGAGAAAGATTATGTTGAATGCAATTAAAATGCATGAAACATAGTAAAATAAATACCAGCATATATTTAGAAGTGTGTTGCTTTTCCACAAGAGCAAAGCAACGCTTATGGGACATAATGGCCCTTTCCCATACTTTTGGGGCATAAACAATCAGGAAATAACACTTTCAACACAAGGACAAACAAGAAGTTAAAATTTGTTACATAGTGTGTACATGCATATAGTTCCAAGAACCAACAACAGACAGCACCAGATTCACCACTTGTTTTGGCCAGAATTAACAAGCCAGACAAGTCCTCTCTGGACAGTAGTGACCTGACGTACGGTGTCTCTGGTATTGATGATGTGTGATGCTTAAAGGGGCGTTAGAGCTAAGTCATCGGCCCCTTATGTGATCAGATAAACGGTTCACTTAATACTAAGAAGATGTGTTGTTAGTTCTATCAAATGGTGGGAATCCACAACAATAAAAGAAGTGGCACAAATTAACACGTGACGGATTAAATAGTCTATATTGTCGCACATAGGTGTTAAACACATTACTAATTTTAAAAGTCTTAGGTGAACACGATCTGATAATGTTCGCATGTCGAACGAAACAAATCATCCAAATGAAATTTTGAGGGCTTTTCATTTGGTCGGCACGATTGTACGCAATTGTAATGCGTCTTATTCGCCATGTTTGAGGAATTTGGCTCATAATATGTATTGCTGTGGTGTCTATAGTAGAGTGTGTATTTGTAGTTGAGGCTAGAATTGGGAAGTGGCAGTGGCTTCACAATAGGAACCATCCTGACTATTGCCTGGAAAACCACTGCTGAATGGCAGAAGTGCCGCGTGAGAATCCAATCCTCACTTTATTCACTGTTTCTCATGAGGATAACTGGAACCCGTTTTAGCCCCCAGACCAGAATTGAATTTCTTCGCAAAACCAGGAATCAAAACTGGAACTAAGGGATGGTAAGCATCAACGCTATCTCTTACACTACGAGACGGTAATCCTAACATGCACTAATCACCTTACTTGTACCTAACCATTGCATCTTAGCATTTTATATAAGCTATGAAGGAAATTGTTTCAAAGGGGCCGAGCCAGTGGTTGCTAGCTGATACTGTCTGCTTATTCAGTGTACCCTCGTTTTGAGAGTGCGTCAAATCAGTTTAATATATGTTGAATGTATTCCCCTTCATAAAAATACGCATTATTTGCAGGATTGTAACTCAGAATAAACAACTGAATACAAAATAATTTCAGCAAAATCTCCATTTTCGAAATATTCATTCTTCAAACCGGTGGTTCTAGTATACTCATCTATGTTCAACCATTCTTTTGCTGTAGCTGAGATCGAACTTTGGAAATCAACTCCTGCAGATATCAGAAATTATAAATCTAAAACAATAACGAAATTTATGGTCGCATGCCGAGATTACCCGCTGATTGACTCGTGTGAATTGTGATGAATGTTAGGATGTATGACTGAGCTAAGGTAATATTTAGGATATTAGACAAATGGTTTGTGACATTGTGACTATTACGATCATTATTCATATGCTTGCCACGGTGGGTGAGTGGTTATCATGTCGGACTACCAACCCCAAGCTTGCGGGTTCGCCCCTGGCCGTGGTAAGTGATTTTTGAAAGGCGACAAAAATCACGACATGGATGTCATACGTTGTTGGCATGTTAAAGAACCCATTTGAATTCAGTAGGCCCTGTTCAATGGCAAAATTAATCTCGGGAATTTCCGCCAACACAAAGTTCCTCCACTCTCTACTAGAAAGCGCTGTAGTGTCAAGGTGCTTAGATATCTAACCTCCTTGACTTTCATAGCGTTCAAAGGAACGACGAAATTCGACATGCAAGCTGCCCTCTGGGTGTCAATTAACAAAGCTTGCACCCAGCATCCGAGGCCATACGATATTATTATAATTATTTATATGATTCATTTATTAATGTTAGTTATAACATAATTAATTTACAGTTTACTAGCGGACTCGTGCGAGAAATCTCGCATGTTCATAAACCACACTTTCCCCAATAGGTTTATAATGAGAGACTTAAGGAGAAAGGTTGTTATGTTTTTATTTCAACCAAATGATTATAGACCACTATTCCAAGTTGTACGTTCCCTACCTTAAGAAGGCAATTACTGAAAATTGGATCATCATAACTCTCGTCGGTTATTCGATATTTATGAAATTATACGATTTGAGTACTCATTCCTTTGATATACTGTTTCTGAAATCCATACAAAATGATAAAGGAAAGACCTCAGAAAGTTAAAATAACATATAACAGGCGTCACAGTGGCCAAAATGTGAAGTGGAAAGCGATTATGGAGCGTATTTTCCTACAGCAACAGTATCTGTAAATAGCACTCTTCGTACATTTTTTAAAAGTAACATTTTAAGGAAATTATAGATATTTATGAAATTAGAGTGCAATTCGTCTCTGCTAATGTCTATTCTCTTTCATTTGAATGCTCATTTGTCACGATCGATCGCTTGTGAGCGCCGCAGGAGGGATCTATACTACTAAAATGATATGATGATTGATCATCATAATGAACTTGTAAGTTATTTATGTATTCCATTAAATTGTTTCATATGTACCGGTATCATATTGCGTGGTTAAGTGTAAGATAGGGCTATGAGTCCTAATTTCGCCGCGATTTTATAGATATAAATAAATAACATAGGCTACTCCGTATATCAGCCGGCCCCGTGGTGTTGGGGTAGCGCCTGCCTCTCACCCGGAAGCCTCGGGTTCGGTTCCCTGCTCCGTCATGGATTTTAGAAACTGACGTGAGGGCTGGAACGGGGTGCACTCAGCCTCGTGAGGACATTGAGTAGCTGTCTGACAGTGAGGCAGCGCCCTGATCACGAAAATCAAGATAAACGGCCGAGGGGACCCGATGCTCTGATCACGCGTCACCCCAATATCTGAAGGCCAAATGGCTGGGCAGCGGTCGCTTGGTAGGCCTAGACCCTTCATGGGCTGTAGTGCCAGGGGTTATTTTTTTTTAGTTTTACTCCGCATATCAGAGGCATGTGCGTGAACAGTGCCTTGATCGCTCCTCCCATAAAGCAGCAAACTCATTATATCGCACTCTGCTACCAAGAAAATTGAGGACGTGCATTCAGTTGTCAGGTTCTCTATTACGGTGGTAATAAGAGAAGTCTCCTTTGTGAAAAAGATAATGGAGCTTTCACTGGCCATTAATGATAAAAGGCTTCGTAATGCATCTCACACAAATTTATTTCAGAATTCTTTTAAGAGATTTTTATTTAAACATCATATTTTTAGTGCTGAAGAAACTGGAATGGAGCTTAAGTAGAAGCCTGATGTAACTCGGTAATCGGGGGGACATACTTCACTCCCATGTGATAGATTAACCACGCCATATCGGAAAGGGGGCTGTGCTTTGACAAATGATGAGAAAGGCGGACGAGGCTCCTTTTACCGCATATGAGAGTGACGGCCAAGAATGTTAATCTAAGAAGACACTTGACTCCTATGCAACCTAAAAATACACTTTCATTGGTTACCTCAGTATATTTTTGATACATTCTTGATTAGAAGCCTACTTCAATCATTATCGTATTGGAAGCAATTTTCCAGTGTTTCCTTACTAATCGAAATTTAATGTTCTTCAGTTGATCAACACGATCGTACCTAATTGAAGAGCTTATTTCCTGAGTGACGTAATTCTATGAAATGCAAAACTTCAGATATCGCGTTTTTCTTTCTTCGTATAATTAAATTCAGATATGATTATGAATACAATGTAATTTCATTCATTACGTTTATGCACATTCTGAAACTGTGTTTTAAAATCTCCTATCAATGGAAATGGTGGTAATCGTCTCCTGTAAGTTGGAGTAAGGATGTTTTGGAAATAAATCATAAATTTACATACGCTTAGAGTGACATTTATGCACATTTAAATGGTGTAAACACAACAAACACAAACTGATGCTCTATATATTCTTCAAAGTTAGCCATGGCCTTGATTTATCACGTGATATCACGTGATGTCCAGAGATACATCGAATTGGACACATTGGAAATAAATACATGTCGAAGTTACGTCACTTTGCAAATAAACTTAGTTCTTAGATCACTGTTAATATGGGATAGACAACGTATTGCGTCTTAAAACTTTTGCTATACGTTGAGAGAACCAATAAACTTGCTTATAAAAGAAAAAATGAAAAGCTGTCAATTTCGGATTTACGTCACTTTGGAAATAACCTCTTCAATTGTAATGCGTGGTTCCATAATCCTGAAAAGAAATTACATGAAATTGATAGTTTATTTATTAATTTCATGTAAATTGTTTTCTGGATTAGGGAATGAATCATTAAAGGAAGCTTTCCAGTCAGTCCTATGCACACATTGAGTATACAGAGTCAGTGACTGACCAAAAGTTGCGATCTCTTACGGCACCTAGCGTCTACAAGCAGATTTATTTGGCGAGAGTTCATGGATGTTGTTTTTAAGATATGTACGAGTATATAAGATTAGGAAGAAAATCCACATTTTTGAACCTATTGTTCTTCAAATTTTACCTCTTCTCAGATGAAACCCAACCATCAATTTTTTGTATCCAAAACTCTCGATACTGCTTTCACTTCTCTGCAGTTTTAGAAAAACAAAATAAAAATGTCAATTATTCAAAATGCGCTAAAGCTACTAAATATTATTCAATCATCGAATTTCTCTTACTGAGTTCTTCTATTTAACGCATACAATACTCTGAACTAGAATCATGCAGTTATCTGCTAAAGACAGTATGCAGGACTTTTTCTTTCATTTTTAGAAAAAGTAATGCAATTTTATCATATCTTAAAATCAACGAGGTGGCTAAAGTTTCCAAAGTATCCAAAAATCTCTAGTTCACAACACTTTACATTCATTAGCTTTAATTATGTATTAATAATGTTCTTATGTCAATTTCTGATGTTGATTTTGTTAATTTGAAAGGTATATAATGTTAAAGATTTTAATTAGGAGAATAACGTAAATAAACTTACACATTTGTGATATGACCAAATAAACTGCCTTATACATATTAAAAATGGTAATTCTTCCGGAGTGATGAACCTAGATCCTACACTTGGCTAATATATGTCATCTTCATGATTATCATACCTTATTTGATATTCCGGGATATTTAGATGCAAGTACAGTAAGATGTTATGGAGCCACATCCCCCTAGCCCCCTTAAAATAGTTTTAACTACTTACATGTGAAATATCGGCATGAAATTGATGTTAATTTGCAGCAAACAAATAAGGCTTCCATTTACAATAAAATAAGCGAAAATTTAATTTTTGGTCTAAAATGCAATTTCAAACGTACTGTATATACGAGTACATACGTTAACCAATCTGTTACCTTTCTGAGTTTAGTTATTGTTGTTTTAAGGGGCGGCACTATGTGGCCATCTTCCCCTTCTCTCTGAGTTAGAATTATCCTAACACCTAATGTTATATGAGCCTCCATACTCAACATGACCGTTTCTCCTGCATTTTACTTAAGTTGTTTGCTGTGTGTTGTTGCAGGATACTCAGCAGCTGCCCTGCTAGCCATCTTCTTCGCTATCCCCTTCGGCCTTCGGGTGCTCATCCACAAGGAGTCTGGGCGCTGGACCAACCTCACACAAGCGTTTTACCACGCACACCTCGAGATCTTTCTAGGAAACGCTTGTCTTGGTAAGTGTATATTAGTATCAGTTGACGTATAGTTCAGTTCAGGAATTAAAATGAGTTGCGGAGAATAAATTGAAATGTTGATAGTTTGTTCACCTACGTATAAACTTTTTAAATACAGTCCTTCAGGGTAACTTTGCACCACGCACACTTTGAGGTGTTATTTATTTTTTAAAGCCAAAATAATAGCAAGTACTGCACTCTGGTGACACAATTTGAAAGATCGGTTTTTACTTTGTTTTCTGCGAAGATAAATTGGCAGACCTCAAGTTGTATCAGCTTTGTATCAGCTAATTCGTAGGTTGGTGTGCCGATGCTGTACAGCTGTTTTCAAGTTGATCACTCACGTTAAACTAGTGCCCACATTTTGATTATTCACTTCTACTACAACTTTATAAAATATTGGCTTGTACTTGAATTATCCTGCATGTAGCTTACCTTTTTTGCTGGTTCAATGTTATCCTAAGTGCTAATGTATTTAATGTGGAGTTTTGTACAGTGGTTCAAAGTTACCCCCGAATGACTGTAACCCTCTATTTTAATTTCTGTATTTATTTTCATCAGGTTACTTCTTTCTTTTCCTCCAAATTTGTCAGCACCCCCCCCCCCCCCTTCTGAACATGGGGGGCTCGCCTCCCAGTTTGAGAGGTTTGAGAGGCACTTGTCTAGATTTATTTATTTATTTATCCGAGTCCAAAACACATACATATATACATATAAATTACACTAAATTTCATTACTCCAGTGTTCAACTGTTAGAATGGCACAGTCATTAACTTCTATCAAGTCCTGCATAGCACATGGTCTTGATAACATGCTGCAATTCAGAAGGTGCTCAGGGTCTTGTCTTTCACATCTACAAAGTTCTTCAGTACTGTATCCCCACTTCATTAAATTGCTTTTGCGCCGACTCACACAAGTTCTCAGTCGGTTTAGCGTCTTCCAGGATTCGTATTGTAGGTGGTAGCCAGCTGACGGCTTCTCCTTCATTTCCCGCGATCCTCCTGGTGATTTTGCTTTCCAAAGTTCAATTCGCCGAGCTTCAGTTGAGGAATGAATTGATATTGTTGTTTGGAGGAAGCTCTTTCTTGATTTTAGCCTAGGTGGATCGACATCAACTCCATACATTGGATGTCTTGGATCTGTTTCTTGCTTTTTCTTCTCTACTTCTGCCGCTACTTGTCTACTAACTTCGGGAGGTGCTACTCCCATAAGCGGAAAGATCTTATCGACAGAAGTTGGACGTAGACAGCCTGTCACAATGCGGCCTGTCTCATGAAGGGCAACATCTACTTGGTTGGCATGAGCAGAGTTCCTCCAGACTGGGGCAGCAATTCTGCAGCAGAGCAACTCAGAGCAAGGGCAGTTGTACGCAGGACACTAGGCTGCGCTCCACATCTGGTGTTTGTGAGCTTCCAAACGATGTTGTTCCTGGTGCATACCTTCCGTTTGGTGTCCATGCATGCTGTTTATAGGTTAGCGCGCGATCCAGCTTTACTCCTAAGTATTTAGGATAAATAATAATAATAATAATAATAATAATAATAATAATAATATCGTATGGCCTCGGTTGCCGGGTGCAAGCTTTGTTAATTGACACCCAGAGGGTAGCTTGCATGTCGAATTTCGTCGTTCCTTTGAACGCTATGAAAGTCAAGAAGGTTAGATATCTAAACTCCTTGACACTACAGCGCTTTCAAGTAGAGAATGGAGGAACTTTGTGTTGGCGGAAAATCCCGAGATTAATTTTGCCATTGAACACGGCCTACAGAATTCAAATGGGTTTTTTAACATGCCAACAACGTATCACATGAGTGGCGTGATTTTTGTCGCCTTTCAAAAATCACTTACCATGGCCAGGGGCAAACCTGCTAGCTTTGGGTTGGTAGTCCGACACTATAACCACTCACCCACCGTGGCAAGTAGTATTTAGGATGAACACAGTGTTTCAGATTGTGACCTTCCCAGGTGACGTTTAGCTGCCTTCTTGCCTCCCTATTGCGCAGGCGAAACGCGCACATTTGGGTTTTCTCTGGGTTGGGTTTCAAGTAGTTATCATTGTAGTAGATAGCTAAGTCTTCAAGAGCAGATGTCAGCTTTAACTCTACTTCTTCAAACGTTGATCCTTGAGCAGCAACAGCGGTGTCATCTGCGTAGATGAATGCTCTGGTCCTAGTGTTAAGTGGCTGGTCGATAGTGTAGATCATACTAATATATAAAAATGAGATGGTGTGTGTCTGTCTGTCTGTCTGTTACTCAATAACGCAAGATTTAAATGAAATTTTGCATGGATGTAGCTGATTTACCATGTTTACATATAGGATACTTTTGATTTCGAAATTTTGCACTATTAAAAAATGGCGACCATTTTAGTGACGTCACTAGACCCTTTGGTTTAAAAATTTCATATTTCCATATCAAATAAAAAGAGAACGGTAGGAAATAGCAAACTTTTGATGGCACATATGAGCTTTGAAATTTAATTTCCTATCCGAAATGTCCTTATCACTTTTCGTGTATCTCCAACAGTTAGCGAGTAAAACTGACATTTGTGACGTCACTACACCCTTTGGTTTCAAAATTTCATATTTCCTTTTCAAATAAAAAGAGAACGCTAAGAAATAGCAAACTTTTGATGGTATACATGAGCTTTAACATTTAATTTTCTATCCGAAAGGTCCTTATCACTTTTCCTATATCTCCAACGGTTAGCGAGTAAAACCAAAATCTGTGCAATAAAACACGGTCAACACCGAGCGGTGCAGTAGATCTCTCTATATAGAAAAATGAAAATGTGTGTGTTTTTCTCTGAATTTCTACGGAAATTTGAGTTGTTTACGCGTTTCAGACTGTTTTATGATGGATGCGCGCGAAAATATTTTTTTTTTGTTTGTCTGTCTGTCTGTTTGTTTGTCTGTGGACAAATTTGTTCCCTTATAACTCGAGAACGACTGGGTGTATCAACGTAAAATTTTGTACAGATATCCATCAGAGTCATGACACTAATCATTGATGTAACTCTTCTCCGTACCTCTCATAAAAGGGGGCCTACCCCCTTAAAATACATGCTGAAATAGGCATAGAAGGACGAGACAAAACTCATTTTCAGCCCCTCAATGTGAGAGACAAAACTCGGGTCCCCGAAAACCACATTTTAAGGACCGAAGACCAACCGTTTTTGAGATATTCCCAGAAAACTAATTTAATTTAATAAACTAATGAACGAATGCAAGCCAGTAACCATGCCAACGGATTCTCATTGCTGTAAGACGCAATGCAATTCCATTAATTACATTAGTGTGAAAGTTTGCAAACGGCTAGAAGGTTATCGCGGAATCAAATTAAGCCGTAAAATTCATCAATACGTATAATGCGCTTAAGGGGATCAAGGGGTACTCTAGAATTTTTTCACGCGATTTACACCTGCGGGTGTGGTACGGCAGGTCTATTATATTCCTATCCCCATATTATTCATTCATTCATTCATTTCGTATAGGCCATCTATGTACCGCGTCATTTCTACCGTCTCCTACTGGCTTTGATGTTTGCCCTGTACGCCCGCATTCGTTCTCGGTGGACTTCCTTCCGTTCCTGGGTCCAAATCTTTCCCGTTTTCAGCTTCGGTTTTTCTTGTAAACCTTTACAAGCTTGAAGTTTCCTATTGAGTGGGGCGCGCTCCTGAACGTCTGTTGGTGTAATCCCCACTTCTTTCAGATCTTTATCCAGTTCAATGAACCAGGCCCATTTTGTTTTCATCTCCTGAAAGTAAGTTATGTCGCGGTTGGTCAGTCTCGCTGGGCACATTCGTTTCACATGCCCAAAAAATGGTAACCTTCTCTTCCGGATGACGTTGCTTATCTTCTCCACATGAGTATATAGGTCATGGTTATGCCGTCTTCTGTATTCCCCATTGTCTTTAATGGAACCCAATATCTTTCTCAAAATTTTCCTTTCTTTGGCCTCCAGTTTCTCGACCAAGCCTTTTTTGTTCATCGTGAGGCATTCAGAAGCATGCAAGACCTCCGGACGGATGACACTGCAGTGATGTTTTAGTTTTGCGTTGAAGGATATTGACCTTTTCTTATAAATGTCCTGAGTTAAATGGTAGGCCATTTCCATTTTGCTCATGCGTGATGTGAATGCTTCTTTCTCTGATAATATCCCTTCCCTGACCCGTCCTGAAAAGAAAAGTACATGCCCATTGGCTGAATTAAAAATATTAAAAATAGGTGTTATAATTTCTCCCTATATAATATTATTATTAGTATTATATTATGGCGTACAACGACGAGATAAATCCCCTCGGTGCCAGCAACAAAACTCGGGGGACCTAAAGGGTCCTCGAAAACTACATTATAAGGCTCTAAATCCAACAGTTTCTGAAATATTCCCAGAAAACTAATTTAATTTAATTTAACAAACTAATGAAGGAATGCAAATCGGTAACCATGAGAACATTATCTCAAGGGGTGGCATACAACTTTCCTTCTATTTCTGTAAGAAGCAATGTCACTCCATTTATTAAATTTCTGTGAAAGTTTCCAAATGGCTATAAGGTTATCACGGAACTAACGTAGACCGTATAATTCATCACTGAAATTAAGGGGGTGAAGGGGTAACCTAGAATTTTTTCATGCAATTTTCACGTTCGACATATAGTACAGAAGGTCTATTATATCTCCAAACAGCAACATTATTTTCAAAAATTCCTGAATTGAACCAGCATTTTTTCCGGCTTTTAGGAATTTGGGCAATTTGAGGCTAAATAACCTGAATTTTCATGCACCACAAGCCTTTATAATTTATGAAAGGGGTCTTCCTGTGTATGGGCACCTAGCACAACGTAGAGGGTCAGTTTTTATGTGACGTGTATTGCGTTTCGTCTACAAGACTTTCAAATGTATTTCACGTCAGGAAGTACACGTTAGGTGAATTTAGTCTGAGAGCACATTTTAACTTCTTTTTTGTCGACATGCGCGTTCATCGTAAGGATGATTTTATTTGATACTGTGTGGTAGATATACCCATATTTGGATATCTGGGTAATATGTTGTAGACAATAGAATTGTCTGTCTGTCTTTCTGTGTATCTTTATGTACGCCTATACCTCGTGTTCGGATGCTTGGTGCATCGTAAAATTAGGTATCAGAGTCAATACACCAATCATTTATAAAACTCTTCACCGTACTTTTCATACATTAGAAGGGTGGATATAGAGAAAAACTTCTCAATATATGCTAAAATAGGCGAAATATAAAAATTATCCTAGAAGGACGACCAAAGCATATGTTGCGCTTCTCAATGTGAGACCCAAAATTCGGGAATCTATAAAGGGTCTTCGAAAACTACATTTTAAGGGCCTTAAATAAACAGTGTGTGTGTGATATTCCCAGTAAACTAACTTCGTTCTGATAAACTTGAAGGAATGACAAACTGCTAACCATTGCAACAGGAGCTCAATTGATAATGTCTGGTGTTAACAACGAACACCGTTCGAAGAACGGGTACTTCTGCTAGTATTATATAATAACGGAGCTAGCACGCTTCCCTTTGGGAGGCCATTCTTTTGGTTCCTCCATCGGCTTTTCTTATCCTTGAGGGTGACAAAATTCGTCGATTCTGCAACAAACACTGAATAAACTGTGTTAGTCGAAAGTCTCTAGTTGTTGAGTACAGTTTCTTTGTTAATCGCTTGTGGTTTACAGTATCATAAGCAGCTGTGAGGTCCACAAAAGCAACTCCAGTAATCTGTTTCCTTTCATCCATCCTCAATATACTGGGTTAAGTTCAGTATTTGACCAGTACACGATTTCCCTGGTCTGAATCCAGATTGCTCCTTAATGATCTCTCTGTCAACAAAATCAGAAATTCAGTTCAAAATCATTCTAGTTAGTTAGTTAGTTATTGTTGTTTTAAGGGGAGGAACTACGAGGTCATCTGCCCCTTAAAAAATCATTCTCTCCAGGGCCACACAGAGATGACAGAGAAGCGATACAGGTCTGGAATTCTTGGGTTCATTTGGTTCTTTACCTGGTTTGAGCAAGGCCACAACTTTTGCTTTACGCCACAACTTCGGGATTGTGTCAATATATTCACCATTTCATAGTGGACATACTATCCGTTAAAATTTAAAACTGAAGTGTACTGTAGTTCTGAGTAATGGAATAGTGCAGTAAGACACAACAAGAAGTTCCGTGACGAACTAGACAGCCTACTTTTCTTAAAATTTAAGATTCATGCAATGATAAATCTATATGGATGGATCTATCTAGAATAATGACGAACTTAAGTTGGTAATATCGAAATTTCTAATTAGTTCGAAATACTGTATACCTGGCATAATGTAGCCTAATGGAGAACTACAGTTGGCAGCCCTGGTGACTGAAAATATTCTTAGCTCCATCCCTTAAGGTACAGAATACAAAATTTGGTTGAAGTCCAATGGATAGCATGGATGTTACATGCAGTTAAACATTGGATCTAACAGCACGCGTAAAATCATGTTGGCAACAATGACTTACATGTATTGGTAAGAAATAGTCTGAAATAATATGATCTATTGTTGTGCCAATTTTGAATGAAATCCATTAGTTAGTATAGAAGTTACATGCATTTTAAAATTGGACCTATCAGCAGGCTTAGAATCACGTTGGTAGCACTGACTTATATAAGTTACTCCAAATTAATATAGAATGTCAGGCACTATACGTGTGCATAGTTTAAATCTGTCGGCTTGCATAATTTCTGATATATTGGTATTTGGATAAAATAAATTAGGAGCATTTATTAACAGTTGGCAGCTCTGGTGGGTCTCAAGAATACGCTCAGTCATATCTGGCTATGTACACATACATCATACGAAATTTGGTTGAATTCCAATTGATAGTGTAGAAGTTATATGCATTTAAAAATTGGACCTATCAGCAGGCTTATAATCATTTTGGCAACACTGCCATCTATGGCCTCCTGGAAATTAAACTGAAATATTATTATCTATACGTGTGCCAATTTTGAAATAGCTCCCATTCATACCTCCCAAGATATCCGACATGGAGCTCAAATTTCAATTGCGATTTTTAGCAGTTGGTAGCACTGACATCATTTTCAAATATGGCCGTGAGATATTCGGGTATAGATCTTTACTCTTAGCAAATTTTATTTCGATTGCTCCAGCCGATTAGGAGTTGATAGGGGGACACACACACACAGCCAGACATACAGAAGGACAGACAGACAGACAGAAGGACAGACAGACAGACAGACACACATTTGCCCGATCTCATAAGTCTACTTTTTCCTCATTTTTGCAAAATGTGTAAAGTAGGCTAAAAATAACATAGCGTTAGAGATAAACTCCAAGGAGAGCTATGTCCTGAAGCCATTCCTAAATTAGGTTCAGACTTTGGCAAACAAATGGCTCTGTATGTATCGTCTAGGAGATCAAAAATATTTCCTCGTCATTCCGGAAGCAGCCGCAACAGCGCTTCGCCATCGTAGACTTGAATATTTGCTGGGGTCGGAGCGTGGTCACATTGGTGTTAGTGGCTAAGCCCACCTGCGCAAACAGCAGAAGATTCGGGTTCGAATTTTGACTCTCGTCACACTTTAATGCCTACCCAGCATAAATTATTTTAATATAATGAGTAAGTTATGCATTGCTATAAGTATCAAGAGAATAGTTGGTATAAAATTCATTCTACAAACATGCACATACTAAACTTACCAATACACAAGAGAGAGTTAGCCTGATGTGTGGCTCAGTGGGTTGAAGCTCGCATCTCCTGCAATTCAAGGTCGCGGGATTGAACACGGGCACTGTCGGTGGGCTTCATATGGTTGTGTGAGTGTGAGAAACCCATGTCAGACGCACATTGAAGAAATCATCTAGCTAGTAATTCCAGCACCCCTGTCACTTTTAGACCATGGCCATTAATAAGATATTAATCCAATGTAGTTATGTACAAGGGTTGGTATTTTAGTTTTAGCAACTATGCTGCAGCGCTACGTTGCAATGGTGTTGAGCTCTGCCATTGCTACCAAAGGTTGTATCCCCTCCATCAGAGCACATGACCTCGCCCGTTCGTGTGCAGTGGTCACGTGCCGATGAGTACTGTAGTTGTGAGCAAGCACTCGCGAAAGACGGTCGAAATGTTTTCCAAGCAGGAGCAGAGATCGTGGATAGAAATTGGCTGCGATATTACGCTTCTCGTAAACAATTGCAGCATTATGAGCGTGAAGGAGACGACTTCTTACGGCGTATTATAACCAATGTTGAGACGTAGGCCAATCATATGAACCACAGTCGAAACGCCAATTGAACGAGTGGCGGCACCACGGTTCACAACGAAAACAAACAGTTGGACACACCTCCACCAATGTGAAGGTAATGTTGATTCTTGCCTATGAACGGGATGATGAGATCACTTAACATACCGTTCCCCCAGGACAAACCGTTAATGCGGCGTACTATTGTTAGTTTCTGCAAGACCATCTCCTAGCAGCTCTGAGAAGGAAACAGTGACACCACATGGATACTCCGCCCATCGTTCTCCATGACAATGCTAGGGTACTCATGGCAAAACTTTAAAAAAACCTATGTAAATTTTGCCTATCTTTCTAAACAAATGGAAGAATTGGATTATAGGATCAATTTGGGGAGAATTAGGGTAGGTTGGGGTAGCGTGTCTGTTTCACACCCGGAGGACGCGGGTTCGGTCCTAACTCCGTCAGGGATTTTATAAATTGACGTGAGGGCTGCAATGGGTGCACTCAGCCTCGTGAGGATAATGGAGTAGCTGTCTGACAGAGAGGCAGGGCACCCCCGGTCAAGGAGACCAAGATTAAGGGACGAGGGGACAAGACGTGCTGACCACGAGTCACCCCCTATCTATAAGCAGAATGGTTGAAATGTGGTCGCTTGGTAGCCCAAGGTTGTGGTGCCACATGTGTTTCATATATGTAATTATGTATGCACATTTGTACATCTATCACACCCTATTTACTGGTGTATGGTTCTACCGATTTTGTTCAAACGTTGTATAAATAAAGACCCCAATACCTACTTTTGACTTTTATAGTTTTTGTAGACGTCAATGTTGTCATTCATAAATACAGTAAAAACTAATAATTTCACTCTATTTTTGGAAAAGGTTCATGGTAACATTGTACAAATTTTTTATTTTTTTTAGTCGTTTACCCTCCAGGTTGGTGGAACCCACGGACTCAGCGAGGGAACTCACCACTACCGCTTCTACGGGCAGTGTTCTAGAGCTGGGAACATCGAATCGGAAGGGATACAACTGGTGAGGTGGGATTGGCACCTCGCCCAGGCGGCCTCACCTGCAAAGAGAACAGGGGCCTCATGTGGGAAAGTAAGGGATGGTTAGGATGGTGAGACAAGGAAGAGGGAAGGAGGCGGCCGTGGCCTTGAAGAAGAGACCATCCCGGCATTTGCCCGAAGACGAAGTGGGAAACCACGGAAAACCACTTCGAGGATGGCTGAGGAGGAATCGAACCCCCTCTATTCATTTAGGCTACCCGAGGCTGAGTATACCCCGTTCCAGTCCTCGTACCACTTTTCAAATTTCGTGGCAGAGCCGGGAATCGAACCCAGGACCTCCGGGGCGGCAGCTAACCATGCTGACCGCTACGCTACGGAGGCGACACAAAAATTATATATTTTGGAAATTTGATGTTTTTCGTCGGTCAATTCGATTGTACCCAATTGTGAAGAGTTATTCCCTAATCTTGAAAAAATATGCACATGAGATTATTAAATACACTTGGATAACCAGTTTCGATCGTCAAGCGATCATCATCAGAGCAATTACACTTTGGCTATTAAATCTATGTCTAAAAGTATTACAATATGTACACTTATGTCCTATCTTAACAAAACATCACATAGACTACAACTAACAAATATCGATTAGATAAGTGTACATATTGTAAATATTTCCACCCATACTTTTAGACATAGCCTAAGGGCCGTTTTCACCAACGTCAATTATCTCTTAATTAATCATTAAAGATTATTATTTATGGCATGTAAAAAATCCTTTCACAGACTAAACTTGTGTAAAGCAAAATTTGTTAGGTTAGATTTCGTCAGAACGCTCTATCAAAGTTCCAACGTTCGCCACTAGGTATCATTGATATCTGGTGGCGAAAGTTGGAACTACTTGAAATTGAACGGAACTGGTAGCTCACCCTTTAGGGTGTCCGCTGGAAGCAGCTACAGACTCAGGCGAGCCGAACATGTCCTCGGACACTCCCGGCACTAAAAGCCATACGATAAATAAATAATAAATTAAAGATTATTTAACTTAGCACGAGTATTTCACCAGAAAACAGAAACGCTCGTTAACTTACTATTAACACGGAATTACGTTAAATGGCCAAATCTGACCACTCTTTTTCTTACTTCTTTCTTTCTTAGTCGTTTACCCTCCAGGTTGGTGGAACCCACGGACTCAGCGAGGGAACTCACCACTACCACCTCTACGGGCAGTGTTCTAGAGCTGGGAACGTCTAATCGGAGTGGATACAACTGGTGAGGTGTGATTGGCACCTCGCCCAGGCGGCCTCACCTACAAAGCGAACAGGGGCCTCGTGAGGGAAGGTAATGGATGGTCAGGATGGATAGGCAAGGAAGAGGGAAGGAGGCGGCCGTGGCCTTGAAGAAGGTACCATCCGGCATTTGCCCGAAGACGAAGTGGAAAACCACGGAAAACCATGGCTGAGGTGAGAATCGAACCCCCTCTACTCATTTGGAACACCTGAGGCTGAGAACACCCCGTTCCAGTCCTCATACCACTTTTAAAATTTTCGTGGCAGAGCCGGGAATCGAACTCAGGACCTCCGGGGCGGCAGCTAACCATGCTGACCGCTACGCTACGGAGGCGACAATCTGACCACTCAACTCTCTAAAGCATCTTTGGAAACAGCTGAACTGTGCCTTGCGTATTCCACTATGGCGGTTTGTTTCCGAGTTTCACACGTAGGCTACTTTCATCCATATGAATATAAAATATGTTTATGACAATGAAATTTTAAAAGATCGCACACATTACTAAGTTTTAATAACAAGAAAAACGAATACGGAAATTTAAAACAAGTAGTTCCGTGAAGAACTATACAGCCTATTTTTATATATCCTGCTCATGTTAATTGCCTCTATCAACATACAAAATTTCAGTTTAATTTCTGTAACAGATTCGTAGATATTGAGAACCGTCTAAATATTTCAGATTGTCGCCAGGTTGGATTTTTATTTTTGTACTATTACATTAAGATTATTGTGTACGTGTGGTATTCAAACTTCAATCGCATGATTAGAACACAAGAAGTAAAAACGAGATTTTAAAATTACGCACAGCAGCCATCTTGTGATTATGCAAACAATTCAAATAAATTAGATGCCAGTGGATCAACATTTGTATAAGCATTTTACATGCAACGTTTCACGGCACTCGGATAGTTAATTCGCGAGAAACGACCAATTAAATATTTATACTTCGCGTCGCCGCCATGTTGGATTAGTGCTCACCAGGTTACTGAAAGTCCTATAGGTGAACATATGTTCATAGTCTCTATGAACATTAAAAAAAATCAGTTTGGTTGCTGTAAAAGATTCTTAGATATTGAGAACCGTCTAAATATTTCGGAAGCTCGCCATTTAGGATTTTTATATGTATAGGCCATAGAGTTATGTACCATTCAAGGACAATTATTGCCTAGGTTCATTATTCAAACTTTCACTTCGATCGCATGATTACGACACAAGAAATAAAAACTTAATTTTAAAATTTCGCACAGCCGCCATCTTGAGGTTATGTAAACAATTGAATTAAATTAGATGGCAGTGCATTACACTCTGTAAAATCATTTACTGTACCACATTTCACTGCGCTCAGAGAGTTAAATCACGAGAAGTCTATTAAAATATTTCAAATTCGCTTGGTCGCCATGTTAGTTTTGTGCTTTACAGGTTTATGAAATATGCATAGGTTAACTTGTATTAGTACCCTTTATCACTGTACAAAAATGCAGGGTGATATCTGTAATAGTTTCGGAGATATAGAATGTCAGTGAAATATTTCGCACAGCCGCCATTTTGAGGTTATGTAAATAATTGAACTAAATTAGACTCCAGTGCATTACAATTTGTATAAACATTTGCTGTACCAAGTTTCATTACGTTTGGATAGTTAAATAGCGAGAAAAGTCTATTTAAAAGTCTCAAATTCGCTTGACCGCCATGTTGGTTTTGTAGTCACCAGGTTTTTGAAAGTCTCATAGCTGAACTTCTAGTAGTGCCTTTTATCATCGTACACAATTTTAGGGCGATATCGGTAATGGTTTCGGAGATATTGAATGCTAGTAAAATATTTCGCACAGTCGCCATGTTGGATTGGTGAGACGTAACAAAATTTGAAGGGCACAGTCGAGGTCGCCGGGAATAGTGCTATGCACTTACCGAGTTTCATTGAAATCGCTCCAGCCGTTTAGATTTTTGTAGGGACTCACACACACAACTCACACACAGACACACACACACACGCGCGCGCACACACACACGGACAAAAGGTGATCTCATAAGCCTATTTTTTTCAAAATTGAAAATAGGCTATAAATATATATCCGAAAGGGGATTCGAACACCTTCCAGCGCTGCATAATAAATTTAAAGTCTGCACCTCAACCGATTACGCTACACAGACAACTGAGTGAGTCTGTCATTTTAAGCTATCTATTCACCCAACTGCCAGTTCTCCTAAATACTTTGTTGATATCATTTTAAGATTTTGCCACGAATAAGGTCTTCTGTATTTCTCTTCCTTTATAATTATGTTCCAGCAAGTCTCAAGGAAGCATCACAAACAACAATCAGTGCTAGACGCTTCTTATTCTATCCGCCATGCTCTCCAAGATGAAACCAAGTCCACGCATGCGCGAGAGCCGTAAATCTAATTTAAGTAATTGCGTACCCGAATGGCCCCGTGAAATGCAGCGAAGATAATCACGCATTAAATATCTTATTTAAGTTAAATGGGAGTTAACTAATTAATCGTTAGTGAAGAGTTGGTGAAAACGGCCCTAAGTGTAATGGATCTGATGGTGATCGCTTGACGATCGAAACTGGTCATCGAAGTGTATTTATTGATCTCATGTAATTTTTCTTCAGGATTAGGGAATAACCCGTCGCAATTGGGTACAATCGTGTTGACCGACTGTAAAACACAATTTTTTTATTACTAAGGCAACACTGAAAATGACTTCTAACACCATAATGATATATATTGACTGTTGGTATGTTTCAGGAGTGGGTGTGATGATGCTACTGGCACTGACCGTGGAACGCTATGTGTCAGTCTGTCACCCTGGACGTACTCGCCCACTCATGGGCCCACCACGAGTCACTGTAGCTCTCATTCCCTTCTTGACGTTCGCCGTCTACCTGCCCAATGTGTTCCGGAATAAGCTGGTCCCGTGCCTGCAGTCCCCCGCGGGACCAATAGCCTACTACCAGGGCAGCAACTTCGCCTTCCTGGACTCGGTCTTCTACTCGGTATACAAGGTGGTACTGGAGGTGGTCTACAAGGTGGGTCCCACACTGCTGTTGGCGGCGCTCAATCTGCGCATCATGGTCATGTACCGACGCTCTTGTGAGAGGCGACGCCGCATGACGCTGTGCCGTAGCACCTCCTCGGACGACGACCCACGCCACTTTGCGGAGGAGAGACGCCTTATTCTTCTCCTGGGCAGCACATCCATCCTGTTCCTGGTGTGCGTATCGCCTATGGTCATCCTCAACGTCACCCTTTCAGAGAGCAACCTCAGTCTCTTCTCATACCAGGTGAGTTGAATACAGACGTCCATCTCGTAGAGGTCTGGGTTCGATTCCCACCTCAGCCATCCCAGAAGTAGGCTTCCGTTCTTTCCCCACTTTTACTCCAGCCAATTGTACACACATACTCGTGCGTGGCGCTTAATTACAACGATTTCCACGCCCCTCAATTCAAACAACATCATTCAAAAATAATTACCCAGTGCTCAGTTGTCCGATCTGGTAGAATCTCCCAGGTAGCCAAGCTTGAAACGCTTTTCGGTTGTATTGCATTTCAACTCGAGGTAAACACTCTGTTAGTGTTCCTTTGAAGCTCGTTCCTGCTCCATATTGGCTAATCTATAAATATTGAACTCATGACACATATGGATAGCTTTAATGGCTATCAACCCAGAGGTGCAGGCTTAATTTCCAGCCGTGCCAACAAACATAAATCAGGTTTGAGATCTAGAACGGGGTACACTTTGTCTAGATAAGCAAAACTGAAAACAGGTAGGTGTGATTCCCACCTCAGCGTAAACTTTGAAGTGATTGTCTGTGATTTTCCACGTTTACTTCACATAAATACCAGGATGGTACCTGACTTAAGACCATAGAATTGTCTACCCAATCTTAAGTCACAACAATACTGTAACATATAGTACCCACATCAAAATGTAATGCATCTTCTATGAATTATATATTGCATGACTCAGAACACCGTAAATGATTTTCACGTTTAAAAGTGTAACACAGTTGGTAAGTTGAACTACAGACACCTGTCAGCAGGGCCGGATTTAAGAGTACGCCGCCTATAGGCTAAAGTCCATTTCCCGCCCCCTCAATAGTTCATATTTGCTTAATACATTTGTTTTATACAACAAAAGGATAGAGTTCATTGGCATATTTCTCTTTTTTAGCCTACTTTCGATTTTTGCAAAAAATGAAAGTAGACTTATGAGATCAACACAAGGCGAAAAAAAAGTGTGTCTGTCTGTGTGTGTGTGTGTGAGTGTGTGTATTCTGAATGTCTGTCGTCCTATCAATTCGAACACGGTGAAACCGAATTGAACGAAATTTGGTACAGAGGTAGCACTAGCATAGGACACCTCAGTGTCATGTTCTATATCGCCGCCATCTTGACGAAAACGTAATGGCGGCCACCCAAATGTGCAAAGCTTAAATCATATTACGACCAACCTAATCTTCTGATCTCTACCAATTTTTGCAACAATATACCTTTATGTATCTAGAATCGTTTGACTAATCTATAAGGTCATCAGCCCAATAGTTTGCGGATGACGGTCATGTTTGTGTGCAAATAGATTCCCCCTATTAATTCAAACACGGTGAAACCGAATGGAACGAAATTTGGTACAGAGGTAGCACTAGAAAAGGGCACCTCATTGTGTTGTTTTTTTTCGCCGCGTTCTTGACGAAAACGTAATGGCGGCCACCCAAGTATGCAAAGCTTAAATAAAAGTACGACCAACCTAATCGTCTGATATCTACAAATTTTTGCAACAATATACCTTTATGTATGTAAAATCGTTTGACCAAATTATAAGGTAATCAGCCCAATAGTTTGCGGATGACGGCCATGTTTGTGTGCAAATCGATTCCCCCTATTAATTCAAACACGGTGAAACCGAATGGAACGAAATTTGGTACAGAGGTAGCACTAGTAAAGGGCACCTCAGCGTCATGTTTTATATCGCCGTCATCTTGACGAAAACGTAATGGCGGCCACCCAAATGTGCAAAGCTTAAATCAAATTATAACCAACCTAATCATCTGATCTCTACCGATTTTTTCAACAATATATCTTTATGTATGTAGAATCGTTTGACCAAACTATAAGGTCATCATCTTAATAATTTGCGGATGGCGGCCATGTATGTGTGCAAATCGATTCCCCCATCTATTCAAACACGGTGAAAACGAATTGAACGAAATTTGGTGCAGAGGTAGCACTAGCAAAGGGCACTCCAGTGTCATGTTTTATATCGCCGCCATCTTGACGGAAACGTAATGGCGCCCACCCAAATGTTAAAAGCTTAAATCAAATTACGACCAACATAATCATATGATCTCTACCAAATTTTTCAACAACATACCTTTTTGTGAGAAGCTTTCTTTGACCAAGCTACAAGATCATCATCCCAATAGTTTGCTGATAGCGGCCATGTATGTGTGCAAATCGATTCCCCCTATCAATTCAAACACGGTGAAACCGAATTGAATGAAATTTGGTACAGAGGTCGCACTTGCAAAAGGCAACTCAATGTAATGTTTTATTTCGTCAGTATCTTGACGGAAACGTAATGACGACCACCCAAATGTTAAAAGCTTAAATCAAATTACGACCAACCTAATCATCTGATCTCTGCCAAATTTTGCAACAGCATACCTGTATGCTAGTGGCGTTCTTTGACCAAGCTACAAGGTCGTCAGTCCAATAGTTTACATATGGCGGCCATGTATGTGTGCATATCGATTCACCATATCAATTCAAACACGGTGAAACCGAAATGAATGAAATTTTGTACAGTGGTAGCAATAGCAAAGGGCACCTCATATTCATGTTTAATATCCGTGTAACACGTTGTATTTCAACAAGCTACTACAACTCATTGAAAAGGACAAAGAGTTATAACAATACCCATGCATTTAGGAGAAAGTAGGCTATATGTTCTTTACTGAACATCTTGTTAAACATAAAGTTCATTTAGTTAAGATAAAACTACAAATTTAATGGCTTACAAAATAAATGTTCTAATGAAATTAGTTATCTAACTTAGACTACTTGTTTTTTTAATTAATTAATTAAGTTCGAAAACCATTTCATTTTTTTAACAAATCTTAAAAGAAGTAAAAAAAAATTAGCGGCTTTGGTGGCGTAGTCGGTAGCATGCTGAACTGCTGTGTCCAAGATAGCGGGTTTAAACCCGGCCGAAGTCGTCGGATTTTTTAAGAGCGTTAAAAATCCCTCAGTATGACTTCCTTCGGAGGGGAAGTAAAGCCGGCGGTCCCATGCCAAAGATTTATTCCACTAATTACACCTGTGTGAAGCTAAAATAGGTTAGCTACGTTCATCGCCAGGAGTCGACTGCGGTGGCGTCTAGAAACCAAGTTCTGAACTAGTAGTTGTTGACGGTGGCGTTTTGCGGCAAAAGTAGCAACTACTTGAAAAATTCAAAAGTCTGCAGTCCTTACTTGAATTAAGAAACAGAAACCTACACTAATACAGTCATCACAATTAACACCGGTTATCAGACAGATACTACACACATCCAAAGTACACGGGGCTACATGACCGCGTTGTCGCAGCCCCTAAACTGAGGAAGCAACCAACCAACCAGGCTATACATGCAGGAACAAAACAGTAGGCCTGCGACATATTCCGTAAATAATAGAAATCTAGTTGATTGCACACACAAAGGTCTGTTCAAGTCTTATGATATAAGACAAAAAGAAATAAGTCCGTCGGATACCGGTACGTTTTAAAATTATGACCATGAATTTAAGCAGGAAATTACTACCCACGTGGTCTCCTTGGCGCACGCGCCTGTGGTTTGCAGCGACTTCAACGCCACACAATGACGGAGCCATCAACGACAATGCTTAGAGAGCGGAGTGATGACACTGTTAATTATATTCCAAAGCTGCATGTACGAAATAATAATATTAATAATAAATACAGCCCTTTAATCCCCTAACGGCAATGGCCTCCTGCCTAGGCAGGGATATTGCTCCAGTACACTCATTAGGTGAGCAGTCCTAAAGAGTAGTGAGGCACCTAGTGGTGCTTTTCTGGCATGCTAGTCTCTGTTCTTGAATTGTTCTTATAGCTATTGATATATCTATTCCTAACCTAGTTACTGTATTCTCTATGTTATGTATTCTTGTTCTTATATCTAATATTTGCAAAATTGTTAATGTTTCTAGCACGTTCACTTTATTTTTAGTTGAGTTTTAACTGTCCTCAATACATTATCGCTATTGCATTTAAAGTTTCACTATGTTGCACTGAGTTGCTCCTTTCCTTTCCTCGCATATACTATGTTTTGAAAAGGAGCTTTAGTAGGGTCTTCCACTCTCGTCTGTCTCTTGCTCTTCTTGTCCATTGTGGTACGGCAAATTTCTTGAATAAACAAGCATTCAATTTTAGTAGGAATAGATAGATTGTTGAAATAAAATTCGACAATTTAAATTAATAAAAAAAAATATTCTCGTTACAGGTGTTCCGAGCGGTGGCCAATTTGCTAGAAGTGACGAATTACTCAATCACATTTTATATCTACTGCCTCTTCTCGGAGGATTTCCGCAATACCCTGCTCCGTACGTTTCGCTGGCCTTGGTGTGTAGACACCGCTTCTCGACCTGGTCCCCGCAAAAAGGCCCTGCTGGAACCACGACACAGCACACCGCCAACCACAACCACCACCACTACCACCACCGCCTGTCTGCCAGTGCCATCTGCAGGGGGCGCTCAGAAGCTGTGGCAAGGCCTTCGAGGATGTGCTGGTTCCCGTGGCTACAAGGAGACCAAAGACCGAGCGAACGTCTAGCATCAGGAGATGTGGGCTAATGGTCAAGCTGCCATGAAACCTGCAGACATAGTGCTCAATGGACAAACCGCACTGTAGACTTTATCCAAGTCAAGATTCCAGTCGTCAATTCAAAGAGAATCACATTCGTAATCCGTGGCGTGGTAAAAGCCAATGAGATTTATTTATTTATTTTTATTACTGTATTAAGGTGGCGAATTTTTCAAGCTGGAAATGAACACAAGTTTTAGTTATGACAATTTTGAGAGCTATTTTTGGCCATGCAAATAATAGACTGCTAACAATAATTGAAGACGAAAGGCAAAGAACATAAAATCAGGGCCGTAGAGAGCAATCAAGGGCCTTATGGCAGGGTGTTCCGTGGAATTTATCTTGCCCAACAGATTATTAATTTACTTTGTTATTAGTTATTCAGACACTATATTTTCTTGTCTCTCATTGGTTGTACTTTTACTTCGAGATTTAAATCACATTGCATTATAATATTACATTTTCATTGTATCTCAGCTTGTTCAGGCATTTCTTTAAGAATTGTATGAAGTAAAAGTCATTCTTTTCTCAGATAGAATTCGAAACGTGAAGGATTCTTGAACATTAGAACGCTATTATATTAATTGTACAACTTTGGCAATTTTGCCATTTCCCCGGAAGAAAAAACGACAAACAGAATGGTTATTTATCAAATTATATGTCACTGGCTGTGTTTACATCGAGCAGAGTCATATCAGAAAATTTCATAATACCTTTGGCATTAAATAAAATAATGTTGTCCACTTTAAGTTCTCTTGCAACCTCGGGCCCATCAGCAAATCTGGGCCCCAGGGCCACAGCCCCTCTTGCCCGTCCCTCTCGTCGAGTCTGCATAAAAGATGGGAAATCAGCTTAAAGAACCAAAATAGTAACAATATTAATTGCGACATACTGGTTTTCACGGCCAAGTAATGAAAACCGAGGAATTCTTCTAGAATTTTATCGTGTCTTTTTGCGGAGATTCACCTAGATACACCAAGTAAGGCTCACCAGCGGGCTCTTGGGGACCGTGCCCGAACCGCCGCTGTGGTCTCTTCTATACTGCGGAACCAGAGATTTCCTACATATTTTCTCCTTTCTATATTATTAGAATAATGTTCCGTAGTTCCGCACATCTGTAGTTCCGCCCCTTAATACAACAATAACTGACTAACTAGAATAATGTTCTATGGTAATTGTCCAGTTAGAGAAATTAATTCTGAAGCAGTCTGTTAACGATACTTTTCACACCAATATATTTTGGAGTAAATGTATTCTCTGAAACATTTTTGTATATTTAGGGTTCATTAAACCAAAATATCGGAAAAATATAAAATCAAACAAATTTTGAAGTTCCACATTATTGCTCACAATTATTAATGTTATTGGATGATAAACAGTCAATGTTGCCTACATATTACATCTTATATATTTGCCGCTTTTTATGCGCAGTTTTAACATGTAAGTTTATATTATGAATTGAAATATTCTTCGATTAAGTAGGAAAACGTGTGAATATTTTTCACAAAACAACGGAATAGAAAATACTTTTTGGCTCAATATATATTGCATAAAATATTATTACTCAATATATCGATATTTCACTCTCATGAATGACTAAAATTAAATGTGTGAAAATACCCCTTACAATCTTAATTAGAGATACAAATTGTTAATGAACAGAGAAATTATACTTTAATTGTAATAATTTGGCCACGGCTGTTGAGGTTTGCAAAAAGATAACATATTGGCTTTCACGGCCCAGGAATTACAATCCAGCAGTTCTTCTAGATCTAGAACAAGAGACGTAGTGCATGATCCACTACCCCAACGGCGGTCCGGGCAGGGTCACCAACCCAAGAGCCAGATGAAGAACCTGACTTGGTGCATCTAGGTGTAACCCCGCAAAAGACACGGTGAAAACCTAGAACTGCTGGATATTAATATTAATTTTAGGATTGCGTCATAAGTCTTATACAACAATTATACACATTTCCTAGGAAACACAGACATCTACGCTACCAGAAAATACATGCACATTTTTAAATAGTTATTTTTGCGAATGCTGGTCCATGGATCCTTCTATTGAAAAATTAATCGATGCCTTTAAAATTTCTCTATATCGCCGTCTCCTGCGCATACCTTGGATATTGAAAATTTCAAATGTCGAAGTCCTACATCGGACGAAAAAACAAAAAGAACTGCTACATGTTATAAAGCAAAGAAAGACACATTACTTAGGTCACGCCATGCGAAACGAGAGGTACCAATTATTACAGCTAATTATTAAGATACAAGGAAAAGATCCGTTGTGAGACGCAGAAATTCTGGTTGAAGGACATTAGAAGATGGCACAGATGTACATCAGAGGAAGCATTTCATACTGCAATGCCAAGGTCACAGCTGGCTACGTGGATCACCGACCTTCGTTTGGAGACGGCGTCTTAAGAAGAAGAAGAAGAAGAAGAAGAAGAAGAAGAAGTTAGTTATTGTTGTTCCAAAAGGCGGAACTACGAGGTCATCTGCCCCTGTTTTTATATATCTAACCATCAATATTCTTTTTAAATCATATTCCAAAATTTGCCCTTATTTGAGCTGTCCTTCACCGTTTCACTCGTATCTACCAGTCACATAGTGTAGCCGTGCTCATTAATTCCTTTACAATGACTGCGAGGGCAGCTGCAGCAAGTCCGGAGATCGTAGATTTGAATCCCGGCGCTGACAGTGGCTATCGTGAGGGTGGCTTTTCCCTGGGTTCTCCCACACTCCCTCTAGGTAAATGCCTAGATTGTACTTAATTTCAAGTTTTGGGACCGCTATTCCTTTCCTGTCCTTAATACAGATTCACGCACAATAAAAATTAATTGGTATTCTGCCCGAAGGCAGGTCCGAGCCTCCGAAGAGGCTACCCCCATCCGGAGTTTACTTGCGGTAGGGTGGCCAGCGCCTTTCCGCTCCTCCTTATGTTGGCCAACAGCGCGCAGTGCCTAGAACCGGCATACCATCCAAGTTCTGACTGCGCCCAATGTTGCTTAACTGCGGAGTTCTCATGGGATCCAGTGTTTCAACACGGCTAGGCCGTTGGCTCACGCACTATAATCATCACTTAGGTTATCAAACAAATCCAACACACACCCTACTACACAGGGCTGATGACCAAAATGTACCAATCCCCTACAATGAATTAAGAACAAAAAATGTAATATCTGCATTGTTCATAAGTCCGTTTTAAACCTCTAACTACAAATTGAATCTCAATCAGAACAGTAAGATGCTTTAATTAGGCTTTCAATAAAACTTTAAGGAAATGATTCTATTCAGTTGCTCAAAATTAAATAATAATCCCTAATTAATACACCACTCATTTGCTGCAACAGTGACATAACTCAAATTTGATTTTTGTGGGGAAACTGTATTTAAAGATTTAAGACCTTCTTCGTCTTCTTCTTTAGCTAGACCTTTTCCCATATCCATCCTTCATTCTTTTCCGCCATTCTTCTCTGTTTAGGGCATCTCCTCTCGTCCAACCTTTTTCCCTCAGATCTTCGGTAACCTTATCTCTCCACCTTAGCTTAGGTCTTCCTTCCAGGGACCTTCATCGTCTGCACTCTCTTTCCCCCACACAGTCTTCATTTCTTCGTTCTACATGTCAAAACCACCATAATCTGCTTTCCTGTATCTCCTTGCTCAGTGGTCCCACCTTGACTGTTCCTCTGATGCGTTCATACTTAATCTTATCCCGTCTGGTAACACCACACATCCCCAGTAACATCCTCATCCCGGCCACCTCCAATTTTCTCTCCTGTGCCTTGGTGATCACCAATGTCTCTGCACCATACGTTGTTGCAGGCCTCACCGCTGCCATACACATTTCCTTTCTTTGGGCAAGACACTTTCCTGTCACATAACACTACACTCAATTTCCTCCAATTCATCCACATTGGTTTTTATAGGAAACATCAGATTCCAATCGTCCATCCTTCTCCAACGTTGATCCCAGATACTTGAACCTGTGGATTTCTGGCAATGTTACCTCTTCCAGATGTATAGAGATGTCCTTGTGGAGCCCATTTGCTACCATACAGTGTATTCCGTCTTTGCTAATTAAACAACCCCAATAATTTAAACGAACACACATTCATGGAGATTTCACCCCTATTCACTCTAAGAGAAAACACACACCGTCGTAAACAAGACACAGCATAACGATGTAGCCAAGCTAGATAATGGATTAATAAGAGAAACATGTTATTGGATCAGGATGCACGATTTATCTTTTTCTTTAATAAACCGAGGCTGGTATTGACGGCAGTATTAAAGGTGCCGGGACATACTCATTAGGCCAGTTGCGCTTAGAGAGAGATATTTAGCTTATGCGTGGCGAGGATGAAACCAGGTCTTTAATAGTTGAAGACTATCCTGAATACAGTAACATACACAGCATTAGGGAGTCTAGACTTGGCCACACACAGTCACATTTGTACGATGAACACAGAAACTCAGGAATGCCCATTTGCTACCATACAGTATATTCCGTCTTTGCCCGACTGATTCGCATAACTCTGTCTTCCAACGCTTTCCTCCATTCCTCCAATTTTGACTCTCATTGAGGATTTAAGACCTAACTGTGGATTATTCAATAATTAATATTGCAGCTTTCAGTCGGTCCACACAAAGCTACAAACCAACAAAGCTACGATATTAATTGTTAATAAGGCAACACTGAAGAATGTCTTCAAAGCTGTCTTTATTAATAACAAGCTGTACCCGGCATGCGTCGCAATGCCAATCAGTGTTGGCGTTGAAATTCTGTTTCCTGAAGTGCTTTTGGATACACAACATGTTAACTGCCTCTAAGCGATCATAAAATGGATTTTCTAATTTAGAACCATTCGAGTGAGCGTGCACAACAACTTTCAAAAAGTTTCATCGCTGTCACTCATTTGTTGAATCTAATCGTACGCTACCTATTGTGAAATGGATTTACTAAGTCGAAACCCTTCCCTGGCGTGTACACAATGACTCATCAATGATTCATCGCAATCGGATGAATGGTATATGCACGTATAGGGGTTTTTGTTTAAACGATTCGTGCGCTGTCACTCATTTGTTGAATCTACTCGTGCGCTACCTATTGAGAAATGTATTACTAAGTCGAAGCCCTTCCCTGGCGTGTACACAATAACTCATCAAGGTTTCATCGCAATCGAAGAATGTTATATGAACGCAATAGGGAATTTTGTTGAAACGCTTCGCGCGTCGTCACCCATTTGTTGCATCTACTCTTGCGCTACTTATTGTGAAATGGATTTACTAAGTCCCCTTCCCTGGCGGGTACAAAATAACTGATCAATGTTTCATCGCAATCGGATGAATAGTATATGAACGCATACCTGATTTTGTTTAAACGATTCGCACTCCGTCACTCATTTGTTGAATCTACTCGTGCGCTACCTACTGTAAAATGTATTTACTAAGAAACCGTCACGTAAGTGTCCACAACATCTCACCCAAGTTTCATCGCTATCGTCGTTCATTTGTCGAATCTACTCGTGTGCTACCTACTGTGAAATGTATTTACTAAGCCAGAAACCTTCCTTGGAGTGTCAACCATATTTCACCCAAGTTTCACCGCTAACGGCAGAATGGTATATGACCTTATACGGGACTTTGTTGAAACGCTTCGCGCGTCGTCCCTCATTTGTTGAATCAACTTGTGCGCTGCATATTGTATAGGGGATTTACTAAGCCAGAAATTTTCCATGACGTGTACACAACATCTCACCCAAGTTTCATAGGTACGGACGAATGGTACATGTATGCATACGGGACTTGGTTGAAACGCTTCGCGTGTCGTCGCTCATTTGTTGATTCTACTCTTGCGCTACATATTGTAATATGGATGTACTCAGCAAGAAACCTTCCCTGGAGTGTACACAACATCTCACCCAAGTTTCATCGCAATCGGATGAATGGTATGTGAACGTATACGGGACGTTGTCGAAACGCTTCGCGCGTAGTCACTCATTTGTTGAACATAAACGTGCGCTTCGTATTGTAAAATGGATTTACTTAGCCCGAAACCTTTCCTGGAGTGTACACAACAATTCACCAAACATTTATCACTATCAGACGAATGGTATATGACTTTATACGGGACTTTGTTGAAACGCTTCGCGTGTCATCACTCATTTGTTGAATCTACTGGTGCGCTACCTATTGTAAAATGTATGTACTAAGCCAGAAATCTTCCCTGGAGTGTACACAACATCTCACCCAAGTTTCATCGCTATCGGATGAATGGTATATGAAATTAAATGGGACTTTGTTGAAACGCTTCGCGCGCCGTTGCTCATTTGTTGATTCTACTCGTGCTCTACCTATTTTTAAAGGGATTTACTAAGCTAGAAACCTTCCCTGGAGTGCACACAAAATCTCAGCCTAGTTTCATCGCTATCGGACGAATGGTATATGAACGCAAACGTGACTTTGTTGAAATGCTTCGCGCGTCGTAGCTCATTTGTTGAATCTAATCGTGCGCTGCCTATTGTAAAGTGGATGTACTAAGCCAGAAAATTTCCCTGCAGTGTACACAACATTTTACGCAAGTTTCATAGCTATCGGACGAATGGTATATGAATGCATTCGGGACTTTGTTGAAATGCTTCGCGCATCGTCGCTCATTTGTTGAATCTACGCGTGCGCTACCTATTGTAAAATGGATTTACTAAGTCAGAAACCTTCCTTGGAGTGTACTCAACATCTCACCCAAGTTTCATCGCTATCGGACGAATGGTATATGAATGCATACGGAACCTTTCTGAAATGCTTCGCGCATCGTCGCTCATTTGTTGAATCTACGCGTGCGCTACCTATTGTAAAATGGATTTAGTAAGTCAGAAACCTTCCTTGGAGTGTACTCAACATCTCACCCATGTTTCATCGCAATCGGACGAATGGTATATGAACACATACGGGACTTTGTTGAAATGCTTCGCGCATCGTCGCTCATTTGTTGAATCTACGCGTGCGCTACCTATTGTAAAATGGATTTACTAAGTCAGAAACCTTCCTTGGAGTGTACTCAACA
Source organism: Meconema thalassinum (assembly GCA_946902985.2). Classification (NCBI taxonomy): domain Eukaryota; kingdom Metazoa; phylum Arthropoda; class Insecta; order Orthoptera; family Tettigoniidae; genus Meconema; species Meconema thalassinum. Next base: position 802,362,913 of record OX336390.1, on the reverse strand, counting down.
TCTCACCCAAGTTTCATCGCTATCGGACGAATGGTATATGAACACATACGGGACTTTTTGAAATGCTTCGCGCATCGTCGCTCATTTGTTGAATCTACGCGTGCGCTACCTATTGTAAAATGGATTTACTAAGTCAGAAACTATCCTTGGAGTGTACTCAACATCTCACCCAAGTTTCATCGCAATCGGACGAATGGTATATGAACACATACGGGACTTTGTTGAAATGCTTCGCGCATCGTCGCTCATTTGTTGAATCTACGCGTGCGCTACCTATTATAAAATGGACTTACTAAGTCAGAAACCATCCTTGGTGTGTACTCAACATCTCACCCAAGTTTCATCGCAATCGGACGAATGGTATATGAACACATACGGGACTTAGTTGAAATGCTTCGCGCATCGTCGCTCATTTGTTGAATCTACGCGTGCGCTACCTATTGTAAAATGGATTTACTAAGTCAGAAACCTTCCTTGGAGTGTACTCAACATCTCACCCAAGTTTCATCGCTATCGGACGAATGGTATATGAACACATACGGGACTTTGTTGAAATGCTTCGCGCATCGTCGCTCATTTGTTGAATCTACGCGTGCGCTACCTATTGTAAAATGGATTTGCTAAGTCAGAAACCATCCTTGGAGTGTACTCAACATCTCACCCAAGTTTCATCGCAATCGGACGAATGGTATATGAACACATACGGGACTTTGTTGAAATGCTTCGCGCATCGTCGCTCATTTGTTGAATCTACGCGTGCGCTACCTATTGTAAAATGGATTTACTATGTCAGAAACCTTCCTTGGAGTGTACTCAACATCTCACCCAAGTTTCATCGCTATCGGACGAATGGTATATGAACACATACGGGACTTTGTTGAAATGCTTCGCGCATCGTCGCTCATTTGTTCAATCTACGCGTGCGCTACCTATTGTAAAATGGATTTACTAAGTCAGAAACCTTCCTTGGAACGTACTCAACATCTCACCCAAGTTTCATCGCAATCGGACGAATGGTATATGAACACATACGGGACTTGTTTGAAACGCTTCGCGCATCGTCACTCATTTGTTGAATCTACGCGTGCGCTACCTATTGTAAAATGGATTTACTAAGTCAGAAACCTTCCTTAGAGTGTACTCAACATCTCACCCAAGTTTCATCGCAATCGGTTCAGTGGTATATGAATGCATAGGAGACATACACACCCACAGACAAACTATCACGTAAGATTGATTTTTATATATATAGATGCAAGATTTTGACGCCATATTGAATTGGGAATTTATAACTTTGCTACAGATGGGTATAACAGACACCAGGTATGAGTGTTCTTTATGTAAATGCAATATTTTCGCAAAATGGCACAACTGATTATGTAGTCGCGCGTTGCCAAGGAAAACAATGGGTAGTGTAAAACAAAAATATTGGAAAGCAGTCGAAATAAATCAGAAACCTCTATTCACGTCACATTGACTGGTGAAACGCTAAAGGAAGTAGGAGGCTTATGCTACTTAGGAAGCAAAATAACCAGTGTTGGTCAAAGCAAAGAGGATATAGAAAGTAGGTTGGCTCAGGGAAGGAAAGCATTTCTACAGAAAATAAATTTATTGACATCTAATATAGATTTAGATATTAAAAAGTCATTTTTGAAAGCCGTTGTCTGTAACGTGGAAGTGAATATTGGACGTCAACATTCCAAGTAGATAGAGTAACAAATGAAGAGGTAATAAGACGGGTGAATGAGGAGGGTTGATTCTGGCGATTACTAATGAAGAGAGGAGATAGGTTGGTAGGATACATCCGAGACACGCAGGAATAACAAACTTAGTTATGTAATTAATTATAATTAATGTTATTGGTTTACGTCCCTATTAACTACTGTACCGCGGCTTTTAGAGACGCCAGGGTGCCAGAATTTTGCCCCGAAGGGGACCCTTATCGTGCCAGTAAATCTACTGACACGGCTCCCTCACCCTTTGGTCAACCTCAAATGCCAGCTGACTGCACCAGGATTCGAACCTGCAACCTTGAGCACAGTAGACGAGAGCGTTACTTAGGTATGGACGAATGGGTCGAGGATAATAACTGTAGGGGTGGACCAAGGTTAGAATATGTAAAATAGATAGCCTCGGGTGTAAGGTGTGTAAGCTAGGCTATGTAGCCTACAGATGAAACTCGGGTAAAGAAAGTTATGATTAGATATTTAAACATTTAGAAGTTAATTCTTGAAGCAAAGGTGTCTGTGCTTTCTTGGAAATGTGTATAGGTTATTGCTGTACAATTTACAGGATCCCACATAACAACAGAGATCACGAGATTAATTGGCACGTAAAACTACAAGCTTCCTTCCTTCACAGTCAATAATAATTCTTACATTGTTGGCTCTTTAGTTAGTTATTGTTGTTTTAAGGGGGTGCAGCAAGGTCATCTGCACCAAGTTAGCTCTTCAAGCTGTATCTTAATTAATTCACAATAACTGGTTTAATGATAGCAGCGAGAGGGACCATCTCGAAAATATTTGCTTATCACTTCTGGAACACTTCGGTCTACATTCAAGGAACTCCTATTACTCTGCTGAAAGTATCATAAAGCGCCAAACACCAAGCAACAAGCACATTTTATATTTATAATACCGGTATTCTTTTTATTTCAGTTTAGATGAACATTTTAAAATTCTTAAACAGTAATTATGTGTTCCCCTTTGTAGCTGTAGGAAAAATAAAAGTAAAAATCAAATATTTAGTTTCTAGACATTTTAACTTACAAGTTTAAAGTCAAACGGCATTAATTAGATTAATTTTTCAAAATGCAATATTAACTCTGAAATATAATGTGTCTAGCTTGCTGTATTAGTTAACAAAGATGTTATAAAAGAGATGGTGCGTTGCAGATTCGAACCTGCAAACTTTGGCTTTGGCCGGATTGTTCTTATGGAGCTTATTTTCACAACGTACACAGCATCACTTAATAGCTGAAAGCCTTTTAAGTCATTAGTGCGGCAAGATATTCAGTTATTGGATTGTTCGGACATTGTTACCAAATCTTGAAAGAATTTCTCCTTATAATAATAATGCATTCACAAGGTGCAGTTGAAATGAGTTATTTACCGACAATGAGAGATTCCAGTTTGTACAATATTCTACTAACACCATTTTCTCCTTATTTTAAGTTACTAAGTAAATTATATAAATACTGGTATCTTAGGCGTATTGTACATCAGCATGTATGGGCTTTCTCAGCCACGCACCCTCCCTAAGAGAAATTTTGGGACAACCGTCAAGTACGACAAGAAAAGAGCAGTGATTCACTTTCTCATAGAGTAGTACAGCTCTCTCCGTCGCCCTGGGGAAATGTAGAGGTGTGGTTAAATCCTTCTTCAACGCTCACAGCCAATGAGCTTATGGCTGGATTCAATTATATCCAATATTCCGAGTTGTCTTTTATTTGCATGGCAATATCTACTATAAAAACTGATATTTCGCATTGTGAAAGCGCCTTAATGAACGATTTCAATTTTCCTGTTGACTCTTTCATATATAGAAAGACATATGTTGGATCATATAACTACATCATCTGATTGCATGTATCTCATCTTCAAATACTGAAGAGTTTGTATTTTATGTTGGGAAGCCTGGCAGTGATAAGCTCAAGAAAAGTTCCTTGATGGATGCGAATGTGTGGGAAGTCAGTGCATAATTCTGTAATAATTATTCATAGCGTCGGCGATTAAAAGACTAAATACTCATAACAAGTCTGTGGGTGACTTATGAAGTTACTCCACCGACTAAAGACGTTGAGCAAGGAAATCGTCATCCCACGGAAAGGTATATATGTAGATAATGAACTAAGGCATGCATTTTATAAGAATTTAAATTAATTTACAGAAAAATACTGTATTTGTTTGTTAATGTGGACATTGTTAAGGACTAGGTGTATATGGTATTGATTGATAATTCAAAAGCTGAGAAAATTTGTTTCGAGTTACAGACAGCATAAGAATATACAAATTGGTATATATTTTTCTCAATAGGGAGAAGTTCACTGCAATAATCAAATTATTATTACAGTTTTTTAGCGTATGGCTTTTAGTGCCGGGAGTGTCCGAGGACATGTTCGGCTCGCCAGTTTTTTTGTAGCTGCTTCGAGACGGACACCCAATGGGTGAGCTACAAGTACCGTTGCGGAGGAAAGTTGGAATGTAAGGACGAGGAGTTGGAAGGTAGCGGCTGTGGCCTATAGTTAGGGACCAACCCCGGCATTTGCCTGGAAGGAAGATGGGAAATCACAGAAGACCATCTTCAAGGTTGCCGGCGGGGGGATTCGAACCTCCTCGCCTCCCGGATGTGAGTGACTGCCAACAGTCATGCCGTAACGACCGCGGCTAACTCACCCGGTAGTATTATTATTATTAGTATTGTTATTATCGTTTTGTTAGTTCAATATCCCAAAACTGTAGCCTTATACGGAATCCACTTTTCCTTGCCATATAAATTTACTAGGGATTATTTACTGAAAGCATCTTTACATATTCTATCACCATAGAAAAATTAACCGTACAAAACGACTGCATTATTTGTACAGTACTAAAATAATGGATTGGAGTTATCTGGCCATTTAGGAAGCCTTCTTGCAACAACAATGTTTTATTAGAAACTGCTTTATTTTGTAGAAGAGATCAGTGATTGAGTTATTTGCATAATATTTCAATGTGTGTGTTAGTCAGGAGGGGAAAATAACGGTATAGTCGAGAGTTAATTAATATCCTTCACTGAGATTAATTTTGAACTTCACATCCCAGTCCATTTGTGCTTTAGGAAAACAATATTTACTGCGCCCTGAATAATATTCCTGTTTCATCTCCAACTGTGTATGATGAATTTTGAATTTTAAAATATCAGAAGAGCAAGTAGTATTCTAAATGGAAGTATAGTTAGCTTAGCAGACACGTATAAGCTTAGCCTATTATTTTATTTTGTGAACTAGTGCACTTTGTAAACAGAAGAAGAGTGATGATGCCCAGCAATGATATTAATAGCTATATTGGCAGTTCAAAATAATACTGAATACAACGGCATTGATTAAAATTATTTGTAGGCTGCTGAAATATCTCCTCTCCAGCTGTTCGAAATTTCTAAGAACGATATTTACAGAACTGAAGTGTGCAAATGACACTTATAATGTCTTAACCCGTGTTGATCATATTAGTTTATTATTAAATGTAGTGTCATTTTCTATAATACCAACGAAATTGACTTAGAAGTCACTGTCCCCATAAAATCCAACAATAAAGAATTGAGATTCAAGGGCACTGTGGGGAAAGAAATTAATTGTTTTATTATATAGCCATTCTTGACACAAGAAATTTTGAATGGAATTGTATGCATCACACCATGCCGGATTAAGAATCTAAAACTTAACGGAATTTGCTGAAACAACTGAGGTCCTCCGATTCAACAAGATAGATTTTACTTTGATGTTTGGTTCCACAATTTATTATGATTGTGAAATATGTTATAGATTTTATTTATAGTCTGGTAAAGAAAAACATATGTCCAAAAATTGTATATTTTTATATTGTTTTTGACCATAAGATTCAACAATTTCATGATGGTTTTTGGTATTGATTGCTAAAGAAACTAAAATAGCTACGGTATGTAAATTAAAAAAAAAGTGAAATATAAGTGCTTCAGAAAATTGACTTCATTTAAGTGTTGTGAGAATGTGATACTTGGGTGCAACAAAGAACATTGATGGTGTATCTTCCAATTAATTGTTTCTCCCTATTCCTTACCAGTCCCGTTGGAACACTACATTGTCAGTTGGCTTTGTAAGAGTTATTTCATAACTGTCTTGACAGCATCTTACGGTAATGATAAATACATTATTTTGGAAATAAAACTGTTTGTACATAAAGTCACTTAGTAAATTACACTGATCGAGTAAAATATTATTGCCACTGCCAATTGCAGCCAGTGTCGCCAACATTCTCATAATAATGGGATATTTCAGTAATAGGCATCTGAAAATTAAATTTGGTATTACGTACGCAGAGACGTTGTGTTGAATTTATATGATTGTGTTTGAAATAATTTTGACGAATGACAGAATGGGTATCTATGAAGCTTATAGAGATGAAACTTATATTTATCCATGTGAAGAGATATCTCATTGCCGAGAAAAAGAAGAACATTCCCGAGAACATTCTTGAAATTGATATAGATTGGTAAAGCAAACATACACGCTTTGTGATGGCACGATTTGTAAATTTACAGTACAGTATCAAGGGCTTGTATATCCTAAACGCCACTGAAACACATTGGTTAGTTTTAATGTTTTGCCTAATCAGTGTAAATAGGTACTTAAGCAAAAGAGCAATTGCAGTCAATAGCTAGACAGAACCACTTGATTCTAATTGAGAATGTTTATTCAATAGAGCCACTGATGTCGAAATTGACAAGGAAAGCATTTATTTGATTCTTTTTATAAACTCGGCAATAAGATATGTTAAAAAAGGAAAATGTAAATTTCACTTTTATACTGATATATAATGGTAGAATTGAAATATTCCTTTTAGAAGAGAATAACACATGTCTATTAAATTGATACTTTGATTCCTTTGGTATCTTATGTGGGTGTTCATTCTAATAGCAAAGGATTTAAGAATCATGGAATAATTTTGATTTGTTGTCCCTTTTTGTGCCCATCCTTTAAATGCATACTCCATGGACGAACACACTGCATTTAAAGACTTTGAAAGAAACGAAGCAAATTTGAATTTGGAGTCAAATAAGGAATTTTCCAAAAAAAATATTCTTGGCTACTGAATATTCCCTCCTAAGATACATAAAAATTGAAACGAAGACTAGACTTGCAGGCTTTCAGTTAGCACATAGGAGAAGAACGTAGCAAATATTGCTAAAACGATATACAACCAGAGCCATTTGGAATAAATGAGTGTTTCGTTTGTATACTGTCTGTCGTTGCCTCTGCTCTCAATAATTTCATTTCTTTTTGTTTCCCTTTGTTGTACTTGTGGTGGAGACATCTAGTGACATTTCAGGAATCAATGGACGTGACGAGAACTTTAATATCTTGTATATATGTATTTTATCTCTGACTTTGTTTATGTAATATTGTTGATCTCCTAGACAGAATCCCTTACTAGTTCTCCTCTCAAATGTTTATCTCGTTCCCTCATATAAAAAACGTGTCAAACAAATGCGAATTATACAACATCGTTAACCACAGTGGTGATCCTGACGTGATATTTGGGTGAGTGAACACTGAAGCTGTGGAATTTTCGTTAAAAGTGAGAACATGGCAGTCAATAACGCTAGAGATCAGACTCCAATCTATATATACCAGGCACGTCCAGAAAGTAAGTTTCGTTTGGTAATGAAATTAAATTGTGTACAGATACCGAAAAATTATTTATTGCACAACATTGTACACCTCTTAAACTACTTTTCCACATAACTGCCGAACTTTTGCAGGCATTTGTCATAGCGTGGCACAAGTTTTTGAATACCTTCTTCATAGAAGTTTGCCGCCGACCCGTAAACGAGAGTGAAGACTCCCCTGTAAGATATCCTACCGTTTGGCTACCACTGTTAGGCAAATTGCGTGCTTACCAGGAGAACTGCGTATGTTTAGGAGTTCTCCTGACCACATACGCAATTTGCCTAACAGTAGTGGCCAAACGGTAGGATATCTTACAGGGGAGTCTTCACTCTCGTTTACGGGTCGGCGGCAAACTTCTATGAAGAAGGTATCCAAAAACTTGTGCCACGCTATGACAAATGCCTGCAAAAGTTCGGCAGTTATATGGAAAAGTAGTTTAAGAGGTGTAGAATGTTGTGCAATAAATAATTTTTCTGTATCTGTACACAATTTAATTTTATTACCAAACGGAACTTACTTTCTGGACGTGCCTCGTATAATACGCTAAGGTGTATGTTTCACAAAACTCGAGCTCCTAAACCAGAGGGAGTTAGAAGGTGTGGTTTGTACCAAAATCTTCCAAATCGTCTCAATAGTAGAGGGAAAATCTTGCATTTCTTGAAAAGTCAACGGAAATATATTTATTTGTTTATAAAGTGCTTTTAAAACAAATAAACAAGTCGATAGCCCCTGGAAGAACTGTGTCACGTACTGCCGCATAGCACTAGATCCGGGCGGGTAGTCAGAATACATGGGGCGCACACAACCCATTGTGCAGCAGTGATGAATAGCTCTCTGATTTCATAAATAACGACAATTTGTTTAAAAAGTGTGATTAAAATAAACATATTTATAGAAGCCCGCATAACAGTAAAGCCAATTGGGTGGATTATACACAAGCGAGATTTCTCGCACGGGTCCGCTAGTTACAAATAATACACAAGCTAGTAGTGAACATATCACTTGTGTTAGCTAAAAAAATCCACCTATATGGCGCAAGAATGTGAGTATATGGTTAGTACCAGTGCTTGATTTGTAAAAAATGAGGTTCCGGTACTGTGGGCTACCGGGAGGTGGTGGGAGGGGGAGAAGGGGGAAGGGAGCTTTATGGAATATTGAAATACAGTTCTAAAAACGATATGTTTACGTTATTCTGAACACCTTTAAAAATTAAGCAGTGGACAAAATAGCAATCTAATTATGATTGCAAATTTAAATTGGGACTGCTGTAGCAACATTTTTCTTACCATACCCCTTGGCCTATATTAAATTTCAATGTAGGTCAACTAGGCTACCATTTAAACAATGCACATTATTTCAATATTTTTTACGTAATTTGAAACATTAAATACATTCGGTTTGAAAATACACACATGTTCACCAACAATCATTTATTTCTTGTTTTATATTTTTGCTCTTTACAGTTTTCTGAAATAATTATCCAGTCAAAGACCAAGTTGGCCTTGACTTACGACTAACGTTCCCCAGATCTAAAAATTTTGTTATATATTCGACTTTTCCCCCAATCAGAGGTTTCGGTACGACGTACCGGTGCGTACCGTCACAAATCTAGCCCTGGTTAGTACAAATTGAAGCACAATTCCCTACCGCCGGCATAACCTCAGAACTGACTAAATACAATTACGTTATTGGCCCGCTTGAACCAGATGTTGCGGAAATAGTATGTGACTACCTAACCAAACCACTTTCAAGTACACCATTTGCAGATCACAAAACACAACTAGTTACAGAATTTAAAGTATCTGAAAACCGTAAGGTAACGAAACTTTTAACGGAACTAGAACTAGGAGATAAAAAGCCCAGCCCGTTGTTACGTGAGATGCGTGCCCTCGCTGGAACACAACTCAAGGATGATCTTTTGTGTACTATTTTTATGCAAAGGCTCCCAATTCATTTACGTTCCATCCTAGCGCCATCTAATGCTACTTAAGATAATATGGCTGCAATAGCAGACCGGATAATGGAATATTCTAATCCTGGACAGAATGTATTTGCTTTACAACGCCAAGAGTCAGTACTTCAATATCCTGCACACCAGCCAAACTGAATTTCTCGTCTAGGAGCACAAATTGAGCAATTAACGCTAACAGTGACCAGTGTTTTTGAAAAACAGAATAAATTCTGCCCCCGATCGAGAACCCGTTCACCATATCGCGGTACATACCGACCTCAAAGCACGTTATGTTGGTATCACTTCACATATCGTGAAAATGCCAAGAAATGTACGTCACCATGCTCATATAACCGTACATCTCCACATGATTCGGAAAATGCTCAGGCCCCTCACTAGACGCGGCACATGGTGATGTGGGCCAAGGAAATTCTCACCGTGTATTTGTAACGGACCGTTCCTCTGGTACACGATTCTTGGTTGATACAGGAGCAGATGTGTCAGTACTACCTCCCACAGCACACGACAGAAAGCAGACCTGTAAACGCATGCTTTATGCGGCTAACGGAACACCAATTAAAACCTACGGTGAGCGTTTAATGCAACTTAACCTCAATCTAAGACGTCCATTTTGCTGGCCATTCATCATCGCTGATGTTCAACACGCTATCATTGGTGATGATTTCCTAAACAACTATGAACTGCTTATCGATGTCAAACATAAACGTCTTATCGATAGCACCACCAGTATGTCAACCTTTTCAGTGCCAGTTAAGCGTCTAATTTCAGAGGGCATTCATTCACTTGACCCTCAGAATAAGTATCCAGAACTATTGGGAAATTATCCAAATATACAGTATTTCGTGACAATCCAAGTTATTGTGTCCCCGATATTACATTCTTTCATACCATTTCAACGGTAGGCCCTCCAGTTTCGGCCAAGGCTAGACGACTATCCCCAGATAAGCTAGCCCAAGCAAAGATGGAGATTCAGAAAATGATAAATCTAGGTATATGTAGACCTTCCAAGAGCCCTTGGTCCAGCCCACTCCATTTAGTTCCTAAAGGTGATGGTTCCTGGCGACCTTGTGGAGACTACAGGGCCCTAAATGCAAAAACTATTCCAGACCGCTACCTTATTCCACATCTACAGGTCTTCAACAGCCGTTGATCTGGCAAAACAGTTTTCTCCAAAATAGATTTGATTCGAGCTTTTAACCACATTCCAGTCGCTGAAGATGATAAACCTAAAATTGCTGTCATCGCTCCTTTTGGCCTATTTGAATTCCTCAAACTTCCATTTAGACTCTGAAATGCAGCACAATCATTTCAAATGCATATCGACGTCATTTTGAGAGATTTAGGCTTTGTTTTCTGCTACCTTGATGACATTCTCATAGCGTCTGCCGATGAGCAGGAGCATGAGACTCACCTGAAATTGCTTCTAGAACACCTAGATAAATATTCTATCAATGTAAACCTGTACAGATATATTTTTGGAGCTTCTGAAATTTCCTTCTTATGGTACTCGGTTACGTCTTCAGGAATAAAACCATTCCCTGATCGAGTTGAAGCTATTCTTTCACATCCACAACCTAGTACAATTGTTGATCTAAGACGATTCCTAGGATTGGTGAACTTTTATCGTCGGTCACTTCCCAATGCTGCAATGAACCAGCAGATCCTCTTCAGCCTACGTAAGGACACACGCAAGCGTGACCGCAGAACAGTTAAATGGAGACCAGAGGCAGTTCAAGCTTTTAACAGCCTCAAGAAACAAATTGCTGATGCTACCCTACTTGCACATCCCTCAAGTGATCTACCATTGGCATTGATGGCTGACGCTTCCGACTTTTCGATTGGATCCTCGCTGCATCAAATCCATGATGGTACAGCAGAACCTCTTGCATTTCTCTCAAATACTCTAAATGACACACAAAGAAGGTACAGCACATATGATCGTGAGCTTCTCGCTGCCTACTCTCCAATGAAGTACGTCCGCCATTTATTGGAAGGTAGAAATTTTAAACTTTTTACAGACCTCAAACCTCTAACGTTCGCATTTCAGCAGCGCCTAGTTAAAGCATCTCCATGGCAACTCCGACAGTTGGATTTTATAGGTCAATTTACAACTGACTTGAAGTATCTTCCGCGAAAGAACAACATTCCAGCAGATTTTTTCTCTCGCATGTCATCTATCTTCATTACATCACAATTGTCATTTGACGATGGAGCTAAAGCACAGGCATCCGATGAGGAACTACACGCTCTGCTACAATCAACTAACACATCCTTTCAATTCAAGAATATGAATTTACCATCTGGAGCAAAACTTGTCACTGATGTTTCAACAGGAGAGGTGCGGCCATATTTACCTATCCAATTCCGTAAGCTTACATTTGAAATGCTTCATAATATGACTCACCCAGGAATTAAAGCATCTACAACACTTCTACAAAAACGATATTTGTGTCCATCACTCAAGGCAGATGTAAAACTCTGGACTAGATGCTACTTAGTCTGCCAGCGCTCCAAGGTTACCAGACATACAAAAAGTGCTATTAATACATATCTTTCAGTGGAATGACGCTTCTTTCACATACATGCGGATATTTTTGGCCCCCTTCCACCATCTGAAGGATACACATATATCCTTACCATGATCGATCGATTTTCAAGTAGGCCAGATTCTATGCCATTCAAGGACATAACATCAGAATCAGTAGCTCATGCCATCTTATATTTTTGGATAGCTAGATTTGGTGTACCAGCCGTCATCACAACTGACCGTGGCATGCAGTTTGACTGCTCGTTATTCAGTCATCTGATGAAACTACTGGGCATACATCACATCAAAACGACAGCTTACCATCCTGCAGCCACTGGGAAAATAGAACGTTGGCACCGCCAGCTCAAAGGCGCACTTCGGACTCAGTTAACCAACAGCTGGGTGCCCCAACTTCCAATAGTCCTGCTAGGCTTCAGATCACTCATCATAGCTCACCTAAATTCCTCCTCAGCTGCATTCATTTATTGAGAGCCTATTCGTCTACCAGCAGACTTCTGTGAAGAATCACCACCAAGAGACCTTCCTGCTTTAGTCCTCAAGCTCAAACAGCATGTTCAGTCTTTACGCCCAGTCCAACCAAAACATCATGCTGTTAAAAAACATTGGGGCGTGGTGGCTCAGCGGTCTAGCAGTATGCCTCTCACCAAGGCGGTCCGGGTTCGATCCCCGGTCAATGCATGTGAGATTTTCGAAGTGAAATGCCATGTCCTGTGGTTCGGATTCCACGTAAAAAGGAGGTCCCGTGGCTCATGATCTCAAGATTAACGGTCACGTTAAACTACAAGCTTCCTTTCCTTTTGTTAAAAAACATTTATACACCCTGAACTGTTGCGTTCTTCTCATGTGTTCATCCGTCATTACTCTCATCGTAAACCCTTACAGCCTATCTACGATGGACCATTCCGTGTAATATCTCGCTCTGAAAAACACTTTGTGGTTATTACCAACTTAAACCAGCATGTCTACTAAATAGTGAATACAATGGCAAAGTTACCACAACTTATGTCAGTAGCCAACAGCAGATTCATAGGGACATCTGCACCTCACAGACTCAACTGAGTGAGTCTCACACCCGTCCTGGAAGAGCTGTTTGATTCCCACCTCGATATCGCTCCGTTGTCACTGGGGAGGGAGTATGTGGTGGAGACATCTAGTGACAATTCAGGAATCAATGGACGTGAAGAGAACTTTAATATCTTATATATATTTTATCTCTGACATTGTTTATTTAATTGTTGCTCTCCTAGACAGAATCCCTTGGTAGTTCTTTTCGCAAATGTGTATTTCGTTCCCTCATATAATAACATGTGTCAAACAACTGTGAGTTATACAACATTATTAACCACATACTAATTTAAGACTACTATGACCTCTAATTATTACCTAAACAAACTTCAGTATTAGGGTTTAAGTTATGTGAGAAAACTCATGGAAAATTTTGTTAACACAAATCTAAATGAGACGCTTTTGATATTATTTAAGTTATGTGAGAAAACTCATGGAAAATTTTGTTAACACAAATCTAAATGAGACGCTTTTGATCAAAGTTTTCAAACTTCCATATTTCTCATCAGAAATATTATGAAATTAGGGCAGATTATAAGTTAAGGAATGAACGTGTGTACCAAATGTTATTCTACTTGTTCATTTAATTCCAAAATATATGTATTTTCATAAAATATTTGTATGCAAACAACACAATAATCAAAATCTTCCACACGTCTTAGCAATGGAATCTTTTTAATATATTTTGATATTACATACCCTGAAGCATCCTTAACGACTATACAGAAATACATCCCAAGTAATTTCAGAGATTTAGCTGTAATTGGTTTTTATATTATACAGAATACATTTTGTATTGTTTTGTTTTGAGTTACGTAGATTATTCTGCAAATTGTTCTCTTGCGATGAAACCGGAATGTTTACTTTGAACTTTGTACACCGTCTACGTTTGACCAAACTGGATAATTTCATTCAATTTCGACAAAATGAGATGCACGTGGAACATTTTGAAATTAGAATAGTTGTTATTTTTTACATTAGAAAAGGTGTAGTTAAATTCTTTGGCTCACCAACAATTATATGAAACATGGCTATCCAACTCCATATTTAAGGCTCAAAGAGAATTCCAATTAAGGACCTATGACAGATAATTTGACAAAGCTCAGTATCAGTAGCCCTTAGCTTTCCAAATACTCCTATCAAACCTTAAGTTAAACTGTATTGCCCGCATTTTCCCGTTTAGTTTTGCTTTCGGGATGGGGGTTATAGTTGTGTTAAGACAAGTAACATCTATGTACAATGCTGCAGTTTTGCTTTCGCCTCAACTACTCACTTCCGTATCAAATCAGTGTAATGTCTTTGTTAGCCATTGGAAATTCATTCCAAAGGGAAGCATTCACCTCATTTTACGCTGTACTATCCTGAGCTTTATTATTTTGTCAAATTGTCTCTGCCATTATTGTCATTTTACACAAGTGGTATAGACCTACAATCATACTAAAATATATCATGACGGAGAGTATTAGACGCTTAGACGTGAGAAAGGACAGAGTTTAGATGTACATGTACATTTTCTTTGATCCGTATCGCTGCCACCCAGATGGATCTTTCTCTATCATTAATGGATTTATGAAGGTTATATGAAATGAGATGTGAAGGGTTGATTTGTGGCAATGTTGGATGCCCTTCCTGTCGCCCACCTTATCATAAAAGTTGATAGGAGTGGAATTAATGAAGATGAACGAAATTGGGCAAGGAGAGCAGGTAGGAAGGGTGTGTAGTCTATTCGAAGATACCGTTCCGGCATTTGACTGAATCTGAAAATGGAAAATAACGGAAAAACTAACTCAAGGGCGGTGTAAGGTGAGGTTTGAACCCACTCCTTTACGGAGCCCGGAGCAACCAGGTCACATCATTCCAATAAACTCGCTAATAAGATATACCATAAAAGGTAACTAAATGTTATACTGATATATAATAGTAGAGTTAAAATATTCATGACTGGCTGCGTGGCTCAGGGGTAACGTTCTCGCTTCTTGTTCCCAAGGTTGCAGGATCGAATCCTGGCGCAGTCAGCTGGCATTGTGGGGTGCGCAAATGCGAGGGAGCCCTGCCAGTAGATTTACTGGCACGATAAGGATCTCCTTCGTCTCAAAATTTCGGCACCCCGGCGTCTCTAAAAACCAGAGTATTTAAATGGGACGTAAAAAAATAACATTATTATTATGAAATATTCCTTCTAGAAGAGATAGAATATGTAGCTACCACTGTTGATCCCTCCCTCTTTCATGAATCTAAGGCCGACATACTCTCTGTAACAGTATATGTATGCGTTTTGTTTTGTTTTGTAGTTGCATACTTCTTCGAATGTTGCCCATGGCTATACTGAAAGAGCTAAACACACGTTGAATATATTTTAATATGTGTATTGTATATCTACTCTAGTATTACTTATTTACACCAAATATCAACAGTCATGAGAATAATAGCAAGCAACAAGTTACCATTAATATAGTTATTCAGTAAGAATGAAGGTATTAGTGCCGCCTTGTCATATGTTTCCTAGTCATATGCACATGGCTGAATGTATAAATGAAATATGGTGGATCAATGTATAATTTGAATTTTTAGTAAATATTTTGCGACAAAATATTTGTAATCTGTGATTGAGCGAATTAAATAATTTTTTGTATTGTTGAATTTAGAGCTAATTTTACATTCAAGGGCCTAAAGTCCAGACTAGGAAGAGTAAATAAATGTGCAGGTGTACATTTGAAATGGACTTAGAGATGTCAAACTATCTTGTTATTTGTATATCGCACTGAAAATTATAAGAGTTTATAATTACATTTATTGTTAAGATGAGTATTATTTTTCAAAGTTTTATTGTAAAGAGATTTGTTGGATGTACATTTGTAATATACTGAATATCAATATACACAGCACGTGAATCTATTAACGTGGATGCAAAAATAAGTAATAGCTAAATATTCCATGTTTTTGAGCTATTATCTTGAACAATATATTGTATGTCTCATCAATATAATTCACAATAAAGTTTCAAACACATTACTAGGGTTATTGCTTCATTCCTCTGCAGGAGAATTCTTTCCCGACCTCCACAAACATAGCTTACTTGAAGAGTCAGACTCTATCAGATGATGGCTCTGCATTTGACCTTTTGAGCTCAGCGGTAGGAGATGGTTGTAGAGCGGTGCGGGGGAGCGTGCCCAATTCTTCCCTATCTGACTCGCGTAACACTAGGTTCTCACAATCAGACACAGACTCGCTCAGCGTGGTAAATGTTATATGCTGCAATAGTACATAAACCTCGTATATGTTGCGTTATTCCCCTTTGTACCATTATCGGGAATGTATGTTTATTATTTATGGTAAGTTTACTTGCGTGATGTTTCTAGCGTTTGTATTTATTAATTGCAACGTATGTGAAGTTCGCAATAGTTTCTGGTGAAACAATTCTATATTAATGGAACTGGTGTTCGGTTCTCATACTCATTAATAATATAACAACACCGTGTTTGACTCGACCTGCTACACACATTGGTTAGACTGGCTGATATTAGGACGGTTATTTCCACTGGGTTGTTAACTGACGGAAAATACAGGTGAGAAATATTATTAGTTATAATATGCCCATATTAAGAAGAATATTTCCTCTCGCTCATTACGAAGTACTGTATGTATCAGGAATAAGAATGTCATACAATTATTCTCAAAATTAACTTATAAATCTATTTACAAGGTAGATTTAGTTATACTTCCCCTGTCAAGAGCATGTCTTGCAACAAGGTATACCAAAAAATTATAAGAATGATTACAAAGAAAGGAAAGAAAATCATCATTGAATACACAATATTTGAAATATTTCTGAACTTTTTTTATCCCTTATCATCCAAGCTCGGCTTCAACCACGGACTCTGCGAGGAATCATTCCTCTACCGTCACAAGGACAGTGTCTGGTAGCTGAACACACTTTGTCAGCAGATGCAACTGGGGATGGTGACAGGCCGATCGACCAGGTGATCGCTACCTTTGGTTTTATAAAGAAAGGATCAGGGAAGGGAGTGCGAAGAAAGTCAGTCGTGGACCTGTTGAAAGGAACCGTCCCGGAATTTGTCTGGTGGTGAAAAAGGAAAATCACGAAAAACCATATTCAGGACGGCCAAGGTAGTGTTCGACTCACACTTTTCCGATACCATCAAGGCACGAAGTAGCGCGTGGAGGAGAAGTTGCGTCAGTACCAAGATTTATTCAATATAGATGAAGGATTGATAAGGGAGACACACATACACACGCCGCCCTCTGTAGTCCCGGGGTACGTATTCAGACTCTGGATCCATTGGTGCTGGGTTCGATTCCCAGCTCTCCCAAGAAACTAAATTATGATCTAAGGGCTGGGACGGACGGGGTAGATTCAGCTTCTGAGAAAAAAATGAAAACAGATTAGTTCAATATCCACTTAATCTGTTCTCGAAGTGGTTTTCCGTAATTGCCAACTTCTACTCTAGGCAGAATCCGGGTTGGTACCTAACTGAAGGCAATGGCCACCTACTATCCATGTCCAGTCTCAATTACAAATCCACACACTATCACAGTCGTCACATTGTCACAGGTTATAGGAATAATTCCTTTTTATATAGGCCCTAATAAAAATAGACTGAGAAATGATTCACGAGTGAAAAAGAGAAATGAGATGTAACTTTTCGATCACTTGTTTCGATACTCTCCAATCTTGACAAATAATTAGGCAACTTATCGTGCTGATTTGACCTACTCTACTTTGAACACATTTCTGGTGCTTGCTTATGGGGGAACTTATAGCTCAGGAAACAAACCAAAATGATTTTAATATCATGACTGTCCCTGTCATAAATTTTGTATAATTATATACATTTTCAAGGAAACACGCACATCTTGGTATTAGGAGCAAAATTTTCAAAATTAAGATCGTTACAATTTTTATGTTTTCCAAAATTTGGTTTTTGTTTTGTGCTGACCTTTGCCGTTTTCATTATATGTCCCATGTTTATATGTAGGCATTTTTGGACTATTTGTTTTTAAATTGGATTTAAACCTTCAGCTAGAAATGAATCTCATAGATTTCCACATTAATAATTAATTAAGAGTTATTATTTCATTTTTATTCTGAGCAAACTCAAAACACAATTTTTAATATTTCATATAAAGACTTCATTAAAGTCACAAAGGTTTAAGTGAGTTTTATTTTGTAGCTGAAAGTCTATCACCCACTTTCAAAAACGAAAAGTCCAAAACTTCCTATAAACATGGGAGATGTGAGAAAAACGGGAAGATCAGCACAAAGCAAGAACCAAATATTGAAAAACTAATAAAGATCTACGATCAAATAGCAAGTTGTATGTGTTTCCTTGAAAATGCATACAATTGTATAAGATCTATGACAGGCACAGTCATAAGAGCGTTAAAAACCTCAGTATGCCTTCCTTCGGAGGGGAAGTAAAGCAGGCGGGCCCATGTCATAGATTTATGGCATGTAAAAGAAAATTCCACTAACTAAACTTGTGTGAATCAAAATTTGTAGGTTAGGTTTGATTAACGCTCTGAAGTTCCAACGTTCGTCACCAGGCGCTGGTTGCGATGGCATGTAGTAGTAGCCAAATTCACAGCTAGTTGTCGTGGACGGTAGCATTTGGTAGTGAAAGTAGGAACTACTAATCGAAATTATCGTCTGCAGTCCTTACTTGAACTTAAAAAAACTGATGACATACACTAATACAGCCATCATAATTAACACCGGTTATCAGACAGATTCTACACACACCCAAAGTACACGGGGCTACATGACTGCGTTGTCGCAGCCCCTGAACTAAGAAACCAACCAACTATTAAAATCGTTCCTATTGTTATGGTTCCAGCTGTAGCCCATGTTCCCCCTAAGACCCTTCATATATTATGTATTCTTCTCATTCCAGGTTGAGAAAGTATGGCTTTGTCCTTCGTGCTGATGCTTCTGAGAATTGTCGGTACTTGGCCAGGCAACCCGATACAAAAAATAGTGGTTGTCATGCTTGTATTCAGCTTCCACTTTTCCTTCATCGGTCTTGTGGGACAAGTCTGTACGCAGACACAGGACATCATAGATGTCGCCGAATTCCTCTACTCTGTGCTTCTAAATCTCTTAGTTACAGCCAAATATTACCACATTCTGCTCACAAACAAACAGTTCATACCCTTGGTTAACACTCTGGAGACTGTCTACAGGTTGGAGAATAAAATTCTACACAAAAGTGCCCAGCAAGCTCGGAGGATAAGCATAATATTTTTCTCATTTTCATTCTTCACTGCGATTGGATTTGCGGTGTTTCCCATGTTGGAAAACACATATTTGGGTGAAGTGCGCAATGGCACTTATATTCCACCTAATAAGCTTTCTTACAAAATATGGATTCCTCATATCTTCGAAACACCAGTGTTCGAAATATCCTACTTTTGGATTGCACTATGTTGTCTGGGTTTGGGATATTTTCTCTCTGCCTATGACTGTTTCCTTGTTACTCTAGTTATTTTGGTGTGTGGTCTATTTAAATTGCTACAGTCTGCTTCAAGAGATGTATTCATTGACCGTCATGAGAGCTCTGCTACTCCAGTGTATGTAAAGAATAAACTCGAGGAGAGTGTACCTTGCTTAGAATTGACTTCTAGGACAAATGGCCATGACAAAATACAGACGTACAGAGTAGCTTCCAGGGAAACGAAACCGTTCACATGGGAAGAAGCATCAAGCAATTTAGAGCTTGGTCCAGGAGAACTTCACTGTTCAAATCGTAAATTGACTGCCGAAGAAAGATTGATCCAAATCATTAAATATCATCAGAGTCTCCTGGGGTAAGTCGTCTTCTATCCGTGCATTCTCTTATCGAAACCATTCACTAATATTACCAATGAGAGGCGAAAAGCAAAAAAAGGCCCTCTTGCTGGGAAAGTAAAATTTTTAGCGTTTGGTATCATAATAATTATATATCAGAAATTATTGCTGAATTTAAAAAGAGCAAAATATTTAAATCTTAGAATTTCGGCAAAAGTTCCTTGATACTTTCCGCCTCACAAATAGTGATATAAATATTATCTTACTGTACGGTAACAGAGAAGTCACTGCTATAGTGGATGAATATTAAACATTTTCAAGTACCGTACATTAAAAACGGATACTTTTAGCCTCCATTTTACATTTTGCAAAAATTATGAAAAAAAAGCTCTTATGGGATTAAACTGCTTAAATTTGTGTGTCTGTCCTTCTGTTTGTGTGTGCCCCCATACAAATCAACTCCTAAACGCCAACAGCTCTCGAAACCAAATTTGGTATAAGTGAAGATCGATACCAGGCCATCTCAAGGCTATATTAGAAAATGACGTTGTTTGAGAAAAACCACAATTGAAATATGAACTTAGAAGGTATTCATGGGAACTGTTACAAAATTGGCACAAATATAGATCATGAAATTTGAGATTAATTTAAAAGTGCTCATACATGAAAGAGCTGCCAACTTGTTTCTAAGCGTGCTGATAGGTTCAAAGTTCAACATCATGTAACTTTCATACTAACGAATGGATTTATGACAAAATAGAAACCAGACAGCAGTCATTCGAGCTGAAGGACTTAAGAGAGAGGCTGGTATTCAGAAAGGTGTAAGGCAAGGATGCAACTTATCACCTATACTTTCCAATCTTTACATTGGATAAGCAATTAAGGAAATTGTAGGAAAATTTAAAGTGGGAGTGAAGATTAAAGGAGAAATAATTTCAACTCTGAGATTTGCCGATGACATGGTCATCTTGGCCGACACGCCTGAGGATTTGAATGAGTTTTTAATGGTATGGACTTCGTCTTGAGGAAAGAATTCATGATGAAAATTAATAAATATAAAACAAAAATATTGGAATGCAGTCGAAATAAATCAGAAACCTCTATGGACATCAAATTGGCAGGTGAAAAACTAAAGGATGTTGGAGACTTCTGTTACTTAGCAAGCAAAATAACCAGCGATGGACGAAGCAAAGAGGATATAAAAAGTAGGTTAGCTCAGACAAGGAAAGCATTTCTACAAAAAAGGATTCTGTTGACATCGAATATAGATTTAGGAGTTAGGAAGCCATTTTTGAAGGTCTTTGTCTAGAGCGTGGCACTGTATGGAAGTGAAACTTGGACTATTGGTGCAACAGAAAAGAGGAGAATTGAAGCGTTTGAAATGTGGTGTTACAGGAGAATTATGAATCAGATGGGTAGATAGGGTTACAAACGAAGAGGTATTAAGACTAGTGGGAGAGGAGGGATGTTTCTGACGAATGTTAATGAAGAGAAGAAATAGGTTGGTAGGACAAATACTAAGACATCCAGGAATAGCAAGCTTAGTTATGGAAGGAAGGGTCGATGACAAGAAATGTTGGGGTAGACCAAGGTTAGAATATGTTAAACAGATTGTCTCGGACGTAGGGTGTGGTAGCTATGTAGAGATGAAACGATTAGCTCAAGACAGGGAGACATGGAGGGCTGCATCAATCCAGTCAAAAGACTGAAGACTCAAACAACAACAACAGGCACATACATAGATTATAATAATTCAAGAGAGTGATGTCAATTAGATTCTACGCGGGCTGATTGGTTATATGTTTAACTGTTTGTAACGCCAATACTATCTATTGGGCTTCAATCAAATTTTCTGTGTACATAGTGCAACGTAAGAAACGGAACTAGGCACATATTTAGAGTTGGCAGGGCTAACAAGTGTAGATTAATGCTTACTACAGTTTTAACCCTTGTGTCAATGCATCACAATGCATGCTCGCCATGAGTTATGAACTTGGAAACGTATAGGGCATAACAGTGCAGTTTAAATTTGAGTAACCCATACAGTACATGACAGTGCTGCTAACATATTTCTACGCATAAATATAAGTTCATAATAACTGCATGTAACTTTCATACTAACTAATGGATTTCTTCGTAAATTGACTCATAAAGAGATCATAACATTTTAGATTAAGTTTGAGCAACCTATACATGGCAGTATTGCCAACATGATTTTACGTGTGCTGATATGTTCAACATTTCACTTCAAGTAACGCCCATAGCATCTATTGGACTTCAGCCAAATTGTGTAGTACAGAGTATACCTTAAGCGGTGAAACTGTTTATAAATACGGTCTATAACTTAAAAACTACTCTCAGTATATCCTAAATTATGCAGGCCAACAGTTCTAAACTTTGCATTCATAGAGAACATAATATTTCAGAATAATTTTGAGTGACCCATACATGAGAGTGGTGCCAAAATGATTATGTGCATGCTTCCGTTCTAACGAATGAATTTCATCCAAATTAGTTTGTGCATTGTATTCTTTAGGACATATTTCTGAGCTGATTATAAGAATCTCCAGGGCTACCAACTGTGTATTAATGACCTCAAGTCTTTTACAGCCCCGATTCAATATCTCGGATTTTTTTAAGGATCAATCTTCACACAGCACACCGTAAATCCAAGAATATTTATACATATTTAGCGTAAATCATCAAAGTTAGTGCTGCCAACATAATCCTATGCACGAATATGATGCTCAATTTACAAATGAGATACTAATTTGTTGATTTATACATAATATTGCTCGTGTATTTTTGTAGACTTAAGTATGAAAGTTAACAGAGTCCTAAGGACTACCTAGTGCCTAGTGATAGACTGCCAACATTTGAGGCCTAGGCCCAATATCGTAGAATCCGTTCAAATAAACAATTTGAAACCCTGCTCTCGACTGCGTCTTTATATTACAGATACGTTTTAACCAACACGCATATAGTATCAGTGTTACTGGTAACAAAATAAATTCACGTACCGGTACGTTTATAGGTTCCATGTTTTAACCGCATGTAACTCCCACAAAATTCAGTGGATTTCTACCTAAGTTTGTATAAACAGTATGAGATGAGAGATATGTGTGCACATTCTCGGTCCTACCATCTACCTAATAGATCTTGCTGGGCATTGGAGCAGTAGACTCTCAATACCTCAGAAACCACGCAATATAAAATTTCTAACCTACTGTACTACATTATTCTGCCTTCAAATTTCTTGTATTTTTTGAGGACATTCTTTAATGTCGGTGTTACTAGCATACAGTAATTCCGTAGATAACAAGTAGTTCCGTGAAGATGATGATGATGATTATAATTGTTGTTTTAAGGGGCCTAACATCTAGGTTATCAGCCCCAGTTCCGTGAAGAACTATATAGCCTATTTTCACGTATCCTACTCATGTCAATTGTCTCTATCAACATACAAAATTTATGTTTGATTGCTGTAATAGTCTCGTAGATATTGAGAACCGTATAAATATTTCGGATGGTCGCCATTTTAGATTCTTATATACGTATGTAGGCCATATTACATGACGATTGGGCCAATAACCTAGATGTTAGGCCTCTTAAAACAACAATCATCATCATCATACATGACGATTATTGCGGAGGTGTATTATTCAAACTTCAATCGCATGATTAGACAAAAGAAATAAAAATAAGACTAGTTGAAACCCGTCAATACATGACGGTCAATAAGAAAATATTTACTGAAGAATTTTCTTATATACATTCTTTGTACAATTATTTTTGGCACTGTTGAAACTTTAAGGGCGTCAAAAGATTGCACTCTAGACATTGCAACAAACTGCTGGCCAAGATTGAAAACTTGATGAGGCAAATTGAGACCTATACTTTCCAGAGTTCCCCCTTGAGCTTTATTGATTGTGATAAAGTATGTCAAGCGAATCGGAAAATGTTGCCTCTTAAAAGAAAATGATTGTTTTATCCGATGGTGTTAAATCAAGTCGAAGGATTAGATCTCTCTGCCTAATTTTAACTGCGCTTATTTCCAAATCCAAGCATTTTCATGCATATTTCTTATAATTAATATGGAATCAAGTCGAAGGGTTAGATCTCTCCTAATTTTAACTGCACTAATTATTTCCAAATTCAAGCAATTTTCGTACATATTTCTTATAATTAATATGGTGGCATTTAGGAGCCCTTAGGAAACTTCAGATTTCTAAGGAGCATAACTATGGGTCAATCGTTTGGAGTATGTGGAAGCAAATCACTTAATTCCAAGGAATTCAAGAATTCTGAGGAGTCTAATATATACAACTGGCCGCAAGAACCGTCGCTTATAATTTTAGAATATACATTAACGAATAAATGCGATGACGTGCAATTCCAACATTTTAAAACAATATGGACCGTATGCAACTGGCACAGTGCCATTGGCACCAAATGAAACCGAGGACATAGCATTTGTTGTACTGCCGATTATTCTCTCTTACATTCCTTGAGATTTCATTTCTAGTGGAAAATTGTTGCAGTCTGTCAAATATGTTATATTTAGTAAGAACAATTTTGCCATTACAACACCAAAGGTCAAAGTAACCAAGCGTAGATTTCTCGCTACAGAAATACAGCGCAGAACAATGTTTACATTTGTTCGTCAAGGACCCTACACTGTACGGCATAATATCTGGAATAGTTTCTGAAATGGCATATTTATTTTCGATTTTAAAAGTGGCTTCGAATTTTTCTCCGTTTTCCCACTTTTTTGTGACTATGTTCTTTTTCGTCAAATGGGTATATTTACTGTAGCATTTCTCTCCAAATTAACGCCATATTCAATAACACTATATTGGCCTGTATCAACGCAGCCACCAAATATTAAATGACAAATAACAGCGTGGTTAGACTCATTGTTATGTACTCGAAACAAATAATCAATAAACAATAATATTCACTTATACAATGAAGTTCAGATACTTTCATTCTCAAGTTTGTTGCTGATGAAAATGTGATGATACTGATCGCCAATAATAAAATCTTATAATTATTCATGCCAGCAACAATTTTTACAATTTGCTTGCAAACGCAGCTCAGGATGACGTTCTGCATTTTGGAATAAAAGTACGAAACTGCTCTAAAAAGCAATTTCCATCACCTGTTGTAGGTACAATCCTTTGCATTTCCATGACAGTAAATACTTCGCCAACTACTGGAATGAGCATAGACTCACTTCGACAGCCACCGTAATGGAGGGAGTTTAAGAGTTAGACTATATGTTCAGTGCTTATCAAAAATCGTATTAACACAGGGAAGCCCAATCTTAAGGCAACATTCTGAGCTATCGCCCCGGATTCCGAGTTCGATCCCTGGTTTGCCAAGAAATTTAATTCTGGTCTGAGGGCTGGAACGGGGCGCACTCTTGAGGCAGAACTAAGGAGAGCAAGGTTAGATTCCCATCTCAACAATCTGGGATGTGGTTTTCCGTTGTTTGCCACGTCCACTGCAGGTAAATACCGGGATAGTTCCTAACTTAAAGCCTCGGTCGTCAATTCCCCATTCCCCATTTGAATTACAAATGCACACATCAGTACAGCCATCACAATAACACAGGTTATCAGAGAAAATTTTACACACACACACCAAAGTATACGGGGATGAGTGACCACGATGTCTGAGTCCATCAAATTAATTATATTCGTCAATTGTCTCTCATGGCGAAAGCGATTGTGGCCATTTTGTATTTAATAATTTAAAAGTATATGGCAATGTAAATCGTGGAGAATTCCTTACTGTACGGGAATAACGAAAGTAAAATATGTAAAGTCAATGAATTACCAATAGCCAGAAATAATAATTAGGATATAAAAATACATGCCTGAGGTGAGATGCGAAATCCTTCGACAATGCAAAATTCATTCCTGGGTCTGCAATGTTACCCCTGAGCCACCCAGTCAACAGATTTTCAAAGCAATAGCCTATTAAGTTACTTAAACAACAAACGAAATCAAACGCCTGTTGAAGTTCTTCAATCCCCTCTTTTTAATTCTCAAAAACAAAGAGAAATATAATTCTGGTCTGAGGGCTGGAACGTGGCGCACTCTTGAGGCAAAACTAAGAAGGGAAAGGTTCGATTCCCGTCTCAACAATCTGGGATGTGGTTTTCCGGGGTTTGCTACTTCCACTGCAGGTAAACACCGGTATAGTTCCTAACTTAGGTCGTCAATTTCCCATTCCCCACCTTAATTACAAATGCACACATCAGTCCAGCCATCACATTAACATATGTTATCAGAGAAAATTTGACACAAACACACCAAAGTAGACGGGGCTGAGTGACCACGATGTCTGAGTCCGTCAAATGAATTAAGTTCGTCAATTGTCTCTCAAGGCGAAAGCGATTGTGGTCATCTTTTATTTAATAATTTAAAAGTATATGGGAACGTAAATCGAGGAGAATTCCTTACTTTACGGGAATAATAAAAGTAAAATATGTTACGGCAATTTATTACCAATAGCCAGAAAGAATAATTGGGAAATAAAAATATATGTCTGAGGTGGGATTCGAACTGCTCCCATTGCGCGATGCATGAATTATGACCCTTCAACACTGCCGTCTGAGCTACCGAACCTCCGGTGGAAGACTGCAATATTAAGGTACTTGAACAACATTCACACTCAACAGCCAGTGTAAGTTCTTTTACATTTCCCGTTGTTTATAATATTATATTCCTGTTTATATCGTAGAAACTTCATATTCAATATTCCCCTCCTTTATTATAATTCTTATAAATAACTATTACATTAAAACGCGGTGGACATCCGCCATGTCTGTCATTAACCAAAGTGATTCTGCGCATGCGCTTGAGCCAATAATTTTGCAGTTTTGTTTATAAATTTAAAAATATATGTTAACATATTTGTTTATTTTAAAGATACTCTGCAAAAATACAGGCCAAGGGCTTTCGTCAGAGTGCATTACGAAGTCAATCGGTTCAGCCGTTCTGTCAATCTCGCCGTAACAAAAATCAGCTTACTGTTTTAAATATATAGATTTTAATATTTCGCACAGCCACCACCTTGTGGTTATGAAAACAATTGAAATAAATTAAATGTCAGTTGATTAAAATTTGTATAAGCATTAGGACTTACTGTACAAAGTTTCACTGCGCTCGGTTGGTTAAATTGCGAGAAACGTCTATTTAAATATTCAAATTTCGCATCGCCGCCATGTTGGATTTGTGCTCACCAGGTTATTGAAAGTCCCATAGGAGAACTTATGTTGATAGCCTCTATCAACCTACAAAATTACAGTTTGATTGCTGTCAAAGATTAGTAGATATTGTGAGCCGTCTAAATATCTTGGGTGGTCACCATGTTGGATTTTGTTATATTTTGTAACCGTATGAGGCATGCATGCCAGGCATGAACTTAGGACATTGTGAAACCAAGTAAAAGTATCCTAGAGCATAGAGGTTAAACTTGAACAAAGTACAAGCATAGGAATAATGATTACTCGAGTTTGGGGGATCATTAAGCCACACAATGACGGTGAAATTAAGCTATTTAAACGGCAGATTGCAATTAGAAAAGGCTCAATATAGGAAGAGGTCTTAGAGAACTAGCAAAGTGAGCTGAGAATTGACACATTACTAATGGAGCTGGAAAAGAGGCGTGTTTTCAAGGTGCCGACATAATTATGTCAATGTCGAGCACTTGGGGCAACAATTTGTGGAGCCTCTGGGTTCCCCCGCATGATGTAAAACTAGTCTAGAAAAAAGAATAAGTAGTGGAGAGAGGCTAAGTCCCGCCCCCAGATGAGCATATTATCAAAACGGCTTGACCAATTTCGAAACCAAAGATCATGCCGAATGCAGAAAATTCTAATTTAAACTAAACCAATGTGAAACTCTTAAATTAATGCAAATTTCGATACAGACGCGTAGGAATACAGGAGTGAACAGTGGGCATGCCTACGCGCAGAGTTGAAAACCGTGTTCTGGGAATAACTGGAGCATAGCGTCACTTAAAAGCCGAAGGCGCGAAGCATATAATTAATCATCGAGCGATCGGATCATATACCGCAATAGAAAATTGGAACCAGCAGGAAGTTACGAATTAGGTGAGCCCAGAACGAGCTGTAGAGCTGGTCAGGAACGAAAAATCAGCTCTCAAGGGATGCAAGCTGGGAACTATTTCGTTCAAATGGCTTAAATAGGCCCCAAGAGGTGACCACAGGCAAAGGTTTACAGACCTTCGAACGGGGAGGGTGCGAAACTCAGCCGTCTAAATGAACGCCACGCCATAAACCAAGTTTTAGTGAAATACTAATATTGTGGACAGTATTTAAACTTAAAGTAATCATAACATGTATACTGTTATAATACAGTCGCGTACAAGTCTTAAATATTCGAGTGATTAATGGACACTCTGAAACGTTATATAAATAATTTCAACAAGCCACATAACGTGAAATATCGAACAGTGAACCATGGTTCAAGCTTTTGTTATCAATGTAAACCACTCTAGGTCAAGAAGTGAATGTACCCTGAAGTCAGTTTGGCAGTAGAGAACGAACCATAGCGAGTGTACTATACCCGCGCGTGAAAGTATTTCACCATGAGAATTTGGCTACGCCGAGGTTACCCTGAACGTGTACATTGCCAAATTCATACTAGGACGAAACTAGAGAATTATTTCGAGGAGATTTTCTGTATTCAGTGAAATAGTCACATATGAAAGCAGTACATTCGAGCAGTCGAGATTGGAGGAGGCGAGACAGTCGGAAAACACTTAGAATTGTACAAGTGTTGATGCAAATTTTGAATGTTATAAGAGGGTATGATAAACTATGTAATCGCGTAAAAATTTTAGTGAAGTATAAAATTAGGTGATACCATTTTTTGTTGTGTGATTAAGTGGAAATTGCATGAAAAGGATCTTATTGTGAAGTGTGAAATGAGGAGCTAAAAGCATTCGCGAGGTTAGGAAAAATACCCTCGTACAAAGAAGGACCTCAGAGAACGTAAGTACCTCATTTCAGTAAGTGTTATTAGAACCATCCACCAAGATACGAATATAAACAGGTTAAGATGGACAGGGAACCCAGATTTATCAGGAATTTTGTTATCATGTGGATGTAAGAATAGAATTCGATAGGACCGACTCACGTAAATGTAATAGGATATAAGATGAAACATTAGGATATAAGATGAAACATTAAGTGTTATCAAAGAATTAAAATGCCTAATCAGAGATAAAACATTTAAGTGTAAAATTATTTAAATTGTTTAATCAGAGATGAAGGATTTTAGTGGAAAGGATGAATAAAATGGTTTGACTATAGATAACAATTCGCATTGTTCTGATGAAATTGAAATCAGTTGAACACCATAAAAGGGGTAAATGTTAAATGGAAATTGAAGGTTTTTGATAGAAATAGTAATCAAGGCCGAATTGAGCCCCGTTATAATGTACATAATACAGGATAGTGAGATAGGTTCTGGACATAGGTACCTTAGCAGAAGTTGGCACCATAGCTGAATAAGAGTAAAGTAATTAGTGCGGTAAGGCACTCAAGTAAGGTATGTGCCTGGTAAGGCAAAGTCGTCGTCGTAATGTGGGCTAATTAAGCACAAAGGGTAGGCAAGTCAAGCACCATGAATATTAACATGCCGTAAAAATGTTCAGGTGTACGTATGAGGAATAAAGATAGCTATTTGTGGATGGAGTATAGCTCACCTCGCTATCCGATGGAATAATCAGCGGTTCAGCTTCGCGAGGGAATTTGCCTATGGCCTGATAAAAAGTATAGCTAAGTGCTCCAGAAGTAATCCAGGCATTTAGAAACGTACCTCATGGGAAAGTTATTAATGGTTGAATTTTGTATTAGAAAGAGAATAATAGGAAGTAAATATTTTAAAACCCTTCAAAAATCCGTAAGAATAATTAAGTGAGTGTGTTAAGTTTCGTTACAATGCAGTGTTAATCAGACCGAGATAAAAAAAAGTCAGAGTTAGTTCATCTAGTGGCAGAGGAGGTTTAACGAGGGTCAAGGCAAAATTGCACCCCGTTTTCCAGAACGAGCGGCCATTTTGAAATAGCCCGCCCAGTTATAAATCAACTGGTGAGGGTTCAAGACAGTTGGTAGACATACAGCCTGTAGCAGGCCAATACAATTATTAAAGTAGTGCTGTATTTAAAATAAAATGTAAGAGATCATGTAAGGTAGATCAGTTGTCGAAGACATGTGACCATAAAACATGAATTAAGAGTAATTTCCTATAAAAAATTTCCTTTTAATCCTGAAATTAGGTCCAAGTAATCATAATAGTCTAATAATACTTATTAGCAGACGGGTTCCCTGGAATTAAAGAATATTCCAACTGTAATGGAAGACGCAGATCTTGGTGAGATAGAAATGGTTAAAGATGGTACTATAGTCGGTGCATGTGTAATTTGAATGTAATCGAAGGTAGAATGAAGCTAAACTTGATCATGTTATGTTGAAAAGTGAGTAAAAATGAATGAGATTGAAACAGCCGTGAGAGTTGGAGATAAGAGAGGGGAGGAGATAAAATGGATGATAACTGTGAATTATTGTTGTCACAAGGGATTTCATTAAATGTAAAAATTAATCATACTCAATTAATAATCAGTTGATTATCAGAGGTAATTATCAGATTCTTTTAGAGTGATGTCAGTAGAATTTCTATGTCATTTAAGGATTCATGTGGAAATCCAAATCCAGTAGAAAGTTTTAATTAATTATTTTTCGTGTTTTTTATTTGAATAAATTAGCTATTTGGAAGCTTTGTTGTTGTTCATTGGGAGATGTAAATCCATGTTCAAAATCCTCCAATGTGTGTTATCAACTGAGGGAGATTGACTACTTCCTGGAAACTGAGTACCATTCAGGTAAGCCACATATATCCGATGTTGGAAAGGGTACAATAGGTAGGCCATAGAGTTACATACTATTAGATGACGATTATTGCGTAGGTTGATTATTCAAACGTTGACTTCGATCGCAAGATTAGGACACAAAAAGTAAGCACTGAGTTTTAAAATTTCGCACAGCCGCAAACTTCAGGTTATGTAAACGATTGAACTAAATTAGATGTCTGTGCATTACAATGGTATAAACATTTGCTGTACCAAGGTTCACTGATCTCGGATGGTTAAATCGCGAAAAAGACTTTTTTTTAATGTTTCAACTTCGCTTGGCCACCATGTAGAAGTTTTCAGTTCATCTTAAGAATCTAATGTCAGGTTCTGATAATGGCAAATAGGTTTCTCTGGCTGTCATTTACCAAGTTTACGGATTTCTTTTCGATAACCAGTATAAACACAGCAAAGCCCCATAGGCTATGTTTAATACCTAAACGTGAGCTTTCTTGTTTTGGGTGCTGATCGCGATGGTACAGACCAACAGGTTATCTGCCTGGAATTCAGGAGAAACTGGCTCGAGTCTATTATGATCCCGAATAGTTCAGACTATTTATGCAAATAGTGCTGAAGTCTTGCAAGCATTTAGACCGTCTTATAAACTGTATTCTCTCTAAATTTTCCTTCTATTATTATTGCTATAGTAAGCTTCCGTGGCTTAGGCGGCAGCACGCCGGCCTCTCACCGCTGGGTCCGTGGATCAAATCCCGGTCACTCCATGTGAGATCTGTGCTGGACAAAACGGAGGCAGACAGGTTTTTCTCCGGGAACTCCGGTTATCCCTGTCAAAATTTCATTCCATCAACACTCTCCACTATCATTTCATTTCATCTGTCATTCATTTAATCATTGCCCCAGAGGAGTGCGTCAGGCCTCGGCAGCCGGCACAGTTCATATCCTCGCCGCTAGATCGGGGCTTCATTCATTCCATTCCTGACCCGGTCGTAGACTGGAAGCAGGCTGTGGATTTTCATTTTTAGCCTATTTTCAATTTTGAAAAAATAGGCTTATGAGATCACCTTTTGTCCGTGTGTGTGTGCGTGTGTGTGTGTGATTCGTGTGTGTGTCCCCCCCCCCTAATAAAATCTAAACGGCTGGAGCGATTTCAATGAAACTCGGAAATTTCATAGCACTATTCCCGGCGACCTCGACCGTGCCCTTCAAATTTTGTTACGACTCACCAATCCAACATGGCGGCTGTGCGAAATATTTCACCAGCATTCAATATCTCCGAAACTATTACCGATATTACCCTGACATTTTCTATGGTGATAGAGGGAACTACTATAAGTTCACTTATGTGACCTTTGAAAACCTGGTAACAACAAAACCAACATGGCGGCCAAGCGAATTTGAGACTTTTAAATAGACGTTTCTCGCGATTTGACCAACCAAACGCAATGAAACTTGGTACAGTATATGTTTATATACATTGTAATGCACCGATATCTAACTTCGTTCAATTGTTTACATAATCATAAGATGGCGGATGTGCGAAATATTTCACCGGCATTCTATATCTCTGAAACTATTAGCGGTAAACCCCTCAAATTTTGTACGGAGAT
Organism: Meconema thalassinum; assembly: GCA_946902985.2. NCBI lineage: Eukaryota > Metazoa > Arthropoda > Insecta > Orthoptera > Tettigoniidae > Meconema > Meconema thalassinum. The sequence continues at coordinate 802,330,603 of OX336390.1, read as the reverse complement.
AAAGGGCACTACTGAAAGTCCATCCATAAGACTTTCAAAAACCGGTTAACTACAAAACGAACATGGCGGCCAAGCGAATTTGAAAATTTTAAATAGACCTTTCTCGCGATTTAATGTTCCAAGCGCACTGAAACCTGGCACAGCAAATATTTATACACATTGTAATCCACTGGTATCTAATTTAGTTCAATTTTTTACATAACCTCAAGATGGCGGCAGTGCGAATTTTAAAATTAAGATTTTATTTATTGTGATGTAGTCATGCGATCGAAGTGAAAGTTTGAATACTGAACCTACGCAATAATTTTCCTTTAATGGTACATGACTCTATGGCCTATACATTTAACAATCCAACATGGCGACCATCCGAAATATTTAGACGATACTGAATATCTACGAATCTATTTTAGCAATCAAACTGCATTTTTTAATGTTCATAGGGGCTATGAACTTAAGTTCACCCATAGGACTTTAAATATCCTGGTGATCACAAATCCAACATGGCGGTGACGTGAATTATAAATATTCACATGGACGTTTCTCGCAATTTAACCATCCGCGTGCAGTGAAACTCGGTACAGTAAATCCTTATACGAATGTTAATCCACTGGCATCTAATTTATTTCAATTGTTTCCATAACCTCAAGATGGCAGCTGTGAAAAATTGTAAACTCTCCTTGTTTTTTCTTGTGTCCTAACTATGCGATTGAAGTTTGAATACTACACGTTCACAATAATCTGCATGCAACAGTACATAACTCTAGGACCTACATATATAAAATCAAACATGGCGACCATCCGAAATATTTAGTCGGTTCTCAATATCTACGAATCTATTATAGCAATCAAACTGAAATTGTGTATGTTGATAGTGGCAATTAACATAAGTAGGATATATGAAAATAGGCTGTATAGTTATTCACGGAACTACTTGTTCATTATTGCTATAGTCGTTGCATTTAAGAAATAAGGATAGAGTTGCTTCTATAAAGTCTCACATCAATTTGTGCGTCGTAATGCGAATACTGTATGTTTGCGTCACATCAAGTCCTTCCGTTGGTTTCATATGCAAGTCAGTGTACAGATATTACCGTTATAAAAATAGCCATTCTCTAAAATTATTTGTTAGAATCGTGGACTGCAGAGTTAATACTGTTAATACTATTTTTTCCTATGTGTTTCAGAGTTGTAGATGAATTGAACAAATATTTCAGCTCCATGATGCTGCTACAATTTGTCTGCAGTATGTCGCTGATCTGCTTGACGGGCTTTCAAACTCTTAGGGTGAGTTGGTAATCTTCGTCATCGACCTCAATTCCACTGACAATGGATTAGTTATACTGTATTTAGGAGTACAACTAAGTTAGTATAATATCACAAGAACTCACATCCCAGCATTGTAAGAAAATAGATGTGTGGATACTTTAAAAAGTAAAAGGTAAAAAATGTGACCTCCTTCGAAACCAGAAGCAGAATACTGTGCATTACAGGCAAATGCACCCACCGATTACTCTACGAACCGCCCAAGCCTAAAGCAACCAACTTGTCAACACTTGATGTTGGCTGAAGCTATGGAGCACCAGCCGACCAAAACTCTATGGCTTTGTGTGGCGAAGGTCGAACTGTCTGGTAGCTATTGTCTTAAATTGCACATCCATAGGGATGCAGGTGAATCCATTCGGGGTTTTGCCCTGATTGCGAATAGCCGAGAATTCAAACACACCAAAATCGGTATGACCATCTAAATGTGCTGAATCCAAATCACGAACAAATAAGGCTCAATCTCTTGCTGTGAGAGGTGTTTCTTTATGTTATAAGGTATTACGTACAAAAATAAACCTAACATTAGATTTATGCCTCAGACCCCCTACTTCTAGGACAAAAAATAATTTTGCTAACTCAATAGTGACCAGTTGTTTCGCCCAGAAAGTGGTCTAACCAAGTAGCGCTCAAGGATTTCGCCGATACGTTGGACTAACCCAGAAGCGACCAATGATTTCGCCCAGACAGTTGTCTAGCCCAGTAGAGGAAATTGGTTTTGTCCAGATAATGGTGGTCTAACCCAGGAGTGACCAATGGTTTCACCCAGGCAGTGGCCTAACACAGCAGCGAAAAATTGGTTCCATCTGAAACAGTCTTACTTAATAATATTGTCTAACGCTAGCATGTTTTTAGTTTGTCTCTTTTCTAAATATGAAATATTAAATTCTAGCTCATTAGGTACATCCCGGACTCATCCACATGTGTCAATAGCAGATCATCCTATTCCGGTATCGACGTGTTAGCAATGTTCGCAATCAGAACCGCATCGTCACCAGGGTGATGTTATGTTTAACCCTTTCGCTTCAAAGTACGTCTGTCTTAAGGGAGGCTATACTTTATAGTTATTTCTTTGAAATTAAATATTTTAGACGTTCAACTCTCAGGCAAAGATTTGAGGACCTGATCTAAAGCTCTCAAACACAAGCCTCGTTCAAACATTTATTATTGTGTAGTTGTTGTTGTCGTCGTCGAAATGGCAAGCTGTTAAGTTTAGCATTGTTTTGTTTCAGTCAACACCTGGTGGACTGGAGTTTGTGTTCAGGACATGCTACCTGCTCATGGTTGTGACAGAGTTGTATGTCCTATGTTGGACTGGACAGCAACTTACACAAGAGGTTAGTATATCCTCCAAGGATCCTATCATATTTAGTATGTCAGTTATACGGGCATGACGAACACAGAGTAGCTGATAATATTTGTATACAAATGAAGCATGTTAGAGAAGATTAAATGTACTAATACGATTATTTCCTGTGGCCAGGCTGACCTAGAAAGAAACCTGAGAGCAGTCATGCGGTGATTGGTTTCCATCAAATCATACAATAATGTTGTTACAATTATACTCGTTGGTAGGAAAAGATGCATTTTATATAGACCATTGAAGGATACATAAATATAGAGGATTGTTTGAAACTACGAATCGTAGATGAAGCTTATCGACGGATTAAGAGTACCTTAGGAGTAAGGAAGCCTAACTGCTACGATATACGGGATTACGATGGGAAACCTCAAAGAAAATATGGAAAGTTTTCCGAGAGAGTTTGTATAGAGGGTAAGGAGATTGAGGAGCATTCAGTGGGAAGGGAAGATTTAATATAGAGATCAGTATTTGATACGGCGCTGGAAGACCTGGTTTTATAAGTACAGCCAATATAACGCATGTTCAGTCTTAAGTCCTAGAACGATTTTATAAGTACAGCCAACACAACGCAAGTCCAGTCTTAAGTCCTAAAACGATTTCATAAGTACAGCCAAAAAAAGGTAAGTCCAGTCCTGAACCAACCACCAAGCATTGACGATCAACTGACTGACATGGTACGTTGCTTAGGGGATGAAGTTCTTACTAGGTAATTTCATTATTATGTAGGATTTATGAGACACTAATACTAGCTGTGATTATAAGAAGAATGCTATCGTCCCTATAAAGGCTGATAGCTTCTTCACACATGATTGAAAAATGCTGACAGACAGCTGCATCAAATCAGTCAAAAGATGGAAAACTCAAACAACAACAAACAAGTTAACATGAATCTGCAATTTTCCAGTGTTAATATACAATGTAAACAATGCTAAGAGTAGAAATCAATCTTGTCCAAAACATACTCACGGTTTGTATTATTCTCTTATTAACTGTCAGCCAACACAACGCAAGTCCAGTCTTAAGTCCTAAAACGATTTCATAAGTACAGCCAAAAAAAGGTAAGTCCAGTCCTGACTGAATATTGCGCTAATTCTAAGGGAAATACCAATAAAGGGGTTAAGTATATACGACTTTAATAATGTCAATAATTTTTTGCTGCCTAATTCAAGTGTTAGCTATGCAGTCAGACATAGAGTTTTTTTCTACAGTTTTTATGCTCACCTGAAAAGTTGGCATAATGTGACTTACGTTAGTCTGGTTCTGAGGTACTAGGCCAACCTTTATGTGAGCCGTACGAAAAATATATATCATTTTGTGCTCTTTATTAAGTTGGTCAAATTGTGCATGTTCCGTTTGTGCTTTCAGTGAATGATGTAATAATACAGTTGACAATGAATATTGTGGACTTACAGAGTGTTCTGGTAGCCGACTCGACGTACGAGAGTGACTGGACATCTGCAACTAATTCCCTGAAGAAAAGCCAGAAGCTCCTCATACTTCGAGCTCAGAGACCTGTCACGATTTGCATTGGCAAGTTCACTACGCTCGGAATAAGAGCATTCACAGACGTAAGACATATTCATATTTTCTGACAATAACTTCAATGGTACTATCATTATGAACTCACTAAATGCAATTTTATTTGAAATCTTACAGATTATTCGAGCATCTTACTCCTTCTTCACTGTGCTACGAGAGTTCCTGAATTCTGAAAACAGAGAATATTAGCCAGACTTCTCTGACCCTACTTTTATGAAATGTAACTGCATTTCGCATGTGTAGTCAACATTACGAATAGGGTAGTTATACTTCTAAATCATAGAACTAAGTAAATGAGACTAACAGAGTTTCTTGAATTAGATGGGTTGGGTTACTTATTATTTCTGCATATCCATATTTGAATAATACTAAATCAAAATACATGGGGCTAAATAACCACGATGCCCAAGCACCTCAAATAATAGAATATACTATCTAAAATACAATTTCTTATGAGAAATAGCATCCGTAATAGGTAATTTCCATTAACATTCTAATTACTACACGATTATGAAATTGTAAGAGATATACCATACCATATTGAGAGTACTAGCTGTAAATATCATGAACCACTTTCTTGGTTCATTTAACGTAACGTATTGTATTTCTCTTTCTCGATCTGACATTTAAATTTACCGCCCACCATGTAGGTTGGTGCGTGTCTTAAAATCACTTTCATTTATTTCATTACTATTGGTACTCTTACCTATTAATTCTCTGATTGGTTATTCCATTCCTGGTTGTCGAGCTGGCGCCAAACTCGGTGTCCATCTTGGCATTTCTCCGTCATCTGAGTACGCGACTAGACGTGCAATATGTAAAGTCCTCTTTTTAATGAGGTACGCATTCTGCCTATCCACATGTATTAACTTCTGTTGTTCTTCTGCGTTCTTTGTTGAGCGAGGCACATACCGTATCGAAATTTACCTTCATTTTAATTGTGCTTGAGTGTCGTGTTTGTGCATCGTTATATTTCGTGCTTCGGCACCCACGTCGCATCTTGGTGTGTTGCAGAAATGTTTGTGTTTGCTTATCTTATCTTGGTTCCATTCGTCCCTTTCTCTTGAGTTTGTTACGCGAGTGGTAACCTTGCCTGACGGCGTTTTTCGTTTTTATATGGGTCTCTTTTTATGTCATGAGGTCAGGGCTTGATTGAATGGTGCGATTCCTTCCACTAAAGCCGACGGTCCATTGAGATCATTCCACTAACTAAACTTGTGTGAAGCTTAATTTCTAGGTTCGAGTTCGTTGAAACGCTCCATCATAGTTCCAACGTTCACCACTAGGTGGCAGTGACATCTGTTAGCGAAAGTTGTAACTACTTGAAATTGAACGGAACTTAAAGCTCACCTCATGGGTGTCCGCTTGAAGCCGCTACAGCCTCTGGCGAGCCAAACATGTCATCGGACACTCTCGGCATCAAAAGCCATACGATAAATAAATAAATAAATAAATAAATCATGCATTGCCAGACACTCATATGACTATGTGACGCTGGTATTTTCGCCGTGTTTTTGGGTGTTCTATTATGGCCATTTCAGACGATTCTTTTCCATCCACGTTCGTAAAGGGTCGGAATTGAACCGGCAAATCGACATCTTTTAGGACGAGCAAAGCAATATAAGATCTTTGTTCCATCACGTGGCATCCTCAAGGTTATATTTGTGTATCTCGTATTCCTACGATTTGATTTATGAACCATATCTTTGTTTTTACGTAGCCCATTTCTGTAATTCATTTAATGCAATATAATCCCGGGCTATTTCTCCTTTTGTTTCAGTAATTTTATTGTTTGCGTATTTGTCGATATTTTTGCCTTATTGCGGTATGTACCTCTTCATCGACGACGATTCGTAATCCACTTAGTTTTCCGTAACGTCCTGTTTGTCTGTCCCTTAGAGTACTTTACATCGAACGTCTAGTCTACACTTATCCTAGCGCTCGGCCTTTCCTGTGATTATGTCTGCCCACATTTAATTGCAGGACTTCGGTACTTATTTACAAATTCAGTATCTGCGTAATTCTGTCTGTTGTATCGAACAAAGTAGCCTACTCCACATTTAGTATGTTCACGTTCCTCTCCACTTGTTTCATTTGAATTTTATCTTAATGGGGTACATCCTCTCGACCTGTTTCTATTTGCTTCGATTTATTTGTAGTGTAGCATACCAGGACCTTCTATAATACCGGACCTGACACTGGCGGCGGGACTGATGAAAGATGGCTGTCGCTGTTGGTGGTTACATGCTTTGTTTATTAGTTGAGTCGTTTTGATTACGATGTGATAGTGATGTGAATTTCGGTTAGCAATCGTCTCCCTTGATTATCTGTGCTTATTGATTATTGCTTAATGATATTACACGTTCGTGTAAGTAAATGTCTGCAATAGTGCTTCTTAAATACGAGATACCGGTGACTTCTATTACGCTTGTATACCATCAATACTATTGCCAATCAGTGGGTAAGTTTGGTCTATTTATTATTCTGTTTAGAGTTTATAAATTATTAGTAATGGTAATTCATTATGAGCAAGCATAGCAATAATTAACGTATTCCAATTCAAGGTTTAAGAAGATCTGAAAATTGATTACCGTACGTAGGAACATAACCTACTTTTTAAATTGTCTGCAGTGTTCTCTCATCCAATTATACGCCTGCTTGTCCAAGGATATCAATCTTATCACGTACTTGGTGTGGATCCCGTTTTAATAAACTACCAGTAGACTTACTCATACATAGGTTATGCTAAAATTGTGGTGATATGCCTTGAAACTGTTGTGTGACTGGATCCAAATCCAATTATTATGAAGATAAGCCATTGGTGCCTATTTTCTAATTTCCCATCAGGGGAATTCAACCCACACCCAACTTCACGGGGTCGATGACCAAGAAGTCCCAGGCCCATAAAATGAATTAACAGCAGACAAAATCACGTCATGATGTTATTTTGGGTTGGGTTGGATTCTGACACACGTCATGCCTTTGACAGAGTTTGGTTGGTTCTTAAGTTTAGGGGCTGCGACAACGAGGTCATGTAGCCCCGTGTACTTTGGGTGTGTGTAGAATCTGTCTGATAACCGGTGTTAATTGTGATGACTGTATTAGTGTGTGTATCTGTTTTTTAATTTAAGTACAGACTTCAACTTAGAACTTTTCAAATAGTTCCTACTTTTGCCGCCAAACGCCACCGTCAACGACTACTAGGCCTAGTTCAGAACTTAGCTACTAGACGCCACCGCAGTCGGCTCTTGGCAACGAACGTAGAAACCTAAGAGCGTTGTTTATATTCTTAACCTATCCAATTTAGCTTCACACAGGTGTAATTAGTGGAAGGTTCTTTAACATGCCATAAATCTATGACATGGGACCGCCGGCTTTACTTCCCCTCCTAAGGAAGGCATACTGAGGGATTTTTAACGCTCTTAAAAAATCCGACGGCTACGGCCGGGTTTGAACCCGCTATCTTGGGCATAGAAGCTCAGCATGCTACCAACTACGCCACCGAAGCCGCCCCGTTTGACAGAGTTCCATTTAATCTCATGAATAGGAATGAATGAATACGACTAGCCTACTTGTTGACGGATTTACAGGAGGCAGTCGTGACCTTATGATAGGAATTACCTAGGCATTTATCTTCAGTATGTGTGGGAACCCATGGTAAACCACTTGCTGGGTGGCTAAGCGGAGAATCGAACCCAACAATTCTCGGTTTACCTCACTAGGCTGTGTGTAGCCCGTTCTTACCCTCAGACTAGAATTGAGATTTCTTGACAGTCAGGAATCAAACTTGGACCCCAGAAGTGACAACCAAGAACTACACCATCTGGTTGGTTACATTTATTTTTAAGAATAATATGTATGTCTGTTGGGTAGTCAGCCCGAAAGCTGGTTGGATCCTCAAAAGGCACTGCCGTTAGGTTAGGTGGGTAGATACCCACAAAAACCCATGGCAGCGCTATATTGAGGCGTACTAGGCAAGAAGAGGAGTGAGGTAGTTTGTCATTGCTTTCCTCACTGAGTCAGTACAGCAGTACAAACCCTATGAGTAGAACCTTTCACAGCATCCACAGGCACTGACTGTGCCCTGAATGTCATTACTAAGCACCACCCATACCTCAGTAGCTTCCATATAATCACAGCCATGAGTGAGTCTGAGACATCGGTGATACTCTAGCCTGTGCCAACAGGCACTTACTGTGCCCTGAATGTCATTACTAAGCACCACCCATACCTCAGTAGCTTTCATATAACCACAGCCATGAGTGAGACTGAGACATCGGTGATACTCTAGCCTGTGCCAACAGGCACTGACTGTGCCCTGAATGTCATTACTCAGCACCACCCATACCTCAGTAGCTTCCATATAATCACAGCCAAGAGTGAGACTGAGACATCGGTGATACTCTAGCCTGAGCCAACAGGCACTGACTGTGCCCTTAATGTCATTACTAAGCACCACCCATACCTCAGTAGCTTCCATATAATCACAGCCATGAGTGAGACTGAGACATCGGCGAAAAGCCTCATTTTACTCTTGCCTGTGCCAACAGAAAAATGCAAATATACTGCATTCATCAAGAGATGGCAAACATGCCCCGAATAATATGTAACTTACTAAAAAGGGATTCAAATTACTACAGGAACATTTACAACTTTCCCTGTTCACTCAGCCAAGATATTCTGCAGATCTCTCCTGTGGGCCTCAACATTATTTTATTTTATTCCTTTCCTGATGAAACTCCGGTGGTACCTTAATTCAACTCCTAGGGCACCTCCCCATGTCTGTCCCTTACACAGCTACACACACTACTCCATTCATCACGTAATCAGAGGAATTCAACCCACACACAACTGCACGGGGCTGATGACCAAGATGTCCCAAGCCCATAAAATGAATTAACAGCAGACAAAATCACGTCATGATGTTATTTTGTGTTGTGTTGGATTGTGACACACGTCAGGCGTTTGATGTCCGACCACCAACTACGGCGGCCATCTTGGATTGCAGTGTCAGGTCCGTTAGTATAGAAGGCCCTGAGCATACCCTCACGGTTTCGTTATAGACCGAGAGATGGCGTGAGTTGTCTTGGGGGTTTCAGCTGTGCTTATTGCCTCGCGAAATACGCATGTCCGCGCCTCTGGAGATGTCAGTTTGTCATCTTCTCGGCCTAGCATGTAATTTTCCACTGCGTATAACATCATTTGCTCTGCGAGAAGATAGATGCTGTTCATCATCATCAATTTAGGGTAAGAATTCCCACTACCTCCTCCTCCCTTAAAAAACTAGGTGATGCAATCAATAAAGTACAGGTAGTGTTATTGTTTTAAGGAGCCGAACAGCGAGGACATCTAGTAGACAGCACATCTGCAAACGTATAATCATATGAGAGTCCAGTACTATTTACGAGGTATATCAATAGTAGGTAGTTACATGATAGAAGTAAAGCTTAATTTTATATTTTGGCTTTATTTCCCAACCTTTGATAGCGCTGAAAGGAAAGCCCTATATGCTAATTTCCCTTTGTGTAGTCAAGGCCTGAATGAGCATTAATTTGTTTCATTTGCAATATTCTTACCATGTCAACTTAGAAATATCATTCGTCTTTCCTTTCAACATAATTCAAACGCAAGCATGTATATTTAGATTTTTTCACTGTACTGTTATCTAAAAAGCTGTAAATATCAATAAACGGTGTGGTCATGTAGATCAATTCTGTAGATCAATTTCTAATTGCCCATTTAAGTGTGATAACTATCTAATACAAGCTTGCCACTGTGGGTGAGTGGTTAACGTGTCGGTCTACTAACCCCAAGCTTGCAGGTTCGCTCCTACGATGTTGGCATGTCAAAGAACCCATTTGAATTCATTAAGCCGTGTTCATAATGGCAATATTAATCTCGGGATTTTCCGCCAATACAAAGTTCCTCATTTATCTACTAGCGAGCGCTATGGTGTTCAAGGAGCTTGGATATCTAACCTCCTTGACTTACATAGTGCTTCAGCCAGCTTGGTGTTTCTAGACGAAACCCCACACAATACACGGCATAAACCTAGAGAAATTGCTGAGTTATAAATCGACTAGTTCTATATTATGGTTAATGTGATGTTTTACGCATTCCCCTTACACTTTGAAAGAAATAAATTTCACTTTAACATACTAAATAGCGTGTATTGAAAAGTTTGTATCATCGTTGCGTAATAGGAACTTCCTTATATTTATTATTTAACTTACTGTCCTTATGTATAATGAAATGATTTCTCATTGGAATCTTTGAGGCACGCAGCCAACTAGCGCAACTTAAACTTGATGTGAAAGGGAATCGGTAAATACAGCGCCGTATGAATAGTGATTGTGTTCGCTGAGATAGTCTGTAATAAAAATGGATTCTAATCAAGAAGAAATAATTATGAGTTTGATCCCCAGAGCATATGATCATTGTTGATACTAACATTTAATTACCACTTTGTAATGTATTAACCATCAACTTCCCCTAAGGCCCACGTTGGGTAACCATATGTAATGTATCCACCCACTGTTGGGCAACACTACGTAATGATTCTACATTTTCCTCTCTCACACACACCAAACATTTAAATATCTCAACTTACTGGTAGTGGGGTGCTCAACACAGTTGAGTAGACACAGTGCAGGAATAATCAGAATCATCTAACTACAAGGTAATGAATCAAGTAATGCTAAGCATTTACTGAAATAAACCATATAACTCTATGATAATACTAATTCTTATTCTGTAAGTGAGCATGAGCAAATATTTTGCCTTCAAAAGTAATCTCAATTCCCTATCAACTAAACAAGTGAGGTGCCCCTACACAAAATGACCGGATTTTATATAATATTATGCAGAATTCTGATCTATTTGCTCTTCGGAAATCAAGTCCAATTTTACATCCATTATTCCATTTACATTTTGAATTTTGAGCAGTGAATAAAGTTTACTTTTAGGTAGCTTTCATTAGAAAGCTAACTATTGCAATGGGTCCCATTTTTCACCTTCCGGAAAATTTCGACATATCTTCGCATTTCTCATCCCCTAGACCCCAAAACCACCGTCAGTTCAAAAGTTTATATATAATTGATGTATGTATATATGTATATATGTATAGATAGCCTATCAGTTTCTTGTGGACACGATAACTGCCGTAATTGTGCACCAATCAATTTGAATGTTTTACATACTATGTATCCCCTTAAAATCTCGGTCGAGTTCGTTAATGGGCAAAATCGGTCAAAGGGGGTGAAAATGGGGGGCTTTTTTTTTTCGAAAAAGTGAAATATTGCTATAACTCTCTTAATATCAGAAATATTGAATCCATTCAAAGTTCATACTATGTGTCGGATAAGGCCCTAAAATTTATGTTGGAAAAGTTTTTTGATAGCACCAACCATTGTCCAAAGGGGTGGGAAAAAGTGTTTTTTTTTTTTTCGGGAAACATTAATCATATCTCTGTTGATAGGCACAATATCAAAACCGTACAATTTGGACAATATTCCTCCAATCATTACCTAAAACTTTTGTCGGAAAGAATTTTTGATATGACCCACCATTACGCCACGGGGTGAGCAAAATTTTTTAAATTATAAGAAAATGCCAAGTGCCATGGGAACTTGCCATGACAACTTGACTACATTGATAAGGGATGAGCCATCAGCAGTTGCTATGACAACGCCACTGCACGAGACCACATTCAGTTTTCCATCTGTCAGTGGGAAGCGACTTCGGTATCGGAACTCGTAGCATGCTGAACTTCTGTGCCCAAGATCGCGGGTTCAAACGCGGCTGAAGTCGTCGGATTTACTAAGAGCGCTAAAAATCCCTGAGTATGCTTTCCTTCGGAGGGGAAGTTCCAACGTTCGTTGCGAGTTGCTGGTTACGGTGGAATCTAGTAGCCAAGTTCACAGCTAGGAGTCGTTGATGGTAGTATTTTTAATTATGTAGCCTCTTTGAGGTAGATTTCATTAGAAAGCTAACTATTGCAATGTGTACCATGTTTCGACTTCCGGAAAATTTCCACATATATATATATATATATATATATCTATCAGTTTCTTGTGGACACGATAACTGCCGTAATGTTGCACCAATCACTTTGAATTTTTTACATAATATGTATCCCCTTAAAATCTTGGTCGAGTTCGTTAATGGGCAAAATCGGTCGAAGGGGGTGAACATGGGGGGCTTTTTTTTTTCGAAAAAGTGAAATATCGCTATAACTCTCTTAATACGTGAAATATCGAATCCATTCAAAGTTCATAATATGTGTCGATAAGTGCCAAAAATGTATGTTTGAAAAGTTTTTGATAGCACCAACCATTGACCAAAGGGGTGGAAAAAATTGGGTTTTTCGGGAAACATTAATCATATCTCTCTTAATAGGCACAATATCAAAACCGTAGAAAATGGAAAATATTCCCCTAATAATTGCCTAAAACTTTGTCTGAAAGAATTTTTGATCTGACCCACCATTACGCCAAGAGATGAGAAAAATGATTTCGGAATTAAAGAAAATGCCAAATGCCATCAGAGGTTACCATGACAACGCTTCTAAATTTATGAGGGATGAGCTACCAGAGGTTGCCAAGACAACGCCATTGCACGAGATCACATTCATTTCTCCATCTGACTCTGTGGGAAGCGGCTAACTGGTAGCATGCTGAACTTCTATGGCCAAAGTCGCTGGTTCAAAGCCGGCCAAAGTCGTCGGATTTTCTAAGAGAGCTAAAATCCCTCAGCATGCTTTCCTTTGGAGGGGAAGTTCCAACTTTCGTTGCAAGTTCCTGGTTGCGGTGGCATCTAGTAGCCAAGTTCACAGCTAGGTGTCGTGGACGTTAGTAAATGGTACAAAATTAGGAACTACTTCTTAAAATTGACCGTCTGCAGGCCTTATCTGAATTACAGACTAATACAGTCATCACAATTAACACCGTTTATCAGACAGATTCTACACACACCCAATGTACACTGGGTTACATGACCACGTTGTTACAGCCCCTAAACTGAGGAAACAGCCAACATCTCTGCGGGAGATAAAATTTTGCGTGAAGAAGTAACAGACTGTTAGATAGTTACACATCAGTTCCAAACGTTGCATAAGGACATTGTGATCACAAGTATACAAATGAGCCCCAAATGACAAGAAGGTTACCATCCCCATAAGACAATAAAATGATAAAAGTATGTATACAAAAACGAAAAAAAAAGTTAATTAACCTCCAATTGCAAAATACTTTCTTGCAATAAATAAGGTCTGATCCTCCTACGAAAACCTGCATATTTTGCCTATTATAGCCTATCCCCTACTTTGCCCGGTGAAATCTACCTCCGCCTTCCGGCGTGCCGAGAGGAATTTTTTAAAGATTAAAAGTGATACTGTCAGTATACAGTGGCGGGTAAAGTAATCGCATAACCTAGTCATTCTATTCTTATCATATTGTAGATAAATTTTATCAATTTTTCAGTGTGGTCTTATTATCAATTTTTATTATACCTTTCCAGTCAGTCAACATGAGTCCTTGACCAACTGATAAATTAAAATAAAAAAATTACTATGAAAAAGTACATTGTTTTGCTCCATTTTATATAAGAAATGAGCATTATTCATGATTTTGAATTAGTTATATTTTCCATGAATCGAATTATTATGGGGCCGCGTGAAAAGTTCAAAATATTCATAATAATTCAGAATTTAAACTTTCGGATTATTCAAATAGTAGGCTACATTTCTATTGTAAACTATGAAAGTTAAACGCTGTTAGAAAGGTATGCTATTAACTTTACAATATGATATACAAGTTGTCCTCGTCGGATGTTGAATAAAACAAAAAATAATATTTTGAAAAGTGATATAGAGATAATTATTATTGTCGGTTTGTTTCTAGAGGTAGGTATACTCAAAATTATTGTACATACCTAACAGTTTCGTCAGAAACTGAAACCTGTCTGCAACCCACAATGGAGGGCATTTGCATAAGCAGTTCAAAAATAGTACATTATGCAACGAGCCTATAATGGCATACCGGGTGAGTTAGCCGTGGTGGTTACGGCATGACTGATGGCAGTCGCTCACATCCGGGAGGCGAGGAGGTTCGAATCCCCCCGCCGGCAACCTTGAAGATGGTCTTCTGTGGTTTCCCATCTTCCTTCCAGGCAAATGCCGGGGTTGGTCCCTAACTATAGGCCACAGCCGCTACCTTCCAACTCCTCCTCCTTACATTCCAACTTCCCTCCTTCCCTCCCCAACGGTACTTGTAGCTCACCCATTGGGTGTCCGTCTCGAAGCAGCTACAAAACTGGCGAGCCGAACATGTCCTCGGACACTCCCGGCACTAAAAGCCATACGCTAAAAAAAAAAAAAAAAAAAAAAAAAATGGCTATAATTAAGACACGAGTATCTTTATAAAACGAGCGTATGCGAGTTTTATAATTTCCATACGAGTGTCTTAATTACCATTATAGGAGAGTTGCATAAGACTGTTTATGTTTGACGATAATTATAACTTTATTATATGTTTTAACATAAATATACATAAATATCTGTTGAGATTGTCACTAGAATTTTGTGATCGGGTGCTGCGCTGAGTATAGGATATCTCTGATTTCCAAGCTCTCTGACCGACCGACGCATGCACTCTGTGTGCTTCAATGACATATGTGCTGATTGAGCGCCAGTATTCAGTAAAAATGTCACCGAATGCGTTTGAAAACTACGCGCTGTGTAGAAATTGGATTTGGAGATATCAAGGTACAGTGCTATTTATTGTCTCATATTCACCAGTTTATTTACGCGAACATATGGACGGTGCACTTTCGGTAATTTATACAGACATGTTGGATTTTGAGCGCATGCGCGTAGGTATCCTTATCTAATTGGTCAAACAACTGTTTCTTGAGCTGTGATAGGTGGGAGAAACTGTTTCATAATGAAAACTAGTGTTATAATGACCATCATTATGATACAGTTTTCAGACATATAATAGTCAGAGTCGAACATAAAATTCATAACGAAAATGAGGCATTCCTGGATACGCTCTCATTTCATTGACGAGGCTACATTCCACATTTTCGGGAAGGTGAACAGACACAACGGTCACATATAGGAAAGGAAAAACCCCCACGCTGTGGTAGAGCACTAACGTGACTCTTCAAAAGTGAATGTGTGGTGTGCATTGTTGAATGACAGCGGCATAGGGCCATTCCTTTTCAAGGAGAGTACTGTTACTTCACAGAGATACCTAGACGTATTGGTGTTGTACGCTTTGACACAACATATTTCCAACATGATTGTTCGTCATGTCATTATACAGATGAAAAATCCACAGCCTGCTTCCAGTCTCCGACCGGGTCAGGAATGGAATGAATGAAGCCCCCATCTAGCGACGAGGATATGAACTGTGCCGGCTGCCGAGGCCTGACGCACTCCTCTGGGGCAATGATTAAATGAATGACAGATGAAATGAAATGATAGTGGAGAGTGTTGCTGGAATGAAATTGTGACAGGGAAAACCGGAGTACCCGGAGAAAAACCTGTCTGCCTCCGTTTTGTCCAGCACAGATCTCACATGGAGTGACCGGGATTTGAACCACGGACCCAGCGGTGAGAGGCCGGCGTGCTGCCGCCTTAGCCACGGAGGCTTCCATTATACAGATATTGTGAGAAATTTCTTGGACCATAAATTTCCAGGGTGCCGGATTGTGAGAAGTCGTATTCCGATACCTTGTCCCCCTAGAAGCCCAGACATTACGCCGCCTGAAAGTTTCCTGTGGAGTTTTCTCAAAATCAAGTGCACCAAATAACAGTTCGTGATGTACCAGATCTACGCCATCGCATTCAAGCAGCTATCGCAAATGTTAGGCCTACACCTACAGTGCTAAAAAACACATAACCGACGTATGTCGTGCCACTAATGGTGCGCATATCTAGGTGTGTTGTGTATTTAAATAAAGATTTTGAGATTCTCTACGTGTAGAAATAAACCGCCAATAATTATCTGTATGACTTTAGAAGTTATTAATTATTGTTTTACAGTATCATACTGTACATCAAAGTCGGACACGCTGTATATTATTCTGAGACCAACAGCCGAGCAAGCAATCATACCACCTTGTTTCTCCAGCGTTATGTATCCTTGTGTCTGTCTGAGCGGTAAGTACAGTATGTGTGAATGTGTGCTCCCCGCCACCCCCCACCACCCACATAACAATTCAAACACGACGAATTCAAATTGAACCAAATTTAGTAACAGAGGTAGCACTAGTTAATTAGTTATTGAGGTTTCAAGCGGCGGAACTACGAGGTCATCTTCCCCTAAGACGTAGCACCAAAAAAGGGCATGTTTTATATCGTCGTCATCTTAACCATAAGAAATGGTGGTCACTATAACGCCCAATGTTTAATTATGACTAAACTAATCATCGGATCTCTAGAAAATTTTGGAAAATTATACCGTCAAGCTGAAGGTGTCTGGCGACTAAACTAAAAGGTTATCATTCAAATAATTACAATATGGCGGCCGTGCGAATCATGCAAGCATTATATTCCACAACTTATTGATCTGTCTGTCTGTCTGTTAGGTAGTCAGCCCGAAGGCTGGTTGGATCCTCAAAAAGTACCGCCGTTACGTTATGTGAGTAGATACCCACAAAAACCCAAGGCAGCGCTATTTTGAGGCGTTCTAGGCAAGAAGAGGAGTGAGGTAGATTGCCAATGCTTTCCTCACTGAGTCAGAACAGTAGTCCTAACCCTATGAGTAGAACCTTTCACAGCATTCACAGGCACTGACTGTGTCCCAAATGCCATTACTAAGCACCACCCATACCTCAGTAGCTTCCATATAATCACAGCCATGAGTGAGACTGAGACATCGGTGAAAAGCCACCTTTTACTCTAGCCTGTGCCAACTGACAAATGCAAATGTACTGTATTCATCAAGAGATGGCAAACAGGACTTATTGATCATATTCAATATTCCCAGTAATTGGCATACAGTTAGTTTCATATGATTACTATCTGTTACCAACGTGACGAATATATAAGAGCGAACATTACGCGCAGCCGCCATTTTGAAATTATAGAAATATATAAGCTCTGAATACCTAAGAGCTACAGCAATGAAAATTAATGACAATGTAACTTAACTCAATACATGCAAATAAATCAATTTGAGCTGATTCCATATCTTTTCCGTAAGCCTTCGTGGCTTAGGCGGCAGCACGCCGGCCTCTCACCGCTGGGTCCGTGGTTCAAATCCCGGTCACTCCATGTGAGATCTGTGCTGGACAAAATGGAGGCAGACAGGTTTTTCTCCGGGTACTCCGGTTTTCCTTGTCAAAATTTCATTCCAGCAACACCCTCCACTATCATTTCATTTCATCTGTCATTCATTTAATCATTGCCCCAGAGGAGTGCGTCAGGCCTCGGCAGCCGGCACAGTTCATATCCTCGCCGCTAGATGGGGGCTTCATTCACTCCATTCCTGACCCGGTCGAAGACTGGTAGCAGGCTGTGGATTTTCATTTTTCCATATCTTTTCCAAATGTTCTTTTGAAAATCTACCAATAAGGAGCGAGATCCTCTTTGGAGCCTAAATGAAAATATGACCAAAAATTACAAGAACGTCTCTTTCAATTATCATTGTTTGTTTGCACATTGAAAAGTGAAAGAGATGAACTTGGCCGAAGGAAGTGCAAGTAAACGTATACCTAGTTGGCCCTGTCACAAATAACATCGACCATGAAGGGAAGAGTTCCTTTTTCCAGTACTTTCATTTTTCTTTAGTGTTATGACCAACTAAGGAGCGCGATTGAACCTATTTAACCGGTAAATTTGCTACCTTTTCATCTAAAAATATTTTCATTCTCTTGCTATGATTTATTTTCCTTTCTTCTGTCCATACAATAGCTGGTTCTCATCCCTGGTTTGCAGCAATATGATTATTGTTCACCAACGTCTAAATATCTAGCGGCTTCGGTGGTGTAGTTGGTAGCATGCTGAGCTTCTATGCCTAAGATCACGGGGTCAAACCCGGCCGAAGTCATCGGATTTTTAAGAGCCCTCCTTTGGAGGGGAAGTAAAGCCGGCGAGCCCATGTCATAGATTTATGGCATGTAAAAGAACCTTCCACTAACTTAACTTTTGTGAAGCTAAAGTTTGTAGGTTAGATTTGATAACGCTATATTTGTTCTTACGTCCACCGCCAGGTGCTGGCTGCGATAGCATCTAGTAGCCAAGTTCACAACTAGGTGTCGTGGGCGGTAGCATTTGGTAGCAAAAGTAGGAACTATTTGAAAATTGATCGTCTGCAGTCCTTAACTGAATCACAGATAACACACACTAATACAGCCATCACAATTAACACCGGTTATCAGACAAATTCTACACACACCCAAAGTACACGGGGCTACAAGACCGTGTTGTCGCAGCCCCTAAACTAAGGAAACAATCAACCAACGTCTCAAGTTAGGCCTGTTCCAATAATTCCTCTCGTTCCGTTGATTTCTTGAAAGTCATTATCAATGTCGATTATCCAATTATTCTTGACTTGTAGTGTGAAGACATGATTAACAAGTAGTTCCGTGAAGAACTATACAGCCTATTTTCATATATCCTACTTATGTTAATTGCCTCTATCAACATACTACCTTTCAGTTTAATTGCTGTAATAGATTCGTAGATATTGAGAACCGACTAAATATTTCGGATCGTCGCCATGTTGGATTTTATATATGAAGGTCCTAGAGTTATGTACTGTTACATGAAGATTATTGTGTACGTGTAGCAATCAAATTTCAATCGCATGATTAGGACACAAGAAGTAACAAGGAGATTTTAAAATATCGCACTGCTGCCATCTTGTGGTTATGGAAACAATTGAAATAAATTATATGCCAGTGGATTAACATTTGTATAAGGATTTACTGTACCAAGTTTCACTGCACTAGGATGGTTAAATTGCGAGAAACGTCCATGTAAATATTTATATTTCGCGTCGCCGCCATGTTGGATTTGTGAACACCAGGTTATTTAAAGTCCTATAGGTGAACTTATGTTCAAAGCCCCTAAGAACATAAAGAAATTCAGTTTGATTGCTATAATTGATTCGTAGATATTCAGAGCCATCCAAATATTTCGGATAGTCGCCATGTAGGATTGTTAAATGTATAGGCCATAGAGTCATGTACCATTAGAGGAAAATTATTGCGTAGGTTCATTATTCAAACTTTCACTTCGATCGCATGATTACGAAACAAGAAATAAAAACTTAATTTTAAAATTCGCACAGCCGCCATTTCGAGGTTATGTAAACAATTGAACTAAAATGGATACTAGTGCATTACAATGTGTATAAACATTTCCTGTACCAGATTTCATTGCGTTTGGAACATTAAATCGCGAGAAAGGTCTATTAAATTTTTTTATTCGCTTGGCCGCCATGTTCGTTTTGTAGTTAACCGGTTTTTGAAAGTCTTATAGATGAACTTCCAGTAGTGCCCTTTATCTCCGTACAAAATTTCAGGGTGATACCGCTAATAGTTTCAGAGATATAGAATGCCGGTGAAATATTTCGCACATCCGCCATCTTGTGGTTATGTAAACAATTCAACGAAGTTAGATGTCGGTGCATTACAATGTGAATAAACATATACTGTACCAAGTTTTATTGAGTTTGATTGGTTAAGTCGAGAGAAACATCTATTAACATTCGCAAATTCGCGCGGCCGCCATGTTGGTTTTGTAGTTACCAGTTTTTCGATAGTCACATAGGTGAACTTCTAGTAGTTCCCTTTATCACCTTAAAACAATCCAGGGTGATATCGGGAATAGTTTCGGAGATATTGAATGCTGGTGAAATATTTCGCACAGCCGCCATGTTGGATTGGTGAGACGTAACGAAATTTGAAGGGCACGGTCGTGTTCGCCCGGGGCAGTGCTATGAACTTACCGAGTTTCATTGAAATCGCTCCATCCGTATAGAAGTTATTAGGGGACACACACACACCTCACACACACACGCGCACACACAGACACACGGACAAAAGGTGATCTCATAAGCCTATTTTACAAAATTGAAAATAGGCTAAAAATCATTTTAAGTAATGCATTCACCGTCCATTCTTTGAATATGTCCATATACAATCAATCAAATTTGTTTAATACTGTAGTGTATGATATTTTATTGAATGTTGGTATAACTGGTGAGACCTTTCCATCCACACTCCCTCTATGGACACCGGGAGAAATACATTCCTAAGTATTCTTCTTTCTTGTCTTCCTGAATTTTAGTTAGTTTTTTTAAGCGTGTGGCTTTTAGTGCCGGGAGTGTCCGAGGACATGTTCGGCTCGCCAGTTTTGTAGCTGCTTCGAGACGGACACCCAATGGGTGAGCTACAAGTACCGTTGGGGAGGAAAGTGGGAATGGAAGGTCGAGGAGTTGGAAGGTAGCGGCTGTGGCCTATAGTTAGGGACCAACCCCGGCATTTGCCTGGAAGGAAGATGGGAAACCACAGAAGAACATCTTCAAGGTTGCCGGCGGGGGGATTCGAACCTCCTCGCCTCCTGGATATGAGCGACTGCCAGCAGTCATGCCGTAACGACCACGGCTAACTCACATTTTAGTTAGTGATCTGCCTCCAGTGATCAGGGTTTCTATGCATATAATGCTTCAGGTTTAATTACCGTGTTCCAGTATGCGATCCGGGTTATTGACTTTCTTGTCGTACATGTTCCAGGTGATTGCATAGAGCCTTTGTAATTAAGAATTATTTCTTTCCTTGCTTCACGATTTAATGTGGATGGTTGGATGATTTCCCCTTTACATTTGAAATTATTTACCTGAGGGATTATTCAAGCTAATTATTTAGATATTGTTTCTTTCTAGTAACGAAGAGGTCCTTCCAGTACTTCAGTATGACCCTTACAGCACTGAATAATGGATCCAACCATGTTCAATTAAAGGATCGCTCACAACTGCTTGTGTGAGACCTGACAACAGTCTCTTCTGCATCCTACTCAGTTAATACTTCTACAGTATATGGACTCAGCCAGACCAAGCTCCCATCATTACCATCCGGATTTCAAGATCATATTCGTAGTTCGAATCTATATTTGAAGATACCATTCATCCTTACTGTATAAAACAAGCTACCTGCCAAATTATGTAGCCTTATATTTTGAGCAAAGGTTCTCAACCAAGCTAATATTTTACAATTTTTAGGAAAAATAATAATAATATAAATAATAATTGTATAATACTAGCTGAACACGGCCACGCTTCGCTGTGGCTCAGTCTGACATAAAATGGGTAAGTAAATATAAGTATTGTAGCGAACATAGATTCATCAAGTAAACGCGTCATTTAATGCAACATCCTGCCTTGCATTGCTGCGGCTATGCTGTGGAAGGAAAGTAAAGGATGAAAACGATGGTTTTCATATGAAATCATTGTTATTGTAAAGCCAGTGGATTGACTACATTCTTTGTTTTTCCTTTTTCTGCATAAACATAGAGATCAAATGGTTACCGACTCTGGAGCATGTGGCGTATAATTGTCCTGGAAGCAAACATTCGTTTTCTAAAATCACTAATATTGAAGGGCTTTTTGATATTTAGAGGGCTTTATTCAGATAGACTTAATTTGGTTGACTGGAGATGATTACAAAACTGATAATTAGATCATTCATATATCCCTTTATAAAACTAGTGTTATAACTATGACGTCAATTCACCAGCTGATGAATTGTATGCCTGCTTAAAACATTCAACTTCATGTCCTGTGATTGTGCGTCGAGACTGGCGGCCTATGTTTGAACGTTGACGAGGCATTTATGACTTGTAGATATGAAGCTCATTCAGATATTACAACTGTGTACGTCTTAGCTGTTGATGTAATTATTGTTCTTGGCGTTTTTGAGATGATTGTGCTGCTCTCCTTCTTTTCGATTGAACTCATAGAACTTTTTATTGCATGTATTGATCAAAGGGATAATAGTTTGGGATGTTTTCTTTGCTCATAGAAGATTTTTAAGTGTATGCGCTATGTCACCAATGAGATTTGGAAACCACGATGAACATGTGTACTCTACTTTCTATTTATAATAATAATCTTTATTGCAGCCTGTGGCCATGTTGTTGACGTACAGTATACATTTCGTACACTAGTCTGCGCTGTATGCCACTATCGACATGGTTC
Source organism: Meconema thalassinum (assembly GCA_946902985.2). NCBI lineage: Eukaryota > Metazoa > Arthropoda > Insecta > Orthoptera > Tettigoniidae > Meconema > Meconema thalassinum. The sequence continues at coordinate 802,308,175 of OX336390.1, read as the reverse complement.
GTTTTGGGCAAGAAACGATATGGTATATTTAACATACATCTCCAGATAGTTCACAAATGCCATTTCCATCTGGATTATGGAACACCTTCCTTGAGCAGATCTTGTGGTGAAACCCATGTACCGCAAGTCTGGTCACGACATGTCGCATTTCACAGAATGGATGCATCCATCTTCGGTCCAACATCGCATTTGACGTGTAGAATTCCCTGGGTATGTCCTGTTTTTTATTCTGTAGATCTTGCAGCAGTTTTCTGTAATTGTCTGAAATTGGCAGTAGTAGTAACATTCGTAGGTCTTCTATTAAAAATATTTCTCTAGCAAGCTCGTATACAAGTCTAGACTTGGTTGTCTTTGCTACTCCAAGGACTCTTTTGAGAAATCGAGATTTTACGTTTTCTATTTCATCTAACTGTCTGTAGGTAAGAAATTCCCATATTACCTCAAGTCCGTATGCCAAAACGGGCAGTACCTTTGTTCTAAAAAGTGCCATTGCTGTCTCAAGTGATATTAGGGTAATATATCTGATGGCATTTATAGCTTTTATTGCAGCGGCTGTTTTTGATCTTATATGCAGTTGAAAACTTTTTCCTGTAACCTTTAGGGTGAAGCCTAGGTATTTGAAATTTGTGACGACTTTTAGTTTCTTCCCGTTGCATATCACTTGATCAGAACTTGATGGCCTACCACCGTTTCGAAAAATTATCATTTCTGTCTTGACCGTATTAATTGTAACTTGATTTGTCTGTGCCCAGTCACTTAGTATGTCTATAGCCGTTTGCAAATCATGTAACAGTTCTGAAGCAATTGCCATATCGTCTGCATATATGTATAATTTAGCTTCTGTTGTTTCCCGAATTCTCTCACCAACATCATATGTAAGCACATTGAATAATGTAGGACTGAGGGGGTCCCCTTGCAATACCCCATTTGTTTGCATTATCCAGGTTGACTGTCCACCTCCATCATAGATTTGTATATAGTTTTCCGCTAATATGTTTGATATGAGCGTTGTTACCCTTGTTCTGCCAGTTAGTGTTTCCAACTTATTTATTAACAACTTTCTGTTCACTAAATCAAAAGCCTTCGAGTAATCAACGAAAACTACATAGAGTTTACCTTTCGGCGTTTCTAGCGTCGTTGTTATTTGTTGTAGGAGGTTTTCTGCAGTCATAATCGTTGACCGTTTTTTACGAAAGCCATATTGCTCATCTGGCAACAACGGATCTACAATTACATTTATCCTTGTAGTCAGTATCCCTGTTAATAGTTTTAGGATCACTGATTCCAGTGCTATGCCTCGGTACGAGTCAGGACTGTCAGGACTTCCTTTTCTCTTATACAGTAGCTTGATCGTGGACTTCCACCATTCAAGTGGAATTTGTCCAAGTTCCAAGCATTTGTTCAGTAGTGCTACCCATACTGGCAACAATACTTCTGCTGTTTGTTTTAGATGTTCATTTCGCACTGCATCGGGGCCAGGGGATCTATTATTCCCCATTCTTTTGATAGCCGTTAAGATCTCTCCTTCTGTTATGATTTCGGTTGAGTCCAGGTCATCCGTGGATCTAAGTTGTGGTCGAGTTTCCTTAGCACATGTGACTTTCTTTATGTGCTCTTCCCATAATTCCATTGGGATACTTGGTTGAATGTGTTGGAAAGTTGGTCTTAAAGCCCGATATGGATCTGATTCGGCTTCTGCAATGATCTTTTTTGTGTCACTTCTATGTATTCCATTTTATTCTCTGAGAGCAATTCTTTGTAGGTTTTCCTTTGCTGTCTATAATCCTCCAGTGTTTCGTCGTCTTTTTGTGCCCTCACTCTGTGAAGTTTCATTAATGTCTTTTTTCTTTGAATATAACACGATTCGTCAAACCAGGGTTTCGCTTTCCTCCCTTGCATAGATGGAGTCGTTGCATTAGTGATGCAGTTTTCAATAGGTTTTGCAGCGTCGTTTATGTCTCCTATATGAAAGCATGCCATTACCTTGTGTATGTCTTCCAGATTTTCGTTAAACTTGTCCATGTTTAGTTTCTTATTTGTTATATTCGTTAATTTGGGTATATTATCATTAGTTTCACCATCTATTTCTATACTGACTGGAATATGTTTGCGAATAGCAGCACCTACCGAGGTTATTGGATTAGCGTTCCTGTTTCCGGATATTCTTCTCGTGCATATGAGGTCAATTGTACTAGACCCATTTGGGCCTATGTACGTCCAGTCTTGACTGCAGTTAGGGATTTCGAAGCCTTCCATTCGTAGGTAGTTTATTACTTCATCGCTTGTCGCATTCTGCATATCTAATCTGCAATTTAGATCACCGGCTATGATGGCCATTCTTGTGTTTGGAAAAGTATTTAAAGCTGCTCCTAGGCAATATATTATATCTGTTGCAGTGTGGTCAGGATTAAAATAAGCTGCCACTATCACACACAGTTTGGTATCTATTTTCTCTTCCTTCCACAGTAACTTCCTTGGGGCTAGATGGGGCTTAAGTAGACAGACGACACCGCCTGATGGCCTTCCTCTATTTGTGTATTGCCTCGCATATGCATGGAAGTTGTAGAAATGTGGAACATCAAATCTTGATTCTTCCTTAACCATGGTTTCTGTGAGAATGCAAATATCAAGTGTGTTTAATATATCTCTTGATAAAAGGTTCAGGGCACCTCGCAGTCCTTCCACATTCCATGTTAGTACCTTTGCTGTCCAATTAGAGCGGGCCTCTATATTTCCATGGCTGCCGAAAGGGACGGCAATAAACTTCATTTGGCCAGAAATTGCAATTGTAGACTAATTCATGTTTCCCAATAGGTATGCCTAATTTAAAGGCTTTACTTCCTGGTTTTTCATTCACTAGATCATAGTGAATTCTTCCTTCCACACCATTTTCTCGTAGATAATCTACTAAATCCTTTGTAGTTGTATCTTGACTGAGTTTCGCAACATAGAGCCATGCGCTCTTTTCTGCTGGTTTTAGTGTAACGACGTCTTGTTTAGTTCCTTTGACATAGTCCCTCCTCGGGGTGGTGGTAGGTTGTATTTCATTAAGATTGCTTCTTCGCATGGCACGTTTCCGAACTATTTCTGTCCAAGGTACGGTATTTTCATCATTATTAGATCTTTCGCCCTTCTCCAATATTGTATGTTGCCCTTCATTTGAGCGTCCTATGGACTTCCTATGATACTTTCTATTTATGGCGTTGCGTAGGTCAACCATCTTTAAGATGGGCAATGTCCTTAAGCAATTTTTACCGGACTATCATGATACAGAGTAAGCCGTTGTCGCCTAGCGACAATCTTTAGGACGGTAAATGTGTCCATGAAGTTAGAATCAGTATTATTATTTAGCGCATGGCAACACATTAGATACATATATACACGTACAAATATACACTGACAAGAAACATGTTTCCCGGGAGCAAGATTTAATTATATTGCAATGTCCAGTTGGGTGATCCACTGTATGGCTTTCTCTGTTATTTCCAGAAAGTCATTTGGGCTACCTGTATAGGAATGTCGCGCACATTCACTTACAATATGGAGGATTGTTTGTTGAGAGACACCACAGTCGCACTTCGGTGATGTAATATAGCCTATTTCCACTTATAAAGGGCGTCCCTGCATCGTCCATGATTTGTTCTCACCCGATTCAGTGTGATCTAGAGCTTACGCGGGATATGATGTCCACTAGGAAGATGCTCACCAGAAAAGATGTTGTGTAGCGAACTGTATGTGGCAGCTTTCCACCGACTTCTCCATTCTTCTAAAGGGTAGAAATTCTGTATTGGTGCGGCATTGACTATCATGATACAGAGTTAGTCGTTGTCGCCTTGCAACAATCTGTCCGTCAAGTTATTACTGTAGATTCAATATTGGCGTGGCTTTGGAATTTAAATTAATTACATAAAATTACTCATGTCATATTGGTTTTGGCATAGTTTTCCGGCCGCATGCCCTTGCTGACGCCAAGCCTTTTATACCTACGGCCAGGTAGAAGTAAATCAGCCGCCCCTCACATGGGGAACAGACGCTGTTTGTAGCCGCCCGCTCAGGGTCAGACGCTACGGTTGATATCTGTCTCTGAAGTGAGAGCGATACCTTTCATTCAATTTCCCGAGAACTAGGATGCCACTTCCGCCAACTGCACTGTACCGAAGGACTCCTTCTCCACTGCAGGCACCGTTGTGGTCTTCACTCATAACCCCGAGCTGGGCCCTCCATATTTATGACCCCTGGAGAGAGGGTGTCCCTGCATTGTGAAGTCCCCAGGATTTGGGCTACCTGTTGGTCCGCGGGTTCTATTGGAGGGTATTTGAACAAACCCTACTAGTGCTGTAGGGCCCCCCTATCCGCCACCTGGGGACGCGCCCTCTAGAGGTTACAGGTTCCCCCGAGGGAACGTGCGACAACGCAGTCATGTAGCCCCGTGTACTTTGGGTGTGTGTAGAATCTGTCTGATGTAGCGGCGTGGTGGCTCAGCGGTCTAGCTGTATGCCTCTCACCAAGGCGGTCCGGGTTCGATTCCCGGTCAATGCATGTGAGATTTTCGATGTGAAATGCCATGTCCTGTGGTTCGGATTCCACGTAAAAAGGAGGTCCAGTGACTCATAATCACAAGATTCACGGTCACGTAAAACTACAATCTTCCTTCCTTCCTTCCTGTCTGATGTGCATGACCGGGTTAAATGGAGGAGAGCTGTCAGAAACATCGACCCCACATAGGAGTGGGAATGATGTAAAGAGAAAGAAGAAGACATAAAATTACTCATTAAAGAAGAACTACCTATCCGATTTCATTCAAACTACTTTATAAACACTCTTCGCCGCAATGAGAACAAAATGTAAAATTTTCAGCGAAATCGGAGCAATAGTTTTTGAGTTTTGCGGCCACGTACATACGCAGGCTGAATTTTAATATATATAGATTATTAACAATAATGATAATAATGGTTGGTTCCTCAGTTTAGGGGCTGCGACAACGCGGTCATGTAGCCCCGTGTACTTTGGGTGTGTGTAGAATCTGTCTGATAACCGGTGTTAATTGTGATTAGTGTGTGTATCTGTTTTTTAAATCAAGTAAGGGCCGCAACTTTGAACTTTTCAAATAGTTCGTACTTTTGCCGCCAAACACTGCCGTCAACGACTACTAGGCCTAGTTCAGAACTTAGCTACTAGATGCCACCGCAGTCGGCTCTTGGCAACGAACGTAGAAACCTAAGAGCGTTGTTTACATTCCTAACCTATACAATTTAGCTTCACACAGGTGTAATTAGTGGAAGGTTCTTTAACATGCCATAAATCTATGACATGGGACCGCATGCTTTTCTTCCCCTCCGAAGGAAGGCCTACTGAGGGATTTTAACGCTCTTAAAATATCCGACGGATTCGGCCGGGTTTGAACCCGCTATCTTGAATAATAATAATAATAATAATAATAATAATAATATAAATAATAATAAAATAATATCAATAGTAAAAATAATAATCGTATAGATTCAGTTACCGTATCATAGATCTTTGGAGTTGGAACCATTGAGGCGATCTACTCACCAGTTTCCATGTTATGTTTAGCACTGCCATGTGGCAGTGAAATCAAAACTTCTACTGTCTTACCTGTGACTGAGATATATATATAATTATTTCTTTTTATGGCCAAATGTGATGCGAGAGATCTTTCACGTGTGACATCGTACCACTCTGCGTGCCCTGGATTTTTGCCGCCTTTAAAGTACCCGACTGCCTCAACCGATAATCAAACCCGCTAACTTGGGATCATCAGGACCACCGACCTCCCAGAAAAGTCAGTTATTGTTTTTAAGGAGAGGAACAGCGAGGTCATCTGGCCATGCCCAGAGGAGATCAATTAAATTATTTGGCATGCAATGTAAAGGCTGGTTGGTTGGTAGGTTCCTTAGTTTAGGGGCTGCGACAACTAGGTCATGTAGCCCCGTGCACGTAGGGTGTGTGTAGAATCAGTCTGATAACTGGTGTTAATTGTGATGGCTGTATTAGTGTGTGTTAGCAGTTTTAATTCAAATAAGGACTCCATGTTGAAACACCGGATCCCATGAGAACTCCGCAGTTAAGCATCATTGGGCGTGGTCGGCACTTGGATGGTATGCTGGTTCTAGGTACTGCGCGCTGTAGGCCAAAAGGAGGAGCGGAAAGGTCCTGACCCACCTACCGCACGTAAACTCCGGCTGAGGATAGCCTCTTCGGAGGCTCGGACCTACTTTCGGGCAGTATAACAATTACATTTTAAAGGAATGCCGACGATAATTTCAAGTAGTTCCTACTTTTGCTACCAAATACTACCGTCCACAACACCTAGCTTGCGGACTTGACTACAAGATGCCATCGCAATCAGCACCTGGTGGCGAACTTAGGAACTAATAGAGAGTTATCAATTCTAACCTACAAATTTTGGTTCACACAAGTGTAGTTAGTGGAAGGTTCTTCTTCATGCCATAAATCTATGACAGCCGGCCGCGGTGGCCGAGAGCGCTAACGAGCGTGGGTTCGAATCCCACCTCGGCCGTTCTGAAAATGGTTTTCGTGGTTTCCCATTTTCACCACCAGGCAAATACCGGGACGGTTCCTTTCAATAGGTCCACGGCCGATTTCCTTACAATATCCCTTCCCTGACCCGTCCTGAAAAGAAAGGTACATGACCATTGGCTGCATTAATAAAGTTAATTAATTAATTAATCTATGACATGGGCCCGCCGCTTTACTTCCCATCCGAAGGAAGGCATACTGAGGGATTTTTAACGCTCTTAAAAATCCGACGACTTCGGCCGGGTTTGAACCCGCGACCGTGGGCATAGAAGCTCAACATGCTATTAACCATGCCACCGAAGCCGCCATAAATGCTACATCAAGAGTTATAATTTAAAATGTAAAAGGGAATGTATCAGTGAAAAGAATGATCTGGTATTACCTCTGCATACTTATTATAACAGTATGGCTGTTAAGGAAAATCTAACACAGTGGCGTTTAATTGGAATTAACAACCCTTATTACCTTCCAACACTGCGCTGATAAAATGAGGGGTTGGTCAAAGGGAATTCGTAATTGCTGTGTGGAGTGAGCCGTAACGGAGGTCAAATGAGGTATCCTAAACTCATTTCTTTCTCACACAAACGAGGACTTCCTCCATGAGCTCACATTAATAGGTCTCTTAATTTCATTTCACGTTCCATTCCAAGGACGTTTTACGTCTCTCAGATTACAAGAACTCCAGGGTTGAAATTCACAATTTCTCATCGTGGAACAAAGTGGTATTAATTTACTAGGTGAGTATAACGCAATGTAAGTATAAAGTAGCAAAGCACCGAGGAGTAATGAGGATTGTACAGTAACTGAATCAGTAGTTGTAAGTAAATATCAACAAAAAGGCTCCCTTCAGACGACGCCATTCAGCAGCGTTTCCGTTCATGAATCTACTGTATGCCTATGTAGATGACAAGTAGTTCCGTGAAGAGCTAAATAGCCTATTTTCATGTATCCTACAGGTCTTACTTCGGACACGATAAAGGAAAACGAGATTTTTAACAATTGCACAGCCGACATTTTTAAATGGTCATAATAGTACATTATGCAACGAGCCTATAATGGCAATAATTAAGACACGAGTATGTTTATAAAACGAGCGTATGTGAGTTTTATAATTTCCATACGAGTGTCTTAATTACCATTATAGGCAAGTTTCATACGACTGTTTATGTTCGACGATAATTATTATTACTATTTTAGGTTCGAACATAAATATTCATAAATATCTGTCGAGATTTCGCCAGTTTTATGTACTGAACAGAGCGCATGAGACGCATAGAATGCCTTGTATTTGACCATGGCCTCCTCGATTACCCTACTATGACACTAAGGCCAGGCAGTGAAATTTAAATTAGAAGGCCGTGGAACTCAGCGCATCTAATTATCTAATTGGTCAAACAACTGTTTCTTGAGCTCTGAATGGTGGGAGAAACTGTTTCATAATGAAAAATAGTGTTATAATGAGCCTCATTATAGTACAGTTCTCTGACATATAATAGTCAGGGTCGAACATAAAATTATATTAAATTAGAATGTCAGTAGCCTATATTAAGGCTCGTGTGAAGATATACAGTGCCAGTTTCACTACGCTTGGATGATAAGTCGCGAGATTAATCCGTTTAAATATATAAATTTCGCGTTACCACCATGTTGGTTTTGCGCTCACCAGGTTATTGAATGATCCTTAGGTGAACGTATGTTAATAGCCTCTATCAATATACAAAGTTTCAGTTTGATTGCTGTAATAGATTCGTAGATTTTGAGAACCGTCTAAATATTTCGGATGGTCACCCTGTTGGATTGATATATGTGTAGACCAGATAGTTATGTACCATTATATGAAGATTATTGCGTAGGTTCATTATTCAAACTTTTTCTTCGATCACAAGATTAGGACACTAGAAATATAAACCTAATTTTAAAATTTCGCACAGCTGCCATATTGGGGTTATCAAACATTTGAGTTTAATTGGATGTTCGTAGATTAAATTTTATATGAACATTTACTGTACCAAGTTTCACTGCGCTCGGATGGTGAGATCGCGAGAAAAGTCTATTTAAATATTTAAACTTCGCTTGGCCGCCATGTACGTTTTGTACTTAACAGGTTTATGAAAGGTACATAGAGGAACTTCCAGTAGTGCCGGTATCCTTTTTCAGTGTACAAAATTTCAGGGCGATATCTGTTTCTGTTGCGGAGATATCGAATGCCAGCGAAATATTTCGCGCGGCGTCCATGTTGGATTGGTGAAATATATTACAATTTGAAAGGCAAAGTCGAGGTCGGACGAGATGATAGTATGCACTTACCCAGTTTCCTTGAAATAGCTTCGGCCGTTTAGATTTTATTAGGAACACACACACAGACACACACACATACGCACACACAAACACACACAGACACACACGCGGACAAAAGGTGATCTCATAAGCCTATTTTTTCATAAATGAAAATTGGCTAAAAATGAATGTTACGTTCTGTCTGTCCTGTATGCACTCCTATAGCACTCATCCGATTGCGATGAAACTTCGGTGACTCATTGTGCACATTCCCGTGATGGGTTTTGAATCAGTAACTCGAACTTACAAAAGATGGCGCGTGAGATGTTTCAACAATTGTGTTGGTGCGTGAATAGTTTCAACGTATGAAATTTTGTTAGTTATCGTGTGCACGCCCACGATAGTTTTTATTTAGTAAGTACATTTCACAATAGGTGGCGCGTGAGTCGTTTCAACAAATGAGTTTTGGTACGTAAATAGTTTTAACAAATTAACTTTGGTGAGTGTTGCGCATGCCAACGACGGTTGCAGGAGTAGAATATTCATTTTATAACAAGGTAATATATGGCGTACGAGTTGTACCAACAAATGCACTTTGGTCACCTGTTTTGCACGCTCCCGAAGGTTTCTGAATTAGTAAATGCATTTTACAATAGATGGCTTGTAAGTCGTTACAAATATGAGTGTATTTCATATAGATTAGCCGAATTTTATGAGTTTCCGGTGTGACTTGCATTTGCGATGACCAACAACAAATCACGGGGACAATCAGTAGATGTGTGTGGATTAAAATTTGGAAAATCCATGCTTCTCACATATACAGCTGTTTGTGGTCAGCTCATGCGTCGGAAAGCCATCTGATTTATTCATGTACGCACTAGACAGAAAAAATAAAAATATTGTGTATACTTATGCATTTCAATAAACAACAATTACAACATATTGCCATTTTTTTTTTAAATTGACATTGCAACGCATGCCGGGTACAGCCAGGGCTGGATTTACCAATAGGCCCCATAGGCCCCGGCCTAGGGGCGCACCATGCTGAGGGGTGCAAAATTAATCCGCATTTTTTTTGTCAGAAAAAAACCATAAAATGTTATAGAATACAATACACGTCTACGTCCAACAAATGTTTTGCAACAGCATATTTTTCGACTTCAGTTTTGAACAAGAACCTTTTATGATTTATTAGGAGAAAATTTAAGTCTTGAATATTAATATCAGTTTAATGTGGATTATTAATTATGCATAGTTGCAGGTTGTATGATGTTGTGAATATGTACAGTGTATAATGAGTCTTAAATGGTTTAAACTTATTTTCATATCTCGTTGGCCTATTTATTTATAGTTTATATATACAAATTTAGAAAGAGTTGATTCTCTCATTATTTTAATTTATTTAATTGATTTTACTTCACGATACATTAGAATAGAATAAAATAACAAGAAGTTCCGTGACGAACTAAAGAGCCTACTTTTCTTAAAATTTAAGATTCATGCCAATGATTAATCTATATGGATCTATCTAGAATAATGACGAAATTAAGTTGGTAATATCGAAATTTGTAATTAGTTCGAAATACTGTATATGCTACATGGCATAATGTAGCCTAATTGAGAACTACATTTGGCAGCCCTGGTGACTGTATATATTCTTAGTTCCATCGCTTACGGTACAGAATACAAAATTTGTTTGAAATCCAATGGATAGCATGGACGTTACATGCAGTTAAACATTGGATCTAACAGTGCGCGTAAAATCATATTGGCAACAATGTCATACATATATTGGTCAGAAATAAACTGAAATAATATGATCTATTGTTGTGTCAATTTTGAATGAAATCCGTTAGTTAGTATTGAAGTTACATGCATTTTTAAAATTGGACCTATCAATAGGCTTAGAATCATTTTGGTAGCACTGACGTATATTTGTTACCCGAAATTAATCTAGAATGCCAGGTACCATACGTGTGCAAAATTTAGAGCTATTGGCTTGCATACTTTATAATATATTTATATTAGGGTAACAAAAATAGAGACAGTATTTATTAACAGTTGGTAGCCATGGTTACTCTTCAGAATCGGCATAGTCATATATGTTATGGTACACATAGCACACACGAAATTTGGTTGAAATCCAAATGATAGTACAGAAGTTACATGTATTTAAATTTGGACTTCTCAGCAAGCTTAGAATCATGTTGGTAGCACTGACGTATACAAGTTGCTCCAAATTAATATAGAATAGCAGGTACTATACTTGTGCATAGTTGAAAGCTGTCGGCTTGCATACTTTCTGATATATGGGTATTTGGATAAAAACAATTGAGAGCATATATTAACAGTTGGCAGCCCTGGTGGCTCTTAAGAATACGCTCAGTCATATCTGTTTATGTACATATAGCACATACGAAATTTGGTTGAAATCCAATTGATATTGTAGAAGTTATATGCATTTAAAATTTGGACCTATCAGCAGGCTTATAATTATTTTGGCAACACTGCCAGGTATGGCCTCCGGGAAATTAAACTTCAATATTATTATCTATACGTGTGCCAATTTTGAAATAGCTCCCATTTATACCTTCCAAGATATCCAACATGGCTCTCAAATTTTAATTGCGATTTTTCAGCAGTTGGTAGCACTGACATCATTTTCATATATGGCCGTGAGATATTCAGGTATAGCTCTTTACTCCTACCAAATTTTGTTTCGATTGCTGCAGCCGTTTAGGAGTTGATAGGGGGGGGGGGTGACTCACACACAGCCAGCCAGACAGAAGGACAGACAGACACACATTTGCCCGATCTCATAAGTGTACTTTTTCCTCATTTTTGCAAAATATCAAAAGTAGGCTAAAATTTACCTTCACAGAGACCTTTCTGAGGTCTAAATTCTCCCTCCTTCACGATGGTATGAAGTGGGGTGGCAAAAATCCCACGGGCCTAGGAGCGCATAAAATCTAAATCCGGCTCAGGGTACAGCTAGTAATTTAGATAAATGAGAGCCTTCACGCACAGCTACCACCACGGAAGAGTGGCGCAGCATACGGTGTGTATAGTTGGCTTCGCCACTGGTGGCGGCTACAAAAAGTAGTGCTATTTTCACAATAACGGAAACTGCACTGTTGGTTTCAGACGAGGCTACAGCCATGCAACTAATTCAGTGGCACTTAAGTAGGGCGAAGGTAGTGCTACTAACGGGCGAATCTTCGGACACCCTCTCTCCTTATACCCCGTTTAGACGTCCCGGTTGCGATCGCGATCAGGTGCCGATCCAGATTAAATTGGGATGTCTAAACGCAACAGGATTACATTATCGCGATCAACTTTCCATCCAACAGGATCAGCCCGATTCCGTTCCCACAACTAGATAATCGCGTTCGCGGCCATTTCGATCGTCGGTGTGTTCTAACCTCCTGCTTTGTGAGTGAAGTAGGCAGTGGAAATTAAGGCCATTTTGTATTATCTTGTGTTTTGAAAGCGAGAAGTATGGAATGTTGTTCTTGATGGTTGTATTTATGTTGGTTGATATCAGATATATGAAGATTGAGAGACACAATATGATGGTAGGAGACAAACATACCAGTGATTAAACGGTGCCAAAAAAAGAAAAAAAATTAGCATGGGGGAAAGTCGATGAAGATTAATAAAGACATACATTTATTTTCATAGACATAGAAGGGATTACGATAGGGCCAAATTACTCTGGGCGAACAAAGCAGTATTTATGCAATAAATAGCCTAGACCTGTGCATAAATATTTCGAAATATTTTAATTTCCAAACGAAGAGTAGGCCTTGCCTACACGTCTCCTCAGGATGTGTATATATTTAAGAATATACATTAGCAGGTTGAATTATGTATAAAGAATAACTGTACTACTTCAAAACTGGAGGAAACCAACTACCTACTGTACATTTCTGCACTTGGAATTCAAAAGTTGGCAGACCTTAGCGATGTCAAGCTGTTTTACTCGATTATCCTGTTGTTTCATGATGGGACGTCTAAACACGTACCAATGACAAATGCCGTTGATCGCAATTGGACATTATCCAGATCAGAGATAATCAGGATCGCGACCGAGACGTCAAAACGGGGTATTACCCCGCCAGAAAAATGTATTCACTCTTTGTCAGACAATATCGGGATATGGACATTGTCAACTGTTATCACTGTTTTAAAATGTTGTAGTATGGTCTTTCGCTCAACAGATGTCGGTACTTACATCACGATAGTGGGAAAACAAAATTGCTGGAGCACGCTTGACGTTCGAGCAGCGAAAGTACATTCTGAAGTGGTTTATCAGGTTTTGTAATGCCGTTGAAGTGCAACGTCAGTGGAGGAGGGAGTTTGAAACAGAACTCCCAACACACCTAACAATTAAACGCATTACTGGGAAGTTTGAGAAGGATGGAACGATTTGTGATTTTTAAAAAGGAAGATCGGGAAGAACGCGTACAGCTACTAGTCTTGCTTTGTGGGCTAACGTGTTGGAAAGGTTTACTAACTCTCCACAGAAGTCTGCTACGCAATGTGCGCGGATAGTGGGAATTAGCAGTACAAGTGTACGATGGATTTTGAAAACACCTAAGTGGAAAGTTTACATCCCACGATTACTGCACGCGCTTAATGAGGATGATCCTGATCGTCGAATGCAATTTTGCGAATGGTATCAGCAAATGGTCACCCATGATGAACAATTTCTGATGAAGTTAGTGTGGTCTGATGAAGCCCAGTTTAATTTAATGGAACAGTGAATCGACATAACTGTGTCTACTGGGCTCCGGAAAATCCGCATGTTCATGTGGACACGGCGGTCAATATACCAGGGTTTAATGTCTGGTGTGGACTGTCGTTGAGGGGCTTAGTAGAACCCTTTTTCTTTGATGGTACTGTCAGTGGAGCAGTGTACTTGGGAATGTTACGCACATTAATTTTACCAGCTGTACGTGCGCTTTATGGAGCCGATAATGAAGTCTTCTACCAACAGGACGGGGCGCCACCACACTACCATGTAGCAGTAAGAGCTTTCCTGGATGGCAATCTGCCGGGACATTGGATTGGACGAAGAGGACCCATTGAGTTCCCTCCACGGTCGCCAGATCTTACCCCTATGGACTTTTACTTGTGGGGAACTGTGAAAAATCAAGTCTATCGACGTAAGCCGCGCACGCTGGAGACCCTTCGCCAGGAGATTACAGCGGCATGTGCAGCGGTCCCCATTCAAACATTGACGGACTTCGTTGCAGCGACCGCTCGTCGTTCTGCTATGTGTCTGGCAGCCAACGGCGAACATTTTTAACATCTCATGTAACCATGTGTTTAACTGAAGACAGTACTACATGTGTAATCAAAATTTAAATGTAAAAGAAACACGAAATAAATAGTTTTTGTTCTGTAAATCGTGTATAGATTTTTCTGGCGGACTCTGTATATATATCAAAATAATCTCGACCTGTGTGTTCTTTGAAACCGGATAGGTTCGATTTTTGCCAGAAGAATTTTCCTATACAAAGTTAGTAATACGATTTACAATGATCTACTTACTCTTAGACCTGTTCTTTTTATCCTCATTATTGTGTACTGAAGACTTGCAAATACTGAATTTATACTTTGCCTTAATGCCAAAATCAGTATCTCAGTCTCTCTTCTGGTGGAATGGCCTGCTTCATGATTGATTTTTTCTTCAGAATTTCATTGTTGATTCCATCTAGAAGCTCTTGAAATGACTTTTTAGACATGCGAAAGTATGAAGAGAAGTTTAGTTATCCTGCTGTAAATCATCAAATAAAGTGTAAAACAGTCCTAGATTCTGTATTTCCAAAACCAATAGATGGATCCAGAATATCCTTTTCCTTTTCCTTTCGTATGAGGAACATGGCCAAAATTATATCTCGTTCTACATCCATGTTCACTGGTAGACAGACGAGTTCTCCACCTGGGCATCAAGCGCTAACAGAGCAACCTACACTTTAATGGGGCTACCAATGTGCCATAAAGCAGCGCGGCTGAATGGCCTCGTCTAAGAGCAACGACACGCCCTTTGTCATTAATGTTTCTTATATTTATTATTTCTCACCTCTACAGCTTATTCGTGATCGCACGATTGCAAGTGGGAGGAGAAAGTCCGTGCATTCAATGTTCTAACTTCGGTGCTTAGTGACAATCCTCAGTGTAGTTTTCCCCTCTATTTTCCGTTTGCCTGGATGATACCTTATTTCTAAACCTGGGGTAACTACCCTCAATCCTAGGCCCTAACAATTTACACTTGCACACATTATTATTGGCACTGAAGGAACACAATTTATAATATGTTAAAATCTTAGAAGCCAATTTTCAGTATTGCTAAAATAATACAAACTCTGTCCGAAATGTTCGGTGAATGGGTGTATATTACGAACGGATTGTTGGCTTACCTGAAACAGCAGTTACTGTCCTTCAAGTAATCCCCGTGGTTGGTTATGCACTTCTGAGAATGGCTGTACAAGTCCTCGAAACTCCTGGCACTTTATGTCCACAATTAACATTTGTATACTCATTTTCTGTTAATTCACTTTAGTCATTTTCCCCTGTATTTCTCTTTTACAAATAAAGTTGCTGTGATATGTTTGTGTAAATATATAAGGCGTGGTCAAAAAGTTTCCGTTTGACGGGCGTACAGTCCAAAATAGGTATCTCAATCAGGCGAAATTGCCGTGAGCTTTGAGGCACTCAACCCACCGATGCCCCAGGTTGAAAAATCCCTGTGGTAAAACACTGTGTACTGCTGCGGGAAGAAGTCCGTAACCGCCAGCTGCACATCCTCGTCCGACAGGAATCGTTGACCCTTCAAAGCATTTCTAAAGGGACCGAAATTGTGATAATCGCATAGGGAGATATGAGCACTTTAGGGCGAATGCTTGAGTGTCTCCCACGTGAGTTAGCGAACCTTCCGCGTTACGACCTTTGCGATCTGAGGACGTGCGTTATCATGAAGCAGCAGTATCCCTTGTCACAGTTTTCACGCACGTTTTGCCTTAATTGTACGCCGTAATTTCTCCAGCGATGCGCAGTACCGTATCCCTCTGATGGAGACACCAATAAGCAATAGACCCCAGTAATTAAAGAACAGGGTGAGCATTACCTTTCCAGCGGATGGTTTGCCTTTGACCTCTTGGGACGATGTATGACCCACTGTATCTTCGAAGCTTTCGATTCCAGTTCCCAGTGGTGTCACCAGCTCTCGTTGCCAGCAACAATGCGCTCCAGGAATGTGTTGCCTTCCACATTGAAACACATCAGGTGCTGCAAGCAGCCATCCGGAGTGCTTTTCGTTTAGCATCCAACGTCCGGGATATCCGTGCAGCAACGCCCTCAAACGGAAACTTTTTGATCACGAGTTTTACAACTAAAAGGTGAGAATTAATCTGATTTTTAAACACATAAATAAATACATAAATAAATAAATAAATAAATAAATGCATATAAAATAAATAAATATTAAATAAGTAAATAATAAATAAACAAGTAATTCCGTGAAGAACTATACAGCCCATTTTCATATATCCTACTTATGTTAATTGCGAGCCTCACACGATCTCGGTCATGTTATCAACATCAAAGACAGAAATGGGCTCCTCCTACAAAAGAGACATGACATACTGAACCCATGTGCCATAGGGTCCATGGAGGTCGAATCCATGTATTTGGGGAAGAAATGAAAGAAACGTACAGTTTCTAAAGTAACATAGAGAAAGATCAAGCCAGGATTCTAGCCTAACATTGTGCAAGCAGCGCGAGCCAGGTGTTCGAGAGATGAGATCACCCCTCTTGACATTCTGAAGGAGCTGGTCATGAGTATTAATAACCGAGTGGAAAATTTCGACTGTTAGACAAGGAAGCCTGACTCGGAAATCGAGCTTAGCTTGCTTGAAAACGACAACACCGCTTATGCGCCAGAAGAGGAATAATTAAATTTAACCCGTTTACGAGTATAAAAATAAGTAAACAATTACAGTACAGTGAATCATTTCGAATTAGAGATTTTTGTGTAAAGAAAAACTCTTTAATAATTGCACAGGAGAAAACTGCAAACGCAAGTAGACGTCATAGGGGATTTACCAAGGCCTGTGGAGAGGGGAGAATGCAAATGAACAGCAACACCCACACAGTTGAGGACGAGAAATTAATTAATATCTCCGAATTGCACGATCGATTCTTATGCGCAATGAGATCATTTAACATTGAGAAGACGAGCTTTTTGAAGGTATAATTTTTATAATGGTGCAACCATTATTTTAAAAGTTGGGCACGGAAAGGGCTAGAGTCTTATCTTTTTGTAGCGAAAGAGTATAAAGCTCCTGGCATCACCAAGCCAAATATGCAGTTCACGACAGACTCCGTGAGGGGAGGTGCTGTATCACAATCAGGCAGTATTAGTCCGTCCAGGGGGGCGTGACGCTGGAGCATCAACAGTATATGCAGTTATTCTGACAGCCCGTGAGGGGGTGTTACTACGCATCAGTACAAGCAGTTACAAACAGCCCGAGGGGGCGTTGCTACGCATCAGTATTCAGACAGCCGTGTGGAGCGTTACTCTGCTTCACACCGAAGACAGTTTACCAGTACTCCTTGAGGGGAGAAACGCTGTATTACACCGCAGAATTAATATCCGATAGCCATAGGCGTCGCAGTATTAACAACTTGCGTGCCTCCATAAGGAGTTGTAAAGGAGAAATATTAAAGTATCGCCGTGTTGAAAAATTAGGAAAATCCTAGTTACAGGATTTAGGTCCGACAGTTCACATGTTTACAGTGAAAAGTTCGTAAAATATATTCAGAGCAGGCTGCGAACGTTGGACTTAAGGCGATAGGTCTTTAAATAAACGACCGAAAAAAAATCATAACGTACGGAAGTACCGTAATAGAAAGATAAACAGTTATCTAATTTAAAGAACCCAAACAGGGAAAAACAGAGTAAGGTTCGCAACGTATTTCAAAAAGGTAGGAGTGCGAGAACCGAAGAAATAAAGAAGAACGGAGACTATAGACATTATCTCCAGAAAGCAGACGAACTATTCTAAAGCACTAGACTCGAGAAGTACTAGCTGCTATCAAATAAATCCATCGATCATCGATAGGTTATCGAGGGGACCTCGATCCGAATAGACTTTCGCTAGGATCGATAAACCAGATCTAAAAAAGAAGCCGTTCAAGCTAGAGAAATAGCCGGTCATCCAGAATAGGATTCGAAGAATTAGGATTCCAGGGAAAAGTAGATGATTCGAGACTTTCGTATTCTGCAGGATAGGAAGCCGACATTGAATAAATTTCACCCTTGGAAACGGGAGATTAAGAGGTCACGTGTGATAGGCTAGGAAAATACGGCCTAGTGATCAAAAGTTGTGAAGTGTAAATTTATCAAGATTGTGTGTTAAAATAATATTTTTTAGTGTTTATTGTGTGTTCTAAATGGATACACCAGTGTATTAAAAATGTTGTAAATGTTAAGTGTATTGAAGATGTGTCAAGAAGTGTTTGTACATGAGATGAATTTCTACAATATGAGTTAGATAATTAAAAGTGGGCCAAAATGAAACACCGCACAAGGATAAAGGTCCTGAGACGACCTTAAAAACATGTGAGTAATGAATTTCATTATATTTGGTGTCAGGAAATGGTTGTGTACAAATCCACCGGAGTTTTTGAGTAAAAGGGATGTGTTTAAATAAATAAATACTGAATAAACAAGAACGCGGTCTGAACAATAATAGAAATTTGAGAAACTATAAATAATTATGTAAAAGAATAAATCCAGTAGAGGAAATATATGAATAAAATGTCAGTGTATTTGACGAATGTCATAAGAGCAAGCGAAAGATTAATAATTATCATGAAAGATATTTAAATAAAGTTTGAGTTATATGAAATAAATAGTTTTTGAGCTTTTTGTAAAGAATGAAGATATGAAATAATAATATCCAAGTAAGGAAATATTAAATAAAGATCAAATTAATTGATGTGAACATAAGAGCGTTAGAGCCTTAATAAAAGGTATAGACATGATATTCAAATGCATGTTCTTAAAAAGAGAGAAATTTATTGTCAAAGGAAAAGAATAATATAAAAATTGAGATGTGTATCAATTATTAATATGGTATTATCAGTTCTTTGGATGACGCTAGGCTTAAAATAAAGTATAGCGCAAAAAGAGCGCAATTAAAATAAAATGTCACGCTAAGAACGCGTAAAAGTTAATGTACTTGGTAAATTACTTATGAGAGGTAGTTGATTGTAGCGAATTGAGAATTGGTATAAGTCCTCTATTTGTGACGTAGTTTCACGAGGCCATAGTGTATTTTGTATTGAAAGGGAGCAAATGTATGGTATTGAGCGTAGGTCTTAAGCTATAGGCTGACCCTAAATCGCATTTTGTATAGTCCTCTATAAGGGAATGGTTCCCGAGGCATGTGAAGAGATTCGAACTCAGAATCCTCTTATAGTGAAAGCCCCTTTATTATTCGTCGTAGAATGTGTATATCTCTTTCCCAATCAATGAGGACCTTTCATAATTAATAAATGCCAAGATTACGAATGTGGTTTATGAGCCCAGTAATATTGTTGATTTTAACGAGGAGTAGAATGCCAGGTCTCCCCAAAGAATTGAGAATGAACGAAAAGCTGTTTGTAAAAGCATTAAAGAGAGCTCTAGCTTAGGCTAGACGGGAGGGTTCCCGCATAGTCATAAATAACTCTCAAGTAGCACGGTCAGACCCTTGGTGTAGGAGGGTGTCTGGAGGCCGTCTTGTAAGGAGTAATGAATACACCAGGAGTGTTTAAAGTTGTTAACGACCCGGGCGTTGAACCGAGGTCCTTGTAGATTGATATTTCCGCTTGCCTGTTCAGATCGTAGTTTTTTTTATGTGATAATGGTCTTATAAGACAAATGAAGTAAATAACAATCCCTATTGTAATGTTGTATGGAAGTAGGATTCCATGAGTTAATTGAAGGCAACTAGGTTTCGGGAGTGACCATAGTTTTTTTGACTGTGTCAAGTATCTTCATACTCTGGAGTACACAAGTAATTTCCAGATTACCTTAATGTATTTGTGAAACTAGAGAGAGATGATAACAACTGAAAACCGGTGAAACGCCCAAATATTGAGTTAGATAATTAACATGTAATTTTAAATGTAATTATACATTTGTTTTGATGATTAAGTAAATATAAAAAAGTAGTATTTGAGGTGTACAAAGAATGACACCATTATTATAGAAAGCATTGAGCCAAAAGAGCTCGGAGTTATATGAAACTTACAGTTGATGCTTTATGGAAGTAAAAATAATTAGGAATTGTTGGTTTATGGAAACCATATGTTTTAATACAATATTTGTTTTATTCTTATGTTATTCCTTGTTCATTTGGAACAAGTAGATGAGTATGGGTCAGTAATTTAATTGTTTAATTGTTTGTAGCGCCATAATTTTGATTAATTAAATGTGTTAAAATAGGAGTTGATTTTGTTGTTATTTTTGCAAGTGTATCCTCTAATTAATCCAAAATATGTGAGTCACAGAGTGGGGGAACTTACCGCTGCCCCGAAAATCCCGAATTGGGCTACGCTGGTATACTGTGATTGGCATATTTCTTGCTAAAAGGGCACAATACTACGTCGCTGGAAGGAGTATTTTGATTATTCATGCAATACGGAGTTCCCGCATCCACCTCTACCGACAGCTGACCCTATCCACGGCCCTGAGCCCATTATCACTACAGATGAAGTGTTCACTGCCATCAACAATATGAAGTCGGGGAAAGCGCCTGGTGCAGATGATATACCAGCCGAATTATGGAATCTCCTGGAGGAACAAGGTGTAGTATGGCTTACTGACTTCTTCAACAAAATTGTTATAGAAGACAAAGTACCAGAGGCCTGGATGACCAGTATCACAATTCCTATTTGGAAAGGAAAAGGAGATATACTGGAATGCTCAAATTATTGGCCAATCCGCCTCCTATGCCATACTATGAATTTTTTTGAAAGTGTTCTTGATGCGAGATTACGAAACATCATCACTATTTCATCTAACCAGTGTGGCATTGTTAAAAACAGCGGAAGAACAGACGCTCTCCATGCACTTCGTCTATTGATGGCACGACACCATGAGAAAAGGAAGACAGTTCACTTAGCCTTTCTTGATTTGGAAAAGGCGTTCGATAGAGTACCACATGATCTCATCTGGCTGGCACTGAGGCTACACAGTGTACCTGAAGCCTATGTAAACTGGGTGAAACTTCTGTACCGAAAGACAACAAGGTCAGTGCAGTGCGCAGCAGGAATGTTCGATACCTTCCAAATCACTGTAGGTGTCCATCAAGGATCAGCCTTGTCCCCCTTGCTCTTCATACTCTGCATGAACGCCATCATAAATGACATCCAAACCAGGCATCCGTGGACATTATTATATGCGGATGATGTCATGTTAGCTAACGAGACCCGTGGGCACCTCGAACAGCAAGTACAAGAGTGGAATATACGTCATGAAGAATTTGGGATGAAATTGAACCTGGAGAAGACGGAATACCTGGAATGCGGTGTCCAAACTGATGGCACGATCACTGTTGGTGAGGTTCAACTTAATAAAGTGACCCAATTCAAATACCTTGGGTCATGCATCATCACAGACAGCAGCACGATTCCTGATGTCAAAACAGGAGTCACTGCCGCATGAATGAAATGGCGCCAAGTTCCTGGAGTCTTATGCGATAAGAAAATTCCATTGCATATAAAATCTAAAGTATATCGCACAGTGATTAGACCAGTGGCCCTTTATGGATCTGAATGCTGGCCTACATCATCGAAGCACGAACAAGCACTTCATGCAATGGAAATGAAGATGTTGCAGTGGTCCAATGGTTTGACTCGACTGGACCATATTAGGAATGATGCTGTGCGGAAGGATTTCAAAGTTGCCCCAATCACAGAGAAAATGCGTGAATCACGTCTGCGGTGGTATGGACATGTGCTCCGTAGCAGTGAAACCTCAGTTGCTAAGACTGCCCTTCAACTAAATGTGGAGGGTCGTCGACCTCGAGGGTGACCTCAAACACGCTGGCTGGATAGGGTGAGAGATGACATGTCGCTCACTAAACTCCGCCCCCGGGACGCTATGGATCGATTGAAGTGGAGGAAACATTGTAGGAAGGCAGACCCCACATAAATGGGAAAATGCAAAGAAGATGATGATATTAATTGCCACTACCAACATACAAAATTTCAGTTTGATTGCTGTAATAGATTCGTAGATATTGAGAACGGACTAAATATTGCGGATGGTCGCCATGTTGGATTGTTATATGTATAGGCCATAGAGTTATGTACTATTACATGAAGATTATTGTGTACGTGTAGTATTCAAACTTCAATCGCATGAATAGGACACAAGAAGTAAAAACAAGATTTTAAAATTTCGCACAGCTGCCATCTTGCGGTTATGGAAACAATTGAAACAAATTAGATGCCAGTAGATTAACATTTGTATGAGGATCTACTGTACCAAGTTTCACTGCACTCGGATGGTTATATTGCGAGAAACGACCATGGTCATATTTATACTTCCCGTCGCCGCCATGTTGGATTTGTGATCACCAGGTTATTAAAAGTCCTATAGGTGAACTTATGTTCATAGCCCCTATGATCATAAAAAATCAGTTAGATTGCTGTAATAGATTCTCGATATTGAGATCCGACTAAATATTTCGGATGGTCGCCATGTTGGATTGTTATATGTATAGGCCATAGAGTCATGTACCATTAAAGGATAATTATAGCGTAGGTTCATTATTCAAACTTCACTTCGATCGCATGATTACGACACAAGAAATAAGAAATTTAATTTTAAAATTCGCACAGCCGCCATCTTGAAGTTATTTAAACAATTGAACTAAATTAGATACCAGTGCATTACAATGTATATAAACATTTGCTGTACCAAGTTTCATTGCGTTCGGATCATTAAATCGCGAGAAAGGTCTATTTAAAACTTTCATATTCGCTTGGCCGTCATGTTCGTTATGTAGTTAACCGATTTTTGAAAGTCTCATGGATAAACTTCTTGTAGTGCCCTTTATCTCTGTACAAAATTTCAGGCTGATACCGGTAATAGTTTCAGAGATATAGAATGCCGGTGAAATATTTCGCAAAGCCGCCATCTTAAGGTTATGTAAACAATTGAAGGAAGTTAGATGTCGGTGCATTACAATGTTTATAAATATATGCTGTACCATGTTTCATTGCGTTTGGTTGATTATGTCGCGAGGAACGTCTATTTAAATGTCGCAAATTTGCTTGGCTGCCATGTTGGTTTTGTAGTTACTAGGTTTACAAAAGTTACATAGGTGAACTTCTAGTATTTCCCTTTATCACCGTACAAAATTCCAGGGTGATATCGGTTATAGTTGCGGAGATATTGAATGCTGATGAAATATTTCGCACAGCCGCCATGTTGAATTGGTGAGAGGTAACAAAATTTGAAGGGCATGGTCGGGGTCGTCCGGAATAGTGCTATGCGCTTGCCGAGTTGCATTGAATTCGCTCCAGCCGTTTAGATTTTACTAGGGGGACACACACACACGCGCGAATCACACACTCACACACATACACACGGACAAAAAGTGATCTCATAAGCCTATTTTTTCATAAATCAAAATAGGCTAAAATAGCTGTGAGACAAACCCTCGAGAAAGCCCGTGGATTTCGGAAAAAAACCTCGGAGGAGAGGTAACCCCCTGGACAGTTGAAGGAAAGGAGTTGCATCGGTAAAGCATGCGACAATATTCGGTAAAGATCAAGGCCAAACAGTTGTACAAGCGTAGTCCAAAGTAGGCTCATTTGAAAGAAGAAAAGAAGAAGATGAAGAAATAAAAAATATATAAATTCATAAATATTAAATAAATAAATAAATAAATAAATCGATAAATAAATATTACAAATATTAAATAAATACATATGAAATAAATAAATAAATAGATACATAAATATTAAATGAATAGATAAATAAATAAATATTAAATAAAGAATAGATACGTTAATATTAAATAAATTAATGATACAAATAAATAGAAAAATAAATAAGCAAATATATATATGAACAAATATTTAATAAAATAAATTAATAAATAAAAAAATAATTAATTAATTAAACTTTTAGAAATCTGTTTATACTTTCAGACTTAACGACTAGTCAACATCATGGTGCTGTCCTTCAATCTCAAGATGTTACGAATGTTCGGCCTTATGCCTGGTAAAACGATTGATCGTGTTGTGTTTTACCTAATCATGGGGAACATTCACTTCGTCCTCGGGACAGAGTTACTGTATTTGTTTGTTAGATCCGAGAACATTTTGGATATAGTTGAGGCACTGCGCGGACTTTGCCTGACGGGTGTGACAGTCGCTAAAGTATATATCATTGTCTTGAATATAAAAAATATCAAATTACTAGTTGAGGTTATCAAATCAAGTTATGCGAATCAAAACAAAATTCTGACAGAGACTGCAGTGCTTATTAAAAAAATAAGCATTGTATACTCTATTTTGTGCTTTTTTACCGGATTGACGTTTGCTTCCTTTCCAGTGGTTGATTACGTTATTCATAAAATGAATAATTACAATGGTAAGGCTGCCATGAATGGTACAGTGACAGAATTAAAGCTTCCTATCATTGTTTGGTTACCTGGTATCAATAAAACTCCAGTATTTGAGTTTATGTACTTTTCATTAACCCTTTACTGTATTACGGTTGGTTGTCTGGTAGGAATCGTAGATTCACTTTTAGTATCCCTGATAATACTTATTTGTGGACAGTTGAAATTGCTACGATCTGTCCTGAAAGATCTGTTCTCTGAAGCTGATATATTGACTTCAATGAATGATCCAATAATATCGCAGATTAAAGGTAGTTCCACTCGCACCATACCTGGCAAGAAGGAAGCACGTACGGAGTTGGAGACGAGTTTGTGGGGCCTTGTGGACGATGCTGGTGATTTATCCACCGTAAAGGGAACTACATCAGAGCGAAGGAGGCTTGTGGAAGCCATTATACTTCACCAGGCGATTATTCGGTAAGTATAATACCTTGTTTAGGTTATTTGGAAATGCAAATTGTAATAGCCTAGAAACTAAATCATGATTTGAGTTTCAAATATCATATTGATAAGGTAGTGAATGATGCACTTAGAACTCTGGGCTTTATTTTTAGAAATTCCAAGGAGTTGACGAATGCAAAGACAATCATTACGCTCTTCATTGCATATGTGAGAAGTAAACTGGAGTTTAATGTGGTAGTCTGGTCTCCAATGTACGAGTCACATATAAATAACATAGAAAAACTGCAAAAGAAACTGTTACGCTTCCTATATTACAAGAAGTACTCTCTATCAGCCATCCGTTGTAGAATTTCTTACTCTAACTTGTTGTCAGAATTCCAAATGACTAAACTTTCAACACGCAGGCTTATTGCTCAGCAGATATATTTGTATAAAATTATCAATGGTATCTCAGACACGATTGAAACTTTAGGGCAAATAAATTTCAATGTGAGAAAGAAATGTCTCAGAAAACGAGAACTCCTAATAGTTAAAAAATCTAATACAAATTTCCATAAAAATTCTCCGATATTGAATAAGTGCTGTACTTACAACAGGTTCTCAGCTGACAACAATTTAGATTTTGGAATGTCCTTGCTAAATTATAGAAGACAATTACACTTAGTTTTAGATGCCAAATGATTCACTATCACAAAGATATTAAATTTAGCTGCTATTCGTTTTAGGTCTCACTTTCTTACCATCTTCCATTTGTACCTAATGATATGAATCTAGTTTTACTTTATGTGACCAAATATTAAAGATCATGCTTCATTTACTGGTATTGCGACTTGAACTTGTGTATATTCCTTGTTAACAATTTATTTTCTTTTTTCATTTAAATTTAAATTTAAATTTAAATTTTTAATTTTTTATCTTCAATTTTTTAGTTTAAATTTTCAATTATCAAATTTTTATTTTTATTTTGTATTCTAATGTATTTTTATATTGTATTTTAATGTATTTCCATGTATTATCTGTGTGTAAACAATTGTTTAATTGTTTGCTACTGTAATTGGGGCACTGCCCTGTTGTGGCAATACATTTTCTTTTCTTAGTCGTTTACCCTCCAGGTTGGTGGAACCAACGGACTCAGCGAGGGAACTCACCACTACCGCCTCTACGGGCAGTGTCCTAGAGCTGGGAACATCTAATCGGAGTGGATACAACTGGTGAGGTGGGATTGGCACCTCGCCCAGGCGGCCTCACCTGCAAAGCGAACAGGGGCCTCATGAGGGAAGGTAATGGATGGTCAGGATGGATAGGCAAGGAAGAGGGAAGGAGGCGGCCGTGGCCTTGAAGAAGGTACTGTCCCCGTTTACCTGGATAGTAGGCTGTCAGATATCCGCCCCCTCAATCGGATTGCCAATAATCAGTCGCACCGGCATAGCTACATCAATGAAAATGGCACTGACAGATACTATCGAGATAAGAGCACAGAAGTTCACAGGAAATCATTGTGGAACACACCAAAATAGACGGGGGTTCATACTTACCGTTACTTACCTCTTAATTATCTCGGGGTTTGAGTTGACAACAGGATCACTAAAGTCTGTTCACACAATAACCTCCACCATGACATTTAAAAATGAGCCAAGACGAAGACGAGAACTTTGAACTGTATAAAAGCTTTATTTCTAATAAAGGGTATGATTTTACTAACACAACAAAAATAACGTGGCTATCAGAAGCCCAAGTCAATCTGACTACGTCCTCAGTACGACTTGCAAAAATTATCATACAACATGATATAAAACATTTTAGCTCCCAAGAGCTCCAAATAACGTAATATTCATAACACTATTGGATTGGAAAAGGACGTCAGGGTGTGACATATATAGAGCATTTGGTTTCCTTTTAATAAACATGAGAATGGTATTTATAGTCGCAAGGCCGGAGTATGGACGACCTCACTCTCTGTGAACCAGATGTTGGCCCAGCTGCGAGCTAACCTCGAACCTGTTGCATACTGGTTGAATGGACTCCCTTCTCACCTGCTAAGTTGCGTAACATACAGCTTGCTCTCTCAAACTTTTAACTGTCTACAAGACAACTCACATTATATTTACGCAAATCTTTCAAGTACTTTGCTCACATCCTATTGAATCATTATGTTAATTCCTTAAACTTGTTAACTTCTCATCCAATTGTTTAATTAGCTCTTAAATGTTTATAACAAAATCACATAAATTATTTATAACAATTAGAAATTGTTTATACTATTTGTCAAAGACAATAAAAATATTATAAGCACGTCTTTAACATCACTCTCGTTCCATATTATTTTCAAAAATATTTACAGCAATTATTTACAATATTAACATTTTAATTGTTTAAATTATTAATTTAATAAATTCATTGACCACATGTTCATTCGGTTGGTAATTTTCATAATCGTGATTAATATAATTGACCAATGAAGGTTAGTTATACATGTTAATGTCACAATCTGGTTTAATAAAGGTTTTAATAATGATTTGTGACGGCAACCTTCATTCAAAATCTTATCTCAAATTCTTTCAAAACTCGTGTTAATTCTAACAGTAAATCACTTGATTAATTTTCAACGAACTATTACAATCTTACTCCAGCGGAAAATCCTTCGCTAACAAGTTAATGCACAAACTGCATTAAAAATATGCCCAAAATCATCATATATTAATCTATATGGTATTAAACTTCCACATAACTTACAAAACTTCCACAAATAATTCTTTAACATTTATTCCTGTGGGAACTTCCTTCATATTCAAGGGCATTATACCTCAGCGACTTTCAACACGCGCTGCACTAGCGATTATACATTCATAGTTCCACTTAAAATTTTTTTTATAATCATTAATTGTTTCAAAACTGTTTTTCTATAACCTTCGTGAATTTCATTCATGAACCGAAATGAAGTCAAAACTTGCCAATCACAAACAAATTTAATAGTGAATACGCTTATATACGCCTGTCTGGTCTATCAAAATTTAAGATTAACATCTTAAAAAAAATTGTAGTATGAAAATACTATCTTCAAATAAAGTGCGACTAAAACTGCAAAGTAGTCGAATAGAATCCAATTAGACTGGGGAATGCCAACATCGTTCTATAAATCTCTAATTGAGAAAAACTCCTAACACAAGTTCTAGACTTTAATGCATTCAATAATTCATTATTAAAGTTACTCTTTCACAAAAGTGTCTATAATGCAATGTTCATTCATAACTGACGATAAATGTCTGTGTTGCAATCAATTCAAATAACGACTAGTATTTCCAAGATCGTCGACAACGTAAGAGATTTTAACGCTCTAAAATCATTTAAATGTTCTTCCTTCTTGATGATGACAGAAAATTGTTCAAAGTAATTAAACTGGGGTAGAATTACTTTAATAAAATGACACGCTGTCTGAAATTAAATCTGCCATAAAAATCATTAACTTACAGTCAAATCGTGACTACAAAAATATTAATTACTGAAAAATCTAAATATCAGTCTCAACTGATTCAAAATCATTAACTATGCCCATGACATAACAATGTCTTAATAAATCGTCGAAAAATGCAAAGCTCATCAAGGTGTACTGAGAATATGAATCTCAACAAGAAAATAGGGCAAAAATACATGAGGATAAAAATATGGGAAAAATGGTTGCTCAAACATCATTAATATACTCAAATACAATAAACGTTCACGACTACCTTATCTGCCGATTGACGTTCCAGAGGAAAATTCCCCAAAGAAGACTGCTGATGGATCCATTTCACCACGTTAAAGTTGAGCTCCATCCTCGAAATAGGAAATAGCACCCTCGGAGAATCGAACTGCTTCCTTCTCCGGAAATCGCTCTGCTCCTCGAAGACGAATAGACATCCTTCCGGCAATAATCTTCTTTGTGCGTCGGGATATCCCTGACCTCTCTTGAAAAATTCCCTGAAGTTCCAGTAGACAATCGTCATGAAGTTATGTAGAAATTTCCGAAGAAATTATTCATATTCAGAGTATGAAATTGTTTCTATGGCTGTTCGATGGTATTCAGCCTTTAATTACGAAACATGGGTGTAGATGGTATTCACCGCATGTTCGCTTGTGTGGAATAGCAATTAGCGAAGTTCCATGTCGCTATCTTACTCCGTTGAAGTATGTCCCAATTGCAATAAGCGCCTTAGCCTTCCATCTGCTCTTCGGTTGTAGTGTTAGAAGAACAAACTGCCGTATTAACTTGCTCCATTATACTGTATCGTTGTGTAACCAAGCAATCTGAAGTCTTTCTATTCCACTCGCAGCGTCAGCCTTGCGTTGATTCTGGCTTATACAAAAGTGCTTCTCTTGTGGCGAGATAATCACTTTTCTCAGTCGTATAAAACTGCTAATATCTTTCGAACTAATCGGTCGAAATTGTTCAGCTTTTCTCTATAACTGCATGAAGCACTGCACAATACCATTAGCTTATCGGTGACCGCTAACTGTTCGAAGCTAAATTTGTAGAAGCTTTCTAAGGTCCGTTTCAACTTCACCTAGTTTGATATGGATCTCGTTACTATAGTGGCCTCGCCACACGTTATAAAGACGATTCTTTTCACTGCTGTTCACTTCGGCGTCTCACTATAATGAATGTATAAGAAAAGAACTTTCACAATAGACTTCGATGATCTGAGAATGAGATCTCAGAATGATCAGAGAACGAAAAGGAGGCTCCTCTCTTCTGCGCAAGCCCTTTTATTAACTTCACGAGGGGCGTTACCATCCCTTCCAAAGCGTGATACTACGTCATCGCTAGAACTTCCAACTTCGTTAATACATGACGGATTTTCAAAATTCAAAAACTGAAAATAAATTTCACCAAAATTCCAAATCAATGCTTTTACTGCAAATGGATTTCCACAATTCTGCATTCCAAAAGTAATAAAAATACCATAGTTTCAGCAATCTCCGTCTTCCTTGAAACTATCGTTCATTGGTTCATGCCTCTCCTCCAATAGCATAGTTTCTTCCTCAGCAGAATTCCTCGTTTCCTGCGACTGCGTCGTAAATCTTGGAACATTCTCGACTAAAATCTGACGTCACTGAGAATCTCAGCTCAAGTAACCTGCTGGCATAACATTTACGTCATCCGTGCTTACGTCATGACTACCCACGTCATAACTATGACAACCATAACTTTCCTTATAATTTCAAATATAGCCACCGTGGTCTCTATATAATTCAATTACGGGGGCATTCTCCTCCCACCACGTTTTAAAAACAGTTGCAAATTGTTTTTAAACTCAATGTTACAAGTATCTCAACTCTCTTGAACACGAAATTGAATTATTACTGGCTTACTCTAGGATAGTATCTTTTTAAATTTCCAGCATTAAACTTGCCGTACACGACATTATTCTCATCATCGTAGAGTTCGTAACAGTTGTTTCCATAAGCGTTCGTAATCCTAAATGGCCCCAGGAACACTAATCCAAATTTGGGGTAGATTTTCTTGGACATATCAGCCTTGACAGGTCTGCGTAATAATACAAGATTTCCAACTTGAAAGGGTGTACCAAAACGTTTTCCAGCTACTCTCTTCAATCGTTTCTCTGCTGCTTTCTGGAGTTGTTCCTTTGCCTTGTCAATCCTCTGCTGTCTTCCTATGTCGGGATCTCTTGGTATGTGGTTGAAAAGATTATCCCACGGCCTTTCTGGGTTTCTTCCTAGATGAAGTCGCATTGGCACTTCTCCTGTGCTCTCCTGCACTGTAGAGTTCAGACATTCCTCAATAAGGGGTACAAATCTCACCCAACCAGAATGATCATTTGGACAGAAAATTCGACAGAATTTCGAAAATTCAGCCATATATCTTTCTGAGGAATTCGATTCAGGGTAACGCACGCTTGAAAATAAGTGCTTAATGCCAAGCCTTTCCATATCCGCTGCAAATTCCACGGACGTAAACTGTGTTCCATGATCTGACAGTAGATATTCCGGTATACCAGCTTTAGGAAATACAGCATTTTCCAGTCTGCTTACTACGTTCCTCGTGTTAGCTTTCTGCATGGGACTCATTGTAACAAATTTTGAGAAAACATCCACGGTCACCAACAAGTACTGGTTACCCTGGTATCCCTTCGGACAGGGGCCAAATATATCCGTCGCCATAAGTTCGTTTGGCTTAGAAGGAATCATCGCCTTCGGTTTTCCCTTTAGTAAAGCAGAAGCATACTTTGCTCTTTGACATTTGTCACAGGATCTAATGACTTTGGCAATGCTGGAACGCATGTTAGTCCAGATAAATCTCTTTTTAAGTGTATTAAGAGTTTTATCTAAACCGGCATGTCCAGTTGCGTGATGAGCTACCCACACTAAATTGACAATAAGTTTAGGTGGCACGACTATTCGGAGTTTTGTATGCGCAAAGTCAGCATACTTGCATACGATGTCTCCACTCAAGACAAAGTGTCGTGAATTTCTCCGTGTAGCTTCATAGTCAACATCTGTATTGTCCATGTAACCCTTGAGGAACCTGTACATTTTCCTTATTGGAGCGTGTCTCTTCTGTGACACACCGATTCGGGCTAACCTCCTAACGGTTTCTTCATCTTCTTGCTCCAATTGTACATGGTGTATCTGCACATTTTTAATAGGGTTACGTGATAGAGCATCAGCCAGTAAGTTATCTTTCCCAGGCTGGTGGACAATAGTAGCGTTAAACTGTTGGGTGAACAAAGCCCAACGTGTCAATCTATCACTTGACATGTCAGTTTGCAACATAAACTGTAGTGCTTTATGGTCAGTAATAATGATGACCTTATGTCCCAGCAGGATTTTCTTCCAGGCTTGTAAAGCTGTCACAAAAGCTAACGCTTCAAGCTCTGTCGTGAAGTAGTTTTCCTCGTGCTTTTTCAACTTCCGACTAGTGAACGCAATGTAGTGCTTGTTGCCTGCCTCGTCTTTCTGGTATAAGACTGCACTAATGCCTATTCTTGATGCATCAGACTCAATATAGAACACCTTCTCAAAGTCTGGGTACTCCAGTTTCACATTATTTCTGAGCATCTCTTTTGCTTTCTCAAAAGCCTCGTCTGCAGCGGTACTCCATTTCCATCTGTTGTTCTTCTTGAGTAAGTCATACAGGGGAGCCATAATTTCCGAGTATCTTGGACAGTGGCTGCTAATAAACTGGCATGCACCTACAAATTCTCTAACTTGTTTTACCTTAGTTGGCTTTGGAAATCTCGTGATCGCATCTACTTTTTTCATGTTTGGATGATATCCATCTTTATCAATAGTATGCCCCAAATAATTTATCTCCTTCTTCAAGAATTGACATTTTCCAAAGTTCACCTTGATGTTGGCCTCCCTTAAATTCTCGAACAGCTTTCTCAAGTGCACTAAATGTTCTTCGGCGCTGGGTGAAGATACGATTAAATCGTCAATGAAGCAGATTACATTTTCTTTCACTTCGTCAGTGAGCTTACTATCAAGTGCTCGAATAAGTGCTGGTCCACTGTTAACCATTCCAAAAGGCATTCTGGCAAAGACCCATGACGTCTGGTCAAATAGGAATCCAGTGTACTGCATACTATCCTCTTCTAATTGAACTTGATAAAATGAAGACGTCAAGTCGAGAACGCTGAAACAAGCTCTCCCTTTGAATTTCCGAAGCAGATCTCTAATCTTGGGTGGTCTGTCAT
This sequence comes from Meconema thalassinum, assembly GCA_946902985.2. Lineage (NCBI taxonomy): Eukaryota > Metazoa > Arthropoda > Insecta > Orthoptera > Tettigoniidae > Meconema > Meconema thalassinum. The sequence goes on along the minus strand of OX336390.1, from coordinate 802,275,546 downwards.
TTTCTGGAAGAATCTTCAAGTTGATGGTCCTGGCATCGAGACAAAGACGTATCTGACCATTACTTTTCTTTACTACTGTGATGGGGTTTATATAAGACGACGCCTGTTTTCTAATAATCCCGTCTACCTCCATTTTTCTGATTAACCCTCGTACTTCTTGATAGTATTTCTCAGGAATGGGGTATATTCTTTTCTGGTAAGGGGTTTCATCTGTCAGCCTTATCTTGTACTTATAATCCTTAATCAATCCAGGATTTTCATCGAAAATATCTTGGAATTCCTTTATAAGATCCTCGAATTCCCCCTGAATTTCTTCATATCCTTCAGTTTTTCTACTGGGTATTTCTTCTAAATTTTCCACTTCATTAATGATTGTATTCAAAATTTCTTCCCTAAGGTCTATTTCCAGACTGTTTTTCACGTCCTGTTCTTCTATCTCTTCTGTGATTACGTACCCATCATTAAAGCTAATACTTCTGTTCTTCATGTCAATAATAGCTCCGACCTTCGATATAAAATCGATTCCAAGCACCATATCAAAATTGATCTTGCTCACCACAATGAAGATCTGTTCATAATTCCTTCCATTGATCTCAAAGTTCAATAACACTTGAATCTTGCATTTCACTGCCTTATCTTGGAATATCCCTCTCACTTTGACGGTAGAAACAGGTAGAACTGTCATGTTCTCTCCTCTTAGCAGACTTTGATAACATTCCTCTGAAATGATGGAAATAATAGCACCAGTATCCATCAGGGCTTTATACTGCTGTCCATCTATCCGTACAGCAATAATAGGTAATGCACATGGTCTTTCCTCTTTAACAATACCCCTCTCTTCTAGTAAATCTTCATCGGTAACTTCGTATATCTCATTAATCGTAATCAGGTGTGGTGTGGCAATGTATTTACAGGTTCTCACTGACGTTGAGAAATCGGCGTTTTTTTTTTGTGTTACCGACCTCAAAATTCTGTTGGCTCGTAGAAGGCCCAGGATCGATTACAACATCCTGCCTTTTCTTTTGATTGTCAGCTTCTTTATCCCTTAATTCTTTTAAGTATTGCTGGCTTTCCTTCTCTCTTTGCTGATATTGATCGGGTGTCATAACCTGACTTTGAGTATTCTGGTTTCTACTTTGGTTTTGGTTATTCCTATTATAGTTACGGTTATACCCATTATTATTGTAATATCTGCCTCTTCCGTTGTAGTTGCCTCGGTTGTAGTTCCAACCTCTTCTCTGTTGATACGGTCGGTAACCTTGTGATCTGTAATTTCTAAACTGATTATTTCTGTGAGGACCTACATTGTCAGTTTTCTCCTGCTCTGGCTTGTCGGTTTGTTGGACTTGGTCCATATATACCGTATTGATTTCCTTAAACTCCTGCCTTTGACCTTTCTGGACTACGTTAGGCATTGGGCTTGTGTAGTCTAACCTTCTTAGTAATTCATCCATGCTGGATAAATCCCTGATGTTGGACGAAATTATAAGTCTCCTCACCTCAACTGGCAGCATACGAGAAATCGCATCTATTAGTTGCTCCGTGGACAATGGGGGTTGCAAAAATCTCAAGCGGGACAACTGACTCGTAAAGAAATCCGCGTACCTCGTTGGAAGAGTACCTGAGTATTTTCTTGAATACACCTCCGCTCTTAACGAATTCTGCGCTTCTATAGACCAAAATCGTTTGATTAATGCCTCTGCAAACTCGTCAAAGTTACTGAATGTGTATCTAAATGCGCAAAACCATTCAAGGGGTCCTCCAATCAGATATCTCTCTACTATCTTCATCTCTCTCTCTCTGGGAATGTGAGCTTCGATGAAATAATCTTTGAGATTTCTTACATACTCTATAGGTGTCAAACTATCAGTGTTACTGAATTTCTGTGGTTTGTCTTCGAAATTCCTAATGACCGTCACGTTCCTCGGATATGAATCCGGATAGTTTTTCCCACTATCTCGATAGTTCCACTCAGGTTCCATGTTCCTCTCGTCATCCTCCTCTCTGAATCTGGATACACGTTCTTCAGGAGTCACGTCTCTTTCTTCTGGCTCTAGGTTATGTCTTCTAGCATAATTCCTATTCAATTCGCAAGCTAAGCCTTCTGTATCCTTGTCGGTGATTTCTGTTAAGACTTTCTTGATAATCTCTTCTTTGTAGTCCTGCATTAAACTAGCCTCTCCTAACTTCAAATTTTTCAGTTTACTCGTCGTTTCATTTACATCCGAGACAACTTTATGAATTTGATCCTCTAATGTAGATTTTAAAGTTTGCATATCCTGATCTAGTTGTGTTCTATCGTCAACTTGTTTTTCGGATAACGAATTTATCCTGACGCTTAAATCTTTCCTAATCTGTACTACTTCATTGTTAATTTCTATCTGCGTACTGGCAAGTTTTCTTTCAATCCTTTCCTGAATTTGGGTTACATGTTCCCCACTTGACTTATTCCACTCGTCTTTCCATACCGCTACGTTTGCTGTTAACATTTCGGCTATGTCTACTTCGATATCCTCTTTTAATACTCTATTGTGGTCTAATACCTGTGTTCTCATAACCTCTACATCATACTTCAACTCTGCTAAAGACGTTGTTGTTCTAACTGATTCATCGACTAACCTAGTCGCTAATGCAGTTATATTCCGCGTACAAAGAGTTTTTGAGTTTTCGATTTCTTCCCTGACTTTATTTACATCAGTTTGGACTTTAGGAATATCTACGAAAACTGTGTTGACCTCTACCTGAATCTTAGTTACGTCACTTTGCACCTCAGTTATATCCGCATGAATGTTATTAATGTCTACCTGAACATTAGATACATCAGTTCTAGCTTTTTGAATTTCTTTTTGGACTTCCTCGACCTTGTCTTGGACAGTCGCTACATCGTTTTTGACAACAACTACTTCGGCTCTAGCACAAGAAATATCCCCTCGGACATTAGCTACATCTAGATTTAACATTGTAAGGTCTTTCTGTACCTTAGACACATCAAATTTAACATCATCAACATTTTTATGAACATTAGATACATCTGTGCGGATGTCACTTACAGTACTCTCAATTCCTTGGGTATTAATCTGTAAACGCGACATATTATCCTCCAAATTAGCAGCACTAGTTTGGATACCCTTCAAACTTTCATCCATGCTAGCTTTCAAATTACTAGCATTCTCCTCCATCCTTGCATTCAAATTAGCAGATAAATTACTATTATTCTCCTTCATGCTTTCATTCAGCATCTGCTTCATACTACTAGTCATGCTTGCTTTCAAATTAGCAGACATATTACTAGCATTCTCCTCCATCATCTGCTTCATGTTAGCAGACATCTCCTCTAACATTTTCTTCAAACTTTCATCTGCCATAACAATATTATTCAAAAATGGATTGCTGTAGGGACATACATCAAAAGAGCAAAATAACAACATTTGAGCAACACTTTTCACCATATATAATTTTGATCAACTTTCTGCCTTAAATCTAACTTATAACTACCTTATAATTAACCTTCGAAGATACTTCATGTTGTAACAAACTCAAGCACATGTTCAAATTTTCCTGGCTCATTTTAAAATATCCTAACACAAATAATTTACATTTACAATCCAAATAATTAAATTTTATCTTTAATATGACTGAAATGTCATAAGCCGGTCAAATAAAATAAGATTCCAGATTATAGGCGATTTTTCTAAGTTTCCAGCCTATTTAACCTTTCTCAAGTTGTATAAGATCTGATCTTTTCTGAGTGTAACTTTCCTAATACAATACAACATTTAATTCCTATATAATCACACTCTTAAATACTACAATTGGCCTAGACATCTAACAAAGAATCAACCTCTTTATTTGAGTCTAATCGAACCCTACGTTTTAGGTTTGCCACTCTTTCTGGCGTTCAACCTGGTAATCCAGTTATGTTGAATCGAGCCCCAACGTTTTAGGTGCGCCAATCTTTCTGTTGACTCATCCCCACGCTCTTGGGTCGCCAATCTTTCTATTGTTCAACCTGGTGATCCATTGTTGTTGAACAAGCCCCACACGTTGACGGCGCCAATCTTTCTGTCCCCGTTTTCCTGGATAGTAGGCTGTCAGATATCCGCCCCCTCAATCGGATTGCCAATAATCAGTCGCACCGGCATAGCTACATCAATGAAAATGGCACTGACAGATACTATCGAGATAAGAGCACAGAAGTTCACAGGAAATCATTGTGGAACACACCAAAATAGACGGGGGTTCATACTTACCGTTACTTACCTCTTAATTATCTCGGGGTTTGAGTTGACAACAGGATCACTAAAGTCTGTTCACACAATAACCTCCACCATGACATTTAAAAATGAGCCAAGACGAAGACGAGAACTTTGAACTGTATAAAAGCTTTATTTCTAATAAAGGGTATGATTTTACTAACACAACAAAAATAACGTGGCTATCAGAAGCCCAAGTCAATCTGACTACGTCCTCAGTACGACTTGCAAAAATTATCATACAACATGATATAAAACATTTTAGCTCCCAAGAGCTCCAAATAACGTAATATTCATAACACTATTTGATTGGAAAAGGACGTCAGGGTGTGACATATATAGAGCATTTGGTTTCCTTTTAATAAACATGAGAATGGTATTTATAGTCGCAAGGCCGGAGTATGGACGACCTCACTCTCTGTGAACCAGATGTTGGCCCAGCTGCGAGCTAACCTCGAACCTGTTGCATACTGGTTGAATGGACTCCCTTCTCACCTGCTAAGTTGCGTAACATACAGCTTGCTCTCTCAAACTTTTAACTGTCTACAAGACAACTCACATTATATTTACGCAAATCTTTCAAGTACTTTGCTCACATCCTATTGAATCATTATGTTAATTCCTTAAACTTGTTAACTTCTCATCCAATTGTTTAATTAGCTCTTAAATGTTTATAACAAAATCACATAAATTATTTATAACAATTAGAAATTGTTTATACTATTTGTCAAAGACAATAAAAATATTATAAGCACGTCTTTAACATCACTCTCGTTCCGTATTATTTTCAAAAATATTTACAGCAATTATTTACAATATTAACATTTTAATTGTTTAAATTATTAATTTAATAAATACATTGACCACATGTTCATTCGGTTGGTAATTTTCATAATCGTGATTAATATAATCGACCAATGAAGGTTAGTTATACATGTTAATGTCACAATCTGGTTTAATAAAGGTTTTAATAATGATTTGTGACGGCAACCTTCATTCAAAATCTTATCTCAAATTCTTTCAAAACTCGTGTTAATTCTAACAGTAAATCACTTGATTAATTTTCAACGAACTATTACAATCTTACTCCAGCGGAAAATCCTTCGCTAACAAGTTAATGCACAAACTGCATTAAAAATATGCCCAAAATCATCATATATTAATCTATATGGTATTAAACTTCCACATAACTTACAAAACTTCCACAAATAATTCTTTAACATTTATTCCTGTGGGAACTTCCTTCATATTCAAGGGCATTATACCTCAGCGACTTTCAGCACGCGCTGCACTAGCGATTATACATTCATAGTTCCACTTAAAAATTTTTTTATAATCATTAATTGTTTCAAAACTGTTTTTCTATAACCTTCGTGAATTTCATTCATGAACCGAAATGAAGTCAAAACTTGCCAATCACAAACAAATTTAATAGTGAATACGCTTATATACGCCTGTCTGGTCTATCAAAATTTAAGATTAATATCTTAAAAAAAAATTGTAGTATGAAAATACTATCTTCAAATAAAGTGCGACTAAAACTGCAAAGTAGTCGAATAGAATCCAATTAGACTGGGGAATGCCAACATCGTTCTATAAATCTCTAATTGAGAAAAACTCCTAACACAAGTTCTAGACTTTAATGCATTCAATAATTCATTATTAAAGTTACTCTTTCACAAAAGTGTCTATAATGCAATGTTCATTCATAACTGACGATAAATGTCTGTGTTGCAATCAATTCAAATAACGACTAGTATTTCCAAGATCGTCGACAACGTAAGAGATTTTAACGCTCTAAAATCATTTAAATGTTCTTCCTTCTTGATGATGACAGAAAATTGTTCAAAGTAATTAAACTGGGGTAGAATTACTTTAATAAAATGACACGCTGTCTGAATTTAAATCTGCCATAAAAATCATTAACTTACAGTCAAATCGTGACTACAAAAATATTAATTACTGAAAAATCTAAATATCAGTCTCAACTGATTCAAAATCATTAACTATGCCCATGACATAACAATGTCTTAATAAATCGTCGAAAAATGCAAAGCTCATCAAGGTGTACTGAGAATATGAATTTCAACAAGAAAATAGGGCAAAAATACATGAGGATAAAAATATGGGAAAAATGGTTGCTCAAACATCATTAATATACTCAAATACAATAAACGTTCACGACTACCTTATCTGCCGATTGACGTTCCAGAGGAAAATTCCCCAAAGAAGACTGCTGATGGATCCATTTCACCACGTTAAAGTTGAGCTCCATCCTCGAAATAGGAAATAGCACCCTCGGAGAATCGAACTGCTTCCTTCTCCGGAAATCGCTCTGCTCCTCGAAGACGAATAGACATCCTTCCGGCAATAATCTTCTTTGTGCGTCGGGATATCCCTGACCTCTCTTGAAAAATTCCCTGAAGTTCCAGTAGACAATCGTCATGAAGTTATGTAGAAATTTCCGAAGAAATTATTCATATTCAGAGTATGAAATTGTTTCTATGGCTGTTCGATGGTATTCAGCCTTTAATTACGAAACATGGGTGTAGATGGTATTCACCGCATGTTCGCTTGTGTGGAATAGCAATTAGCGAAGTTCCATGTCGCTATCTTACTCCGTTGAAGTATGTCCCAATTGCAATAAGCGCCTTAGCCTTCCATCTGCTCTTCGGTTGTAGTGTTAGAAGAACAAACTGCCGTATTAACTTGCTCCATTATACTGTATCGTTGTGTAACCAAGCAATCTGAAGTCTTTCTATTCCACTCGCAGCGTCAGCCTTGCGTTGATTCTGGCTTATACAAAAGTGCTTCTCTTGTGGCGAGATAATCACTTTTCTCAGTCGTATAAAACTGCTAATATCTTTCGAACTAATCGGTCGAAATTGTTCAGCTTTTCTCTATAACTGCATGAAGCACTGCACAATACCATTAGCTTATCGGTGACCGCTAACTGTTCGAAGCTAAATTTGTAGAAGCTTTCTAAGGTCCGTTTCAACTTCACCTAGTTTGATATGGATCTCGTTACTATAGTGGCCTCGCCACACGTTATAAAGACGATTCTTTTCACTGCTGTTCACTTCGGCGTCTCACTATAATGAATGTATAAGAAAAGAACTTTCACAATAGACTTCGATGATCTGAGAATGAGATCTCAGAATGATCAGAGAACGAAAAGGAGGCTCCTCTCTTCTGCGCAAGCCCTTTTATTAACTTCACGAGGGGCGTTACCATCCCTTCCAAAGCGTGATACTACGTCATCGCTAGAACTTCCAACTTCGTTAATACATGACGGATTTTCAAAATTCAAAAACTGAAAATAAATTTCACCAAAATTCCAAATCAATGCTTTTACTGCAAATGGATTTCCACAATTCTGCATTCCAAAAGTAATAAAAATACCATAGTTTCAGCAATCTCCGTCTTCCTTGAAACTATCGTTCATTGGTTCATGCCTCTCCTCCAATAGCATAGTTTCTTCCTCAGCAGAATTCCTCGTTTCCTGCGACTGCGTCGTAAATCTTGGAACATTCTCGACTAAAATCTGACGTCACTGAGAATCTCAGCTCAAGTAACCTGCTGGCATAACATTTACGTCATCCGTGCTTACGTCATGACTACCCACGTCATAACTATGACAACCATAACTTTCCTTATAATTTCAAATATAGCCACCGTGGTCTCTATATAATTCAATTACGGGGGCAGTACCATCCCGGCATTTGCCTGAAGACGAAGTGGGAAATCACGGAAAACCACTTCGAGGATGGCTGAGGTGGGAATCGAACCCCCTCTACTCATTTGGAACACCCGAGGCTGAGTAGACCACGTTAAAGTCCTCATGCCACTTTTCAAATTTCGTGGCAGAGCCGGGAATCGAACCCAGGACCTCCGGGGCGGCAGCTAACCGTGCTGACCGCTACGCTACGGAGGCGACTGTGGCAATAAATAAATAAATAAATAAATAAATAAATAAATGAGAATTAGTGCTGAAAAAAGTAAATACATTAAATTAGGGGAGAAAACGGTACGCTTTGAAACATCTCTCGATGAATGTCAAACTAAGACACTACAATGCCGTAGTCAGACCATCAATCCTCTACGCATTGAGTGCCAGTTTCTAACCAAATAGAGGTACAGGAAAGGAAATTCTTGTGAAAAATAGTAGAACCAATGATCTTATCAGAAGAAAGACGAGGTTACAAACCAAATTGTGAACTCTACAAACACAGGAAAACTTCACAGATATCATCAGAAAGAGACGCCTGGCTTTCTACGGCCATCTGTACAGAATGAACCACCGCAGGCTGACTTATAAGATCTTCAAAGTAGGAAAGAAGGATAAAGCCACTGGGTCCTGTGGAAGAAACAGGACCTTGCTGAACTTAAAATTCAGCAATAAACAATAAATGACAGGAGTCGCTGCTATCTGGCAATTTAAACTAGACCTTTCCTCACATCCATTACAGAAGTTTACCACAACGCGTCCAGGAAATAGTCAGAGGAACGTAAGGTAGAGTTTAGCAAACAATCCACCAAGAAAAACATAAATAACAGATAACAGCTAAAGCACAAGCTCCATGGTCCATAGATGGCCTAAACGACGAAGGGGAGAAAAATACAGCGACGGACACTCTTACAAGAAGGTGGTGGTTCTATTCCACAGTTTGACCACAGTATGTACCTTAGAATAACGCTGATAAAAGACCTCAACTGGGAGAACAAGTTGCCAATGTTACAGCCATGACATTGCAGCCCTCTATTTTGTGATGAGGATTCAAATACGTAGGATCAGGCGAGCAAAGGAAATATCATACTAGTCTTAGCATGCCTAATATTAGGGTATGGTGTCTACGTTTGAGATTCCTTCCACTCAAGTATAATACCGTACATGATTCAGATTAAGTATAAAAGACAAACAGCCTGGACATGTTGAAACACCGGATCCCATGAGAACTCCGCAGTTAAGCAGCATTGGGTGAGGTCAGAACTTGGATGGCATGCCAGTTCTTGGTACTGCGCGCTGTTGCCAAACATAAGGATGAGCGGAAAGGCCCTGGCCACCCTACCGCATGTAAACTCCGTCTGAGGATAGCCTCTTTGATGGCTTGGACCTGCCTTCGGGCAGAATATCAATTACATTTTATTTTACAAGTCTAAAAGAAGGTTTGATTGTAATACGTTTAACTGACAAGCCAGTGTAACGGGTATACTTCTATCAATGGCCTGGGAATCATTACAATCGAGGAAAAGACAAATACCTCTATGCGATCTTTACATGATCGCGCTGGAAAGAACTCACAAATAAAATGACAGAAACCGAATTGTTATGCCGGAAATCATCACTTACACGAAATTAAGAGCAAAAAACCAAATAAAACCCTAATATGAACAGGTATTATAAACTATTTATTTTCACCTAAAGTCAGCTTCTTCAGCTGGTATATGATGAGTAGTACTACTATATCTAAAGTTCACATAGTAGCCTAAAAGTTTCAAAAAAATCAGATCTGTTACAATAAATTTTGTAAATTAGGCATTAAAACAATTGTCTTGAAAAACAGCGTAGAAATGAGGAATCTAATAAAAAGAATTTTAACTCAGAAACAAAAACAAAAACATGACAACAGAACAGAAAATATATAAAAAAATGTATGTGAAACATTTTTATATCTTTTCTGTTCTGTTCTCATGTTATAGTTCTTGTTTCACAGGTTAATTTCTTCATTTTAGATTCCTCATTTCTACGCAGTTTTTCAAGACATTATTTTTATGCTTAATTTACAAAATTTACTGTAACAGATCTGTTTTATATAAATAATTCATGCTTTTGGGCTAATGCCGTGTGTATTTTTAATTTAAAACCATACGTTTCGGAGAAACCTTGCCTCCTTTTTCAATGGAAATAAACAAAGTGGCCAAAGAAAGTATATCAATGAGATTACAAAAAATATAGATAAATTCCTCTGTTCGTCACCAGAGAGCAGCTGCCAGAAATAACTGTATGGACCATGGTGGAACGGCGGACAGAGTAGTAACAAGAAGGTAAAGGGGGCGGTGTGAAAATATAGAAACTCCTCGAAGAATGAGGAGGGAGGGGGGAGGTGGGAGGGTTAGATGGATATAAGGAAACATAAACAAAAGGGAATAGTAGCTGAACGATACCTTACGTCATACAGTCAACGGCGAATAAACAGATGGAAACTCCTCCAGTGACGAACAAAGGAGATCAAATCCAGGCTCTGAACCCTAGAGGGAAAATGTACAATTTTTAATATGTGAAGAACAGAGAGACTGAGAGGAACTATCTCCCTAGATCCTTAATAACTGGTAGCCAAGTGTCACTTAGCTGATATCCAGTGTCTCTGTTAAAATTATTGGGATTTTTACGAATTTCAACTGCCTCCCTTATAATTCTAGACCAGTTGTGCTTAACAAGGGCAAGCGCATGAGCATCCTTGAAACATACATCGTGCCCTGAAGACAGGGCATGTTCAGCTATAGCTGATTTGTCAGGTTGGTTTAGACGGATGTTCCTTTGATGCTCTTTGATGCGAGTGGCAATGGATCGTTTTGTTTGTCCAATGTAGACTTTTCCGCAAGTACATGGGACTTCATACACCCCAGGTTGTAGTATTGGTAGAGACACGATTTTATGGTGAATAAAAAACCACAATAGCGGTGTAAAAACGAAGGGCAAAGCGGGATAAAAGCGGTGAATAAATGCCATTGCTTACCGTGTAGAAAAACGGTTTACTAGACTATATACTTACTTTTGCCTTATGTTGCAATGAAGGAAACAACAAACACACTAAGTATGGCTTGGTTTACAGTATTCATTTGCTGTTGAAGTAGTAACTCAGAATGCTTCTAAGTTATCATTTGACAGGTTGGTACGCTTGTCAGACAAAATATCATTGTAGGCAGAAAGGGCCCTTTCACTGTCAACATTTGAAATGGAAATGTACGGAGATTGAAGACATTTCACAGCTATAGGATATTCCTCTAACATTCCCTTCAATACATCTTCAACTACATTACCGTCACTACATGAAAAAGATTTACAGGTGATTTGCAGTTGAATGTAGAACTTCAAAAAGTCATGAGAATTCACTCCAGCAAAAAGGGGGAATTTCTCTATCTTGTTGAAGAGAGATGTTCACAGTTCTTAGCAGGGGCAGATGGAACAGTGAGAGTGAATTAAAAATCTCACGGGCAGAGTTTTTTGCCAGCATATCTGAGAGTTTTGTGTGACATGCATTGGCAAGAGCTACGAACCTTTTTTCAGCACTTTTCTTTCTATCGCTTGATAGTTCATTCAATGCCTTCAATGTGTCTGGTTTCATCACTAGTTTTTCGATAACCGTGTACTCAGAAATGAGTTCATTTACCATTGGAACAACTTTATGTGCCTAAGCATAATTAGAACCCTCGAAGCAAGTTATCTTTACAGAAGTTGAGGCACAGTGTTCTTTCACAAAAATTGCCTCACACAAAATTGATTTTACTTCACTTTCACTTAATTTTTGAAAGTATTTAACACTTTCAGCATCACTCTCCACTGTTTTAAAATACTGAACCAAGTCCATAACATGGTCTGCCAAGTAGGAAACTGATGTGAACCACGTATTCCACCTTGTGATAACTGGTGAGGGAAAGAGCTTTATATCCTTTTCTCCTGCACCATACTTCTGCTGCAAGAACCTAATATACCTATGCTTCCGTTTTCTTGTATTAAGAAAAGCTTGCTTTGTTTTGGTAACACACTCATTCACACGATGAAGTTTCTTCGGCCAGATTCCTGCTACTAAATCAAGCTTGTGTGCCCAACACTCAATGTGAAGAAGGTTGTCCGATATCAAACCTTGTAAAGTTTGCACACACTTTTTCATATATCGTGCACCATCAGTTGAAATACCTATGATATTTTTGTATTCAAGTTTATGTCTCTTAATAACCTCCACTATGGCTTGAGAACATTCCTGCGAGTTAACATTCTGAAGCATTAGGACACCACCTACTAGCACTTTAGGAGTCTCGCTACTACCCTTGGGAAGAGTTCTAAATAGCACAATGAACACGGCTCGACCCATCTTATCTGTGGTTTCATCACAGTGTAGAATAACATGCTGATTCTTTATTTTCTCACTACTTGATTCTTCTTTTTCTTGATGTAATAGGGGCAAATATTTCTTTCGTAACCAGTCAGCTGTGGGAAAATTTCCACTTCCTAAAACAGTGTAATGAAAAAAATCTATTAGCAAGCAAATAATTTTAATTTAAAACATTAATAAATCAGACTTATTTGTTGTTTATGATATGAACTTAAAAGTATTTAAAAGTAAACTAAGTCATTACTACACTTTCTAGTATCCCACATCACGTTTCCATGGTGGCTACAAAACTTTCAGATGTAAATGTCACGGCGGGTTGGTGGATTCTCGGCAATCGTAAAAGAATTACCTTCCCTCCCTGATAAAATTCGTTACATAAAACTACGTATTTCCACCTATTATTATTATTTTTATCGCTACGAAAAGTGGGGCTGCGGGATACTGGTAGGTGTAGCGGCATCCGAAAAAAAAATTAACTCGCCTGGTATATGTTTGTTCATCCAATCCTTCATTGTTGGATGATCTAGCTTTTCTAAAGGAATGTTGGCACTCAAAAGGCCTCCTCTGTTGACATTACAAATTCGTCGGAGTCATTTCTCACTTTTTTGGTATTCCCGACCGCCTCTTGAACTGATATCTGACTTTTGGTACCTCGTCAGACAAAATCATTTTCTTCTTTTTGTGATTTTCACTTCAGTTGTGTTTCACACATGAATCTCGACGCTTCCAATCTAGTCTAATATTGCAGAATTTGCACATATCTATCTTCTGCCGCGCATCGAAAACATGATAGCCTTCGTCTTTAAGCTCGTCAGCCCTATCAAAACACGTCGTTTTTTTCGGCATTGCGAATTCACATTAGAAATAGAAATTTCAACTACAAATCACAGCGCACCCACGTGGTCAGCAATGCGCGGCCCAACTCTCTCATTTGTCTCCCAGTACGACAGGATAGCCAATATTGAAACTGTGTAGTAATTTCCTTCTACGTGATGTTAGGATATGCTTTAAACACTTAAAAATACTTTTGAATTGGGTTCTACCAGCAATGCTAACAAGGTGAAAACCACTGAAGGCACGCGATATCGCTCCAAATCGTGTAGAGACGTAATAAACGAGCCGATTTCGTGATATGTCGCAAATATGGACGTACATCGCAAATAAGGTGTAATTTCGCGTTTAGTCGTGAGGACAAATTCAGTGCTTTATGATCAAACAATATTTAACACACATTTAAAACACCTTTGATGCACATATAAACACATTTCGCATTTTCGCGATACACCATAAAATCGTGTCTCTAAGTATTGGGGACAATTTATCTTTGTTTAATGCTAAACGTTGACCAATTTTCGTCATAGTGACGAAAACTGTTTTTATCTTGTGCTTGCGGAGAATCTTAGCAACGCGGTCAGTGGTGTTGTGAATATAAGGGAGGTAAGCAGTTCCTCTCACGTCGGAGCTCTGAGAAGGTTGTCTATCCCTCCTTCTGGGATGTAAGGACCTATATATAGTGGATTCATTATAGCCATTACCCTTAAACATGGTTTGTAAGGCATGTAACTCTTCCTGAAGAGTTGATGCCTCACAAATACGTTCCGCTCTTTTGGCTAGAGTTGTTATAATTCCTTGTTTTTGTGCTGGGTGGTGGTGGGAGTCCGCATGTAAATAACGGTTAGTGTGAGTTGGCTTACGGTAGACGCTGTGCCCCATGGAGCCATCCGCTTTCCTCCTCACAAGAACATCCAAAAAAGGTAAGCATCCACCTGACTCTAGCTCCATTGTGAAGTGGATTGAAGGATGCAGCTGATTTAGGTGGTTCAGAAAGTGGTTCAGTTTCTCAGAACCCTCCTCCCACACCACGAACGTATCATCCACATACCTCCACCAAATCACAGGTTTGAAAGACGCCGAAGATATAGCCTCCCCCTCAAAATGTTCCATGAAAAAATTTGCCACGACAGGCGAGAGTGGACTTCCCATGGCCACACCATCAGTCTGCTCGTAATATTTACCATCCCACAAGAAATAGCTGGAACACAAGCAGTGGTGGAATAATCGGGCAATGTCCTCAGGAAACAAATCCTTGATGAGTGACATGACCGAGTCCACCGGCACTCTGGTAAACAAGGACTCTACATCAAAACTCACCAAAATAGCATTTGGTTGAACGGCGATGGTTGACAATTTTTCGACGAGGAGTTTCTATATTTTCACACCGCCCCCTTTACCTTCTTGTTACTTACTACTCTGTCCGCCGTTCCACCATGGTCCATACAGTTATTTCTGGCAGCTGCTCTCTGGTGACGAACAGAGGAATTTATCTATATTTTTTGTAATCTCATTGATATACTTTCTTTGGCCACTTTGTTTATTTCCATTGAAAAAGGAGGCAAGGTTTCTCCGAAACGTATGGTTTTAAATTAAAAATACACACGGCATTAGCCCAAAAGCATGAATTATTTATATAATAATCCGGGCCGTGAAAGCCTTAATATGCAGATCTGTTTTATTTTAGAAAATTTTACTATCTGAACTTTAAATATAGTAGCCTACTACTCATCGTATACCAGCTGAAGAAGCTCGCAATGTGACCGAAACCGGTAAATATTGACTTTAGGTGAAATTAACACGTCAATAATGTATCGGGTCATTTTTTGTCATTCTATAAACAAGTATGTTTTGTAAACAGGACAATTCATTGGAATGGTTACTCTCAAGTACTTATGGAGTATTTCCTGAAGATGAACAAGAAGTTCCGTGAAGAACTATACAGCCTACTTTTCATGCCAATGATTATTCTACAGTATATGAACCTATCTAGAATAATGACGAAATTAAGTTGGTAATATCGAAATATCTAATTAGTTCAAAATATACCTGGTATAATGTAGCCTAATAGAGCACTACAGTTGGCAGCCCTGGCGACTGAATATATTCTTAGTTCAATCTCTTAAGGTACAGAATAAAAAATTTGGTTGAAGTCCAATGGACGTTACTTGCAGTTAGACACTGGATCTATCAGCACGCGTAAAAGCATGTTGCCAACAATACCATGCGTGTGCTGGTCAGAAATAATCTGAAATATTATGATATCTTGTTGTGCCAATTTTGGATGAAATCCATTTGTTAGTATAGAAGTTACATGTATTTTAAAATTGGACATATCAGCAGGCATAGAATCATGTTGGCAGCACTGCCTTGTATTAATTACTCCAAATTAATCTAGAATGTCAGGTGCTATACGTGTGCAAAGTATAGAGCTGTTGGCTTGCATACTTTCTGGTATATTGATATTAGTGTAAAATAAATATAGACAGCATTTATTAACAGTTGGCAGCCCTGATTGCTCTTAACAATACGTATAGTCATATCTGTTATGGTACACATAGCACGTAGGAAATTTGGTTGAAATCGAACTGATAGTATAGAAGTTATATGCATTTAAACATTGGACCTATCAGAAGGCTTAAAATTATTTTGGCAACACTGTCATGGTTGGCCTCCTGGAAATTAAACTGAAACAGTATTATCTACATGTGTGCCAACTTTGGAATAGCTCCCATGCATACCTTGCAAGATATCCAACATGGAGCTCAAATTTCTAGTGCGTTTTTTCAGCAGTTGGTAGCACTGACATCATTTTCAAATATGGACGTGAGATATTCCGGTGCACATCTTTACTCACACTAAATTTGGTTTTGATTGCTGCAGCCGTTTGGGAGTTGATAGGGGGACACACACACACAGCCAGACAGACAGACAGACACACATCTTCCCGGATCGATCTCATAAGTCTACTTTTTCCTCATTTTTGCAAAATGTGAAAAGTAGGCTAAAAATGAAAATCCACTGCCTGCTTCCAGTCTCCGACCGGGTCAGGAATGGAATGAATGAAGCCGCCATCTAGCGGCGAGGATATGAAGTGTGCCGGCTGCCGAAGCCTGTCGCACTCCTCTGGGGCAATGATTAAATGAATGACAGATGAAATGAAAATGATAGTGGAGAGTGTTGCTGGAATGCCATTAAGATATACAGTATGTATGTTGACCCCTTATTATTCCCGTTTTCCAACGGGATCGGGTATGAGATGCGATGAAAGTCTTTGTGGCGAATGGTTTTTACGGCCGGATGCCCTTCCAGACGCCAACCTCATGAGTGGAGTTAATGAGAGATGAAATGAATGATGGTGAATGAAACTGGGCAAGGATATGGAAGGAAGTGGCCGTGGCCTGTCAGAAGGTACCGTCCCGGCATTTACATGGAGCCTCCGTGGCTTAGGCGGCAGCACGCCGGCCTCTCACCGCTGGGTCCGTGGTTCAAATCCCGGTCACTCCATGTGAGATCTGTGCTGGACACAACGGAGGCAGACAGGTTTTTCTCCGGGTAGTCCGGTTTTCCCTGTCTTTCCTGAAGATAATGTATAATAATATTTAACCTTCAGTCAGTCAACACAATGTAATTTCAATTACTGGTATGTGCGAAAAAATAATCTGAAAATAATTGCATGTCATTAAGGTATACAGTATGTGTGTCGACCCCTCATTATTCCCGTTATCCAACGGGATTGGGGATGAGATGCGATGAAAGTCTTTGTGGCAAATGGTTTTTACGGCCGGATGCCCTTCCTGACGCCAACCTAATGAGTGGAATTAATGAGAGATGAATTGAGTGATGGCGAATGAAACTGGGCAACGATGTGGAAGGAAGTGGCCGTGACCTAACAGAAGGTGCCGTCCAGGCATTCGCCTGAGGTTGAAAATGGGAAACCACGGAAAACAATTTCAAGGACGGCCGACGGTGGGGCTCGAACTCACGTCCACTGAGTCCTCAGATAACTTGGTCCCATGGCCTAGCGCTGCGCTTTAGCGATCGTCGGTTCATTAAGATATATATATATATATATATATATATATATATATATATATATATATATATATATATATACGGACCTTATGAGAAGGGAGGACATGTTTCGCTCGTCAAGCGAGCATCTTCAGATTCTCATGTACGAAACAAAATAGCTCTACAAAACACTACCAAACCTTCAATAACCCCCCACACACACACTCTGTGCCCTCCAATAACTTGGCAAGTGTGGCAAGTATTACTGATAAATACTAAAGCATTAAACCCCAGAAAAAAGAGCTATTTCTTTCAATATTGCAAAACTAAGAAATAAATGACGAGCCCATCATCAAAAAGTCTTCCTCCACCAACTAATCTATGGTGTAGCTACTATTGCTGTGTTACACTTAACCAATAAGCTTTAAACTACTCTAGAATTGTAAACTAATATGCGGAAATGACCAACGAATACTGTACTGTGATGGTGGTTAAAAGCTAGAATTAGAAACACGAATTTCACCCCTCCCCCTCCTTCCCCTGCACTCCTCCCTCTCCTACCCTTCCCCCTAAAAGCCACATGTAAAATGAAATATATTTCACTTACTGACTAGTTACAGCGAACAGATCACTCTTCAGAGAAGCTATTCAAAAGGCAGAATTTCAAGAAAGGAAGAAACAAACAACTCGCAGAAAGTGGACTCAAGAGGAGAAAGATCGTCACTCTAGATTGATGAAAGAAATTTGGAAACAAAGGACATTGAATACAATTGACAATAGCCAACGATGATTCATCGTACCCTCCAAATGGATTGCTCGAAAGAAGAAGAAAAAGAAATATATTTCCCTTTTCCAAAATGTCTTCTTCATTCAAGATCAGTAAACTAAAGACACACAGATGTAGAATTGGTTGAAATTTGGTAGCGGCATGGTCAATAGTTTCAGAAATCATGGGTCACAAATTGTCATAAATTCACTTTGTCGTTATAGGGGGCCTGATCTCACCGTAAGTGTTTAATATAGAATATTGTTATGTCGTGAGGTCAGCTCTAGGCAAACCCTTATCGGATATTCAACCCCAGTTCAACCTGGTCATCAAAAACCTCGCTTCCTCACTATAAAAAGCTGCGGGCTCAGGTCATAAGAGGCCTGTCAGTCACTGCATTGGCGCAAGCCAGACAAAGGCAGGGGTCGATTATCTACCAATCGAGATATCAGACAAGTTGGGTCATCGGACGTTCGTTGACCAAGGGTCCCGGAGCTTAGTCGGTACTTGAGAGCACCATCACTGTCAAAGCTGAGGAAGGAGGTGAAAACCAATCCTTTCAATTTTAGTTTAGGAATGTACATTACTCAATTCAATCCTTGTATGCACGGTAGTAGGTTCCTTTACTCCCATACTAAATAAACTGGGTGTTGAAAGATTTCAATCTCTTTAATTGGGGAGTATTCCCATAATCCTAGAATCACGTCCCACTCCCATTTTCTCGTATCGCAGGGACTGTACTGTAATCCCTATCAGAGGCTATCAGAAAGGGTTCAATAACGATCCTTGTAGATAAACTTGCAAAAATTCTGCTCGGCCCATGACTTTAAGTCCATGCCTTCAGGTGAGGATATAACAATTGGTGGACGAACCGGTTAAACATTTGATACTAAGTAGGGGAGAGGGGGGCATGTTGTTACAATTTTCAAATTTTTTTTTTTTTTAACTGTTCTCCTGGAAGCTATTAGCCTGTTATGGCAGTGATAATGAAGTATCAGTATTTGGCTTTATATATGAAAAATGTGAAGACCAGCGTAAAAATATTTTCGGTATAAATATTTTTTCTTGTTAATGTGGTAAATTGTAACAACATGCCCCACAACGGGGTTAGTTGTTATATGCCATGGGTAAGTTGTTACACTCAACTTAATAATAAAATGCGACATAGTTGTAACTACAATCTTGTTATTTTAACTCGAAATAATATAACAGTCAACCTTGAAATACATTTACCACATTTCACAATTCTGGTTTTTATGGCCAAATGCCCTTCCTGACGCCAACCTCATGGGACGAGTAAATGAAATATGAAATGAAATGAAGATAAATGAAACTGGGAAAGGATATGGAAGGAAGCGGCCGTGACCTGTCAGAAAGTGCCGTCCCAGCATTTTCCTGGAGTTGAAAATGGGAAACCACGGAAAACCATTTCAAGGTCGGCAGAGGGTGGGGCTCGAACCCACGTCTTCCAAATTAGCAGAAAGCTTGGCCTAGCGCTGCGCGTTAGCAAGCATAGCTATCACTGTCGGTATAGAGAAATAATAATGATACCGGTAATAATAATCAACTAGCAAATACGTTAATACGTTTATAGTAGGGCCGGATAGTTATGTGCTTAACTTTTCAGAAATATGTATTTATTTATCTGCTTAAAAGTGAAAAATATGTGATTAAATTTCCAAAAAATGTTCTTAAATTTGTATCAAATTTGTGTCCCCCAGTTCCTCGAAATATAGTTGAAACGTACAGCTGCTTGAATAATCCATAATCCTGTCTACAGTACAAAAATTGTTCCCTCTTAACAGGCCGGGGCTCTCCTCAGTTTCCGAGTCCGTCTTACTGTACTGCAGATGTGCGATACGAAATCATGTAAATTATGTGCTGTTTTCGAATTTCATTCTAAAGAGCAGAAAAAAAGGTTACATCAGAAATTTTCATAGCAATCGGGCAATATTCACAAGTTTTGCAGACCCCTGTAATTTCAAGTAAAATTTCCCTTCAAGGTAAGGACTATTGGAGGCTTAATGAGACTGTTGACTCCAGTCCCCCTGCTATACTTAATGACCTGGGAATTCCTGTTTGAAATACAATACAGAGACAAGGGTGCATTCTAGAAATAGATAAGCCAATTAATGGAATTGCCAAGAGTCGAAAATGTGGGCAGCAATCATCTAAGGAGTAGAACATACCACCAAATATAGGAAATATGTACTTAAGAATAAATACATCAGAATATGTATTTATTTATAAAAACGGCAAAAATATGTAAATAAATAGAAAATATTTAGTTAATTAAAAATATTTAAACACACAACAATCCGGGCCTTAATAATTAGCAATTAAATAATATTACGATACCATGGGGCATGTTGTTACAGTGTAACAACAAGCCCCCAGCTTACTGTAACAACTTGCCCCACCGGCCGACATTTTGTATGCAAGGTCAACACTTCGGCGGGGAGTAGCCTAGCTAACTACTCTCACAAGCATTTCTTTCGTAAGATACCAAACTACATTCTCAGAGACATGCAAGTACTTACCTTCAACACAGAAGAAGACAGATGACTTCAAAGTCGAATATTTATTTTTACTTTTCACTTCAAAAAACACTTAAACCTTCATAACACTCTTCAAATACACACAATGGTTTCCTTGTTTTCACAGCATCTGCAGACAGGCACCCCACGATTTAGTAGCTGATCGTTACGCGCTTCAGCCACATGGGTGATTTTAAAACTAACATGTAACAACGTGCCCCTGTTAACAACATGCCCCCCTCTCCCCTACAACACAAAAATGGGGAAGGGATAAATTTGCATCAGTGATAATATTCTTAATGCAGAATATAATAGATGTATGCAAGATATTAATCAGAAAATGTCTTAATTTATTTTTGTATGTTTCTGCAGCTTTGTCCAAGAGATCAACTCCATATTCAGCCCGGTGATGTTTTTTCAGATTGGAAGCAGTCTAGGACTCATCTGTGTCACAGGATTCTTTGCACTGACGGTAAGAAATAATGACATGATGTTATTTCTTTGTTTGGGAGATTCGAACATCTCGTATTTGGTCGTGTGTCAATTTTTAGCCTATTTTCAATTTTGAAAAAATAGGCTTATGAGATCACCTTTTGTCCGTGTGTGTGTGCGTATGTGTGTGTGATTCGTGTGTGTGTCCCCCCCCCCCTAATAAAATCTAAACAGAAGGAGCGATTTCAATGAAACTCGGAAAGTTCATAGCACTATTCCCGGCGACCTCGACCGTGCCCTTCAAATTTTGTTACGACTCACCAATCCAACATGGCGGCTGTGCGAAATATTTCACCAGCATTCAATATCTCCGAAACTATTACCGATATTACCCTGACATTTTCTATGGTGATAGAGGGAACTGCTATACGTTCACTTATGTGACTTTTGAAAACCTGGTAACTACAAAACCAACATGGAGGCCAAGCGAATTTGCGACTTTTAAATAGACGTTTCTCGTGATTTGACCAACCAAACGCAATGAAACTTGGTACAGTATATGTTTATATACATTGTAATGCACCGACATCTAACTTCGTTCAATTGTTTACATAATCACAAGATGGCGGATGTGCGAAATATTTCACCGGCATTCTATATCTCTGAAACTATTAGCGGTATCTCCCTAAAATGTTGTACGGAGATAAAGGGTACTACTGGAAGTCCATCTATAAGACTTTCAAAAACCGGTTAACTACAAAACGAACATGGCGGCCAAGCGAATTTGAAAATTTTAAATAGACCTTTCTCGCGATTTAATGTTCCAAGCGCACTGAAACCTGGTACAGGAAATATTTATACACATTGTAATCCACTGGTATCTAATTTAGTTCAATTGTTTACATAACCTCAAGATGGCGGCAGTGCGAATTTTAAAATTAAGTTTTTATTTCTTGTGATGTAGTCATGCGATCGAAGTGAAAGTTTGAATAATGAACCTACGCAATAATTTTTCTTTAATGGTACATGACTCTATGGCCTATACATTTAAAAATCCAACATGGCGACCATCCGAAATATTTAGACGATACTGAATATCTACGAATCTATTTTAGCAATCAAACTGCATTTTTTAATGTTCATAGGGGCTATGAACTTATGTTCACCTATAGGACTTTAAATAACCTGGTGATCACAAATCCAACATGGCGGTGACGCGAATTATAAATATTCACATGGACGTTTCTCGCAATTTAACCATCCGAGTGCAGTGAAACTAGGTACAGTAAATCCTTATACGAATGTTAATCCACTGGCATCTAATTTATTTCAATTGTTTCCATAACCTCAAGATGGTAGCTGTGAAAAATTTTAAAATCTCCTTGTTTTTTCTTGTGTCCTAATTTTGCGATTGAAGTTTGAATACTACACGTTCACAATAATCTGCATGTAACAGTACATAACTCTAGGACCTACATATATAAAATCCAACATAGCGACCATCCGAAATATTTAGTCGGTTCTAAATATCTACGAATCTATTACAGCAATCAAACAGAAATTGTGTATGTTGATAGTGGCAATTAACATAAGTAGGATATATGAAAATAGGCTGTATAGTTCTTCACGGAACTACTTGTTTCTCATAAGTTACAAATCTGGACATGCCACATCTTCGCAAAGGCGATTTGCGAAGACGTGGAAGAGCATAGCGACGACCATCCGATAAGGAGGCTTCGCACGGCCTCGAAATAGCTATGATGTGTGTGTATCAAATTTCAATCTTTAAAACTTCTACAGTTTTGTCCTTAATATCTCCGTTACTTTGTTTCATATTGCTCCTATGACACTGGCAGAATTCATTTCGATAACTCTCGGTTATCCTAAAGAAAACAATTGGTTCGGATAAATGATTCAGTGCTGTATTATTGTTATATTTTTTCCAAAACTTGTATCTACAATTTCTGGACAGCTGATGCATAAAGGGCAAGCTTCACATGCACAGCAGTTTCTCCTACTCCCTTCGTTATCTAGCCTATTCTAAATGAATTTGCAACCTCTGTTACATACAGAGGTGTGCAAATTATTATTCTCAAGGCCAGTTTTCCAAAACAATTCATTTATACTTTTTACGTCTGAATGCACTAAATATGTTAGCAAGTCACTGAAATTATTTCCAATGTGTAACCCGACATTCTTAATTACATTTTCTTTTAATTAACTCACAGTAGAATATTTTCTTTCACAATTTTCTTACCAGAGGAGCCTTGCTGATGCAAAATACTACACGTTATTGTTTAATAGCATTATTCTACTTTCTTAGGGGCCGATAACCTCGATGTTAGGCCCCTTAAAACAACAATTATCATCATCATCTACTTTCTTGTGAACTTACAGTAGAGCAGAGTGATTTGAAATCTTCTTACTGATGGCCCGCTCTTTAAATATACAAAGATTCGTGGACCATGGATTGATCCCCTGATTTAGAGGCTGCACTCCAAAGCCAATGATGAAAGAGAATATGGACCCAGCTCAGGTATCCCTCGGAAGCCCCTCTTCCGAAAATTTCCAGACGCAATTCCTCATGAGAAACGTTGTAAGTCCACAGAAGAAAAACATTACTTAGTACGAAAATAAGACATGTAACCAGTTGGTCAATATAATTCTTTTGAATAAAAACAAGAAGTTCCGTGACGAACTAAAGAGCCTACTTTTCTTAAAATTAAAGGTCCATGGCAATGATTAATCTATATGGATCTATCTAGAATAATGACGAAATTAAGTTGGTAATATCGAAATATCGAATTAGTTCGAAATACTGTATACCTGGCATAATGTAGCCTAATAGAGAATTACAGTTGGCAGCCCTGGTGACTGAATATATTCTTAGTTCCATCTCTTAAGGTACAGAATACAAAATTTGGTTGAAGTCCAATGGATAGTATGGACGTTACATGCAGTTAAACATTGGATCTAACAGCGCGCGTAAAATCATGTTGGCAACAATGACATGCATGTATTGGTCAGAAATAATGTGAAATAATATGATATATTGTTGTGTCAATTTTGAATGAAATCCATTAGTTAGTATAGAAGTTACATGCATTTTAAAATTGGACTTATCAGCAGGCTTAGAATCATGTTGGCAGCACTGGCGTAGGTCTATATTAGTTACTCCAAATTAATCTAGAATGCCAGGTACTATACGTGTGCAAAGTTTAGAGCTATTGGCTTGCATACTTTCTGATATATTTATATTATGGTAACAAAAATAGAGACAGTATTTATTAACAGTTGGCAGCCCTGGTTACTCTTAAGAATCGGCATAGTCATATCTGTTATGGTACACATAGCACACACGAAATTTGGTTGAAATCCAATTGATAGTATAGAAGTTACATGTATTTTAAGTCGGATCTCTCAGCAGGCTTAGAATCATGTTGGTAGCACTGATGTATATAAGTTACTCCAAATTAATATAGAATGTCAGGTACTATACGTGTGGATAGTTTAAAGCTGTCGGCTTGCATACTTTCTGATATATGGGTATTTGGATTTTAAAAAATTGAGAGCATTTATTAACAGTTGGCAGCCCTGATGGCTCTTAAGAATACACTCAGTCATATCTGTTTATGTACGCATTGCACATACGAAATTTGGTTGAAATCCAATTGATAGTGTAGAAGTTATATGCATTTAAAATTTTGACCTATCAGCAGGCTTATAATCATTTTGGCAACACTGCCATGTATGGCCTCCTGGAAATTAAACTGAAATATTATTATCTATACGTGTGCCAATTTTGAAATAGCTCCCATTCATACCTTCCAAGATATCCAACATGGAGCTCAAATTTCAATTGCGATTTTTCAGCAGTTGGTAGCACTGACATCATTTTCAAATATGGCCGTGAGATATTCAGATATCTTTACTCCTACCAAATTTGGTTTCGATTGCTGCAGCCGTTTAGGAGTTGATAAGGGGGGGGGGGACACACACACAGCCAGACAGGACAG
The DNA here is from genome assembly GCA_946902985.2 of Meconema thalassinum. Taxonomy (NCBI): domain Eukaryota; kingdom Metazoa; phylum Arthropoda; class Insecta; order Orthoptera; family Tettigoniidae; genus Meconema; species Meconema thalassinum. The sequence continues at coordinate 802,250,583 of OX336390.1, read as the reverse complement.
AAGGACAGACAGACAGACAGACACACATTTGCCCGATCTCATAAGTCTACTTTTTCCTCATTTTTGCAAAATGTGAAAAATAGGCTAAAAATGTGACTGATGGAATTTGTTTATTTAAGTCTATGATTTGTAAACCTCGGTATATACAATTTACAAATTGCAACTTACATAACTATATAATGTATACTACACATACTACATTACTACATACAAAACTAATGTCTAGTCATCGGATCTCTGATATTAGCAACGACCAATGTTGGTAGGTAGACATCATACTCATTATTATTTTTATTATTATTAGTAGTAGTAGTAGTTTTCCCTGTCAAAATTTCATTCCAGCAACACTCTCCACTATCATTTCACTTCATCTGACATTCATTTAATCATTGTCCCAGAGGAGTGCGTCAGGCCTCGGCAGCCGGCACAGTTCATATCCTCGCCGATAGATGGGGGCTTCATTCATTCCATTCCTGACCCGGTCGGAGACTGGAAGCAGGCTGTGGATTTTCTTTTCATTAGTAGTAGTAGTAGTAGTAGTAGTAGTAGTAGTAGTACTGATTGAGCAGTCTCTATACTTTCCCATTCTGTAGAACTTTGAGTGAGTAAACAATTCGCCTCCATGATCCCCTGTTGAGTACCGTGGTGTCCTCCATTCCTACACCTCTCACTTTGAAATCGTTCAAAACTGAATCTAATCATCGCCTCCTAGGTCTACCTCTTCTACTTAAAACAGCCCACCTGATTCATTTCAGATGCTACTATCTGGCACTTCATTTTCTTGTATTTCTTCCCTACTGACATAAACTTCGTTTTTGAAATGCTGATTATCATACCATTTTTCCAACATTCTCTTCACGTTCTAGCATGTTGGTTTGTAAGCTTTGGACGGAGTCTGTCATTAAGGCCAATTCATCAGCACACATCAGACTGCTTACCTGGTTTCAACCTCATCATATCCCCTCTAGCCAGTTGGTGTCCTTCAGCAAATGGTCCAGTAGTGGTGAAGTATTTCAGCCTTGACATGCTCCTGTAACAACTTTAATAGAAGAACTGATACTTCTATGAACTCTCGCAGTAGCTTGATTATCAACATAAATTAAATACTATACCTGCAACAGCCATCCCTCAATACGATAAGACCTCGGAATTCACAGCGTCTTTTCGCTCAGTACTCCGCTTTTCTAGAACCTCTCTAGCTCATACTGAGTGTGGAGAAGGCGAACTAAAGCTCGTTCGAGCAATCACTTCCTGTAGAAAAATAGACAGTGTTTTTACATAGTTTGGTTTTTGTTATATCTTCGAGTGTAATATTTTTGTTGTTGTCTTTGAAGGCGATGTTGAGTTGCATTAATACAATAATGATTACCGTATGTTATAAATGATTTGGCGACCCTTGACAAGACTACTGGAAATTTCAAGATCAAGTTAAATAAAATTAGAACAACGATGACCGAACATCGAGTGTTACGCGGCGTATTTACACTTGAAGTAATTAAGCTTGAAGAACTGTTGGCTCTTGCTGGTCGTAGAAATTCGTAGCAGATATGCTTCACTTGTGGAACGCTACGAGAAGTTAAAACGTCTTGATGATGAAGTATAAAATGAGCTTCTGCAAAAGGAAAAGCTCGAATACATCGTACTTGAAACAGAGATCAACAATTGCAGTGAGTACGATCTGAAATATTTTAAGGCTAGGGAAAAAGTGCAGGCCTTACAAGTTGGAGATCAAGCCGATTCTGAAGCAAATTCGAGTGGTAACTGTTCACATCCTTCTAATCAGAGATTACTAAGACTACCAAAACTATAACTGAAGAAAATTGATGGAAACGTGAAATGCTGGATTGGGTTTTGGGCGCAATTTACTAAAATACATGAAGATAGCAGCCTTAAAGATGAAGACAAATTTGTTTATTTGATTCGTGTGCTTAGAAGTTGGTTTTCAAAGGAAAACTACAAAAACGCTATAGAATTGTTGAAGTCTAGGTATAGGAAGGAGGAGTTACTGATTGAATACTAAGTTAGGGCACTTTTATCCTTGGTATTAAAGGAGGATAGATAAAGATCCATTGCCCAACTGTATGACAGCCTGGAGGGACAATTGATAGCACTTGATTCTTTGGGAGTAACAAAGGAGTAATACGCTTCAATGTTATTTCCACTAGTAGAGAGTGCCTTACCAGAGGTTATGTTTAGAACTTGGGACAGGTATCATCAAAAGAAACGTCCACCAAGGAACCTGACTGCTTGACTGAATTGTTAGCCTTCTTAGGGACTGAGGTAGAAGGTGAAGAACGGGTTCTTTTGAATTTAATGAGAGGACGGATCGATTTAAGCAAGACGATAAGACCAAGACTAAGAATAGGGACGTACCTTCACCAGCTTCTTTAATATCAATAGATGATGTTTCAGGTAGTTAGGGAAACAGAAATAACAAAGAAATGGCTTGTATATTTTGTGGCAGAATCTCACATCTCTCTCAAGACTGTGCTGTAGCTATTGATTATTTTCTAGAAGAACGCCAAGGAACATTAAAGAAAAAGGGAGCTTGTTTTAGGTGTTTACGACTGTGACATGTCAGTGTTGAGTGTAATATGTTTGTGAAGTGCCAATTTTGGAAGGGGAAACATTACGCTTTGATGTGTGCGAAGACTGCCTCAGATGAACCAAAAGGTGATTCGGTTCCAAAAACAGTTAGTATGATGGCAGGAAGTAATAAAGGACATGTGTGCTATCTGCAGACTTTAGTTGCTTGAATTGCTAGAGTAGTTGTTCGTAAGGGTTCTATATGATAGTGGATCGCAGAGAAGCTGCATGAAGAAGTCTTGTGCTAAGAAATTAGAGTTGGAACAAACAGGAAAGGTAACACTAAGACAAGAATTATTTGGAGGTAAGAAAACATTACCTGTTTGTTTCAAGTTCTATCAAATAACTTTGCTGGGTATGAACGAGGAAAACAGATGCGAGGTTGCAGTGTTAGGCTCTGATAGTATCTGTGGAGGTGCTCCCCTAGTTGATGCTGACTTGTTTATTTTACTGAGGAACAAGGGAGTTGAACTTAGTGATGTTGGCCAAGATAGTACTGACATACAGGTATTGTTAGGAGCTGACGTGAGGGCTCAGATAATCACGCCAGACTTTGTACATGTAAACAAGTGTCCAGTGGCTGTAAGAACTTGTTTAGGGTGGACACTTATAGGATCTTCTGAGATCACCTCAACTACTGCCTCGTCTTACACTCTACTTAGTTTAACTCAATCAGCAAGAGTGGCGGATTTGTGGGAAATTGAGACCACGGGTATACAAGATGCTGGCAAACAGATCAAAAGGGAAGAAAGGGAACAACAAGTTCGGATGTTCTTTAATAGGACTGTGAAAAGAGAAGAGGAATCTGGGCGCTACAAACTACCCTGGATTGATGGTTGTACTTCTCTGGAAACGAATCGTGAAATTACTCAGAAACGATTATTGAACACTTCAAGAAAGTTACGAGGGCTGCAGAAATTTCAGGATTATGATGAGGTGTTACGGGAATGGGTAAACAAAGGGATTATCGAAGGTGATGAAAACGAGGTTTTGGATGGACCTACACATTATTTGCCTCATAGAGCTGTGCTGAAAGATGGTGACACTACAAAGACAAGGCCGATGTTCAATGCCTCCAACAAAGATAGAAATGGTCATTCTTTGAATGATTACCTCGAGCCTGGACCCAACCTCATCGACCTTGTTCCATCAGTGCTGACCAATTTTCGAACCTATCCTATAGGTCTAATAGCTGATATAGACAAGACATTCCTGCAGATTATAATTGATACTGAAGACAGGGATATACTTCGTTTCCTCTGGTGGGATAATGATGAGATCGCCACTTTTAGACATTGCAGGCTAGGTTTTGGTGTTTGTTCCAGTCCCTTCCTATTGGTTTCGGTACTGAACAACCTTCTGGATGACTCCCCAACTCATTTGAAGGAAGTAGCTACAGAAATAAAATCTGCATTTTATGTGGACAACTGTATTACTGGAGTCACTTCAAAGGAAGAAAGAGGACCCTTTATTTTAAAGGCACAAAAAGAATCGATGTTATCTGCATGTTTCAATTTGAGGGGATGGGTGAATTCCTTTGATAATGGTATTAGTAAAACTGAGAATGTCTTAGGAATTCGTTGGTATCGCGACGTAGATGAACTTGGATGTAACTTCAGCCCAACTACAGGGTGTGTAACCCGAAGAGTGGTACTATCCTGCGTGCAGAAAATATTTGATCCGATTGGATTTTCGGCCCTAGTAACTCTTTTTCCCAAGCTCATTCTACAGAAGACATGGCAGAGAAGTATAGGATGGGATGAGGTTTTACCAGGAGACATTTGTGAGGAATTCTGTCGATGGACCCAGCAGTTCCAATACCTAAATGACTGTTGGATATCTAGAAGGATTTTCCTGAATGACACCAGCACTTTGCATGTATTTGTCGACGCTAGTAAAAGAGCGTTTGGTTTTTGAATTATTCTGAGAACAGAAGACGAAAGTAAGATCAAACTGAGTCTGTTTTCTTGGAAATGTACTGTATATAATTCTTGTTCAAGATCTATGGCAGGCACAGTTATAATATTAAGACCGTTATTGTATTGCCTCCTTAAAACCACTGAAATTATTCGTAGAAGTATGAAAGCTTAGTGGCATTGGTAGCGGGGATGGTGTATTTGGACAGCTGTGGGTGAAAATATCACCACCTTTACAGTTCTCTCACTCGTTTCACCTTTGGCTGATCCCCTTACAGAGACATCCAGCACGGTGACCTCCTAACTCACTTGTCTGAGTCTTCTGATGGCTAAATCTAGAGTGTCGCCTCTCAAAGAACTAACACTACCCTGCCTTGAACTGATGGAGGCGCTCCTCGGAGTTAGAATGTCTCGGTTGACCCTTCGATGCTTACACCGGAATGACATGCACAGTGTGTTTTGGTCCTATTCGTAGATACGTGGTTTCTACGATTCCTTTGTTTGAATTGGATTGCTAACAGAGGGCTTTGGTTGGTGTTCGTAGAGAATCGGGTAAAGGAAATTCATGAGTGCAGTAAGGCAAGTTCAAGGAGACACATACCGGGCAGCCTCAATCCAGCAGATCTCCTGTCTAGAGGGTGTTCACCAACACAACTTTGGAGATCCAGATGGTGGAAGGGCCCCTCTTGGCTTAAATGTAAAGAAGGAGAAGAATGGGTTTGTAATCGTCCTGAACCATTGTTGGAAGAAGTCAACAGGGAAATAAGGAAGACAGTTGTAGCTGCTAAGAACACTGTTGTGGAAACGATTTTACTGCAATTAAGCTCATGTTTCTCTGGATGCAATAAAATCATTAGGACCATTGCTTGGATTTTGAGATTCAAACAAAGGAATCGTAGAAACCATGTATTTACGAAAATTGATAACAAAGAATGTCTCAATGCTGAGAAGAAACTGTTCTTCCAGAATGAATCGCTTTATGAAGGAGAGAGAAAGGAGCAATTGAAGAATCTGCACGTGTACACAGATGATGAAGGAATTCTACGCATGAAGTCAAGAGTCATTGATTCTGACCGACACTCCTGAGTCGAGGTAGATCTAGAAGCCGATGGTTAGATTCAGCCTCAGGCGGCTTCGGTGGCGTAGTTGGTAGCATGCTGAGCTTCAATGCCCAACTTAGCGCGTTCAAACCCGACCGAAGCCGTCGGATTTTTAAGAGCGTTAAAAATCCCTCAGTAAGCCTTCCTTCGGAGGGGAAGTAAGGCCCGCGGTCCATGTCATAGATTTATGGCATGTTAAAGAACCTTCCACTAATTGCACCTGCGTGAAGCTAAATTGGATAGGTTAAGAATGTAAACAACGCTCTTAGGTTTCTACGTTCGTTGCCAAGAGCCGACTGCGGTGGCGTCTAGTAGCTAAGTTCTGAACTAGGCCTAGAAGTCGTTGACGGTGGTGCTTGGTGGCAAAAGTAGGAACTATTTGAAAAATTCTAAGTTGCAATACTTAAATTTTAAAAAAGTCCTCTCGGCGCGCCGGAAGGCGGAGGTAGATTTCACCGGACACACTTGGGGATAGGCGAAAATAGGCAGAATATGCAGGTTTTCGTAGAAGGATCAGACCACATTTATTGCGTGAAAGTATTCTATAATTGGAGATTAATTAACTTTGTTTTTCGTCATTTTATGCATATTTTAAACATTCTATTGTCTTATGATGACGGTAACCTTCTTGTCATTTGGAGTCCATTTTTATACTTGTGGTCACACTGTCCTTATGCAAGGTTTCGACACTGATGTGTAACTATGTAACGGTCTGTTACTTCTTCACGCAAAATTATATCTCCCGCAGAGATGTTGGTTGGTTCCTCAGTTTAGGGGCTGCGACAACGTGGTCAAGTAACCCCGTGTACTTTGGGTGAGTGTAGAATCTGTCTGATAAACGGTGTGAATTGTGATGGCTGTATTAGTCTGTAGTTCAGGTAAGGAATGCAGACGCTCAATTTCAAGCAGTAGTTCCTAATGTTGCTACCAGATACTACCGTCAACGACACCTAGCTGTGAACTTGGCTACTAGATGCCCCCGCAATCAGCAACTTGCAAAGAACGTTGGAACTTCCCCTCCAAAGGAAAGCATACTGAGGGATTTTTAGCGCTCTTAGAAAATCCGACGACTTTGGCCGGCTTTGAACCCGCGACCTTTGGCATAGAAGTTCAGCATGCTACCAGTTACGTCACCGAAGCCGCTTCACACTTAGTCAGATGGAAATCTGAATCTGATCTCGCGCAAGTGCATTGTCATGGCAACGTCTGATGGCTCATCCCTCATCAATTTAGTAGTGTTGCCATGGCAACCACTGATAGCTCTTAGCATTTTCTTAGTAATTCCGAAATCATTTTTCTCATCCCTTGGCGTAATGGTGGCTCATATCAAAAATTCTTTCAGACAAAAGTTTTAGGTAATTATTAGGGGAATATTGTCCATTTTATATGGTTTTGATATTGTGCCTATTAACAGAGATATGATTAATGTTTCCCGAAAAACCCACTTTTTCCCACCCCTTTGGTCAATGGTTGGTGCTATCAAAAAACGTTCCAAACATAAATTTTTGAGCTTTATTCGACACATAGTATGAACTTTGAACAGATTCGATATTTCATATATTAAGAGAGTTATAGCAATATTTCATTTTTTCGAAAAAAGTCCCCCATTTCCATCCCCTTCGACCGATTTAGCCCAGTAACGAACTCGACCGAGATTTCATAGGTATACATATTCGGTAAAAAAATCAAAGTGATTGGTGCAAAATTACGGCAGTTATCGTGTCCACAAGAAACTGATATACATATATAAATATATATATATAAACTTTTGAATTGACGGTGGTTTTGGGGTCTGGGGGATGTGAAACGCGAAGATATGTCGAAATTTTCCGGAAATCGAAACATGGTACACATTGCAATAGTTAGCTTTCTAATGAAATCTACCTAAAATACTACCATCAACGACACCTAGCTGTGAACTTGGCTACTAGATGCCACCGGAACCATCAACTCGCAACGAACGTTGGAACTTCCCCTCCGATGGAAAGCAAACTCAGTTTTTTTAGCGCTCTTAGTAAATCCGACGACTTTAGCCGGGTTTGAACCCGCGACCTTGGGCATAGAAGTTCAGCATGCTACCAGTTACGATACCGAAGTCGCTTCCCACAGACAGATGGAAATCTGAATGTTATCTCGTGCAGTGGCGTTGTCATAGCAACTGCTGATGGCTCATCCCTTATCAATTAAAAGTAAAGTTGTCATGGCAACCTCTCTTGGCTCTTGGCATTTTCTTATAATTTAAATCATTTTGCTCACCCCGTGGCGTAATGGTGGGTCATATCAAAAATTCTCTCAGACAAAAGTTTTAGGTAATTATTGGAGGAATATTGTCCATTTTGTACGGTTTTGATATTGTGCCTATTAACAGAGATATGATTAATGTTTCACGAAAAACCCACTTTTTCCACCCCTTTGGTCAATGGTTGGTGCTATCAAAAAACTTTTAAAACAAAAATTTTAGGGTCATGTCCGACACACTTTGAATGGATTCAATATTTCAGATATTAAGAGAGTTATAACAATATTTCACTTTTTCGAAAAAAAAAGCCTCCCATATTCACCCCCTTTGACCGATTTTGCCCATTAACGAATTCGACCGAGATTTTATAGGTATACATATTCGGTAAAAAATTCAAAGTGATTGGTGCAAAATTACGGCAGTTATCGTGTCCACAAGAAACTGATATACATATATATATAAACTTTTGAACTGACGGTGGTTTTGGGGTCGGGGGGATGTGAAACGCGAAGATATGTCGAAATTTTCCGGAAGTCGAAACATGGGACCCATTGCAATAGTTAGCTTTCTAATGAAATCTACCTAACAGATAACACACACTATTACAGTCATCACAATTAACACCGGTTATCAGACAGATTCTACACACACCCAAAGAACACGGGGCTACATGACCTCGTTGTCGCAGCTCCTAAACTTAAGAATCAACCAACCATATCTATACAGTTGTACTTCCATCAAAACATGTGATGGTTGAAAGAATGATTGAACAATTTCATTACTTCCATAACCATGCTGGGACGCACACACTACTTGTTTTGTTGCTCCAAAGGGTTTGGATAATTAGAGGAAGAAGGCCGGTGGCAGCAGTTGTTGGGAATGTTTACTTCAGTTTATGAGAGTGTGTTTTGCAAGGTGGGAGAATGTGAAGAAGGCGAACTAAAGCTCGTTCGAGCAATCACTTCCAGTAGAAAAATAGACAATGTTTTGTTTTTACATAGTTTGGTTTTTGTTATAACTTCGAGTGTAATATTTTTGTTGTTGTCTTCGGAGGCGACGTTGAGTTGCATTAATAAAATAGTGATTACGGTACCTTATATTCTTAATGATTTCGTATGGTAAACTGAGTATTTACTCCTGACATCCTCGTTGTGGTCTAAAGCTGCACTTGTTTTCTTCCATCTTACTTTCGGCCAATGATTGAACTTTTCTTTCTACAATGTCTGAGTACAGTTGACCCGGAACAATTATCAAATAAATGACTCTATACTTGTTGCAATCTTCATGTTACCTTACTTATAAATAGGGTTGAAAACTACTTTCGTCCAGTCCACGCCACTTCAATTATCCTTATGCAACAATTTCATCTCTGCTTTCTCACTAAACTTTATCATTATTGGCTGAATATCATCTACCCCTGCCGCTTTGTGACATTGTAGTATATTTACCATCCTCTCTACTTCCTCTACCGAGATCCTGTTCTCATCCTGCACAATCTAAATATCTGCCACATTGACAGGTAAGTCTCCATTTATATTTAGCATGTTTTCGAAGTAATATTGCAATCTTCCGAGTGCTTCCTTGGCATTTACTAGGTGTTTCCCTGAAATATCCAAAACACTACTCATTTCTCTTTTGCCTCCATATCTAACATTCTGTACAACATAGCATTTCTAATTTATCAACAAATTTCTGTTATGATTTCATTTTGGGCCAAACTATTATGTATTTGCTTTCTTCCTTCCACTACATAAAGCTCTTTGACTGCCAAATTCCTTGTTTTGAGCCATTTTTTGTAAACCTTCCTTTCACTTTTACAAGCCGACCTCATTAAATCATTCTACCTGGATATCCGCCTTTTCCTGTTTTTAAACACTCTTGTCTCAAGATATACCTTTGCTCCTTTTAGTACTCCATCCCTGTATCCCGAGCACTGCGTTTCGATCTCCTACAATTGTTTACCATCTAACAATTGGAATTTCTCATCGAACATTTCTTGGTATTTTTCATAAGTTCCTTATCCTGGATATTCTCAACCCAAATCCGTCTGAAATCAGACCTCACTTACTGCAGTTTATGTCTAACTAGGCTTAGCCTAATTCACAGCAAATAAGGTTATGGTCTGTATATTAAGGCTTTCACGGCCCGGATTACTAGATAAATAATTCATGTTTTTGGGCTAATGCCATGTGTACATACGAATTATTTAAGGTTACGGTCTCTTTCATCAATCAATTTTCTGAATACCATGCAATTCCTTATACATTTCCTAAATTGATAATCAGTGATTGGCCTGGTTCCTCTACCTCTCATGTGCATCTCTGGAACTCCTTATGCTTCGAGAATAAGTTCGCAACAGATACTCCCTTGCTAAGAACAGATGCTCAGTAAACATTTCCCATTGGTGTTCGCTCTCTATCCTCACTCCACTACCCATTACCTTCTTATACCCCTAAGTTCTATATCCTATCCTAGAATTGAAATGCCCCATCAGTGGTATAATAATAAATATATCCCTTTAATCCCCTAAGGGCAGTGGCCTCCTGCCTAGGGAGGTATTTTGCTCCATTACACTCATTAGGTGAGCAGTCATAAAGAGTGGTGAGGCACCTAGTGGTTAACTTTTCTGGCATGTTAGATTTTGTTCTTGAATTGTTCTTATAGCTATTTATATATCGATTCCTAACCTACTTGCATTATTCTATATGTTATGTATTCTTGTTCTTATATCTAATATTTGAAACATTGTTAATGTTTCTAGCACGTTCACTTTATTTTTAGTGGAGTTTTAACTGTCCTCAATACAATATCGCTATTTTATTTAAGGGTTCACTATGTTGCACTGAGTTGCTCTTTTCCTTTCCTCGCATATACTATGTTTTGAAAAGGAGCTTTTCAAGGGTCTTCCACTCTTGTCTGTCTCTTGCTCTTCTTGTCCATTGAGGTCCGGCAAATTTCTTGAATGTGTCAGCCGAGCGTGTCCTCTGTCTTCCTACGTTTCTCCTGCCGGTTCTGGCGTCCCACATCGCTAGTCTGTGCGTCCACCTCCTATGCTCCATCCTCGCTAGGGGGGCCTCCCCATTTCCATTTCAGTCTGTCCGATGTGTTGATGACGTCCTTAATACTGGCTCTTCTACGTATCTCCTTGTTCCTTATTCTGTCTTTCAGCGTAATATTGAGGATTTTTCGTTCAATACTGCGTTGGACTATCTGGCGCGTTTTTCTTTGCTGCGAAGTTAGTGACCATGTTTGGCATTCATACAGCATTACTGGGATTACACTTTTCTCTAGAACTTGTGTTTTTATAATTAGTTTCTGAGATTTATCTCCTAAAATGAATTTCAAGGACCAGTATGTTTTACATTATTGCCCAATTCTTCTTTTGATTTCTTTCCCCGTATTGTATTCTTATAGATAACCCTCACTACCACATCGTTCGATTCTCCATAAAATCTATTTATTTCGTCCTGATCCACTACTTCACATGAAGAGTGCTCTGAAAGAATCCTGACTCGAGTTGCAAATCTATCCACATTAATCGTTCATTTACGTACCACACAGAAACTACGTTACGCTCTAAGGTTCTCTTGACATAAAGCCCTACTCCCCACTTTTCCCTGCCTCGTTTTACATCTAACAAGTACACCTTGTAAACTCCAACTTCCTCCTCTCTATCTTTCATTAAATGAACTTCACTAATTCCAATAATATCCAATCCCATCATACTTGATAAATAAGTTAGCTCTACTTTCTTCCTTCCATAACCCCCTTGAAATTAATAGCACCCCATCGAATAAGAGTGCAATTGTCTGTTCGTATACAACGAGTCCCTGGTCTGACAGATGGGAGTGGGACCCCGTCACTACTATAGGCCCGAGGCTTGCTAAGGACGTTGTTAGCAAGTTTAGAAAGTAGCCTCCAAGTGAAGTAGGCTTCTAGCCTTACTTAAGTTATACAGAACCCCATGTGTTTGACATAGGCAAATCCCCTCAAATTTATTCCTAAGAATAATCAGTATAGTCCAATTCGAACAACTGGATTAGGGCGTAACCCAGCTTTTTTGGGTACATTCGTGTTGACCGACTGAAAAGCACCAAACTTTTGTTTACTTAGGCAACACTGAAACATTGCTTCAAACCCCACAATGCCAATTCAAACTATATATAATCCTCTCTGCGTTCTATCTTTACACGACAGGAACTAACAGTAATCTAGAATTATTTATGCTCCAAGGAGCTTAAATATTTAGAATGTTTAGACCCCAGTGAGAACTATCCATTCTACAATATTAACATTAACATTGTTAACAATCTTGTTAAGTCTAACCATCTCTATGCTATGCTCTGCAGGAATATTGAAGAGGAAAATTCAGTATGTTTTCAGGATTAAAACAGGGTTAGAAACGACTTCTATTAGCAGCTGAAATATTTGAGATAGACTAAAAAACGAGTGTTACTTTCCCAAGGTGAAGGAGATATAATTTTCACTCAGTACTCAAAAGGCAATAAATGGTTATTCGTGAACGTCAATTTTACTTCAGCAGAATGGATCGCCATCATGAAAATGGTCCAGTAAGAATCTTGTTTGGCAGGAATGGCGACTGCATGCATGTCTGTGGCGAGATACAACTTTGGCGCTTTCCCGTGGTTTCTGCCCATTAGGCTCACTACTGCTGCATGCATGGTATCACACCATTAGGGCAGGGTTTCCCAAGCTTTTCGGGTTTACCACATCGCAAGCTTGTACAAAGACCCCTAGCCGCAGAACATATTACGGTACTTGATTCAATAAAGAAAGGCTGAGATTTGTTATTGCTCCATATTTTTCTGTGTTGGACTGTGCGTTCCTTCCAGACTTCAATTCAATAACCGAATAAATCTCCTCATAGGTCTCGAATGCCACGAAAACTGATTCAGGAAGTCTATAAATGTGCATTTAACATAGGGAAAAAGTAGACTGATTTCATCTCACAATTCAAACAAGTGAGTCATACTTTTTGTCTCGCCACAATAACCTCAGCACTGCATTAAACAGAAAATGTTCTCGATGTTTGGAAAAGGTTGTTATAGTAAGGGCACATCTTCACAATGTTCAATGATAGACTGACAAAAAAGTTTGGAATTTCGTAAAACCAAAGGCAAACATCTTGGGATGGTTCCGAGAATGAAATAAAGATCTTACAGAAACCGGTATTCCCGAGGACAAACTTCTCAACAGGAAAGAATTTAGACAAATTATCATAACCTACCGAGGTTTTAAGGTCGGGGCAGAACCCACAAAACGGAGGGGACCTCTTTCAGAAGATCAGAAGAAGGCACTGAGTGATGGGCTCAAGAGATATTGGCAGGATATCAAAGCCGGTAGACGAGCAAAGACCAGACACAGAAAATGATATTGAATGTTGACTAGTAGTCCATAGTGGCTTAATTCGATAGTGAAGGAGGGGTCCCGCCCTTAAAATCGCCTCCACATTAGTTCAGAGGTTGTGAAATGACTCACGGATATGAGGTCGAAGGTTCCCGTCACACATGCGTTGGACATTTTAGTACTTCACCCTCTATCCAAATGACTGGTACTAATTATTGTGCACCTACACGGTATAATAACCGAGATCCTCCATTTGCCATAACGTACACGTTTTTGAACAGTGCATTCGAAGAAACATAAATTCATAAGTCAGACTTGTCAGATTTCACACATTTATTACATATGTTTTTAATGTTTCTAACACAAGAGTTTTCTCCTTTTACTACGTAACCAACATTGCTACAGTATATGTACTTACAATTTGTCTTAGGTACAATTGGACGGGCTGGAATTTGTGACCAAAACATCCTATTTGACTTCAGCCGTGACCCAATTGTTTCTATTTTGTTGGGTAGGCGAGCAGCTGATAGAACAGGTTAGTAACTGCCGTATATTGTATGCATCTCTTATTTGGATCGATTTTCTCTAGAATAACTATTCTTAATTCCTCCAGAGTGGTCTGGTGGCAAACGCTGTATACGAGTGTGATTGGCTGACGACATCCAACTCTATCAAACGTGATTTGGTGGTGGTGCTGTTACGCTCCCAGAGACCTCTAAAGCTGACAGCTGGTAAATTTTCGACCTTCAGATTTTCTACTTTTACAGAGGTAAGCAGTTATATCCAAAGAAATCAGAAAAATCTCACCCTTTGTGACTGAGACAAAGAAGATCAATATGTGAGTCGTGAAAAACATCATAATTGAATAATGCGTAAATTGAGTGAAATTATAGAGTCTGTATATCGGAGTGAAGACCAAAAATACTTGAGCAGACAAACGGATTAAATCAAGAGTTAAACACCAGGATCGGGTAACAAATAAGATGTGAATTCAGGGTAAAATGAATTAACGACAGACGGACAGCATTCAAGGAGACCATGCCATAGGCTGTTGAAGAAATGATTCCAAAGAAAGAAGCCATCAGAACAAGCATTTGAATGACCAGGCAGTAGAGGTGGTACTGACAGAAAGAAGAGAACCCTCAAATGTGCGTCTAGAGGAGTGACCAGTTCAAGTTTCTGACCGAGTAATGCTGAAAAGTTTGATAAATGTGAAGAAAAACAAGATGTTTAGTAAATAACATATAGCTTAACTTCTCCTAAACGTGTTGGTATAGTTATAACTCTTTGTATTATACAATACGTTATGCGAAGCTAACTATGTTCCGTATTTCCAATCATTACGGTTCTTCCTGGAACTATTAATGACACGGTAACTGAAAATGCTAATTTGGTCGAATGGTCTAGATGTCTATCTCTGATCTGTGTAGCTGGGGTTCTATTCATGTAAAGATTGGCTTTTTAATTTGTGTTTTAATATATTTCTTTGTTTTATTAATACCTACACATGTAATTGCATATAGTGCGTATTTTTTATGGGAAATTAATACGAGTTACACAGCTCGTTTTATGGCAAGCTTCCACAACAGAGAGTCTAGTTCATTGGCTAAGGATCCTCACCCTTTTCAAGTTAACGACCAAAAACACATTACTAGTAATATAAATAATACCATTTGGTTTAATAGGCCACTCAGAAAGAAGAGTTCATTTCTTTCGTGACCGCGAGAGTCAATATACTTTGCCCGATATCCCAACCGTGGATTGCGTGGCCCGACACACTGCGGTCCCAGGTTGAAATTCGAAACAACATTTACCAGAGAATATCACAAAAAAACGTGGATGGTTAGACATACGCAGACATGAAGATAACACAAAAAAAATTGAGACCTCAAATGACCTCGGGGCGAGACGATGGACTGAGGTTCATGTTATACGGTCAGACGTCATCTCCCATCCACATTACGTTGCGAAGCCACAGAAAGAATATGAATAAATAAGATAAAACTTGCACATTTTATTCACATCAGCACTGCTACAGTTAATAAAGAAATAAATCGTTCCTACCCCCCTGCACGTGGAGATTATCTCAATTATGTCTTGATGTGCAAACAAACAAAATATCACATTAAATTAATTGTTAATTGGGACAAAATCTCCTTGTGTCCTATCTTTAGGTACAATCAAACTTACGGAGATCCCGCATATGGATTTTAATGGGTTAAATTTTTAATTACACTATTGCATTGGTCATCCGTTCCTTTAATAGAGTTCATGTTTAGATGCCTATTAAACTTATAAAAGAAAACCACAAACATATCACTGCAATGATTCAATTAGATCTCCTTCTGTCTAATTCGTGGCTGAGGTATCGTGGATATTCAACTTACTTCTCTAACATATTTACAGTGTATTTACATATGTGCATGCTCATATTTAGTTACGTCAACTTCCCTCTTAACTCAAAATTACAACTTTCTTTCTGCCTTATATTGGATTCAATATCTTTACCTCAATGAATATTCAAAATTCAAGATCTGAAGTAGCATACAACAGATTATTCCTGCTTTTATTCTTACTGAAACACTTGCAATTAAATTATTCCACTGGTATAAATATCAATAACGTTAAATGATTTTACAGAGCAATACAAATTTCATCAGGAAACATTTTACTGGCTGTAACGTTTATATGGCAATTCTCCTATTAATTTTATACACACATTAAATGGCCCTCATGGCTCCATTGAATTATTCTCAGGCTTATCCTCATTTAATTATTTGCCTCATTAAATCACAGTGACCTTTCAATTCACACTTATTATTTCTCATTCTTTACATCATTTGAAACTTTGCTCACATTATTACGTTACCATATTTTATCTGCATTGCATGTTATCATAGTAATTACTTTATTTCAGCATTATTACTACCTGTTATTCACATTTATTACTTAAATCATTGAAGCTTGTAACATCGCGTTGTGTTTATAGATCTCATTCAGCTCTCAGTGTGTTTAAAGAACAGTTTAGCTGTATTATTTAGATGTTAAAATTGTGTGATTACTTCTGTATTAATTTAATTTTTATTATATTCCTTTCAATTTAAATGATTATTATCCATTACCTCCAGACAAATTTATAAATGTTACAGTGTAAATGGGATTAAACTCATTAAAGTGTTTATCTAACTCTTTCCTTTAACGTTACATATTCAAAATTATCTACTTATTATTTAGCAATATATATCCACCATATCTATGAAAATCAGTCGCTTCTAAAGAATATAAAGAAAAATGGTGCAATGTCACCGCTTAACTCGTGACAAAAATAAATCCCCCCTTAAGTTTATCGCAATATAATTTGACATGTGCAATCCAAACCACTAAAATCTACTTCACTACCACACTAGTTCTAGAAAAATCATGGTGTAGTCACTAGTACCTTGGACTTCTTGATGTGTAAATATGGAGTTCCAGACGGACTAACGGCGTCTTCCCTCGGTCTCGCCATTAGTCTTTACCCATCTCCAAGTCTCTTGGTACACCCGGTGATGCTTGTGGCCCTCCATTTCACCTCCAGGAACTTCACACGCACCCGTAATCTCCCATGCCGCCTGTACTCTAGAGTGCCATGTTACGGTGTTTAAAGTTCCTCGTGAAATAAATATAGATGTTGGGTCCGAAGACCTTCATGTCCAAAAAATTCCAGAAATTCTGTCCGTCTAATATAATAGTTCGTAGACTCCTGGATACACTCGTGCAAACCGCACTTTGATAAACTCAAAGGTTCACGAAATATCGCCGTTTCAAAAAGCTTAACTTTCGTGAGAAATCTGTCCGATGTCGCCGCCTCTAAGTTTGGCCTTCCGACACATATGGGTGGCACGTCACAAGTAGTTGGCCTTGGCTCACCCACAGTTGGCTGGTACAATGACCTCGCCGGTCTGTAAACAGAACATATCTGCTAGCCGCTTACACATTCAGTTCCACCCTCGCGTTCAACTTCCAGCCCCAATATAACAGTTTTTAAATGACTGTAACTGCGTGAAACCATACAGGCTTTCACTGTATACGGACTGTTCGAGTCTCCACAATTCTGAAGTGTTATGGTACTCCGTAAATGTTCGTTTTGTCAACTCGTTCTGACAGTATAGATCACATGGAAATATCGCCATGCTGGCTTAGTGACTCCACACGTCTTTCGTCACTAGACATGCGTTGGAAATATCACCTACGCTCTCACGAGACTCTGCTTACTGCTCTGCGTGTAAGATTCAAGTGAACGACCTCCCGGTCATTTCCTCTCCTCCAAAACTCGCTCTGTGTTTCCAGTGCCCCCTGTATCTCCTAGATCACGTGTACTGCTTCTTCCTTACTGGCCCTTCGGGTTCTTACGTCATAGTAGGTATTCACAAATCCTCTAATGATCTTAGTAGAATAGTGAGCGTTACATTCTTACATAGTCAAGTTCTCTTGACATTATGGAATGCACGACATCCGTTCCTCACCAAACAATGCGGCGCAATCCAATCTCTTGACACATGGCAAATCGGGTACAGTACCTTCTACCCTTCTTTGCATAAGATGTGTGCGCCACAAAGGTAACAGTTATATTGTGTAATAAATGGAGATATTAAAACTCTAGGGAGCTGTGCTAGGTTAAAGCCAGCCTAATTACAGTTTACGCCACAGTTTTTGACCGGTCAGTCCTTGTTGAGCAGTAATACAGAGGACGGTCAGCGAGCCACAGACATGTGCAGTTGATTTGTGAGTTGTCAGTTGCGTGGAGAGAAACTCACGTCTGGTTGCGCAGTAATACAGATGACGGTCAGCGAGCCACAGACATGTGCAGTTGGTATGTGAGTTGTCAGTTGCGCGGAAAGAAACTCACGTATCAATTGCACATGTCTGTGGCTCACCGATATTCCTCTGTACGACTGCGGAACCGGAGCAGACCGGCCAAAAACTGTGCCGTAAACTGTAGCAGTTTAGCGTGCAATAAATGCACAGAGTTGTAAAAATAACGATGTTGTTACTAAAGTGGTGACTTAATATGAATAATAATGATAAGGTGTAATAATAATAATAATAATAATAATAATATTAATAATAACGTCTCAGCTAGCAGTTGCCGAAAAACTAGTTCGAGTATCATACAATACGTTATGCGAAGCTAACGATTTTCCTGAGCTTCCCGCTCAGCGTGAAACTTCACAAACTGAATGGAACGTAAAATGAATCACCAGGGACTTCAGGAACATTAAGTAATTTTAGGGCAGTGTTGATAATAATAAACTGAACACTCGTTCAAGAACGTCTCACGGATGAAGGATTAGGCAATGTAAATACCTGCATCTTGCCTAGAAACAAGTGGGACGAGTAGCAGAAACAATTTAAATCGTACTCTACAAGTGAAGTGTTTTTCAAGAGTCTTGGAAATAAAGTTTGGAGTGAAAATGAATATGTGTCATTTTATAAAAGACAGACTGATTACTATCAATACGGCCGACGAACTAGCAAATATATCGCCGACAGAAAATATATCCAGTAGTACAGGGGAGTTCCAGTCCATTGACAACAACTCCAGGTTAACGTAATGGATCGCTATGAAAATGGTGGCCAAAGTTATCAGGTTTCCAGATACTTAGATGAGTACAGTACCTTCATGAATTATGAATGCATCTTAATCAATAATGGGAATAAGAAACCACTGTAAATTGTGTAATATAATAATAAGATATGGGTTATATTGATGTTTGAAAGGACAGATGTTAAATTGGACACATATTACTGTATTGAGTGTAGTTGTGTCAGCTTGGAGCTGTTATATGCAATAAGGTTTGTCAAGAATAAGTGTCCTATGATCTACACAGTATTAATTGTTTGATTTGGTTTCACATAGGAGAGATAAAGTAAATTCTTGTAATGTTGGACGGTGCAGTAAAGAGGGATGATGAGAGTGGTAAGAAGAACGATAGTCGCTCAGGGGATCTTTATTTGATTCTATTCGGGGATGTAAGGGACATCAGCCTACATCACTGCAGTATTATTGTCGATTGTTAAAATTAGACCCTGGCGTTAATTCTCTCTAAATAGTTCTGCTACCTTATCATTTCACATTTATGTCTTTTCGGAATACTTATATTCTTTTTGTTTTGTTTCAGATCATGCGAATAGCCTACTCCTTCTTCACTTTGCTGATGGAGTTCATGGATACTCACCAGTGATTTGATGAACCTGTTCCCGTCAAACGAGATAGCTTACAGCCTATAATAAATTAACACCACGTTTCACGAAAAGCTGAATGCAACAACACACAAAGTCTTGCACAGTTTTGTTTATAAAATGGACATTAATAGCTAAGAAAGTAGTCATGTAAATCAAATCTATAGTTAAGGTGGTTACTGATGGAAATGTATGCTACTGTAATTAGCAATTTACATAAGTGAGTCCATCAAGTGTCTAGCTCGCTTTA
Source organism: Meconema thalassinum (assembly GCA_946902985.2). Lineage (NCBI taxonomy): Eukaryota > Metazoa > Arthropoda > Insecta > Orthoptera > Tettigoniidae > Meconema > Meconema thalassinum. The sequence goes on along the minus strand of OX336390.1, from coordinate 802,230,903 downwards.
TGCAAGCACAAATACATAGGGATTTTTAAATGTATGTTTATGCTCTAACATTCCACTAAAACACTTATTGTCGACCAAAGTATTATGTGCACTCGAGTTTGAAGGTAGGTTGTGAAGTAACCAATAGACTTACATAAAATCCAATAACATCATCATTTTCGTCGTTCTATTTTACGTTAGATCATGTAGGTTTGGAATTATTAATTTATATTTTAATATTTTTATCGCAGCTGGAATACAAAAAGTGCACTTTTTAAGCGTGTTTCAACCATGCGTCAGATTTAAGAATTATTATCTCTAAAACCCGACATCAGATCGAATACAAATTTTAACACAATATACATTGGAATGTTGTATAACTGGTTTATTAATTTCAAAATTGTGTGTGTCCAAGAAACAAAGTTGTAATCATTTTTGTAAGGTAACTTTTTCTCTGCTCGGGGTGGTTGGAAAATGTAGTTCTTGGTTGCATTGTAATCCTTATACATCGGAAAGTTATGCTGTATGACTGTGAAATACGTAAATTAATGCACTTATTTTATATCGGTTTGTATTTCTACGGGGAAATAACACATGTTTCACCAGCTAGCCGCTCCGAGAAAAGCTGTACAGCGTTGCCGAAATGGTGCCCACACGCATCATGGCGCGTCTCGCTCGGAAGTGATGGGCTCCATCTCAGCAACGCTGTACAGCTTTTACCGGAGCGGCTAGCCGGAGAACCATGTGTTATTTCCTCGTACAAATACAAACCGATAGAATAAAATAAGTGAATTAATTTACGTATTTCACAGTCATACAGCATAACCTTTTGATGTATAACGATTACAACGCAACCAAGAACTGCATTTTCCAACGACCCCGAGCCGAGAAAAAGTTACCTTACAACAATGATAACAACTTTGTTTCTTGGACACACAAAATTGTGAAATTAATAAACCAGTTATGCAACATTCCAATGTATATTGTGTTAAAATTTGGATTCGATCTGATGACGGACATTTGAGATAATAATTTTTAAATGTGACGCATGGTTGAAATACGCTTAAAAACGTGCACTTTTTGTGTTCCAACTGCGATAAAAAATATTAAAATGTAAATTAAAAAATCCAAACCTACATGAACTAACGTAAATTAGAACGACGAAAATGATGATGTTATTGTATTGAATGTAGGTCTATTGGTTACTTAACAAACAACCTTCAAACTCGAGTACACAGAATACTTTGGTCGACAGTAGTCTCACATGCATTATCTCATAAATCAGTCTCAAATAAAGTAATTCAAAATGTATATTTAGATAAAAAGATTCTTGCACAAGATTGTTGTAAATTCGGCAATGGCTGGTGCGGACACCAAACATACTGTAATTCAAATACTTGTAGCGTATGCGGAAAAAAAAACGTCTATGTTACATTGTGTAATTTGAGATATTCACGGAACAAACATCGACGATGTTTTCTGAATACGTATTTGCAAGTAGTTCGAGCATATCTCAAAAGATGGCTTTAGTATTCCCGAAATTGTGAAGCAAAATGCACTTTAAAAATAACGAACAAAACTCCATGTTACATCGCTTCCGGCTCGAACTGTAGTGTGATGGTTTAAGGAACAAACGCCTATGTTACGTCTTACCGTGTCACCATGTCCCACGGACAACAGTCATCTTTATTGCTGATATTCTCAATAACTAAGAAATGTAACTTAGACGTTTGTTCCCGCATACACTTCAATTTACAACACATTTCAGCGTCACTCTTTCATGAAAATAATGGGTGATTTCTTCAATTTTGAGAGATATTAAATGATTATTGTTTTAGTTATAAACTGCACTAATTTAAAAAAACTCCTATGATATAATAAATTAGTGGCAATTTTCAAATGTGATGAGACAACTCTGTCTACTCTAGAAATATAAGTGAACGTATTGTAATATTTTCCTTCAACCCTCTCCCTTTGCTCTTTCATTTGTTTGGATTTCAGAGACGATATTTCCTTTGCTCTGTCTCTTTCTACTAATTGAAATACTGCAAAGTACTTTTTATTGTTGCCTTAGTAATCTCTTATTAGAAGCTATTCAGTCAATCAACACAACTAATTCTACTCATTGCGGAATATCAGCGGACTCCAGTAGAACACAGCTAAAATTTAAACTGGTAATTCTGTCCACTTCGTAATGTAACGACTAGCATCTTGGCTGTCACCGAGGAGGTCCCAGTTTGAAATACAGCACTAATGATACATTTAATCCTGGTCTGTGGGCAGGAATGGGATTCACTCACCCTCGTAAGACAGAACTGAACTTGGGTGGGTTTGATTTCTACCTCAGCCATCCTAGAAGTTCCTTTCCGTGGTTTGCCACTTTAATTCCAGGTGAATGTCGGGATGGTACCTACATTAGGGGGGGGGGGTGCACTTTTCAGGGCCAAATATATTTCTTAATGAATTATTTGAATGGTTAATCCTGTATCTTTCATTTGGTGAAAACAAAATGAAAATATCTTCAGTACTTTCAGAGATATGACACTAAATGATATTTGCTGTCACTTAAGTTGCCTCACTATATATCAGAATACCACGCCCTTAGGTAAGTTTAAAGCTAATTTCCTGAAAACTTTATTTTCACACGGCGTTTACATGATAACCCAAATACTACTCAAGATATCTCAATGAAATTTCGCAGGATTGTGTATTATACTAATAAGAACAACATCAAAATAGTTTGTGTTTCGAGCAAACATCCCTTTTGTGAGAATATTTTTACCCAACAACAGTTAAATAATATACATTTAGAGTAGGAATATGAAAAAAAGATATTTCCTGAATATGTGTATCAGTTATTTTGGTGAATGTTGTAGCCGTGAATGTTACAAACAGCTCAAAAGAACATTGATGTAAAAATTTTCAATTGTTGGGTACTTATCATGTAAGAGCTGTACAAAAGAAATTACGAACCTTACTGTAGTCGCATATGATGTGTAACATCTGACATGTTATCCTACTATGAAATTGTGATGAAATATACGTGAAGTCAAGATTTTTCGTCTGTACTCCTCCAGTTTTTAATTCTTTCTCACGTTTCTTTTGTCAATAATTTCGCATTTATTTTGCTCTGGATTTACCCATCTCTGCAAATCACAAAATCATGAAAAAAAGGGGCGTCACCCAGAGTCCTACAACACCTCATACAGCATTATTGGTTCACGAAATATTAAAAAGCCGATGATTATTTAGTTCGGGGTCCTTTCTTTAAATGAAGAGGGGGATAGAAAAACAGGGGGTATCATCTCGACTCCTAGGACACCTCATACAAGTCCCTAGCATTATTGGTTCGCGAGATATTAAAAAGCCGATGGCCGATTAGTTTTTGGGTCCTTTGGTTAGATTAAGGGGGCTATAGGAAAACGGGGGTGTCACCCCGAGTCCTAGGACACCTCATACAAGTCCCTAGCATTATTGGTTCACGATATATTAAAAAGCCGATGACCTATTAGTTTTGCCGGGAGCGCAAATCTCTTGTTAACAGTGAACTCCGTGGGTCATTGAAATAACTACTTGTAAAACTCCATAGCAAAATCCACACAAGAGCGCATGCGCGTGGTACGTCGTAACACCAATGATTTATTGTAGGAATATCTTTAATGGGGCTTCCAAATCTTGAAGTAAACCGTATGCGATATACATTCCACAGCAAGAGCCTGAAGATTTAACTAATAAATCATAATTGTTTTCAGCAAATATGATATAATGAATATTTTCACACCAAAGAACGACAACTTGAAGATGATTTATTGTAGGAGTATCTTTCATGGGGCTTCCAAACCTTGAAGTAAACCGAATCCAATGTTTCCTCTTACACATTTCCGTCCCATTTCCGTGGCCGACAGTACCTCGAATGCTTACATTAAATAAGAATACAGCAAAAGTATGAAGATTTAATAAATCATAATTGTTTTCAGCAAATATGATATAATGAATATTTTCACGCCAAAGGACGACAACTTGAAGATGATTTATTGTAGAAATATCTTTAATGGGGCCTCCAAACCTTGAAGTAAACCATATGCGATGTTTCCTCTTACACATTTCCGTCCTATTTCCGTCCCTTTTCCAAAATCACTCCCCCAAAAAATATCCAGCAACCGAGTGGAAAGATGTTATACATCAAAAACAGCTGAATGTTTGATGGTATAACAATGCATGAGTGCAAGCATATTATAAAATTGTGTTTTGTGCCTAATAATGAGTGAACTATGTTTAATAATCATGCACAATTTTATTTCTTTGCAAAATACTGTTTAGGAGATATATTTATTTTTTACCCAGTAGTAATTGTCGTGCGAAAGGTGCACCTTCCTCCTTAAGGCCACAGCCACCGCCTATCCAAATACTAACCCAGCAAGCAAGCTGTTGGAATAATCGTACACTAGTGGGCCCGTGCGAGCTTTCGCAACGTGAATGTAGGTTTAGGGGGGTAGTAGGGAAGAATGTGGGAGAACGAAGATTTAAATATTGAAGAAATGTATTTATTGTTATTAAATGGCATACGTACATGAGAAGAACACAAATAATTATGTAGAACAGTGTCTTGTACTTGTCACAGCACTTCTTTGTAGACAATTTTCGATGTTACAACGAATTCATCGGTTATTGTTCGCTCGGGAGTTTCTTCTACAGCAATGTATACATTTTCAAAGGATTGAACCCTAGAGAATGTTTTGGCGAGACCACACTGGAGCCATCTGCTGAGAGACTCCTCAGCTAGCAGTACGCCGCTCTTCCGCAAGTTGGTTGCCGCCACAGGGCTTCCCTGCGCTCTAGCGGCAGGCTCACCAGGTTACGGTGCTCCCATTGTAAATGTACATTTATTTAATTTTATTAATTTTAATTTATTTATTTAATTGTGAGGCATGTAAAGAGGAAGTGAGTGCGTTTCGGGCACACATGGGGTTATACGGAACCTGTAGGTACCCCATATGTGTAGGTTGGTGTTAACAGGACCTCATTTTCGGTACAAAACCGGAATGGGACCTTAGCCGTATAATATAGGGAGGATTCTGCAGGGCTTATTGAAATGTTTCACCATGTTTGGGAGTCTGTGTAGTAAGCCAATTAAACATAACAAGAACTGAGTGTGAATGAGCGAATGCTATAATGAAGTGAGATGATCGTGCGAGAAGCGCTTAGCACGTATTGTATGTGTGTCCTATTCAACACAGTGCAGTAATGACGGAGTGTAGCATTAACTGTGTGCCCCAAGAACAGGTTTCATTTTATACAACTGGAGCAAAATTAGTTAACACTGAAATACGAACCCTAGCTTCAGTACCACCTCGTTGTGTAGTGGCTAGTATTCTTAGCTTCCTCAGGTTCAATTCCCGGGTCTGCCATGAAATTTAATTCTGGTCTCAGGCCAGGATTGGGTTACATTCAGCCTTGTGAGGTAGATCTGAGAGGAAGTGGGTTCGATTCCTGCCTCATGGTGTATTCTTTGGAATACACGGTAAGACAGATTAAGCTTTTGCTTCTCTTTGCTTTAGTTCATCCCTTCCTTTTTTCGCAAACACCAACAGTGACCTCCTGGTTTCTCTTTGTTGGTATATTTTGCTTACATTACCTGTGAGTCTGTTCTAGATATATATCTTCCATGACCCACCTAGCGTCATCTAACAGCGAATCTCTGAAGTTCCTCAAATTTTCCCTGTACAAGAGGACTTCCTTACCAATCTGGCCACCAGATCTCGTCGCTATCGTCAGCTATCATCTCCGTGATCAAGAAGACTTCGTCTACTTTTTCATCCACCAGTCTTCGCTAGTGACGCCTGCTATCAACTCTTTGAAGACCATTTCATCAAAAGAAATTATTGTTACAATGTTGGCTATTCTTATGTGTATTCCTTTTGTCTCCTACCCCCACCTTTTTCCCTTCCCTGGTCTCACCGCGCTTCGTTGAGCTGGCCTCACTTGTGCGTCTGAAGTCAAACCAGTCAGTTGGAGCTTAACTAAAGCTCGCCTCCTCTAATCGAGAGGCAAACTTTTAAATTCGACGCCATGTTCGAGTTTTAAAATCAACCGTCAACAGCAACATCGCCTTCTTCATGAAGCAAAGAAAAGTACAGACTTCACGTTTTAAACACATTCTCATCGCTTTTAAAAAAGCTAAATGCTTTTATTTTGATTTTATACACGGTGAAAATTGCTATATGTGATACAATAACTGCTTTCAAGAGATCTTCTTGATCAAACTCGAACTATCAAGTCTAACTTTCAGATTGAAATATTACTCCTTGTACAGATTTTCTGAGATGCTATCTCACATCGAGGGATATTTCTAAATTACCCACTGTCTATATAATCTAGTTTTCCGCCGAGGGATTTTCTACCCATTTCAACAGTCATCATTGCTCTGAAACTTTCCAGAACAAACAATCTATCTACCAGTTAAACTGTCAAGTATTTTCCACTTTGATATGGGAGTACTTTTTCTTCACTGAGAAACTTATGTGGGATAAACATCTAATCCACATAAATTGTCTTCCTATGTGGGAAATTTTCTGCCGTATTTAACTGCCGCCTATAGAAACTACAACTCATAATTCTCTCAAGCTAAAACTCAACTTTTATCTAACTGCAATAACTTTTCTTTCCATAAACTTTTTGTGCTACTACAGTGAACCTTCAACTATATCAACAGACTATAGTGAAAACAGTGCCTGTTCAACTTTTTCATCCGCGTTGCGATCGTCCGAGTACAATAAATACGGCCATGAACACCCTTCCACAATCCCATTTGATTTTTCCCAAACCCTTTACTAACAAACTAGAGTAATAAAATTGTAACTTTAGGTCTTTTTTTCAATGAGCTGTCACTCTCAGTAAGTGCCCTCCCATATTTCTCCATTTACCACTAATTAATGTCTGTACAACTTCGTGTCTAGTACACGCCTTAAAATATGTTGTTTCTCCCTTCTAATGAGGGAATCCAATTCTTTCTACTCAAAAGTGAGTTATCTCTAGGTTTCACGAAAGGGAAATTTGCCCTATTTTTATCGTGATCCCCACTTAAACATAGAAGTTCTAGAAACTTCTGCTTAATTTTTCTCTACAGGTTTCACAATAAGTGACCTGCCCTATTTGTATAAATCACCCCAGTAATTACTGTAAAAATATAGGAAGTTATAGAATCTCCTATTAAATCTTTCTCTTTTTTTGTTGTTGTTATAATTTCAAATTTAATATTTATTCATACTTTTAGAACTTCCATTAGGAATTCTCAAAGTGCATATATTGTACCTGATTAATTCTGCTACGCTAGAATTACTTGTTGTTACAAACGAAAAAAAAAATCCATTTTTAGCACCACTTTTAAAATCTTATTAAGATTTTTAGTGCTTACCACAAAATCTTAAACTTGTAATTGATTTAAAATTGTTTGCCAATTATAAACTTGTTATCTTTAGGTCTCAGACCTTCACATGTAACCTTTTAGAAATCATAATCATGATCTAACTGTTGTTAATTCTTTGTTAATTTTTCAAAGTTTATTTTATTGTTAATAAACCTATTATTTTTTTCTCGTTAATTCTTTTCGCCAGATTCACGCTTAGATAGGACCCTGTCTTCCCTAACTCTTCCTAGGTTTATGCCCTCTTTAATAAAAATAAATCCAATGATAAGGTTTGCACTACTTGTAGCATTTGAGCAAAAACTCGTCATAAAATCTGTTTCCAAGTCTTTCTCAGCTTTTATAGCTAATTCTAACTCGTCAGTAAGGCAAAGCATAGCTCGCTCCACCAGCTTTCTGCTTGTTGAGATTTTCTTTAAACTTATGGTTGGTTTTGCAAATCTAAGTGTTTCTCATTGTCTAAACTTTTAGTCGGCGCTTTGCTGGGTAAATGCTGAGCTATTCTTAAATGCAACTATTGGTGCTCTTACCAAAATTATTCACAAGGGTATAACTAATTTATAGCTACCTTTCTTGGAAGCATTCGGTCGATCTTTAGAAATTCTACAATTTTAAGAACTAAAACATCACGGCTGATTCAAATTATTGGCATTCTTCAAAATGTTTGTTTAAAACAAACTCCTTTGAAGGGATACACAGTAAATCTGTTACTCTTTGTCTTGCCAAACCACCTTCCTTCCCCATAGTAGGTAAATTTATGCTTGAGAGGGAATACGCTATAGCAGCTTGCTTGCGAATAGCCCAAGTTCCAGCTGCGTTTCCTGTTAGCTTCGCGCAGGTCCCTACCCACTTTAGGTATCGGAAAGCGGGTTTACAGTAGCAGCTGCCTCTGAGTGTACTTAAAGTTAAAGTTATAACTTATGTCAGACTCTCTTCCTATTTCTCCATCCCTTTTCTCCAGTCCGAACCCCACTTCTTTTCTTCTTCATCTTCCCTTGGGGGTCAGGTTATTCCCAAGCTAATAATCTACCCACCTCAGCCACTGCAGACATTGCCTAAAAATACGAAAATACAATTTCATTTAAAAACAGACGGGTATTCTCCATCAAGTAATTTTATTCTCTACATGTACAGAATATGCTGAAAAAATACGGGTTTTAACGCCTCTAGACACTTGTTGCTAGAAATTTTGAGCTAAAATTTATGATTTTATATCTAATCAGATTTCTTGTAAATCGGTTCTGTAAATTACAAGAAGTTAATCCGCTATCAATCACGCGTTGTATTGTCAAGCCATCGTTCTCGTGTTAGATTTTATCTAACAAACACTGATTGCAATTAATTTTGATTAAATCAAATGGAGCAATGTATGGAGTGTTCGTAAGTGAATTTACGTAGTTCATTCATTTAATATTCTTCCGTAACTTACCTTCGGATCAGAAGCTGCAGTCAACTGATCCACACAAATATACACGTTATATCATACGGAATTACTAACTAGAAATTGATTGCACAACTCTCAGACTAACTTCCGCTGACGTTGACTGTGACTTTTGCAATATAAGCTGCATGAGTGGAATCTGAAGCTTTCATTCTCTCGAAAAAATTTATCTAGCAGGCCACGCGGGTGATCGGAAATATGTCAGTTGACAGTCAAATTACTTCCTGCTGCGTCTAACCATATAACGTACGCTGACATAGAGGTCAAAGAAGGTATACCTATTACATCTGGTATCTACTGTGAAATATACAATAGGGCAGACACAGCAAGGGCAAGTCAATGTTCGATAGTAGGTGGCAATGTAAGAAAGGAAAGAATGGAATTTGACAAAGGAAAACTGTCAAGGAACAAGTCATAGCACAATATTCAATTAGTTAGTTGTACAATTTATTTTATAATTCAACATAACAAAATAAATGGCTGTAGGCACTAGTGACTGAAAAGTTTGAAGATAATAGAGGTTTATTTATTTAGCGTATGGCATTACACATCAAACACAATAATAATAATAAAAAACAAGTAGTTCCGTGAAGAACTATACAGCCTATTTTCATATATCCTACTTATGTTAACTGCCACTATGAACACACAAAATTTCAGTTTGATTGCTGTATTAGATTCGTAGATATTGAGAACCGACTAAATATTTCGGATGGTCGCCATGTTGGATTTTATATATGTAGGTCCTAGAGTGGCGGTTCCCAACCTTTGTATCCTCCCGTACCCCTTTATACATATTTAACTAAAATAGTATCCCCTAAGAAGTAAACTTTTAAAACGTTTAATATTTTACGGGCAATATGTACTTAACTTAATAAACACATTAATAATAAAAATAACACAACTATTTATAACTTTTTAATACAGTATAACTAATATTTTAATTTATTGTTCGTGTGCTGTTAGTATGCATTTCATTTCAATAAATGCTAAATATCATTTTCATTTTACTTTTATTTACTTGTGCAAATGCAGATGTATAAACATTTAGCTGGGTAAAATATACAATTCCAGTACCGTACATAAGATTATTTAATATTGATTTATTGGAAACCAATTAATTCTAGCGATTAGTTTGGCAAAAATAGACAAATCAACATAATAGCAGGGCAGCGGTGAAAGTGACTGGGGTTGCGGTAGGGTGGGTTGTCGAGGGTGAGCATTGACCTTGACGTGTGTGAATAAGACGGCACTGCGCGCTGGTACATAACTGACACGTAAGATGGGAACATGGCGCCCGCCATTGCTGTTTATTTTTGGCGTACCCCTAATCGGTTCGTTGCGTACCACCAAGGGGTGTTATGTTCTAGAGTTATGTACCGTTACATGAAGATTATTGTGTACATGTAGCATTCAAATTTCAATCGCATGATTAGGACACAAGAAGTAACAAGTTGATTTTAAAATTTTGCACAGCTGCCATCTTGTGGTTATGGAAACAATTGAAATAAATTAGATGCCAGTGGATTAACATTCGTATAAGGATTTACTGTACCAAGTTTCACTGCACTAGGATGGTTAAATTGCGAGAAACGTCCATGTGAATATTTATACTTCACGGCGCCGCCATGTTGGATTTGTGATCACCAGGTTATTTAAAGTCCCATAGGTCAACTTATGTTCATAGCCCCTATGAACATAAAGAAATTCAGTTTGATTGCTATAATAGATTCGTAGATATTCAGAGCCGTCTAAATATTTCGGATGGTCGCTATGTAGGATTGTTAAATGTATAGGCCATGGAGTCATGTACCATTAAAGGAAAATTATTGCGTAGGTTCATTATTCAAACTTTCACTTCGATCGCGTGATTACGACACAAGAAATAAAAACTTAATTTTAAAATTCGCACAGCCGCCATTTTGAGGTTATGTAAACAATTGAACTAAATTGGATACCAGTGCATTACAATGTGTATAAACATTTCCTGTACCAGATTTCATTGCGTTTGGAACATTAAATCGCGGGAAAGGTCTATTAAAATTTTTAATTCGCTTGGCCGCCTTGTTCGTTTTGAAGTTAACCGGTTTTTGAAAGTCTTATAGATGAACTTCCAGTAGTGCCCTTTATCTTCGTACAGAATTTCAGGGTGATACCGCTAATAGTCGGTGCATTCCAATGTGTATAAACATATACTGTACCAAGTTTTATTGCGTTTGGTTGGTTAAATTGCGAGAAACGTCTATTTAAAAGTCGCGTATTCGCGTGGCCGCCATGTTGGTTTTGTAGTCACCAGTTCTTCAATAGTCCCATAGGTGAAATTCTAGTAGTTCCCTTTATCACCGTAACAAATTCCAGGGTGCTATCGGTAATAGTTTCGGAGATATTGAATTCTGGTGAAATATTTCGCACAGCCGCCATGTTGGATTGGTGAGACGTAACAAAATTTGAAGGGCACGGTCGGGGTCGCCCGGAGTAGTGCTATGAACTTACCGAGTTCCATTGAAATCTCTCCAGCCGTATAGAAGTTATTAGGGACACACACACACCTCACACACACACACACGCACACACGGACAAAAGGTGATCTCATAAGCCAATTTTTTTAAAATTAAAAATAGGCTATTAATAATTTTAAAAAAATACATACAAATACAGATATCGATCCATAACCTTATGTCCAGTCTATTTATCCAGTCCAGTCTCGATGGTGTAGCACTGAAAAAGGGACGATAGGGTCCCCTAGGTATGCTCTTATTTTGCTGTCTTCCACAATGTTCCTGATGGTCTGATTCGATGTACCACAATCACAGCAGGGGTCTGGCCGCTTCCCCCCATTTGTGCAGGTTGTACGCACAAACGCCATGTCCTGTACGGATGCGATTAATGGTCTTCCATATGTCGCGGTTGTTCAAAGACCTTGATTTTCTTTACAGGATCAAAGAGCCCTTTGGTACACTGGGGCGAAACGCTGGTAACTGTTTTGAGCTAGCCGGACCATTTCATCAAATTTCTTTGTGAATTTGTTAATGTACATAGCTCAATCGGACAATTTTACATCCTGTTTCCTTTGGGAACAGATATTTCCAATTTGGATTAGCAAGGTAAGCTAACATTATTTTTGAAAGGAAGTTTTGACTTCTGTAGTACATTGGCGCTGCTCGTGGCGACATTTTGTGCCTTGCAGCGGCCTTCACAGTATGTACTAGCCACGCGTCTTGGTGAGGTGTACCATAACCAACTGAAGAGCCCATTGGTACACTGGGGCGAAACGCTGGCAACTGTTTTGAGCTAGCCGGACCATTTCATCAAATTTCTTTGTGAATTTGTTAATGTACATAGCTCAATCGGACAATTTTACATCCTGTTTCCTTTGGGAACAGATATTTCCAATAAGGATCAAAGAGGTCACGTACTTTGGGTGGGGAATTTCTTGTCCATGTTTCATGCCATTTAGCTGCAATGTTGAAATTACTATCAGCAAGCTGTTGAGACAGTCGCAGGGGTGGATTCCTGGACCGGAGCCGGTTTATTTCCAGAGTGGGAATGTCGTCTTGGATTGGAAGTTCAGGGTTGTTAATTATTTTAGAATATTCGTTCCTCGGTGCATCTTGTCTTCTTAACACCGGAGGGGCGCTTGGCTGAGTGTTGGGAGACAGTAGAGTAGTTCTTATACAACCGGAGATGGTTCTCATGGCTATGTTGAGCTGAGTGTCTACCTTCTTTATGTGGAGGCTGTTCATCCATTCCGGCGCACAATATTCAGCTGTAGAATATACTAAACTGAGCGCAGAAGTTCGAAGAGTATCTGCTGATGCTCCCCAACTAGTGCTGCAAAGTTTTGGATGATGTTATTTCGTGAGCTTACATTTTGAGATGAAATTTCCAAATGTTTCTTGAATGATAGAGTCCTATCCAGAGTCACTCCAAGATATTTTGGATGACTCTGGCAGGGAAGCACTGTATTGTTCATTCGGACTTTCAATTTATAGTCCGCTGTTCTGTTGTTTAAGTGGAAACTGCTGACTTCGGTTTTGGAAAAATTTGGTAGAGTCTCGACTTGGTGAAATATTCATGTAGATAATAAAGAGTAAACATGCTTTCAAAAGCTCATAGCTGCATTTAAATGCGGCAATTGGATAACATGAGGAGGCTGATGGCCATATAAAGAAAATAAACACTTATGGTGTCATTTAGTTTATGCGGCGTGGGATTGAACAAATCTGGCATACAGAGCCCAGAAAAAGTGAGTGATAAACAAGTTTGAATTATATGTCCTGATTCCCTGTGGTCTTCACATGTTTGTGAAAATATTCAACATTGGTTCAAAAGTTCATTGGTTGATTACTTAACTTCTTGTTGTAGGAAATGTGCTTTTCTGTCTGTCTGTTGAAAGTGCTGAGTTTTACAATAACAATTTAAAATTTGCCTTGTAGACTGATTAAAACTTGCAGGTGATGAGTTGCCAATCACATGGTTGCTGGAGTAGAGCTCTTGTTGAACAGTGAGAGCCCTACGGCGACGTATTGTCGATACAGGAAGAGACCCTCATAGTGAAAGGAGACGCCTTCATATAGTGGTTTGGAGAGACGGAACGTATAAGCTACACACGTCACGGTAGACATTTCTAGAGCTGAATCATGTTAACAAAAAGCGAGGTGATGTGGCAGCAATCCACCAATTTATTTATTTATCGTATGGCTTTTAGTGCCGGGAGTGTCCGAGGACATTTTCGGCTCGCCTGACTCTTTAGCTACTTCCAGCGGTCAACCTTAGGGTGAGCTACCGTACAAGTTCCGTTCAATTTCAAGTATTCCATCTTTCTCCACCAAATATCAATGATACCTAGTGGTGAACGTTGGAACGTTGATAGAGCGTTTCGACGTAATCTAACCTAACAATTTAGCTTCACACAAGTTTAGTCAATGGAAGGATCTTTTACATGCCATATATCTATGACATGGAACCGCTGGCTTTACTTCCCCTCCGAAGGAGGGCATACTGAAGGATTTTAACGCTCTTAAAATACCGACGACTTCGGCCGGGTTTGAAACCGCAATCTTGGGCACAGTAGTTCAGCATGCTACCAACTACGCCACCAATGAAAGACAGCCAAGACTGTGACGTATCTATGTAATAATAATGTTATTTGTTTTACTTACCTTTTAACTATTGCGGCCTTTAGGGACGCCGGGGTGCCGGAATTTTCCCCCGAAGGGGATCTTTAACGTGCCAGTAAATCAACTGACACGGCTTCCTATAATTTGATCACCCTCAAATCCCGGCTGACTGTGCCAGGTGTCGAACCAGCAACCTTGGGCACAATAGGCGAGAGCGTTACCGCTGAGCCAAGCAGCCAGTCTGTATTGACTTTGCTTGATAACCTGTCTTTATGTGGTTGGTCAGTTCCTTAATTTAGAGGCTGCGACAACGCGGTCATGTAGCCCCGTGTACTGTCGGTGTGTGTAAATTTGTCTGATAACCGGTTTTAATCGTGACTAGCATTACCCGTCGCGGGTTCGCCAGCGAATATTCTAGTTGTAAAGAGTACACTTAGCAAAATCTCAATCATGATTGCTATGACTGATTTATCCTTGGTATGAATAATCAGACTTTATCAATTCTGCTACTGGTGCAGAGGTTAGGGGTTTGTCATTCCCTCATAGGTATATCTGAGCGAAGTTAGTTTTATGGGAATATCACAGACACTTAAAATGTGGTTTTCGGAGACCCTTTATAGTCGGGTGAAAAGACCTTTCGTACCACACTCACACGTGAAAATTGCGTGAAAAAATTCTAGAGTCCCCCTTGATCCCCATAAGCGCATTATACTGTATGTATTGATGAATTTTACAGCTTAATTTGGTTCCGTGATAACCTTATAAACGTCTGGAAACTTTCACAGAAATAGATGGACCTGTGAGATTATGTTACCATGGTTACCGTGTTGCATTCTTTCATTATTTCATTGTAAATATACATGTTTTAAGGTATTTACTTAATTGTGAAGCATTTAAAGAGTAAGTGAGTGCGTTTCGCTTACGTATTGGGTTATGCTGAACCTGTAGGTACCCCATATGTGTAGGTTGGTGTTAATGGGACTTTATTTTCCATACAAAACTGGAATGGGACCTTAGCAGAATAATGTAGGGAGGGTTTGTCTGATAACCTGTTTTAATCGTGACTAGCATTACCCGTCGCGGTTTCGCCCGCGAATATTCTAGTTGTAAAGAGTACACTTAGCAAAATCTCAATCATGAATGCTATGACTGATTTCTCCTTGGTATGAATGATGTGACTGTATCAATTCAGCTACTGGTGCAGAGGTTAGGGGTTTGACATTCCTTCATAGGTATATCAGAGCGAAGTTAGTTTTCTGGGAATATCACAGACACTGTTAAATTTAGGGCCTTAAAATGAGATTTTCGGAGAACCTTTAATTCAAGTAAGGACTGCAGACGATAATTTCAAGTAGTTCCTACTTTCGCTACAAAATGGTACCGTCTACGGCTCCTTGCTGTGAACTTCGCTAGTACTACCGCAACCTGCACCTGACGGCAAACGTTGGAACTAATAGAACGTTAATCAAATATAACCTACAAATTAACTTCACACAGTTGTAGTTAGTGGAAGGTTCTTTTACATGCCACAAATCTATGACATGGGCCCACCGGCTTTACTTCCCCTTGGAAGGGAGGCATACTGAGGGACTTTTAACGCTCTTAAAGAAATCCGAGGACTTCGTCCGGGCTTGAACCCGTGACCTTGGGCATAGAAACTCAGCATGCTACCAACTACGCCACCGAAGCCGCCCCAAAATGTCTTTATGTGATGATTGCGCGTGTGTGTGAGTTATTGTCGTTTGAAGAGGCTAAGCAGTGAAGTCATTTGTCTCTAGGAACAGAGGTGGGGTAAGCGCCCCGGGACTGGAAGTAGGGTTCTATCCTTGCATTTGCCTGGAGGGAGTGTGGAAAACACTGGGGAAATACTATATTTAGGATAGCCCCTATCAGATCCGTGAATTGAGGACTTGATGCAGGTGCCCTTATGGCCTTGGGGCACGATTGAACGAGTACGGCTACGCCGCATGACTACTGTGATTGAGCATCCTCCTATAATACTGTGCACAATCCAAGAGTCTTAAAGAGGGCATATTGAGAAGTGGAAGGACCGTTAAAATATGATGCTGAACTGAAGATCATTAGTCTACTGATATCGCTAGCTATAATTAAGTTAATTCACTCGACTTTTTTATCTACGAATAGCATAATGTTATGATGGTGATTAAAATCAGATCAGTCATTAGGATATTTTACGACAGTAAATACTGGCTTCACCAGATTGATACTTTCTAGGTTATAAAATGAAACCATAAAAGTTATCAGATGGACAGTTTTTGTGTAACTAAGGGAGGCTGTGCTATCTGCGCAAGATTTTAATGAGAACAATCTTCCATCGCAGGGGTACACTTCATGTGTGGTGCAATATGTTGCTTACCTAACATGTATAATTGAAACCCCCTTGATGCTACTGGTCACCATCATAGGAACAAACGAAAGTCGATACGTCAGCCAACCTAAAGAGTACACTGAAGCCCCGGTAATCCAAAACTACTACTTGGTGTTGTTGTTGATTCATCCGGGAATCAAACCCGGGCCTCCTCTGTGACAACCCCCCCCCCCCTCTCCCCAGAGCCATGGAGAAATTGAGTACCGCTTGTTTATGATAAGTAGAAGGATTGATTGTCCACTCCGTGGTGCAGCGGCTAGTATTTTGTCTGCGGGATGGATTTTTGCTTCTGCCAAGAAATTTAACTCAGGTCTGAGGGCTGGATTGGGGTTCAGTCAGCCACATGAGGAAGAACTGAGAAGAGGTGGGTTCATTTCCCATCTCAGCCATCCTAGAAGTGGTTTACCATGGTTTCCCACTTCTACTGCAGGAATGGAACCTAAATTAAGGCCACGGCTACCCACCATCCAAATCCTAACCTCAATTACAAACGCACATCTTGATACATCCATTCCAATGACACAGGTTTCCATAAAGGTTCCACACACACCAAAATACACGGGGTTAAATGACAGCAATGTCACAAAGTCCGTAAATGAATCAACAATAATTACAACAGAATGTTTCACTGATAGCGGAACGTTGGCCGCTTTCCTCATAATCCCTGAATGTCACCTGGCACATACAGTAGTACTGTATAACAAGGAGAGATGTGAATGCTGAATCCTGCTTGATCCTCCAAAGCACCAAACCAATCACCAACATTGTCCACCATGAGTAATGGTTTAAATATAAACCATCACGTCTGGATATTCTCATTGCAAGGATTATTATTTAATGTATTCCAAGAGATTGTGACTGAGGGTATTTACGGCCGGCTTGTCACAGAGCCTGTCACCAAGCATTTTAAAGCTGCTGCCAGCATCAATGCCAATTTTGGCTATCTATCAGCCGCCCTTAACATAGGAAACAGACGCTGTTTGTAGCCGCCTCTCTGAGGTAAAGACGCTACGACTGATATCTGCCCCGATCTAGAGGACAGATACCTTTTACTCATAGAATCCGAGCACTGGGTTGCCTCTTCCGCCAACCACACTCTACCGAAAGACTCCTTCTCCACTGCAGGGGCCGTTGAGGTCTTCACTCTCAACCCAGAGCTGGGCCCTCCATATTTATGACCCCTGGAGAGAGGGTGTCCCAGCATTGTGTCATGGAGACCAAGATGCTGCGGTGGACAGCTGGTGTTACTAAACTGGATCGCATCCCCAATGAATTCATCAGGAAGAGATTTGGCATTGCACCCTTTCCCGAAAAGATGCGCGAGAGTCGTTTAAGATGGTTTGGACATGTGCTGAGGACAGGGGCTGACACGATAGCAAAGACGGGTTACATGTTGGAAGTCGCCGGTATTTTTAGCCTACTTTCGATTTTTGCAAAAAATGAAAGTAGACTTATGAGATCAACACAGGGCGAAAAAAAGTGTGTCTGTCTGTGTGTATGTGTGTGTGTGAGTCTCTGTGTGTGTGTGTCTGTGTGTCTGTGTGTGTGTGTGTGAGTGTGTGTACTCTGAATGTCTGTCCCCCCCTATCAATTCGAACACGGTGAATGCGAATTGAACGAAATTTGGTACAAAGGTAGCACTAGCAAAGGACACCTCAGTGTCATGTTTTATATCGCCGCCATCTTTACTAAAACTGAATGGCGGCCACTCAAACGTTCAAAACGTAAAATCAAATAACGACTAAACAAATCATCCGATCTCTACCAAATTTGGTAACAACATACCTTCGTATAGGATGCGTCTTGTGACCAAACTACAAGGTCGTCCGCCATACCATTTCAGGATGGCGGCCGTGCGAATTATGCAAACTTTATAATCCATATCATGGGACCCACCAGTTCCGATTATCGAGCCGAGAATCGTTTTAACTGTTCTAAAGGAAGAGGCACGTTCGAAATTAAAAGTTTATTTTGTAATACTATAGTGCAGACGTGAATTTAAAAAGCTGAGCTGATTTAGTAATAAGACAAGATGGCAGCGGATATCTTGTGCCTGACTTATATTTCACTAATTTGAGTATTGCATGCAATATAGCGTACTGATATAAAATAAATAAACTTTGTATGAAATGCTTTATATATAAATAATATACTCCAGTGATGAAATCGTTTAGTATAAATCACTATTTGCCACCGGGTGAGTTAGCCGTGGTGGTTACGGCATGACTGATGGCAGTCGCTCACATCCGGGAGGCGAGGAGGTTCGAATCCCCCCGCCGGCAACCTTGAAGATGGTCTTCTGTGGTTTCCCATCTTCCTTCCAGGCAAATGCCGGGGTTGGTCCCTAACTATAGGCCACAGCCGCTACCTTCCAACTCCTCGTCCTTACATTCCAACTTCCCTCCTTCCCTCCCCAACGGTACTTGTAGCTCACCCATTGGGTGTCCGTCTCGAAGCAGCTACAAAAACTGGCGAGCCGAACATGTCCTCGGACACTCCCGGCACTAAAAGCCATACGCTAAAAAAAAAAAAAAAAAAAAAAAAAACTATTTGCTAACAAGTTCTATGTAAGTCATTTTATATAGAATGATATTCGTTGACACAATTAGCTCAGTTGTAGAGAGTTAGCCTATCGCTCAAATGCCTATGGTTCAAACCCGATCAGAGCTAGTTTTTTTGCTTGAAATTTTATATGTTTATTGTTTTGTAATGACTCAGATGTTTTAAAATTATGCGTTATATTGTGCATATTATGGTGTAAAATATATATTTAATTAAAACATAATTCGCCAGCAGATTTACTCGAGACATCTAGCTGCCAAAAAGGTAACTGCACGCCGACCAGATTTTATTGAAAAGTTTCTTCTTCTGGCCGCTAGAATGCACTCGCTCTGTTAGGATTATATTGTTAGATATTTCACCACTAGATATCACGACTAGTCTACGTGGGGCTCCATTGATTACTATACCATTTGCATTCTATGCGCATCGAATTTGAAGAATGACAAGATGATACTACGATACATTTTTACTTTCTATTTTAAAGGGTTTGTAACAGCCTATTGTGCGTTATTTGAAAATGTTAATTGAAGTAAAGAACAAAACGATTTCACATAGTATCTGAACTCTACCGTTGGTGCTAGTTCAGGATATTAATTAATACTTCTATTTCAGCCAAATAGCAATCGAAAATATCCACATAGTTGGTATACACACGTCTCTGTAGGGTCATGGAAAGATTTGTTAATTCAATTAGGGTTGTGAAAGTCATACGCAGCCAGACGTGTAAAGACATGCCTCAACTCAAAGTTGGATGTTGCCCGCGTCAGGCCGATTATGTAATAATAATAATAATAATAATGTTATTGGTTTTACGTCCCTTTTAACTACTGTTGCTTTTAGAGACGCCGGGGTGCCAGAATTTTGTCCCGAAGGGGATCTTTAACGTGCCAGTAAATCTACTAACACGGCTCCCTCGCATTTGTGCACCCTCAAATGCCAGCTGACTGCGCCAGGATACGAACCTGAAACATACGGTCCAGCAAGCGAGAACGTTACCGTTGAGCCACGCCGCCAGTCCGGTCGATTATGTCTCCAGATCCATAACATTCTTTAGATACTTCTTATCTTTCTTTCTTCAATGATGGTAGCAGTTTTTATCTAGGTTGTGGCGTTTGGTAGAGGTAAATCGTTTCTAAGGTCTTCAACAAAGAATAGTTCTATTATACTCTTTGATAATAACAACAAGTTATAACTATACTCATACATTTAGGAGAAAGTAGGCTATATGTTCTTTACTGAACATCTTGTTTTTTTTTCGTGTGGCCTCCTCAGAGGCCGAGAGCAGGTCTTTCTATTCGACGCCCGTGGGCGACCTGCGTGTCGGGATGAGAGATGGAATGGATGAAGATGAATGAAACTGGGCGTGGATGTGGAAGGAATCGGCCGTGACCTATCAGAAGGTACCGTCCAAGCATTTGCCTGGTGTTGAAAATGGGAAACCACGGAAAACCATTTCAAGGACGGCCAACGGTGGGGCTCGAACCCACGCGTCTACCGAGTCAGCAGAGAGCTTGGTCCCATGACCTAACGCTGCGCTTTAGCCAGCTGAGCCACTGCTGTCGGTGTCGCCGGTAATAGACCAAAAGGACTACCAAAACAGCGATGCGCCGATACACTTCACAAAGATCTGAAGAGCGTCAATATCCACCCTGACATGGCCCGGGACAGAACTAAATGGAGACATCGAATCCATTTAGCGGACCCTGCCACCAGGCGGGACAAACGCTGAAGAAAAAGAATAAGATTATTTAATGTATTCCTAACACTTGCTTGAATTACCTACCGAATATTTCGTTATATTTTTTATAACGCTTATTATAATCGGCATCGGTGGCATGCTGAACTGCTATGCCCAAGATGGCGGGTTCAAACCCGATCGAAGTCGTCGAATATTTAAAAGCGTTAAAATCCTTCAGTATGCATTCCTTCGGAAGGGGAAATAAAGTCGGCGGGCCCATCTCATAGATTTTTGGCTAAAGAAACGAAAGAAATATGAACGTGTAATTCAATATTATTTTAAGAAGAGATAGAGGAGTGGGTTAGCTGCTCGTTTCTTATCAGAGCCGCTTGAGTTTGATTCCCAGTCATTATAGCCTATGTAGGATTTTTTTTGTTTCTGAAATTTGACCAACTATGGACCGCATAGAACCTAAGGCTTTCTGGTCAATCTCTTCTTTTCTTCCCAGAACTTCTTCATTCTTTCACTACGAATCCTCCACTATTCCGCAGAAATTACCAATTTAGACCTATATTTCGGTGCCTTATCCTTAAATGACTTAACGCTGCCAATTCGATTTCTAAATACATTCCTATAGAGCAGGGTTTCCCAAACTTTTTCTGACCATCGCCCTCTTTCGAGATTTATAATTTGTTTTTACCCACCTCATTTCAAAAAACGCACAATTCTTAAAATTACTAACACATACATTCAAATACCTACATATAAGTTGAGAAATGGGGATTTTTACGGACATTTTTCTTAATAGGTACATCATGTTTATTTAGGTATAATTAAGTAACTTACATAAAAATTTACAAATAGTAGGTCTAAAAAAGGAATAAAATTTTATGAAATGAATTAAAGAAAAAATAAAAATTTAAACTACATGAATTGTTATATCTAATTAATTAAACAACCTGAATACCTATGCCTAATGAATGTGAGGGATAGATTTGATGAGTTTCAATCAATTTGTTGATGTCAGAAACCAATGTTGTTAGAAAAATTCTAAGATCTCCTCGCTTTACATTTTCTAACCTATTTCTAGATTTCGTTATAAGATTATTTGAAATAATTAAATTACTCGTTTGCAATTTTATTTTATTCCTTGTTTTATAGGCGAAATATTCTCGGTCATATTGTATATATAAAAAACTGAATTATTTGACCACCACTGGTTTTCAAATCGCCCATCGAATTCACATTCTGTAAGTTTCGCCCACTGGCGTGCTAAAATCCCCACTATTGGGCTAATTCCCCCAGTTTGGGAATCTCTGCTGTAGAGAATCATGGCGACAGTAATTCCAATTTCAACCGCGTCTTTGTTGACTTCTTCGACCCATTGTAGCCTTCAGTCTTGCAATGTACTCTAAGACTTTCTTTGTCTTTCCCGTCCATTCCTATCAGATGTCTATAGAACTTCAGCCGTCGTTTGCGCATTGAGCCAGTAATGCTTTCAGTGTGCCGGTAAAGGTCCTCGTTCTTCCTTTTCTTCCATGTCCCGACAGCATTTTACGTGGTCTTGGCATTTTTTTTTTAAATTTCCTTTCCTTAAGTTCAAGTTCCTTTATCTTCCCTATTTTATTCATAGTCAGACAATGCGATGCATATAGTCTCTCGGGCTTCATTACCGTGATGTAATGTCTGATTTTCGCATTGTAGGGTATCCCACGTTTATTGTATCTGTTCTGAGTTAACCTGCAGGCCAGTTCTAATTTCGTAGCCCTTGCTTTGTTGGCCTCTTTATCCTGTCCATTGGGTTGTATCCATTCTCCCAAATATTTGAACTTTTCAACCCTTTTAACAGTCCCATGTTTTACCCTTATGTGTCTTTCTCCTTGGTATTTGAGTTCCATATAGGAGACTTTGAGACATGTTTTCTCATTAGTGTCATACAGAATATCCAGCATGTAGGACTTATTAAACCAAGAATCACATCCAACGGGTCGGATCCCAAATAAAAGGAACCCTGTTGTTTATCATTGCAAGACTAAGAGCACGTGAAAGTGCTAGCTTTCTCCTTTTAAAAGTCGTAGTCATTGTCGTCTCCTCCTCGAAGATTCTATCCAAATTCGTCCGTGCATTCGACAATAACGTTAGTAATTTATTCAATGGGCATTGTTCAAAGTCAAGCTTGAGGATAATCCTATTGAACATTACCAGTGAATAAATACTTGATGAGGTTTACGTTATGCATTCACCGTGCCAATAGCTGTTCTACACCGAGCATGTCGAGTGGGCAGTAGAAACAAACAAATGCTTTCAGACTATGCAGTGTGTGGGACAATTCACGGCTGTGAAACGTAATTATTCACCACGGTGTCGAACATGACTGTGGTTCATTGTCGCTCCGTATTCTATCGGAGAGCTCTCACATAGGGGGCGCATAGTTCACTGGTCCTCTAAACAGTGCACTGGAATACCAGTTAATTGGATAAACCAGTGCTTCACCGATGAAACAGTTTACAGAGTTATGAGTTTCAAGTTATATACAGAACGTGGAAAAGAGATAAAGTACTCTTGAATGCTATGAGCACCGATGTTGTTCCTGCGGAGAAAACAAGAAACCATCATAACTAATGTTAAGTCACATGACGTAATTCCTATTAATTACCCAAAGATTTAAGTGATTTATATGCAATAAAATTGTATGCCTTAACCATTGATGTAATACTCATTCTTGAAATCACAAACACCGACATACTGTAGTACCGTATAACTAATTTTTCACACCCATAGTAGAAGTACGAAGGCTGTTTTTTAATTAAGGGCCGTTTTTTAAGCCCGTAGTTAGTGCGCACGCCGCAACAAGTATGCATGCTACCTCCCGGCATCCTTTGAGAACAAGCAGGTGTCAGTTGCAACTGTGTAGCTAACTTGTACGCTGAACTGTGCATCTTTAAAATGTTCAAGATTATTGATTCGCCCGCTGCATGTGAGGTACGATCTGTGATACGTTTTTTGAGTGCAAGAAACATGTCGGCTGCAGACATTCATCGTCAGCTTTGTGAGGTGTATGGTGATAATGCAATGACGGAAGGTAAAGTGCGAAAATTGGTACGCGAGTTCAAAAGTGGCCGTGAAAATGTTCATGACGATGAACGCTCAGGTCGACCATCTGTGATCACAGATGACTTGGTGACTAATTGACATGAAAATTCACGAGGACCGAAAATTCACGATAACCACTCTATCAATGGATTTTCCTCAATTGTGAATTCTTGGTTGTCAAAGCAGGCGGCAAACTTTTATGCAGAGTGATTTCAGAACCTAGTTTTAAGGTATGACAAGTGCCTAAATAAACAAAGCAACTATTTAGAAAAATAGAGGAAGGTATGTAAAACATAAAAATAAATGTGGTTTCACAATAAAATGTTCGGTTAATTTAAAAAAATGGCCCTTACTTAAAAAAACAGCCCTCATATATTATTATTTTGTCCAGACCGATGGCACCAGAATGGGATGATGAGACACGAGGTCGATACACGAAGAGACTAATACCGTGTCTGATTGACTGAGTTGACCGAAATCATGGGGAGGTTGATTATCACTTGAAGCAGTTCCTGACAGGTCATGAGTATTTCTGGATATTCCTTTGTCGTATCCGCGTAGATAATAGCCCTGTGTGTAATAAAGATGATGACGTGCTCCACACATTCTTTGTGTGTGAACGCTGGTGAACGCACAGAAGAGCTCTGGAAGCTTCTTTTGGGCAAATTACGCCGGATAATATCATATAGGTAATGCTATGCAATGATGAAACCTGGAATCGGTAGCTATTTATGTAGATGTTTTGCTTCTGAAGAAGACATAAATTGGATGTTCAGGAACGTTAATTCTATACTGTGAAATCTGGAAGCTTCTCTTGGATAAATTGTCCATGGCAGTATCGTACAGGTGATGCCGTATCATGTCGAAACTTTTAACCAGAGAGCTGTTTGGCATCAGAGGGAGAGAAAACTTGACCCTCATGAGCGTAAACGTTATGTTGTATGAAACAAACTGAGGCTCAAAAGGCTTATTAACTCGACACCGAGAGCGGCTCAAGGATGGAATGTCAGGAAGAAAGGGTGTGTGTTTATGAGAGGGTAGGAATCCCACACAGTTGAAAGTGCGGACCCTTTCAAGCGTCTAATGTGTGATTTTCCACAATCCCTCGTAAATAAATAAATAAATAAATATACTGAATATATATTAAAATCAATATTGTTATTGTAATTTTATTTTATCAACTTACAGTTGGTAACATGACAGTAAAATTATTTCCAGGAAAGTCATCTTCCGCGTCTTCTTTTCACTAGAGTATCCTAGAAAATCCCAGTGCGTATTCAAAAATCTTCTAACGATGCACCAGTTTAAACAATTGCAGCCATTAGAGCAATAGTGTGGTTGTATATGGAAAGATTTAGATTGGCTAGATTTACTGAAAAAGATTAAGGTGTCGGGCTAATGGGAGAATGGAGGAAGGGAAGGATTATCACATATTTTTGCCTACAGATTCTCGCTACCTCCATAACTAATGGAGTATATTTTTCAATTTTCTCCCTATATTTATGATGTATATTATGGTCATTTGGGACAGCTACGTCAATCAAGTACGTGTGCTGGTTCTTCTTGTCAGTTATGTCTGGTCTATTGTTAGGAGATGTTTTGTCAGTGCGATCCCAACAGAGCTTGCAATCTTCGTTTTCCAGCACACCTTTTAGAGAGTATTTGTTGTAGTTAGGCGTCCTGTCAACTTCGAGAGACTGGGTTACGGTGATTTCGTGATAAATAACTTTGGCAATAAAATTATGCGTATCGGGGTATTAGGATTCTGCAATTGCCGGTGATATGCTCAATGGCGTTTGGGCACTGCACTCATCTATAACAGTCTAATCTTTCAGACATTATTACTATTATTATAATTAATTCATAAGGACTACTTTAATTTATCATAACAATGTTAATGGATATATATATTTCAAAGTACCGGTACATTAGGACTGCCTTTGTCGTGAACCCAGGGGGTTGGTAGTAAGTACTGGCAAAACACTGACAACTTTTTGAGAAGTCAACGTAATTCTTATGATGCCTAGCAGGTATATTTATGGCTAATTTGTAAATTTACACTAATTTAACTTTAAGTAGACCTAGATAATTTATAGCACCTATACTCAATATTAGTCTATGTCTATCACTCCCTCTTTAGTGAAATCCAAATATACGTAGACCTATGTTCATTTAGACAAAAAAAGAACTATAGATGATTGCAGAAACAAAGCAAGTTAAGATATCCATGTACTGTTCGTATACGCCCTTGATCATATCAACCTAGGTTTCCAAGAAACTCCATTGCCATTGGGTGCTAATAATAATAATAATAATAATAATAATAATAATAATAATAATAATAATAATAATATCGTATGGCCTTGGGTGCCGGATGCAAGCTTTGTTATTTGACACCCAAAGGGTAGCTTGCATGTCTAATTTCGTTGTTCCTTGAAACTCTATGAAAGTCAAGGAGGTTAGATATCTAAGCTCCTTGAACACTATAGCGCTTTCTAGTTGAGATATGAGAAACTTTGTGTTGGTGGAAACTCCCGAGATTAATTTTGCCATTATGAACACGGCCTACTGAATTCAAATGGGTTCTTTGACATGCCAACATCGTATGACATGGTGTCGTAATATTTACCGTCTTTCAAAAATCATTTACCACGGCCAGGAGCGAACCTGCAAGCTTGGGGTTAGTAGACCGACACGTTGACCACTCACCCACCGTGGCAAGCATTGGGTGCTGAAAGATCGGTTGGTTGGTTCTTAAGTTTAGGGGCTGCGACAACGCGGTCATGTAGCCCCGTGTACTTTGGGTGTGTGTAGAATCTGTCTGATAACCGGTGTTTATTGTGATGACTGTATTAGTGTGTGTTATCTGTTTTTTAATTTAAGTACTTCAACTTAGAATTTTTCAAATAGTTCCTACTTTTGCCGCCAAGCACCACCGTCAACGATTACTAGGCCAAGTTCAGAATTTAGCTACTAGACACCACCACAGTCGGCTCTTGGCTCCCTCGGGGGAGCCTGTTAACCCCTAGAGGGCGCGTCCCCAGGTGGCGGATAGGGGGCTCACAGAAATGTGGGCTGGTTCAAATACCTCGGAAAATGAACCCGCGGACCAACAGGCAGCCCAGTTCCTGGGGGCTTTAAAATGCTGGGACACCCTCTCTCCAGGGGTCATAAATATGGAGGGCCCAAGCCCAGGGTTATGGGCGAAGCCCCAACGGTATCGGCGGCGGAGAGGGTGGACTTCGGTACGGCGTCGATGGCGGAAGAGGGAATTCTGTAGCGTCTGTACTCCAGAGGAGCGGCTACAAAAGGCGTCTGTTATCCAGTGGATCGGCCTAGAACAATACCTGGCAGTAGGTCATAAAATGCCTTTGAGTGTGGCGAACTCATCGTACTAATAGCCTATAAAATGAGTGAGTGTGAATTGAGGCCTCGGAAAGTGCTAGGGCGTCCCCTGCAGGCGACGCGCAGTTCCCATGGGTCTGGGGGAACTGTGAGAAGTAGGCTACCAGACACCACAAACATCGCCTTCATAAACGTGATGAGCCTAAATGGCAAGACAGAAGAATTGGTGGACTATATGGAAAAGAAGGAAATAGCAATGATGGGAGTCAGTGAAGCGAAATGGAAGGGAAAAGGTGAGAAAGAAGTCAAGAAAGGGAAGGGATATAGAATATATTGGAGTGGAGGAAATAAGGCAATGAATGGTGTTGCAATAATATTGAGAGAAGACTTAGTGCAGTATGTTGAGAGAGTAGACCAAATTAATGACAGAATGATGAAAATTAGACTAGGACTTGAGAGTGGAACAAAGGATTTTATACAGATTTACGCACCCCGGACAGGGAAGGTAGATGAATGTTTAGAGGATTTCTTAGAAGAACTGGAAAAGTGTATAGAAGACAAAGAGGTTATAATAATGGGTGATATGAATGCACATGTGGGAACAGATAGGCAGGGAAAAGAAGAGAAAATTGGCCCATTTAGCTATGGAAATCAGGATGAAGAAGGAGAAATGTTAATAGATTTCTGTAGAAGGAATGGATTAATTGTTGGAAATACATGGTTTAGGAAAAAGAACTCCCAAAAAATAACTAGGTATGGATGGGGAGACAGAAAGACAAAAACAATGATCGATCTTATCCTAGTGGAAAAGGATAAACGTAGACAACTGGTAGATGTGACAGCTATGCCAAGAGGAGATTTTGAAGGAGACCATAAAGTGGTGATAGCCAAATTAAGGCTTGGGAAAATCACAAAGCTTGCGGAGAAAAGGGAAAGAAAAATAAAGGTGTGGAAGCTAAAAGAGAGAGAGGCAATGGAAAAGTTCCGAGAAGACTTGAAAAAGGAAATTCCCAAAGACGAAGCAAAAAGTGTCGAACAGGAATGGACATGTTTTAGAAATTGTTTTGCGAAGTGTGCAGTAAACACTTGTGGAAGACTATCAGGGAAGAAAAAGGAAAGGGAGACTCCTTGGTGGAACAACAGGGTAAAGGAAGCTGTTAAAGAAAAACAAATGGCATGGAGGAAGTGGATAGGCAGTAAGAATGCAGAGAAATGGCAAAAATATAGAGAAGCAAAGAAGGCATGCCAAAAAATTGTACAAGAAGAAAAAAGGAAAAGTTGGGAAGGTTTCACGGAAACTTTGAAGGAGGATATCCAAGGAAGTAAAAAGGTTCTATATGGATTGGTGAAAAACAGTGTAAAAGGTAGGGAAAACACAAAATTTGTAAAAACTGAAGCAGGACAGATATTGTATCAAAGAGATGATATATTAAAAAGATGGGAAGAATACTTTTCAAAGCTACTAAATGTTAAATACATTGAACTGGAAGATGAAAAAGAACAAGAAGAAACAATGGAAGAAGAAGAACAAGAAAAGGAGATCACTATGCTAGAAATAGAGGAAGCCATACAGAAGATGAAGAGCGGTAAAGCAGCAGGAGAGGATGAGGTGTCCGCGGAAATGATAAAAGCAGCGGGACCAATAGGTGAATGGGGAAAGGGATTAATTATCCCGATTTTTAAGAAAGGTGACAAAAAGGAATGCAATAACTACAGAGGGATCACTCTTATCGCTCATGTAGCTAAGATCTTTGAGAGAGTTCTGGAAGGCAGACTGAGGAGGATGATAGAAGGAGAGATGGAAGAAGAACAGTATGGTTTTAGGAAAGACAGATCAACATTTGACCTAATCTTTGCATTAAGGCAAATTGATGACATTTATTGATATTGAGAAAGCGTACGACAGTGTGCCTCGACAGGTGGTTTGGAATGTATTAAGGAAAAGGAGAGTTAACGGAGCTGATGTCCAAATGTTAAAAGCTATGTATAAATATTGTGTGAGTAGCGTGAAGACCAGTATAGGAGAAACAGAATGGTTTAAAGTGGAAACAGGTCTCCGACAGGGAAGAGTATTGTCCCCCTTACTATTCATCATAGTCATGGATGAAATTCACAAGAATGTTAAACAGAGATTGGGACAAGAGGCAACAAAGGCCATGCTGTTTGCAGATGATATAGTGATATGGGGCGAGGATGAAAAGGAAGTACAAAAACAACTAGATGTATGGAATCAAGAAATAGAGAAATATGGGATGAAAGTAAGCACAGAGAAGAGCAAGACAATGGTAATGTCAAGAGGAAGGAAGGAAGGAAGAGGAAAGATAGAATTGAATGGGAAAATTCTAGAAGTGGTTAAAAGTTTCAAGTACTTGGGAAGTGTGATCACAGAAGATGGAAGGATAACTGAGGAAATTGGAAAGAGAATACAACAAGCGAACAGTTTTTACCAGAGCATAAGGGGTATTCTGTGGAACCGAGATGTCCCAAAGAAATGTAAAAATGTATTATATTCAACCTACTACAGACCCATACTAACATATGCAGCTGGAGCGTGGACTACTACAAAAAGAGAGGAGAGTAGAATACAAGCCGCGAAGATGAAATTCCTAAGAGGTATAGAGGGCGAGACCAGAAGAGATAGAGTTAGAAACGAAGAGATTAGAAAAAGGACAGGAATCTTGAAGCTGCAGGACAGGATAGAAACAACAAAGTTAAAGTGGTATGGACATATGATGAGAATGGGAGAGGAGAGAGTACCAAAGAAAACTTTCTGTGAAAAGATGACAGGGAAGAGACCACGAGGAAGGCCCCGAAAGAGATGGGCAGATACAGTGTGGGAGTGTGTAGAGAAGAGAGGAGGAAAACCTGAAGAAGTACTAAAAACAGGAGAGGAGTGGTGGAGAGACAGGAAACGTTGGAGGTCCTTAATTCACAACCCGACCCAGGAAGCTGGAAACGGGAAATGAAGTTGATGATGACACCACCACAGTCGACTCTTGGCAACGAACATAGAAACCTAAGAGCGTTGTTTACATTTTAACCTATCCAATTTAGCTTCACACAGGTGCAATTAGTGGAAGGTTCTTTGACATGCCATAAATCTATGACATGGGACCGCCGGCTATACTTCCCCTCCGAAGGAAGGCATACTGAGGGATTTTAACGCTCTTAAAAAATCCGACGGCTTCGTCCGGGTTTGAACCCGCTATCTTGGGCATAGGAGCTCAGCATGCCACACTGAAAGATCGTCAGATTATATACCCATATTCAGCTCTTGCAGTTAAACGTAGTAGCATTATACCTTACTTAACTACTGTGAAGAAACCTTGGTATGGTTCTCTTACCATGTGTAGATTAAGTCTATCATGGCGCTGAATACTATTAAAATTATTCAAACTTTGGGGACATTGCCGTGTGAAAATGAAATTTAAAATTCTAGACGATTTGAGAGAATCATTGCGTCCTTTTTCAATAGAATTAAAACAATGTTTAAAAACATTGTTTCCTCTCAAGGAGTCTAGAATATTAAATTTTATTTTCACATGGCAATATCCCAAAAGTTTGAATACTTTTAATAGTATCTTACCAAGTGTACAATTGAAGTGACAGACGCCATTTTTTTCAGTGTTGCCTAGTTATAATAAAGAAAGCTTTTCAATCGGTCAAAACATTTCTTTGCCCAATTATATTAGCCAGAATATTTATATGCCCTACCATAAAAACACTACATAAGATATTTATCACAAAAAATACTCCGCCTAATGTAATTGGGCAAAAATGTGTGTTGACCGACTGAAAAGCTTTCTTAGTGGTAACATCTTGTGACGGTGGGTGATTGGTTATCGTATTAGACTTCCAACCCCAAGCTTGCAGGCTCGCTCCTGGCCATGGTAAGTGACTTTTGAAAGGCAACAAAAATCACGGCACGCATGTCATACAATGTTCGCATTTTAATGAACCCATTTGAATTCAGTTGGCCGTGTTCATAATGGCAAAATTCATCTCGGGATTTTCCGCCAACACAAAAGTTCCCCCTTTCTCTACTAGAAAGCGCTATAGTGTCAAGGAGCTTAGATATCTAACCTCCTTGACTTTCAAAGCGTTCCACGGAACAACAAAATATGACATGCAAGCTTATCTTTGGGCGTCAAATAACAAATCTTGCAGGGCACCCGAAACCATGCGATGTTAGAATTATTATTATTTTTATGCTATGTTAGACAAAACTACTGTAACCTTCAGGTGCTCATAAGGAAGCTTATAGTTCAGAGCTAAATCTTGCACAGTCTGACCACAACATTATTGTTACTTAATTTAGGAGGTTTAAACATGTTGGTCTTCAGTCCACTGTATTTCGATGTATGTCGAATTTGCCTGATGACTTGTGTTTCTGTGGTTATTGTAGCAGTATAATTGAAATTTCATAGATGCCTTACGAACCAAGCATAAACTGATGACTAGAAACTAATACAGCACGTATATGGCAATATACACTACTGACCCCGCTGATCTTAGGCGCATGTGATATTTTTCATTGCAACGCATTTATGATGTATCATCATCGAACGCACCCACTGACCAGCCATGCTGCTGCTGAATACTGTCATACTTTGGAATTATTAATGGTTGCACTTTCGACTTTGGAAAAAGCCATTATATTTTTATCTGAGACCTTATTATCATATTTCAACTTTCCACAAGGCTCAGATCTTCACATTTTGTCATTCTGTATAACCGAAACATTCTGGAGAATGTTACTTCTATTTTTTGTAAGGTATTATCATCGCATACACGCAGACCGGAACCGATCAGTCGCTACACGACTAGAGTATTTGCTAGATCCAGCAACGTAGGACCGAGCTCCTTGCACTCATGTATGGTTATCCATCCTAGTTGGATGTGTTCTTAAGTCCGTCTTCAAAGACGATGGAAATAGTCCACCCATAGGCGAACAGTGAAGTAATCGAATGGAAATTAAAGCCAGTGTAGGCTTGTGCTATAATTATTGTGAATTTATCGAAAAGTGATAATATTTCGATAACGTGGAACACCACATTTTCAGCCACGTGCTTGTGTAAAACCTATGTCTTCGTGTGAAATGAAAGATATCAGAAACAGTGAATCAATTTTTAATGAAGTGAATTATTTCAACGCTAATGATCATAAAAGTTACTATAATCGCAAGAGCGAGTGAATTTTTATGTGGATCACATCGATGCCACGAGATTTAATAAGCCTATAATCTGTGATAGTGAAAGCAGATAAGTGCATGGCCAATTTTATTACAATCTGCACCGTGTAACTTCAGTGAGCTTGTTCAGCGAAAGCAGTGCTATAAAATTCTGTATTTTCCAGTGGTTATTTTTCTTCAAAATGATTTACTTTGATAACCCCGTGTTCGACGCATTTCACCGTACATTAATCGTGGGAATGATGAAATAACCCCCCATGATGTGAAGGAGCGTTCTTAAGAACTTCAGCATGACAGAAGACCCAGGAACTTAGCACGAGAGTAGGAGATGAACGTGACAAACCGAGGAATATGACAACCACTATGATGGGAAGGAGTCAGATGACATCACGACGTCAACGTTGGGGACGAATTAAGGCCATGGTAATGGATAGAGCCTATGAGGAGGCCCAGTTTGGACAACCCTTGCCTGGAGACCAGTGGCCCATTTGTATTTCAATTTGTTGGAATAAGCGAGATGTAGACGTCCTAATCTTGTGAGTTTGTTCATTTCATTCCATGTAAGGTTCTTTTGTGGTATTGTTTAGATTAGAGTAGATTGTAGAAGCAAACGAACTTCTTGACAATCCGATAGGTAGGGTTTGTAATGTTATAACTAATGTTTGTCATTCACTTCCAGTGATTGTTAGCCACCCTGTGATTAAACTCTGTTTAATCATGGTGCATTCTGATGGACATCGCTCAGATGTTAATTCTACCCCTACTAAACGTGACTGTAGCCTTTGTTACTACTTTGTTCAACCCTTATGCGGGTGATTTAGATATGACGAATGGACGTCATAGTCAGTGTTATTTTATAACACCCCTTTTAGTTAAATGCTTGTCACGCCACTGATTTCCTTAGAAAAGTTCGTATCGCTTGATAGTCTACAGAAACTATCAGTTTTGTAAATGTGATATTGTATTTCATTAAGATGAGCTATGAAGCCATCCTGTTCAAGTGTAGAACATAGTCAGGGAAATAGTATTTGAATGCAACTTCGCATCGAACCCTGTACTCATCATATCATTGGCAAACTCAGCGAATGTGAGATTTTGCGCCTTTTATCATGTTTATTTGTGTCAGGTAATTCGACACATATTTATTTGTTTGGTTATTAAATACAGAGCAGTTATGAAGTGGCATATCTGCCGATTGCAAAGACTTTCAGAACAAGTGTTAATATTTATTATATATAAATGTTATACTGGGATTAAATAACAAGGCCAGTTTTCTAATGGACTTTCTTTTGAGAGAACTGCCTGCATCAGTCTATTATGTCATTACAACCGTCCGCGAGGTGACTGTAAATTGAGAGTCTAACTCAAGTCACGGACAGGTGATACTAGTTCCCAGCATGCAACGAGAGCACACCCATTTTGTGAGACAGATTTATCAGACCTATTGACAAATGCTTGGAGCATTATTTACCGTTAGCTTGTGTATTTCATTAGTAGGTCAAGGTCTAGGCTGCTAACGCCATACGCTTGCATCGCTACTTAAGCGAATACTTTTCAACTCTATTTGAGAGTGTAATTACTTGTTATGTCGAGGTTTATTTGTTGTGTTAGAGGCTAGTGAGAGACGCCTGTGTTAGAGGCTATTCATGTATTTAGTGCATATTGCACTGTGCCCAGAATTCGTTCTGTAGGCTAGGTATTTATGGCAGGTAACTGAAGTGATTACCAGACCTACCCGAGGTAATTTAAGTGAGCTGTGAGCCACTAATAACCTACGTTATTGTTTGTCCGAACCTGGAGAGCTCGATGAAGGTGTTGATAGCAGAGATTTGATCTCGCACGAGACGCTACTGCTAAGCCAAGGTATTAGGAATGTCAGCACTATTCACCATAAACCAACGATAAATTAAACCGACAACTTAATAATCAAGCGCATAATTATTATAAACAAATAATAACTAATTGTTTATTGCTTCTAAACTTGATCTATTTGCATTTTGGACCAGCTGACCGACGCCTTGCTGTTGTTTACACTTTCTTAGTGGAAGTAATCTAGGACAGATGACACTACTTTTGATCGACGGAGTGTTTGCTTAACCTACAGTTCGTAGCTAGTGGAGCTTGAACCTCATGCGACGTAAGTCGTGGTTTTCACTACGCAATCGCCAACATACACGACATGCATTTAGATGACACTGGTTTACAAGGAATAATCCAAGGCGCAGGCAGGAATATAACAGATCAATGTCTTGTTGTTTTATTCATTATTATGCTGTATAAATCCCTATGTTCACCTTGTTGTGCTGATGAGCACTTTGTTCATAAGAGTGTATTTAATGTTTTTTATGGCTTGTCATGCAGCTTTTGCTGTACTTGTTTTGCCTTACGGACGTCATCGCCGTGAATTTTGTATTAAATGTCAGGAATTAGCTAAATTATTTAACACTAAATGTAAATGAGGAAATGGTATCATCCTAACTTAGATTTATTCTTGCTACCCTGTTAAATGTAAATTCCGATATTAGCTTGATCTTTTGTAACTTGACTTACGGTTTATTTCCGTACCATTTTACTAGCGTTGCTGTTGTTGCTTACTTTGTAAAACAGATCCTTCTCGAGGGTTTACTGTAGATTACAGGTAGGGTCCTGATCTTTATTTTCTATTTATTTATTAGTTTGCGGATTAGCCGATAAAAACCCTCCGAACTAGGATAGGTGCTTGTATATTTTAAATAAATATTTTTACAAGTTTTACATAAGTCTGGGTGTTCCTTTTCTCAGTCTAGCTTCTTATGGTGTATTTTCCTAGGCCGTGTATGGCCTTAGCTACCATGTTACCACGGATCCTTTGGATCATGGATTCTCGTGCCGCTTTGGCCTATAAGAAATTCACCAGATCCTCTAGGCAAATAGGTCTGGCAGGTGAGGTGTTTAGGATGTCATTTCGGTTGTTGGCAACCCTGACAGCTCCTCTGACGGGCACACTACACTTATGATAGTTCGAGAGAATCTACTGTACAGGCAGCTGTTCCAGCGCTGAACAAGTTTCCCTATTCCCTCCGTGAAGAAGGATGCTGGTTGCTGGTGAGACCGCTCTTCCATAGCTTCACGAACAGCTCGATTAGTGGTTAATCGCTTACCCTTCAGAAACTTCTCTAGAGAGGGCTAACGGCTGACCAAACTAAGAACGCCAATAGTCGAAGAAATAAGAGCCCAAGTGAAGAGTTAAAACAAGCCTTGCAGCTTTCATCTGTTACTTAGATAACTGTATTTGTTTTGGCGTAGTTGGTAGCATGCTGAGCTTTATGCCCAAGGTCGCGGGTACAATCCCAGCCGAAGTCATCGGATTTTTATAAGTGCGTTAAAATCCCTCGGTATGCTTTCATTCGGAGGGGAAGTCCGGCGGTCCCATGTCATACATTGATGGCATGAATAAGAATCTTACACTTACAACACTTGTGTGAAGCCAAAATGTGTTGGTTAGGTTTGATTAATGCTCTTAAGTTCCAACGTTCGTCACCGGATGTCATCTAGTAGTAGTGAAGTTCACAGGTAGGTGTCGTGGTCGTCAGCATTTGGCAGCGAAAGTAGGGACTAGAGGAAATTATTGTCTGCAGTCCTTACTTGAATTTTAAAAAAAAAGATAACACACGCTAACATCACAATTAATACTAGTTATCAGACAGATTCTATACACACCCTAAGTACACGGCGCTGCATGACCGCGTTGTTGCAGCCCCCAAACTAAGGAACCAACCAACCAGCCAACATCTTGGTCATCAGCCCCGCAGTTGGGAGTGTGTGGAACTTGTCTGATGACAGTACTAGTGTGTGTAATAGTAGTAGGAACGGGGATGAGGTATGTACCGTGGGACTTGAAGTAAGGGAGGCCTACAATAATATCCCGGCATTTTCCTGGTGGGAATGTGGAAAAACACGGGGAATGACCACACTTAGGATTGTCACTGTCAGCGCCGGGATTCAATCGTATGATCTCTGAACTTGCTGCTGCTACCCTCGCGGCCGTGGTAGGCTATGGTTCGCATGGCACGGAATGAAATTATGATTAAAGAATTCATACAATGCAGACTGCTTTCCGGATACAATATTAATTTTTAACCCATTTTCATTTATAAAAAAATAGGCTTATGAGATCACCTTTTGTCCTTTTGTGTGTAGCCAATGTGTGTGTGTGTCCCCTTCTAAAATATAAACGGCTGGAGCGATTTCAATGATACTCGGTAAGGTCATAGTACTAATTTGGCCAACCACGACAGTGCCCCTCAAATTTTATTATGCCTTACCAATCCAACATGGCGGCTGTGTAAATATTTCACCGATATTCTATGTCTCTAAAACTATCACCGGTATCACCCTGAAATTTTGTACGGTGATAATGGGTACTACTAGACGTTTACTTATGAGACATTCAAAACCCTGTTAACTACAAAACGAACATGGCGGCCAAGCAAATTTGAAACTTTTAAATAGAATTTTCTTGCGATTTAACCATCCAAACGCAATGAAACTTTGTACAGCAAATGTTTATACATATTGTAAAGCACTGACAACTAATTTAGTTCAATTGTTCACATAAACTCAAGATGGCGGCTGTACGCAATTTTAAAATTAAGTTTATATTTCTTGTGTATTAATCATGCAATCGAAGTGAACGTTTGAATAATGAACCTACGCAAAAATCGTCATCTAATAGTACATAACTCTATTGTCTACATATATAAAAATCTATCATGGCGACCATCCGAAATATTTAGACTGTTCACAATATCTATTAATCTATGATAGCAATCAAACTTAAATTTTGTGTGTTGATAGAGGCTATGAACATATGTTCATCTATGGGACTTTCAATAACCTAGTGAGCATAAATCCAGCATGGCGGTGACGCGAAATATATATATTTACATGGACGTTTCTCGCGATTTGACCAACCGAGCGCAGTGAAACATGTTACGGTAAATGCTTATACAAATTTTAACCCACTGGCATCTAATTTATTTCAATTGTTTTCATAACCACAAGATGGCACTTGTGCGAAATTTTAAAATCTGGTTTTTATTTCTTGTGTCCTAATCATGCGATTGAAGTTTGAATACTTCACTTACACAATAATCTTCATGTAATAGTACATAACTCTAAGACCTACGTATATAAAGATCCAACATGGCGACCATCCGAAATATTTAGACGGTTCTCTATGTCTACGAATCTATTACAGCAATCATACTGAAATTTTGTGTGTTGATAGAGGCAATTAAAATAAGTATAATATGAATATAGGCTGTATACTTCTTCACGGAACTACTTGTTAGAAGTTAAATTTGATTTAAATTGGTGGCGTTATGGTTTTAGGTAGATTTCATTAGAAAGCTAACTATTGCAATGGGTCCCATGTTTCGACTTCCGGAAAATTTCGACATATCTTCGCGTTTCACATCCCCCAGACCCCAAAACCACCGTCAGTTCAGAAGTTTATACATAATTTATGTATGTATGTATATATATACATATATATATATATATGTGTGTATATATGTATATCAGTTTCTTGTGGACACGATAACTGCCGTAATTTTGTACCAATCACTTTGAATTTTTTACATAATATGTATCCCTATAGACTCTCGGTCGAGTTCGTTAATGGGCAAAATCGGTCGAAGGGGGTGAAAATGGGGGGCTTTTTTTCGAAAAATTGAAATGTCGCTATAACTCTCTTAATACGTGAAATATCGAATCCATTCAAAGTTCATAATATGTGTCGGATAAGTGCCAACAATTTATGTCAAATAAGGTTTTTGATAGCACCAACCATTGACCAAAGGGGTGGGAAAAAGTGGGTTTTTCGGGAAACATTAATCATATCTCTCTTAATAGGCACAATATCAAAACCGTACAAAATGGACAATATTCCCCTAATAATTACCTAAAATTTTGTCTTAAAGAATTTTTGATATGACCCACCATTACGCCAAGGGATGAGAAAAATTATTTCGGAATTATAAGAAAATGCCAAGAGCTATCAGAGGTTGCCATGGCAACTCTACTAAATTGATGAGGGATGAGCCATCAGACGTTGCCAAGATAACGCACTTGCACGAGATCATATTCAGAATTCCATCTGACTAAGTGTGAAGCGGCTTCGGTGACGTAACTGGTAGCAAGCATGCTGAATGTCTATGCCCAAGGTCGCGAGTTCAAAGCCGGCCGAAGTCGTCGGATTTTCTAAGAGCGCTAAAAATCCCTCAGTATGCTTTCCTTTGGAGGGGAATTTCCAACGTTCGTTGCGAGTTGCTGGCTGCGGTGGCATCTAGTAGCCAAGTTCACAGGTAGGTGTCGTTGACGGTAGTACCTGGTAGCAACATTAGGAACTACTACTTGAAATTGACCGTCTGCAGCCCTTACCTGAATTACAGACTAATACAGCCATCCCTAAGTACACGGGGTTACATGACCGCGTTGTCGCAGCCCCTAAACTGAGGAACCAACCAAAATCTCTGCGGGAGATATAATTTTGCGTGAAGAAGTAACAGACCGTTACATAGTTACACATCAGTGTCGAAACTTTGCATAAGGACAGTGTGACCACAAGTATAAAAATAGACCCCAAATGACAAGAAGGTTACCGTTCCCATAAGAAAATAAAATGTTTAAAATAAGCATAAAATGACGAAAAACAAAGTTAATTAAGCTCCAATTATAAAATATCTTCTCGCAATAAATGAGGTCTGATCCTTCTACGAAAACCTGCATATTCTGCCTATTGTCGCCTATCCCCAAGTTTGTCCGGTGAAATCTACCTCCGCCTTCCGGCGTGCCGAGAGGACTTTTTTAAAACCACAAGTGGAAAAGACATTGCTATGACAGAGCTCTCAGTACTATACCATAGTCTACTACGTAAATTAGGTGAAAACGTAGATTAACAAGAAGTTCCGTGACGAACTAAAGAGCCTACTTTTCTTAAAATTTAAGATTCATGCCAATGATTAATCTATATGGATCAATCTAGAATAATGACGAAATTAAGTTGGTAATATCGAAATGTCTAATTAGTTCGAAATACCGTATAGGCTACCTGGCATAATGTAGCCTAATAGAGAACAACAGTTGGCAGCCCTGGTGACTGAATATATTCTTAGTTCCATCTCTTAAGGTACAGAATACAAAATTTGGTTGAAGTTCAATGGATAGCCTGGTCGTTACATGCAGTTAAACATTGGATCTAACAGCACGCGTAAAATCATGTTGGCAACAATGACATACATGTATTGGTCAGAAATAATCAGAAATAATATGATCTATTGCTGTGTGAATTTTGAATGAAATCCATTAGTTACCGGTAGTATAGAACTTACATGCATTTTAAAATTGGACCTATCAGCAGGCTTAGAATCATGTTGGCAGCACTGAAGTAGGCCTATATTAGTTACTCCAAATTAATCTAGAATGCCAGGTACT
Source organism: Meconema thalassinum (assembly GCA_946902985.2). Classification (NCBI taxonomy): domain Eukaryota; kingdom Metazoa; phylum Arthropoda; class Insecta; order Orthoptera; family Tettigoniidae; genus Meconema; species Meconema thalassinum. Next base: position 802,191,206 of record OX336390.1, on the reverse strand, counting down.
ATACGTGTGCAAAGTTTAGAGCAATTGGCTTGCATCCTTTCTGATATATTGATATCAGGGTAACAAAAATAGAGACAGTGTTTATTAACAGTTGGCAGCCGTGGTTACTCTTAAGAATCGGCATAGTCATATCTGTTATGGTACACATAGCACACAAGAAATTTGGTTGAAATCCAAATGATAGTACAGAAGTTACATGTATTTAAAGTTGGACCTCTCAGCAGGCTTAGAATCATGTTGGTAGCACTGACGTATATAAGTTACTCCAAATTAATATAGAATAGCAGGTACTATACGTGTGCATATTTTAAAGCTGTCGGCTTGCATACTTTCTGATATATGGGTATTTGGATTTTAAAAAATGAGAGCATTTATTAACAGTTGGCAGCCCTGGTGGCTCTTAAGAATACACTCAGTCATATCTGTTTATGTACACATAGCACATACGAAATTTGGTTGAAATCCAATTGATAGTGTAGAAATTATATGCATTTAAAATTTGACCTATCAGCAGGCTTATAATCATTTTGGCAACACTGCCATGTATGGCCTCCTGGAAATTTAACTGCAATATTAGGTAGATTTCGTTAGAAAGCTAACTATTGCAATGGGTCCCATGTTTCGACTTCCGGAGAATTTCGACATATCTTCGCGTTTCACATCCCCCAGACCCCAAAACCACCGTCAGTTCAAAAGTTTATATATAATTTATGTATATATATATATATCAGTTTCTTGTGGACACGATAACTGCCGTAATTTTGCACCAATCACTTTGAATGTTTTACCGAATATGTATACCTATAAAATCTCGGTCGAGTTCGTTTCTGGGCTGAATCGGTCGAAGGGGGTGAGAATGGGGAGCTTTTTTCGAAAAAGTGAAATATTGCTATAACTCTCTTAATATATGAAATATCGAATCCGTTCAACGTTCATACTATGTGTCGGATAAAGCCCAACATTTTTGTTTGAAGAGTTTTTTATAGCACCAACCATTGACCAAAGGGGTGGGAAAAAGTGGGTTTTTCGGGAAACATTAATAAAATCTCTCTTAATAGGCACAATATCAAAACCGTACAAAATGGACAATATTCCCCTAATAATTACCTAAAACGTTTGTCTGAAAGAATTTTTGATATGACCCACCATTACGCCAAGGGACGAGAAAAATGATTTCGGAATTATAAGAAAATGCCAAGAGCTATCAGTGGTTGCCATGGCAACACTACTAAATTGATGAGGCATGAGCCATCAGACGTTGCATGACAACGCACTTGCACGAGATCAGATTCAGTATTTCCATCTGACTAAGTGGTTGGTAGGTTGGTTCTTAAGTTTAGGGGCTGCGACAACGCGGTCATGTAGCCCCGTGTACTGTGGGTGTGTGTAGAATCTGTCTGATAACCGGTGTTAATTGTGATGACTGTATTAGTGTGTGTTATCTGTTTGTTAATTTAAGTACTGCAACTAACAATTTTTCAGATAGTTCCTACTTTTGCCGCCAAGCGCCACTGTCAACGACTACGAAGCCAAGTTCAGAACTGAGCTACTAGACGCCGCCGCAGTCGGCTCTTGGCAACGAACATAGAAACCTAAGAGCGTTGTATACATTCTTAACCTATCCAATTTAGCTTCACACAGGTGCAATTAGTGGAAGGATCTTTAACATGCCATAAATCTATGACATGGGACCGCCGGCTTTACTTCCCCTCCGAAGGAAAGCATCCTGAGGGATTTTTAACGCTCTTAAAAAATCCGACGGCTTCGGCCGGGTTTGTACCCGTTATCTTGGGCATAGAAGCTCAGCATGCTACCGACTACGCCACCGAAGCCGCCTGACAAAGTGGGAAGCGGCTTCGGTGACGTAACTGGTAGCATGCTGAACTTCTATGCCCAATGTCGCGGTTTCAAAGCCGGCCGAAGTCGTCGGATTTTCTAAGAGCGCTAGAATCCCTCAGTATGCTTTCCTTTGGAGGGGAAGTTCCAACGTTCGTTGCGTGTTGCTGGTTGGGGTGGCATCTAGTAGCCAAGTTCACAGCTAGGTGTCGTTGACGGTAGTACCTGGTAGCAACATTAGGAACTACTCCTTGAAATTGACCGTCTGCAGTCCTTAGCTGAATTAAGACTAATACAGCCATTACAATTCACACCGTGTATCAGACAGATTCTACACTCACCCAAAGTACACGGGGTTAGATGACCGCGTTGTCGCAGCCCCTAAACTGAGGAACCAACCAGAGGTAGAATTCATTAGAAAGCTAACTATTGCAATGGGTACCATGTTTCGACTTCCGGGAGATTTCGACATATCTTCGCGTTTCACATCCCCCAGACCCCAAAACCACCGTCAGTTCAAAAGTTATATATAATTTATGTATGTATATATATGTATATCAGTTTATTGTGGATACGATAACTGCCGTAATTTTGCACCAATCACTTTGAATTTTTTACCGAATATGTATACCTATAAAATCTCGGTCGAGTTCGTTACTGGGCTAAATCGGTCGAAGGGGGTGAAAATGGGGGGCTTTTCTATAAAAAGTGAAATATTGCTATAACTCTCTTAATATGTGAAATATCGAATCCGTTCAACGTTCATACTATGTGTCGGATAAAGCCCAAAAATTTATGTTTGAAGAGTTTCACCAACCATTGACCAAAGGGGTGGGAAAAAGTGGGTTTTTCGGGAAACATTAATCATATCTCTCTTAATAGGCACAATATCAAAACCGTACAAAATGGACAATATTCCCCTAATAATTACCTAAAACTTTTGTCTGAATGAATTTTTGATATAACCCACCATTATGCCAAGGGATGAGAAAAATAATTTCGGAATTATAAGAAAATGCCAAGAGCTATCAGTGGTTGCCATGGTAACACTACTAAATTGATGAGGGATGAGCCATCAGACGTTGCCAAGATAACGCACTTGCACGAGATCAGATTCAGATTTCCATCTAAGTGTGAACGGCTTCGGTGACGTAACTGGTAGCATGCTGAATGTCTATGCCCATGGTCGCGAGTTCAAAGCCGGCCGAAGTCGTCGGATTTTCTAAAAGCGCTAAAAATCCCTCAGTATGCTTTCCTTTGGAGGGGAAGTTCCAACGTTCGTTGCGAGTTTCTGGTTGCGGTGGCATCTAGTAGCCAAGTTCACAGCTAGGTGTCGTTGACGGTAGTACCTGGTAGCAACATTAGGAACTACTGCTTGAAATTGACCGTCTGCAGTCCTTACTTGAATTGCAGACTAATACAGCCATCCCAAAGTACACGGGGTTACATGACCGCGTTGTCGCAGCCCCTAAACTGAGGAACCAACCAAAATATCTGCGGGAGATATAATTTTTCGTGAAGAAGTAACAGACCGTTACATAGTTACACATCAGTGTCGAATCCTTGCATAAGGATAGTGTGACCACAAGTATAAAAATGGACCCCAAATGACAAGAAGGTTACCGTTCCCATAAGACAATAAAATGTTTAAAATAAGCATAAAATGACGAAAAACAAAGTTAATTAAGCTCCAATTATAAAATACCTTCTCGCAATAAATGAGGTCTGATCCTTCTACGAAAATCTGCATATTCTGCCTATTTTCGCCTATCCCCAAGTTTGTCCGGTGAAATCTACCTCCGCCTTCCGGCGTGCCGAGAGGACTTTTTATTATCTATACGTGTGCCAATTTTGAAATAGCTCCCATTCATACCTTCCAAGATATCCAACATGGAGCTCAAATTTCAATCGCGATTTTTCAGCAGTTGGTAGCACTGACATCATTTTCAAATATGGCCGTGAGATATTCAGTTATAGATCTTTACTCCTACCAAATTTTGTTTCGATTTCTGCAGCCGTTTAGGAGCTGATGGGGGGGACACACACACAGCCAGCCAGCCAGCCAGACAGACAGACAGAAGGACAGACAGACAGACACACATTTGCCCGATCTCATAAGTCTACTTTTTCCTCATTTTTGCAAAATGTGAAAAGTAGGCTAAAAATCGATAAAAGTTCTGAAGATACACAACTACTAAAAATTCCCAAATATATTTGTTCAAAATATCCAGTATCACGAAATCTATGCCATAATAAACGAAACATGCAAAATGTCCACTAACAAATACTTTTCATATAAGTTATTTCCTTATGACTCCTTCCAATGATGGTTTTACATGGATTACAATGAGCCATTCTATGCATTTGCGTACAAATTCCGGTGCTACTTCATACTCTCACCTCTATTCCGGTGAATTCTCTGGCTTTATCGTCTCGGTGGTATTCTACAAACTGCCTTAGATACATAGTTGCTAATGCTAAACTGCAGCCCCGTGCCATATCCTGAGAGTGGATGGCAAGAAGTGTCAACATTGTATAATTCACTACGTTTCTGCTGAAGACTCCTAAGATCACCCTCTCTTCCTCCATTGTCAAGAGATATATAATTCAGCGGCAAGAATACCCTTTCAGAGTTATATAATTCAGTAAATGGGAGTTCTAGCTTCACATACTCAGCAGTGAGCGTTAGAAATGTCAGAAAGAAGACTATAAAAGAAATGAAACCCGAAGAGGAAGAAGAGGAAATAAAAATCCAAGCAAATCTAATTTGAGGAGCAGAGAGAGAAATAAATTTAAGGCCAAGGGTTATTTTATAATCTAAAGGGGAGAAGGGTTGTGAATTACCCTTGAAGAAGCTTGTAAAGAATCTGAAGGATTAACAAGGAAACAAAATTAAGGAAAACGAAGCTGTACACAGGGTGAAAGAATTATGGCGTAGACAGGCGTGAGAAAATTAAAGTGGAGATGATAACAAATATTTGCTAAAGCAAATAAACCTGATGAACACAATATATGAGCAATTATTATTACATAATATCTCTATATATAAAAATGAAAGTTTGTCTGTTTTTTCTGAATTTCCACGGAGATTTGCGTTATTTGCGCGTTTCAGACTGTTTAATGACGGATGCGCGCAAAAATATTTTTTTTGTCTGTGTGTTAGTTTCTTTGTCTGTCTGTGGACAATTTTGTGCCCTTATAACTTGAGAATGGCTGGGTGGATCAACGTAAAATTTGACACAGATATCCATCAGAAGCACCACACTACTCATTGATGTAACTCTTCTCCGTACCTCTCATAAAAGAGGTTAGTTAGTTAGTTATTGTTGTTTTAAGGGGCGGAACTACGAGGTCATCTGCTTTACTTCCCTCCGAAATAAGGCAAACTTAGGGATTTTCGGCCTTTCTGTGTATCTTTATGTACGCCTGTAACTCGTGTTGGAATATTTGGAGCATCGTAAAATTAGGTATCCATCAGAGTCAATACACCAATCATTTATAAAACTCTTCACCGTACTTCTCATAGAAAGGTTGGTATAGGAAAAAAAAATTTCAAAATACATGCAAAAATAGGCGAAATATAAAAAAATTCCTAGAAGGACGACCAAAGCATATGTTGAGACACAGAATTCGGGAGTCTATAGAAAGTCATCGAAAACCACATTTTAAGGCCCTTAAATTAACAGTACCTGTGATATTCCCAGAAGTCTAACTTCGCTCTGATAAACGTATGAAGGAATAACAAGCCCCTAACCATTGCAACAGTAGCTCAATTGATAACGTCTGGTTTTTAACACCGAAGACCGTTCGAAGAGCGGGTACTTCTGCTAGTATTCTTATAAACCCTCATTCTGTTAATGTTATAACTCCTAAAACAATGCATATGTAAACGACAGAATACTAAGCAATTAAAGCCATTAAATCAACTTGACGTAAACAAACCAATCTCATTAAAAAGAACAGAAATTAAACTAATACTAACTTAACAACATTGAAAATTTACCTCAACTTAATTAATATATACAAACACATAATAACCCATATCCTCCTAATTTCAATAAAACTCGTGCCAAAATTTAAGGGACTTCAAAACATGATCACCTCGGGGTGGCATTCATCCCATTTTAATTCCCAATGACAACACTGTTGTTGTTGTTGTTAATTCGATTAATGGGCTTGGTATATGTTGGTCATTAATCTCATGTACTGGGCGATGGTCAATTTGTCTTATAACCTGTGCTTCTGTGGTGACTGTAGTAGTGTATGCAATAGTAGTTACTACGGTCGAAAATAGGGGTAGGTCCCCTCGGAAATAGAGCAGTGTACTATCCCTCCAATTGCCTGGGGTGAGTACGGGAAAAGCTAGGGAAAACCATACTCAGGATTGTCTCTGTCAACACTGGGATTCGAACCTCCAATCTCCGGACTTGCTGCAGCTCCCCACTGCAGTCATGTTGAGCAATTCAACGTGCACGGCTACGGCTCGAGGTTTATGACCACCTTAAGGTGGTACTAGCGTGCGTAATTGTAATTGCAGCTAGGATTTAAGCAGGATTTGACCGAGGTTTCAATAATTCACATCCCGTCATTTACCTGGAGTAGAAGTGGGGAAACCAAGGAAAACCACTTCTAGGATGACTAAGGGGGAAATCAAACCCTCCTCTTCTCAATTGCTTCCTACGAGGCTGAATGTACCACGTTCCAGCCCTCATACCAGAATTTATCTTTTTCTGATGACCTGTGTTCCTGTGGTGACTGTAGTGGTGTTTATAACTGTAATTATTAGGGTAGGTAATTGGCTAGGTGACCCGGGATTTGAAATAAGTGCCATCCCGGAAATTGTAAGAAGTCCAAGAAATCGATGGATAGATATAGTAAAGTCTGAGGTCAACTAACGGAATGTGAAATGGGTAGACGAAGAATAACAGCAACTTAACTCTGACTGGAAGAAAATGCGAGCGCTTGTATACCACACCCGGGAAACTGGAGTTGGACGATATTGATTATTGTGATGATGATGATGATGATGGTAATAATATCGTATGGCCTCGGATGCCGGGTGCAAGCTTTGTTATTTGACACCCATAGGGTAGCTTGCATGTCGAATTTCGATGTTATTTGAAGCACTATGAAAGTCAAGGAGGTTAGATATCTAAGTTCCTTGAACATTATTACGCTTTCTAGTAGAGAAATGAGCAACTTTGTATTGGCGGAAATTCCCGAGATTAATTTTGCCATTATGAACACGGCCTACCAAATTCAAATGGGCTCTATGACATGCCAACATCCTATGACATGGTGTCGTAATTTTTGCCGCCTTTCAAAAATCACTTACCACGGCCAGGAGTGAACCTGCACACTTCGGGTTAGTAGATCGACACATTAACCACTCTCCCACCGTGGCAAGCTATGATGATAATGATGATGATTATGATGAATTTAATCTGCTCGCTTGTCTCTGTAATATTCTCTCTGAATGCATATTGTGTCAATGAACAACCCATATCAAAATATATATGCATTTCAACTAATTTGTTTAAATTAACCTGTGTCCTAATGGATTGAAAAGTATTTTGACACTATAAAAATTATAAACATACATCACTTATCACGAATCATTGCACACCAGCCATTATGTAACAATATTTGCACTGCCAATGGCATTTAATATTAATGGTTTTGATATCACATCATCCACTTCAATGCATATTATACCTGGTAATAAATTAAATGTACTCATCACTAATTGTCGTCCACGGCTGCTAATATTCAAATGCAGGTATGCAGTATACTGCCCTGAATTATTGTCACATTTATTCCATGTCGTTTAGTTCATTAAAATAGAAAATGAGATATTACTCTAATTATTTGAAAAATAACAGCTGAAGTGTAGACTGCTGTCGGGAAATGGACTGGCATCCCCTGAATTCCAGGCAGTTGCGTCAACCGATTATACTACTAACGATCCTCTTTCAAATCAGTTCATATGTCAACCCATGATGCAATGGTCTAAAGCTATGTGGCACCATACGATCATCGACCGAAACATTATGAATATACGTGGTGACAAGGACGACTAGATTGGCCGTAAGCAAAGCTCATGGTTTTATCATTTCAAAAATCCACAATTTCGCATTTTCAATCCCGAATTTAGCGTTTTGTGCCATCTGTGATTTCCAGATTTAGCGTTTAGTTGAAAATAAGGGTATTGCGTAAGAATACCAGTATACACAAAAATTAGGACGACAATAGTTCAATAATTGAAATTGCTCATCGTAATATTTAAAAAATATTATAAGAAACCAAACATAAAAACGTAACTCACAAAATACCTAGCAAAAGATTCAAATTCACCCCGTAATTTTACGTGCCACCATTTATTTCAGGGGCATTGCGACATCGTGGTCATGTAGCTCCGTGTACTTGGGTGTGTGTAGAATTTGTCTGGTAATCCATGTCTGTACTAGTGTGTGTATGTGTTATAGAGGTATTATTTGGGTACGAAGCGGCCGTGGCCATAAGTTGGGTACCATCCCAACATTTGCCAAGGGAAGAAGTGGGAAACCACGGGAAACCACTTTCAAGTTGACTGATTGATTGATTGATTGATTTTATTTTCACGGCTACAATTAGAGCTTAAGAGCTCCTTTACAGTAGCGCCCTACATAAAATAAGGTTAGGGCTTATACAAATAAAACATTTCACTTACATTGTGTAGGTAAGACTTTAACCCGCCAACCTTCAGTTTTGCCTCACGAGGCTAATTGTACCCCGTACCTGCTCTCAGACCAGAATTAAATTCCTTGGTAGAGCTGGGAATCGAACCCGGACCTCCACGGCGACAGCCAAGAATGCTAGCCACGACACAACGAGATGGACAAAATATTTAGTATAGTAACAATTTTAAATTTTGGTCGTGCACTGAAATGTAAATCACTTGCGTTAAAAAATTCCATAGTTCACCAAAATAAAACAGGAAATATTATCTCACGGGTTAATTATTCAAACAATTTTGCTGTTCTCGTGATGGTAAATGTATACATCACTACTTCATTCAAAATGTGAGTTTTTTTCGTTTAGAAAATTAGAAATATCAGTTTTATTTAACAGAAATAGAACAACTTCGCAGTTTGAGACAATTTTGCATTTAATTGCTAATTACATTCCTGTACAATCCACTCATCGGCCTCATAGAACATGAGTATTGGCTACATGATGTTACGATATTTGGGCAAAATTCGAACCTTTCGCCACAAACCCTAGCTATAAGCCACCCTACACCTCAATATTATAATTAAATTACTCGCAACTTGACATCTACATGTATTAGTTTCTTAGAACAACTTGTCAACTAATGCTGATGAAGATCACATTGTTGTCGAAACCGGTCCATTAAACAAATGCAGTATTACTATTATTGTATTTATTGACTAATGGTGTTTTCTTACATTTCGATAAAACTTTGTGAATAGAGGCCATTCTCTTCAGATATGGTTATTTTTATATCTATACGTAATTATAATAATAATAATATTATTATTATTAATAATAATAATAATAATTGTCATATATATTATGTCAGTAGTAGTCTATGGATCCCTCCTGCGATGCTCACAAGCGACCGATCGTGACAAATGAGCATTGAAATGAAAGAGAATAGACATTAGCAGTGACGAATTGCACTCTAATTTCATAAATATCTATAATTTCTATAGAAAATGACTTTAAAAAAATGTACGAAGAGTGCGATTTACAGATACTGTTGCTGTTGGAAAATATCCTCCATAATTGCTGTCCACTTCACATCTTGGCCGCTATGACGCGTGTTTCATGTCATTTAAACATTCTGAGGTCTTTCATTTTGCATGGATTTCAGAAAGAGTAAATCAAAGGAATGAGTACTCAAATCGTATAATTTCATAAATATCGAATAACCGGTGAGTGTTATGATGATCCAATTTTCAGTGATTGCCTTCTTAAGTTAGGGAACGAACCGTAGAACTTGGAATTCTAACTGAAATGTAAATAGTCTTCTTTAATCATTTGGTTGAAATAAAAACATAACAACCTTTCTCCTTAAGTCTCTCATTATAAACCTATTGGAGAAAGTGTGGTTTATGAACTTGCGAGATTTCTCGCACGGGCCCGCTAGTTATTATTATTATTATTATTATTATTATTTATTTATTTATTCGTTAATTCCCCATAAGGAGAGCGTTACAACACAATCAATTTTCATGTTTCATTCTGGACCTTTCTTCTTTTTTCCCAAAAACCTCTCATATACACACTATGTTTCCTCTTTCTCTCTTCTGTCCACCTCTTTGCTGGTTGTCTCTCTTTGGGAGTTTGCTCAAACTTCTGTAGTCTAAGTTTTTCTCTGAATTTGCTCCTGTCTGCGATGTCTTCTGTAGAGATGTTTAGTTTCTTAAGGTCTTATGAGGTATCTCATTATTATTATTATTATTATTATTTTTAGTACCTGCTGGAAGAAGGCCAGACTAGTTCTTATTAGTAAAGGAAAATTGGGAGGAAATTTGCCTTCATCATACAGGCCATTATGTATGCTAGATACGGCTGGAAAAGGATTAGAAAAACTATTACAGCCTAGAATATTGATGGCAGTTCAATCAGCTGGAGATCTATCTGCCCAACAATACGGCTTTCGGAAAGGGCACTCGACTATTGATGCTGTGCGGGTAGTTGTAGAGACTGCAAACAGAGCTCAGATGGGTAACCATTACTCACGTAAAGTAACGCTACTTGTGACTCGAGATGTGAAGAATGCCGTTAACTCTGCCCAGTGGAGTGACATTTTGGTGGCACTTCAAGATAAATTTAGACTACCGAGATACCTCATGCAGATAATGAGGGATTATCTAAAGGACCGTATTTTGCAGTACGATACCGAGGAAGGACATAGGACTAAAAGATTACTCAAGGATCTATTCTTGGACCAGATCTCTGGAATATTGCATACGATGGCCTGCTTCGGCTGAAGATGCCCGAAGATGCAATATTGGTAGGATATGCTGATGATGTTGCTGCTCTGATTGTGGCTCGTGATATAGAGCTGGCGCAACTGAAACTCAATCAGGTAATGCGACGTGTCACAGATTGGATGATGGAACATAAGCTGTCATTAGCAGACCATAAAACGGAGATTGTTGTGCTGACGAGAAGGAGAATCAACACTCTTGTACCAATGCAAGTGGGAGGGATGATGATTAATTCATCAAGGAGTACGAAGTACTTGGGTGTGACGCTAGATACGAAGCTCACATTCTGGGCCCATATTCAAAGAGTGACGGATAAAGCAGCAAATATCTTGACCGCTTTGAGCCGATTAATGGGTAATATTCAAGGTCCGAAGCCTAGCAAACGACGTCTCCTGATGACAACAGTCCAGTCCATATTACTCTATGGAGCTGAGATCTGGGCTGAGTCCTTACGGTTCGAGATATATCGTAAAAGGATAGCAGCAGTACAACGAAGAGGAGCACTGAGGATCTCATGTGCATATCGCACTGTTTCAGAGCCTGCTGTTCTACTGGTAGCGGGAGTAGCACCAATTGATTTACTTGCCTTAGAGCGTCAGGAAGTTTGGCGCACCAAAGAAGAACTGGACATACACCAGGCAAAGACGTCTGCACACAACCATTGTATGGAACGATGGCAACAGAAGTGGGATGATGAGACACGAGGTCGATGGACAAAGAAACTTATTCCGCGTCTGGCTGACTGGGTTGATCGAAACCACGGAGAGGTCAATTATTATTTGACACAGTTCCTAACAGGCCATGGATATTTTCGGAGATTCCTGCATCACATAGGCGTGGCTAATAGTCCTTTGTGTCATTATTGTAATGAAGAGGATGATGCGCTCCACACATTCTTTGTGTGTGAACGCTGGTCAAACATAGAAGAGATCTGCAAGCTTCTATAGGGGCAATCACGCCGGACAACATCCTACAGATGATGCTCCGAAATGATCAAACATGGAATCAGATAGCTATTTACATAGAATGTGTCCTGCGCCAGAAGAAGAGGGAAATGGATGCGTTCGAACATCCTTAAGAAAAAATGAAGAAAGAAGAAGTCTGAATGACTAAGTAAGCACGACATCACCCTGAAGTAATGCGAGAGCGGTTCCGGGGTGATGAACACATCGTGGGATAAGGGAGGTGGTTTTTAGTGGGTAAGAATCCCACACTACTGTGGAGTGCGGACCCTTCACATGTGTCTTTTGAAGATTTTCCACAGTCCCTCGCAAAATATATATATATATATATTCTCTCGGGGGAACCTGTAACCTCTAGAGAGCGCGTCCCCAGGTGGCGGATAGGGGGCCCCTACAGTTTGTAGGGTTGGTTCAAATACCCCCCAATAGAACCCGCGGACCAACAGGTAGCCCAACTCCTGGGGGCTTTATAATGCTGGGACACCCTCTCTCCAGGGGTTACAAATATGGAGGGCCCAAGCTCAGGGTTAGTAGTGAAGACCTCAACGGCGAATACGGTGGAGAAGATGGACTTCAGTACAGCGTATGAGGCGGAGGAGGCACCCCAGTGCTCGGGGTTGATAAGAGTAAAAGGTATATGGATGTCCATATATCCAACTCACTAGTGTCTGTTCTGGCATCCAGCGGCTAGTGAGCAGCGTCTGTTCACCTAGTTTGTGCGGCTGTTCGAAGTACGGCTTAATCTCAACAATTAAGTCTTAAAATCTTGTGATCTCCATCGGAGATCACCACAAACAATCTTCAACTTGAAGCAACCATGGCAGAACGACAGGAAAAGATTCCACTACCCCAGGCCCCAGTCAATAGATTGGATCCCTGTTCTGGTCATAGGATTCTGGGGGACCAGACATGTCATGTAGAGAAGGATCGGAGCTTCTCAAAACCTCTTCGACCTAAACGAAAGTGTTTCATAGGTACACTTAATGTGAACACTTTGCTTAAGCCTGGGAAACTCAAACATCTAACGAACACGCTTGATAAATTCAGCATCAAAATTTTGGCATTGCAGGAAACACGATTTACAGATGAAAATCACTTTGATTCTGAGAATTACAGGCTCTATAAAGGAAAACCTGCAGTGCAGATCAACACAGGACCAAGACAATTTGGCACAGGTTTTGCGGTTAGCAAGTCCGTTACAGATTCAGTAATTGATTTTACTTCACCATCAGAAAGACTCTCAACACTCTCAATAAAATCGGGAAACAAGGTATATACACTGATTAACGTGCATGCACCAACGAATGACTACAACAGGAAAGACCCTCAGGTAATAGAAGACTTCTGGGAACTTCTGGAGGAAATCACGAACAAAATTCCCAAACATCATGTCAAGATTCTACTGGGGGATTTTAATGGTCAGTTAGGAAAAGAAAAGAAATATAGGAGAATTACAGGACCATACACTGCTCATAGCAGAACCAATAAAAATGGTGAACACCTTATAAGCTTCTGTCAAAATTTCAATCTCCAAATTATGTCAACACAATTCCAGAAGCCTACGCGTAAATTAACAACATGGATATCCCCCAATGAAACACTTGGAGAATTCCAGATTGACCACGTTGCTATCTCTAGAAGGAACGCTAAAGAAGTCCTTAATGTGAAAACCATGAGAGGATTCTTTGACTCAGATCATCATTTACTACAAATCAAGGTAAAATTTCAACCCAGCAGACAAAGGATAAGGGGAACCCAGCTTTTCCGAACTGATCCAGAATACCTTGAATTCAACAAGATGAACATCATTGAAGAAATCCGTCAAATGGATACCACGAGCTGGTCTGAACTTGCAGAGAAAATTAAACAAGCAATAAAATTCGGTCAACCTCCGAGAAAGAGAAAACATAGGTGATGGAACATCACATGCGATCATGCTATTGAATATAGGTTTAAAGCATGGAATAATTTCAATAGCCATAAAACAACAGAAAAATGGCAAGAATTTGTGCAGGTTCAGAAAAACACTTCTAAAATTATTCGCCGAGAAAAGCGCAATTATGATAATAATAGGCTAAATGAAATAGAACAGGACTTCACTAAGAACAACACCAGAAATTTTTACAAGACCTTTAGAGAAAATATAGCAGGCTTTCAACCCCCTAGTTTATGCTTCCAACGACCTGATGGATCTCTGGAAACAAATACGAGCAATAATTGTGAAATTCTAGCTAAATATTTCAGTACACTCCTTAATTGCGAAGCACCTTCTGAACAACTTCAATTTGCAAAACCAGTGCCCAACCTTGATTCACTTCCACCATCACATGAAGAAATAGTGGACATAATCAAGTCATTAAAAAACAATAGAGCCCCTGGTGAAGATGGACTTATTGCAGAAGTTTGGAAATTGGATCATGAACACATAACACCAAAAATTCACAGAATAATATCAGATGTCTGGAAAACAGAGAAAATCCCAAAAGAATGGAAGAGTGCTTTGATACACCCACTCCATAAGAAGGGAAGCAAAACTGATCCGAATAATTATAGAGGAATTTCGCTTCTTCCAGTCGCTTATAAAATTCTCTCTAAAGCTTTGCTGAATCGACTCGAGCCACAGGTGGACCACCATATTGGAGAATATCAGGCAGGTTTCAGGAAGGGAAGGTCCTGTATTGAGCAGATCTGGAACCTCAAGACCATACTGCACATCCGACGATGCAGGAACACTACAGTCACATTTGTGGATTTCAAAAAGGCTTACGATTCGGTTGACAGACAAACCTTGTTTAACAGACTAGAAGAATTAGGAGTTGACAGGAAGACGAGGGCCATCATCCAGGAAACATTATTGGGAACTACCTCAAAGGTGAAATTCATGGGAGAAATCTCTAACTCTTTTGCAATACATACTGGAGTTCGACAAGGGGATGGTTTATCACCACTCTTGTTCAACATCGTACTGGACAAAATCATCACAGAATGGGAAAAGCATGTGAAAGGTATCCAAATTGGAAAGGAGAAAGGGAAAAGAGTCACTGTGAAGTGCTTGGCCTTTGCAGATGATCTGGCCATCTTAACAAACAACAAGGATGAAGCCATATTAGCGCTAGAGAAACTACATGAAATCTCCAGTAAAACGGGACTTGATATTTCCTATGAAAAAACACAGTATATGGATACCAAATCAACAGGAAACATCACCTTGCGAACGCAATATGGAAAAATCTCGCAGGTCACTCACTTCAAATATTTAGGAGAAGCCATCCAACCCACAGGATTGAACACAATTTCTAATGCAGATAGAATAGTAAAATTGCAGAAGGCGTACAAGCTGACATGGAATCATTATAACAAAAGAGCAGTATCTCGCAATGCAAAATTGCGCCATTATAACACAGTTGTCTTGCCTGAAGCCTTGTACGCGGCAGAAACAACCGTCATTAGAGGAATGACAAGAATTCATGATATTGAGAAACAGGAACGAAAAATTCTTAGGAAAATCCATGGCGCTGTTTTCCGTAATGGAATTTGGGTCAGGAGACCAACAAAGGAACTTTATGAAAATACAGACACCATTGTAGATAAATTTAGGAAGAGACGTCTGCAGTTCTATGGACACATATATAGGATGGATGAGAACAGACTCACTAAGAAGATTTTCAATATCGTGAATGCAAGTAAATTAAAGACCAGTTGGATTAAAGAAGTACATGAAGACATGGAATTACTTAAAATCTCTGAAGACGACATTAAGGACAGAGAACAATTTAGAAATAAAATCAGAAACACGAAAATTGTACAAGTTTCAAGGAAAGATACATCAGGGAAAAAATGGACAGAGGAAAGGAAGAAAAAGCACAGTGAACTAATGAAGAGGTTTTGGGAAGAAAAGAAGAGAGGAAAAGGAAGTGAAGCTGTGATTGGCTCAAGTTCTCACGCTCTCCTGAAGGGGAATAATCGGAAATAATAATAATATATATATATTATTATTATTATTATTATTATTATCAACTGGGTCATAAAGCCGCAGGATGTACGTCAGACATGAAATGCGTGCTGTGCTCTGACTGTAATCGGGAGGGCTTAAACATAAGTCACATCCCTGGAACAGGTTCTTGTACAGTGTTTCGAGAGGCACTCGCGAAGATTAAAGAAAAAACACAATGACGAATGTCCTACAAGGGAACCTGAAACGAAGCATAATCGCTAATGATCTTTTGATACAGCTAAAATTTGAAAGGAAAACAGATATTCTCCTGATCAGTGAGCAATATCGAAACTTGGACATGCTGGGCTGGTTTTCGGATCCCCTAGGTACGGCGGCTATCTGGATACCGGATCTGAGCAAAATCCATGTGGAGGATCACGGATCCGGAGAAGGGTTTGTTTGGGTTAAGAGTGGTGGGATTACGTACGTAAGTTGCTATTTAACTCCGAATGAACATATTCAGTACTTTAAAAGGAAGCTGGACAATTTGGAAGATACTGTTCGTGAGATGGAAGGTGTTGTGGTAGTTGCCGGTGACTTCAACGCTAGGGCATTGGAATGGGGTATGCCACATCAAAATTCGAGGGGACGACGAATTTTAGAGATGGCAGCCAGATTAGGATTGGTCGTGGTGAATACAGGGACCTCAACGACATTTAGACGACCTGGTTATACGGAGACTAAACCAGATATTACGCTGGTGTCGGATCGCCTGGCAGCCTTGGTAGTAGAATGGGAAGTGATCGAGGATTATACTGCCAGTGATCACCAATATATCTCCTTCCGGATTTTACGAGATCAGCGGCCTCAGAGGCACGACACATTGAAGACAACACGTTGGAATGTATCGCGCATCGACGAGGAGAAATTTGCCAATGCACTCGAATCAGTACAGTCAGGCACTAGTAACATTGTTGAGGAATTAGATCTAAGAGTTTCTGTTGAGGAACAGGTGGGGGTCACTATGCGTCTCTTGCACCTAGCCTGCGAAGCGTCAATGCCCCGGAAGCGTCTTCGAAACAATAGACGTCCAGCTTATTGGTGGACTAACGAAATAGCTGATCTTCGAAGAACTTGTCTTCGACTCAGAAGAAGAGCCCAACGTTCAAGACATCGACCAGAGGCTGATTTGAGATCCGCTGAGCACCTTGCAGCTAAGAGAACCCTTCGAAATGCCATCAGAAGACGTAAGACTCTGATGTGGCAGTTGTTAGTTAAAGAAGTAGACGTAGATCCTTGGGGATTAGGCTACCGAATTGTCACCAAGAAACTCGGCTCCATGTCCAGTACCACGTTGGATGCACGGACGATGGATGATATTGTAAACGAGCTATTCCCTACTCACCCTGTGCGAATTGATGTGGGCGACGTACTTGAGCAGGAATTCATTCCTCTATTTACCATAGGTGAGCTGAAGGAAGCAGTAGGCTCCCTTCGGAATAAGAAGGCTCCAGGCCCTGACGGGATACCCGCGGAAGCTATGAAACTAGCTCTCAAGGTTTGTCCGCAGCTACTGCTTGAAATGTACAACTGTTGTCTGAGAGCAGGTGTCTTTAGTGCCCGTTGGAAAATGGCTCGACTAGTGCTGATTAAAAAAGGAAAGGAAGTCGGGAACGCGCCATCGTCCTTCAGACCACTATGTATTTTAGACATTGCGGGAAAAGTGCTGGAGAAGCTATTAAAACCTCGCATACTGTCGTCTATTCAAGCCGCGGGAAATCTGTCTGACAGGCAATTTGGCTTCCGCCGTGGGCGATGTACAATAGATGCAGTACGCCTAGTAGTTGAAGCTGCGAATCAAGCCCAGGAAGGTAACCACTATTCTAGGAAAATATCACTTCTGGTAACCTTGGATGTGAAGAACGCCTTCAACTCAGCTAAGTGGATAGATATGGTTGAAGCTCTTCAATTCACCTTCCAGTTGCCTGCATATCTCCTGCGTATAATGAAAGATTATTTGAAGGACCGTACCCTGTTATATGACACTGCAGACGGCCAGAGGAGAAGAAAAGTCACGGCAGGAGCAGCGCAAGGATCTATCCTGGGCCCGGATTTGTGGACCATGTTGTACGACGGCTTACTGCGCTTGGAGATGCCCGAAGATACATTCCTTGTTGGGTACGCTGATGATATTGCAGCGGTGATTGTTGCCCGAGATGCGGTTCTGGCTCAGTGGAAACTCAATCAGGTAATGCGACGGGTGAGTGGTTGGATGAAAACTCATGGTCTGAATTTAGCTATGGCAAAAACTGAAATAGTCATGTTAACTAGGAGGAGAAATGACACTATAATTCCCATGAAAGTTGGAGAGGTGGTCGTTCGAACTGGAGCCACTGCGAAGTACTTAGGGTTCACTCTTGACACGAAACTGACATACTGGTCTCATATACGGAAGGCAGCAGACAAGGCGGAAGTAGTGACAGCTGCCATTAGTAGACTCATGGCTAATGTGCATGGTCCTAGAGAAAGCAAACGTCGACTACTGTTGTCCACAGCGCAGTCTATTCTCCTGTATGGAGCTGAGATTTGGTCTGATTCGCTGAGGATAGAGAAGTATAGGAAACGCCTAGCTGCAATTCAGAGGAGAGGAGCTCTGAGGGTGGCGTGTGCTTACCGTACAGTTTCGGAACCTGCAGTTCTGGTTGTCTCAGGTGTTGCGCCAATAGACTTACTCGCGCAAGAACGTAAAGACATATACTTCCGACGAGTAGAACTGGGCAAGGCTCAAGCACGGAAGGAAGCCGTAGCACGCAAGATGGAGCTTTGGCAGCAAAGGTGGAATGACGATCACAGAGGAAGATGGACAGCTCGGCTAATACCGAGTCTGGTCGAGTGGACGAGTAGGAAACACGGAGAAATAAATTACTTTCTGACACAGATGTTGACAGGTCATGGCTACTTTCGGTGTTACCTTCATCGTATGGCCAAAGTAAGGAGTCCAGTTTGTATTTACTGCGAGAACGAACGAGATGACGTTTATCATACGTTTTTCGTCTGCGATCATTGGGCAGCGGAAAAACAACAACTTGAAGCTGAGGTTGGTCCAATAACGCCGGACAATATAGTTGGCATTATGCTGAGAAACGAGCTCAGCTGGGATACGGTCGCTTTCTTTATTGAGGTGGTCCTTCGTCAGAAGAAGTCGGATGGGGACTTGCTCGATTTAGTCGATTGAGTCTGCGAACCGCGGGCTATGAATGGAGAAGTAAGATGGTGCTTGTGAAGTAAAGAAAATGACTCCATCCTGAAGTAATACGAAAGTGGTCCCGGGATGGGTTTTGTCAAGAGGACAGGGTGTGGTTTTTTAGTGGGTAAGAATCCCACACTCTTGAGAAGTGCGGACCCTTCTCAAGGTCTTATGCAAGATTTTTCCACTTCCCTCGTAAAAAAAAATAATAATAATAATAATTATTATTATTATTATTATTGGAGAAAAAAATATCCCTCACACTTTTCTGAAAAGACGATTGAAATTTTATGGACACATTATCAGAATGAACAAGAACAGACCTACTTAAATAATTCTCAACCTAGTTCTTTCATTAAAAACCAAGAACAGCTGGCTTCGTGAAATTCAAAACAGATCTCCTGGAAATCAACATCTCAGAAGACATTGTACGGGACAGATGTAAATTCAGATCCAAAATCGACAATCACCAATTAGGCTAGGAGACAAACCCAACACCAGAGCCACTATAACTTGGACAGAACGAAGGAAGAAGCTCAGTGAGAGGATGGAGAGATTTTGGGAGGAGAAGAAGGCCAACACATCAGCTAAGCAGGTTCAATCGTGCTCCTGAGTAGGACAATTTTATTTGACCTCCTTTTTCCACATTTCTGAAAATCTAGTATCAGATATTTTTTTTATATTTCCTTTTTCTTTTTACTTGTTTCCGTTTTCTCTATATGTTTCCGAGGTTTGGTTTCTTTTCATTCATGAAGACGTCACATACACCCAGTCCCCGATTAAATTCCCCATGACCCGACCGGGAATCGAACCCGGGATCCTCTGGGTCAAAGCCTAGCACGCTAACCTTTTAGCCACGGAGCCGGACGTATCAGATTTGCCGATATCCACACAATGTCTGCTCTTAAAGTTCAGTTCTCGTGTTCTACCTGTAGACACACACAGAGTAGTTCATTGCATGTGTCACTACTGCTTCTGTGAGTAGTACTAGTCTAACATCTTTTAGGGACTTCAATGGTATTCGTTTATTAAATTTGCGGTCGAACTGAGACTCAGTGTCTCGTCGAGGCTTGTAAGTATGATTAAGCGACAGGTACTTCAGGCATAAATGTGGCTCATATTAGTTCGTAATAGGAGTGAAACCACTTTACATTCAGACGAGAAGATCTCAAGGGAGATGTTGGCATACGTACTGTGAATGTGTCATGAGAATTCTTTCATCAGGTCATAATCCCTTTGATGCTGGGAGTAGTAAAACATACATCGGCCTTTATCAGACATTCAAATTGAATAAGAAATGAAGTGGAATATTATTCAGTTTTTATATAAAACGCAGTCTTTCCTAACAAGATCTCCATTTATAGCAGTTCAAAGAATATTGCTGGGCACCATATTATACATATTATGAGACACGCGCAATACACACGGTATACGTGTCGGACTGGGCATGTGTGAGCGTAGGATGTCTGAGTTTCACATCCCAGCAACACTGTGTCTTGATGTTCTTCTTTTCTAGTTCTTAGCCCCGACTTTAGATGTAGCAGCACAACGTACAACCATTTCCCTTTCTAGTAGTTTTTTATTTTAATTCATTTATCGTATGGCTTTTAGTGCCGGGAGTGTCCGAGGACATGTTCGACTCGCCTGAGTCTCTAGCTATGCTGCTTCCAGCAGCTACAAGTTCCGTTCAATTTCAAGTAGTTCCTACTTTCGCTACCATATATCAATGCTACCTAGTTGTGAACGTTGGAACTTTGATAGAGCGTTCCGACGAAATCTAACCTAACAATTTAGCTTCACACAAGTTTAATTTGTGGAAGGATCTTTTACATGCCATACATCTATGACATGGGGCCGCCGGCTTTACTTCCCCTCCGAAGAAAGGCATACTGAAGGATTTTTAGCGCTCTTATAAAATCCGATGACTTTGGCCGGGTTTGAACCCGCTATCTCGGGCACAGCAGTTCAGCATGCTACAAACTACGCCACCGAAGCCGCTTTTCTAGTAGTAACTTCAGGTCTAACAACACTCAAATACAGAACTTTCCGTCCAGCTGCGTTTGGCAAAGCACGTGTTCTCTAACCTTGGTAGACAATCACTTTCATAGTGCGTGTGGCTGTTAGAAAGAGTATTGTTGTTAATTAAATTTAGAGGTTTGGGAAATCATGGTCAACAGCCTCGTGTAGTGGGGTGTGCCTTGAACTTGTCTGAAAACCCTTGTTTATGTAATGACTGTAACTGTGTATAGCAGTATAGGGACAAAAATGGGCTAGGTGCTCTGGGACTTGAAGTAACGTATTATTCCGACATTTTCCTGGAAAGAATGTTGAAAAGCCCATGGAAATACACACTCAGGATAGCAGCTGTTAGCACCGGAATACTAACCTACGACCTCTGGACTTACTGCAGCTGCCTGCGCGTTCTTGGTGCAAGATTTAACAAGCATAGTAACGAGCTGGACTAAAAAGGGTGTAGATACATCTGTAACAATACAAACGACCAACTCGTGGTGTAGCGGCAAACGTTCTTGGGTGTCGCCCTGGGGGACTGGGTTCGATTACCGGCTCTGACAAGAAATTTATTTCTGGTCTGAATGTCGAAACGGGGCACTATAACCATCGTGAGGTAAAATTTAGAAGAAATTGGGTTTGAATCCCAACTCAGCGTTGTAGAAGTGGTTGTTAGTATTGCGTCTTTTACAACGAAGCTCATGATGTTATCAAGAGCTGATTGGTTAGTTTTCATCACTCATATGTTCCCTATTCAGTTACCCCAGGGGTTCACAGCTAAAGGGGCGTTGGTTGGCAACCCCGGGACCTCATCTGTGTCCGGTATTGCTTTCTTTCTCATCTGTCCTATCAACCACACTTGGTCAACTCTTGTTATCTTCAATCCCAACGGTATTAAGGTATCTAAACCCAGGGAGGTCTTTAATTTTTCCTCCTTAATAGCTCTTGTGTACTCTTTTCTGATATCCTCAATTTTTGAGGGGTTAGAGATCCTTCATGGTTTCTTCTAACTACTGTAAGAGGCTCTAAAGAAGAAACAATGTGTGTAGCCTAACCAGGCATGCCGCACCTTGGATAGTGCTGGGCTCATGTCGGACGAGCCTGGGAGTTTCCGACTTAGAGGTATTCCTGAACGGGATCCGTTTGCTCCCATTTTTCTATTGACTATGGGGAGAGTCCTCTCCTCACTCCCCTTTTGTCTACCTTTCATGGCTCAGCTTTATCCAAATCCCTCAATCTCATTGTTCGAGATTTAAGGGCATTTCATTTCCAGGTCTTCTATTTACTGTTTTCTTTATTTTTCCGTATTTTTTGTCATTTTCTCCCTGTAGTATTTAAGTCAGTCAGTAGTAGAATAATAGATAATGATGAAAAAATTGATCGTGAGGCGTCCTAGGAGGCCGAGTGTATGTCCTTCTAATTGACGCCCTTGGGCGTCGTAATGAGGATGAGTTGATGATAAAGACGGCACATACACCCAGTCCCCGAGCCACGGGAATTAACCCCAGGAGATCAAAATCCCTGATGGCTCGCCCAGGAATCGAACCCGTGACACGGCTGACCAAAGCCTAGCGCGCTAATCATTTAGCCACGGAGCCGGACATAGATAATGATGAGATTCCTTAACCCATACCGTGTTATTTCCAGAATATTCTGCGCTTATACCTTAGGCCTTGCGTGTCGTTTAGGACATATTCCGTAACGTAATCCTCCGGGCCACGGACGGAAAATTCCGTAGGCTATCATAAGTTTACTTTTAATTACGGTAGGTGGCAGGAAGTTATCAGACAGCCTTTATGAATGCAACTGGAACCGGAAATTAGTACTTGAATCATATCATTTACATTTTTCGGGATTAGTAAGATCCATGCTTTATTTTGACAGTATTAGCTGATATACAGTGTATACAGTGACATATCGGGCTCGTACTAAAACATTATGGCAACAATTTGAAGATATTAGGACAAGTCGGACAGTGCTAATGAAGAATGTTGAAGTTATTGAAAGTTTATCATCAAGTGACTGTGAAACCGATGGATATGCCTGCTTTCCGAGATCAAATTCCATGGTCTCCGTAAACTCAAGCGTATTTTGTTCTCCTTTCCTCAATATAAATGTTTCTATTAACAATATTGAACATAAATAAACATATACAGGTCTTAAACATTTTCTTAAAGAAAACTATCATTCAGAGAATAGTTTCACATATTTTAGTGACACTGTAAGGGTTAAGTCTTCTTCTTCTCCTTCTTATCCCTTATGCCTTCAAGCATCGGGGTAGCCTCATTCTGTCTATCTCTGCCACTCACAATCTTTTAATTTCCAGCATTGTTTTCCCTCGCTTCTGTCGGATTTTCTCAATTCTGTCATCCCAAGTGGTAAGGGGTCTTCATCTTCCTACTCTCCCTTCCACTAGCATTTCAAAAACCTGCTTCACTTTTCTCTCTTGTTCCATCCTCCTGACATGTCCATACCACTTCAACAGACGTTCCTCAATCACCATACTTATCGCCTTCTTTTGTCCTGCTTCTTCTCTGATTCTCTCGTTCCGGATTATTCAGGATTATTATTGTTCCAAAGAACCGGTTTCGGTCACATTTTGACCTTTATCAGCAATGTATAATGAATATTTTTAAAAAAGAAACTAGTATGAAATAAATAAACTACGACACTATCAAACAGTAACTCAACCAGAGTTCCTGTATGCCGCGGAATGCCTAGGACTAACAACTGAAAGAGAAATTTAAGAAATTGGGGGAAAAAAGAAAGGAAAATTTCAAGAAAAATTATCGGACCAAAGAGATGTGCTGACACACACCGATTAGCCTACTCAGTAACAAAGAAGTATATAAAACTTGCAGCAGAATCTCAGATACCACACGAGGGTTTAATTCTTTGGACATATTTCAAGAATGCCTGACGACAGATCCACGAAGAAAATGTTTAACCACTTCAACGAGCACAATAAAAATGGCAACTCTTATGGTAAATGGTTTGCTAACACCAAGAAGGATCTACCAGAAATGAATGTCACTGATAAAGACATCCGCAACAGAACCACTTTCAGAAATGAGATACATACATCTGTGGGCTTCCTAGAGCCAGAAAAAGTGACCAAGAAGAAACAACATTGGACAGCTGAAAAGACAGAAACTGTGAGAAAGAGAATGAAGGAATACTGGCGCCAAACAAAACTGGCATCATGAAGCGTTATTTACAGTACGTGATCCTTATTTGGCCGAAATTTATTATGATGAAATAACAAGTCAATGAAATTACATGATAGTTAAGTCTGATAAGTTAGGGCTGTTGAGAGAAATGATTCATCAGGTAAACATTAAACATATAACACAGGAGGTGAGATTCAATAATATAACAGCTGAATCAGCTGCCCATAGTAATATTGTTTTATGCAGCCCAACTAACGGGTGTAGTCAGGAAGGTCGATATTTCTCTGCTTGCATTCTGTACGGTACTAATGCACTGCAAGCATATAGGCCTACTGCAAACGATACTGAACACTATTATTTTTCCCTCGTATTAGTCTGTAGTCACATCGAGGGGAAAAATAGTGTTCAGTTCCCTAATATTTAAATCTATATGCACCCAGAAACTCCAAAATGCGGTAAGTGTGATACGAGTCTATTCTTGTGACGAGAGGTATTTGACTGGACACAACTCTTGGGACATTTAAATATAAACCGTGTTTCAGGAGCCCATCATGCGTCATGGCGCGCCTCGTTCGGAAGTGATGGGCTCCATCTCAGCAACGCTGTACAGCATTCCCCGAAGCGGCTATTTGGTGAACCATGTCTTATTTCCCCGTACAAATACAAACCGATATAAAATAATATAATTAATGTACGTTTTTCACAGTTATACAGCATACCTTTCTGATGTATCAGGATTACAACGCGACCAAGACTACATTTTCCAACGACCCCGAGCCGAGAAAAAGTTACCTTACAGAAATGATAACAACTTTGTTTCTTGGACACACAAAATTTTGATATTAATAAACCTCTTGTACAATATTCCAATGTATATTGTGTTAAAATGTGGATTCGATCTGACGACGGGTTTGTGATATAATAATTCTTAAATGTGACACATGTTTGCAACACGCTTAAAAACGGGCACTTTTTGTGTTCCAACTGCGATAAAAAAATATTAAAATACAGATTTAAAAATCCAAACCTACATGAATTAACGTAAAATAGATCGATAAAATTGTTGATGTTATTGGAATTTATGTAGATCTATTTGTTACTTCACAAACACCTTCAAACTAGAGTGTACATAATATTTTGGTCGACAGTGGTATTGGGCTACTGGCAGCGCTCGTTAACTCAGTACGGAATGCAGAGCACGTCATGCGCAGTGGATTGGATTACAGTATTACAAAATGTAGCCTACTTGCATACAAATATTATATTGCGAGACATTGTATTAACTGAATCTCACACAACGCTGTAACTTATATACAGTATAATAGAATACCCTCTGTTCCAAATCTCGGATAGCCAGAGTTTGGGGTGAGAGTATAATTTATTGCAATCATCACCTGGTTTATGTCATAATGAGTTAGAGTGATTCCCTAATAGCCTAACAAAGAAAATCCTGCTCAATAAGATTTATAATCGCAACATGAAATTTAAAAGTAATTCACCGAATCTACAAATAATTTACATGGTATTAAAGGTTATATTCGCTTTCGTGCTGTAGTGGTCAGCGTGCTAAGCTGCCACCCCGGACGTCCGAGGTTCGACTCCCGGCTCTGCCACGAAATTTGAAAAGTGGCAGTCGAACTTGGATAACTCGAAGCTCAAGGGACCGAAAAAAACCTTCGAGTTATCCACGAATTCGAGTTATCCAAAATGGTCGTTTGGGAGGTGGTAGGGTGTATAATAATGGAAAATGACATTTGAAACGTCAAATTCTTTTTTTAGATGCTTTTTAATGACATTTTAAATGAAATTACAGTACCTTTTCTTGCCTGTTGAGACACGATGCTACCGGCTCGAAGACTCGCCGCACACTGACGAAGCAGGGGAGGGGGAAGAAACGCTATCCGAACTTTGCCGATCGTCCACGATCACCGAAATTGACCGACGAAGTCTGCTTCCCTTTCGAGGCGTTGTCGAAGCAAGAGTGTGGTAAGCGATAAAGCGAGAGAGAATGAGAGATGCGCTTATTGACCTTGAGCGGAACCGAAAATCAAACTGGGACTGGGCTTGAAACTGACAAAACCTGTTTCAGCCAAACAAATCCTTATGACTTCCGGAATCAAAACTTTGAGTTATCAAAAAAAAAGAGTTATCTACAATTTTTTGCATTGTCAGTATAGGAAATTCAAGGGATCGGAGAAAAAGTTCGAGTTATCCACGAATTCGAGTTATCCAAGTTAGACTGTATGAGGACTGGAACGGGGTCTCCTCAGCTTCAGGTGGTCCAAATGAGTAGAAGGGGTTCGTTTCCCACCTCAACCACCCTCGAAGTGGTTATCCGCGGTTTTCCCCTTCGTCTCCATGCAAATGCCGGGATGCTAACTACCGTACGGCCACGGCCACCCCTTTCCCTCTTCCTTGCCTATCCCTTCCAATCTTCTCTTCCCTTCCCATACCTCATGAGGCTCCTGTTCGCTTTGCAGGTGAGGCCGCCTGGGCGAGGTGCTGGAGCGGTTGATAAAAAGGGAGGTAGTGCACAGTTCGCTACTCCTGTGGAGGTCTGGGCACAGACACCAAGAGCCCGCTGATGAGCCAGCTTGGTGTTCCTTGGCGAATCCCCACACAAGACACGGCATAAAATTAGAAACATTGCTGAGTTATAATTCCTTGCCCGTGAAAGCCAATACACCATCATTTCGAAATCCATTATAGCAGACATGGGCAAACGTTTTAAGGGCAGGGCCACATGCACTATAAAATAATCTAGGCGGGCTGAAAAAAAATGTTTATAGATAGATTATAAACTTTTGTTTCTGAATTTTAAATCAAATACATCTTATAGGCGGCTTTGGTGGCGTAGTTGGTAGCATGCTGAACTGCTGTGCCCAAGATAGCGGGTTCAAAGCCGGCCAAAGTCGTCGGATTTTTAAGAGCGTTAAAAATCCTTCAGTATGCCTTCCTTCGGAGGGGAAGTAAAGCCGGCAGTCCCATGTCATAAAATTATGGCATGTAAAAGATCCTTCCACAGACTAAACTTGTGTGAAGCTAAATTGTTCGGTTAGATTTCGTCGGAACGCCTTATCAAAGTTCCAACGTTCACCACCAGGTATCATTGATATCTGGTAGCGAAAGTTGGAACTACTTGAAATTGAACGGAACTTGTAGCTCACCCTAAGGGTGTTCGCTGGAAGCAGCTACAGACTCAGGCGAACCGAACATGTCCTCGGACACTCCCGGCACTAAAAGCCATACGATAAATAAATACATAAATCTTATAGGCTACAAATGGTAGAAAAAAAGAACACACCTGCATTATTTGTTTGAAGAGGAAGGAGTATGTGACAAGTGAAACTGTGACTGTGCTTCTAAACGTTTTTCAATCTGGTTGAAACTGGCTTGAGCTGATTCTTAGTAGCGCAAATAAAAGGTGGTCTGTCAATCTATTTCTGACTCCATCTTTGCGAAGCTTCATTGTAGAAAAACACCTGTACACAGATATAGTAAGATGCGAACATGGCAGTTATATTTTGTGCATGAGATTTCAAGTTTGGGAAGCTTGATTTTGGAAGGGCCTTGTAGAACTCAATTTTCGAAACGTTGAGGAATAGTTGCTTTAATTCGTTGTTACATTGTAACTCGATCAGTTCTAGCTGCAACTCTGATGTTACTGTTTCACAGTCAACATTAAATGCCATGCTGAAAACGTCCAAGTCCTTTTCAATAACTTTGAGGTTCTGAAATCCTCATTCAAATTTGGCGTGGAGATTTTTCGCACAAAAAGGTACTACACAAGACGCTTAAACACAATGAGATTGAAATATTTTTCACTTCTATGTACAGTATACAGAACAGGAAATATGACCTATATGTAATTGTAGGTAGTGTAATTCAAAACCATGTCGCGGGCGGATTAGACTAGCTCAAGGGCCGCACTTGGACCACGGGCCGTACTTTGTCCATGACTGCTTTATAGGGAGGTGAAGGCTGCTTGAGCTTTCAGCTCTCGCAGTTAAGTAGCGCAAGAGTGCTTCATAAATAATAATAATAATAATAATAAATTACGAGCCTTAGAGTAGTCGCATATGATGTTTAACATGTGACATGTTAACAGTGAGCTCTGTTGGTCATTGAAATAACTACTTGTAAAACTGCAGTGCCAAATCCTGACCGGTTTCCAACAAATATGATATAACCTCCTCTGTCCTTACGTAGCATATATGCTACATGCGGTTTTTATTTTTTTCTGACTCAAGCGCTGGCTTCACTGCGGGTTGCCGGCTGTAGCGTATAGTCTATAGGTAAAGCCCTGCGCGGATGCGGATAACCGCGGATAAACCCGCGGATATCCGCAACATTTTTCGCCATGCGGATATACTTTGCATGTCTTTGCGGATAGTGGATAAGCTGCGGATAATGTTTGGAGTAAATTTGCGGATAGTTTTTAGAATACAATCCGAACTTGTTGAATATCATGGAGAAAGTTGCGTAATTGTGCGCAGCGGGTAATCGTGCGCACCTATGTTTTTCGAGTTGGTAGTACAACTAGCAACTCAGTTCACTGCTACCCTAAAGCTGTCATCGTACCTATCAGATAGGGACAGTCAGCATGATGCCAGTCGCTATGTGATAACCGGAGGCTTGGATGAAGAAACTTAACACGTTCCATATTATTTTCTGTAGCCAGCAAATAAGAAGGTAAGCCTACAGTTGTGATTCAATTATTTAAAATTAAATGTAGTTTTAAATGCCAGTTTTTACAGTGGTTTTTCATGTATTTATTTTTCAATATAATAGATTAGTTTACCGGGATTCAATGAGTTACGTTTTAAAAGCAGAGTGGGGTACGGTCCTCAGATCATATATGATACAAGTAGGGCCTACTACAAATACAAATACAACGCGACATTAATAGCAAAATATTTCGTGTTTGTTCTCCAGATGCCAAGAAATTATACGCGGAAAACGGAGAAAAACTCCTACCCAGCAGAAAATGTGCAGAAATCTCGACGTGCAATTAGGGATGATGGGAGGAAAAAAGGGGAAGTGGAGAGATTTCAACATTCCCCAGTCAATCCTACCAAAGCAGTTGCTGCAAAATTGTCTTGCTCCACCTCGTCTAGTCCGTAAAGCTGTTTTACCAACGAAAAGGGTCATAATTTTATCCGAATACCTTTTGACATTGGCAAAATTATTTTATGGCTTAACGCCCACAAAGCTTGTCAGACGGTTCGAGTTCAAGTTTGCAGAGGAGAATAAGATTCCCCATAATTTCCATAAAGTTAAAAGTCTATCAGGCAAGTATTGGTTGTATGAGTTCTTGAAGAGATATCCTGCATTAACGTTGAGACAACCTGAAAAAACCTGCCTCCTTTAATGCTGACGAAACGAAGATATTTTATTCTAATATCCAAAACTGCAGAATTTTAGTTCATTGCTTTGTTATGCTTTTGTAAAAAGCATTGGAATATTCTAATGTTAATGCACAGTGCAAGTTTCTGCCAATTCACATTGTATTAGTAAGGCTTTCCAACACGCATTCCATGCGCATGATTACCCTGCAGGGTGGATAATCGTGCGCAAATGCATATTTGCGAGGTTTCGAATTATAGTCCACCAAATTTATTTTTGAATTAAATTTGTTTCTGCACATCGAATATAGTGTTACTAAGGCTCCCTTATTCATAACTGCAGCAATTTCATCATCACAAGACCGATTCTTGCTTAAGTGCGCACAATTCCCCCACTCTCCCTTGTTAGGGCCCGCATATTTATGACATATCATATTATATCGTTATGCTTTTCATGACAAATGTAACATGATGATTTACGCTAATCCCATTCAAATTATGTCATTAAGCATAATCAACACTCCGAACTGAAAAGGGTTGCAATTCTGGCTGTACAACATTCATTTTATTAGACATAGCACATGACATACTGTACAGCACATAGCCTAAGAGTTCGACTTGCTTCTCAAAAGTCTAAAAGATAAAGTAGAAATCAACACATTGAAAATATTGTAATGCCAGTTGATTCGGATAACAAACGTGTGGGTAAAAGTCTCGTGGATATGGGGCGGATGCGGATAAAAGTCGTGCGGATGCGGGGCAGATGCGGATAACAGTCGTGCGGATGCGGGGCGGATGCGGATAAAAGTCGTGCGGATGCGGGGCGGATGCGGATAACAGCCGTGCGGATGCGGGGCGGATGCGGATAACAGTCGTGCGGATGCGGGCCGGATGCGGATAACAGCCGTGCGGATGCGGGGCGGATGCGGATAACAGTCGTGCGGATGCGGGGCGGATGCGGATAACAGCCGTGCGGATGCGGGGCGGATGCGGATAACAGCCGTGCGGATGCGGGGCGGATACGGATAACAGCCGTGCGGATGCGGGGCGGATGCGGATAACAGCCGTGCGGATGCGGGGCGGATGCGGATAACAGCCGTGCGGATGCGGGGCGGATGCGGTTAACAGCCGTGCGGATGCGGGGCGGATGCGGATAACGTTTAGTCTATCCGCGCAGGGCTCTATCTATAGGTCGCGCGCATCACGCACATTATTTTTTTTTGTTACCCGCTCTAGCGAATAGGTGGCAGCACCTCTGTGAATATTGAAGTTGGTGGACTGGTAACCATGGAAACAAGACATACAGGTAATTAATATGTATTTGTGTCATAAAGTAATGTAAATGTTTAAAAAATTGCTTACAATTGATCAACAGTTAATGTGCTATTGAATGTAAGTTTCGGTAATATACGAAAATACTCACACGATCACGATTTGCATTACGTAGCATATACTCTACATCAGGCTATGACCTTGACATTTCATACTTGCAACATGATTTTATGTCTGAATTTTCCTCATTTTAGCATGTCTTTCAGTGCTGTAGATAATGCTGAAGTCACGTGTGGTTTAAATGTTGAGAAATATGCCGTCTTTAAATATTATATAGCCTACTTTCTCTTACCACATAGCCTAATTTCTCTTACCATGTAATGAAAACGGTAACATTAAATTTCACCATTTATTTATTCATTCAGCCTTGAATGATGCAGACATTGTGGAACTGAACTGATTGACTCTATCGATCCTGATGTGTCTGATATTAAGGTGGAGATTGGAGATGATGATGATGGGAGGGAAGATGACCCGAGATTGAATACAGCATCTTCAACAATGAAGAAGAAGCGAATGATGTACCTGATGATGTTGATGATGGTGATGAAGACGATGGAAATCGAAACTTGAAGCGCCGCGGAATACCAGCGCCTATGACGTCTGTTCAATCCAGGAAGTTTCGTGCTTTGCATCTACCAGAAATGATGAGCAGAACGCAAAAAAGTAGATCATGATGTAGACTACCGAGCTGAAAGGGATTCACGTTTGTACAGTGCAAAAAATGCAAAATATATCTGCGCTTTACGGAAAAAAGAGACTGTTTCTCAGCATTCCATGAGTCATAACTGGATATTGTGGATTGTACTCTCAATTTTATGTTCCTTTGAATATAACTTCTTTAGTGCTTTGACTTTTTAGTCAAAAATTTTTAAACATAGTTTCTTTATTATTTGTATTTTGACTTTAGATAATGAAAAATAAATGGCCGACAGTACCTCGAGCGCAAAAGCAAAAGTATGAAGTATGAAGATTTAATAAATCATAATTGTTTTAAGCAAATATGATATAATGAATATTTTCACACCAAAGAACGACAATTTGAAGATGATTTATTGTAGGAATATCTTTAATGGGGCCTCAAAACCTTGAAGTAAACCGTATGCGATATATAATCCACATAGCCACATGGCCGTCAGTACGTCGTGGTATCAATCTCCGCCACCACGCGCGCTCATTGTTTACGTCCCATATATTCCCGTTTCATTGTTTCCGTCCCATCCATATCCGTTTCATTTTTCAAAATCACCCCCACAAAAATATACAGATACCGAGTGGAAAGATGTTACACATTAAAAGGGAGGTAGTGTGCTGTGGGAGTCCGGGCACGGACACCAAGAGCCCGCTGATGAACCAGCTTGATTTTCCTAGGCGAAACCGCACACAAGACACGGTATTAATCTAGAACAATTGCTGAGTTTTAACTTAAACGTAATTTCATATTGCAAATATCTTAC
Source organism: Meconema thalassinum (assembly GCA_946902985.2). Classification (NCBI taxonomy): domain Eukaryota; kingdom Metazoa; phylum Arthropoda; class Insecta; order Orthoptera; family Tettigoniidae; genus Meconema; species Meconema thalassinum. The sequence goes on along the minus strand of OX336390.1, from coordinate 802,158,914 downwards.
CAAGATCTGCACAAAACTAGATAGTTCCTCACCCTGCATTTGATGTGAACACCCTTAACCTACCAAATGATTGTATGTAGGCTATCTACTTGCTGTCAAGAAGCAGACCAAACAAGGGGGACGTCATTGATATATGAAATTCAATCACATGGAAGCGCCAGCCCGTGCCCTATCGCGACTTCTAACTAGGGGTAAGGGCGTTTTCGTAAAGCATGGCCTCCTGAGATATTGTATATAAGCGGTTCTGCTAAGGTCAAACTAAAGGCTACCAAATAGCTTAATATGATAATAGTCCTATTGGAAACTCCCGCGGGAAACTGGCATCACCGATTCTGCGTGCTATCTAGCGGTTTGCGTACATAACTACGTTCGCTATTTCAATCAGCTGACAAGTTTATATGCTGTACATGTTAGAAGTGGAACTTTTGTAATCAATATAATACAGCTGTACGAAATTACTGACTGACAAGTATTTCCAAGTCCTTGGTTGGTTGGTTGGTTTAGGGGCTACGACAATGCGGTCATGTAGCCCGTGTACTCTGGGTGTGTGTAGAATTTGTCTGATAACCGGTGTTAATTTTGATGGCTGTATTAGTGTGTGTTATCTGCGATCCAGGTAGAAGGACTGCAGAAGATCAATTTTTCAAGTAGTTCCTATTTTTGCTACCAAATACTATCGTCAATGACACCTAGCTGCACACTTGGCTACTAGATGTCATCGCAGCCAGCAACCGGCGAACGTTGTAACTAATATAGCGTTTACAAACTAACCTACAAATTTTAGCCTCCAGAAGTATAGTTAGCGGAAGGTTCTTTTTCAAGCCATGGGAGCGCCGGATTTACTTCTCCTCCGAAGGAAGGCATGCTGAGGGATTTTAACGCTCTTAAGGAAACCGACGACTTCGACCGGGATTGAACTCGTGATCTTGGGCACAGAAGATCAGCATTCTATCAACTACGCCACCAAAGCAACCTTCAAAGACCTTATTATGACATATGTGAACAAAACCGACGACTCATCAGTGAAAAATCTTCCCACTCTAAATAGCAAGCTCAACAAGGTATTACACGTGTCAAACTGCTGTCGTAAAATGACGATCAAATGTTTTTAATGTCAATATATATGTATCCTTTTTTCTTTTGTAAATGGAGACTAGTCAAACTGCTGTCGTAAGATGACGATCAAATATTTTAATGACAATAAGGGGGTGAAGCTGATTCCAGCTCGTGGTGCCCCTGCATAGATACATGGAATAGAATTCCAGTACTGAACTGAACGTCAGCATTCCAGAATCATATATTCTCATATAAGATGAGTGAGATTGTTAAATTTGGGAAAGGTTCGTATCAGAGCCAAGTATTACCGTGATCTCTGTAAACGTTGAAGGTTTGTCAAAATGTAAAGATGAGCTTTTACAGAACCTATTCCACACTCATAAATGTCATATATTATGTATCCAAGAAACTCACAGAGACATTCACCAACATTGTTCTAAAATTCCAGGAATGAAATTAATAGCCGAAAGACCTATTCCTAACACACAACATCGTCCAATTATGTGCCAACTAGTATCAGCAGTTCGTCCACAAAACATCGACTTCAGACGAAGGTACAATCTTAAGAAAGCAAATTGGCAAAAATTCTCCGAGATGTTAGATGAAAGAATTAGCACAATGAATCCCCTTCCAGAGGAATACGTAACGTTTGTGGATACTGACAACTATTTTTCACGACAAACTATCCCTAGAGGCTGTAGAACTACTTATATACAAGGTGTTTCCTCCGATGCATCCAATCTACTTAGAGAATATCAAGATTTATTTGAAAAGAATCCCTTTAGTGATGAAACCATCTCAAGTGGACAGCGCGTTATTTCTTCAATTTCCAAATCCAAACGCAATCATTGGATTAAGTCAATGGAAAAATTAGATATGGATAGAAACAGCCACAATACCTGGAGGCTACTTAGACGTCTTAATAATGACACTACTAAATCTCCAGTACACGCTAACATCTCTGCAAACGAAATTGCTTATCAACTCGTGACAAGTAGTAAACCAAATAAAACTGCACACAAATCGAGGGCAAAAATTGAAAGGTTGAGACATCAGAACAGCAGCCTCCTTTCTAATCCATTCACTCTGGATGATCTGTACAAAGACATCTGCATTGAACAAATCAAAAGATTCGGACCAACTAGTAAACAGTGGCTCTTGGACTTATTTAACAACTGTGTCAACAACTGCAAAACACCTAAATTGTGGAGAAAATCCAGAGTTATTGCTATTCTTAACCTAGTAAAAATGGGAACGACCCCAAAAACTATAGACCAATCTCTTTGTTGTGCCATCTCTCTAAAATTCTCGAACGAATGATCTTGGATAGGTTATCTGAAAAGCTGGAACCACTACTTATACCACAAAAAGCAGGCTTTCGATCTGGTAAAAGCTGCACCTCACAAATACTGCACCTGACGCAATATATAGAAGATGGCTACGAAAACAAAAGAATCACTGGTGTTGTTTTCATCGATTTGACTTCAGCATAATATGATACAGTCAATCACTCCATTTGTTAAATAAGCTGCATGATATAACAAAGGACTATAAACTAACCAGAATGATCGAGTGCTTTCTGCAGAATAGACGATTTTTGTTGAGTTCCAGGGGCGAAGGAATAGATGGAAGAATTCTAAGAATGGCCCACCACAAGGAAGCGTACTGGCTCCTATACACTTCAACATTTACACCAATGATCAGCTTCTTCCAGAAGGAACGAAAAGTTTCTTATATGCAGACGATCTCGATCTCGCAGTTCAAGAGGCAAGTTTCAAACAAGTTGAACAAAAATTTTCCAATGACCTAGAATATTTCAGCGATTATTACCGAGCCAACCAGCTGAAACCCAACCCGTCAAAGACTCAGGTTTGTGCTTTTCATCTCAAAACAGGGAGGCAGCAAGGAAACTGCAGATGGCCTGGGAAGGCACAGAATTAGTGCACTGTTTTACTCCAAAATATCTAGGAGTTATTCTTGATCGTGCACTCACCTGCAGAAAGCACTGCTTGAACACCAAACAAAAGGTATCGGCAAGAAACAATATTTTACGTAAATTGTGCGGTACAACTTGGGGAACACAGCCTCTCAACATAAGAACTTCAGCCATAGCCCTTTGCTATCCGGCAGCAGAATACGCTTGTCCTGTCTGTTACAAATCTAGCCATGCTAAACAGGTAGACATTGCATTAAATGAGACCTGCAGACTTATTACAGGTTGTCTCAGATCTACGCCGCTTGATAAAATCTACTATCTGACGGGTATCTCACCTCCAGATATTCGCCGTGAATCGGCAGCCAGATTAGAGACATCTGAAGCTTTGACCCAACAGACCCATCCTTTGTATGGTTACTTACCTGCAGCTCAAAAACTCAAATCAAGAAGAAGTTTTCTTCACGCCACTGAAAATTTGACAGTCTCTCCTTCAGTATTTAGATTGCTCTCTTGGCGCTCCAGATCTAACGACTCTGCTGGATGGACGCTACCATCTGATCACCTACCCACTGGACACGAATAAACCTCGTCAACGTGGAATACCCTCAACAGGCTGTGCACAGGAGAGGGGAAGTCGAAGTTAAATTTGAAATTAGTGGGGATTTGCTTGTGACTCGACTTTGTGTGAGTGTGGTGAGGAGCAGACTATGAGACACCTCCTCGTTTGCGGGTTGTGTCCCGTCACATGTTCTCCACGGAACCTGATGGACGGAACACCTGAAGCTTGCGAGTAGTTGGCAAAAAGCTGGTCTCAGTATTTGATTTGAGTACGAGTGCGTGTATAATATAATGAATTATGCAAGGTATACAGAGATTTCAAGGTTTTCTTATAGTACCAAATGCAATTTTTCTATTGCTTATGATGTATGTTCTCCGACACGATTAAATTAATTAATTAAATGTCAATATACATGTATTCCCTTCGTATTTTTGCTCCTTTCGGATCAACATCCATCTCCCTTATTTATATTATGTTACAATAAGTACGTAAAGGACTTAAAATCTGTATTTATTTTCGTATTCGAAGTCGAATAATATGTGCCATAATTTAATAATTCGTTCCATTAGTTGTCTCTTCGAGCCTCTAGATGGTAGCACTCTGACACAACCTGTAATAAGTCTGCAGGTCTCATTTAATGCAATGTCTACCTGCTTAGCATGGCTAGATCTGTACCATACAGGACACGCGCCGCTGCTCTGCTTGTTAAAAGTGGCGAGAGTCTCCACTATTATCATATAAGCTATTTGAGGCTACCAATTTTAACCCTTTCAATGCTAGGTGTTCAATGTGCTGGATTTTTTTCAAGAATATGTATTTATTGAAAAATAGCTTTACTAGTTATTTAACTACATTTTCAACCTCATATTTACTGTCACTGTCATCCAGTAAGTCATTATCCGAGTCACTATCAACTAATAACTGTTTAATTTCATCATTTCATCATTTGCTGCGCAGCCATTTTGATTGTTGCAGTTGGAAGCACAGAAGGTCTGCATTTCATCATTGCTAGGAAACAAAATCTAATGCACGAAAAAAGGGAACTATCGCTACATTAGAACTTCCTTGAACTTCTCGCGCCATTAAACTGATCAGACGCTGCACGTATTTTTACGGGCTTAACAAATTGAGCAATGCACGAAAACGTATGTTAACGGGTTTAGCACGGGCGGCTTATAATCGCCCAACGTATATTTACGCGTTTAGTATTGAAAGGGTTAATTGAGCTGAGAAAAGACTCAGTGTTGTGAGAAGTACTAGGGCAGCGCTCCTGCTGAAAAACCACAACTTAAATAATTAAAATCTAATAATAAATTATGAAATGAAAATTTCGGTAAAATTTACGAGAAGGTAATGGGAAACGTCTGTCTTCCAAAACGACTAAAATCGAACTCCCCCAAAAAACTAAAACCACATGCCGAGCTATAAATGATGTTATGCAACCATACAGGGGGAAGGAGGGAGGAAAAGGGGGATGGGTAACATCAAGTTATGCTATATGGCGAAAGTCGGAGAGAAAACTTAAAAAGAAAATCCAAAGAAAAACTAAATTAAATACACGAGATTACTTTACAAGAAAAATGACGTGGAACCAATGAACACATTAAGACTCGAAAGTATGCTTCAAAAATAGGCTTATTGCCAAACAATGCCGTACTACCACGGCATGTAACGTAGATAATAACGTGACATCGGAACTGTGAAAATTCCAGTTACCACCGTCACATATATTCAAAAATCAAGGGACCTGCACTAGCAGGAAATGTAGACACAGGTTCAGTAAACCTGCGGGTGCTGTCCACATAAAGTAAGGCTCAGTAGTGACCAATCAACCACACAGATTGCCTCACGCGAGGACAACTAAGTTTGTGGCACAAAAAGAGCACGGAGGCACAAAATGAGCATTAAGACTCAAAACAAATACGTACACACATAAGCCAAAACGAAGGAAAGCAAAACTTTTGAACCATAGAGGTTCCAAATTTATATAAATTGCGAAAAGGTTTAATGACAAAAGCAAAACAGACTCCGCCATATGGCATGACGTAAGAGTGAGGATGTGGATTCACGGACAATGTACAAAACATCATAAGAAGAAAAGTAAATTAAACAGGAAAGAAACACGGAACACAAACAATTACATATTTAAAAAAAATGCATTGAGTTGTACTCACGATTAGCTGTGCAATAAGCGGGCTAGGCAGCCCGACACACGTCTTTCCTACAAGGCAGTTCGTGAGAGAAGAGGGAGCAACAGAAGCTCCTTGAGATGAAAGAAACCCCGCAAAACACAAGTGCGTAGGTTGGGGAGGAGCCAAAAGCTTCAATCCTCCCTTGGAAAATATTGGCGGAGCCAATGGCAAAAATTTTGCACCACAAATTGCAATGCTGGATACAAAACTAGCCAATGCTATGTGGCTAGGCATTGAAAAACATTAGACAATATTACACATATTTAGCAACAAGCGTGCTTTCAAATACGTAAGGACGTAGGACCAGGGTGTACACTATACGAAATAATAATGTATTTATTTATTTGGCGTATGGCAACTGAAAATCAACTAATATACTGTACCCATGTGAATAATTTCCATGCAAAACATGCTTCTGCCTCCAGCCAGCATCTGTCCTCGGGCGTGTACAGTTCACCCACTGAGCAGTTGCATATTTTAGATCTGAGACTAAGAGGTATCAACTGTACAATAATAACACCCAACTCTATTCTTTCTCTTATGTGAAGGGGATTCCCTGGACCATATGTCACTGTCCTCACTCCTCTCAGACGGTGTAGATAGGTCCGAGTAACTGACGTGGCGCCGTGAAAACACGCATATTTTCTAAACTCATTTGTAATATGTCGAGGTCTCCATCTTTCAGTGCTAAGTCCAGAACTGTATGCATTTTACAGCCCAATACTGCCGTATTCTGCTGATATTTTCTACATTATATTATCAAATAATGTCAGAATTCCTCTAAATCACAACAGTGATTTACTGTGTTCTGTCTCTAGGGGTTTTTATAGCTTAAACTCCCTCCAAGACCTTGGGTTCGTTTCTTGCTGGCATCTCTAGTCTGTTCTCATTTTTCCAGAGACCCAGGTTCGACACCAGTCAGCCTAATACCGTAGGGTTCAATACATAGTTTACAAATACTACACATTTACAAGTTAATGTCTAAGTTTTCAATCCATTGAAGGGCTTAAGCCGCCACTTCAAAGAAATCTTCTGGACTTTCAGAATAAGCTTGTCTGCTGCAGCATGTTACAATGTGTTTGATGGTCTGATGTTCACTGCCACAGTCACATTGGGAAGATGCCGCCAATCCCCATCGGTGGAGGTTCCCTGCACAAATGCCAATGTATGTATGGAGCCTGTTAAGTGTCTTCCAAACACGTCGCGGTAGTTCCATACCAACTGGCTGTGTACCTGTGTACGAAATAATAATAATAATAATAATAATAATTAATAAAAGTGGTTCAGAATTCACCGCAATATCTAATATCTAAGTCGCTAAGCGCACCTCTCTGGATAGCAAGAGACTCGGGTTTGAACCCTGACTGTGGTCACATTTTCACGTCAGGATGTTAACCAGGGAATCGATCTCTAGCTCCATTTCCTTATTTCAAGAATGCAGTGTGACTTAATGGGCTGTGCTACGCTGCTAGTTTTACATTTAGCCAGGATATATTTTTGACATTGGCATATGTTGAGGCTTGATTCGCACTCAGTTGAAGAGCCATCTGTCATCGATGTTAACTCATTTTTATGATGTGTGCAGATAACATTCCCGTCTGGTTCCTATCTATCGGGCTAGGTTCAACGCAGAGCTAAAATGTTCATGGATTACATGAACTGATGCGTAAATAATCCAGCCGATAAGATGGAAAAACTTTTAATTATGGAACGTAATATAATTATCTGATAGTGAGGCGTCAGTTTCAATTAGTCTTTCAAATTGGAATACCGTTAATCGGTTTAAAACGTTTGATTGGATATTTATTTTGTATATGGAAGACTCACTCTAGAGCAGATTCATAAGTCTCTAGATAACATTCTCAGCGTCACTGGGACATCGTCAGTTCCCAAGCGTCTTATTATGTGACAATGCTCAATGAGAGGTTGAAATAGTGAATTTGTTGTTTTAAATATATTCGAATGGGCATGTTCATCAAGAGCTTGCTGATGAGCCACCTTGGTGTTCCTAGGCAAAACTCCACACAAGACTCGGGATAAACCTAAAAAAATTGCTGAGTTTTAATTCACTGGCAGTGAAAGCCAGTATACCATCAAATTATTTTTCGTTTGCAACTATCAAGGGACTGCAAAGGGACACACTATATCTAGTTCAGGGAGTTATTTTCCCTTGGTGTAATAACGTGAGAACAGCTCGACAAACATACCAAAAGCTTCGTTTAAACTTTAAGTTATACGTAACTTATTTATACTGCATTTGGGATTTGTTTCATTGAGGACCGTAGGTTGAATATTTATTTTCATCTTAACTCCCCGTGTGATATGTCACATCAATGCTTTCTTTGAGCTAAAATTTGCAAAACTATTTGATCTTATATTTCTTCTATTTCATGAGGGGAGGTAGAGGGGGGATTAGTATTTTCTTTTTTACTGGCTGACGTGTGTCAGCGGCAAGGACTTACTCTTGATACTGAGCTCGCACTCGGCTTCCGGTTCGAATCGGCCGCGGATGTACTGTATGTGCGTGTTGAGTCTAATTGAAAAGTCGCCTCCGTAGCGTAGCGGTCAGCATGGTTAGCTGCCACCCCGGAGGTCCTGGGTTCGATTCCCGGCTCTGCCACGAAATTTGAAAAGTGGTATAAGGACTGGAACGGGGTCTACTCAGCCTCGGGTGTTCCAAATGCGTAGAGGGGGTTTGATTCCCACCTCAGCCATCCTCGCAGTGGTTTTCCGTGGTTTCCCACTTGGTCTTCGGGCAAATGCCGGGATGGTCCCTTCTTCAAGGCCACGGCCGCCTCCTTCCCTCTTCCTTGCCTATCCATCCTACCCATCCCTTACCTTCCCTCATGAGGCCCCTGTTCGCTTTGCAGGTGAGGCCGCCTGGGCGAGGTGCCAATCACACCTCACCAGTTGTATCCCTTCCAATTCGATGTTCCCAGCTCTAGGACACTGCCCGTAGAGGCGGTAGTGGTGAGTTCCCTCGCTGAGTCCGTGGGTTCCACCAACCTGGAGGGTTAACGACTAAAAAAAAAAAGCACCTTGATATGACTTTGGTGTCTGGATAATTTATTTTTGTACTTCCTGTATTATTTATAATCCTGGAAATATTTGGAATTCATCTCCATTTTTATTTTGGAACTATTTGAATTACTTTGGTTATTTATAATGGTATAACATCGCAGAAATGCGATCGGAATTTAATGGATCAACACTTGACAATAGCTGTTACAGCTTACTTCCGTCTTTTGAGACGTTGTTTTGTCAACCCATTGTGGTTAGACGTGTTTCATATCTATGAAAAGTTATGACCAATAATCTATATTGTATTAGTGTGAGAAGTACAAATAATCACTCATCTTTGTGAGTATTGGGATCAACCAAGATATTTGAAGCAGTGCTTTGCTTTATTTTGGTGTAATTGACAAGTTACGATAATTTTATACAGAGTGCACGAGGACATGAAAGTAAGAGACATGTGGTCTATATGTTTGAGAGAACATGTCATTTAAATCCAACAGAATTAATCCACATTTTTTAAAGCATCAACAGAAGTAACTGTGAATTTCTTATTCTATTTGACGGCTGATGGCAGTGATGTTCAACGATCACGTGGTGTGAACTTAAAAACCGTTTGGAGTGTTGCTAAAAATCACATTAATGATATTTCTAAAGCCAGTGGTGGTTTTATGGCCATTTTTGCTTGTACCGCACATTATAAGAGTCTGTGAAAAGAATTTCTTTAACTTGTGAAAATCATGCTACCTGGATCAACTTTTCTTCAAAATGGAAATGGCTACTTATGGAGATACAGCCTAATTCAATATGTATCCTTTAACTATGGAAGGGATGAGTATGCAATAACTCAAATATGCCTTGGGAGGGTGACGGATGTCATGATATGCTCGGGCGAGGAGCATGGCAATGGAAGAAGGCCATGACATAGCCGTGATGATCTGGGCGAACTCGAATGAACAACATGTAAGTCAACGCTACACTTTGTTATGTAACCAGGTTGGATTGTTATTTGTGGAGTTGTTATACACGGTCTTACTATTTTTCTGCACATTCTGAGAGGTAGGGATGGTTATGTTTAGTTGAGAAATTATTTCTGGTCATACCTACTATTTTGAATAAGAGCCTGGAGCAAGGTTGATTGTAACCAACTTTTGCTATGTTTAATACGAGTCGAGGGAAACGTGCATCAGAATGCAAGACAGTGTTATATTTACGAACAGTTGAAAGCTAGCAGATGTTTTTCAAGGCCATGTGGTGCCCGTGTCATTGGTTAATGTTGAGGGAATATTGTTGGTGCGAACCCGCACGAGTTTACAAGGCAGTGCATTCTTATAAGCTGCTTGCTGCCTGCGCTACAGCTGTGAACATTAGTCGCTTATAGCTTGAGTAGAGGAGGCCTTGGTTATTTATATTAATCTCGACAATCGACGACATAATCTGGCTGTGTGAAATGTGTATCTTTGCATACGAAAGAACACGAATTCGAGAATGGTTTCACTTGATTTTTAAGAACTGTTATTTTGAGTATGGCATTCTGAAGTGTATCAGACACTTGATAATTATTAGAGTCATGAGTCGACTACTTTTCAATGTTACGTTTTGATGCTGAAAGGTATGACCATGTGAGCAGCTATTGCGAATTTTAGTCCACGACAGGACGTCATTGTATAAATTAGGATCGTGCCATTATTGTGTCTAGAGGAGTGACTTTTTAGGGAGGTATTTGAGCTCATGTTTTGGAGCCGATTTATTGAGTATGGTATTTTATCGGCAACTTTGTGTGCTTTTGGGAAGTTGACTGATGATTGCGACCGACGAGCCCGTGTTATTGATATTGAACACACGGTGTGTATCATGATAGTGAACAGTGATTCACTCATATAACGAGGTATTTCTTGGATGTTTCTCCCACATTTATAGCTACACAATACAGGATTCTTGGTCACTAAAAATATACATTAACGCATTGAGGATCATTAATGAATTAATATTGAAAATAATAATAAAGTGATACGATTTTCAACTAAATCAAAATCTAAATAATTATCTAGACAAGGCTATTGAATGCTAAACTTAAATCTATTTTCCGACCATTTCTTAGAGTTTGTGGGTTTCGACGTTCTGTAAATACATTTTGACAATCCCCGATCTTGAGACGACGATCATCTAATAACGGGATAATGTGAAAATACGGTCGTTATGATGATAAGCGACGTAAGACGTGGCAGCCTCTCACAGCAGTAGCCAACATAATTTCCCAGTTACACTTATGATCATTTCTTTGCAAACGGAAGGAAACTGAGCAGGTAGGAACGCCCATTGCAATACCAGTAGGAGTGTACTGAACCTGTGCAATTTGTGTTGTAAATATCATTGATATTTTTCTTCTATTTTATTAAATTAAGACAGGATGTGCATAGCTTTGTTATTTTACTTTCTTTGGATAAACGCGTCTCGTTTATCGGTAATATTTCAGTATCAGACAGGGTTAGCTAGATTTAATGTAAATGTAAATGATGGAGAGTGTTGGTAGTTAATTAGTGCTCCGCTGCGTTGGTCTCGGCAGCACTTCCTTGACGCCCTGTCTCGGGGTTAGTCGGCCGGCCGCGTGATCATGTGACCTGGGGCGAGTCGAGGCTTCTCGAGGCATGCAGCACATGGCTGACTTACAGCAGGACAAGCATGGCGCGGCTTGAAAGGGACCGATTTAAATCGTGGCCATCACAGCTACAACCAGTGTATTTAGTTGTGATATATGAGTAAATATATAGTTTAAATATTAACGTGTGTGTGTAACGTATTATTTTTGAATTCTGCTAACCTGAACATACATAACCAGCGAGCATCTCCTGGCCACCGCATGGTACCAGGAATCGTTCCGGGAGAGGAAGGAACATGGTCATACCGGGCCGGATTTGTGAAAGTGTCGTAATGCTAAAATATTACGTGGTCCTCCGGTGCATTTGAATATACTTTCTGAGTGCGGACAACCTGTGGCGAGAATATTGGAGCACGTGCAACATCATCCCGGCGGCATGCTGTACACGATGGGGAGGACACAAAGGATTATAAGATAAGTGCACATCATAGCAGTATACCGGTGTCAGTCAATCCTTGTATTTCTTTCCTTTTCCTAACTTATCATGGAGTCTAGTGAGAAAAACCTGTTGGTGAAACAACGAGAGGTCATTAAAGGGTCCCTGACACGTATCAGTAAATATGCAGACAAGTTTGTGGCAGGCTCCGATAGTAATACATTACGTAGCAGGCTGAAGCAATTGCCTTCACTCTGGGAAGAATAAAAGCATGTCCAATGTAAGCTCGAAATTAATGACGACGAAAATAATGAAACCCATGAACAGGATAGGGAACAGTTCAAAGAAAACTATTATGATTTAGAAGCCAAAATGACTACACTCATAGATCGGAGCATAACTTCAGAGCAGAATAACGATCAATTATCTCAGCATTCTTGCGGTAATTCACAACAGGCTTCCTTGGAGGTACGATTGCCCGTCATTAACCTCCCTACATTTCATGGACAATATGAGACCCGGACACATTTCCAGGACACCTTTCAGGCATTAATTGTTGATAATTTAAAACTATCAAACATCCAACGTTTCCACTATCTACTGTCCGCACTTAAGGGTGAACCTCACCAATTGATTCAAAATATCCCTATTTCTAACCCTAACTTTCCGTGTGCAAGAGGTACAACAACAGAAAATTGATAGCAACACAACACGTCAAGGCTCTGTTGTCGTTACCTACTTGTCACAAAGACACAGCATCTGATCTTAGGAATTGAACAACCACTTAGTAAGCAATTTGAATGCTATTCAAAATCTCACCCTTTCAGTGCCGCTACATGAAGTCTTACTTCAGCAGCTGATGTTAGATAAGTTAGATCCCGCTACCCGAAAAGAGTATGAAATGAAGGCTCCCAGCGATAATTTTCCAAGACTCACTGAGGTATCCACGTTTTTGGAAGAGAGGGCACAAGTGTTGGAGCTAATGATGGCAACACGGGAACAAAGGGGGAACACAGCAAATCCACCCAAGAATCAACATGTGGGGAACAATGACAATCCAGGTCGAGTTAGCTCATACGTATCTACAAGGGGAAAGTGTGATTTTTGTGATGCAGATCACCCGGTACAACGGTGTGAGGGTTTTCTGAAGGCTAGCGTACGACAACGGTATGATTTTGTCAAAAGGAAGGGTCTGTGCTCTAACTGTTTTAGACATCATAATGTCAGCATATGCAAATCTGATATGTGTAAGAGATGCCAAGGCAGACATCATACCATAATTCATTTCGACAGTCCCACAAGCAGTCAAACGACTGCAGACAGGGATGCCGCAGCTGGTAGAGGTATTTGAGATGACAAAGGAGGGCATAGTAAGGCAAGTTACTGCACACTTAAATTCAAGCCACAGTCACAAATAATGCTGTCTACTGCAGTAATAGGAGTGGGAGACAACACCAGTGCCGAGCGCCGGCAAACTATGTTGATTGTAAATCGTGGAACCTACCTAAAGATATCTCATTAGTGGATCCTCACTTCAACGAGCCAGGACCAGTAGATATGCTCATCGGTGCAGATATTTTCATGCAGCTGTTGCGAGAAGGGTGGCGGAAAAATTGCGATGAATTACCCATTTTGAAGAATACCGCCCTGGGATGGATAGTATCAGGTCCCATAAAAACCCAGGATCGGACCAGTAAGAAGGCGGAAGCACCACCCACTTCATCATTTTTCCTCAGACAGGACGATGACCTCGACAGGAAGATGGAAAAATTCTGGTCGATAGAAGAAGTGACAACTAGAAGAACCAACTTAACCAAGGAAGAGCAGTATTGCGAGGAGCATTTCACAACTCACACCAGGCGGGACGACAGCGGACGTTTCAGTGTAAGATTACCTACAAGGGAAGAAAGTCCACAACTTGGAAAATCTTACAAAATAGCGGAGAAACGATTCAGACTACTGGAACAGAGATTCGAGAAGAGACCTGATCTGCGTGCTGATTACGTGAGATTCATGGAGGAGTATGAGAACCTGGGTCATATGAAGTTGGCTCCAGATATAAGCAAGGACGAAGAAGCATGCCGTTATCTCCCTCATCATGCAGTATTGAAGGCTGAGAGTACCACTACTAAAACACGAGTTGTATTCGATGCTTCCTGCAAAACTGACAACGGCGTTTCACTTAATGACACTCTCGCGGTGGAACCTACCGTTCAACAAGATCTGCTATCAATTGTGACAAGGTTTCGTACTCATCAGACTGCGATGACGGCAGACGTTACAAAAATGTACCGTCAGACCAGAGTAGACGACGAAGATTTTAACTTACAGCGCATACTGTGGTGAAAACATCCATCTGAGCTTCTACGCACATACCAACTAAAGACTGTAACATACGTTACTTCCTCAGCGTCCTTCCTAGCCACAAGATGTCTAACCAAGCTGGCTGAAGAAGAAGCACATGCGTTTCCCACAGCATCTCGCGTATTGAAACGGGATTTTTACATGGACGATGTATTGTGTGGTAGCGACACTGTGGAAAATGTTATACTGCTACGAGGAGAATTACAAGAGTTGCTGCTTCGAGGAGGGTTCCCGCTCCGCAAGTGGACGTCGAATCACGCGGCTGTACTTGGGACTATACCTAAAGAACTCAGAGAATCACAGTTACCACTACGATTTGATAAGGAAGACAACATCAGAACGTTAGGATTACTATGGCATCCCTTTCTTGACAAGTTCCAGTTTGAGGTCCACATCAAGGAGAACAGTGGAAGCCCCACAAAACGGAAGGCACTTCTATATTTGAACCCCTCGGGCTGATAGGACCAGAAATTGTGAGGTGTAAAATTTTCATGCAACAATTATGGCAAGAAAAATTTGGATGGGATGAAACACTACCATCTCCGTTACTTGAAGGCTGGATCAAAATCTTCACTGATCTTTCAGCTCTAAATAACATTCATGTCAACAGGTTGATTCTCTCTACGGGAAGGGTGAACCTCACACAATTTCATGGCTTCTCAGACGCTTCTGAACGGGCCTATGGAGCGTGTGTTTACATTCGAAGCACCAACCAACACGGGGAAGTTTCAGTAAATTAGTTATGTTCGAAATCCAGAGTGGCTCCTCTGAAACAACAGTCCTTACCTATGTTAGAACTGTGTGGAGCTCTTTTGTTGGCACGCCTGGTTGATAAGACTACCAACACCTTAAACCTGAAAATTGACCACATGTTTTTGTGGATTGACTCGACAATTGTACTATCGTGGCTTGTGGCTGAACCAACAAAATGGAAAACGTTCGTCGCCAACCGTGTCTCCGAGATACAGCAATTGACTGGAAGAGCCAAGTGGGGTCATGTGATGTCAGAAGGTAACCCTTCCGATATTCTTTCAAGGGGAGAAGGACCACTCAGCCTGCAGTGCAATCAACAGTGGTGGCATGGTCCAGCATGGTTACTACAAGATTTAAGTAGCTGGCCCACTAGGGACTCGAACGACTCTGCAGGTGAACTTGCAGAAAGGAGGGATACGGTGCAATCTCTAGTTAGTGCTACTCCATCAGACGAAATCACGACGAGGTTCTCATCCCTCCGTCACCTACAGAGAGTAATGACTTATTGCAACAGATTTATGTTCAATTCCAGAAGACACAACGTAAGAAAAACGGGACCACTATCCGCAGACGAGCTTGAGACTGGACTCCAGACGTGTATCAAGCTTGCTCAACGTGTGATCTTCGCACGGGAAATAGGCGAGTTGAAGTCAAACTCATCAGTTTCACAGCAAATTGCAATAAGAAATCTGAACCCCTTCTTAGACGGGAACGACTTATTACGAGTAGGTGGTCGCCTACAAAACTTGTTGAAACCATTTGCAGAAAGGCACCAGATCATATTACCTCAGCATCACAATGTAACCCAGTTGATTATGGCTGATGAGCATGTTCGTCTGCTACATGCTGGTGCTAATCATGTAACGACTTCACTTAGGTCCAGATGTTGGATAGTAAGCATAAAGAAAGTGATACGGACTGTCATTCACAAGTGTTTGAAGTGTTTTAGACTACGAGCCACTACAGTCACTCAAGTCATGGGACAGCTACCTTCTCCTCGAGTGACTCCATCACGGCCATTCTTGAACACGGGAGTTGACTACGCTGGTCTGCTGTACATTAAACAGGGTGCAACCAGGAGCAAGGTCAAGGTAAAATAATATGTAGCGTTGTTCGTTTGCCTTTGCACCTAGGCGATACACTTGGAATTGGTTCGTGACTTGACTACACAGGCTTTCATCGCCGCCTTACGGAGATTTGCAGCCAGGAGGGGAAAGTGTACATATCTATACAGTGATAATGCTACTAACTTTGTAGGGGCTAGAAATGTTGAGAGTGCACCAGTCCGAGCAGTGGAAGATAGAAATGCTGAACATCGCAGCCCAAAAAGGATTCACTTGGCATTTCATTCCCCCTGATTCGCCACACTTCAATGGTTTGTGGAAATCTGGAGTTAAATCCATGAAACACCATTTAAGAAGAACAGCTGGCAAAGCCTGCTTGACGTATGACGAGATGTACACCCTACTTTGTCAAATAGAGGCATGCATGAACTCACGACCGCTCGTTAGTCTATCGGACGACCCTGATGAACCATCATACTTAACTCCTGGCCACTTTCTAATAGGTGCTCCCCTGTTATCCTTCCCTGAACCTGACCTTAGAGATGGTGTGCACTGTTATACTTCCAGATGGCGCTACATTCAAGCGCTGCAGCAAAAGTTTTGGAGACAATGGTCTAATGACTATCTTAATAGCTTGCAACAGCGACGGAAATGGTTGACGAGTCAGCCTAACCTTCAGCCTGGAACTGTCGTGTTGGTTAAGGACAACAACACTCCTCCTCTTTCTTGGAGGCTTGCAACGGTCGAGGAAACATATCCTGGGAAGGATGGACGAGTGCGTGCAGTCACCATTCGTACCAGCAGTGGAATTTTGAAGCGTTCTGTACATAAACTAAGTCCATTAGTAGTGTATTTGTAGGGGTTAGAGGCCCTCCTCCTCCTCCTCACCCTCCTCACAAGTTGGCGGCCGTAGATTAACTTAACCTAGCCTAACCTAACAAGATGGCGGTCATAGCTTAACTTGACCTAGCCTAACCTGACAAGATGGCGGCAGTAGGTTAACTTAACCTAGTCTAACCTAACAAAATGGCAGCCATAGCTTAACTTAAGGACCTAACTACACTATTGTTGATATTTCCTGAACCCATGGTCGGATTTTGACGAATGAGGTGTTATTGAACTCGGGTTGACACCCCCTTTCCAATAGATAACATATTTCCACATCAAAATAAAACCTACTCCTACTAGGGGGTGATTTTTTTATATAAAATCTCGCTTTTCAAGTGCAACATGTGACAGTTTGATTGCCAATATGGAATTAAACGTTGTTCCACACAAGAGACATGTGTATGGTGGAAAGCCACTATGAATTAACATGCATGTTTTTTGTTTTTTACGCATGCCCACTCATAGCTTTTGTAAGAGGACGGGCTTTTTAAAGATGGTGGCTGTAGTGTAACCTAACCTAACCCAACCCACGAGGGGTGATCAAAAAGTATTTCAAGTGACGCTTGTCGATAGACAAACCAATAATTAAAGAGGGGCATGTCAGGCCTTGAGTTGAGAGCCCCTTTTGATTGACCGCTGTTGATGTGTCCCTTTGGACAGACCCCTGTTGACTAGCCCCTTTGGACGGGTCCTTGTTGACGGGTCCCTATTGACGGGTCCTTGTTGACAGGTCCTTGTTGACGAGTCCTTGTTGTCGGGTTCCTTTTGACGGGTCCCTTTGGACCGGTCCTTAACGACTGGCCCATGCTTTTATCCAAATTATGTCAAAGGGCCTAACTACATTTGTGTGTAAAGCAGTGTGATGAACTGACGTTGTTCACCAGCCCTCACTACTACAATCTGATAACGATATGAAAGGAAAGTGACAAAATATATGTGAACACGTGCGAGATGACATTATTACTTGCCCCCTTGTGAAAGCCACATGTAAGCTAACAAGTCACATTCTGTTTTGGTTTTGTACGTGAGAAAATGCATGTTCATGTGTAATATGACTTAACACACAGGTGTTCACCTGTGCACGTGCACGATAAGAGCTAACAAGTCACATTCTGTTTGATTCGTTCGTAGCGTTAGGGCTAATGCACACACCCTAGTACACGAGGCACATGCAATTTGAGGACAGGTCAAGGGACCTAAGTGTGAAACTTGGTGGATGGATGTGTTCTAACGAGTCATTTGTAGTTCAAGGAAAATAATACATGTTCTTAAAAAGTTAAAACTGAAGAGATTGTACGTGCAGTAAGACGTCTTGTTCCTTCCGGTGTCATGTTGCTGACATGGCAGAGAGCGCACAGTTCTGTTGCTATGACTAACGCTGCAGTAATTTGAAACCGCAGGTGTTCATCATGACAATGGGTGATGATCATGCAAGGTTAGCGGTCATTGGATATTACACAGGTGTTCCTTCCGGTGTCATGTTGCTGACATGGCAGAGAGCATACAGTTCTGTTGCTACGACTGACGCTGCAGTTATTTAATACTTTAGGTGTTCATCTTGACAATGGATAATGCAAAGTCAGCAGTCATTGGATATTACACAGGTGTTCCTTTTGCACTTTGGACTCTCAGCTGTACTGGGAAAGGAATTTCAATGATCTGCAAAAAACTGCTGACACGAGCGATGAGAGTTTATATAAGAGAGGTGTTATATATTTCCCTACTGTCAGTCTTTATCATCAGAGAGGGTCAAGTGAGGTGTCACAGGACTTAGAATGGTTAACGCTTTTCAATGACTAATGAATTAGATCATTGAAATTCCTTTCCCAGTACAGCTGAGAGTCCAAAGTGTGAAAGGAACACCTGTGTAATATCCAATGACTGCTGACTTTGCATTATCCATTGTCAAGATGAACACCTAAAGTTTTAAATAACTGCAGCGTCAGTCGTAGCAACAGAACTGTATGCTCTCTGCCATGTCAGCAACATGACACCGGAAGGAACACCTGTGTAATATCCAATGACTGCTAACCTTGCATGATCATCACCCATTGTCATGATGACCACCTGCGGTTTCAAATTACTGCAGCGTTGGTCATAGCAACAGAACTGTGCGCTCTCTGCCATGTCAGCAACATGACACCGGAAGGAACAAGACGTCTTACTGCACGTACAATCTCTTCAGTTTTAACTTTTTAAGAACATGTATTATTTTCCTTGAACTACAAATGACTCGTTAGAACACATCCATCCACCAAGTTTCACACTTAGGTCCCTTGACCTGTCCTCAAATTGCATGTGCCTCGTGTACTAGTGTGTGTGCATTAGCCCTAACGCTACGAACGAATCAAACAGAATGTGACTTGTTAGCTCTTATCGTGCACGTGCACAGGTGAACACCTGTGTGTTAAGTCATATTACACATGAACATGCATTTTCTCACGTACAAAACCAAAACAGAATGTGACTTGTTAGCTTACATGTGGTTTTCACAAGGGGGCAAGTAATAATGTCATCTCGCACGTGTTCACATATATTTTGTCACTTTCCTTTCATATCGTCATCAGATTGTAGTAGTGAGGGCTGGTGAACAACGTCAGTTCATCACACTGCTTTACACACAAATGTAGTTAGGCCCTTTGACATAATTTGGATAAAAGCATGGGCCAGTCGTTAAGGACCGGTCCAAAGGGACCCGTCAAAAGTAACCCGACAACAAGGACTCGTCAACAAGGACCTGTCAACAAGGACCCGTCAACAGGGACCCGTCAACAAGGACCCGTCCAAAGGGGCTAGTCAACAGGGGTCAGTCCACCATGTCCTACTTTCTTAGTTTGATTCCTTCTAGGCCTTGAAGCTGGAAAACGAGTTAAAATCTCTAGTGCAAAAGGCACATGTGCTCGCCACTGCAGCACAAAACGGTTAGCTGGTCAAATTAGACAATCGGAAATGATTGTATTTCTGTTAGCCAAGCATTTCTGTCATCTGACTACTGTGTAAGCACTGCCAGCAAGACAGTTTAGTTTAGAACAGATTATTAGCCTTAAGTATTTAAAGCTTGACGTGTGGAGCGACCATCTTGTCCCAGTAACCACTGAGCAAGTTTTTACCTTCTATAGGTAGAGCGTTATCCCTTTCCTTTTTGACATCACCAATGACCATATCCACCTACAAGTTTTTGATTAGATTTGGTTCGGTTTAGTTGGGTTTGATTCAGCTTGGATCAGTTTAGTTCGATGTAGTTACCATTTTGTGTTTTAGCTATACTCTTTAACCAATCAATTAAAGAAAGTCTGCTCTTAATCCTTGAAACGATAAATCAGATTGTGTGTACACCGTTTGTCATTTATTAACCCATACCTGCAACCTACACTCTCTCTGTACTGCAGTTTGATCTGAAAACAAGTTAGAATGGTGAAAGACTTATCAGTCACCATACATGTAGCCTAAAATAAATCTTTCTCTAGCTAGCTATGTTTCATCACTCATTGTAAACATCTCACATGTTCGTATCCGCTTATTAGTTTATAAAATCTCAGGTCGATGACCTTGATGTATTGGGTATTTTGGGTAAATTCATTGGTTATGGGAAAGGGAGACCATTCTAAGTTCTATGACACCTCACATGGTGATATCCGATTCTTAGTTTATAAAATCTCAGGTCAGTGACCTTTCTGTTTTGGATTTGGATTCCTTTCCCAGAAAGGTCACTGACCTGAGATTTTATAAACTAAGAATCGGATATCACCATGTGAGGTGTCATAGAACTTAGAATGGTCTCCATTTCCCATAACCAATGAATTTACCCAAAATACCCAATACATCAAGGTCATCGACCTGAGATTTTATAAACTAATAAGCGGATACGAACATGTGAGATGTTTACAATGAGTGATGAAACATAGCTAGCTAGAGAAAGAATTATTTTAGGCTACATGTATGGTGACTGACAAGTCTTTCACCATTCCAACTTGTTTTCAGATCAAACTGCAGTACAGAGAGAGTGTAGGTTGCAGGTATGGGTTAATAAATGACAAACGGTGTACACACAATCTGATTTATCGATTCAAGGATTAAGAGCAGACTTTATTTAATTGATTGGTTAAAGAGTATAGCTAAAACACAAAATGGTAACTACATCGAACTGAACTGATCCAAGCTGAATCAAACCCAACTAAACCGAACCAAACCTAATCAAAAACTTGTAGGTGGATATGGTCATTGGTGATGTCAAAAAGGAAAGGGATAACGCTCTACCTATAGAAGGTAAAAACTTGCTCAGTGGTTACTGGGACAAGATGGTCGCTCCACACGTCAAGCTTTAAATACTTAAGGCTAATAATCTGTTCTAAACTAAACTGTCTTGCTGGCAGTGCTTACACAGTAGTCAGATGACAGAAATGCTTGGCTAACAGAAATACAATCATTTCCGGTTGTCTAATTTTACCAGCTAACCGTTTTGTGCTGCAGTGGCGAGCACATGTGCCTCTTGCACTAGAAATTTTAACTCGTTTTCCAGCTTCAAGGCCTAGAAGGAATCAAACTAAGAAAGTAGGACATGGTGGCGCAATGGTTAAGCTGTTGGCCTTTCACTAAGGTGAACTAGGGTTTGATTTCAGGTTAATATGTATCATAAACATATAAAAAGTAGAGATAATGTTTAAAACCGATTACACTTGTCTCTTTTCAATTTATTACTTGGATTACAAATGCAAGGGCGGACTGGGTTTGATATACAGTTAATGCTACCTATCACACACTAGACGGTAAGAAAGTCCAGAAAGCAAAAGGCGTAGGTAGAGCAGTGGTAAAATCGCTATATGTAGAGAACTACTAGCGGTTTTATGAACTGACAGATCTATGTCACATAAACAGTGCAGGTTACAATCCAGCAACCATAATTTGTATCTTGTGGAACAGAGAAAATGCACTTAATGGATAACAAATGTGTGCAGACGAATGACCTACGCATTAGCCTACTATGGGGTTATAACGACGAGGAGGAGGTGTGATTTCTATATTTTATTATTTAGAGACATGGCTTTTTGTAACCAGTAGATTTAGTAGATTTAGTATTTTGTAAATATTCATTTTTTTAATTGTAAATAGTTAATTTTTGTAAATAGTGGATTCCATTTTTTTTGTAATGGTAAATGTTAAATGTATAACTAAAAGTTCTTTGGGATGAATGTGCAGGTTAATGATGTTTCTGGAGATAAATAGAGTGGTTGTGTTTGTTCTTAAAGACAGGCATGGTTGTGTGTGAATGTATGACTACTCAGAAAGAGAGAGAGAGTGTGTAAAACAGCCTTACCTGCAGTAGTAGTAGTAGTAGTAGACCTCTATGTTTTGCAAACACATAGACAGACTGTACCATCGCCATCGTCAAACACTCACTTTAACACCATTTACAAAATCTTAAAATGAAAACAAATCATGTTTCGCAAATATGAACTTTTGACATACCGTATACAAAATAAAAAATAAAATGTGTAAACAACAAATTGGAAATCCTTGCTTTCATATGAAGAAATTCAAAAACATCAAACTGACATTTTAAAAAAATACAATGGAAAATTGGCAAATTGCAATGTGTGAAATGTAAAATATGAACAAATGGCTATCATTATTTTAAAGGAAGTGGTTTAGTCAATGCATACTGGAAAAAGTTTTGTAAACACTCAAGTCCACAAGACTAATTAAATTAGTAACTACCAGGTTGGCCGAGTGGTTAAGGTGTTTGACTTAAGATAAAATTTCCTGTACAAGGAAGCAAGGGTTCGTATCCCTTATCTAACATAACTATTGCCTTAACATGACTTGATCACACTGTATTATTATGATACTCGGTACACAAACCATGAATGGATTGCATTGTTTAAGACCACTCTCTTTCCGAACATAGTCAGAGACTGTTGATGGTTAACAATTGCAATAATAGTGGGACATGGGGATAGCAATTAAGAAAAACAGACAATACCCATACACTTCTTCTTCTTCCTAGCATTAATCCCTTGCGGGGTCTGCTACTTTGCTACATCTCCTCCACTTCTTTCGGTCGTTGACATCTTCTGGTGTTAGACCAACAGCGTGCATGTCAGCCCTGATGTCAGTCCACCGCTTTGCAGGTCTTCCACGTGGTCTTGTTCCACCTGGGTTGATGTGAGTGCTCTTTTGGCAACTGAGTTGTTCTGTCTTCTCATGACGTGACCGTACCAGCGTAGACGAGCCTCCCTCACCTTCTCGACAATTGGTGCAACACCAAATCTTCGCCGGACGTCTGTGTTCCTTGCGTGGTCAAATCGGGTCAGCCCCATCGACCATCGGAGCATCTTCATTTCCATCGTATTCAAAATTTGCTCATGTTGTTTGGTCATAGGGCGACATTCAGTCCCATAGATGGCTGCTGGGCGTACCACAGACTTATAGACCTTTGCCTTTAAATGCAGAGACATCTCTTTTATCACAGAGAACTCCAGTGACTTGTCTCCACTTGAGCCAGGCTGCGTTTACGCTCATCCGAATATCAGGAGTGGCGTCACAATTTGAAGTGACAGTGGACCCTAAGTACTTAAAATGCATGGTCTTCTGCAGATTTTCTGTGCTGATACTGATGGTACCTCTAGTTTGGGGGCCACATTCCAGGTATTCTGTCTTCTGGATATTGAGGAGTAGTCCATTTTCAGCCAGTCTGTCGTTCCAAGTTTGAACCCTGTGCTGGAGTTCAGGGCGGGTTTTTTGGGCAAGTACCACATCATCCGCATACAGAAGGGTCCAGGGATGTGAGGTCTGTATGTCCGCCGTTGCTGTATCCATGCAGTGGATGAATAACAGTGGTGATAGTGCAGAACCCTGATGAACACCCACAGTGATTTCGAAAGGTGGGAAGACTCCAGCTGGACTCCGAACCACACTAGTGGCATTGCGATACAGAAGTTGCACCCTACATATTCCTCAGAGACTCCATGGCAACGAAGAGCTCGCCAAATGAGATCATGAGGGATACGGTCGAAAGCTTTCTCTAAATCGAGAAATGCCAGGTGTACACTCCGCTGCCTCTCTCTGTGCTTTTCCATTAAAAGGCGTGTGGCATGGACAGCATCGATGGTACTGCATCCCTTAACAAACCCACACTGGTTGGGTGTTACAGTGACAATATTTCTGAGTCTACTATCAAGCACACGCTCAAATATTTTAAACGTATGACAGAGGAGTCGAATAGGGCGATAAGTTGAGCAGTCACCCACATCACCTTTTCCCTTCCAGATTGGAACTGTTATGCTAGTTGTCCATGCATGGGGAAGTTGGTTCTCAGCAATCATCATCATCATCATCTTGTACAGTTTCCAGCCCCAGGCTGGGTCTGTTTGGAACATAAGCCTCGCCACTTAGTCCTTTCTTCCCACCACCTCTCCGCTGTCACTCTGGTCCGGTCCTCGCCTCCCTTCTTGACACATTCCTCCACTCCTTTCAGCCATCTATCTCTTGGTCTTCCCCTTGGTCGTTTCTTCTGCATCTGCATCTCATGTATCCTCTTGGGAATCCTCTTCTCATCCATTCTCTTTAAGTGTCCATACCACCTCAGTCTTGACGTCTCAATCCTACCTTGCAAGGGCTCCTCTTTCACCATTTCCCTGACCTTTTCATTCCTCAACCTGTCTCTTCTTGTTACTCCGATCCTACTTCGCAGGAACTTCATTTCACCTGCCTGTATTCTGCTTATGTCTCTTTTCTTCATTGTCCACGTTTCTGAAGCATAGGTCAGTATCGGGATATAGTAGCTTCTGTATAACACTTCCTTGCTCTTTTGTGGGACATCTTAATCCACACTAAGCTCCTAATGCTTCTCAGAAATGCTTCTGCCTGTCTGCCACGTTCCGTAATCTCTTTGTAATTTCTCCCATTTTCCTCCATTAGACTTCCCAAGTACTTGAGACTTTCCACCTTCTTCAGCTGTCCACCTCCAAGTGTTATCCCACTCGTTGGTCTGTCCTTTTTCCTGGTCGTTAACAGGATCTCACATTTACTGATGTTGAACTTCCATCCGTACTCTCCCACTGTTTCTTCCCAAGCCTTCAGTTGCTCCTGAATTTCCTCCTCCTTGTTTCCCCAGACCATGAGATCATCTGCAAACACCATTGCTTTCATCTTATCTTCTCCTATCTTTCCTGCTATCCGTGTCATTACCTCGTCCATAACCACAATAAAGAGAAGGGGTGACAGCGCACTACCCTGTTTCAGGCCACTCATTTGTCTGAACCAGTCTGTTCTTTCCACTCCAACTTTCACACAACTCACACTTCCACAATACATCTCCTTCACTCCGCCTACAGTCCCTTTTTCCACTCCCATGTTTCCCATTGCTTCCCAAACCTTCTCCCTACACACACTATCATAGGCCTTTTCGATGTCCAGGAAGGCCATCAACAGATCCTCTCCAAATTCATAGTGGTGTTCCTGGAGCTGTCTCACTGAAAATATGAGATCCACTGTTGATCTCCCAGGTCTGAATCCATACTGCTCCTCTCTCAATTTTCTCTCCACTTTGGCTCGTATTCTACTTTCTAATATCTTTTCATATATCTTGGCACAGTGAGATATGAGTGTGACTCCCCTGTAATTTCTGCACTCCTTTCTGCTTCCTTTCTTAAATATTGGGACAATTAATCCTTTCTTCTCAGCAATGATCCGGTTAAATAGTGTGGCAAGGAATTCTGAGGCAGGCCTTCCTAGAATTTTCCATATTTCCGTCGGTAAGTCACCTGGGCCAGTTGCTTTCCCACTCTTCATCTTGCTAATGGCAAGCATTACTTCCTCGGATGTAATTGGAGGAACGGGTCCTAAGGTAGGATCAGGACTTGCAATTGGTGGGTGTGGAAATTCTTCGTTGCAGATGCCAAGAAAGTAGTCTGCCCAACGTTGGAGGATAGATTGCTGTTCTCGTAGTAGCTTAGCGTTCGCATCCTTGATATGCATGACATGTCCAATGTCCTGAGTTGAACGATTACGGGACTTAGCAAGACGATATACATTGTTTTCTCCTGATGGTGTGTCAAGCTGGTCGTACAGGTCTTGATAATAATTGTTCTTTGCAGCAGCTACTGCTCTTTTTGCTGCTGATTTCAGGTTACGGTATTGCTGGAGGTCAATATCAAGACGCGAGTTCCACCAAGTCTTGTAGGCCATCTTTTTCTCCCTGATAACTTGCTTGACTTCATCACTCCACCACCAGGTCTGTTTATCAATGTATTTTCGTCCGGGTATGGTTTTTCCCACAGTTTCTTTCGCCGCCTGATGTATCTGTTTCACAGCATCCCTCCACATGCCATCAACTGATTGATCAGACTTCACGGAGAAGTTTGCCATGGCTGTGACCAACTCATTGCGGTGGGCATTCAATCTGCACCACTTGATACGCTCAGGCCCAGTTTTAGGTTTTGTTTTGGGTCGCTTAACGTTTTTATGAATATCAAGGACAAGCAATCGGTGTTGAGGGGCAACGCTGTCATACGGAATCACTTTGGTATCTGTCACCAGCTTCATATCTTGTTGCCGAACAAGCCAGTAATCGATCTGAGTAGCATGTCCTCCACTGGTATAAGTAGCCAGATGTGTTAGCCTCTTTTTGAAATATGTGTTGGTCACAATCAAGTTATGAGCTTCTGCCCAGTCAAGTATCCGACATCCGTCATCATTGCGCACACCAAGCCCATGTCCTCCATGGCATCGCATATATCCTTCACGCTGAGACCCAACATGTCCATTAAAGTCTCCTCCAAGAATAATGGACTCATCCGGGGGATTGCTCGAAGGTGGGTATCCAGACTGTTCCAGAATTCATCTTTCTCATCCTCTGTACATCCAGCTTGAGGTGCGTAGCAAGATATAATGTGGGCAGTGATTTCTGTAGAATCAATCTTGATAGACATAAGCCTATCTGACACCCTGTTGACATTGGTGACACTGTTGTGGTAGTGCTGGTCTACGATTATTGCTACACCGTTTCGTGCTGCGCTGGTACCGTGATAGATGAGTTTGTAGCCATCTCCAATTTCTTTCGCCTTTGAACCCCTCCACTTGGTCTCCTGGATGCAGGCAATGTTGACACGCCTGTGTTTAAGCATTTCTGCTAGCTCACGATGTCGACCAGTCAACGTTCCAATATTGAGGGTAGCGAATCTTAGTCTTAGTTGTTTTGGTTGAACTAACTTCTTTATCCTACCCCGTTCACGAGTAGGTAACCCTCGCTCATTTCTCACGTCACTCGGGCGCAAGTGGCGCGCGTCGCTTTGGGGGAACGCCCTAGCATGTTCCGAATTTAGAAGAGACGTAGCCATTGATGCGACAGAAATACCTCAACCGGCGGGTCGCTTCGTCTCTCGTTGAGGGCATTTTAACGCTACTGCCAGCATATAATTCGGCCGCCCCTAACATGGGGTACAGACGCCGTGTGTAGCCGCCCGCTCCGGGTCAGACGCTACAACTGATATCTACCCCCAAAATGAGGATGATACCTTTTACTCAATTAATCCCGAGCACTGGGCTGCCACATCCGCCATCTACACTGTACCGAGGATTATCCTCTCCACTGTAACTGCCGTTGACGTCTTCACCGTAACACTGGCAAGGGACCCTTACAAGGGACTACCAGCCGGGTCAGCTGGACCAAGGTTTTTTTAAAGAGGTGTTACTCCTCTATCACTCGCCCTTTGTCCTGACTTGTGACAGGCAGAGCCTGGCTTCCCAAACATAGGGTCCAGGTTGGTGGAGTTACAATACACATACACTATTTTTATCTATTTAATGTAAGTACTTGTACAATAGTTATATAGAAAATACAACTTTCTTTTGTCTATTACTATCTAGTCATTTTCAATCCACTTGCATATCAAGGGCAGATGACTTTGTAGTTCAGCCCCTTGAAACAACAACAACAACACTACCTCTTGCATAGTCTGTGATGTTGATGACTCTTGAGACGTGGAAGATGGATTAAACATAACTTTTACAACAGGGGTTAAATGTTGCTCAATAAACAATGCACTATTTTGAGTAGCAGCATCTTTCTCGTGTACTAACTTTTTAGCATTCTGATGATTTTTTGTCAACACTAGTGTTTTGTCTGGAACACTACATTGATGATCACTCACACTTATAACCACACCATTTCTACTTTTCATGTCGCCTCGACATCATGTTGACCTCTGTTTTGAGCATCGCCAGAATATTATTCCTTTTACATTTTGTCGTCTATAATTATAGGAGTAGCCTTTATAGCGTACACGTTGTTTACTTCGGTTAGTTGTAGTGAGTTCCATAGTAGCAACTAACCTGTTAGTATGATTTGCACACTACAAAGGTTATAACTGTTCTGGTAATAGAATCATTTAGCGTTGGCTTTTATATTTAATATGTACAGTTTGAAATGACAGAAAAGTGAGAGCAAAGTGATAGCAAAGTGGTAGAAAATATTACATGTACTGTTAAGAAATAGTTTAAGCGGTTATTTGGATCCATTACATAATAATTTTGGCATGACGAAGCTCATTTTCTATATTCAACAGTTCTTCCTCATATTTAGTATGACCAGCCTGTTTGCAGGCATGCAAGTGCTGAAGCCGCTGGATTAGCTCACTGGGATTGTTCCAATAAATAAATTTTACAAATGACTTTTTAGGGGTAAACAGAGCATTACCATTATCTTTATCATCATCATCATCATCATCCTCAGCATCTTTATCACTATTATGGGGGTCAAACGTTGCTCACGTCCGTAGGTTTGACCCATTGCTACCCTACACGTGTGCCCCGGGTGGTGCTAAGTAAGCAACAAAATAGAGATGAGACCGAACTGCCTGAAAAGGCCTCCCGGTCAACAAATACAGAGTAAACAGTCAATAAGTCCTTCTCAGGACGCACAAGTTCGTAGGGTTGGACCATCTCTCCGCATATGTCAACTGAACATTGAAGGAATAAGTAGAGCTAAATGTGACTATCCATCCAGACTATCAAAGAAACATGCTATCGATGTCATTGCACTCCAAGAAACGCATACAGCAGATGATCAACAGATACGATGTAGAGGGAAAATACCAGGATATACATTAATAGCCTCGAACAACCATGAAAAGTACGGCCTAGCGACTTACGTCAAGCATAACATAAAAAATCATCAGGTACTTTCAGTGAGCAGTGAAAATAATATATTTACAATTATAACAAAAATTGATAGTGTAACAATAGTAAATGTATACAAGCCTCCTGAAGTAAACTGGCCAACCCCTCCTTTTCCATCTCAGCAACACCCAACTCTATTCCTGGGTGATTTCAATAGCCATCATAGTCTCTGGGGATACTGCGAGAGTGACAGTAATGGCGAAGCTCTCTGTGATTGGATGAAAACTGAAAACCTAAAATTAATTTTTGAAGGTAAAAGTTTACCCACTTTTCATTCAGGTCGTTGGAACAGAGGATATACTCCTGATCTGTGTTTCACAACTCAGCTTCAAAACTCCTATAGCCAGATACGCCGTTCGGTACTTAATGACTTCCCCCACAGTCAGCACAGACCTATTATTTTAGAGACAGGGATATGTGTACCAATTGTACAGTCCCATCCAAAACCAAGGTGGAACTTTAAGAAGGCAAACTGGTCTGAATTTGCAAATCAAACAGACTCCAACATCAGATGGATCAAGCCAACACGTAGTAATTACACACGATTTAAAGGAGCAGCTAGACGATGTATTCCTAGAGGTTATCGTAAAGAATACACACCCGGTTGGAGTGAGGATAGTGAAACCTTACTGGAAAAATATGAAGCAAATCCATCTGCTGATAATGCTACTGGCCTCCTACATTCACTAGATGAGAATATAAAAAAGATCTGGCATGAAACCGTGGAATCATTCGACCACACGCACTCGAGTCGGAAAGCTTGGTCTGTTATTAGAAAACTAGACCCAACAAATTCAACACCAATTAGATCGAAAACTGCCATTAAGCTAAATGACTTTACCAATCATCTAATCTCAAATTCCATGAGCCCAAAAGAAAAGCAGACAAGAAGGGAAATCAAATTCAGCTGAAAATCAAGAAAAGAGCAGCCCAGAATTCTTTAAAACTTTCCACTCTATTCACTGTAGAGGAAGTCAGAGCCGCCATCACAAACATGAAACTTGGGAAAGCAGCTGGATTCGACGGAATCTATCCTGAATTCCTCACTCACTGTGGACCAGCTACAATTAAATGGCTTACTAACTTCTTTTCAGATATCCTTAATACTGGAAATCTCCCTGTATTATTCAAGAAAACAAAAATATTAGCGATCCTCAAACCGAACAAAGATCCTACAAAAGTCGAAAGTTATCGCCCCATAGCTCTACTAAGTGTCACTTACAAACTACTTGAGCGACTCATCTACAACATAATTTGTGATACTATTAACATCCACATCCCCATAGAACAAGCTGGATTCAGGCCTGGCAGAAGCTGTACTGATCAAGTGTTTGCATTAACAACTCATATTGAAAATGGGTACGAGAAGAAATCTGTAAGCCTAGCTGCTTTCTTGGATCTATCTGCCGCTTATGATACAGTATGGCGAGAAGGCCTCCTTCTGAAATTTGTGAGCATCTTTCCGTCTCTCAAACTCACAAACCTAATTAACAACATGCTGTGCAATAGACTTTTCCAGGTTTACTCTGGCAATGATAGAAGCAAGTTCTTCAAATTAAATGATGGATTACCCCAAGGATCTGTCCTGGCTCCTCTCCTTTTCAGCTTGTACATATACGACCTGCAAGAAACTTCTTCAAGGAAATTCATATATGCTGATGACATCTGTTTGGTAACCCAGAACTCCAACTTCACCGATGCTGAAAATACACTAACTGCCGACTTGGAAGTCTTGGACACATATTTCAAGAAATGGTGCCTACGCCTAAATTATCAGAAAAAGGTTGTATCCACATTTCACTTACGCAATAGGTTCTCTAATTACAAACCAGAAGTTAAATTCAGAGGACAAACTTTGCAGTTCTGCAGCATGCCTAAGTACCTTGGGATAACACTTGATAGGTACTTGACCTTCACGAACGAACATGGCCGCAAAGGTGAAGACCCGTAATAGGATCATTCAGAAGCTTGTTGGTACCTCCTGGGGTTCCAGCGCTCAAACTTTACGATCAACTGCTCTGGCACTGTCATACTCCGTTGCTGAATACTGCTGCCCATCTTTGCTAAACAGTGTCCACTCCTAGAAGATAGATGTGCAACTTAACCAGACAATGCGACTGATTACGGGCTGTATACGTAGCATACCCACTATATGGTTACCTGTTCTAAGTAACATCCAACCTCCAGCTCTTCGAAGATCAGAGGCTCTCCTGATGATCTGGAAAACCATTCAGAAGAACCCCCAGCTACCCATACATACTGATGTAGCAAAAGCAGGCAATCAACGGTTGAAGTCAAGAAAACCACCTTGGCGCTCTGCAGTACTTCTTGAAGACTCTTCGTTTAACATCTCAGAAGCATGGAAAACTATGTGGGAAGAATCATCAGTATTCAATGCACATCTGATTGAAAACCCTTCCAACCGGGTAGAAGGTTTCAAACTCCCCAGACGCCAATGGAGAATTATTAACCGGATCCGTACAGGACAAGGCAAATGTGGATTCCTGCTTCACAAATGGGGTTGGGTTACTTCTGCTAACTGCGATTGTGGAGCTACCCTGCAAACCATCGGACATATTGTTGGTGAATGTCCGCAACGAGCGTTCCAAGGATCAGTAGGTGACATTCATCATGCATCTTCTGAGGCACTTCAGTGGATTGATGGCCTGGACTTAGAAGTTTAAACCAAGAACTTGTGTTTATGACTGTGTATATAACTGTATATATAACTTTATATGTAGTGTATGAACTTTTATTTTAACTCTGTATCATCATACGATAAATAATAAAATCACTATTATTATAATCACCATCATTGCGATCAACATTATCCTCAACATCACTAAAACTATTCAATTCCTTTTGTTTTTTTTCCCCCAGAGACCTCTCCCATAGTCTGTGTTGACTTTGATAGTGTGGAGGGTTTCATAGACGTTGACAACTGTCCTAACATGACTTTTTGAGGACATGATAAGTACTTTTGAACACACACTGCACTATATTGAGTAGCAATATCGTTTTCTTGAACTTGCTTTTTAACATTTTCATGATTTTTTGTAAACAGAAACCGTGGTTTGTTTGGAGCACTAGATTGATGAACACTCACACTTAAAACCTTTCCATTTTTACTTTTTAGATTGCCTCTATATTTTGTTGACCTCTCTTTCGAGCATCGCCAGAATATTATTCCATTCACATTCTGACGATTATAGTTATAAGAGTAGCCTTGATGGAGTGCACGTTCCCTACCTTTGTTGGTTGTAGAAAGTTCCATAGTGTACAGCCCGGGGGCAGTACCCCCTAAGACCCACCCGTCCATCTTTAATCAAAACCACCCTCATAGGCATACCATACGCCTCATGTACTTCTTCAAACACAAGCAGGCCCGGCATACTGCTGACAGCCACGCTTACATAATACAAACACAAACACAATAACTGGAGCGGCAGCAATGATGAAACGCTGACCAAGCAGTGGGGAAGGCCTTAAAGGCTAGGCCCAGAAGAGCCCCATTATCTGTTCTTGGCCAGCGGCCCTGCCCCGACGAGGTCCGTTCCAGCTCTTCACCAGGTGAGATCTAGCCGTGTGCTCAGATTCCTTATCTTTGTAAACACCTACCCTAAACATTTGTGCACTTAACAACTTGTACTTCATTTTATATCTGTTTAACTCCCAAAAGGGACATCACATCACAGCTACTGGCCAATAAATACTTGGTCAGTAAACACACACGTTTATTACTAATTACACCTCATTTTACATCCTTATACCTAACCTGACCTTAGTCATAATTGCCCTTGACGTAGAAACCAGGAACTGCATCGTCAGGAGTCTTATTGTACTCGAGCAAGCGGCCCGACTGCAGAGTGTCAAGTCACCGATTCTGCACGCTCGCTGAATTGCTCACTCAATTGGCAGGCTAGATTAGCAGCCCACACTTAGATATTCATCCCCTAGCAGGTGAATGCATCCTGCAGGGACGCCCCCAATAGATTAAGTACGCACGCCAACACACTACACTGGTAGTCTTTCCCAATCACGGGAAACTATCCTCATTCGGAAACAGCCCTTAAAATTAACACACCTACACTACCCTGTTTATCCCACCCCCAACAAAGGGATAAAACAATAGTAGTAACAGACCTGTCAGTATGATGTTCACACTACAAAGGTTACAACTGTTATGGTGATAGAGTGACTTACCATAAGCTTATATATAGGCTTATGCTTTGGCTTTTAGGTAGACTTATTTATTGGCTTTTGTGTCGGCTTTTTGTATTGGCTTGCCTATTGGCTTTTGTGTTGGCTTACATATCGGCTTTTGTGTTGGCTTATTTGACAAGTTATTTTTCTTCAGATGCATGTACTAAAAAGTATGTTGATATATACAGCTTACGACGTATCAAAGGAGATTATGACATGCAAAATAAACGATGGCTTGTGTGTTGGCTTTTATGTTGGCTTTTGTATTGGCTTATGTATTGGATTTTGTGTTGGCTTATATCGGCTTTTTATGTGTTGGTTTATGTGACAAGTTATTTTTGTCAATGTATTTAGTGGAATTTTTTCTTGGTTTTGGAAAGTATCTCAAAGAAAGGAAATATTTAAAGACTTAACCTCAGCACACCTAACTTAACCTAACTTTGCCTAACTTAATCTTGTCACGTAACATGTTCTGCAAGTTTAGACTTGCTTTAGGACCGGATAAGACGTCACACTTAGCTCACCTAACCATAGACCCATGGCAAGAGAGTGTTGAACCTATGCAAAAACATCAGCGCTGGTCACCCACCTGCCCCTACCTGTGCAGAATGGAGGTGGGAAATATACCCTGTCATTCAAGCTATCCCTCACTAGTGCCTCTAAGTGATGAAAAAACAAGTTACGATACGTGTGGACTTTATGGTGTTAATGATGCTTCGGTGAGCAGCTCACCGTCAAAAACATCCAGTTTAGAGACATTGGGACATCATCGGCGCTATGGACGTTACAAACACAAAATACTATATTGTTGTGTGAGTTGGTATCGTCCCTACCCCAAAATGACTAAAGCTTGTGAGACGTGTTATGCTAATAAAATGTTGTAATAAAAATTGGTTGTTGTTGTTAATATTATTTCTCATGTACCCTGTCCTTCCCTAACCTCAATAGTGACTAATCAGTGATAATTTTTTATTGTTTTACTAGAATGGAATGTAAATCCATGCCATGGGTACACCTTACTGGACAATCGTTAGTCTGTGGTCAGTTGGACTTGATCCAGACAAAAGTGAACATGTTGCGTACACTAATTGTCGACTGTCAAGGGTTTAAAATTGAAGAAAGCAAATGTATATTTAAAGAAGTGGCCATCATTGATTGTTCCACTTTTTGGATATCGCAAGCTACCCATTTGATGTTTAAACCACCCTATGCGTTTGATTTGTTATGTGATAAAGACCGTAAACAAACCCAGTGGATTGAAACTCATATGCAACTAGAGTGGAATCAAGGAACCATTTCATATAAGCACCTGGACAGTGTCATGAAAGCCCACTTGTCTTCTGCCCATGTGGTATTTGTGAAAGGTAGTGAAAAACGTCAATTGCTACAACCATTTTTAGCGTCTTACTGTCAATGTATCGATTTAATGGACTTGGGCTGTCCCTCGCTGCAAACACTCATGGACCGCATCCCCTGTGACAATATAACCCATAAATCCTTGGCACAGGTGTGTCAATTGTTTCATTGGCTAACCACTAATGCCTGCTGGGAGTTGTTAAATAAAATTAAAACTCTAGGTTTACCTGTGAATGACACCAGTGTGATTCCTACAAGCGACGTGTAAACATCGATGAGTTACCATGGAGAAAGGGGATGCTACCGATAAAGCCATTGGCAAATTCTTTGCGTAAAAAAGAAACTAGACAGTTTTACCAAAGAAGAATTATTGGCTCTTCCAAAATCGTTCATTTATTATGTGGCAGCAAATGCAGTGAAAGAAATCTGGCAACATGTACCAAAATCATGGACTCAAGACCCTTTGTTAAGTGAATTGCTACCATGTACGGATTATGATCACCATAAGCAA
Source organism: Meconema thalassinum (assembly GCA_946902985.2). Lineage (NCBI taxonomy): Eukaryota > Metazoa > Arthropoda > Insecta > Orthoptera > Tettigoniidae > Meconema > Meconema thalassinum. Next base: position 802,123,805 of record OX336390.1, on the reverse strand, counting down.
GTGGCTATGGCAAAAATACCATCTATGCGACAGTGTGCCACTTGCCAGCTGGTCAAACTGTATCACGGTCATAAAAGTCCGCATAAAAACTTTGTTTCTTCATTCCACGGGTGTGATGGAGAAAAAAAGCAGCAACAACAAACATCATCCACAGAGGAGAGGAAGATCAAACCTTTTTACCATCTATGGAAAAGGATATGCCAGACCTGTACTGGCAATGGCGTCATTGCAAAGTAATTCAATACTTGACTTTCGAAATCTACCTACCTGTTTATTATTTGTGTGGTCCTGGAACTTGTCTTGAAGAACCTTTGCAGCGGGGTGATATACCTATTAATCCTTTGGATCAAGCATGTAAAGAGCATGACCTTTCTTATCACCACAGTCATCCTGCATTAAGACGTGTAGCGGATAAAGTATCGTTGAAACGCTAAACAACGTTTGACATCCTGTAATGTCTCAGTGGAAGAGAGGTTGGCAGCCCTCATTGTGATTAGTGCTATAAAAGGGAAGTTAATGATGAGTGGACATGAACATTGAAAAGGATTGAGGAATTGGAATGTCTTTGTATTCTATTTTGTAAAGCCATATTTGTTGTGAAATAAAAACATTGTTTACAAGATCACAATGTCTTTTAATTTTAAAAATGGTGATAACCATTTCATTTTTTCACACATGAATATTTACAATTTCCACTTTACATTTTTTACATTCCCCTTGTTTAGTTCACACATTCTGTACATTTTTTTGTTGTGAAATAAAAATAAGGTTTACCAGATCACAATGTATTTTAATTTAAAAAAAGGGTGATAGCCATTTCATTTTTTCACACATGGATATTTACAATTTTCACTTTTCATTTTTTATATTCCCCTTGTTTAGTTCACACATTCTGTACATTTTTTAAAATATTTTTCGTAATATAAAAAAGCAAACATTTTACACTAAAATGTATTACTTATCTTAGTTTTACTAAACTACAGTAGCCTAACATTATACATTCTACTTACAGTTTTTACAAAAACATATTACAGTATAAAACACACTACAAATATTACAATATAGTGATCATTAGACTTAAGTAAAGTAATAGTCGTCAATGCGACTGTTTCCCCAAGCAAGAGTATCAAATGTGTTGGGTATAATGAATCGTTTGTTGTCTTCATTACTTAAAGCAACTTTGTTCAACAAATTGGTATGTAGCTGATGATTTTTACTTTTTAAATACACACATTTTCTTATATAATACAGGTGGGTTACTAACTATACAGTTTTTATAATCACTTATATCTAACTCTTTACTATCAACATTCTTTTTCACTCCTTTTAATTTTTTTACTACTATTCATCAATTGTCATATAGCTGTATGATTTAGATTTTGTGCCTACAAAGGTGTCTATAACAACACCAGCACATTCATCCTTAAATTTCCCAAGAACCTTTTTGTTTACTAGAGGTAAATGGTAAATATTATCCTCGGGATAGTCACTTGTATCAAACCTATTTAGCTCAGTTTTGATATCCTCATAAAAATCATCAGTTTTAAACTCATAAATAAAAGAATATGTGTCTCTGTAGAGTAATTTAGCATTATCATGATAGTTTTTCTTTACATAATCATAGTGAAATTCATACATAAGTGTTTTTGACAATTCCAGAATGGTGTAACCCACATATATGGGTTTGTTGTAAGTTACTTTAAGACGATTCATTTGTATTAAAACTAAATCCTCATGAATAATTGAACAGCTATGAAAGTTAGACTTGCTTATTAAGTTGCTAGCACCATACCTTCTACCATCATTCTCCCACTTTGATATCAGCTTTATATCAACTCGCTTATCAACATTCTCCATAGTCTTTCCAAAAACACTATTATTCATGAGTTTACAAAAATCTTTTTCAAACGCGTTTGTTGACTGTGTTCTTAAATTATTGTTTAGATCAATATATGGTTTGAGCCATGCTGACTGATGAAATTGTAATACGCGATGAATTTTAGTTAATTTCAATCCATGCTGTAGACACTGTTTCAAGTTTTGATAATGTATTACTTTTTTGCATTTATCATTCAAATTAGCAATTAACATTTTCGTTCGTGATGTGATGTACGGGTGTTTCATATTCTCAGAACAAAATGGTAAATCATTATGTTTATCATGTAGCTCTTTAGGGTACTCAAGATTTACCTCTAAAATATATCCTTTATCATCGTTATTATTTAGAGTGTTAGCATGTAAGTCATCAATTTCATGTTGTGTCAGCCAGCGAAAATCTTTCAGTGGTAGATGTTGACTCATAGCCCATCCGTATTGGTTATTTGCATCAAGGTAGACAATATACTTTGACTCTTCACAAGGGTTGTAGCTAGGCATGTATTTACTATTCGCTTTAGGATATCGCCCACTACATTGGCTTAATCCACCTCGAATTGATGATTTTATAAAATTGATCATGTCTATATCAGTCATCAATTCTAAATTTACTTTTGTTTTTTTCAACATTGAACTGAAACTTAACCCAGGAGCAGTAAAATACTGACAAGGATCAAGGTCAAAAGTTTTCGTACAAACATTCCGGAAATTTTCAAAAACATCTTCTAATAACAACACATCTGTCTTCAAATATATGTCTGAAAATTCACCTAAAGTTTGAATGTCAAACTGTGTCCATACAAGTTGTGCATGTAAATATTCCTGATCACTGATATGACTTGTGTTTAGAGAACTGTAAAATGCATCTTTTGGTGGTAAAGAACACTCCTCAAGACGTTCCACACAGTTAATATATTCATAAGGGAATATACATTTTTGACGAATCAAATTAAATCATCTTTTTTAGGAAAGACACTTTGAATTTCACGAAATTGATCTGATTTTAAATTACTAGCAAGCTTATCAAGACTACTTGGTATAAAGCGGAATGATTCTAAAACACGCAGTTTTATTGTTTTCTTATTGTCAGTTTTGATGTATTTTGTGAACGATATGTATTGTTCCTTATTATTTGCAATCACATCAATTTTCATATCTGAGGCTCCAAATTCTTTAACGATAAAGTGGTTATCGTATTTGCTACCGTTATGTAGAATGACTGGAATGAATTTACTTACTCTATACATTAAATTACATTCTTGGTGAGCAGCACCTTGATATTTTCCTGTTAAATAGTCATGATCGCGAACCCTGTCCGTATATAAACATTCACCACATCTAAAACAATTAGTTTCAGTTTCAAAACTCATTTGCTGTGTTGATGTTAGTAGCTCCATTGGAATGATAGTATTTAGAATAGAGGATATACGGATTGCATCTTTTTCAAGTCTTTCCATAAAAACTTTAGGTGCATCAGGTCCTCTATAGAGCTCAAACTTATTTAACGAGTCATCATAACTACATTTAATATAATATGCAAAGCTGAAAGGTTCATGAATGTGAGTGATGTTGGTAAAAGGTTTGGTTGGATTCGATGAACATGTATTAAATGGTTTTTAGCAAAGCCTCAAAGTCAGCATATATAACAAATGGTACTCGAAGCTGCTTCTCAAAGTCCTTAAATTTCAGAATGTTATTTTTAGGAATAGGTAATACCGTACAAACATGATTACATCCCCATTTTTGATGTTGAGTTAGTTGGTCCTCTTTCTTAAAATATAGCAAACAGCCATCACACAACCACTTCTTACCTTTGTATTTTGATAGCTGACTACCGACAAGTCTACTTAAATGTTTTATCCAACAATAGTGGGCATTTTCACCTTTAGTTATATATAGTAAATTTATATGAGCATCCTTTTTTTCCTGAGTATAAAATAGAGGACCTACTATACTCTTGTTTTCAATTCCATACACATTGATACTTACATTGTTCAGCGTTTCAAAACGTTTAATGTCTTTTATCACCATAGGAAATTCCATTTCTTTTAAATCTAACACTGAGGAATAGTGAGGATAAGATGATGTTCTATACAGATGCTCCACTGCTGGATAGAGAGCTGAGGTTACAGCCCATGCAAAACATGCATGGTCACTATTCATAACGTTTACACAAGCATTCTTACTTTTAATCCATTCTGGTAAATCAATATATGATGATGCTCGAAGGGGATTGTATTTATTCATGTTGGTTTCTAGATAAAGTACTTCAACCAACGCACAGCCTGACTCCCTTTCCTGGAACGCTTCACTCTTCACAATGATAGCACTTGAAATATCTTGGAACATATCACTGATATTAGTTGATTCGCTAACAATTTTGTTTTTTGTATTAAAGGATTTGATATCAGTAATTTCACCTTCACTCCCAGTTTTATATATAGCCCAAAGAGTTCAAAATTCATTTTGAATGTTTTATGCTCTACTAAAACATTATCTACCAAGCTAAACACACTAGGTTGAACAGTCTTTAAAAATGTTTCAATACTTTGAGTTTTGTCTTCACTACAGTAGCCTAACATTATACATTCTACTTACAGTTTTTACAAAAACATATTACAGTATAAAGCACACTACAAATATTACAATATAGTGATCATTAGACTTAAGTAAAGTAATAGTCGTCAATGCGACTGTTTCCCCAAGCAAGAGTATCAAATGTGTTGGGTATAATGAATCGTTTGTTGTCTTCATTACTTAAAGCAACTTTGTTCAACAAATTGGTATGTAGCTGATGATTTTTACTTTTAAATACACACATTTTCTTATATAATACAGGTGGGTTACTAACTATACAGTTTTTATAATCACTTATATCTAACTCTTTACTATCAACATTCTTTTTCACTCCTTTTAATTTTTTTACTACTATTCATCAATTGTCATATAGCTGTATGATTTAGATTTTGTGCCTACAAAGGTGTCTATAACAACACCAGCACATTCATCCTTAAATTTCCCAAGAACCTTTTTGTTTACTAGAGGTAAATGGTAAATATTATCCTCGGGATAGTCACTTGTATCAAACCTATTTAGCTCAGTTTTGATATCCTCATAAAAATCATCAGTTTTAAACTCATAAATAAAAGAATATGTGTCTCTGTAGAGTAATTTAGCATTATCATGATAGTTTTTCTTTACATAATCATAGTGAAATTCATACATAAGTGTTTTGGACAATTCCAGAATGGTGTAACCCACATATATGGGTTTGTTGTAAGTTACTTTAAGACGATTCATTTGTATTAAAACTAAATCCTCATGAATAATTGAACAGCTATGAAAGTTAGACTTGCTTATTAAGTTGCTAGCACCATACCTTCTACCATCATTCTCCCACTTTGATATCAGCTTTATATCAACTCGCTTATCAACATTCTCCATAGTCTTTCCAAAAACACTATTATTCATGAGTTTACAAAAATCTTTTTCAAACGCGTTTGTTGACTGTGTTCTTAAATTATTGTTTAGATCAATATATGGTTTGAGCCATGCTGACTGATGAAATTGTAATACGCGATGAATTTTAGTTAATTTCAATCCATGCTGTAGACACTGTTTCAAGTTTTGATAATGTATTACTTTTTTGCATTTATCATTCAAATTAGCAATTAACATTTTTGTTCGTGATGTGATGTACGGGTGTTTCATATTCTCAGAACAAAATGGTAAATCATTATGTTTATCATGTAGCTCTTTAGGGTACTCAAGATTTACCTCTAAAATATATCCTTTATCATCGTTATTATTTAGAGTGTTAGCATGTAAGTCATCAATTTCATGTTGTGTCAGCCAGCGAAAATCTTTCAGTGGTAGATGTTGACTCATAGCCCATCCGTATTGGTTATTTGCATCAAGGTAGACAATATACTTTGACTCTTCACAAGGGTTGTAGCTAGGCATGTATTTACTATTCGCTTTAGGATATCGCCCACTACATTGGCTTAATCCACCTCGAATTGATGATTTTATAAAATTGATCATGTCTATATCAGTCATCAATTCTAAATTTACTTTTGTTTTTTTCAACATTGAACTGAAACTTAACCCAGGAGCAGTAAAATACTGACAAGGATCAAGGTCAAAAGTTTTCGTACAAACATTCCGGAAATTTTCAAAAACATCTTCTAATAACAACACATCTGTCTTCAAATATATGTCTGAAAATTCACCTAAAGTTTGAATGTCAAACTGTGTCCATACAAGTTGTGCATGTAAATATTCCTGATCACTGATATGACTTGTGTTTAGAGAACTGTAAAATGCATCTTTTGGTGGTAAAGAACACTCCTCAAGACGTTCCACACAGTTAATATATTCATAAGGGAATATACATTTTTGACGAATCAAATTAAATCATCTTTTTTAGGAAAGACACTTTGAATTTCACGAAATTGATCTGATTTTAAATTACTAGCAAGCTTATCAAGACTACTTGGTATAAAGCGGAATGATTCTAAAACACGCAGTTTTATAGTTTTCTTATTGTCAGTTTTGATGTATTTTGTGAAAGATATGTATTGTTCCTTATTATTTGCAATCACATCAATTTTCATATCTGAGGCTCCAAATTCTTTAACGATAAAGTGGTTATCGTATTTGCTACCGTTATGTAGAATGACTGGAATGAATTTACTTACTCTATACATTAAATTACATTCTTGGTGAGCAGCACCTTGATATTTTCCTGTTAAATAGTCATGATCGCGAACCCTGTCCGTATATAAACATTCACCACATCTAAAACAATTAGTTTCAGTTTCAAAACTCATTTGCTGTGTTGATGTTAGTAGCTCCATTGGAATGATAGTATTTAGAATAGAGGATATACGGATTGCATCTTTTTCAAGTCTTTCCATAAAAACTTTAGGTGCATCAGGTCCTCTATAGAGCTCAAACTTATTTAACGAGTCATCATAACTACATTTAATATAATATGCAAAGCTGAAAGGTTCATGAATGTGAGTGATGTTGGTAAAAGGTTTGGTTGGATTCGATGAACATGTATTAAATGGTTTTTAGCAAAGCCTCAAAGTCAGCATATATAACAAATGGTACTCGAAGCTGCTTCTCAAAGTCCTTAAATTTCAGAATGTTATTTTTAGGAATAGGTAATACCGTACAAACATGATTACATCCCCATTTTTGATGTTGAGTTAGTTGGTCCTCTTTCTTAAAATATAGCAAACAGCCATCACACAACCACTTCTTACCTTTGTATTTTGATAGCTGACTACCGACAAGTCTACTTAAATGTTTTATCCAACAATAGTGGGCATTTTCACCTTTAGTTATATATAGTAAATTTATATGAGCATCCTTTTTTTCCTGAGTATAAAATAGAGGACCTACTATACTCTTGTTTTCAATTCCATACACATTGATACTTACATTGTTCAGCGTTTCAAAACGTTTAATGTCTTTTATCACCATAGGAAATTCCATTTCTTTTAAATCTAACACTGAGGAATAGTGAGGATAAGATGATGTTCTATACAGATGCTCCACTGCTGGATAGAGAGCTGAGGTTACAGCCCATGCAAAACATGCATGGTCACTATTCATAACGTTTACACAAGCATTCTTACTTTTAATCCATTCTGGTAAATCAATATATGATGATGCTCGAAGGGGATTGTATTTATTCATGTTGGTTTCTAGATAAAGTACTTCAACCAACGCACAGCCTGACTCCCTTTCCTGGAACGCTTCACTCTTCACAATGATAGCACTTGAAATATCTTGGAACATATCACTGATATTAGTTGATTCGCTAACAATTTTGTTTTTTGTATTAAAGGATTTGATATCAGTAATTTCACCTTCACTCCCAGTTTTATATATAGCCCAAAGAGTTCAAAATTCATTTTGAATGTTTTATGCTCTACTAAAACATTATCTACCAAGCTAAACACACTAGGTTGAACAGTCTTTAAAAATGTTTCAATACTTTGAGTTTTGTCTTCACTATAAAGTCTGTAACTAGCAATTCGACTTTTAAATGCACGACCAATTTGCTGAATATTTCCAGAATTTTTTTCATGACAAGCATTATTTTTATGATTAATACTGCGCAAATGCCCCTGCATCATTGAAAAAGTATATCAATATTACATACATCACAATGCGTTATCGAAGGTTCACTATTCTTTTTTCTTTTTGTTGCACAACTATTTTCACAATCTTGAGAACGTTTATGCTTTTGAACATTTATTTTAGAACAGTCACCCCTTACTTTATCACATTTGTTTAAAGGTTCCGTGCTAGTTGATGGTTTTACATATTTCAATTCCTGTTGTTTATCATGCACTTCAACCATGTGGAAGTGATATTGCTTTACACCAGAAAAACCAAGTTCACAAACTGTACACGAAAAAGGTGATGAACTGACATGCTTTAAATGTACATGCCGTCCAAGAATATCCTGTCGGTTAAATGTCATAGCACAATGACTGCACACAAACAGATTAATGTTACGTTTAGCATTTGCGTGCCGTTGAAGGTGGTCAGGTCTTGAGAACTGTTTCTTACAGTCACCACACTTGAACATAATGATTATCAAATCACTTTCCAAATTACCTATAAAAGAAAGAAATCATAAATGTTAATAAAAGATAAAACAAAGTAAAATATAAATAGTTTAATTACATTCCAGTCAATGGTTATAGCAGGGTATTTAATTCGATCATCTGTGAACTCCTACCAAGTCTAATTTCATGTAGTTCAAACTGGGGGTTACTTTATACCACTGTCACTGATACCTAGCGGTGAACATTGGAACATGATAGAGTGGTAGAAACCAGTGGTCGCCAGTTAAGTGAGCTAAGTGTGGCGTCATAGCCAGTCTCAAAGCAAGTCTAAACTTGTAGAACATGTCACGTTTTAGAAACCAGCGGCCGCCTGTTACGTGAGCTAAGTGTGACGTCATAGCCAGTCTTAAAGCAAGTCTAAACTTGTAGAACATGTCACGTGATAGAAACCAGCGGCCGCCTGTTAGGTAAGCTAAGCGTGACGTCATAGCCAGTCTTACAGCAAGTCTAAACTTGTAGAACATGTCACATGATAGAAACCAGCGGCCGCCAGTTATGTGAGCTAGGTGTGACGTCATAGCCAGTCTTAAAACAAGTCTAAACTTGTAGAACATGTCACGTGATAGAAAACAGCGGTCACCAGTTATGTGAGCTAAGTGTGACGTCATAGCCAGTCTTAAAACAATCTCAAAGCAAGTCTAAACATGTAAAACATGTTAGGTGACAAGGTTAAGTTAGGTAAAGTTAGATTATGTTAGGTGAACTGAGGTTAAGTCTTTAAATATTCCCTCTGTCACTGACACCTAGCAACGAATATTCAGACTTAATAGAGCGGTAATCAAAATCTAACCTACAAATTTAGCTTAACACACCATGGTCATATAGTTCCAACTTCCACTACCAAATATACCATTGTAACTGACATCAAGTGGTGAACATTGGAAAATATCGCTCTAGCTGTTTAAAAGTTATTAGAGGGGTACTTACCTTTAATAATTTATCAACTGCTGTCACTGGCTGAACAGATTGTAGGAATCTGTTAACCTACATGTGCCCAATTATCTGTAAAACAAATAAATCAATCAAAAAATAAATACATTCCATTCAATAACTTCAACATTAATTAGTAATAAAAGACTACAATCCATTAACAATAAGTACTTACCTTGCAAAATAATTTTCTACCAGAAGGCTTTTTACAACTCTTGAGCACTGTTCACTCAAGACGAGTAATAAAGACTGACCGTAGGGAAATATACGACTCCTCTCTTATATAAACTCTCATCGCTCGTGTCATCAGTTTTTTCAGATCATTGCAATTCCTTTCCCAGTACAGCTGAGAGTCCAAAGTGCAAAAGGAACACCTGTGTAATATCCAATGACTGCTGACTTTGCATTATCCATTGTCAAGAAGAACACGTGCGGTTTTAAATTACTGCAGCGTCAGTCATAGCAACAGAACTGTATGTTCTCTGCCATGTCAGCAACATGACACCGGAAGGAACACCTGTGTAATATCCAATGACTGCTAACTTTGCATGATCATCACCCATTGTCTTGATGACCACATGCGGTTTCAAATTACTGCAGCGTTAGTCATAGCAACAGAACTGTCGCTCTCTGCCATGTCAGCAACATGACACCGGAAGGAACAAGACGTCTTACTGCACGTACAATCTCTTCAGTTTTAACATCTTAAGAACATGTATTATTCTCTTTCAACTACAAATGACTCGTTGGAACAAGTTTCCAGCAAGTTTCGCACTTAGGTCCCTTGACCTGTCCTCAAATTGCATGTGCCTCGTGTACTAGGGTGTGTGGATTAGCCCTAACGCTACGTACGAACCAAACAGAATGTGACCGGTTAGCTCTTATCGTGCACGTGTACAGCTAACGTCAAAGGTGAACACTTGTGTGTAAGGTCATATTACACATGAGCTTTCATTTTCTCACGTACGAACCAAAACAGAATGTGACTTGTTAGGTTACATGTGGTTTTCACAAGGGGGGGGGGGACTAGTAATAATGTCATCTCGCACGTGTTCACATGTATTTCGTCGCTTTCCTTTCATATCCTTATCAGATTGTAGTAGTGAGGGCTGGCGAACAACGTCAGTTCAACACACCGCTTTTCACACAAATGTAGTTAGGCCCTTTGACATAATTTGGATAAATTCATGGGTCAGTCCATAGGGATCAGTGGAACAACGTTTAATTCCATATTGGCATTCAAACTGCCACATGTTGCACTTGAAAAGCGAGATTTTCTAAAAAAAATACAATTTCACCCCCTAGTAGGGGTAGGTTTTATTTTGAGGTGGACATATATTATCCGTTGGAAAGGGGGTGTCAACCCGAGTTCAATGACACCTCATTCGTCAAAATCCGACCATGGGTTCAGGAAATATCAACAAAAGTGTAGTTAGGCCCTTAAGTTAAGCTACGGCCGCCATTTTGTTAGGTTAGACTAGGTTAAGTTAACCTACTGCCGCCATCTTGTCAGGTTAGGCTAGGTCAAGTTAAGCTATGACCGCCATCTTGTTAGGTTAGGCTAGGTTAAGTTAATCTACGGCCTCCATCATGTGAGGAGGGTGAGGAGGAGGAGGGCCTCGAACCCCTACAAATACACTACTTCCATTGCCAATTCAAGACTGATATGTGCAATTACTTTCAGTGTCATCTTGTGGTTCAGTTAATTACTTTGTTCTTGTGTCGCTAGAGTTCAATTTTGACCAGTGTCCTTTATTGTTTGAACCTTCTAATTGTAAGATTTGACATGTTCATTTCATTGTCATTAATATAGGTTGTGTATTTTCGTTCCTAATTTGTTTTGGTTGGGATTTGTGTGTGTTTTGTATTCGGCGATCCATACGTACTGGAGGTGAAAGAACTTTAAATTACTACTGTTGGTTCACGTAAATCAATCATTTTCTTGCAGTTGTTAAATGTGATACATTTAGGTGTGGCGGTATGTTGGTAGTTACTCAGTGCTCCGCTGCGTTGGTCTCGGCAGCACTTCCTAGACACCATGTCTCGGGGTTTGTCGGCCGGCCGCGTGATCATGTGACCTGGGGCGACTCGAGTCTCCTCGAGGCATGCAGCACATGGCTGACTTACAGCAGGACAAGCATGTCGCGGCTTGAAAGGGACCGATTTAAATCGTGGCCATCACGGCTACAACCAGTGTATTTAGTTGTGATAGATGTGTAAATATATTGTTTAAATATTAACGTGTGTGTGTAACGTATTATTTTTGTATTCTGCTAACCTGAACATACATAACCAGCGAGCATCTCCTGGCCACCGCATGGTACCAGGAATCGTTCCGGGAGAGAAAGGAACAGAGAGAATACCATCATAGCTTAGATATTCTTATTGTGCAACTAATAATAATAATATCGTATGGCCTCGGGTGCCTGGTGCAAGCTTTGTTAATTGACACCCAGAGGGTAGCTTGCATGTCGAATTTCGTCGTTCCTTTGAACGCTATGAAAGTCAAGGAGGTTAGATATCTAAACTCCTTGACACTACAGCGCTCTCAAGTAGAGAATGGAGCAACTTTGTGTTGGCGGAAAATCCCGAGATTAATTTTGCCATTGAACACGGCCTACTGAATTCAAATGGGTTCTTTAACATGCCAACAACGTATGACATGAGTATCGTGATTTTTGTCGCCTTCATAAATCACTTACCATGGCCAGGGGCGAACCTGCAATCTTGGGGTTGGTAGTCCGACACTATAACCACTCACCCACCGTGGCAAGCATTGTGCAACTGATTAATGTAAATTGTACTTTGCATTGTATACAAGTAAATATCTTTCTTGCTAGTAGATTCTCGCCTGCCATTATTATTATTATTATTATTATTATTATTATTATTATTTTTATTATTAAATATCCGATGTAATTGCTTAAGGAATCGTTACGTATTTCTCTCTTAGTGATTGATGTATTCTTCGATTTGTGAATAGGACTTCAAGAGGCTAAATATAGACTTTGAATAGGAGATATTTTTGACTTGCTTTTCAGAGCAGTTTAGAATCAGACTGGCCAATTTTCACCCCTCAGAAATAGGCTAGGGATCTGTGAATTTGGCAATAAATTTAGTGTGATTTTCACTTAAGCCTCCCCTCATTATTTCGTAGTAGTTTTTTTGAGTTTTTCCTGTGAGTGTATTCCGCAGAGCTGGTCGTAAGAATAGAGCTCTCATATTCCCGACACCCCCCAGTACAGTTTTTCGTGCTAGACCAGCCTACGAATACATTCCTTCCCCGAGTTCTGTGTGTTGGCCAGAGGAGGGTCTCGGAAGGGCTGTTTAAGATCGGCAGCTCCCCGAAACTCTCGTCTGACGGGCGCAATATATTTCTGGTAGGGTGAGACCTATGCCTTGGGATCGCCTTCTTCCTTTTTCTCTCGCAGCGACATGCCTGGACTATAACGGCCAGGACAGAGCATACCCGGAGTATATAACACAACCAAATGCAAATTCTAGCATACTGAATGACTCAATATTAGGCAGCATTATCGCAATGGACCAATTTACTGTTGAGTGTGGCTGAGAATATTCGGGTCCCGCAGGCGAGCTATGGATTTCCTATTTGGTCTTGTGAAATATACGAGCCAGTGAGGCGCTCAGGTCGACTTTGCACTATTATCGCAGCTTCTGTTTGCATATGTTGCTTCTGTGTCTCCGTTGCTATGTACGGAATTTATGCTGCTAATCCACACTTGAACGCTAGTCTTAATATTATCTATTATTGATGGTTGCTCTTTGCATTATATGGGCACGGAATTTGTTGGGAATGCTTTGGATCTTCGTCATTGTGAAAGTTGGAGCATCTACATTGAGTACACTAGTATTACCGGTTTACGTAAAAAGCAGGCTAGTTTTCGACGGAGTTGGGTTGGTTGTTTCCTTAGTTTAGGGGCTGCGACAACACGGTCATGTAGCCCCGTGTTCTTTGGGTGTGTGTAGAATTTGTCTGGTAACCAGTGATAATTGTGATGGCTGTATTAGTGTGTGTTATCTGTGATTCAGGTAGAAGGACTGCAGACGATTAATTGTTTCAAGTAGTTCCTATTTTTGCCACCAAATGCTACCATTCTCGACACACAGCTGCGGACGCAGTCAGCAACTGCAAATACAAAACAGATACATTTTCAACATAACTTCGTCACATATGCCAATGTTTTTCTATACTATACCTAGCTAATACTAATCAATAATTTGTATAACTAACTGTCTCGACAAACAGTAGGCTACATACTTTCACATACTCATTCCTCATTTCTACGCTGTATTTCAAGACAAAATTTTGTATGCTTAATTTACAAAATTTATTTTAACAGATCTCTTTTTTTTATTTGGACAATTTTACTATGTGAACTTTATGTTACGTGCCACCCCCTAGTGGCACTTTTGTTAACTGGATTACGGTGGGTAGAAAGCACAACACCAATTACTGCTTTAAAGAGAAGTTAGCTTTATTGCTTGCAGGAAGATACACTACTCATCAGCAAATATAAGCAATTGGAGCCCTTGCCCTCTTTCACTTGTCAACAGTTAATCTTCTCGCTAATGAGTCTGGTGGCCTTGACAGAACTACATGCAACTCTCCCCTATGTACACAAATTACAGTTACTTACGAAACCTCAGGCAGTCCCCTGTATGCTTCTCACTTCCTCGCTGTCAAGAGAAACGGCTTCACTAGGGGTTTCGCAAGTCACCACACTTCTGTCGCTCACGATAAACGCTCGCGCTAGCTCGTAAAACACAACAACACTGCTTGACAGGTCGCTCTTATATAGCAGGCCGGTGACTCAATAAATGCTTCTAGACCCATCCAGGGTTCACGGCTTCTCGAGGTTTCTTCACTGGCTGAGTCACGAATATTCTGGACCATCCGTTTGTCCTAGTAGTCCTGTTGCATAAGGCGCACGCAATACACTGAGGCGGGGCACAGCCCAGCCCTGGGGCAGTTGTGACTCATGCGGCGAGCGATGACACAAACTCACAGCCGTAACACCACCCCCTTCCTAAAAGGCTGATCGTCCCGATCAATCATTGGTCCGTCTGTGTCCCTCCGTAGGCTGCCAGGCGATCTCGATGCACGATCTTCATCTTCGCCCTCGGGCTCCGCTGGATCCTGTAGACGACATCGTTGATCCGTTTCACGACTCGGTACGGGCCCTCCCAGGACTTCTGCAGTTTGGGTGACAGGCCTTTCTTCCGTAATGGGTTGAAGAGCCAGACCAGGTCGTCCTCGTGGAATCCACCGGCATCCGTCTGCTGGTCGTAAAGGGTCTTCATTCGGTCGGTCTCGATCCGCAGTTTCCTCCTCGCGAACGCGTGCACGTCCTCCAGTTGGTCGACCAGTTCTCGACAATACTGGCTTAACGGGACCGGATCATTCCCAGGTCGGCCGAAGGCAAGATCGACAGGTAGACGGAGCTCCCTCCCAAACATGGCCCGGGCTTGTGTGCACCCGGTGGCTTCATGCACGGCGGCGCGGTAGGCCAGGAGAAATAGTGGAAGGGGTTTGTCCCAATCCCTCTGGTGCTCGCTGACGACTATTCGGAGATGGTTCTCGATGGTGCGATTGAATCGCTTTACCATTCCGTCTGACTGAGGGTGTAGCGGCGTTGTCCTTGTCTTCCGCATTCCCAGCAGCTGGCATAGTTTCTGGAACACCTGCGACTCGAAGTTCCTCCCTTGGTCGGAGTGCAGCTCCAGGGGTACTCCATACCGGATGACGAATTCCTTCACCAGGGTCTCTGCAATCGTCGCGGCTTCCTGGTTAGGGAGCGCATACGCCTCCGGCCATTTGGTAAAGTAGTCGCTGATGACCAATATGTAGCGGTTCCCTGTCTCGCTTAACGGGAATGGCCCAGCAACATCGATGGCCACTCTCTCCATGGGGCCGCCCACGTTGTAGGTCTTCAGTGGACCCCATCGTCTTCGTCCTGGGCCCTTGCTGGCTGCGCAATCGTGGCACCTCGCGCAGTGGTTCTCCTCGTCGGTTCGGTATCCGATCCAGTAGAACCGCTCTCTCAGCTTCTCCAGGGTCTTCTTTATCCCTAGGTGTCCACCAGATGATCCTCCATGGACTTCCTTCAGGACTTCCTCCGTCATAGCCTTTGGAAAGACGACTTGTTCCCGAGATGTCTTCCCGTCGGTTCTATCCCAGGCGCGGCAGATGAGGCCATCCCTTACAATCAGCGAGTCCCACTGCGCCCAGTAGGACTTAAATTTGGGCTGCAGTCACTCACAATCTTCCACCCGGGTCTGGGGACACAGGCCCTCTTCCATTCGGCTATCAGTCCCAGGTCATCATCTTCTGCTTGTGCCCGCGTGAAAGATTCGCGGCTCCAGTTCCCTTGAAGTTCCACAGTAGTCCGTCGGCACTGTATCCCGGTGTTCTCCTCCCTCCTAGTACAGAAGGTGCAGTCTTCGGGGCACGGTCTTCGTGACAGGGCGTCGGCATTAGAATGCAGTTGGCCTTTCCTGTGCTGGATCTCAAAGTTGTACTGTTGAAGCCTCAGTAACCACCGTGCGAGTTGACCCTCGGGCTGTTTGAAGTTCAGGAGCCACCGCAGGGATGCATGGTCGGTCCTGAAGAGAAATTATTACCCGTACAGGTACTTGTGGAAGTGTTCGATGGTCTTCACGATGGCGAGCAGTTCCTTCCTGGTGCCGCAGTTGTTACTCTCTGGCTTTGACAAGGCTTTGCTGAAGTAGGCCACTACTCTCTCCTCGCGTCAACTACTTGCGACAGGATTCACCCTATACCAAAGTCGCTGGCATCGGTATCGACGATGAACCTTGTTCCAGGTCTGGGGTAGGCCAGAATAGGTGCGGTGCACAGAGCCTGCTTGAGTTGTTCGAAGGCACCGTGGCATTCTGCTGTCCACGTGAAGAGTTGGTCCTTCTCAGACAGTCGATGCAGTGGTTTAGCGATATCGGAAAATCCTCTCACGAAGCGACGGTAATAGGTGCAGAGTCCCAGGAAGCTTCGTAGTTGGGATTTGTCCTTCGGAACAGGCCACTCCCTCACAGATGCGGTCTTCTCTGGGTCGGTGCGCACCCCCTCCTCGGAGACGATATGCCCAAGGTACTGGACCTGCTTCTGGAAGAGCTGACACTTCTTGGGGCTCAACTTCAGCTGGGCAGCCCGTAGCTTCATCAAGATTTCCTTCAGGTTGCTGTAGTGCTCCTCGAAGCTTCTCCCCAGAACGATGACGTCGTCTAGGTAGACCAGGCAGGTCTTCCAGTGTAGTCCCCTCAGAATGGACTCCATTAGCCTTTCGAAGGTTGCAGGGGCGTTGCACAGACCGAATGGCATGACGGTGAACTGCCAGAGCCCGCTGCCCACAGAGAACGCCGTTTTCTCGCGGTCCTTAGGGTGGACCTCCACCTACCAGTAGCCACTCTTCAAATCCAAGGTGGAGAACCATCTTGATCCTGATATGGTGTCCAGCGTGTCGTCGATCCTGGATAAAGGGTAGCTGTCCTTCTTCGTGACGTCGTTCACCCGCCTGTAGTCCGCGCAGAACCTGGTGGAACCGTCCTTCTTCTTCACAAGCACGACCGGAGAACTCCAAGGACTATGTGATGGCTCGATCACCCCTTGCTCCTTCATCTCTTCTACCATCCGGTCGGCTTCGGCTTACTTGGCGAGCGGGACACGTCGGAATGGGGCCCTAATCGGTGCGCTGTCCCCAACGTCGATTCTGTGCTGGACCAAGCTTGTCCTGCCGAAGTCCTTGCTCCCCACGGAGAAGACATCCTGGAATTCGTGTAGCAGGTCCCGAAGTTGGCGTGATTGGTCCTCGTCTAAATGGTCTTGGGATCCTTGGTACAGCTTCTGTAGTTCTTCTGGCAGTGCGCGTCTTCTTCGGTTGTCCGTCTGCAGGTGTCCGTCCGTCGTATCTGTGATGCGGGCAATCCAGGTAACGGGCTCGCAGACTCCTAGGTTGGTGTCCCGGTGAACCGTAATGTCGTAGTCGTTCAGGTTGGACAGGCGGACGTACGGCCGAGACGTCGTGTTGATGAGAGTATTGGCAACTAGCAATCCTTTTGTCTGGATGTCCTCATATTTTGGCTCGTTGACAGCCGCCATTCCCTCAGATGTTCCGCCGACAATTACGGCAGCGCTGACTTCCGTCCTGGCGGGAACGATGACGTCCTCTCTCAGCCTTACTCGTCGTGCGGCGACGGCCTTGTGTGCTGGTTGCAAAGCAAGTTCCTCATTTCCGAACAGCAGAGTGTTGGTACTCAGATCCAAGATGATGTTGTTCTGGTCCAGCAAGTCGAGTCCGGTGATCACTTCATTTGATACGTCAGCCACAAGCACTGGATGCTTTATCGCACGTCGACCAATGACGAACTCCAGTGATGCTTCGCCATGTACCGGTGCGGTCTCTCCAGTCGCGGTTATTAGCTGGAGGTTCCTTTGTGTGGGTTGCACTCTCCACTTCGGGATCACGGTGGGACTGACGATGGTCCTCGATGCTCCCGTGTCGGTTAGCATGGGCCAGCTCTCTCCGTTGACTACTCCGTCGACCATCAGGCTGCTATTATCCCTCCGTAACTGCGTCACACGAACTCGGACTGCCGGGGCTTGACGACTGTCACAAGCCAAATTTTGCCCCCCCCCCCCAAGGCTGGCTGATAATTGCTTTCCAGGGCCGCGCGGTTTCCCTACGACTGACTGTCCCGACGGAAACCCTTGGCGGCCAGGGGCTTGGTCTCGTTGGTTTTTACTGGTTCGTCGACGTCCACTTGACGCACCCGCGCGTGCATTCTGGATGCCTGTTTTGCCATCTCGAACTCAAGTGCGTGGCTCAGCGCATCTGCGAGGGTCCTATTGCGCGCGAGACGCAGCGCCTGTTGAGTGTCCGAGTCCCGTAGCCTGTCGGTCAAGGTCTGCGTCGCTATCTGTTCTAGAATGTCGGCCGGCGCTGTTGGATAGGCGAGCCTTACGAGGCGTGCTATGTCCATCTCGAACTCCTGCAGGGTTTCCGTGTTCTTCTGTACTCGGGTCCGGAGCTGCATCTGGTAGGCCTGCTGAAGATGGCTATCTCCATATCGGGATTCCATATGGGCGATCAGTGAAGCGTAGTCCTGGAATCCAGTCGAGATGGCCTGAAGGAAGTTAAGGGCGTCACCCCTCAGCACTACAATGAGAGCTGTAGCCTTTTCTGTGTTGTTCCAGTTATTTATGGAACAGGCCGCCTAGAACTGACGTAAGTAGGTGCTCCACGGGACCTTTCCGTCGAAGGTTGGGGGCGTCACTCTGCTATGTCCCGTTCCTGATATTCCCGGTGTAACGGTGGGCGGGCGTTGGCGCAGCTCGGCAACTTCCTCTTGTAGAGCGTTGAATCTCGCTTCCATCCTCGTCGGCGGGCGTTGGCTCAGCTCAGCAATTTCCTTTTGTAAAGCGATGAATTTCTATTCCACCCCCGTCAGTGGGCGTTGGCGCAGCTCGGCAACTTCCTTTTGTAAGGCGTTGAATTTCTCCTCCACCCCCATGAGCGGGCGTTGGCGCATCTCGGAAACTTCCACTTGTAAGGCGTCGAACTTCTTTTCCACTGCCGTGACTACCTCACGCAGACCCTGTTCTAATTTCTTCAGGTCCTGTGTCAACTTATTCTGACCGTCTTCCATCTTCTTCTGGCCGTCCTCTATCCTCTACAGGTCCTCCGCTAGCTTATTTTAACCATCTTCCTTCTTTTTCAGGCCGTCTTCTAGTTTGGCAGTTAGGTCCTCGGCTAACTTCTTCTGGCCGTCCTCCATCTTCTTCTGGCCGTCCTCCATCTTCTTCAGGTCCTCCACTAACTTATTTAGACCGTCTTCCATCTTCTTCTGGCCGTCTTCTAATTTCTTCTGACCGTCTTCCATCTTGGTTTCCATGCCACTTAACTTTTCTAGCAATGCTGCCAATTGCGCCTCCATTTTAGTTGTTTGTCTTGTTAAGGGCATGCACACACAGGAAAATTAGAGAAAAATGACCTGCTCGGGTTTTGAAACCAGGACCGTCAGGTGTTGTGCTTGTGCTTGAGTTCGTAATCCGGCCTCTGACTCCAGTTGTTACGTGCCACCCCCTAGTGGCACTTTTGTTAACTGGATTACGGTGGGTAGAAATCACAACACCAATTACTGCTTTAAAGAGAAGTTAGCTTTATTGCTTGCAGGAAGATACGCTACTCATCAGCAAATACAAGCAATTGGAACCTTACTTCAGTTTCCTCAAGTCTCTTGCTTATGGAGAGCCCTTGCCCTCTTTCACTTGTCAACAGTTAATCTTCTCGCTAATGAGTCTGGTGGCCTTGACAGAACTACATGCAACTCTCCCCTATGTACACAAATTACAGTTACTTACGAAAACACAGGCAGTCCCCTGTATGTTTCTCACTTCCTCGCTTTCAAGAGAAACGGCTTCACTAGGGGTTTCGCAAGTCACCACACTACTGTCGCTCACGATAAACGCTCGCACTAGCTCGTAAAACACAACAACACTGCTTGACAGGTCGCTCTTATATAGCAGGCCGGTGACTCAATAAATGCTTCTAGACCCATCCAGGGTTCACGGCTTCTCGAGGTTTCTTCACTGGCTGAGTCACGAATATTCTGGAGCATCCCTTTGTCCTAGTAGTCATGTTGCATAAGGCGCACGCAATACACTGAGGCGGGGCACAGCCCAGCCCTGGGGCAGTTGTGACTCATGCGGCGAGCGATGACACAAACTCACAGCCGTAACATTTAGATATAACTTAGTACTATTCATCATATACCAGCTGAAGAATGTCACAATGTGGCCGAAAGCGGTACGGCTTTCAATGAAATAAATATTGACTTTCGGTGAAAATAAATAGTTTATGTTCGACCCTCACTATTATGTGTTAGAAAACTGTATCATAATGATGGTCATTATAACACCGTTTTTCATTATGATACAGTTTCTCCTGCCAATCAGAGCTCGTTCATTGACCAATTAGGTAACGATACCTTCGCGCATGCACTCAAAATCCAACATTTCGGACATAAACACAACATCGAACTATAATAAATTACCGACATGGAATACGCACCGTCCATATGTTCGCGTAAATAAACTGGCGAATATGAGACAAGAAATAGCACTGCACCGGTACCTTAATATCCCCAAAACCAATTTCTACACAGCGGGTGGTTTTGACACGACTTCAGTGACAGTTTTACTGAATACTGGTGCGCAATCTGAACATATGGTATTGAAGCACACAGAGCGCATGCGTCGGTTGTCCAGAGAGCTTGGACAAGAGAGATATACTACCCACCGCAGCACCCAATCACAACATTCTACTGTAGTTTTACTGGCTCTCATCCCCCCTTTACCCTTTGAATAACCAAATAATAATAATATTAGCATATCAAAATATAATTCATCAACATGATATTACCATACCAAAAAAATAATAATTTATAACACACAGAAAAGGCCTAATTTAATTACTCACTAGGTCAGCTGAGTTCACAGCAAAAAAAAACCTAGGAGTGAATGTTCCAAATTTTCGTGGTATTCAAGAACACCCTGATTTGATTTATGATCAGGCGGGACGAAGCTAAGGTCAAGACCAGCTTGTTGAATGGAAGGCTGGACGTACTCAGAAAGGCCGACAATTTTAATCTTGCCACACATGGTGAAGGGAACAGAAACAATCTTCCTACTGACTGGTATCATTAAATAAAAAACAACATCCAAATGTCAAAGTTTAATAAAAATCTAGGAATGATACAATTAAATTACAATTACATTACAACTAAAACCCTTAACTGCTTAGGCTAATATTTAAAAGGTAATGCAGAATCAAGGTGAATAAAATAAAGTCAGTCATTGCCCAGTTGGCAAAATTTCATTGCCCCATCATTCGATTAATTGAATTACTGAACAGAGGGTAATATCATCCACAAGGATAAAAGGAAATATAACAACATGAAATTCAGGCCGGGTGCCATTTGACAAACAAATTGCATAAAGCAACAAACGCGTTCCTTAGCGAACGAAAGCGTCCGAGAAGCTTCAGAGTCCAGCACTGACTGTCCTTTGAAGCCTATCTGACCAAAATTAAATCCACGAGGTTCCCATCCAGCTAACGGGAAGTAGGGCAATAAGTAACCCACCCTGCAGTAACCTACATAGAACCGTATCACCAAATTATACAAGACCTTCCAAAATATTACATACTAATATACTAAATAAAATTGCAAATTATTACATACTGATATACTAAATAAAATGTCAGAGTCTGTATCTAGTTCACGTTATGGTCCACCGCCACATGGCCTTAGAATCACATTACCAAAATTTTGCAGTCAAAGTTTGTATTCAACCTTTTTTTAGTTGCCCCTTAGAATTAAGTTATGATAGTACCACCTGGTGTCTTCCAGTCCTCCGAGGAAACTGCACTATTAGTTTCCCCGGAGGCAAGTTGCTTAAGAGTCATTATGTCGCCAAGGCCCTCCACACACTGTCTCGGGATTCACAGGTCACAACCCTGTATTCCAGTGTACCCTCACCACACTACTCCAGTAATACCAAATGCGACTAGTGGCGCAACGGGCCAAAACAAGGCCAGAGTCCAAGGTTTGAGTTGGTACCATTGAATATCACCCCACACAGTTAGTGCGTAGAAACTTTCCAGGAGTTGAGACGTTACACAATGTTCTTGCCAGATTGTTCTTAGAACAAGAGCTTGGCGAATGTAGCTGACAGGAAATGTTCACTTTTCCAATGTTCAGTGACAGGACACACAAAGGGTACAAATCCTGGCAGAAAAGGGCTTGGCGAACCCATTTCACCAAGAGTCAGGAGCCAGAGAGGCGAAATAAATTCCCAGAAGAGGCTTGGTGTATGCTCCCATGATAATCCGTACAGACCTGGAGCTCTTACTGCGTCCCGAAGATAAAGGTGAACTTGTACTGATTTGCAAAATTGGTACATCCTCCTCCTCCAAAGGAAGACGACGGGGAGATGACAAACAGGGTGATGGTGTCCAGCCGGTCTCTTGGCAGCTGAAGAGGCTACTCCAATCTCCGCCAGCAGACCTTGAAGTAGATCTCCTCGGGTAGAATGATGCCATGGGACCTAGATGGTACCTCCAAACAGGGCCCAGATTGGTAGTACACGTCCGACATAGTGACCACTGAAACACACATCAGAACAGCAGCGTATGGTCCAAATACAGTTCCCTTAAAGGGAACAAGCGTTCCACGCCAGTCAACCAGCCCTAAACAACTTACGTTATCCCAGAAAGGATTAAAAAAATCACACGAAGCATTAGTGTGCCATCGAAGTTCACTTAAGAGTCTTTCAAGTCACACACGGGATGCTTGAGGCCACAAACAAGGTTCTGTGCCAAGACAGGGGTTCCAGGGCATAGTTAAAGTTTACTGAAGTATGAAAATCACCGAAAGGGGCAACCAACTATACGATATGACTGACGTTAACAAGCTTAATTGAAAGTTCACTACAATACTTAGCAAGAATAACCAAATCAACTTATATCAACCAATTTTTGACTAAAACATCCAGAAACCATAATATTTACAAAATTTCAGATATTTTCCCACCGAAATTCCCTGAAATTTTATGGGCAACACTATCAAAATAGAAATAATGCAAGGGGGAACTCACTGGTACCCTTTCAAAACAGTTAAACATACCCAAAAATGAATTTACATTTACTTTGATGGCCTCACACAGTACCGTAGGAAAACAGAACACATTTAGGAAGCACCAAAACATCTTAAAACAAACACAACATACCATAATCAAACCATATGGATCGTCTCAGGTATGTGACACATATTAAAACATAATGAATACCAAAGTCACTGTCTCATTTCACCAGTCGCTGCCCCTAACCGTCCACGGTAGCCATCCGACGAACGACAGAAAACAGCAACTACCTTCCACGAGAACAATAACCAAATGGGGAGATGACGTTAAACAATAGACACCACGATCCAACCAATTTACATACCAGCACCTAACCAAATTTCACCAAATAACTTCATCGCTACTCGCCAACGCATCCTAACAATCTACAAACCCCCAAGAGTTCCTGTAGGATGACCAACCGAACTCAGGACACTAACGTGATCACACCTATCCTGAGAACCAACTCACCAAAGTTACACCAAATGTTCAAAATTAAAACATCTTCTCAAAATCAAGATGCCTCCTTCTAGGCACGGAACCTAACCAATATCAAACCAACAACAACTACGAGCCCGGTGCAGAGGCCACACTAATTCTACTCCCAAAGCACATAGCTCAGCAGAACTAAACACAAACTCAAGTTGGTACCAACCAATTTTCAAGACATACCTAAACGAACGTGGCTCCACCATTAAAAAAAAACACAAATTACTTATAACTTTTACACCCACTCAGACAACAAACCACTTCCATGGTCCCATACACAGATCTACCTTACTACAACGAACACCCATAGGTGTCATGTGACACATTTCTACAAGCACAAGGTGATTAATATCCTCAAAACTTCAGATTCTCTAACTCAGCGATCCTCGACATGCCACAGCATGCTCAAAATACAGAATTACAGGATCGCAGATGTGATGGTATGATAAATTTTCAAATGCACGGGGCGGTTACTGTCCCCAAATTCACATGTTCTCCACTTTCAACATCTCGCACACACCCCATCATGTTCCACACACAGAATTACAAGGTCACTGAGGTGATAAAATGATAAATTTTCAAAATGCACGGGGTGGTTATAGTCCCCAAGGAAAATGCACCTTACACAGAACGAGAGTTAGCTCACCAACTAATAGATACCTCAAATTTCTCCAAAACAAGCACGACATCTCCAGTGCAACACTATCTCGATGCATAGAACAACTGACTAACGCTATAGCCTGGCTACCAGCTCGAAGCTGATGCTAATCGAACTTAATTTTTCTTTTTCACACCCAAGTATACGGGGATACATGAACTATGATTCCAACTACAATCACATGAACGTTGTGACAATACCAGCAAGTCAGCAGTCTAACAGTATATACCGCAGATTACAAGTAACCCACTGACTAACCTAACCAGATACATTTTCAACCGACAAGAGATTGCAATTCGAAGATTTTCCAGATCACTGATACAATTTCTAAAGCCCTCACGTCAGCAGCTGAACAACACAGCGAAATGAGCATCACTCTGAAGCATTACACCTTATTTTCACATAAAATAGAAATTTCACCCAAAAAATTTACTCAAAAATATCAACCACGAATATGATGAACAAAACTCAGCTAACAGAAGCAGATCACAGCCTTTCTTGAGGATTACAAAAGATGACATAAGAGATTTGACTTCAGCGGAACAACTAGACCATCTCCTATCGCTCTGAACTTCATATCATCGCATTCACAGGAAATAGAACATCATAATTTCTCCTTTTACACACCTCGAGTTTCTCGTTCACTAGCAGGTTTACAATTCGATATATGAGTCCTAAAAACATGTTTCCTAGACAGATCCTCTAATAACACTGTTACTTCAGAAGGAAAGGACAGAATCTCATAGGGGCCCTCATATTTTGGCTGCAGTTTACCTGATACCTGACAACCTGGGGCCTTAGCCCAGAAGTTTTTGGCATACACAAAATCTCCGACAGAATATCCACCCTGTTTTCGGCCCAAATTATATCTCTCAGCCAGCTTATCATGCGAGATCTTTATAGCAGCTTTGGCCTCCTTCCAGATTTCTCTGACACGATCAGGAGAGGGTTGGTCAGGAAGCAGATCATGAAATGACCACAGATTCGTTAGAGGGGAATTTGGGACGAACGCATACATAAGTGAAAACGGCGTTTTCCCATGGGATTCATGCTCAGCAGTATTGAAGGCGTAGGGTAACCAATGTAATGACGAATCCCACTTGGCATGATTGTCACGATGATATGCGATAAGCGCAGCTCGCAAATTTCGGTTAACTCTCTCTGCCAAACTAGGGTTGGGGTAATAAGGTGTCGTGGTGACATGGGAAATAGAATAATCAAAACAAACTTTTCTGAACTGATGAGAAACAAAAGCCTTGGCATTATCCGACACCAAGTATTGACTAGGACCAAAGGAAGAGAAAACAGACTTTAAACATCTCATGACAGTAGCAGAGTCGCAATTTCTAGTGGGAAAAATCCACGAAAAGCGAGAGAAACCATCAACAGAAAAAAGGCAAAACGATTACCTAGTTTAGACCTCGGCAGGGGCCCAACGAAGTCCACATACAAGCGTTCCATGGGCCTGGGCGCAGGTTCGGAAGCTAACTTACCAACCTTACCACTGACGGTAGGCTTACTCACTTTACAATCATGACACCTCAGCAAGAACTTTCTCACATCCTTATCGAGACCCTTCCAAACAAAAGACTGCCTTATTTTCTGTCGAGTTTTGAATATTCCTAGGTGGCCTCCAGCGGGTGGCTCGTGAAAATACATTAGCATGCCATTTATTAGCTGAGTAGGCAAAACAACTTTAGGCTTTCTATCACGCCTAGTTACACAACACAGTACACCAGACTTTAAAATATAAGGTTTTATCTCTTCTCCAGAAACTAATCGAGCAATTAAGTCACACAAGACGGGATCTTCCTTCTGATGGTCAGTAATGTCCCCAAAGAATAACGGTGAATTTACTAACATGTGTTGAGCTGAATTAGCCCCAACAACAACAGGTTCCTCTAAAGAGGGAGTTTCACACCTGTCAGGAATTTCTCCATAGAGACGCTTAAGTGACACAGCACAAATATTTTCATGATTTTCCTCGGGAACGAGATTCTTACATTTATTAGGAACTTCTTCATACATGCGGCTAAGGGAGTCGGCTATGACATTTCACAACCTTTTATATGACGAATGGTGAACTGAAATTATGAAATACGGGTTGCCCACCTGGCGATTCGCCCAGTGGTTCGAGGTCTAGCCAGGACCCAGCTCAGGGCCTGGTTATCGGTTTCGAGTTCGAAAGGAAGATGTTCGACATACATTCGGAATTTCTCCAGTCCAAACATCACTGCGAGCCCCTCAAGCTCGTATACGGAATAATTTACTTCAGCAGGTGACAGAGTTCGAGAAGCAAAACCAATAGGTCGTCTACCTAAATCACTTTCTTGTAACAACACAGCAGCTACAGCACCGAGCGACGCATCAGTCTGGATTATAAACTTCTTACTGAAATCAGGGACAGCGAGGACAGGAGCGCTACACAGTGCCTCCTTCAAATCGTCAAAAGCTGCTTGCTGCGACGGGCCCCATTCAAATTTCACGTCAGACCTTCGCAGATGATTAAGTGGCAACGCCCGCTGTGCAAAATTGGGTATAAATTTGCGCAGAAAGCCAACCATTCCCACGAATCGGGCTACTCCTTTCACATTTTTAGGGGGTGCAAAATCTCTAATTCCTTGGGTTCGGGAGTCATCGACCGAAACACCTTCAGCAGAAACAACATGTCCAAGAAAGGCAATTTTAGGTTTAGCAAGGGACACTTTAGACAACTTAACGGTTAGACCAGCAGATTTTAACCTCCCAAATACTTCACGAAGATGGCGCACGTGGTCTTCGAACGTCTCGCTGTAAACAACAACATCGTCCAGGTAGTGATACAAATAATCAAATTTGATGCCAGAAAACACGTGATCAAGAAGCCTACTAAGCACAGAGCCCCCTGTAGAGAGGCCAAAAGGCAATCGACAATACTCAAAGAGATTCCAATCGGTGGCGAATGCAGTCAGATGCTTAGATTCTTCAGCTAACGGAATTTGGAAATATGCCTGCGTCAGGTCAATGAGGCTATAATAGGAGGCGTTTTTGAACCAGGAAAAACAGCTATGTAAATCAGGAAGAGGGATGGATTCTAAAACAATCGTTTTGTTTAACCTACGATAATCTACGACTGGCCGAAAACCACCATTTGGCTTTGGTACTAAGAACACAGGTGAGGAATATGCTGATGTGGAGGGTCGAATCACTCCATCTAGTAACATCTGATCGATTAATTTCTTTAATTCCAACATTTTGGGTGGACTCAAACGGTAGGGAGGATGTCTGACGGGTATAGTATCCGTTACTTCAATTTTATACTCCAGGATCTTAGTCATTCCTAATTCGTCAGTGAACACCTCGGGAAAATACCCACACAAATCTCGAATCTCTTCAGCTTGAGCGTCAGATAAATTACTTAAATCCAAGGATTCAACCCCGGTGGACAAGACGGGTTCAGCATCACGGTTGACAACATGAGCACTCGCGCTAGGGACAGCAGTAGAAAGAAATTTAAATTTTACCTCAGAACAAAACCTGAACCAGAATGATTCGTGTTGCATAACTAGCAGTAAGCCAGTATAAGCAAAAAATTAGCCCCCAGAATAATAGGACATGACAAATTCTTAATGACCCAAAAGGAAAATTTCCAACAAAATTTATGAATTCGAACTTTAAACTTCACAGAACCAAGAACGTCCAATTGAGCACCGTTGGCAGAAACCAACTTAACATCTACATTTGACAGGTTACTGAATTTACAAATGAGTTTCATAGACAAATACCAATCCTCGCTAACCAATGAAGCAGCACTTCCCGAGTCTAACAAAGCTATTACACATGCGTCATTAATTGCAATTTCAACCATAGGAGAGGGTAGAACTACATCTGAAACTTTAGAACAGACACCATTTGCTCCGATAACTTTGGCGTCATCCCTCGTCATCTCATTTTCCAATGCACATTGCTGATCCTTGGCAAGGTGGATTTCAGGATGCCTGTCTCGGAATAGTCAATTCTTTTTCACCGGACAGTTCCACCGCCATGTGGCCCTGCTGTCCACAGTTGAAGCACGTCACAGGACGATTACTACTACTCCTAGGCGAATTATGGGAAAGACGACCGGCCCCAGGTGGTGGTCGAACCGAAGGAGGTCGAACAAACGGAACAGGGTTAATGAAGGGAGGGGGCATGCTAGTTGCATACCTTATGATATCAACCGAACGCACGGATTCGGCCTGAATAGCGGCTTCACGCAGTTCCCTAATCGTACTCGGATTAGTTCCAACACTTAGGCAATTCCGAAATTCCGGCGTAGCACCAGCCAAAATAAGCCTTACCACTTCTGCCTCTGGCATATCTACTCTAAAGACTTTTACAAACCTGGATATGTCCACAATGTATAAATTTAACGGCTCATTAATACCCTGAGTTCGGTACAGGTAACGTCCCTTCACAGTATCGAGCGACCTGATGGGCACAAATACTCGCAACACCTCGGACATAAAATTCTCCACACTCCAACCTTCACACATGGCACTAGTCACATAGGTTCCCAACGTATCCGACACATGGGAGGATATTAATTGAAAGACCACTTGGTCGCTGACACCGAATTGGATAGCACACTCATGAATATCGACCAATATTCTCAAAAAATCAACGACGCCTTCAACCGTGTCCATACTTCTACCCGATAACTTTGAAACAAAACCCAAAATGGGGTGACTGACAGAACCAAAGCTGGCCTTAGAAAAAACAGAATAATTAGAATGCTCATCATTGGACACGTTACGATCTGGCATTTCGGCACATGGATTTCCTTGCACATAATTTTGGTTTCCGGAACAAGATGAAGAAACGAGGTTGCGCCCTGAATTTGAAACACTCCCCTGAGAGTCTCGATAAACAGAATTTAAATCCCTAACCGGTTCTGAAGGAGAATTTTGTGTCACTGTAGGCCCCTGATGACCTGAGTTAGCCGGCACTTTAAATGATGAAACAGACCCGGAATTATCTCTAGAATTTACTTCTCGAGCACCGACACTAACAGGATTACAACTAGATGAGGGGAAATTTAAGACAGACTGGGGTTCGATTTCCGACCTCCTTAAGCGAGGCGAGGTGACAACAGCAGAGACGGAGTTACAAGTTACACAATTACAACTGCAAGTACAATTTTCACGTCCAGGGAGGTTGAAGGTTACGTTGCTGGTATTATTTGGCACAGAAGCCATCACAGCATTAGGATTATTGGTATTCGAAACTGGTATCACCATATCAGGACCTAACGCTGCCTGGTCAAGCATAGAACTTGTTGTCACAGTTTCATGATTAAAGGTACGGTTACCGACAATAGGAAAAATCTCTCGACTCTCACAGCTGTCGGGGAAGCGAGCTATTCCGTTGCCCCGGAGTGCGGCAGGTTCAGCGACACGATTACCAACTTGGGCAGTCGCATTTTCAGCCAGACTGGCGCCTAGACTTGTCGAGACATTACGGCTACATGCAGGAGTTGAATTCAATAAATCCCCACTTCCACTAACACGATTAACAGTGTCCAAGGTCTGAGCACATTCCACTAAATTAACTTCAGCCTCTAATAAACCTTTCAACTCGGCGATGGGACGTTCCTCATCAGATTGCAACAAATCCACACATCGGAGATATAGGTAATCAATTCGAGCTTTCAATTTGGTGAGATCAGGGCTACATTCTACTTCACTGAAACAATACTTAATTACGTTACAAATTTCCTTAACTGAGTCACATAACTTAGACTCACCAAGTTTGAATTCAGCAGTTGACAGCTTTGGAAGGGTTGCTGCAAAATTCACGGCATACTCTAGACTCTGGCGCGCTAGTTCTGCATCCCTGGGCACTTCAAGGTTACGTAACAGCAATTCGTAGGTTACCTCTTCATCTGATAAGTATTTCACGATGATTTTGCGGGAAGCCATCGTACATAAATTTCATGTAACAGAACACAAATTAATCATTACACAGAGTTTGAAACAATCCTACCTATGTGGAGAAAAGATTAGTAAGGAGGAGGGCCCAGTTTAAATTAGTTCCTGAATTTAAGTTATTAAATAGATACATGCAGCCATAAGGAAGGTCATTTGGCATAATGTTGTGACAAGAAGATCAGAAGCATGCTCTCGCTACCACTGTACTGGCTCTTATCCCCCCTTTACCCTTTGAATAACCAAATAATAATAATATTAGCATATCAAAATATAATTCATCAACATGATATTACCATACCAAAAAATTAATAATTTATAACACACAGAAAAGGCCTAATTTAATTACTCACTAGGTCAGCTGAGTTCACAGCAAAAAAAAACCTAGGAGTGAATGTTCCAAATTTTCGTGGTATTCAAGAACACCCTGATTTGATTTATGATCAGGCGGGACGAAGCTAAGGTCAAGACCAGCTTGTTGAATGGAAGGCTGGACGTACTCAGAAAGGCCGACAATTTTAATCTTGCCACACATGGTGAAGGGAACAGAAACAATCTTCCTACTGACTGGTATCATTAAATAAAAAACAACATCCAAATGTCAAAGTTTAATAAAAATCTAGGAATGATACAATTAAATTACAATTACATTACAACTAAAACCCTTAACTGCTTAGGCTAATATTTAAAAGGTAATGCAGAATCAAGGTGAATAAAATAAAGTCAGTCATTGCCCAGTTGGCAAAATTTCATTGCCCCATCATTCGATTAATTGAATTACTGAACAGAGGGTAATATCATCCACAAGGATAAAAGGA
Organism: Meconema thalassinum; assembly: GCA_946902985.2. Taxonomy (NCBI): domain Eukaryota; kingdom Metazoa; phylum Arthropoda; class Insecta; order Orthoptera; family Tettigoniidae; genus Meconema; species Meconema thalassinum. The sequence goes on along the minus strand of OX336390.1, from coordinate 802,092,729 downwards.
AATATAACAACATGAAATTCAGGCCGGGTGCCATTTGACAAACAAATTGCATAAAGCAACAAACGCGTTCCTTAGCGAACGAAAGCGTCCGAGAAGCTTCAGAGTCCAGCACTGACTGTCCTTTGAAGCCTATCTGACCAAAATTAAATCCACGAGGTTCCCATCCAGCTAACGGGAAGTAGGGCAATAAGTAACCCACCCTGCAGTAACCTACATAGAACCGTATCACCAAATTATACAAGACCTTCCAAAATATTACATACTAATATACTAAATAAAATTGCAAATTATTACATACTGATATACTAAATAAAATGTCAGAGTCTGTATCTAGTTCACGTTATGGTCCACCGCCACATGGCCTTAGAATCACATTACCAAAATTTTGCAGTCAAAGTTTGTATTCAACCTTTTTTTTAGTTGCCCCTTAGAATTAAGTTATGATAGTACCACCTGGTGTCTTCCAGCCCTCCGAGGAAACTGCACTATTACTTTCCCCGGAGGTAAGTTGCTTAAGAGTCTTTATGTCGCCAAGGCCCTCCACACACTGTCTCTGGATTCACAGGCCACAACCCTGTATTCCAGTGTACCCCCACCACACTACTCCAGTAATACCAAATGCGACTAGTGGCGCAACGGGCCAAAACAAGGCCAGAGTCCAAGGTTTGAGTTGGTACCATTGAATATCACCCCACACAGTTAGTGCGTAGAAACTTTCCAGGAGTTGAGACGTTACACAATGTTCTTGCCAGATTGTTCTTAGAACAAGAGCTTGGCGAATGTAGCTGACAGGAAATGTTCACTTTTCCAATGTTCACAGATACAAAGCTTGATTTATCTCCCTTCCATCAGCGATAATCTTTAAGTGACAGGACACACAAAGAGTACAAATCCTGGCAGAAAAGGGCTTGGCGAACCCATTTCATCAACAGTCAGGCGCCAGAGAGGCGAAATGAATTCCCAGAAGAGGCTTGGTGTAAGCTCCCATGATAATCCGGACAGACCTGGAGCTCTTACTGCGTCCGGAAGATAAAGATGAACATGTACTGATTTGCAAAATCGGTACAGTAGTGACTGAACAGATATTTATGAATATTTATGTTAAAACATATAATAAAGTTATAATTATCGTCGAACATAAACAGTCGTATGCAACTCGCCTATAATTGTAAGTAAGACACTCGTATGGAAATTATAAAACTCGCATACGCTCGTTTTATAAAAATACTCGTGTCTTAATTATAGCCATTATAGGCTCGTTGCATAATGTACTATTTTAAATTCACTTGGGTAACCAGTTCAATCAAGATGATAACCATGACAATTGGGTGTAATCATGTCGACCGACTGAAAAGCATTAAATCTTGATTGTGTAAGCAACACTGTAAAATAGCTTCCAACCCGATAAAGCCTATATTAATATAATTAAAATTTTTGTTCAAATAACCTGACGATGAGAATGGGCTCTAAGTGCTTTGAATGGTTCGAATGCCAATTGGTAACCCCATTCAAGCACCGCTCTCACTATTGAATTATACTGTGCTAATGCGCTTCACTAAGTGTATTCGAAGCTATTAATAGAATTTTAAATAAATGACTTCCATTAGGCGGAATGGAGAGCTTATTCAGACCTCTTAACAGGATTACCTGATACAGTACAATATCGAGTAACATCACGTCAAGTTCCATTAAAACGTTCTGCGAGCTTGGTCACTGTTTACAACTTCCAAAATGCAATAAGCTATAATTAGTTACTTCCGATAATTCATGAAGCCCACAGAGGGAAAACGATCTTTCATGATCATCTAGATTCCTAATTACTTGTTTCTGTTGTTGCTTTAAGGGGTGAAACAGCGAGGTCATAATTCCTTTCCAAACGCTATAATCATCACGTTAGCGACTTCGGTGGCGTAGTCGGTAGCATGCTGAGCTTCTATGCCCAAGATAGCGGGTTCAAACCCGGCCGAAACGGTCGGATTTTTAAGAGCGTTAAAATCCCTCAGTATGCCTTCCTTCGGAGGGGAAGTAAAGCTGGCGGTCCCATGTCATAGATTTATGGCATGTTAAAGAACCTTCCACTAATTACACCTGTGTGAAGCTAAATTGGATAGGTTTCTACGTTTGTTCTAAGTTCCTTGACCAGACGGTGTTTGTTTGTCCTTTTTTTCTGGTCTGTGTGTTATGCATGTAATGGCGCTTCGTCACGTTGCATTAAAGTATTGAGTTTAACTAAGCGTTTTATTAACATCTGGCGACCTTGACAAGATTAGGAAAATTGGAAAAATTAAAACGGGAATCCACTCATTTGATGGCATCTGGACAGTTTGAGCTTAGAGGGTGGATAACTGCTCTTTTGTGTGGCAATGTGGTTGAGAAAGGCAAAGAAATTGTTCCAATTTTAGGCGTATCATGGGACATTGTAAATGATGTTTTGTTTTGTGATGTCAGTGGACTTAAATTAACGGGAGAATCCATTACGAAGAGAGTTCTGCTGTCTATAACCCCGAGTATATTTGACCCCGTGGGTTATACCAGTCCCACTACACTCATTCCAAAACTGCTCCTGCAACATACGTGGAAATTGAGATGTGGTTGGGATGTTGAATTACCCGAAGAAATAACCCAGCAATTTTCTGCATGGTTAAAGCATTTGCATCATTTGGGTAACTGCCAGATTCCCAGAAGGCTGTCTTTAGAACCCTTCAAGGACTGTGAAATGACTTTTCATGTGTTTTGCGATGCCAGTAAATTGTCATTTGCCGCTTGTGTCTTCCTGCGGGAAGAGTTTGCTGGAAAGGTTTCAGTTCACCTTGTGGCATGTAAAGCAAGAGTGGCACCCATAAAACAATTGACAATTCCTAGACTGGAGTTGCTAGCAGCAGTCATAGCATCTCGAAAGGAAGGAAGAAAGGAAGAAAACTGTGGTGTCCAGTACATCTTGTGAAAGGACGAACTTCACTTCATGGATCGCCTTCTTTTCAAAGTACTCGAAGATTGTAAGAATGATAGGATGGATATTTCGATTTATTGATGGGTGTCGCAAGAACAACACAAGACGTGGAGAACTGAGCTATGAAGAAACTCAGAGAGCAGAGAAGAAATTAATGAGATGCATACAAAATGATAGTTTTGATAAGAAAGAGACAAGATTGATCAAAGAAATGCAGACCTTTGTTGACGAAGAGGGACTCTTACGAGTCAGAACGAAACTTCTATTAGGGGATGAACATAACCATTTTGAATGTCCAATACTGTTGTCAAGCAAGCATGCGTTAGTGCAAAGATTGGTCTTTCAAAAGCACTGCCATTTACAACATGCAGGATTGCAAACACTGTTGTCAAATCTACGCGAGAAATACTGGATAACGGGCATAAGGAGACTAGCCATGAAGGTGATCACCCAATGCGTCACATGCAAGAAGCTTCACGGAAAAGCAGTTGAAACTCCATTTGCTCCAATACCCAAAGATCGGATAAAATATGCGGCTGTATTTCAGGTCACTGGCATAGACTTAGCTGGGCCCCTGTATCTGAATGGGGGTGAGAAGGTTTGGGTGGTACTCTTCACGTGTGCCATCTATCGAGCGGTGCATCTAGAACTTACAAAATCACTCAGTACAGATTCATTCGTCATGGCTCTCAGGAGGTTCATTGCTCGAAGAGGGAGACTCGATACCATCTGTACCGACAATGGAACCAATTTCACTGGTACAAACAATGCTTTGAAAAGTCTGGACTGGAATGAGATAATGTCGTTCTCCTCAATACATGGGATAAAATGGAATTTCAACCCACCTACAGCTGCTTGGTGGGGCGGTTGGTGGGAGCGCATTGTGAGGACACTCAAGGAGCTACTAAGATGAAACTTAGGAAGAGCAACACTCACCTAAGAGGAGTTGGGAACTGTGATTTGTGACTGTGAAGCCACAATGAATTCCAGGCCTCTCACTTACATAGAAGATGAGTTTGAGAAATTGATGCCTCTGACGCCAGCTTGTTTTCTACAAGGTATTCCCCAAACTGAGGTCCCAGACTTGGACATCATAGATAGAAGGAGTCTTAAAAGAAGAACACGGTACTTACAGACTTTACGAGCAAACTTACGTCAGCGATTTCGTAATGAATACTTAGCCCTGTTGATTCACAGAGGCCAGAGACGACAAGATAATGTCAATGTTGGAGATGTGGTGTTGGTCGAGACTGACAAGAAGAGGATCAACTGGCCACTTGGTGTCATCCTGGAGGTCTATCCAGGGTCAGACGGCTACATAAGGGTAGCCAAGATAAGGTAAGACCGGTGCAACGTCTGTATCCCTTAGAGGTGTCCGCAAGCTCAGACAACACACCTCCCCTGGAACAAGTTGTTGGACACCAGCCCAAAACATCTGTCCCAGGATCGAATACTAACCAGGTCAGGAGGAACAAGTCGAGTGCCCCACAGACTTGATTTGTGATTGTGAGAAGGTTGCAATTTAATTTGCCTGTAAATTGCAAGATGGGAGTGTGTTCTAAGTTCCTTGACCAGACGGTGTTTGTTTGTCCTTTTTTTCCGGTCTGTGTGTTATCCATGTAATGGCGCTTCGTCACGATGCATTAAAGTATTGAGTTTAACTAAGCGTTTTATTAACAACGTTCCTTGCCAAGAGCCGACTGCGGTGGCGTCTAGTAGCTAAGTTCTGAACTTGGTCTAGTAGTCGTTGACGGTGGCGTTTGGCGGCAAAAGTAGGAACTATTTGAAAAATTCTAAGTTGCAGTCTGTACTTATATTAAAAAACAGATAACACACACTAATACAGTCGTCACAATTGACACCGGTTATCAGACAGATTCTACACACACCCAAAGTACACGGGGCTACATGACCGCGTTGTCGCAGCCCCTAAACTTAAGAACCAACCAACCAATCATCACGTTCACTTTAAAGGATACTTGGTTATACATTTTGAAATATTTCATTCTTGATATAGGTGTAAAGTAAGTATTTCTATCCTTTATTGAACTTATTTCTATGGGGACAGGGTGGAGTTTTTACGGCCCAATGTCCCTCCAGGTGCCCATTTTGCCATAGGAGATATTGAAGGATATAATGAATGAAAAACGTTAATGGGAAAGGAGTTGGAAGGAATCGGCCGTGGCCAATAACAAGGTGCCATCAGACCACCCCGTCGTATAACAGCTAGCATTCTTGGCTGTTGCCTCGGAGGTTCGATTCCCGGCTCAGTCAAGAAATTTAATTATGCTCTGAGGACCGGAACAGTGTACCCTCAGCCTTGTGAAGCAAAACGTAGAAGAGGTGGGTTCGATTCCCATGTGTCATCTTGGAGATGGTTTTCCGTTGTTTCCCACTTCTACTCTAGGCAAATAATGGAATGATTTGTTTTAAGGCCACGGCTGCCTACTTTTAAATCCTCACCTGAATTGCAATTACTCACACTAATACAGGCATCACATTTACAATGAATATCAGACAAATTACACACAAACACACAGGTACACGGGGCTCCATGACCACGATTTCATTAAGCCCCTAAATAAAGAAATATATAAATAAACTAGCTGACCCGGCAGACGTTGTCCTGCCAATCAATGAAAGTGTTGTAACTTTGTTTCTTGAAGTGCTTTTGGATACACAATATTTTTTTCAATTTCTGTTAACTGCCTCTAAACTATCGTGAAATGAAGTAACTAATCTAGAAACATTCGCGGGAGCGTGCACAACTCTCCAACGTTTCATCGCATTTGGATAAATGGCATAAAACGCTTACGGGATTTTGTTTAAATGATTCGTGCGCTGTCACTCATTTGTTGAATGTACTCGTGCTCTACCAACTGTGAAATTGATTTACTAAGTTAGAAAGCTTCACGTAAGTATACACAACAACTCATCAAAGTTTCATCGGAATCGGATGAATGACATATGAACGTATACGGGATTTTTTAAAACGATTCGCGTGCCGTCACCCATTTGTTGAATCTACTAATGCGCTACCTATTGTAAAATAGATTTACTAAGCCTGAAACCTTCTCTGGAGTGTACTCAATCATTCACCAAGGTTTCATCGCAATCGGATGAATGATATATGACCGCATACGCGACATTGTGGAAACGATTCACGCGCCGTCGCTCATTTGTTGAATCTACTCATGCGCTACTTATTAAAAACTGGATTTACTAATCCAGAAACCTTTCCTGGAGTGTACACAACAATTCACCAAAGTTTCATCGTAATCGGATAAATGGTATATGAACGTATACAGGACTATGTTGAAACGATTAGCACGCCATCGCACATTTGTTGAATCTACTCATGCGTTACCTATTGTAAAATGAATTTACTGAGCCAGAAACCTTTATTGAAGTGTACACAACAATTCACCAAAGTTTCATCGCAATCGGATAAATGGTATGTGGACGCATATGGTACTTTGTTGAAATGATTCGCGTGCCATCACACATTTGTTGAATCTACTCGTGCGCTACAAATTGTAAAATTGATTTATTAAGCCAGAAACCTTCCGTAGGGTGTACACAACATCTCACCCAAGTTTCATAGTAATCGGACGAATGATATTTCAACGCATACGGGACCTTATTGAAACGCTTCGCACGTCGTCGCTCATTTGTTGAATCCACTCGTACACAACCTGCTGTGAAATAGATTTACTAAGTTAGAAACCCTCACGTAAGTGTAAACAACATCTCACCCAAGTGTCATTGCAATCGGATGAATGGTATATGAACGCATACGGGACTTAGTTTAAACGTTCGCACATCGTCGCTCATTTGTAGATTCTCCTCATGCGCTACCTATAGTAAAATGGATTTACTAATCCAGAAGCCTCCACTGGAGGGTACACAACATCTCACCCAAGTTTCATCGCTATCGGACGAATGGTATTTGAACGCATACGGGACCTTGTTGAAACGCTTCGCACGTCGCCGCTCATTTGTTGAATCTACTCGTGCGCAACCTCCTGTGAAATGGATTTACTAAGTTAAAAACCTTCACGTAAGTGTATACAACAACTCATCAAAGTTTCATCTCGATCGATGAATGATATATAAACTTATACGGGATTTTGTTGAAACGCTTCGCGCGACGTCACTCATTTGTTGAATCTAGTCGTGCGCTACCTATTGTAAAATTAATTTACTAAGCCAGAAGCCTTCCCTGGAGTGCACAAACATATCACTCAAGTTTCATCGCTATCGGACGAATGGTATTTGAACGCATACGGGACCTTTTTGAAACGCTTCGTGCGTCAGCGCTCATTTGTTTAATCTACTCGTGCTTAACATCCTGAGAAATGGATTTACTACGTTAGAAACCTTCACGTAAATGTATACAACAACTCATCAAAGTTTCATCGCAATCGATGAATGGTATATACACTTATACGGGATTTTGTTGAAACATTTCGCGCGTTGTCACTCATTTGTTGAATCTACTCGTGCGCTTCCTATAGTAAAATGAATTTACTAAGCCAGAAGCCTTCCCTGGAGTGTACACAACATCTCACCCAAGTTCATCGCTATCGGACGAATGGTATTTGAACGCATACGGGACCTTTTTGAAACGCTTCGTGCGTCGTCGCTCATTTGTTGAATCTAGTCGTGCGCTATCTATTGTAAAATGTATTTACTAAGCCAAACACCTTCCCTGGAGTGCACTCAACATCTCACCCAAGTTTCATCGCAATCGGATGAATGGTATATGAACGCATACGGAACTTTGAAACGCTCTAACGTGCTGAGACAAACAGAATTCGACATCCCTGCCACCTTGGGTATAAAATACAACTTTCCGCCATGGGCGGAGTGTATGTTATGGCGGTAGTTGCACAGGTTGCGACCAGATGACTCTACGTGCAAAGACACACAGTCCAAAAGATCACTTTTCACTAAGTCTAGCGGTTTCCATGACGACTGTTTATGACTGTATATTGTGGTTCTAAATTTGAGTGTAAATTGTGGTTCTAAAATTCTAAAATTCCACCTATCTGGTCAAATTGTGAATCTAAACCATACATGGGCCCACCCTAACATTCATACAAAATTTCACCAAAATCGGCCCAGGCGTTTAGGAGGAGTTCAGTCACATATACACGTGTCGAAGAATCATACTAATATATAACAAGATGTTCAGTAAAGAACATATAGCCTACTTTCTCCTAAATGCATGGGTATTGTTATAACTCTTTGTCTTTTTCAAGGAGTATGATTGAATGTTGGTTGTAGGAGCTTCTTGAAATACAACGTGCTATAGGGATATTAAACATGAATATGAGGTTCCCTTTGCTAGTGCTACCTCTGTACCAAATTTCGTTCAATTCGGTTTCACCGTGTTTGAATTGATAGGGGGAATCGATTTGCACACATACTTGGCCACCATCTGCAAACTATTGGGCTGATGTTCTTGCAGTTTGGTCAGAATATGTTTCCCACATAAAGATATGGTGTTGCAAAATTAGGTAGAGACTAGATTATTAGGTTGGTCGTAATTACATTTTAGCTTTTAACATTTGGGTGGCCGCGATTACGTTTCCATCAAGATAGCGGTGATATAAAACATGACACTGAGGTGCCCTTTGCTAGTGCTACCTCTATACCAAATTTCGTTCCATTTGGTTTCAGCGTCTTTGAATTAATAGGAGGAATCGATTCTGACACAAAGATGGCCGCCATCCGCAAACTATTATGCGAATGACCTATTAGATTGGTCAAAGGATGCTCCCTCCATAAAGGTATGTAGTTGCAAAATTTGGTAGAGATCGGATGATTAGGTTAATCGTAATTTGATTTAAGCTTTGAACATTCGTGTGGCCGCCATTACGTTTCAGTCAAGATGGCGGCGATATAAAACATGACACTGAGGTGCCCTTTGCTAGTACTACCTCTGTACCAAATTTCGTTCCATTCGGTTCCACCGTGTTCGAATTAATAGGGGGAATCAATTTTGACATAAAGATGGCCGCCATCCGCAAACTATTACGCTGATGACCTATTGGTTTGGTCAAAGGATGCTCCCCCCATAAAGGTATGTTGTTGCAAAATTTGGTAGAGATCGGATGATCAGGTTAATCGTAATTTGATTTAAGCTTTGAACATTTGTGTGGCCGCCATTACGTTTCCGTCAAGATGGCGGCGATATAAAACATGACACTGAGGTGCCTTTTGTTAGTACTACCTCTGTACCAAATTTCGTTCCATTCGGTTGCACCGTGTTCGAATTAATAGGGGGAATCGATTTTCACACAATGATGGCCGCCATCCGCAAACTATTACGCTGATGAGCTATTGGTTTGGTCAAAGGATGCTCCCCCCATAAAGGTATGTCGTTGCAAAATTTGGTAGAGATCGGATGATTAGGTTAGTCGTAATTTGATTTAAGCTTTGAACATTTGTGTGGCCGCCATTACGTTTCCGTCAAGATGGCGGCGATATAAAACATGACACTGAGGTGTCCTTTGCTAGTGCTACCTTTGTACCAAATTTCGTTCAATTCGCATTCACCGTGTTCGAATTGATAGGGGGGGACAGACATTCAGAGTACACACACTCACACACTCACACACACACACACAGACACACAGACACACACACACAGACTCACACACACACATACACACACACACAGACAGACACACTTTTTTCGCCCTGTGTTGATCTCATAAGTCTACTTTCATTTTTTGCAAATATCGAAAGTAGGCTAAAAATGAGATGGTGTGTGTGTGTCTGTCTGTCTGTCTGTTACTCAATAACGCAATAACCACTGGTCCGATTTAAATGAAATTTTGCATGGATGTAGCTGATTTACCAGGTTTACATATAGGATACTTTTCATTTCGAAATTTTGTACTATTAAAAAATGGTGACCATTTTAGTGACGTCACTAGACCCTTTGGTTTCAAAATTTCATATTTCCGTATCAAATATAAAGAGAACGGTAGGAAATAGCAAACTTTTGATGGAACACTGGAGCTTTGAAATTTAATTTCCTATCCGAAAGGTCCTTATCACTTTTCGTGTATCTCCAACAGTTAGCGAGTAAAACCGACATTTGTGACGTCACTACACCCTTTGGTTTCAAAATTTCATATTTCCTTTTGAAATAAAAAGAGAACGCTAAGAAATAGCAAACTTTTGATGGTATACATGAGCTTTAACATTTAATTTTCTATCCGAAAGGTTCTTATCACTTTTCGTATATCTCCAACGGTTAGCGAGTAAAACCAAAATCTGTGCAATAAAACACGGTCAACACCGAGCAGTGCAGTAGATCTCTCTATATAGAAAAATGAAAATGTGTGTGTTTTTCTCTGAATTTCTACGGAAATTTGAGTTGTTTACGCGTTTCAGACTGTTTTATGATGGATGCGCGCGAAAATATTTTTTTGTCTGTCTATCTGTTTGTTTGTGGACAAATTTGTTCCCTTATAACTCGAGAACGGCTGGGTGTATCAACGTAAAATTTGGTACAGATATCTATCAGAGGCACGACACTAATCATTGATGTAACTCTTCTCCGTACCTCTCATAAAAGGGGGCCTACCCCCTTAAAATACATGCTGAAATAGGCGTAGAAGGACGAGACAAAACTCATTTTCAGCCCCTCAATGTGAGAGACAAAACTCGGGTCCCCGAAAACCACATTTTAAGGACCGAAGACCAACCGTTTTTGACATATTCCCAGAAAACTAATTTAATTTAATAAACTAATGAACGAATGCAAGCCAGTAACCATGCCAACGGATTCTCATTGCTGTAAGACGCAATGCAATTCCATTAATTACAATAGTGTGAAAGTTTGCAAACGGCTAGAAGGTTATCACGGAACCAAATTAAGCCGTAAAATTCATCAATACGTATAATGCGCTTAAGGGGATCAAGGGGTACTCTAGATTTTTTTCACTCGATTTACACCTGCGGGTGTGGTACGGCAGGTATGTTATATTCCTATCCCCATATTATACATTCATTCATTTCGTATAGGCCATCTATGAACCGCTTCATTCCAACTGTCTCCTACTGGCTTTGATGTTTGTCCGGTACGCCCGCATTCGTTCTTGGTGGACTTCCTTCCGTTCCTGGGTCCAAATCTTTCCCGTTTTCAGCTTCCTGCGTTGAAGGATATTGACCTTTTCTTATAGATGTCCTTAGTTAAATGGTAGGCCATTTCCATTTTGCTCATGCGTGATGTGAATGCTTCTTTCTCTGATAATATCCCTTCCCTGACCCGTCCTGAAAAGAAAAGTACATGGCCATTGGCTGAATAAAAAATAAAAAAAATAGGTGTTATAATTTCTCCCTATATTATATTAGTATTAGTATTATATTATGGCGTACAACGACGAGACAAATCCCCTCGGTGCCAGCAACAAAACTCGGGGGCCCTAAAGGGTCCTCGAAAACTACATTATAAGGCTCTAAATCCGACAGTTTCTGAAATATTCCCAGAAAACTAATTTAATTTAATTTAACAAACTAATGTAGGAATGCAAATCGGTAAGCATGAGATCATTATCTCAAGGGGTGGCATACAACTTTCCTTCTATTTCTGTAAGAAGCAATGTCACTCCATTTATTACATTTCTGTGAAAATTTGCAAATGGCTATAAGGTTATCACGGAACTAACGTAGACCGTATAATTCATCAATGCAATTAAGGGGGTGAAGGGGTAACCTAGAATTTTTTCATGCAATTTTCACGTTCGACATATAGTACAGAAGGTCTATTATATCTCCAAACAGCAACATTATTTTCAAAAATTCCTGAATTGAACCAGCATTTTTTTGCGGCTTTTAGGAATTTGGGCAATTTGAGGCTAAAGAACCTGAATTTTCATGCACCACAAGCCTTTATAATTTATGAAAGGGGTCTTCCTGTGTATGGGCACCTAGCACAACGTAGAGGGTCAGTTTTTATGTGACGTGTATTGCGTTTCGTCTACAAGGCTTTCAAATGTATTTCACGTCAGGAAGTACAAGTTAGGTGAATTTAGTCTGAGAGCACATTTTAACTTTTTTTTGTCGACATACGCGTTCATCGTAAGGATGATTTTATTTGATACTGTGTGGTAGATATACCCATATTTGGATATCTGGTAATATGTTGTAGACAATAGAATTGTCTGTCTGTCTTTCTGTGTATCTTTATGTACGCCTATACCTCGTGTTCGGATGCTTGGTGCATCGTAAAATTAAGTATCAGAGTCAATACACCAATCATTTATAAAACTCTTCACCGTACTTTTCATACATTAGAAGGGTGGATATAGAGAAAAACTTCTCAATATATGCTAAAATAGGCGAAATATAAAAATTATCCTAGAAGGACGACCAAAGCATATGTTGCGCTTCTCAATGTGAGACCCAAAATTCGGGAATCTATAAAGGGACTCCGAAAACTACGTTTTAAGGGCCTTAAATAAACAGTGTGTGTGTGATATCCCCAGTAAACTAACTTCGTTCTGATAAACTTGAAGGAATGACAAACTGCTAACCATTGCAACAGTAGCTCAATTGATAATGTCTGGTGATAACAACGAACACCGTTCGAAGAACGGGTACTTCTGCTAGTTATATATATAAAGATAAAAACAAGACGCCTCCTTGGCAGTCGACAGTGGTTGAAACTTAGAATCCGTAGAGAAACATTTTAAGGTTGGCTGAAAGTGGGGTATGAACATGAACTTCTGGTCCTTCGGTTCCACAGATAGCATTGAGCCTAAGAACGCGTAGATTTCCGGTCGATTCAAACTAAATACAGACATAGTAAGTAATTTATAAACATAGTGCTAAGTACGAGCGGAGGGATTGTCAAACGTTTAAGAGACCAGCAGCGTAGCCAAGTACTTTAAATCACAAACCTAGAGTATTCAGAGTTGTCAGGTTCGAATCCGGAAACAGTTAGCGGCCACCCTGATTGTGATTTTCCTCTAGCTCTTACCAAACTCCCTCATCGATAACACAGGAAGGGTACTTTATTCCAACTCTCGGGGCGCTAACCCCCAACATTTTATCTTGATAAATAAAAGTTATTCACTAACGCAATCCTCGCAGGAACGCAGGTTATCAGACAAGATCAAATTACTCTTAAGTAAACGTAGCTCTTATTCGAGATGTCTCAAGCGCCATTAATGAAGTAACATCAATAGAAAAAGTTTCAGATTACATGCATTACATGGCAAGTGACTTTGGACTTACAGTTTGTCGTTACAGCTCACAATTACTAACAAATATGGTTGTTGAACATGTATGTTATAGACAAAATTTTACTTGAATAGCTGAATTATTATTGAGGCGGCGTGCAGATGGAGGGGACGCGGACCGAGTTATCCTGATAATGAGTCGACTCGCACATTCCGAACTAGATGGAGAACTAACTATGAATGACCACACTTTTAGAGTAAAGGTTGTAATTTAATAAAACCTTAAACAAGACATTACAAAGGGGAAACGAAGTGTGCAAGAAATGGAGTAATGAGGGATGATGGGGCTGTAATAAAGGTATACATGTTAACAAAGATAAAACCATAAAAATATAAAAACACACACAATAAAGAACTATCAAAAAGAAAAGAATCTTGAAGGAGAGAAGCCTAACACTTGCTAGATTGGAGATCGTATCGAAATTGTCTAGAATCATATCGAGGGGAAAAGCTAATTAAAATAATAAAATAATACATTCGTCCCACCACAGGCTGATTACTGAAAGTAATCAGAAGAAATATTCTAAATAGTTTATGAAGCCGTACAACCCTTGAAGAAACCCCCCTTTAAAATAAATCAAAGAATATCTCACTAAAACAAACCACCTCGGAGAAACAACGACCATACGTCAAATCATTCCACTACGTACAACTTCATTGAACTTCATAACACGACCAATGAACAAAAATAATAAAGACTAGTCAGACATACACAACCCTTAAGATAGGAACAACCCAAAACTCGACTAGAAGAAAAACGAACAAACCCCCCAAAACTAAACAACAACTGACTTCATATACTCTTTGAATAAAACTTATTTTCGGACGAAGTATGAGATTCGATTATCTTACTAGAAGTAAAATGAGTATCTATCACAGTCCCGGGCACATGTAACAAATACACACATCACCACCCGAAATAATAATCGATATACCTCATTTAATAACTAGTGAGATCGCACGTTGTTTCTGACTGGATAAAAAGAAAGAAAACAATTACAACGATCCCATATCCAGTTCAGAATCCCAATTAACAATAACATTTTCCCACCCACAAAATAATAACGAACGCTTATAAATAAATAACCAGGAGGATGCCGATGCTCTAACTCATTTACCCAACACAAATTAACACATAAACACTAACACAAAATAAACATCATATTCGTATTTCATCGTCATACTTCATCTCATTAAAGAAAAATAAGCAAAGGCCCAAAGTAACGTCGCATCCCCCTAACAATTTACTTATTCAGCTAAACCGCGATGACATCCGCAGGGTAAATAATACATAATACCAAATACAATTAAGAATAACAAAACAACGAGAACACCTTAAACATTAACCCAAAATAAAAACCAACGTGATCCCTCATCATAGTGCGTCAATATAATAGTAGGAGGAACATGAACCAACAAGACAAATAACCTAAAACAATAACAATCTCCAATCTAGCTTTAATACTGAGAGAGCTCGGGACATGCTAACACTGAAAATTGGCGGACATGCATTTAGTAACCAATTACTTCTTCTTCAATTCATACAATGATCATACTTTCAAAGAATGTACACTTAGCTTTGCCTGGAGACGTTCCCTGAAGATCGCAAGCTGCCAGTTACAAATACTTCATCATCATTTCAATAGTGGCTCACTTCCAAGATTAAACGGGAACAAGACGACACGACCAAGATCCTTCGGACACAACCAGACGCATTTCAATCTCGTTACAAAACACATGTAGTACATCACTTTCCAGCTTCTCTCATAATGACGTCGTTACTTATTCAACTCTTCTTGGTAATAAATAGAAGATCCATTCTTGGGACATGCTGCGTTCCTTAAGTTCCGATCTGATTCTCCTTGCGATGAGCGTTTCAATAGCGCAAAACATGATGTTTGGTTAAAGTTTTTGACGATAGATGGCAGTGTTTACAATATTGCGTACCTTCGTGAGCCGTCTATAAAATAGTAACGGATCAATTATAACTGTTTGAGTGTTAAAACAGTTCTAAAAGCTGTGAATATTTATAATTTTAAAGGATATATATATTGTGTGAAGGAGAGTGCCAGTATTACAGATGAAAATGAAAATCCACAGCCTACTTCCATTCTCCGACCGGGTCAGGAATGGAATGAATGAAGCCCCCATCTAGCGGCGAGGATATGAACTGTGCCGGCTGCCGAAGCCTGACGCACTCCTCTGGGGAAATGATTAAATGAATGACAGATGAAATGAAATGATACTGGAGAGTGTTGCTGGAATTAAATTTTGACAGGAAAAACCGGAGTACCCGGAGAAAAACCTGTCTGCCTCCGTTTCGTTCAGCACAGATCGCACATGGAGTGACCGGGATTCGAACCACGGACCCTTCGGTGAGAGGCCGGCGTGCTGCCGCCTAAGCCACGGAGGCTTCAGTATTGCAGATACTGTATACAATTAATTGTGCAATGCTCCACTGCTAGATAAAAATAGACCACAATAGTGCTGTACATGTTTTGACCCTATAATACTTTTGCGATTTACAGGGTCAGTATTGTTAAGCGCACCGAACAGTTCACAGGCCTCTCGCCGTACACGTCAATGTAGGAATAAAAATAAAACGTACTGAAAGCCTGGTGGGATGAAATATGTTTATTTTTATTCCAACCCTAATGTAACACATAGGCTACGGCCAGTCACGTCTCTTTTTTTTTCCCTTGCAAACCTGCCAAAAGTAATCACCTCGCAAATATCACTTCATTTACTTCTCATTGTTCTTTCGTCCTTCCTCTTCCTCCACATTTTTTTCAGAGTGTTGCGCCTTTCTCTCTTCTGTCCATCCTCCTCCCCTGCGCTCTCTATATTCTTCCACAAAGAAAGTCATTCCACGTATTGTTTTCTGTCTTGGCAGTCTTTATCTGTGATTCCTAGCCTCCTGAGTTCTTCCTTTATCTGCTTGGTGTAGCCCCCCTGGCTCTTCAGATTGAATATTTTATCAAAAATGTGTTTATTCATCCTTGCTGGATCCATTCTGAACATGTGTCCATAGAAACTCAGTCCCTGATCGTTGTTTGCAGGTCTTGCACCCTTTCGTGTATCTCCTATCATACCATTATTGATTGTGGCCCTTGTAAGGGCTGTTGGATGATCATCTTGGTAAGAAAACCGTGCACCGTCGTTGTGCACAACCTCTTCCATAAAGGCTTGGTTTCTCAGAACCGACGCATACTAGGTGCGGAGCCTCCAACATATCCAGACTACACGAGCTTATGGCAGTGTTTTTTCACGCTGGGCAGTGCGCAGTCTGCCCAACTTCGCAGTGAGACCTCGCAGCGTCACCCCGCACTGATACGACCCGCCAGATTTGTGCGAGGCGACAGCAGTGCTAGGCGACATTGGGCCGGTTGAATAAAACCTAGCAATTGCTAAGTCTAGGTAATATTCAAACCAGTGCTACGTTTTGGTTGATTAAAGTTGGGTAGCAATTGCTAGGCCTAGCAGTTGCTCAGAATTTCACGAAAGCCTAGCAATTGCTTGAAAGTGTGTTGAATAAAAAGAAATATCTAGATCTCGAGTCTAGCAACTGCTAGGAAATATCCTAGTCTGGTCCGGAGCATGCTAGATTTTTACTTAGTCGTTGTTTGGCGTTAGATATGGCTGCTTTCCTACGTGTAGGTGAACAAAAACAGTACACAGTTCGTCGGGAAATAACAATGTGCAAAGAATTGTTAAGGTTTGAGAGTGAAAGTGTTGATTTTTTAGCTGCTGAGTTCTTAAACGAAAGTGATAGTAGAGGAGGTGGCCTGTCTCAGAGGAAGCAAATGGAGATTTTCTTGAGGTTTGTGGCGGACCCCGGGTTTCAATTAGGTATAGCTGAAGATATCGGTGTACATAAGAGTACATTTTGCAAAACTATAAGTTTTGTATTGGACAAGATAATTGAAAGATCCAACATATGGATACGGTTTCCTTCAACAGCACCAGAAGTAAATGAAGCAAAACTTATTTGGCAACAACGTTTTCGTATGCCTACTGTTATTGGAGCGCTCGATTGTACACATGTCGAAATTAAAAAGCCTTCGGTCTTACTTCACGGCGACGAGTACCTAAACAGGAAAGGTCGTACCAGCATTAATGTGCAGGCTACTTGTGACGCCAAAGAACGGTTTACAAGTGTTAGTGCGGAATGGCCTGGGGGTGTACATGACTCACGAATCTGGCGGAGAAGTGCGATTAGAGAGAGTATATCTCGTTTTGATGGAGCTTCTTGTTTACTTGGTGACTCGGGGTATGCAATATCGCCGTGGTTAATTACTCCGTTCAAACCACCGGTAGATGTTGAACAACGAAACTTTAATTCAATGCACGCTAAAGAGAGAGTTGTAATAGAAAGGTGTATCGGTCAATTGAAAAGGCGCTTCCCAATATTAGGAAACTGCGTAAGAGTTGCTTTGGACAAAATACCTAAGGTAATAGTTTGCTGTGCTGTCCTCCATAACATAGGAAAACACTTGAATGATGCATTTGATGAGGACGATTTGATTGGCAACGAAGACGAAGGCATCGCGGAAGAGCGAAATGAAACACCAGCTACAGTTCTGCGAGGGCAACAAAAAAGACTAAAATGATGGCGCATATGAACCAGCAGTGAACTGGAACTAAATTGTTATTCAGTGTTTGTTTGAGAAAAAGATAATCTTTAGCATTATGTAAGTAGTTTGACCAACAGTTACAAATGAATATGTAAGTAGCTAAATGAATCAATCATAGTAAAACAACATTGAAATAGTTTAAGTTGAATTTAATTTAATTACCATTCTCACTGCGTATGTTTAGCGTGCACGTGTGAATGAATGATTTTTTAATAATTATAAAAATAATACGGGTATTAATTCCAAACAGAGCATGTTAAACATATATTGTTAATTTTCTGAGCGTTATAAGCGCATTCAATTTATACAAACATAAGTTGTGTTTATTTATTATAGAACAGTAAGCCACTCATTCACATTTAAACACACGATCTTTTATAACAATTACTAGGCCGATTTTATTTAGGTTATCTATGTGGAAAACGTACTCTCATAATATTTATCCCAGTAATGTAAATATGCTTGGATAGATACGTGTATACACACGAAGACTGATGTCTGATGCAACGTTGCAACGCCATTCTAACAGTTCCCGTGTTTTTGTTGGTGGAACGTTTTTTACCTAGCTGATGATTTAATAACCGTTCCACCAATTCTAACTCGAAGAGGGACAACACTGAACTTACGACCCATCGGACGTCGACAACACGCTGAAGTGTAATCGTCCCTAAGGGTGTAAGACATGTTTATGTTTTTTTTCTTCAAATTTATGTATTAAGGATAAGGGTTTTAATTTTATTTATTTACAAATTGAAGTACGATTTGCCATATTCCATTAGGTCAGTTTGGGTTGATACATCACTGACATTTTTCTGTGCCTCTTCCAGTTTCTTCTCTTCTATTTGAATTTGAATATCTAGAAGCTTTGCAGTTGAGTGGTTGACATATTTTTTGTCTCTTCTGATTCGTACTGCATAGCTTGCTTAACGCTTTGTCTTATTTTTGTAGCAGCTGGTGATGCTTTTGGCACTTGATCTTGAGTGCTTGGCCCAGGTTCAGCGTAAAACACTTCAGCACTGCCTCCGTCTTCTTGAGTTCTTTCTACGGGTCCTAAGCCAACACCAATGCTTCCTGGGATTTTATTGAAGGCCGGATTTTCTTGCTGGATTAATACATGAAATAATTGTTTTTCACAGTCTTTTAGTTAAATTTTTTATTCCCAGTGGCATTCTTGTTTGTCTTCAATTTAATGTTGGCCTTCATGTTGCTCAGCAGTTTCTGTAGCTGGGCCACTGTGACTATCTTTCCCGTAGATGTTGGGTATTCATCTTGAATTGTGATCCAAGCTCTTTTTTTTTTAGCAGAAATCACCGATGGAATTTTGGACTTTTCTACTACAACCTGATTGACACAAATTAGTTTAGTAAATAGGGCCAGGTCTAATCCCTTGTCCCCTACGGTATCGTCTTCGCCTTCACTAGATGACATGATAATACGCACTTCACTTAAGTTGGACGCTACCAAGTAACAACGTGGTCACACTGTGATGTATCAGTATTCAGTGTCGTCTGTTGTCGCCAATCACACGCTCCTGACGAACAAGTTACAACCTGCAGGCCTAGCAGTAGCTAGAGCGCTAAGCAATTGCCAGGCCTAGCAATTGCTTAACAATTTCACGCAACATCTAACCTCACCTAGTTATTCCTACCTAGTCCTAGCAGTTATTTATTCAACTGGATTTTAGCAAGAGCTAGTTCTAGGCACTAGTTCCTAACCCCTAGTTCCTACGTTTTATTAAACCGGCTCATTGTTTCTTTAAACACAAATTGTGCTAAATGTTCCGGCATAACTCAACAAAATGACAGCGTTTCGCCCCGGTGTGCCATTGGGCTCTTCAGTTGGTTAAAGCACACCTCACCAAGACACTGTCTAGTACATTTAGCACAATTTGTGTTTAAATAATAATGGCTCAACGGACAATACATATTTTTCTTTTGAAAATCATATATTCAATGCCAAGGTAAGGTTATAATTACTTTGGAGTGGAGTTTCGACTCCCATAGGGCACTGGCTTTGCTCGTGGCGTGGATACACATGTATCAAATACGTCTTGCAATGGCCTTCCCAGTGTGTACTAGACAGTGTCTTGGTGAGGTGTGCTTTAACCAACTGAAGAGCCCAATGGCACACCGGGGCGAAACGCTGCCATTTTGTTGAGATATGCCGGAACATTTCGCACAATTTGTGTTTAAATAATAATGGCTCAACGGACAATACATATTTTTCTTTTGAAAATTGGACATTGTTTCTGTTCTTATATTTCCACTGCTAATCTGTTTTTCGCTCGCAGCCAGCGGCGCTAAGTGACCAGGTACCGTTGGGACTATGCGCTACTCTGCCTGGTGTATGTTTTTTATGGGTGTGAATTTTGAATTATTTTATAAAAATGTATTGTTCTTTAATATAATAATAAAGTTTACCATCGCAAGCGATTGTCGGCCGCGACGCAGCCGGCAGTCGCTTCGGCGGTTGCGTGTATAAATTGATAAATGGTTTTAAGCTGTCGTTATAGAATAGTTGTAAAAGTAAAGTAAGAAGATTTAATATTTCTAGGTTTCGGGGATAAGCAACACGCTGAACTTTACATACGAAATGGGTGAGAAACTGATGGAAGAAGTGCGAATGTACCCAGTGTTGTATAATTTACACCACAAGAGCTACAAAAACAACGTTATGAAAGACACCTTATGGAAAAATGATCGCACTGAAGTTGGAAATTTAAAGACATCGCTGCCTTCTCCGCCAAAACAACGCAGGATAATTTCATCTTCATCATCCGCTTCCTCGTCCAAGACTAGCAACAAGTTGCGAGATCCATTGGACAAGACATGTGCTCGGCAACTGATCCGCTTCGCAGCGTGGGAAACCTCGAGTCTCGCAATGTCATTGCGACGAAAGTACGCAATATCAGCCTCGGACCTCGCACTTCGCATGCGTCGGTTCTGAGAAACCAAGCCTTACGTGTTGCCATAAGTGTGCAGAAGCATACGTTTTGTCGCCACCTGTCACTTCATTCCCAGTCGCACTTATGCCATCCCAAAGACCGACCGTCGTTCGTATTTGGATAAGATTGGAGCGCATCTCCCACCATCTTTGTTTGTCTCGGCCAGCACGTTTTCTATGTCACCCCAACAAGTAGGCCAGTTGATAAACTCAACCTGAATTTTCCTTGTGAATCATTCTTGAACCATTCCAGGACGTGTGGATCGGAGACAGGTCCTGCTGAAACTCTATAAAACCAATGAGATGAAGCACCAATGTGAAAGAGACCATAATAATCTCGAAAATTTGCACATACTATGCGTTGAGGGAGAATATGAAGATTGCTGGAATCGGTGCAACGTTCCTATCCCGTGAGAGCTCATCTAACCAAAACATTAAACAAATACACAGTCAGAACGCTGTTTTTCGACCACGTAAACTTAATAATATCGAGTGCCGAAAAGTGAAACACATGTCGTTCACCGAGGGAAACGTACTCTCGTCGGAAATTATGACATTGGTCAATCATGTAGCAACTTGATGTCGGGGTAATCGCAAGGTGATACACACTCCAATCATCGCTGTACTTTTTGTTCCTTAGAGACATATTAGAATTGTAGCCCTGTCTCATTGAGACGTCTCGGAACTCCATGGATTTTTATAAACGGTGTCGAACGGACCTCAGCGATCAATCGATTGTTCTCTTCCTGGTTTGAGACCCATCTCTAACCTAAGCCAGTACGTCGTCTTACGTCTTCTGATCTAAAACGTCTTATCCATCGCATCACTATACTCTGTGGGATTCCATAGCTTGTTTTGTTGCAGTTTTATTTACTTGTTCAACAAGAGCAAGTACCCTCTCTCAGATGTGAGATTTTTAGTTAGCGATAGTATCCGTTAGTATGACCTGTTTGTATGTAATAAGCATGTTGAGGGTATCCTGCAATCTGATTGGTTAACCCACTATTACTGCTGGTGGAGTGAAAATGATAACCTAGGCGGACTCGAACCAGCCACTTTTCTACTGTAAATTTGAGCCCGTGCCCAATGGACTACGGCGCTTCACGAATAGGCGCGCATGACACCCCTGATGGACTGGCTGCTACCTTCCACCATCTTTGTATTTCAGATCGTTAACAGGAAACGGTGCTATCCTATCGCTTCCCACACACGTAGATGCCTCAGTTGTGATGGCAACTTGTACTCTATGAGAGTAATGTTTCATTGTCCATGCTTATCGAAGTAGTAACCATAACATCATGGTTGCTTAGGGATTTTCTAACTGCTTACTTTCTGTGTCAGCAAGCGTACATAGGGCTGAGTACCATCATGTCCAAGACTCTAAATGAAATAGTAGCAGCAAAATTAACAACAGCTGCGATTGCCTGATACATGATAATCAGATTACTAGGTATTGTAACTTTGCCGGGTTCCACCCTGTAACCTTCCTGAAGTTACAATGGATGGAACCCTCATTTTTCAGACTCATGATTTCCATAATTATGTATGTATTTTTAATTGATGCTTTTATATGCTGAATAATTCTTTATTGGAGTATATAATATCATGTGATTGGTTCTCGTATAATTTGATTAGATTTATTTATTTATTTATTTATTTCGAGTCATAAGCACAGCAAAAAGAAACATAGGAAACAAACCAAAGGTTGATAGAATATTATACAATGTAACTCAAATCTTAAATGACAAACTAAACAATATCAGCCCAAAATTGAGCAACAGTAACAGCGTTGCCTGAAGCATCAACAAGCTCTTGTGTGGAACATGATGTAGGACAACTAGGACAGTTAATTAAGTGTTTAGTTGTCTGTTCCTCCCCGCAGACACACAAGGTGGAAGATTCCTTCAAAAAGCCCCATTTGAACAGGTTGTCCGTAGTTCGTCCGACGCCACTCCCGAGCCGATTTAAGGACTTCCACACGCTCCAGACTTGATTTCCACCAGGAGGAAGGTCCTCGGAAGGAGCTATCCAATCATTACACTCAGATCTTGCTGTCCACTGAGATAATCTGGCTGCTCCAGGCTGACCGGTGAGGGGAGTAGTAGTTCTCATGAAGCTCTTCCTAGATTTGAGCCTACTAAGTGGTGGCTGGTAACCATGTAACAGATGATCAGTATTATGTTCTGATTTATGTCTCTCAAGTTTGGCTGCAACTTCACGCCTTACATCTGGCGGAGCAATTCCCGCTAGCTTGTGGAGTTTATCAATAGGTGTAGCTTTGAGACATCCCGTTACAATCCTGCAGGTTTCATTTAGAGCCACATCAACTTGCTTTGCATGATATGATTTACGCTATACAGGGCATGCATATTCAGCTGCAGAATAACACAAAGCCAAGGCTGATGTTCTTAGTAAATTTGGATCTGCACCCCATATACTGCCAGTAAGCTTCCGCAAGATGTTGTTACGAGCAGCAACTTTCTGCATGGTGTTAGTGCAGTGTTTACTGTAGGTCAACGTTCGATCTAAGGTAACACCCAGATATTGGGGGTAGAAACAATGTTCAAGCTCTTTATCTTCCCATAACTCTGTAAGCTTTCTATAGGCTTCTCGATTGCGTAGGTGGAAAGCACAAATTTGAGTTTTAGCAGGGTTCGGTCTCAAATTATTGACTCTATAGAACTCAGAAAGGTCCTTTTAGAGCAACAGTCAACTGGTTTCCTACTGCCTCAAAATCTCTCGCCTGTGTGACTAAAGCAAGATCATCTGCATAGATGAAGCTCTTTGTAAGAGAAGGTTGAGGCTGATCATTTGTAAATATGTTGAATAATATGGGGGAAAGGACACTACCCTGAGGCAAGCCATTCCTTTGACTTCTGCATCTACTCTTTCTACCTTGGAACTCCACATAGAATTAACCGATTTTCTAAAAGCGTCTGCAAAGTTCTGGTGAAATTAATGTCTCTGGTGATGTAGTAGACTTTGTGCAGTAGTTGTTTATGCTGAATGGTATCATATGCTGCTGTGAGATCCACGAATACATCCCCAGAAATGTATCCTTTTTCATATCCCCTTCAATATGTTCTGTCAAATTAAGAACTTTTGCTGCACAATTTTCCAGGTCGGAAACCGGCTTGTTGAGGTACGAGATGATGTTCAACAATGGAAGAAAGTCTATTTAGCAACATCCTTTCATAGATTTTATACAAATGGCAAAGAAGCGAAATGGGTTGATAGTTCTTCGGATCAGCTGCATCCTTTCCAGGCTTGAGTAAGGCAATAACTTTGGTTTTCTTACAGATGGCAGGGATCTGTTTCTGCTTCAGGAAATAATTATAGAATTGCAGAAGCCATCTCTCCGTGATGGGACAAAAATGTTTAATTTGGTCAATCATTAGGTCATCTAGACCAGGCGCTTTACCTTTTTTGTAATTCTTAACTGCTGTTCTAAATTCATGCAGGCTGAAGTCATTTGATAGTTGGTTGCTTTCACAGTCAGGGTCTCTTTTAGTGGGGAGGTTAAGACGGAAATCAATGGGGTACCGTTCATTTTTTGATAGAAGCATGAGACTTGGCACATTTATTGTTTGGACCCTAAACTTTCGATCTGAGATGGTAGCCACTTCCGGAAGTCGCGCCGAGTGCCTGTTTTGCAAGGTTGCCTACCCACCTGGAGTGAGCTACGTAATCTACTCTTAAGTCGATTACAAATGCCGTTTCTCATTTTCAAAAACTCGCCAATGTATATCTTATAGGCTCTCGCCTCTGTTGGGGACCGAGAATCAGACGCGGCTGATGAAGCGAGATGCAGCAGTGCGAGTGACGTCACACGCTCCTATTCTCTATGCAGCTTGACGCGGGTAAGCGACGCGACGCTACCGCCGTGTATTGTTGCGGTCAGTAACAGAAGCTTGGTGCTGGTGCTGTGTTGTTTTGCTGTGTCTGGGGACTGATTTCGTGGAGATAATTGTGCGTCATTCATCCTGTGCATGCGATTATATATTGATAAGTACATACACGGTAAATATTTTCTTTGCTTTTAAAGCGGTTGTCCCTCTTTTATTTTGACTATTCGTTACATCCCTGTGTTATAGGTTTTGTATACTTACAGTTAAATATTGTTTTTAGGTACTTCTAACAACGGTAAGGTTTACATTTATTTACATTTTATGTGTTTCGTGTTGTTTGTTTAGGATGTGGTGGCTTGGTGATTGGTCCACGTGCCTTCAAAATGTTTTCAAACGCTATTCTGACCAAGTCCCTGACGATGTCCCATGTCCGGCCATTGATTGGCAAAAATGTGTCCTTTGTCAAGAAGAATTGTCAGTTGAAAAATTGACGAATCCAGCCGAAAATACTCGAGCAGACAACTACAGTGCAGAAGGTTATGCAACCCTCGCGAAAAATTTACACGGTTTTTACGAAGCAGGGGCTTTGCCGGCTGACTTGAATTATGAAAAATTAAATGACGGAAGCGGAATAAAAGAAACTTTGATTAAAAATAGAGCCGCGTGGCACAAGAGCTGTTATTTAAAACACAATTCGACAAAGTTGCTCTGAGCTCAGAAAAGAGCAGATTCACTGGGCGCGTCCACGTCAGCCCGCATCTCACCCGTAAAGACACGTCGTGTCAGTGACACCACTTTCAGAAAAGACGTTTGCTTTTTTTGTGAGCTACCTGGAAGCAAAATCGATCGGCTTTGTCAAGTTACAACCAAGCACTGTAGTAATTTCATTCTAGATGGCGCAAAACTTCTTACTGATAAGAAACTGATGGCAAAATCATCAGAAGTGTCCGATCTAGTTGCATTGGAGGCGAAATACCACGCTCGATGCTATGCAAATTTTAGGAACAGAGTTCGAGACAAAGAAGGCAATAGTACAACGCAGCAACAGGGTAACGCACACATCTACAGTTTGGCATTTCCAAGCTTGGTGTCATTTATAATAGAATCTAGGACGGGTCAAAATGCATCACCAGTATTCAAACTGTCCGTACTTGTCAAGATGAATGAAGAAGGAATGAGCGATTTAGGTCTAAATTGCAGTGTCAACAAAACAAGATTTAAAGAGAAATTACTTGAAGAATGTCCGTACCTTCAAGCTTGTGACAAACGTGGTACTTCAGCACTGATTGCTTTCCGGTCAGACGTGGACCACGGGGTGCGAGAACTTTGTGACCGGGATTACGACGGCGAAGCGCAAGCATTCTCCAAAGCAGCATCAGCTGCAAGAGCAGACATTTTCCGTGCCCGTGAATATTCTGGTACGGAAAACGGATTAATTCCTTCTAAGCCTGTCCCTCTTTCTTTGGTGAGCCTGGTAAAAATGATCATGAACGGCCTAAGCTTACACAAGAAAGAAGAGCATGAGCAGTCAAAAGAAGCCGACAAAGTAGTTGAATCCATTGCACAACTTCTGGTATACAACACCGTAAAGTCGCACAAAGATGGAGCAGTCCGGCGGCACAACAGAAACCAAGAAACAGGTGTCCCAGTGTACACAGCAATGAAGCTCTATGGGGATACTAGAATGAAGAAAATCAATGATATTAACTTCAGACTGGGGCTCAGCGAATCTTACGACCGCATGATGTCCATGCTTACCTAAAAGCAAATTAAGTTTGCTCAATATACGACGCCGAAGGAGTTGTTTGTCCGCCATCTCTCAAGAAAAAAGTCTTCACCACGGCTTGCGTTGATAACATTGACCACAACCCCTCTGCAACATTTGCTACATGCTCCTTTCATAGTACGGCATTGACTTTGATGTATCACTTTAAACCAGATGAAATATACGGTACACAGGATTCGTCTGTGTTAGCATCGCCTCATCGAGATGATATGGATATGTTGTCTCCATGCAATCACGAAGAGACAGACAAAAGGGCCATGATTCACATCGCGGATTTTGTTAGTCAGGGATACCGGAAAATTCTTGTGCGAACTGTGGACACCGATGTCCTTGAATTGGCCGTGAGTATTTTGCCTAAATTGAAGAGCTCTGGGTCCACATTGGCACGGGAGCGAACCACCAGATTGTAGCTGCTCATAAACTACTCAAGATTCAGATAGGGACCAATGTCGGTGGAAAAACATATATCATGGAAAGGCAATGGTGACTAAAGAGGCTTTACTTGTTGCAGGTCGTAACAAGGCTTTAAGTTTACCCCTATTTCACGCATTTTCTGGATGTGATACCGTTTCCTCGTTTTCCAACAAAGGTAAGAAGAGTGCCTTTGAAGCATGGACGGCTTATCCTGACGCCACCAAAGGATTTTTGGTAGCTTAGGAGCACGATTTGGACAAAGCTTTACCTTATATGGAAAAGTTGATAATCACTATCTATGACAGGTAGAAAAAATTAATTCATAATCGTTACCGATGCGTTTTTGTTGAACTTCGTCGTTAACACTTGTGTTTTATTGCATTGTAGGTCGAGTTCATTTGTTAACGTAAATGCCTGCCGAAAGGAACTTTTTACCAAGAAAAACCGATCTCTGGGGAGTATTCCTCCAACGCAGAATGCACTGGAGCAACACGACCGGCGTGCCATATACCAGGGGGTTTATGTGTGGGGACAATCTCTGAGCCCCATCCAGGAACTTCCCTCACCGTCAGATTGGGGCTGGGAAGAAAGTCCATCAGGATGGACACCATGGTGGACGACTATCCCCATTGCAACTAAGGCTTGCTTAGAACTAATCCGTTGCGGGTGCAAAAGTTGTGCAACTAGGTCTCAGCAATGTGTATGCAGGCGGAGAGACTTGAAGTGCACGGAACTGTGCTCTTGTAACGCAAAGTGCTAAGTAATATTTTCTGCTTATTTTCTACTTCCGTATTTATTTTCTGGTGATGGCTGTCCACTTAATAACTAAGAGATTTTTTTATACATTCTTTCCCTTTTTTATGAAGTTTGTTGAGCCTCCAAGATTAGTTTTGGTGAGCCTGATGCATAGTGGCACACGCATTACAAAACATGGACTTCTGCCTTCTTATTCTTTGTTTTTTCATGCCTTATTATTCATCCTTTTTGCTTTTTCGTAAGTTATCAAAATGATTTGATATTTTTATTAAATAAATTAAAGCTTGAAGAATTTGGTGGCTTGTTTTTGCAGCGTTAGGAAAGATGCGCCTAGTAGGTAGGCAACCACACCACAAATTTAAATCCTTCCATTCCAAATCGTGTTAACAATGCTTTCCAGGTGATTCTGAGTGCAAAAAGTATTCATCGCGAAGCAAATCAGGAATTTGTATTCGACTTAAGCGTTGATTTCATAGTTCACTCCGGGTGGGTAGGCAACCATGCAAAACAGGCACTCGGCGCGACTTCCGGAAGTGGCTACCATCTCAGATCAAAAGTTTAGGGTCCAAACTATAAATGTGCCAAGTCTCATGCTTCTATCAAAAAATGAACGGTGGTTTTACCTAAGCTCCCCACTATTTTGAGTTTTGTTCTATCTTTAGAAAAATTGGCCCTTCCATTCTGAACAATCTGAAGAGCAATTTGATCTGGTGTAATATTTGCATGACCATGATTGTGGGTGGGGTCGTTGTTCAAGCGTCGCAGCAACTGCCAGACTTTCTGACTGCTTTTAGACATATCATGGTTCTCAAGTAGCTCTATCCATCGTTCTTTTTTTTTTGGATTTGGCTAAGGCTGTGGACAAATTTTGGCCAGCGGTTATGGTTTCCATGCTGTAAGGATTATCGTTGAAGAGCCGGATATAGTTATGTAGATGCTTCCGGGATTCTTTGGACAAGCCAGGTATATAGCTTACTCGACAACCTCTGGGAGTAGAGAGCTAGAGAGTCTTGAAGATGTTTTCTCGCCTTCCACAAACTCGTCATAGTTGGAGACTGAGGATGTTATGCGTAAAATTTCTGAATCAAGAAGATCAGCAAACCTTTGCCAATCTGCTTTCTTGAAATTATATCTCCTTCGGAATGGTGAGAATCTAGGACTAATAGCTGCAAACACTTGGCAGCCTATGGGGCGGTGTTGAGTATTTGGTATCGGACTTAAAACAGTTTTTCTGCATTGGTGAGCTATGTTCAGGCTTACAAAAATTAAGTCGGGATTGTACCCACGTTTCCAACGCCCTCTGTTGAAAGATGGAGGAAGTTTATTATCGTGGACAAGATTAAGTTGGTTGCTATCAGCCCAAGTCAAAACTGCTTCACCATTACTGTCGTCCTCAACATAACCCCAAACGTTACTGTGGCTATTGAAATCTCCAACAATAAAGTGAACTTGTTGATTGTTGTGGTTGTCAGGAGGTGAAAAATGGAAGTCTGCCGCTGGAGGTTTGTAGAATGACGATACAATACAACCATTCAGTTCTACAGACAGTAATTCAATATCGTTGACTTCTGTATGTGAGGTAGAGAGGACAGCTATGTCCTTCCGAACAAAGATAGCACTACCATACTGTCTATGGGGTCGCTCAACTGCCAGTTTCATCCCAAGAATTTTTGGTTTTCTCAAGGTGTCATCTCGATGAGTTTCTTGTATACATAAAACATCACACCTACGTTCATTGCCAATATGTTGTAGGAGTTCTTCTTTGGCAACAGACAAGCCTTTTACGTTGACCGATACGATCACAAGATGTGGTCTTGATAAAGACCGTAGGTTTCCAATCATTATGAAACTTTCAATGCAATGCTTTTGGAGTGCTGACGTTCAGTTCAGTACTGGAGAACAGACCATGTACCTATGCAGGGGCACCACGTGCAGGAATCAGCTTCACCCCCATTTGATTAGATTAAAGATATTGTTTATAGCGGGATCCGAAGTCAGTTTAGAAGAGAATATTTTCTTAACATTGTAATGATATTTATTTGGATGACCGCGGAGTGCACATTTTGAGGAAATATGTCTCGGGGGGGCTTGTTATTGTACATAGTTTTCCGGGTTGAGCTATTTTTAGCAGAGAGGTCGCCCAAAGGTCCGGGAAAAGCGTGACTCAGAGGTCAGCGAGGGTGATTAAATCTGACATCACTGTCAGAGTAGGCGTGTTACTTAAAAACACGTATATTGTATGTAGTGTTCTAATTGGCTGTACCCATGACTTATGGTGTGTAGACCAGTGGGTTAAGGAGGGGATGTTGATGATACATATACTTGACGGAAGAGTGAGGATTATTCATATTACGGGCTCCGTGTGGAGTGATTGAGATTATTAGGAACTCCGTGTTGAGGAGTGATTGTTTGTTCGACCTGGGGTCAAGTCAGGTGTTAGGTGTTTGGATTTAAATTCATAAGAGGTCAAGTTTGGTTATGCTTGGATGATCTTGGGAAGGAAGGTAGGTCGGTCAGGACAATCACAATATTGTGTTTAGGGTTCTATACAGAGTTGCAGGTTGGATTATTCTCACGGGAAAATGCGCCTAGTTTCAGATACGTCGACAAGACTTCCTGTCTCGAAAAGCATGAAGTATTGAGAACCTAAGTCTGTTTACCGAAATTCGAGGTGTGACCTTTCCAGATCAGTAAGTTAGACCAGTGATTTGTGGAGGGATGAGGACTGATATCAGGTCTGGCGAGGCAGGGAAGAGGGACTCTTATTTTGGACCGCGTGTGGAGCGGTTGGACTTAATGTTGTGCCCGCGCTTGGAGCGGTCGTCTCATTTTGTGACTCCGTGTCGGGAGGTCGTTTCTTTTGGAACTCCGGTAGAGAGTAGAGGTTTGGAATTGTATTTGGAGAGAAGCAAGGTAGTTCAGACGCTCACAATATTGTGTTCTAAGTTCAATTACTGAGATGCTGATTATATATTCTCACGAGAATAATGAACCAAGTTTCAGACAAATCGCCTAGATTTTCTGTCTCGAATCGCATGGCGTATTGAGGACTTAAGTTTGCGTACAGGAATTCGAGGGCCATAACGGTAAACGTAGTGCTTTACGTATACTAGTAAAATATGATATGTATTATTATACTCAGGAACGAACTAGTTACGATAATCTACCAAACGGATTTAGATCATCATCATACAATCAGATCCACATGTCTAATAAATCGTTGGATTATGAAAACCAGTAAAATACAGTATATTATCTTCGTAATTAAGAATCATACGTGTGAAATAACTAGAAACTGCGCTACGAGAAATTAGGACTGATTCTCTGGGATCATCAACCCCAGAATCGGTAGAATTAGTTATCACAGCTGAGAACAACACCTGTAAGTACCAGTCATCATCTACTTCCGAGGGTCACCAGTGTATGTCATAAGTGTGCTTGTGTATATATGATAGGGAGTGCTAGGTAGTCTGTATTGACGAGGATCCTGCAAAGTGTTTTATTTATGTCTGGTATCAGAATATATGTTAATTTTTTCCAGATACCTACTGTTTTGATTTTATGCGGTCGCCGGTGTAGTTAGGTGTCGATGTTTATTGCTGCTGTTTAAGCCCCACGCCATGTAGTCGGTAATGCGTTACAATTGGTCGCCCAAGTGGGACTGAGTCGTGACAGAGGGTCATAACGATATTTATTAAATCTCTGTATACTGGTGAAATATGCCAAGTATTGTTCAATTCAGGTGAGAATTAGTTGCCATAATCCACCAAACGGATTCAGAGCGCTATTATTCAGTCAGATCCACTAATCAGTATAAATCGATGGAGTCTGAAAATCAGTAATCTACAGTAATTGACATTTGCAATAGATAATTATACTTGTGAAACAATTAGCAACTTCGATACAAGTAACTAGGACTGATTCTCTGGAAGCATTAACCCCAGAATCAGTGGAGTTAATCTTCCCGTCTGAGATGAGCATCTGTAAGTACCAGTCATCATCTTCTCCCAAGGGTTCATCAATGTATGTCATAAGTGTGCCTGTGCATACAGTATATTATAGGGAGTGTTAGGGTAGTCTGTATCGACGAGGATCCTGCCAAGTGTATTAGGCTATATTTGTCTGGAATCAGAATACATGTCATATTTTTAACCAGATGTTCAGTGTTTTTATTTTATGCGGTCACCGGTGTAGTTGGGTGTGAATGTTTATTGCTGTTGTTAGTATCGTACCGGTGTTTAACTCCCACGCACCCTGAAGGGGAAGAGATACAACCCTACATCTGGGCGACCAAGTTGTACCGTAACCTCTTGACTCCAATTTTCAAAAACACAGGGGGTGCGTGAGCTGTTTGAGCACACTATATGCCAGCACGTAATATTGAAGACTCTCTCAATGCTACAACTACAATATAATAATAATATCGTATGGCCTCGGTGTCGGGTGAAAGCTTTGTTATTTGACTCCCAAAGGGTAGCTTGCATGTCGAATTTCGTTGTTCCTTGAAGCACTATGAAAGTCAAGGAGGTTAGTTATCTAAGCTCCTTTAACACTATAGCGCTTACTAGTAGAGAAATGAGGAACTTTGTGTTGGCGGAACTCCCGAGATTAATTTTTCCATTATAAATACGGCCTACTGAATTCAAATGGGTTCTTTGGCATGCCAACATCGTGTGACATGGTGTCGTAATTTTTGCCGCCTTTCAAAAATCACTTACCATGGCCAGGAGTGAACCTGCAAGCTTGCGGTTAGTAGACACGTTGGCCACTCATCCACCGTGGCAAGCAAATACTACAATTGAAAAGCATGATATCTGGTAAGATCTAATTATTATATTCTGGAAACTGTGATAATTCACCTTGATTTGTGCCATACACTCTAACATTCCTAATACTTGACTTGCACATAAGTGACAATGACAAAAGAAAACATTGAATACACATTGAGGATCTGGTTGGAAGACGTTAATGTAATGCTGGATGTCTCGTTCTGATGATGATGCAGTCAGCCTATCTTTATACAGTTCCAGTTCCATGGCACGCGTATGTGGAATGCAGTCCACAATACTCGTCGTGCCCGCAGATGTAATTAGATGGTGCGGCATGGATACGACACGTGATAACATTTCCGCTTGCTGTAAGCAAACAGCAGAACTGAGACCTGGTTTTATCTTGGGCCGTGATCCCATCTGCGTGGACTGTTTCCCGTTAACGTGACTGTATTTGTCAATTGAATTTCCTGAATACCACTTACTAATATAATTATTACGAATAGTCCCTTGGACCGTCTTCGCATTGTACCGTCTGGCTGCGTGGCTCAGGGGTAACGTTCTCGCTTGCTGAGCCCAAGGTTGCAGGTTCGAAACCTGGCGCAGTCAGCTGGCATTTGAGGGTGCGCAAATGCGAGGGAGCCGTGTCAGTACATTTACTGGCACGTTAAAGATCCCCTTCGGGGCAAAATTCCGGCACCCCGGCGTCTCTAAAAGCCAGGGTAGTTAAAAGGGACGTAAAACCAATAACATTATTATTATTATTATTATTATTATTCGCATTGTACTAAACAAAATATATACTCCCAAATCTGAACACGCCTCACAGTGCTTCAGCGTGAAAATTCCAGGTAAGAATTCTTCTCACAAGTACAGAGTCAACCCAACAAGTCAACAAAAAAGTCAACCCCTGGCACTATACAGCCCATGACGGGCTAAGGCCGACCAAGCGACCGCTGCCCAGCCATTTGGCCTGCAGATATTGGGGTGACGCGTGATCAGCGCGTCGGATCCCCTCGGCCGTTAATCTTGGTATTCGTGATCGGGACGCTGTCTCACTGTCAGACAGCTACTCAATGGTCATCACGAGGCTGAGTGCACCCCGTTCCAATCCTCACGTCAGTTTTAAAATCCCTGACGGAGCCGGGGATCGAACCCAGGGCCTCCGGGTGAGAGGCAGGCGCGCTACCCCAACACCACGGGGCCGGCTTACAAGTACAGAGTACTTGAATTAAATCAATCTCATACAGATATACAAGGTCTTCACGTAGAATGAGAATAATGGGTCTAACAGCTCACCGACATAATGACGAGTGACAGAATCTGAATCACACGAAGAGTCAGTATAAGAATCAGAAGAAGAAGCTGCACCAGACATCCTTGCACGGGCTTATATCAAATTGTTTTAACACGTGGATCAAACTCCCACCACCCGTGATTCGGCCAATCAGTTACGAAGCGTCATCAAGCAATCTCCGGATCAAATTAAAATAAAGACGCTACCAAGATACAAGAAAACAGGTTTGGGATCCTTGCTGTTCCCTCAAGTGAGCTACCCCTACGCAGCTAGGCTAAAACGCACTGACAATGGGGAATATAATATACATATGTGTGGGGTGGCGAATTGCCACGGTTCAATCCACATTTTATTTATTTAATCGTATGGTGATTACTTACAATATACCGTACAAAAGACATAAGCCATAATTTCACTTTAAAGTCCATGCTTTTCAGCCAACTAATGATATTTGGAGTGAGACTAAACAAGTCGTCAGGAAGTCCAGAGTACGAATGAAGAGGGCAGCGCTGCTCTAGATGTTCAATCGTCTGTTCTTCCAGATTACACTCTCACTTTGGTGAGCTGATCCATCCCCACAATGTAACCAAATGTTACAGTATCCAGGGTCATTGAATGTCTGAAGATTTCCAGTCAAGTGTAAATGTAGTCATTATTATTTATTTATTTATTTATTTATCGTATGGCTTTTAGTGCCGGGAGAGTCCGAGGACATGTTCGGCTCGCCTGAGTCTGTAGCTGCTTTCAGCGGTCACTCTTAGGGTGAGCTACAAGTTCCGTTCAATTTCAAGTAGTTCCAACTTTTTCTACCAGATATCAATGATACCTAGTGGTCAAGGTTGGAACTTTGATAGAGCGTTCCGACGAAATCTAACCTAACAATTTAGCTTCACACAATTCAGCCTGTGGAAGGATAATTTACAAGCCATAAATCTATGACATGGGACCGCCGCAAGCTTTACTTCCCTTCCGAAGGAAGGCATACTGAAGGATTTTTAACGCACTTAAAAAATCCGACTTCGGCCGGGTTTGAACCCGCTATCTTGGCCATAGCAGTTCAGCATGCTACCAACTACGCCACCGAAGCCGCTAATGTAGTCATTATTGGCTGCTAATTTAGTTAGGGTCTATAGCCTATTGAATGTCAGAAACCTCGTTTACGTGATTATTATCTGATACCCTCTGTTATTGTGATGATAAGTGGGAATTAACTGGACTTAAAAAGTAGCCTACTTGAAACTTCACTTTCCAGCACAAATTCTCTCTCTTGACGTAACCTGATATGCTGCAATAATTGGATGTCTGTCTGCTACAGGAAAGTTAAAGGCAGTATCGGTAATGATTCCTGCATTGTGTCCATTGTGAGATGCTCGAGATGGACGCTCCCGTCCTTTGTTTGGCTTGGCTATTGTTAGCAGGTAATTCCCATTTCACGGCTGCTCCTATCTTCCACAATATATAACACACAGTTTTAGTAAAAAATATGACACCAATGAATTTCAAGAGAGCGAGTGAATAGGCAGCTCGCCGGTATTCTCTAGGAATTATGTATTTGCCTCCTTGCCGCCATGTTGGTTTGTTCTTATATGTAGACGAAGATTATTAAGATAGTTTATTATACAAACATTCACTTCCGTTGCTTGATTAAGTCACAAGAAACAAAACTTATTTTTAAAATTTCTCACAGCTGCCATGTTGAATTCCTCGAAATAATTGGATTAAATTAGATATCAATATATTACACCTTGCATAAAGATTTATGTAGCCAGGTTTCATTGCGATCGGGTGATTAAATCGTGTGAACTTCGCATGGCTACCATGTTGGTTTTGTACTTATCAGGTTTTTAAATGTAACAAAGGCAAACTGACCATAGTATCCTCTATGAACATTCAAAATTTGAGGTTGATAGTGGTAATAGTTTCGGAGATACTGAATACAGGTAAAATATTTCATATGACTGCCATGTTGGTATAAACCAAGGGTTGGCCTACCCATGCTTGTTTTTAATGTGTAATCAATCAATTCACACATTTGATAGATGTTAACTACCCCCTTCGAACAACCTAGTCTCGAAAATCTTCTTCAGGACACTCAGACAGACAGCTAGAAACTATACTGTCTCAGTAAAACACAGACATCTTATTGCCCTGTTATTTGGCTATGAAATATCAAGTGGTGAGGCAGCGTGCATCAATGGCCCGACGCTGCCAGTCGCATTGCAAACAGTGACATGGAGGCGTCAAACGAAGAGCAAAGAGGTGTTGTTCGGTTTCTGACTGCGAAAGGAGTAGGGGGAACGGACATTCAACGCCGAATGTCACAAGTCTACGGCGAACACTGCATGTCCTTTGCAAGGGTCAAGGCATGGCACAAGCGCTTCAGGGAAGGACGGGTGTCGTTAGCCGATGATGCCCGGTCTGGGGCACCCCCTGCTTTACCGATGACAACGTCCAGCTGGTTGATGCACTCATTACCCAGGACCGCCGAGTGACAGTGAACGCCATAACCGCCGTGGTCAGATTGAGCGTCGGAAGTGTTCACACCATCATGAAGGAACGACTGCACTTGTGGAAAGTGTGTGCCCAATGGGTGCCCCACAGTCTTCAACCACACCAGGGAGCATGTCGAATGGCCTACTGTCTTGGTCTTGGTTGGCCGATTGATGCAAGTTGTTGCTCACTTTGGATCGTAACGTGACGTGCACGCGTGCCTTCTAGCGACGGGCTGTGACCTTCCACGCTCTGGTCGGAACCACACCTCGTTACACACGTCACGATTAGCCGATGTTGTCACCGGTTTACGCATTCCAGCCTCCGGCTCGTTACTTTTTGAACGCACCTTACATAATACAATGGAACATGGACGCCATGAGAAATACATCTCATATACATTGTACCCATGTGAAGAATTTCCATGGAAAATATGCTCCCGCCTCCAGCTAGCAGCAGTCCTCGGGCGTGTACCATTCAACCCACTAAGCAGTCGCATATTTTGGATTTGAAACTAAGAAGTATCAACTCTACAATAACAATTTGAGTTTAAAATCATGGCTTAACACACACAAAACAAATTACGTTACATTAAACAAAACTGCAAAACATACTCCACCCTCAATTAATATTCACACTTTATCCTCACACAAATCCAAATGATTGTTGATTTACTGTTACACTAAAATCACCATAAAAATCATTCCCATGTGCGCTAATGCACTGGTAAAATTACACAAACGATGTTAATATTACAATCTCTCGTTAACTATTGTATGCACTTTCCCCTATACAATCTGCGTATCATCATGCCTTGTTTCTTCCTTCCCTCCATACTATATGAGTCTACCATGCATTAATCAACCATTATTTGTAAATCCACTATATGCCGTAACCATTTATGTTTCAAATATTTCACCTGTCACTGTTGTGTCGATTTGGATTTTACTGCTACCTTTCAGATAAAGCGTAGCGTATAGTATCCAACCTCGGAACTACGCGTCTCTGTCAGTATAAAAAGTAACTTTTAACATTTTCTATCTTGGCCAAATATCAAGCTATCAGAACGATTCTTCATTAGCAATGTGTCTCACTACACACAGATTCATTATTCAACAATACAAACATCATTTTAAAACAATCAGGGTCTCATACAATTTCAATGCATATCTTACTGCAAGTTTACAGGTAGTGAGGTCTCTACCCCAACCCTCTTTCAAATACAATGGACCTGCACAGCGGGTGTTCAATGGCTGCCACTTTCCCCCGCTCCGTCTCTCTCCGTTCCGTCGCCCCCTGCCCCTTCCAGGCTTCACAGACACAACATGTGAAAGTCTTCTTGACTCTCCAAGTGCGGGTGACCTATTTTCTTACAGGATGAATCACGGAATATGGAATTGTTTAAACATGCACTCCTATCATTGGGATATTAATAGCTGGCCTCAACAGGTCCATTTACATTTATCTGAGGAACCGAGATTCACCGTGCACATAGTCGAGGTTTGGAATAGCCGACGCTTTTCACAAAGATCACGGTAGGGACCATTTCCCTCCGTATCTAATTCACTCACACAGAGATGAATTAATTCACACAATTAGCTGGTCCGCGGTTGATATCATGCGTCATGGCGAGGTGTCATAGTTATCCTCCCATACGCCAGGTGATTCAAATCCGGGCCGCTTAATTAGCATATCCACGAGCTAGGTTTCACACTAAGTACGCTCGGATGCATTATATATCTCCGTACGCCCATGGCTGTACGAGCTTTCATACGTCGCTTTAGCAAACCTGACTTTCCTGACTACTGTGAGGTTGAACTCGTCCGTAATTAATAAGACAATCTCTACACATTAATCTTATAAGCTTTTTATCAAGCTGCAATTCAATTCTCTTTTAAACACTTCCATTCCCGTCATCCTTTGCATATCTCCGTACATTATCAAATTATTATTGGCGACATAGATACGCTGTTAGTAATTTCCTTTTTGAACGGTCCATTTACTTTCAATAACACTGCTTATATACACAGTAATCCAAATTAACATATTTTTACACACAATTTCCCTGTTGTTTATTTATTATTATTATTACTGACATATTTTCCCTATCTCGACACAACGTAACAGTAGTTATCACATCAACAACTGAATGTCCGTATTCATTACGTTAATTTCCTTTTAAATCAAATGCCATTTCTACGTTACTTTTAACGGATTTACACATAACTCGATGTAAAACGAACATCTTAACTTAACCATATTCATCACAAAAATACTGTATGAAGGTTCTACCTTCTAAATTCAACTTCATTGGCATATATTACAACTTTAGCTATTACCGACATATAGTGGAATACATTTTTACAACAAAATCATGGTGTTAGTACTCACGTCATCCTGCTGGCAGATTCACCCATATGATATCCACTACGCCTGCCATTTGCATTATTAGCAAGGCATTCTATCACTGTACACACACATAGGCTTTAACGTGGGTTTTCCACTGAGAAATACACTGCACTTTTCTTTAGCATATTGAAGCTACTGCTTCTATTTTTCATATAACACATTATTAACCACTACAATTGTAGATTACACTTTTTACACATAAAATCACTTAAGGACACACGTAATTCATATACATTTTCCGCTCTTGGCGACACTTCTCTGCAGCATCTCAGAAGTACAGGTAACGTAGATTTTCCCTCCAAGATTAATCTTGAATCCCGATTGAAAGTCTCGTGACACCTGTCTGCTTCTATAGAATATCGCCTGCTTTTTAAAAATCCCTGTGATTCCCAAAGTCTGTCGACTGCTATCAAATGATATGTAACTGATAATATCATAGAAATGTTCTACTATCCTTAGCAAAGTGTCATTAGTGTGAAAATGCTTCACCCGCATGGACTAAATAATTACGTTTGCGCACTTCTGAACACAGAAACCTGTCTACTGAATATGTTCTGTACTGCGCTAGTCCATCGTACATAATATCTGTACAGTTTCCACTATAACTGTCCTACTGATGCAGTTATTGTCTATCTGAGCGGTACGCTCCAACCACACTTGTACCGTCACACGCACATGTACAACAATACATTGTCTCTGCATAAATAACCCTTTCATACTTTTTACATAAATAACATCGCGTATGTACAACAATACATAGTCCTTTCATTGTTAGGTTCTACTGACCTATCTCAAACTGCCAACTGGCCATAACACGGTACGATTAATACATGAATAACTTTTACACATGTTAAGCTGTTAACGTACTTAACGCAGTTAGTAGCGTTCCTTCATGACCCCGGGCGACACCCGTCCCGTGTCAAGTCTAGCTCAAACTGTCTTAACGTGTACATAACACTGTACACTTAATGCACACCAATATATTAATACTTTGTAATGCCAAACTATTAAAGTATTGCGCTCTTATAGCGTTCCTTCATGGACCACAGCAGCATACGCTCCGCGCTAGAATCTGGCACAACTGACCTCGACTGCCTGCCTCGGCAACCTTATATTACTTTTCACAAGGAAAGTAGGTCCTCAAATTTCCTGGAGCTTCATCTCTCCTCAAACTACCTTTCCTGGCTTGAAATAATGTTTTCATGGTCCATCTTGCATCGCTGATTACATATCTGCCTGCGTGCATGAGAATCGATCGGTCAATTAATTAGAATTAATTGCCTTCCCCAGCGCGTACTGACGCGGCGTGGGTGGTGGTTCCTCTAAGGCCTGGTATTATCTCTGCGCTGAACTCATAGATGCTGTGTCCATCCGCATTATCTTACATCTGCTTCAGTTTCGACGTTTGATGGCTTGATAATTAGCCTCCTTGCATTTAATTCACATTGGTGCAACTCTCATGTCTCTGACGTACTCCAATCGCGAGTTATCATTAAATTATCCTTGCCGTTCCTCACCCCACTACACTCTGCCGTTGTCTTGAGGGGATTTACTGGACCATATATCCTTGTCCTCACCCTCCTCAGACGGTGTAAAGAGTTCGAAATGACTGACGTTTCGCCACGAAAACACGCCCAGTTTCAAAACCGATTTGTAAAAAGTCAAGGGCTCCAACTCCTAGTGCTATGCTGAGAAACTGCAAGCATTCTACAGCCAAATACTGTCGTATTCTTCCCACATTTTCTGCATTCTGTTAATAAATGATGTCAGAATTCATATCATATCTCCTCAGTGATTTATTATGACCTGTCTCTAGGGTTTTTTCTAGCTTAAACTCCCTCAAAGACCCTGGGTTCGTTTCTCGCTGGCATCTCCAGTCTGTTCTCAATTTCCCAGTGTCCCAGGTTCGACACCAGTCAGCCTAATGCCCTCGGGTACAATATCTCTGAAACAATTACAGAAATCAAACTGCAATTTTGTAGGTTGATAGAGTACTATTAATGAAGTCGGCTTCGGTGGCGTAGTTGGTAGCATGCTGAATTGCTGTGCCCAAGATAGCGGGTTCAAACCTGGCCAAAGTCGTCGGATCTTTTAAAAGCGTTAAAAAATCCTTCAGTATGCCTTCCTTCGGAGGGGAAGTAAAGCCAGCGGTCACATGTAATAGATTTGTGGCTTGTAAAAGATCCTTCCTCAGACGTAACTTGTGTAAAGCTAAATTTATACGTTAGATTTCGCTGGAAAGCTCTATGAAAGTTCCAATGTTCACCACTAGGTATGAGTGACATCTGGTAGTGAATGTTGGAACTACTTGAAATTGAACGGAACTTGTAGCTCATCCTA
Source organism: Meconema thalassinum (assembly GCA_946902985.2). Classification (NCBI taxonomy): domain Eukaryota; kingdom Metazoa; phylum Arthropoda; class Insecta; order Orthoptera; family Tettigoniidae; genus Meconema; species Meconema thalassinum. The sequence goes on along the minus strand of OX336390.1, from coordinate 802,051,831 downwards.
TGGGTGTCTGATTGAAGCAGCTACAGACTCAGGCGAGCCGAACATGTCCTCGGACACTCCCGGCACTAAAAGCTATACGATAAATAGATAAATTGATAAATAACTAAATACTATTAATGAAGCACCGGTACACATTATGTAACATTCTAAAATTTCATTAACAAAAGAACAAAATGGCGGCCGTAAGATATTCAAATATGTAATACCGTATTACTTTTTTCATTATCTTACCCTTTACTAGCGAACGAAGATAAAATTGGTACAATGAACCGTTTTAGTAATAATTACAATATCATTGAATTCTTTAGCTAGTCTTTTGTAAAATTATAAAAGCCACGCATTTTACTTTTCTTAAGGTTACTTTTCAATCTTTGCATTGAACAAGCAATGAAGGAAATAGGAGACAAATTTAAAGTGAGAGTGAAGATTAAAGGAGAAATAATTTCAACTCTGAGATTTGCGGATGACATAGTCATCTTGGCCGACAAGCCTGAGGATGTGAATGAGTTTTTGAATGGTATGGACTCCGTCTTGGGGAAAGAATTCATGATAAAAATTAATAAATATAAAACAAAACTATTGGAATGCAGCCGAAAAATATCAGAAACCTCTATGGACATCAAATTGGCAGGTGAAAAGATAAAGGAAGTAGGATACTTCTGTTACCTAGGAAGCAAAATAACCAGTGTTGGACGAAGCAAAGAGGATATAAAAAGCAGGTTGGCTTAGCAAAGAAAGCATTTCTACAGAAAAGGAATCTGTCGACATCGAATATAGATTTAGGTATTAGGAAGTCATTTTTGAAAGTCTTTGTCTGGAGCGTGTCACTCTATGGCAGTGAATCTTGAAATATTGGTGCAGCATAAAAGAGGAGAATTGAAGCGTTTGAAATGTGGTGTTCAGGAGAATGATGAAGATCAGTTGGGTAGATATGGTTACAAACGAAGAGATATTCAGACGAGTGGGTGAGGAGAGATGTTTCTGGCGACTGCTAAAGAAGATAAGAGATAGGTTAGTAGGACACATACGAAGACACCCAGGAATAGCAAGCTTAGATAAGGAAGGAAGGGTCGAGGACAAGAACTGTAGGGGTAGACCAAGGTTAGAATATCTTAAACAGATTGCTTCGGATGTAGGGTGAGGTAGCCATGGAGAGCTGCATCAAACTAGTCGGAAGACTGAAGACTCAAACAACAAGGTTAACTCCTGTGACTCGTTACAGAAGGATACCATCTCACGGGAGGTGTCTTAATCACCATTATTCACCATTATAGAAAGCTTTATATTCTAGCACATAATTTCTCAATGTAATTTAGTTGCTGAAGTCATGGGTTGAGAACCAAAGGCTATTCAGTACATCACATGGAAAATTCTTGTAACAGGTGGAAGAGTTTTATTGGTAACGAACAATAGGACTTAATGAAAAGTTTATCTAATTCTTCACGGAGCTGCTTGTTATATATTACACCGGTCTTTTTCATTTTTGGAAACTCTCCTACCTGTTAAATGGACTTTCCATACGAAGGGCTCAATAGCTTTTCGTTCATGACCTAGCCAACATTGTGATAAAGTATGGAACAACGATTCAACAGCAGAACTCAATGTCCAAACGTTGTAGTAATTTCTGGCAAGACACATAATGTATCATTTTGCAACGAGCCTATAATGGCAATAATTAAGACACGAGTATGTTTATAAAACGAGCGTATGCGAGTTTTATTATTTCATTACGAGTGTCTTAATTACCATTATAGGCGAGTTGCATAGGACTGTTCGACGATAATTATTATAACTATTTTATGTTCGAACATAAATATTCATAAATATCTGACGAAATTTCGACAGTTTTATGTACTGAACAGAGCGTATGAGACGCAAAGAATGCCTTGTATTTGACCATGGCCTCCTCGATTACCCTACTATGACACTAGGCCAGGCAGTGAAATTTAAATTCGAAGGCCGTGGAACTCTGCGCATCTAATTATTTAATTGGTCAAACAACTGTTTCTTGATCTCTGATTGGTGGGAGAAACTGTTTCACAATGACAAATAGTGTTATAATGAGCCTCATTATAGTACAGTTTTCGGACATATAATAGTCAGGGTCGAACATAAAAATATTTTAAAACATTTAAAAATATGTCTAAGGTACTGTACTTGATGACGCTCCTGCTCAACTGCACTGTGTATTCATTCATCTCAATGCAAGCTTGGAGCGATGAGCCCCAAGAACTGGTTGATTGGTTGGTTCGTTAGTTTAGGGGCTGCGACAACACGATCATGTAGCCCCGTGTACTTTGGTGTGTGTAGAATCTGTGTGATAACCGGAGTTAATTGTGGTGGGTGTATTAGTGTGTGTTAACTGTTATTATTTCAAGAAAAGACTGCAGACGATAATTTCAAGTAGTTCCTACTTACACCACCAAATTTTACCGTCCACGACACCTAGCTGTGAACTTCGCTACTACTACATGACATCGCAACAAGCGCCCAGTGACGAACGTTTGAACTTAAGAGTATTAATCAAACCTAACATACAAATTTTGGCTTCACACAAGTGTAGTTAATGAAAGGTTGTTTTCGATGGCAAAGCCTAAATCTATGACATGGGACAGCCGGCTTTACTTTCCTTCCGAAGGAAGGCATACTGAGGCATTTTAACGCTCTTAAAAATCCGACGACTTCGGCCAGGTTTAAACCCGTGACCTTGGGTATAAAGGATCAGCATGCTACCCAAGAACTGAAACTATAATCTAAAATAGTCAGTATTTACTGTGTAAAAATTCTGTGGCATGCCAACTTAATTTTACTGTTTTCTATCTCTGCAAGCTGCGTAATATGATAGGGCATAGATTCGTGTTAACCGACTGGAAGTTAAAATATGGTTAATAGGGCAAGACTGAAAAGTGGGTACAAAGATGTCTTGATTATAAATGAGAATAAAATTTCCTACCTCCATAGAACGATCATCATTCATCATTTTACGTACCGGTACAGAGAGACTTTTACTGGTCTACTCTTCTAGGTGTAAATCAAATGTTATTGCGCTGGCAGTGACTCTCGCCATTAAAAGAGGTGAAACCATCACCGTACAATCCCGCTTTATATTACCTCTATTTCACGTCGTCCGCGAGATATACTGTAGTAACGCACTTATAAAGCTACATTTCTCATGTTTCGCTCCAATGAGCAACGTGATCTAGCTTTAAATACCACAGCGTGTTTTACTGTTGTAGGTAATCAATTCAGTTGCTCCTAACATTACTCAGAGTCGTACAATTTACCTCCAATCACCACAGAGGCTCGTATCTGGTTTCCGCAATCAAGTCTGATTATGCAATAGCGTTCTTGTAACGCTAAATTTAACGGAGCGCATTACATGGCACTTGTCACAGAATAATCAATACATCGTCGCTGGAAAGCCTGAGTGTCGTATGACACCACTTCATGAAACGATAAATTCTGTCGACATATTTGTCGTGGTGATTACGCTATATTCCATTCGGAGTAGAATGTTGGTGTACAAGTAATCGTTTGTGCTGTTGTTGATTATTTTGGGGCTTTGCGACATCGTGATCGTGTAGCCCCGTGTACTTGGACGTGAGTAGCAGCTGTTTGATAACCTATTCGACTGTGATGTCTGTACTAGTAGGATTTGGGTAAGAAGCAGCCGTGGCCTTACCGGCATTTGCCTGGAGTAGAAGTGGAAAACCACGGAAAACCACTTTCAGGTTGGCTGAGGTAAGAATCGAACCCACCTCTTCTCAGTTTTGCCTCAAGAGGCTCTCAGACCAGAATTATATATATATTGGCAGAGCCGGGAATTAAACCCGGGTCTGCGCGGTGACAGTCTATAATGCTAGCCACTGCGCAGCGAGGCGGACTAATCGTTTGTGAAAGAAGGAAGGGAGGAGGGAGGGAAAGAGGGAGGGAGGAAAGGAAGAAAGGAGGGAAGGAGGGAAGGAGGGAAGGAGGGAAGGAAGTAGGAAAGGAAGGAAGGAAGGAAGGAAGGAGGGAAGTAGGAAAGGAAGGAAGGAATGAGGGAAGGAAGGAGGAAGGAGGGAAGGAGGGAGGAAGGAGGGAAGGAGGGAAGGAAGGAGGGAAGGAAGGAGAAAGGAGGGAAGGAAGGAGGGAAGGAAGTAGGAAAGGAAGGAAGGTAGGAAGGAGGGAAGGAAGGAAGTAGGAAAGGAAGGAAGGAAGGAGGGAAGGAAGGAGGAAGGAGGGAAGAAGGGAAGGAAGGAGGAAGGAGGGAAGGAGGGAAGGAAGGAGGGAAGGAAGAAGGGAAGGAGGGAAAGAAGGAGGGAAGGAAGTAGGAAAGGAAGGAAGGAGGGAAGGAAGGAGGGAAGGAGGGAAAGAAGGAGGGAAGGAAGTAGGAAAGGAAGGAAGGAGGGAAGGAAGGAGGAAGGAGGGAAGGAGGGAAGGAATGAGGAAGGAGGGGAGGAAGGAGGGAAGGAGGGAAGGAAGGAGGAAGGAGGGAAGGAGAGAAGGAAGGAGGGAAGGAAGTAGGAAAGCAAGGAAGGAAGGAGGGAAGGAAGGAGGAAGGAGGGAAGGAGGGAAGGAAGGAGGAAGGAGGGAAGGAGGGAAGGAAGGAGGGAAGGAAGTAGGAAAGGAAGGAAGAAAGGAGAGAAGGAAGGAGGAAGGAGGGAAGGAGGGAAGGAAGGAGGAAGGAGGGAAGGAGGGATGGAAGGAGGAAGGAGGGAAGGAAGGAGGGAAGGAAGGAGGGAAGGAGAGAAGGAAGGAGGGATGGAAGTAGGAAAGGAAGGAAGGAAGGAAGGAGGGAAGGAAGGAGGAAGCAGGGAAGGAGGGGAGGAAGGAGGAAGGAGGGAAGGAAGGAGGAAAGGAAGGAAGGAAGGAGGGAAGGAAGGAGGAAGGAGGGAAGGAGGGAGGGAAGGAGGGAAGGAAGTAGGAAAGGAAGGAAGGAGGGAAGGAAGGAGGGAAGGAAGGAATATTTTGATCACGAGCCAGGGGACCTTCAATTTTTCTGTGGAAATGAAGCACAAGACGTGATATTTCACATAGAAAACCTCACCTGCATTGGAAAGGAAACGAACCTGGTCCACCATGGTGCAAAGCAAGCAGCTTTGTCACTGCACCACCACGACTCCCCTAATATCGTGTGTGATTAACAACATTTGTCCAATAGTCCAAGTATTAATCTACAATTTTGATTTTAGGTAGATTTCATTAGAAAGCTAACTATTGCAATGGGTCCCATGTTTCGACTTCCGGAAAATTTCGACATATCTTCGCGTTTCACATCCCCCAGACCCCAAAACCACCGCCAGTTCAAAAGTTTATATATAATTTATGTATATATATATATGTATATATATATGTATATCAGTTTCTTGTGGACACGATAACTGCCGTAATTTTGCACCAATTACTTCGAATTTTTTACCGAAGATGTATACCTATAAAATCTCGGTCGAGTTCGTTACTGGGCTAAATCGGTCGAAGGGGGTGAAAATGGGGGGCTTTTTTCGAAAAAGTGAAATTTCGCTATAACTCTCTTAATACGTGCAATATCGAATCCATTCAAAGTTCATAATATGTGTCGGATAAGTGCCAAAAATTTATGTCAAATAAGATTTTTGATAGCACCAACCATTGACCAAAGGGGTGGAAAAAAGTGGGTTTTTCGGGAAACATTAATCATATCTCTCTTAATAGGCACAATATCAAAACCGTACAAAATGGACAATATTCCCCTAATAATTACCTAAAACTTTTGTCTGAAAGAATTTTTGATATGACCCACCATTACGCCAAGGGACGAGAAAAATGATTTCGGAATTATAAGAAAATGCCAAGAGCTATCAGTGGTTGCCATGGCAACACTACTAAATTGATGAGGCATGGACCATCAGACGTTGCCATGACAACGCACTTGCACGAGATCAGATTCAGTATTTCCATCTGATTAAGTGGTTGGTTGGTTGGTTCTTAAGTTTAGGGGCTGCGACAACGCGGTCATGTAGCCCCATGTACTTTGGGTGTGTGTAGAATCTGTCTGATAACCGGTGTTAATTGTGATGACTGTATTAGTGTGTGTTATCTGTTTGTTAATTTAAGTACTGCAACTAACAATTTTTCAGATAGTTCCTACTTTTGCCGCCAAGCGCCACTGTCAACGACTACGAGGCCAAGTTCAGAACTGAGCTACTAGACGCCGCCGCAGTCGGCTCTTGGCAACGAACATAGAAACCTAAGAGCGTTGTATACATTCTTAACCTATCCAATTTAGCTTCACACAGGTGCAATTAGTGGAAGGATCTTTAACATGCCATAAATCTATGACATGGGACCGCCGGCTTTACTTCCCCTCCGAAGGAAGGCATACTGAGGGATATTTAACGCTCTTAAAAAATCCGACGGCTTCGGCCGGGTTTGAACCCGGTATCTTGGGCATAGAAGCTCAGCATGTTACCGACTACGCCACCAAAGCCGCCTGATAAAGTGGGAAGCGGCTTCGGTGACGTAACTGGTAGCATGCTGAATGTCTATGCCCAATGTCGCGGTTTCAAAGCCGGCCGAAGTCGTCGGATTTTCTAAGAGCACTAGAATCCCTCAGTATGCTTGCCTTTGGAGGGGAAGTTCCAACGTTCGTTGCGAGTTGATGGTTGGGGTGGCATCTAGTAGCCAAGTTCACAGCTAGGTGTCGTTGACGGTTGTACCTGGTAGCAACATTAGGAACTACTGCTTGAAATTGACCGTCTGCAGTACTTACATGAATTAAGACTAATACAGCCATTACAATTCACACCGTGTATCAGACAGATTCTACACTCACCCAAAGTACACGGGGTTAGATGACCGCGTTGTCGCAGCCCCTAAACTGAGGAACCAACCAGAGGTAGATTTCGTTAGAAAGCTAACTATTGCAATGGGTACCATGTTTCGACTTCCGGAAAATTTCGACATATCTTCGCGTTTCACATCCCCAGGCCCCAAAACCACCGTCAGTTCAAAAGTTATATATAATTTATGTATGTATATGTATATCAGTTTATTGTGGACACGATAACTGCCGTAATTTTGTACCAATCACTTTGAATTTTTTACCGAATACGTATACCTATAAAATCTCGGTCGAGTTCGTTACTGGGCTAAATCGGTCGTTGGGGGGTGAAAATGGGGGGCTTTTTTTTTTCGAAAAAGTGAAATATTGCTATAACTCTCTTAATATGTGAAATATCGAATCCGTTCAACATTCATACTATGTGTCGGATAAAGCCCAAAAATGTATGTTTGAAGAGTTTTTTTTTTATAGCACCAACCATTGACCAAAGGGGTGGGAAAAAGTGGGTTTTTCGGGAAACATTAATCATATCTCTCTTAATAGGCACAATATCAAAACCGTACAAAATGGACAATATTCCCATAATAATTACCTAAAACTTTTGACTGAAAGAATTTTTTATATAACCCACCATTATGCCAAGGGATGAGAAAAATAATTTCGGAATTATAAGAAAATGCCAAGACCTATCAGTGGTTGCCATGGCAACACTACTAAATTGATGAGGGATGAGCCATCAGACGTTGCCAAGATAACGCACTTGCACGAGATCAGATTCAGATTTCCATCTAAGTGTGAAGCGGCTTCGGTGACGTAACTGGTAGCATGCTGAATGTTTATGCCCAAGGTCGCGAGTTCAAAGCCGGCCGAAGTCGTCGGATTTTCTAAGAGCGCCAAAAATCCCTCAGTATGCTTTCCTTTGGAGGGGAAGTTCCAACGTTCGTTGCGAGTTGCTGGTTGCGGTGGCATCTAGTAGCCAAGTTCACAGCTAGGTGTCGTTGACGGTAGTACCTGGTAGCAACATTAGTAACTACTGCTTGAAATTGACCGTCTGCAGTCCTTACCTGAATTACAGACTAATACAGCCATCCCAAAGTACACGGGGTTACATGACCGCGTTGTCGCAGCCCCTAAACTGAGGAACCAACCAAAATCTCTGCAGTAGATATAATTTTGCGTGAAGAAGTAACAGACCGTTACATAGTTGCACATCAGTGTCGAAACCTAGCATAAGGACAGTGTGACCACAAGTATAAAAATGGACCCCAAATGACAAGAAGGTTACCGTTCCCATAAGACAATAAAATGTTTAAAATAAGCATAAAATGACGAAAAATAAAGTTAATTAAGCTCAAATTATAAAATACCTTCTCGCATTAAATGAGGTCTGATCCTTCTACGAAAATCTGCATATTCTGCCTATTTTCGCCTATCCCCAAGTTTGTCCGGTGAAATCTACCTCCGCCTTCCGGCGTGCCGAGAGGACTTTTTTTTAGAAGGCTTCATGAACTCCAGCATCACAATTGTCACTTACGACACTTTGGCTTTCGGGCGATCTATCGTAATAAAGATGCCTTACATAAATGTCAGAAATTTACAAAAATGAGTATCATGAATTGATACCTCAGGACTCCGGGACGAGTACTTCATATCCAATCTACCTTTGTCAACTTTTCTCCAAATGGGTGTCTGATACCTATTACACTTGCCTTTGATGACCTATTTCTAGCTAACTATTCACCCTCACTGTTCAAACTTGGCAGCACGTTCTACCACTAACTAGGGAACGTCACTGAAACTGATGGTCTGATCGCTAAACACGGAATGTTATCCCGAAATTCAAATCTAAAATTCTCTGGAGAGAACAGAACTGTACGGGTCTCAATGCATACGCGAAACTGGGAGTAGCCCAGGTGGATTTACATTTCCTCTCTGACCATTTGCTCTATTACAACTACTTCCCCATGTATGTACCGTAGGTGCCCTCACCATGGTCAGGATGATTCAAGTTCATTAATCTGGTTTACATACCTTCCCATGATACATGCGCAGACATTAACGACCATGGAGCTTAATTTGTTACAATAATATTTAAAGTCTGTGAGATATAGGAATCTTCTGTCATGTGAACAGAAGTCTGTAGCGTGCTATCACTTACATTAATTAACCTGTTAAATTCCCTTTTGAAGGATTATGCCAATCAAACTCTTCATACAGTCTCTCCATGAGCTTGACAGATAACTTGCATTGTTTATATTTAACTGTTTAATAACTGCACCCTAATGAATTGTTAAAGTTCGCTTTATTACAAATGGCAGGTGTCAGAGCCAGATATTGTAGCCTAGCTTTCTTATTATCACTTCCTGCATGATGCACAAAAGTAGAGTGTTATTGAACATGTTATTGCAGGATGTACTGCCTCAAGCTAAATAAGAGAGACTGTATAAATGATTCCAGAAACACACCAAACATGGGATAAACGACAAAAGTACAATAATTTAAACCAGCAAATCTGCTTAATGATGACCAATCGATAATATTAAGAAGCTTAACTAGCCTAACGAAAATTTTGTAAAAGGTGGATGAAACATTAAAGAACGAACCCATTACAATGTGTATACACATTTACTGTATCATATTTCACTGCGCTCAGATGGTCAAATCGCGATAAAAGTCTATTAAAATGTTTCACCTTCACTTGGCCGCGTTAGGTGCAGATGACCTAGTAGTTCCACCCTTAAAACAACAATAACTCACTAACTTCGCTTGGCCGCCATATTCGTTGTGTATTTTACAGGTTTCTGGAAGTCTCATAGCGGAACTTATAGTAGTACCTTTTTATCACCGTACAAACATTCAGGGTGATATCGGCAATAGTTTAGGAGATATACAAAGCCGGTGATATATTTCGCATAGCCGCCATCTTAGGTTATGTAGAAAATTGAACTATAATAAATTATATGCCAGTGCATTACAATGTATATAAACATTTGCTGTACCAAGTTTCATTGCGATTGGATGGTTAAATCGCGAGAAAAGTCTATTTAAATGTTTCAAATTCGCTTGGCCGCCATGTTCGTTTTGTATATAACAGATATTTGAAAGTCTAATAGGTAAACGTCTAGTAGTGCCCTTTATCACCGTATAACATTTCAGGGTGATATCAGTAATAGTTTCGGAGATATAGAATGCCGGTGAGATAATTCGCACAGCCGCCATGTTGGATTGGTGAGACGTAATAAAATTTGAAGGGTGCGGTCGGTGTCGACCGTAATAGTACTATGACCTTACGGAGTTTCATTGAGATCGCTCCAACGGTTTAGATGTTATTAGAGGGGGACACACACACACATACGCACGCACACACACACACACATAAACGAAAGATGATCTCATAAGCCTATTTTTTTTCATAAAATGAAAATAGGCGAAAAACGACGAGGAGAAATATTTATCCATTGATGTAATGATAGTATACCCTTGGATATAGCATGTAGACAAGATTCGAAATTTCGGGGTCGAAATGGATTCTTGTGAATGTGATTTAGAGATTTTATGCTATCAAAATAACTTCCAGGGTACATAAGGTTAACTAATTATTACAAAGCCAAGAAAACAAAAGATCTACTAACAAATGAAATTTAATAACTGAATCAAACATAAAACACTTAACAATAAACCACCTTTAAATTAGTTCACTCGCACGTGAACAGATCTTACACTGACTAGTCTGACGTACCATGATAACACGCCATGACAGCTGTCAAACAAACGTTGTGACTGCAATGCCACTTAATTCAAAGTAACAAAAGAAAACGGATCACAGGATCCAAAAATAACAACAAATAAAAATAGTACAAGAATTTAATATTTATGAGCGACACGCGTTTTAAGACTAGATCAAGTAATGAGCACTTTGACGGGCGCTCGTTTCCGACCAAAACAGTCGGTTCGGGAACGAACTCCGTACTGCTAAGACGAATTACGGAAATGTGGGAACAACAATTACATATTTAAATACACTACTGACATGCTCTAACCTTAGATTACCACAACCAAATACACGTGTGTATTATTTAATATAAGGGCTGCGGAATAACCGTCTTATACCTCAAACACTAGGAAAGTACAACGTGACATGAACAAGTTTGGCCGATTGCCAAATTATATTTATAATGAATACAATGGCCTTGAAATAAGAGCCAACAACAACAAATACAAATTTTAAATTCACGCCGGAAAAATTTGGCGTTTAAACAACGAACAACTACGTCGTAGTCATGATAAAAACCCTCGGATCCTCAACATGGCAACTCCCCAAATTAAACCAAATAAAATAACCTTAACTCATCAGGCTTCAAAGCAAACATTTACGTGTCATAACAGAGCTGGAGACAGCCGGGTCTGTTATCGCATATCTGAGTAAGTGGCTGATTCCTTCCCCCAACGTAGTAATGTGTGCCACGCTAAATATAGATTCTGGCCCACAGCCAGCGTCCAGCGACCTTTGCTAATCGTCACCTGTTAAACGCGTAAATACAAAATATCACATTATCTCAAAACATCCTCTCAGGGATTTTCAAGAACACATCTCCAGGTCAAACTTAGCCCCAAGGGTAACTAATTTGCCGGAATGATGTCGCAATCAAGGACAAGCTTTACCTTTCCTCGTCATCACACTTACACCCAAGAACACGTGGCACACTCTCAAAGATCTCGTCGCAGCATATGAACCAGCAAACTTTTCAGATAAATGACACATGACTTGTCCAAATGACAAGAAAGAATTAATAACTGGAATCAGGATTAGCCCGAGTTATAAAAGCAAATAAAGTACTAATTTTCCCCCACGTCTAATTTTGTTTTACATTAACATTAATCCAGTCCATTTATCATTGTCGTTCCTAGGTTCTCATTCATGGCTACAATTTTTATTGATACGTTAATCATATGCGGCCATTTCGCTATAAGAATTACGTATACATAAGGACAACATTTAAGTTACAAAAATTATTGTACGACATAATTGTCACGCAATGCCAAAAATTACTACACGCATGTCAGTTAAGAAATCAAACCCTAAATTTAAATTAAACCACACAAATAAAATCTGTACAAAGTTCCACACATCTCTCGCGATTCCCCTCGTCCAAAATCAATAAATCAATTTTTTTAATACTCATCACTTAAACTGCTTTCCAGAGGCCTCCCGCCTCGTCATCTCCCACCATTAGGCCTTTAGCCCATAACACTCATGGTAATGGAGGATGAAACTTGTTGTCTTCTTTCCATGGTCGTCATCTTGCCGCTGTTAAAACACAATTAAATTAAAGTTTTAAAACTGTTCTATCAGTTTTATGAGTATTTTATTTCCTCATATAGTCCTATGCAGAATCGTAGACTTTCCCTATTTATAGCTAATTGCCATCTCACAATTTGACATTTATAACTTAGTTGTCGACACACAACTAGAATTTAAAAACATAGACCGTCATACGGATATCTTAAATTGACTGTCGAAGAATAATTAGGAGTGCCCCGGTTCATCTCAGACATTTGTTTATATACAGAAAGCCTAAAAGTTCCCATGGAGGGAGAAATATCTCCTCAATATTTTGAATAATGGGCCTATAATTATGTGTGACCTCTCAAAATTCATGTAATTTCTCACATGTCGCGAATCTGCCGCCGAACACGCAAACCGATCGCTAGATCTTTTTTATAACCGATTGGCGCGCAAAACACACTGATGCTATGTTCTGGCGTCCTGTCCTCTCATTTGTCAGTCAAGTTGGCGTCGGGGTTCTGACCTTACAAATCCCGCCCTTATTTTGACGTCACGACACTTCTCCGCTCTCTCACTCCTTGCCTTGGACCAAGCATCGTGACCTGTCGATAGTCACGTACGCCTCAGCGTCATACCTGATTTTATCAGAAGAATAAGAATAGCATTGGTTGTGAAACTGTCGGTAGCTTCCACCCAGCATGTAGCTCATCTTGCCAAGTCCAGTTTGCTTGCTACATAAATTTTATTCAAATATCCAGCATATCATGTATTTAATATTTCCAGCAATTTTAATAATATGAAACATTATTATTGGACACAATGATAAGGGTTAATCTGACCCCTAGTTGATGAAATTCGAACTCGGTATGAAGTCGAATTTCACACCCTTAACTTTTCTGGCTCAAATTTGAAGTTGCTGGTCACCCTCAAAATATAATGACTGCCCGCCTCTGTCTGTTTCAGTAGCCATCTCGCTCCAAACTCATTAGGAAATTCCTGTACGCTTGAGCCCTCCGGCCTCTTTCCTGGCTACTCGTCTCCCCTCTCACTCTTTCAAAACATCAACATTGCTCATTTACAACTTCCGCCTGAATTTTTAAACACGTCAGGGCTGTCTTTCGAGGGCATTTACTACTAGTGTATCCCCGTATCTTTTGTTGTATGATATCACGCGAATGTTTATTTTGCTGCAGTAACATTATTTCTCGGTTCGTATGGCTCTCTCTGATGATACAATTTTAAGTTTGAAATATTATACACTGCTATGTTTCTTGTGCTCACCTCCCGGACTCTGTAGGCGTTGTTACCTAAGTTCGTAACCCCTAGTCTAACTTCCATAAGCCGCTCCTGTCTTCTCTCCATTCTCCCGGATCTCATCTCCTTCTTCTCCCCCGCGTTGCCATCTTCTTCCTTCTCCCTTCTTCTTCTCCGATTCCCGTACGATAACTTTCTTCACCATATTTCGAGACCCTTGCCTGACACGGCCTGGGAATCTCTCCTGCTATTTTTCTGTTTCCTATTTTCGGCTGCTCTATTTTCTTCTTCTCCATGCAGCTCCTCCAAATATCTCTGGGTTTCTACATGCATGGCCTCCAACATTTGATGTGTTCCGTTTTCCTCCTCGTGGGTGTCGGGATTCTTCCGCCGATCTATTGCTCTTTCCCATTTATCCTTATTGTTTCCCTCTATGTTACGTGGATTCTCCAGGTACTGTTGCTGGTCAGCGTGTCTCCCGTTCCAATTTCTTCGGTCCTCCCTTGGATCCGATTGCTCGTTAAACCGCTGGTTATCTTGTGCGTTATGTTGTTGTTTGTAACGCCTATTGTCCCTGGGCCTGTATTGTTGATTATAGTGTCCTCCACGCCATCCCTGATTATAAGGTGCGTTATTATTATTATTCCTATTGTATGACGTTTGGTATCTCCTATTATCTCGCCACTGCTGATTGTTTGTGTTCCGGTAGCGGTTAGTTTCTTCCTGATTGTAATGGTTTTTGTCCCTATTTTCGTATCTCGGTTGAGATCTCGGCGCATATTCTTCTGTGTTCTGCCGTCTTTGATTATCCCCAGTGTTTGTAGCTTGCGACCTCGTGTTTTTGTTCGGTGTCTTGACTACTTCGACTGCATTAACTAACTCTATCTGTCTCTTCTCTCTCGGGTTGATGTAATTAGTGGTTTCATCTATCCTCCTCAATACCTCTTCTGCCTGGTCCACGGTCGTAATATTTGCCGCCACCAAGAATTGCTGAACGCTAATAGGCATCTGTTTTCCTATAGTAGTAATTAGCTCCATTTCGCTCGGGGGATTATCAAGATCCTGCAATTTGACAAGTTGCATGGCGAAAAAATTGCATATTTCGTCTGATGCGTGGAATGGTATTTGCGCGAGTATAAGTCCATTCGCAAGCTTTGTTGATATGACACACTCCAGTATTTGCTTAGGAAGGCCTTCTGGAACCCTTCCATTGATTTAAATGTGTTCTTAAATCCAAGATACCACGTAAGTGCTGCCCGCCAAAAATTATTCAACCATTCTTAATTGTCGCGTTGAGCTAACATTTTGGTCCGAAACATATTCCGTCAGTTCTCTTAAGAAAGCTTTAGGTGTCCCTCCGCTCTCTGGTAAAAACTTACTCGGTTTAAATTCGTTTCCATGGATGACTTGTATAACTTGCGTGGGAAGTTGTGTGTTTTGAGGTGTCGAGCTACGACCCTCATAATTCTGGAATGATTGCGTGTCTATCGTTCTTGGACTTTGCCCAAGCTCGTGGCTGTCTACTGTGTGCTCTCTTTCCGCATTCTCCCCTTTTCCCTTTTCCATTAGTGTCGCAAACATCGTATTATGTCCAAGTGACTGCAATTCCGATTTTATCATGCGGTCCTCTTGAATTTGAAATCTTAACTTCATATTTTCTTCTAACGCCTGTATTTTCGCGTTATTTTCCCCTAGCTTCTTGCTTACTGCGAGCCGTTCATCTTTCGAATCAGCGCTCATCTTGGTCCAATCTATTCTAATAGTATCCTTCAATTTGTCAATGTGCTTTTCGACTTCCTGTGGACTAGCCTCCTGATTATCTTCGAGTTTATCTATCCTTTCTCCCAGAGAAATGTTGTTCTGCTCTAATGTTTGTTTAATTTCTTTCTGGTCAATTTCTAACTTTCCCATTTCTCAATTGATTGTATTTCTAATTTGTTGAGTTCCGTCACTAAGCCCGTGATATTGTTATCTAGTGTAATTATCTGATCTTGCATACCCTGTGTCCCTCGTTCGATCTTCTCAAACCTTTTTTCTAAGTTTGTGTGTGCTTCTTTAATCTCAGATGAGTTGGTCAAACACGCTTGCTCGATTTGTGCTAATTTTGCCATGACAGTCTCATCCATTCCTTTTATTTCCTTTTTAAACGAATCTTCGATCCCTTTTATTATTCCTAATTGTTTGGTATTGTTAGTGCTAACGACCTTTGCTAATTGGATTAGCTGTTCTTTTGTGTGCTCCTTGATTTCTACCGTTAACGCAGCTAAATTTTGAGTGTGCCTTTCGTCTTGTGCGTTTAACATTTCATTGTTTTTCTCAGACAGCCTATGTAGTTGTTCACTAACCAGAATGTTTTGTGTAGTGATTTTCTGATTTATATTCTCTTTAACTTCAGATAGTTTTGTGTTTAACTGTGTCTGCATTTCTACACTATTTGCCGCTAACTGTGTCTGCATTTCTACACTATTTGCCGCTAACTGTGTCTGCATTTCTTCACTACTTGCCGCTAACTGTGTCTGCATTTCTACTGATTGTTTATTTATAGCCGTTAACTGTGTCTGCGTTTCTTCACTATTCGCCGCTAACTGTGTCTGTATTTCATTGGTTATGTCCTTTCTCATCTCACTAAGTTGTTCTCGCGTACGAGCGGATGCTAGTTCAATCACTTCGCGGATTTCTCCCAGAGTTGCCATCACAACAATAATATATTTGAGACATAGGGAAATGACATAAGGGCGGAGCCCTGGATACGCGCGCTCACACATATTAAATATACACACATTAACCCTTTACCTACTCAGTTCATTTACTTTAAATGACTCCCACAAACTATAGCATCACTGAGTATAATTTACTTATTATTCCATTTAATTTTTAACCCTTTGATTCAGTTATAATTTTCCTGGCCTTACTTCATTTACAAATTTTTACCAATTAATAGAGTATTAATTAGTTTTTAAGGTCTAACCTTCCTGCCAAATAATTCTTTGAGTTTGGCTTTTCCACACAAAGCGAATTTAATTTATTGGGCGCCTGGAACAGTTTCTTCTAATTTTAATCAAAGTTCAAACACTTAACTTGTTCCACATTTAATTTACTGCAAACTTCGTGACTTTATATTTTCAAACATTTGGCGCTACTATCTTCGCCTAACTTAGGGAGAATGTCAGGGTAAAGTAATTAATTTCTTGGTATTGGTATCATGTACAGGGTATTGTTTTATGTTGTATTTATGTTGTCTTGGTTACGATAGAAAAATAAAGTATGGAACCTGTACCGGTATATGACTGCACGGTGTTTATATTAAAACAAGGTTAGAATTAACATTTGGCGACCGTGTACGTTAATAAACTTATCACATGCCGGTGATCTATTTTTTTCTCTAAAACACAAATTGCCACACGTTCGGAAGCCAAAGTAACACTTATATACCCTTGGATAATAGCATGTAGACAAGATTCGAAATTTCGGTGTCGTAATGGATTCTTGTGAATGTGATTTAGAGATTTTATGCAATCAAAATAAATTCCAGGGTTCATAAGGTTAACTAATTATTACAAAGCCAAGAAAACAACAGGATCTATTAACAAATGAAATTTAATAACTGAGTCAAACATAAAACACTTAACAATAAACCACCCTTAAATTAGTTCACTCGCACGTGAACAGATCTGACACTGACTAGTCTGACGTACCATGATAACACGCCATGACAGCTGTCAAACAAGCGTTGTGACTGCAATGTCACTTAATTCAAAGTAACAAAGGAAAACGGATCACAGGATCCAAAAATAACAACAAATAAAAATAGTACAAGACTTTAATATTTATGAGCGACACGCGTTTTAAGACTAGTTCAAGTAATGAGCACTTTGACGGGCGGTCGTTTACGACAAAAACAGTCGGTTCGGGAACGAACTCCGTACTGCGAAGACGAATTACGGAAATGTGGGAACAACAATTACATATTTAAATACACTACTGACATGCTCTAACCTTAGATTACCACAACCAAATACACGTGTGTATTATTTAAAATAAGGGCTGCGGAGTAACCGTCTTATACCTCAAACACTAGGAAAGTACAAAGTGACATGAACAAGTTTGGCCGAACTGCCAAATTATATTTATAATGAATACAATGGCCTTGAAATAAGAGCCAACAACAACAAATACAAATTTTAAATTCACGCCGGAATAATTTGGCGTTTAAACAACGAACAACTAAGTCGCAGTCATGATAAAAACCCTCGGATCCACAACATGGCAACTCCCCAAATTAAACCAAATAAAATAACCTTAACTCATCAGGCTTCAAAGCAAACATTTACGTGTCATAACAGAGCTGGAGACAGACGGGTCTGTTATCGCATATCTGAGTAAATGGCTGATTCCTCCCCCCAACGTAGTAATGTGTGCCACGCTAAATATAGATTCTGGCCCACAGCCAGCGTCCAGCGACCTTTGCTAATCGTCACCTGTTAAACGCGTAAATACAAAATATCACATTATCTCAAAACATCCTCTCAGGGATTTTCAAGAACACATCTCCAGGTCAAACTTAGCCCCAAGGGTAACTAATTTGCCGGAATGATGTCGCAGTCAAGGACAGGCTTTACCTTTCCTCGCCATCACACTTACACCCAAGAACACGTGGCACACTCTCGAAGATCTCGTCGCAGCATATGAACCAGCACACCCTTCAGATAAATGACACATGACTTGTCCAAATGACAAGAAAGAATTAATAACTGGAATCAGAATTAGCCCGAGTTATAAAAGCAAATAAAGTACTAATTTTCCCCCACGTCTAATTTTGTTTTACATTAACATTAATCCAGTCCATTTATCATTGTCGTTCCTAGGTTCTCATTCATGGCTACAATTTTTATTGATACGTTAATCATATGCGGCCATTTCGCTATAAGAATTACGTATACATAAGGACAACATTTAAGTTACAAAAATTATTGTACGACATAATTGTCACGCAATGCCAAAAATTACTACACGCATGTCAGTTAAGAAATCAAACCCTAAATTTAAATTAAACCACACACATAAAATCTGTACAAAGTTCCACACATCTCTCGCGATTCCCCTCGTTCAAAATCAATAAATAATTTTTTTAATACTCATCACTTAAACCGCTTTCCAGAGGCCTCCCGCCTCGTCATCTCCCACCATTAGGCCTTTAGCCCATAACACTCATGGTAATGGAGGATGAAACTTGTTGTCTTCTTTCCATGGTCGTCATCTTGCCGCTGTTAAAACACAATTAAATTAAAGTTTTAAAACTGTTCTATCTGTTTTAAGAGTATTTTATTTCCTCATATAGTCCTATGCAGAATCGTAGACTTTCCCTATTTATGGCTAATTGCCGTCTCACAATTTGACATTTATAACTTAGTTGACGACACACAACTAGAATTTAAAAACATAGACCGTCATACGGACATCTTAAATTGACTGTCGAAGAATAATTAGGAGTGCCCCGGTTCATCTCAGGCATTTGTTTATATACAGAAAGCCTAAAAGTTCCCATGGAGGGAGAAATATCTCCTCAATATTTTGAATAATGGGCCTATAATTATGTGTGACCTCTCAAAATTCTTGTAATTTCTCACAGGTCGCGAATCTGCCGCCGAACACGCAAACCGATCGCTAGATCTTTTTATAACCGATTGGCGCGCAAAAACACAATGATGCTATGTTCTGGCGTCCTGTCCTCTCATTTGTCAGTCAAGTTGGCGTCGGGGTTCTGACCTTACAAATCCCGCCCTTATTTTGACGTCACGACACTTCTCCTCTCTCTCACTCCTTGCCTTGGACCAAGCATCGTGGCCTGTCGATAGTCACGTACGCCTCAGCGTCATACCTGATTTTCCCAGAAGAATAAGAATAGCATTGGTTGTGAAACTGTCGGTAGCTTCCACCCAGCACGTAGCTCATCTTGCCAAGTCCAGTTTGCTTGCTACATCAATTTTATTCAAATATCCAGCATATCATGTATTTAGTATTTCCAGCAATTGTAATAATATGAAACATTATTATTGGACACAATGATAAGGGTTCAATAGATGATGTTCCAGTACCTATAACAAATACACCATTTGGTGAAATCATGTCATAATGAAAATATACACTGGGTAACCAGACATCTTCTTAGGTGACGAAAACTATTGAGTAATTAGTGATCACCATTTCAAACGTTGTGCAATGTCATCGATAACTACAAAAGAAATTGCCGGAAAATGTTAATCATTTGTAATTGACACAATATTGGTTGCATTTAACTCGTCGGAATTCTATGGTATAATAATAACCCCTGGCAGTACAGCCCATGAAGGGCCTAGGCCTACCAAGCGTCCGCTGCCCAGCCATTTGGCCTGTAGATATTGGGGTGACACGTGATCAGCGCATCGGGTCCCCTCGGCCGTTAATCTTGGTTTTCATGATCGGGGCGCTGCCTCACTGTCAGACAGCTACTCAATTGTCTTCACGAGGCTGAGTGCACCCCGTTCCAACCCTCACGTCAGTTTCTAAAATCCCTGACTGAGCCGGGAATCGAACCCGGGGCCTCAGGCGAGAGGCAGGCGCGCTGCCCCAACACCATGGTATTAAAATATATAATTTAATGTTGGACACCCAAATAGCCTTTGGTATCTGCGAAGGGAAGTATATTTATTCTGATAATACTGGCTCACGTAATACGAACCCTATGGCATTATGCTTAAATGGAATTGACATAATTTGGTTGTCTTTCCTTTGTATTGGTATTGCTTCAAAACTTGGTATAGCACAACGGACTGCACAGACACAAACAAGTCAATAACGTTTCAACAGTTGGTGTTCTAAACAAGACTACCACATAGACTTGTGACAGGCTAGGCAACTATCAAGCCATTTGTTCAAATATGTTGATAATTGAAAATTGAGACGTGTTTGTTACATTTTACTCAACAGAATTCTACGGTATAAAACAAGATAATAAAATGTTGGACACACATTGTTGATTGTGCATGAATACTGTAATCAGGTTCTATTCGGTTGTATGTGACAAAATATGCAGATGTACGTTCATTTTCACCAAGTGTTGAAATTGCTCTTTTCTATTTGGTGAACGAAGATCCATGTGGATAGCTATAGCAAAGAAAGCCATCCAGGGTAAGCAGTCCCTATTGTATCAGTATGCAGTGTTCCTTAGCTTAGGTAAACGAATTTAAAAAAATCGTAGGTGTGTACCAGTTTCTGGCTTCTAGTGAAAGAGGTAATCCTGTTTAAAATGGAACTGTTATAACTTTTATGTACTTAGGCTACCTTTTATATAAACTTTCTATCGATTGAAACCCTAATGCATACTGAATCAGAAGATTAAAGGCAAGCGCCAACGTAAGAAATTCTTTACGTTGTATCCTTCCTATCATACTTTCCAGGTTATAAGTGACGGGTGAAGCAAAGTGAATATAAAAAGTAAGTTAGAAGAAGCCAGGAAAGAAATCTGTTGACATCAAATGTAAATTTAGGTATTTTATATGGCATTCTAGGAGAATGACTAAGATAAGAAGAAAGGGCAGAGTAACAAATGAAGGTGTATTAAGACAAGTGTTGGGGGAGAGATGATTCTGGCAAGTGGTAGGGAAATGAGGATAATGCTGAGGAAAACAGGAATAGCGAAGTTGTGGAAGGAAGAGACTAGGACAAGAACTGTACGGGTAGGCGAGGATGATTGCCTCAGATGCTAGGAGTGGTAGATATGAAAAATTATTATGTCAGGACAAGGAGGTATTGTGATCTGCATCACATCAGTCTATAGCCTATAATGAAGACTCAAACACATACTGAGCCCGTTAGAGGAGGTATTCCGGGATCTGGGTCATTGAGCACGGAAACAGTCATAGACAACCAAAGAAATACATCCGAAAAATACCAAAGCTAGCAATAAAAAGAGATCCAGTCTTAAGTTAGATTCGTGCATGATTTATTCAAGTAAGGCCCCTAATCATTTCCGAGGGTCGAAATCGGCTAATCCGCTAATCTATATACAATCATGAGTCTCCCTAGTTTGGCGTTAATGACCCCTACGAAATCCTAGTTACATGAAAAGAATAGCAATGCAAGCTAGGCGCGTGGTACATGAATAATTAACGCGTAGCAAATTTACAATTAAATGACTCGGCAGAATTTACATTTAACAGCTAGCAAGTACAATCCTTAGGTTAGGATGGTACCACGTCCACATTTAAATTACATTTCAAGTTTATCTAATGCCTATGTGAACGTAAGTATTACGACGAGATGCGTTGTAAACAAATGATTATTACCAAAGCTAATGATAGTTTGACCACTGACTATAAAAAAACATTGCATAAACACTCTTATATCTAATAAGGAAACAATGGGATAAATACACTTGGGAATAAAGTAAACACTCTTATGCTAGCCTACCTTCGCGAATTGGCATACTGTTTGTAGTCAATCGTCATCTCAGGCATGTAAGTAACGTTGGCAAAGCGCAATTACAATTGCGTCTTACAAGCTTTAGATCATGCGGGCCAGAAGTTACTGACTATCGGTCCCGGAGATCCAATGTCGTCGATACAAGTAGTGTCAGCTCATTTCATGTCATCTCCCACATGGAAACGGATTGAAGTCACGGTGTCGCTAACAAAAAGCAAATGGTTGCAAAATTATAGCTGTAAATTATTTATGATAGTTAATTAATCCGTTGGTTTAGGATAATTATGCTCTTGATTTATGTTGTAGGTTTAAATGTGGTTTAGTTAGTTGTATTAATCACACCAGTCGTAGGCTGCAATAGGTGATCTCACTGGAGATTCACTCAAATTGACTTCAACAAGTCATACAATAACACAGGTTAGCGCGTCATACACCAACTGCGCGTAGTGCATCGGTCGTCTTAGCCTCAGGTCAAGATCGCCGGAATAAACCAAGGGTAAGGCGGATATTCATTCCGTCCTGCCAAATACCAAATAATGTGTTCACGGATACAACAATTACACTGGCTAGCCTAATTTATACAAAGCTGGGTCAATTAACATTATATTTTAAACCTTTCTACAACACGCCAGACGAAGCAAAGTCATCGGTTTAAACATTTAAGGAATTCCCATAAGCGTGCGTTGCGTTACTCATAATAATAACAGGTGTTGACAGCTCCCAAAGCTGCTCTCAAAGCAAGGTTATTAATACATGTGACCTTCAAAATTTCCTAGGCTTGTGACATGAATTAGCACTCAAAAAGGTCAATAAAGTCGTCTCTGTCTTGTTTCTCGAGTAAACCGGTTATCAGTTGTGCGCGCAAGAAAGTCTGATCGCTTCGCATGCAGCTCATAGCATAGGAAAGAATTGTGCTTTTAAAATGATCATTTATAATCTTGTAGGAGCACGAAATTAAAGTCCTGTAGTGCTCTACAGATTATCTAAGAATGTTTCATCACTTCCCTAACAGTGTTTCCTGGGATTACATTCCCTTCAAAAAGATAATAATGTAGAATAATGTTCAAAGAGTAGAAATTGTAAGACATCACACTTGTGCATTCTAACTGCACTGATATACGAAGATATGTCACTCGTTCAATGTTCATGTAGGATTTGATAGGTGTGGTGTGGCATTCTCCACAACAAAATTGAACATCACACCTCTGCTGTGATGTTTTAAAATGATACGAGATCAGTTAGCTCCTCAGCCTAACAGTATATGAGTTCGTTCCTCTCGAACTACACGTGGTAGATAGTACTCATGAAAATGATAAATAAAGAGTACAACAACGTTTCAGTAACGGTCGGACCAAAAATGATACGAGAATACGCTCTCAAATTAAATAAGGGACCTGACTGTGGGGTGACCCTAACTTTCACAGAAGTCTACATCTCCTGCAGTCAAAGATGTCATTTACTTCGAAACAAAATACTCTGAAATACATGAGAATTGCACCGGCCGTATAGTACACGGACTTGTGGTGTCTAACAGAAATATTGTCCCAGTACTAAAGAAAGAAAATACACACATTTCCCACCTAAGTGGTCAAATATCGTTGCGTTTCGGCTCAAAAATATTGCAATCACTACTACCTCAACCTGGACAAACTTCGTACAAGGTTTACATGACTCACGGTTACTTTCTGCTGTAGATCACCTTCCAGAACTCCCCATGGAAGGGGTTAAATGCTTCCAAGGTTCCAAGCAATTTTATCATGGGTAAGGCTATGGATTTAAGTCTGTCCTCGTGGTCCTCTGTTAGCAAACCGTACATGGATTGTACGTAGTAGTGTCGGCTGGACAATTCCATGGTGTTGGCGTATTTCGTTGGTGTTACCCTCACATGGTAGATTACACCTTCATGATCCTCTCACAATAAAGTTGCAGAAATATAAGCACGAGGTGCGTAATGGTAATCATCCTGGTCAAAAAATATTCACTGATTCTAATTAACGAATAGGATTGAAAATGCTCACTGGCTCTAAGATTTGCAGGTTATTCAAATGCTGTGCTTTTCCTGTCACAGATTCTACTTTACCAGCACGTGGTAAATCACTCACAGATTTTACTAAGTTGAAATCACTGGATAATCACTGTCGCGTACAAGCGATAATTAGGTTTATCATTATTCAATTTTATATTAGCACTCACTGGGCTACACGACGTTGTCGTAAGATTAATATTTCACGTCTTAGGAAAATGTTACCCTCGTCTGCCTTCAGACGGTCCTCGTGGTTAGTGAAAAATTGAAGCATTCACACAATCAAATTCATACTTTCACTATTACGTCGCACTGGCTTCACTAAGCCTAAAATATTACTGTGCGTTGCTTAAATTATATAAATCAGCTCGATGGCTGCAGATTATTGTCTTCCCAAATGTGGGGTCTTCGTACGCCTATTCGTCTATTAGACGGACAATGAACACAAAGCGTCCAGCCTCAGCGGACTATCAAAATGGTTGTGGTTCGTGCATAGCACGGCTTCCTGATTCCAAGGAAGTAGTCTAGTCAAAACAGTGACTACTTTCATAATCCCCCGCATGTCTGCGGTGAAAAATACCTTTACCTAAAATAGATTTGCCATCTCCAAAAGGCATAGAAAATGGCAAATTAAGCAGAATTAAATATTTCAAGCTCCTGAGATGTGTGGCATAAAAATAGTGAGTAATATATCTCTAGGAGGAAAATAAGCTGTCCTCTCCGAGGTCAAAATAGTGAATTGTTCATGAGGAAGCTTTAGGGTGTGTTCTATAGAACTGAGCAAGTAAAGTAAGTATGCTCTCAAAGAAATATTTGATGCATGAGCCTGGGCGGGCTCAATACATACACGTTCTATGTTAATGTTGCTATTGTGAGTTAGGTAGTCAGCTCGGAGGCTGGTTGGATCCTCAAAAAACACTGTCTTAGGTTATGCGGTCGAAATGCACAGGCAGGAGCACCTTTCACAGCATTCACAGGCACTGACAGTGCCCTGAATGATGTTAACACCCACACCTCAGCAGCTTCCATATAATCACAGCCATGAGTGAGACTGGGACATTGGTGTAAAGCCACATTTTACTCTAGCCTGTGCCAACAGACAAATGCAAATGTACTGCATTTATTGAGAGATAGTGATAGGTAAAAAACATATTAAATACCGTAAAGGCCACCTCGTATGTAACGGCTGGCGTCCTTGGCTGTCTCCTCGGAGATCCAGGTTCGATTCCTGGCTCAGACAAGAAATTGTTATTCTGGTGTGAGGGCTGGAACGAGCTACACTTAGCCCCGTGAGGCTGGGAAGAGGCGGGTTGAATTCCCACCTCAGTCATCCTGAAAGTGTTCTTTCCGTGGTTTCCCACTTCTACTCCATACAAATGCTAGGATGATTCCTAACTTAAGGTGACGGCCGCCTCCTTCCCAATCCTGTTGCCACATTTACAAATACACGTACTAGTATAGCCATAAAAATAACACGGGTTATCACACAATTTCCATATACACCCAAATACACGGGGCATTGAAAGAACGATGTCGCAACCATAAAATAAGCAACAACAATAACAACAAATACCGAAATCCGGTATTAATAGGTACATGCATGCTGTACATGTACCGGATGGTTGGAAGTGCGTGGTTCAGAGGAGCTATATATACTGTATGGTTGCTGTGAGCAGGATGAAAAAGGTAACTTGATTTACATGACAACGATTGGAAGGAAGGTATTAGACTTAATTATACTAGCGGACCCATGCAAGTAATCTCGCATAAAAACATGCGAATGATTGAAGAAAACCCTGTAAGAGAATTAACGTTTAATAGTTTTAAGGTTTTAGACGACAACTCATAATTGCAGCATGTTACAGCAACAGTATTTCCAAATCGCACTCTTCTTACAAAAATCGATATTTTTGAAATTAGAATGCAATTCGTACTGCTAATGCCATTGGTATGTTGAGTCCTTTGATTGACAGCGAACCTGTAAATAAATTAACGTTTAATAGTTTGGACATGAAACAGGCGACCCTACGGCCAAAATGCGAACTAACAGCAATGATGTCGCGTATTTTCCCTCAGCAAAATTATTTGCAAATCGCACACTTCTTAAAAAAAATGATATTTAAGAAAATAGAATGCAATTCGTCATTTGTCATTTGTCATTTGTGTGCAGAGTCCATTGATTGACAGTTCAGCTGCAACACTCACCGGTTATTCAATATTTATGAAATTAGCCTATACGATTTGAGTAACGGTACTCATTCCTTTGATTTACTGTTTCTGAAATCCATGCAAAATGTTAAAATGACATGAAATAGGCGTCACAGCGGCCAGAATGTGAAATTGACACCAATTATGGAGCTCATTTTCCTACAGCAACAGTATCTTCAAATCGCACAGTTTATACATTTTTTTAAATTCATTTCTTAAAGAAATTATAGATATTTATGAAATTAGAGTGCAATTCGTAACTGCTAATGTCTATTCTCTTTCATTTGAATGCTCATTTGTCACGATCGGTCGCTTGTGAGCGCCACTGGAGAGATCTATACTACTGAAATAATACAGGATATATGATGTTCGAGAGAAACACTTGCACTATTGAAGAGATTTTTAGTGAACGAGTGAGAGGATAGCACCACTTACAAATTATGATCGGTAATGATCAAGGATATGATATAAAACCAAGGAGATAAAACTACAAAACCTCATATGAACGGATGGAAATTCAAGGAGTGCCGCAATTACACACATCAAAAAAAGTTTTGCATCACCTCGGTTCCCAGATCTCCGGCATATAGACGTTGACTGTGTATATTGTATCCAAGATACAGTCCCTTTGACTGTTCATAGATGTCACTAAAACTGCTCAAAGATGTAAACAACCATGCATGAGCAGGGCCTATTAGACGGAGGGGGTACGACAGCCGATCAGTTCCAGTCATTCCACCAGGACGAAGGTACGCTGCTCATGTTGTCTGTAGTTCTACCATGCCTAGAAGGTCAATACCGCAGTTCGATCGCGTCCGCATTGTTACTTTGTGTCAAGAAGGGCTCTCAACAAGGGAAGTTTCCAGGCGTCTCAGAGTGAACCAAAGCGATGTTGTTCGGACATGGAGGAGGTACAGAGATACAGGAACTGTCGATGAGAGGCCTCGCTCAGGCCGCCCAAGGGCTACTACTGTAGTGGATGACCGCTACTTACGGATTGCCGCTCGGAGGAACCCTGACAGCAATGCCACCATGTTAAATAATGCGTTTCGTTCAGCCACAGGACGTCGTGTTTCAACTCAAACTGTGCGCAATAGGCTGCATGATGCGCAACTTCACTCCCGACGTCCATGGCGAGGTCCAGCTTTGCAACCCCGACACCATGCAGCGCGGTACAGATGGGCCCAACAACATGCTGAATGGACCCCACGGAATTGGCATCACGTTCTCTTCACCGATGAGTGTCGCATATGCCTTCAACCAGACAATCGTCGGAGACGTGTTTGGAGGCACCCTGGTCAGGCTGAACGTCTTAGACACACTGTCCAGCGAGTGCAGCAAGGTGGTGGTTCCCTGATGTTTTGGGGTGGCATTATGTGGGGCCGACGTACGCCACTGGTGGTCATGGAAGGCTCCGAAACCGCTTTACGATACCTGAATGACATCCTCCGACCCATAGTGCAACCATATCGGCAGAATATTGGAGAGTCATTTGTCTTCATGGACGACAATTCTCGACCTCATCGTGCACATCTTGTGAATGCGTTCCTTCAAGATAACGACATCGCTCGACTACAGTGGCCAGCATGTTCGCCAGACATGAACCCTATCGAACATGCCTGGGATATGTTGAAAAGGGCTGTTTATGGACGTCTTGACCCACCAACCACTCTGAGAGATTTACGCCGAATTGTCGTTGAGGAGTGGGACAATTTGGACCAACAGTGTCTTGATGAACTTGTGGATAGTATGCCACGACGAATACAGGCATGCATCATTGCAAGAGGACGTGCTACTGGGTATTAGAGGTAGTGGTGTGTACTGCAATCTGGACCACAAATGCTGAAAGTCTAGCTGTATGATGGTACAACATGCAATGTGTGGGTCTCATGAGCAATAAAACGAGCTGAAATGTTGTTTGTGTTGATCTCTATTCCCTTTGTATTTAAAGGTTCCGGAACTCTTGGAACCGAGGTGATGCAAAACTTTTTTTGATGTGTGTATTTTTAGGATGAACATTTTGTATTAATAGATGAAGGGATAAGGCTAATGGTTAGTTGCTTTATAATCGCTTATCCTCTATGATACCCATTTGAATTCAGTAGGTCGTGTTCAATGACAAAATTAATCTCGGGATTTTCCGCCAACACAAAGTTCCTCCATTCTCTACTAGAACGCGCTATAGTGTCAAGGAGCTTAGTTATCTAACCTCCTTGACTTTCATAGCGTTCAAATTCAACATGCAAGCTGCCCTCTGGGTGCCAATTAACAAGGCTTGTACCCGGCACCCGTGGCCATACGATATTATTATTATTATTATTATTATTGGAAGCCTCCGTGGCTTAGGCGGCAGCACGCCGGCCTCTCACCGCTGGGTCCGTGGTTCAAATCCCGGTCACTCCATGTGAGATCTGTGCTGGACAAAACGGAGGCAGACAGGTTTTTCTTCGGGTACTCCGGTTTTCCCTGTCAAAATTTCATTCCTGCAACACTCTCCACTATCATTTAATTTCATCTATCATTCATTTAATCATTGCCCCAGAGGAATGCGTCAGGCCTCGGCAGCCGGCACAGTTCATATCCTCGCCGCTAGATGGGGGCTTCATTCATTCCATTCCTGACCCGGTCGGAGACTGGAAGCAGGTTGTGGATTTTCATTTTCATTATTATTATTATTATTATTATTATTATTATCCTCTATGATCGGCTTCACCCAAAGACTTTGCGTGGGATCATTTCTTTACGCTAGGACGGTGTCTGGGAGCTGAACACACTTTGTCACCAAATACAACTGGGGATGGTGACAGGCCGATCGGCAAGGTGACCGATAACTTGGGTCTAATTAAGGGAAGGTCAGGGAAGGGAGTGGGAAGGAAGTCGACCGTGGACCTGTTGAAAGGAACCCTCCCGGCATTTACCTGGAGGGGTGGGGGTGAAAATGGGAAACCACGGAAAACAATTTTTAGGACTGCCGAGGTGGAGTTCAAACCCACGCTGTCCCGATACCAGCGAGGCACGAGGTGGAACGTTAGATCTCTCGGCCACCGCGACTGGTCTAATAGTTAGCAGTTATAAAATAGAGGAGGTACGAAAACTGATGGAGAATTAAATCATGATAGAGCCCAACGAAATGGTTGGACAACGATGACGTGACACTGAATAACAATTCATAATGCGGGGCGATGCCGGGATGGTACCCTATTTCAACTTCAGGGGCACATACTCGACCATAATAATTATTATAGTTACACTCAATACAGCAGCCACCACGACAGAAACAAATCTTATCAAATGAATTCAAAACATACACAAGTACTCGCGGCTGATCACCGAGATATCCTAAACTCCTGAAAAGAGTTGAAGAAAATCAAATTTTGGAAATTACTAAAAACAGGAGACGTGCTAAACAATTAATTAATTTTCCTTTACTTCTTCTTCTTATTATTATTAGCATAATAATAATAATAATAATAATAATATCGTATGGCCTCGGGCGCCTGGTGCAAGCTTTGTAATTTGACACCCAGAGGGTAGCTTGCATGTCGTATTTCGTTGTTCCTTGAATCACTATGAAAGTCAAGGAGGTTAGATATCTAAGCTCCTTAATACTATAGCGCTTTCTAGTAGAGAAATGAGAAACTTTGTGTTGGCGGAAACTCACGAGATTAATTTTGCCATTATGAACACGGCCTACTGAATTCAAATGGGTTCTTTGACATGCCAACATCGTATGACATGCGTGTCGTATATTTGCCGCCTTTCAAAAATCACTTACCACGGCCAGGAGCGAATCTGCAATCTTGGGGTTGGTAGACTGACATGCTATCCACTCACCCGCCGT
Organism: Meconema thalassinum; assembly: GCA_946902985.2. NCBI lineage: Eukaryota > Metazoa > Arthropoda > Insecta > Orthoptera > Tettigoniidae > Meconema > Meconema thalassinum. The sequence continues at coordinate 802,021,956 of OX336390.1, read as the reverse complement.
GCCAAGCTATATTATTATTATTATTATTATTATTATTAGTCTATTAATGTACCGGTGTCAAAAAATCGAATTAGTTGTAATGATACACTTTGTCAGAATATGCCCATTGAGGAATTTTCCCGATTTTCTCTTACCTTGCAAACCGGTAAATGCTACGATTTTAATTGAACTGAATATCTTCACAGTCGGCATCTAGTGACAGAAAACCGACAATTTGGGTGGTATATCTGTCTGGTTACTCTATCTTGCGGCGTCGCTTAGAACTTGAACGGGAGATTGTCACGTCGATAAAGCAGACTGCTACATAAGGGGAGGGGGTTTATTGCACAGTGCGCAAGAAAATATTATGGAATCTCATCAAAATAACATTATCTTTTCATTATACATTCAGAACGTGAACAATATTTCTAAATTACATAATGGGACATATTATGTTATTCGTTTTAAAGCGAGGATCTTGAAGTTACGAATCAACACACGGAGCCAAGTAATTATTGCGTTCGCATTGGGTACTTCATATTTACTACTACAAAGATTTAAATTATGTAATAATTACAATTTAAAATAATAAATAAAATCCATACGATAACTTTAATGTTAACATTATTTCGAATGTAAGTAGATGAATTCCGTAAACTGTCTCGACCAATTATATCCATTAATAGCTTTGAGGGAGAAGTGCGTCAGGCCTCGGCAGCCGGCACATTTATATCCTCGCCGCTAGATGGGGGCTTCATTCATTCCATTCCTGACCCAGTCGGAGACTGGAAGCAGGCTGTGGATTTTCATTTTCAATAGCTTTGAGGCTATTCGTTGGAGAGGAGATTTTAAATACCGACGTTTCGATACAACTGCTTATCCCCCTTTCAAAGCGGCTTCGGTGGCGTAGTTGGTAGCATGCTGAGCTTCTATGCCCAAGATCGTGGGTTCAAACCCGGCCGACGCCGTCGGATTTTTTAAGAGCGATAAAAATCCCTCGGTATGCCTTCCTTTGGAGGGGAAGTAATGCCGGCGGTCCCATGTCATAGATTTATGGCATGTTAAAGAACCTTCACCAGGATCTGACTGCGGTGGTGTCTAGTAGCCAAGTTCCGAACTAGTAGTTGTTGACGGTGGCGTTTGGCGGAAAAAGTAGGAACTACTTGAAATTCAATGTCTGCAGTCCTTACTTGGATTGAAAACAGATATCACACACTAATACAGACATCACAATTAACACCGGTTATCAGACAGATTATACACTCACCCAAAGTACACGGGGCTACATGACCGCGTTGTCACAGCCCCTAAACTAAGGAACCAACCAACCATCACTTTTTCAAGATTTGTAATGAAAGAAGGCGTTAGTAAACAGTGGTAAGCAGCATCCATAGATGAAAGGTATAAGATAGGAAGCCGTGTCACAACAAGTAGTTACTCCATGACCACCTGTGACCAAGAGGAAGTTGGTAATGAAACTACAGAGGGCAGGCATAATCTACTTAAGGAATAACCATCACCTCTAAGAACTAAAATGTTAAAGCTGTATTATATAAAGTGCGTTCAAAAAAGTAACGAGCCGGAGGCTGTAATGCGCAAACCAGTGACGACATCGGCTAATCGTGGCGTGTGTAACGAGGTGTGGTTCCGACCGGAGCGTGGAAGGTCACAGCCCGTCGCTAGAGGGCACGCGTGCACGTCAGTGACGATACAAAGCGAGCAGCAGCATGCATCAATCGTCCAACGCTGCCAGTCGCATTGCAAACAGTGACATAGAGGCGTCAAACGAAGAGCAAAGAGGTGTTGTTCGGTTTCTGACAGCGAAAGGAGTAGAGGGAACGAACATTCATCGCCGAATCTCACAAGTGTACGGCCAACACTGCATGTCCCTTGCAAGGGTCAAGGCGTGGCACAAGTGCTTCAGGGAAGGATGGGTGTCGTAAGCCGATGATGCCCGGTCTGGGGCACCCCCCAGCATTACCGATGACAACGTCCAGCTGGTTGATTCACTCATTACCCAGGACAGCCGAGTGATAGTGAACGCCATAGCCGCCGTGGTCAGATTGAGCGTAGGAAGTGTTCACACCATCATGAAGGAACGACTGCACTTGTGGAAAATGTGTACCCAATGGGTGCCCCGCAGTCTTAACCACACCGGGAAGCATGTCGAATGGCCTACTGTCTTGGTCTTGGTTGGACGATTGATGCATGCTGCTGCTCGCTTTGTATCGTTACGTGACGTGCACGCGTGCCCTCTAGCAACGGGCTGTGACCTTCCACGCTCTAGTTGGAACCACACCTCGTTACACAACCTACGATTAGCCGATGTCGTCACCGGTTTGCGCATTACAGCCACCAGCTCGTTACTATTTGAACGCACCTTATAGTTTTTTAATAGAATTGATGGTTATCCCTTAAGTAGATCATGGCTGCCTTCTATAGTTTCATTACCAACTTCCTCTTGGTCTCAGGAGGTCATGGAGTAACTATTTGTTTCGACATGGCTTCCAATCTAATACATTTTATCTATGGAGGCTGCATGCCATTGTTTACTAATGCCTTCTTTCATTACTAACCTTGATGAAGGGACAAGCAGTTGTCTCGAAACATCGGTGTTTTAAATTTCCACTCGACCTAAGATATATAATGGTTGGTTGATTCCTCAGTTTAGGGGCTGCGATCACGCGGTCATGTATCCCCGTGTACTTTGGGTGTGTGTAGAATCTGTCTGATAACCGGTGTTAATTGCGATGGCTGTATTAGTGTGTGTATCTGTTTTTTAATTCAAGTAAGGACTGCAACTTTGAATTTTTCAAACAGTTCCTACTTATGCCGCCAAACGCCACCGTCAACGACTACAAGACCTAGTTGAGAACTTAGCTACTAGACGCCACCGCAGTCGGCTCTTGGCAACGAACGTAGAAACCTAAGAGCGTTGTTTACATTCCTAACCAATACAATTTAGCTTCACACAGGTGTAATTAGTGGAAGGTTCTTTAACATGCCATACATCTATGACATGGGACCGCCGGCTTTACTTCCCCTCCGAAGGAAAGCATACTGAGGGATTTTTAACGCTCTTAAAAATCCGACGGCTTTGGCCGGGTTTGAACCCGCTATCTTGGGCATAGAAGCTCAGCATGCTACCGACTACGCCACCGAAGCCGCCAAGATATAATGGATATGTAGTCTAAAAAATTAACAACATTTTCAACATTTTCAGAATAGTTAGATAGATTTACTTTGTCTGGCAAGATTAAGGCTATTGGGCCCTCTCTTCCATCTAACCCGATTATTCAATTGATACATAATGAACAATGCCCAAAATACTACTTAAATCTAACAATAATACAATGTTGATATAATATAAAAAACATATAAAACAGATTAGCTAGGTATAGGTAGTAAATTGTTGTATTGCTAGGATAATAATAATAATATCGTATAGCCTCGGGTGCCAGGTGCAAGCTTTGTTATTTGACACCCAGAGGGTAGTTTGCATGTCGAATTTCGTTGTTCCTTGACTATGAACGTCAAGGAGGTTAGATGTTAGATATTTAAGCTCCTTGAACACTATAACGCTTTCTAGTAGAGAAATGAGGAACTTTGTGTTGGCGGAACCTCCCGAGATTAATTTTGCCATTATGAACTCGGCCTACTGAATTCAAATGGGTTCTTTGACATGCCAACATCGTATGACATGCGTATCGTAATTTTGCCGCCTATCAGAAATCACTTACCACGGCCAGGAGCGAACCTGCAATCTTGGGGTTAGTAGACCGACACGATATCCACTCACCCACCGTGGCAGGCATTACTAGGATGAATAAGCACGATACCTAGAAGTAAGTTTAAAATTAGAGTAATGTAAGGAAATACTGTTAAAATGTAGACTAATGATGGATGGTGATGATGATTGTCATTACTAAACAATCCAAATTATAGGCACAGGGACAATCTTAGTGTTCGGAGAGTGTATTATAATATACTATAAATATAATATAGTAAAATGATAAATAATAATAATAATAAAAATATACGATGTCGCCTCCGTAGCGTAGTGGTCAGCATGGTTAGCTGCCGCCCCGGAGGTCCTGGGTTCGATTCCCGGCTCTGCCACGAAATTTGAAAAGTGGTATGAGGACTGGAACGGGGTCTACTCAGCCTCGGGTGTTCCAAATGAGTAGAGGGGGTTCGATTCCCACCTCAGCCATCCTCGAAGTGGTTTTCCGTGGTTTCCCACTTCGTCTTCGGGCAAATGCCGGGATGGTACTGTCCCCGTAAACCCGGATAGTAGGCTGTCAGATATCCGCCCCCTCAATCGGATTGCCAATAATCAACCGCACCGGCTCAGCTACACCAATGAAAATGGCACTGACAGAAACTACCGAGATTTGAGCACAGAAGTTAACAGGAAATCATTGTGGAACACACCAAAATAGACGGGGGTTCATACTTACCTTTACTTACCTCTTAAAAATTATCTCGGGGATTGGGTTGACAACAGGATCTCTAAAGTATGCTCCCACAATAACCTCCACCATGACATTTAAAAATGAACCAGAACGGAGACAAGAACTTTGAACTGTACAAAAGCTTTTATTTCAAATAAAGGGTATGATTTTAACAACTCAACAAAATAAATGTGGCTATCAGTAGCCCATGTCAATCTGACTACGTCCTCCTGAAGGACTTGCAAAGTTATCATACAACATGTTAGCTCCCACGAGCTCAAAATAACGTAACATTCAAAACACATTTGGACTGGAAAAGGAAGTCAGGACGAGACACATATACAGAGCATTTGGTTTCTTTTAATAAACATGACACTTGTATTTATAGGCACAAGGCCTCAATGTAGACGACCTTGCCCGCTGATAACCAGTTGTCTGGCCAGCTGCGGTCTACCCTCAACCTGACGCACACCTGTCAAATGGGCTCACTTGTCATGCCACATTGCGTAAGAATCCAGTTCTCTCTCAAACGCTTTAAATGTCCGCAAGACAACACAAATATAGTTACGCAAATCTTTCAAATGCTTTACTCACATACCACTGGATTATTCTGACAATCCCTAAGCTTGTTAAATTATCATCCAAATGTTTAATAAGCATTGTTTAGAGTATAAAACAAACTCTTAAATGTTTATAACAAAAACTCATAAATAATTTATAACAATTAGAAATTGTTTATAATATTGTCGAAGATAATTACAAAAATTTTAAACACGCCTCTAACATTACTTTCGTTCCACATTATTGTCAAAGATATTTACATCATTATTTACAATATTAACATTTAAATTATTCAAATTATTAATTTAAGAAATACATTTAACCACATGTTCATCCGGTTGGTAATTTCATAATCGTGTCAATATAATCGACCAATGAAGGTTAGTTATACCTATTATGTCACAATCTGGTTTAATAAAGATTGTAATAATTATTATAATTATTTGTGACGGTAATCTTCATTCAAAATCTTATCTCGAATTCTTTCAATACTCTTGTTAATTATAACAGTAAATTCACTTGATTAATTTTCAAAGGACTAAGATAATACACTCCATCGGAAAATACTTCGCTTACAAAATAATGCACAAACTGCATTAAAATAGGCCCAAATTCATCATATATTAATATATATGGCATCAAAATCTTCCACAGAACTTACAAAAACCTCCACTAACAAATTCTTTAACATCATTAATTACTGTGGGAACCTCCTTCATTTATTCAAGGGCATTATACATCAGCGACTTTCAACACGTCCGCTGCACTAGCGATTATACATTCATAGTTCCACTTCAAAAATTCTTATAATCATTAATTGTTTCAAAACTGTTGTCATTTAACCTTCATGGATTTCATTCATGAATCGAAATGAAGTAAAAATTTGCCAATCACAAACAAATTTAATAGTGAATACGCTTATATACGCCTGTCTGGTCTATCAATTTAAGATTAACATCTTCAAAGAATTGTAGTATAAAATACTATCATCAAAATAAAGTGCGACTAAACTGCAAAATAGTCGAATAGAATCCAATTAGACTGGGGAATGCAAACATCATTATATAAATCTCTAATTGAGAAAAAACTCCTAACAAAAGTTCATGACTTTAATGCATTCAATAATTCATAATTAAAGTTCATCTTTCACAAAATTGTCTATGATGCAATGGTCGTTCATAACTGACGATAAATGTCTGTGTTGCAATCAATTCAAATAACGACTAGTATTTCCAAGATCGTCGACAACGTAATGGATTTTAACGCTCTAAAATCATTTAAATGTTCTTCCTTCTTGATGATGACAGAAAATTGGTCAAAGTAATTAAACTGGGGTAGAATTACTTTAATAAAGTGACACGCTGTCTGAATTTAAATCTGCCATAAAAATCATTAACTTACAGTCAAATCGTGACTACAAAAATAAGCAAATTACTGAAAAATCTAAATATCAGTCTCAACTGATCCAAAATCGTTTAACTATGCCCATGACATAACAATGTCTTAATAAATCGTCGAAAAAGGCATAACTCATCAAGGTGTACTGATAATAGGAATCTCAAACAAGAATATAGGGCAAAATACATGAGGACAGAAAATATGGGAAAATGGTTGCTCAAATATCGCTACAAAACTCAAATACAATAAACGTTCACGACTACCTTATCTGCTGATTGAAGTTCCAGAGGAAAATTCCCCAAAGAAGACTGCTGATGGATCCATTTCACCAACTTGAAGATGAGCTCCATCCTCGAAACAGGAAACAGCACCCTCGGAGAATCGAACTGCTTCCTCCTCCGGAAATTGCACTGCTCCGTGTAGACGAAAGACATCCTTCCGGCAAAATTCTTCTTTGTGAGTCGGGACTACCCTGACCTCTCTTGAAAAATCCCTGAAGTTCCAGTAGAAAATCGCCATGAAGTTTTTGTAGTAATTTCCGAAGAAATATTCATATTCAGTGAGTATGAGATCGTTTCCATTGCTGTTTGATAGTATTCAGCGTTGAACCACGAAACATGGGTGTAGATGGTTATTCACCACATGTTCGCTTGTGTGGAATAGCGATTAGCGAAGTTCCATGCTGCTATCTTACTCCGTAGATATATGTCCCAATTGCATTAAAGTCCTTTAGCCTTCCATCTTCTCTTCGGTTATGGTAATAGAAGAACAAACTGCCATATTAAACTGCTCCATCATACTGTAGCGTTGTGTCACAAAAGCAATCTGAAGTCTCCCTATTGCATTAGCCGTGTCAGCCGTGGCGTAGAATCTGACGATACAAAGTGCTTCTCAGATGGCGAGAAAATCACTTTTGTCAGTCGTCTAAAATTGCCAATATCTTCCAAAATAACTCCTCGAAATTGTTCAACTTTTCTACATTCCTTAATGTAGCACTGCACAATAGAGTTAGCTTATAGGCGACCGCTAACTGTTCATAGCTAATCTTGTAGACGCGTTATAATGTGCGTTTTAACTTCACCTAGATTTACTCACTGTAAACTTGCACTGCTTGTCTGCTCGAATCTCGTTCACTGCGGTGACTTCACCACGCGTTATACTGACGACTCTTTCTACTAATTTCACTCGACGTCTCACCGAAATGACTATATAAGAACTGAGACTGAAGATCTGACGATTTGAGCTTTGATGATTTGAGCTTTGACGATATGAGCTTCGATGATATGAGACTCCTCTCTTCTGCGCAAGGCCTTTTATAAACTTCATAAGGGGCGTATCCATCCCTTCCATAGCGTGTTACTGCGTCATCGCTAGAAGTTCCAACTTCGTCAATACATGACGGATTTTCAAAATTCAAAAACTGAAAATAAATTTCACCAAAATTCCAGATCAATGCCTCTACTGCAAATGGATTTCCACAATTCTGCATTCCAAAAAGTAATAAAAATACCATAGTTTCAGCAATCTCCGTCTTTCTTCAAACTATCGTTCATTGGTTCGAGCCTCCCCTCCAATAGCATAATTTCTTCCTCAGCAGAATTCCACGTTTCCTGCGACTGCGTCGTAGATCTCGGATCTTTCTCGAATAAATGCTGACGTCACTGAGAATCTCAGCTCAAGTAGCCTGCTGGCATAACGTCTGCGTCATCCGTGCTTACGTCATGACTACCCACGTCATAACTATGACAGCCATAACTTTCTTTATAATTTCCAATATAGCCACCGTGGTCTCTATATAATTCAATTTACGGGGGCAGTACCTTATTCAAGGCCACGGCCGCCTCCTTCCCTCTTCCTTGCCTATCCATCCTGACCATCCATTACCTTCCCTCATGAGGCCCCTGTTCGCTTTGAAGGTGAGGCCGCCTGGGCGAGGTGCCAATCACATCTCACCAGTTGTATCCACTCCGATTAGATGTTCCCAGCTCTAGGACACTGCCCGTAGAGGCGGTAGTGGTGAGCTCCCTCGCCGAGTACTTGGGTTCCACCAACCTGGAGGGAAAACGACTAAGAAGAAGAAGAAGAAGAAATATACGATAATGCGTGTGACCTGTACATCGTGATGATGTCATCAGAGATGAAGACGTCACAATCATTCAGCCCTCGAGCAATGGGAATTAGTCCTACGAAGTTTAAATCCTACGACTTGGCTGAGAATCGAACCCAGGGCTCTCGAGACTGAAGACTAGCGGCCAGTTAACTTCGCTTTGAAGCCGGACATAATAATAATAACGTACAGCCATCACGCTTCAGTAGTGGACACAGTTTAATAGCCCACGTGTCAGAGATATTAATATGTCATTGCTTCAATAAGAGGGGATGTATCCGAAAATCCATAGCTGGCTTTGAACGTTCACGGAGTTCACAATATAAAACACAGATCACTGAAACTTTGTATCCTACAGTTGTCTAATGGTGATCTATTACGTGGCAAGCAACAGAAATCTTGATTGGCAAAATGGCACCAGTACAGTCACTGCAAAAAGTTCGTTACATCCTCTTATTTAGGTACACTTTACAACATAACTATAAAAGACCACGGCCTGAGCTTTCAACTAGTTTAAATGTATGTCACTATATCTAACTTAATAAAGTATTATCCAAATACCGCGAAAAGTTCTTTATTTATATTCATTTGAATTTTGGTTTCTATAAACCTCAGTGAAAATATGAATGTAAATGCATGAAAATTCTACACATGGTTAAATAGAAGCATAATTCTTCTTAAATATGTGTATAATCAATCAATAAACAGTCCCTGAAAACTTCAGTTATGTAGCCTTTAGGGTTTCAGAGAAAAGTGTACATATGTGGTGGTAAAATTGATATTGAGAAATCAACATTTGAAAGTTGAATATTTTATTTTACTCACATTTAAGTACCAGTGACTTTGTCTATAGACATACAGCATCAGATAAAATTTATTTTAAAAATACTTCCAGTTGACGAATGAGCTTTAAATTTTATACACATAGTATAAAAGAGACCATACATACAAAAAACACATATTTCAAAATTTTGATATTTTGACCCCTCATCGGTTATATCCCCCCAAGAACCTAGGGATATCTTGGTCATCAGCTTTGTTTACTTATGTGTATGTGGGGTTTGTTAACAAGCAAGAGCATGTTGCGAGTTCTCCTTCAATAATTAATTAAAATGATACATCAATCAATAAAAATTATATTCAAATTAGTACATGTTTCGGTCCTAGAATGGGACCTCCTTCAGCAAATTCTAATTAAACCTTAAGAAAGCTGCTGAGAAATTAAATAATGTTAAATATACAGTATACAGAATGAAATGAAGAAACTGGAAAACCAATGAATAAAAACGATTAAAATATAAAATTTGGATAAGTATTCTTGTAAAATGCAAAATAATAGAATTAATTTGAAATATATAGGATTTGCATTGATTGGTTGGGCATTTCAATTAGTTATTATCTATTAATCAATATGGCAATTTTCTCACATTTTCCTTTAATGGTAAATGTTTTTATTTTTTCTCCTTGAATTATTCGGACTACTATCGGTAAAACGTAAGGAGCATTTGGAAAAAGAGGCGATAAGAATAGTAGAGGAAGCCATCAATGACCCATTTGTAGCATTGAACCATAGAAAAACACATGGCTTTGGAAAAATAGAAATGGCTGAATGGGAAAAACACTTCCAGAACATATTAAATGTAGACGGAGATGTCAGCAATCTTGAACCAACTAAAATGGGAACATACCAAAATGAAACCAACCCGTTCACATCGGAGAAGGTAGAAGAAGCTATCATGTCACTCAAAAACAATAAGGCCATAAGACCTGACGGGATTTGTAACGAACACGTGAAAGACTCAACAGAGATGTTGCTTCCGGCAATCTCAGAATTAATGAACCTCTGTCTACATGAATGTAGCATCCCCACAGCATGGAGAATCTCAACTATTAAAGTGCTGTTCAAGGGTAAAGGCGATCAATCAGATCCAAACTCCTACAGAGGGATCGCTATCGAAAAGAACATGATGAAGATACTGACAAAACTCCTCGCTAAAAGGATCACAGAAGCAGTGGACCATAAACTCCCAGATGAACAGTTTGGTTTCCGTAAAGGACGAAGCACTCTCCACGCCATTAGCAACCTACTCAATGATATTGAAGAAACCCTAAGACATCCTAGTGGCAAATTTCACGTAGTGTTTGTCGATTACGCGAAAGCCTTTGACTCGTTAAGCAGGTCGCTAATAATTGCGAAACTGGTAGCCATAATGGGCGAAAACAACAAGCTCACGACACTGATAAGCAACATTCTGACCACAAATTACATACAAATTGATGACCTTGTCGCAACTTCGAATTTGATAACACAAACCAACGGTGTATTGCAAGGAGACCCACTCAGCCCCCTACTGTTCAACATTGCAACATACGATGTGGTGACGGCAACTAAGCTAGGAACGGAAAATGTTAAGATATACCTCTACGCTGACGATATGGTCATTGGTTCAAGTTCCGTACATGAAGTGCAAAAAGCCATAACAAATCTCGACAGTTGGGCAAAGGATAACAAGATGGAAATTAACACAGAGAAGACAGTAAAAATGACGTTTCGGAAAGGTGGCAGAGAGGCCTCGGGAGACAGAATATACCTAGGATTGAATCCCCTCAAGACACTAAATACGTTCACATACTTAGGATTGACAATGCAAACAACACCTAGAGCCTACCGAGTCCACATCAAGTCTCGTGCAACGGCAGAAACTAAAGCCATATATGACATTAAATCACTCACGAAGCTCTCTTTGGAAACTGCTATGAGATTATTTGACGCGAAAATAGCGCCCATCGCCACGTACGGGATAGAAATCATCTGGGAGAAACTAACCCTGGTGGACTTGAGGACGCTCGAGGCAGTGAAGTCGCGCTTCCTAAAAGCAACCCTGGGTTTAAAATATGCAAAATCTAGACTAGTGTACGAACTTGCCAAGGAGAACTTTTTCATTGAGGACCTACGGACGAAGAGAGGATTACAATCTACGGACACCTGGAAAAGAATAATGCAAGAGAGAGTGAAGAAGAGAGATGAAATCTGGCCTGAATTTTACATAACGGAAGCCATGACGAATAGGGTATGGACTGACACCAATCAAGACCTACGACACTTCGTTAACTCGATGGCGGTACATGGGTACCACCATAAACTGTGCGTCACCGAGTACTTTCATGACATAGACGTATCCTGTACTTGTAAATTATGTGGTAAACAATGTAGTCGGTACAACGTAATCACATGTAAGAACCGGGGTCCTTCCATTGTGAAATTTTGTGAAGGTGGAAAGTGAAAACATTAATGTATATTCACATTTATTAACCCTATGCACAATTTGTGCTCTGTATTTTCAATAATTATTCGGAATTTAATTTCTTCTAGTATGGGGTCACTTATTTTGTAAATTATCTCAACGTAGTAGTAGTAATAATAATACTACTAATAATAATGTATGACCTCGGATGCCGGGTACAAGGTTTGTTATTTGAGGCCAGATTGTATGTCGAACGCTATGAAAGTCATGGAGGAACTTTGTGTTGGCGGAAAATCCCGAGACTCATTTTGCCATTATGAACACGGCCTACTGAATTCAAATGGGTTCTTTAACATGCCAACATCGTATGTCTGCCGTGATTTTTGTCGCCTTTTAAAAATCTCTTACCACGGCCAGGAGCGAACAAGCAAGCTTGAAGTTGGTAGTCCGACACGATAACCACTCACCCACCGCGACAAGCATCTCAAAGTAGTATTACAGTAATTTTGCCCCATTCTTGTCAGTATAAGCAATATAGCGTTGCAATGTCCGTGGATTCATTTGGATATTGTAGGGTGTTATCCTTATGCAAAGGACCTAGATGATATTGAAAGCTTCAGTACCGTACCACAGAAAATGAGGGTCCCCAATAAATTGTAGTATAGATTCACAACAAAATTAATTCGCCACGGGACACAAACTTCATTTACTTAGTTACGGCTGTGCCCACAGAGAGCAGCGTGGTTGGTTTACAAATCTGACGCTAGAATGCGCACACATCTAGACATCTGCTGGAAATAAGGACTGCCAACCCGTGTTGATGATGATTGTTGTTGTTCTTGTTAATTGTCTCTTTCTTCTTCCCCGACCATCTTGATTATCCCTTATAGTTCAACACCACCGTCTTTCATTTCCACAATAGTATTCTCTTAACATTCAAATCTCTCTTCTTTCATCACTTCCTCAAAAGAAACTTATCATTCTTCTACACGAATCATTCATTTATTCACTTTATATCTCGAATCAATTAACACTTCGTAATAACTTTATTCCTTTTTTCTCATAATCATTCTTTCTTTTCTCCTTTTGTGGTCTCTTCCCTGATAATCCGTAATCATCAGAATTATTTATTTGCCACAAGTTTGTGTCTCCACAATCATTAAATCAATCAAAAAATTAACACGTCCTATTTTCAGCTATCACTCATCAGTGCCTCAACTGAATTTTCCCACCACATATCTCCCACATACTCCTGGTATTAACCACAGTAACCAATCAAACATCCATCACTCGTCTAAAAGTCTTAGGATAGAAATTATTTTCCAATAAAACCAATTTTTACTTTTAATTTTCTCGAGAAGCGATTTTTGAATACATCATTTCATAATATTCCCCCAGACCGCAGTTGCTACTTTATTTTCCTTTTGTAAATAACGCATCTTATTAAACCCTTAGTTCAAAACCTGACCACATCACTAAAATGTAATCCATCGACGGATTCTAACTCTTTGGCCCGGAGAGACGGCGAACCCGTCTGAGGGGACCCATTCTCTGTCGAGGAATGAAATTATTATTATTATTATTATTATTATTATTATTATTATTATTATTATTATTATTATTATTATTGAAGCCTCCGTGGCTTAGGCGGCAGCACGCTGGCCTCTCACCGCTGGGCCCGTGGTTCAAATCCCGGTCACTCCATGTGAGATCTGTGCTGGACAAAACGGAGGCAGACAGGTTTTTCTCCGGGTACTCCGGTTTTCCCTGTCATAATTTCATTCCAGCAACACTCTCCACTATCATTTCATTTCATCTGTCATTCATTTAATCATTGCCCCAGAGGAGTGCGTCAGGCTTCGGCAGCCGGCACAGTTCATATCCTCGCCGCTAGATGGGGGCTTCATTCATTCCATTCCTGACCTGGTCGGAGACTGGAAGCAGGCTGTGGATTTTCATTTCATTATTATTATTATTAAAATTATCGTTGCAGTATACTTCTTCTTCTTCCTCTTTATCTCAGCCTTTTGCCACGTCACGTAGGGTCAGCGTTAGTTTGTTGGATTCTTCTGTTCCATAACTGTCTATTTCATGCTTCCTCCCTCTTCCATCCTTTTTCTCTGAGGTCCCCTGAAACCTTGTCTTTCCACCTCAGTTTTGGTCTTCCTCTTCACCTTGACCCCTCAATTTCCAGAATTCCAATTACTTTCGCCACGTAGTCCTCCTCTCTTCTCAGGACATGCCCATACCATCAGATCCTACTCTCTTGCGCAGGCTACGTGGCTCAGCGGTAACGTTCCTGTTTGCTGGGCCCAAGGTTGCAGGTTCGTATCCTGATGCAGTCAGTTGACATTTGAGGGTTCGCTACTGCGAGGAAGCCGTGTCAGTAGAGTTACTGGCACGTTAAAGATCCCCTTCGGGGCAAAATTCTGCCACCCAGGCGTCACTAAAAGCCAGAGTAATTAAAAGGGACGTAAAACCAATAACATTATTATTATTATTATTTACTACTCTCTTGAACATTCTTTCCTATGGGTCCCACTTTCAGTTCTCTGATGTATTCATTCCTTATTTTATCCTTACTTGTCACTCCACTCATCCACCACAGCTCTCTCATTTCTGCCACATCAGTCTTTCTCTGTTGGGCTTTAGTAATTGGCCACGTTTCTGCTCTATAGAGCATTACAGAACTCACCACAGATTTGTAGATCTTTCCTTTCAGCCTGCAGCTGACCTTTTTATCACACAACACTCCACTCAGTACCCTCCAGTTCATCCAACCACTGTTTAGTCTGTGCTGCATTTCAGTCTCCAGTACGCCATGACTTTGCAGGTAGGAACCCGGATATTTAAACTTCCTGGCCACTGGTAGTTCTTCTTTTTGCAGTATACATACATACCTAGTACATATCCAAATCCCGTTCCAGCTATTGCCGGGTCTGGGTGTCTACGGAGCCTCTCCATGTTATTCTATCTTCCCACCACTTTTCCTCCTCCACTTTATGCCAGTTAACTCCTCTTCTCTCTAAACCCACTCTCACTCCTGTTCTCCAGCGCATTCTTGGACGCCCTCGAGGTCTTCTTCCACCAATCTTAAGTTCTTCCATTACTTTTGGTAACCTTTGCCTGCTCATCCTCTTAACATGTCCATACCATCGTAGTCTCTTTTTCTCTACCCCCTCTCTAATACTTTCCTGATTTAGTTCTTTTCTAATTTCTACATTTGTTATTCAGTCCACTCTTGTTTTCCATTCAACTGCTCTCGGAAACCTCATTCCACCTGCATGCAGTCTGCTCCATACGTGACAATGGGCTAGTAATCTCTACTTAGTAAAAAACAAAGTCCCCGATTCTTTGATGTTACCGGCAAACTCGAGAACCACACGATGGATTTTGATGCGGTTTTCACCATTCTGTAAAGAATATCTCGGGGGAGGTTTCTGTAGAAAATAATTTATTTATGACCAAAGGAAGTCAAGCACTAACTATTTGAGTGAAAAGGTCGGGGGAAAAAACGTGCGTCCGTGTGCTTTTTATGTTTACGCTGGGCAAACCGTTAAAAATATCTATATACTATGAGGGTAAGAATTGTTCAGTATGAAAAGTTCTACAAAAAAAAAGCCCGGGAGAGCATATCTCTATCTTCAATGCATCGCCTACTATAAGTGTTTTTACGTTTTCATTTCTTCCAACAATCTCCATTCAGTTACTGAGGCGACAGTTTACGAGCTAGCTAGGGGCAAGTCTATCACCCCAGTTACGGCTTAGCTAGCGGACGAGCTTATTGCCCCAGATACAGCCAGCAGCAAACTGTCGAGTCGTGTTGAGTTAGAAACTTTAGAGAAGAGTGGTTGTGTCTGGAGTTTCACTGGAAGTGCAACTCAGCTTTTCTTCATTTCGCCTGTGAACTTTTCGTTCCGAAAAATTCACATTCAAGTTAAGATTGGACGGAAGGGGTATTTGTGTTTCATGCACCTCGCCATTCTTAAATTACGTCTGACAAGAATTTGTTGCACATGCATCTCCATGATAATATAATTTAATAGTCCAGTCAATGATGTTAACCACTCATGTCGAGACGTAAAACGGATCTTGGTCGTTGTTCATTGACATTGAAATAAAAGTGCTTATCACGTAATGCAATCATAACTGTTCCCGGGCGAAGCCGGGTCGGGTTGCTAGTAAGTCTTATAAGTTACATGAGGAGTTTTGCTTTTTCTGGAACTTCTTTATTACTAACCAGATGTTTTATTGTTTGATAAAAAATTCCTCCTTTTTGCAGCCTCTTGGCAATCTGATATGTTATCCTACCATCACTATATATTTCGCTACCTAAATAAGTGAAACTGTCTACCACTCTGAGGGGTTCACCATCCAACTCAATATTCCCATTTATCTATCTCTTGAAAGTATACAGTTTAAAAATTGCCTTTCAATTCCTACTCACTTGTTTAACTAGTAAATTGACAAATCTCACTAGTTCTCACGCCGAATTACGTTCGAATAATTAGGATATAACTCCGTAACAAAATAATAACGGAGGTTATTATTTCAGATTACTGCCCAACAGATTTATTCCTACACGATATGCCCTGAAAAGGAGAGGCTGGGGGTACCACCATTTCGACATACTCCGTGAGTTAGTGGCTTTCTTTCCTCTGTGTGTAAAATTGTATTCAATTCCATTACGTGTTCTGGCATTACTTTGAGGTATTATGCAAGTTTGCCCACGGGTTATGTGGAATGGTCGTAAAAGCATTTCGGTCTCCAAAAACAGCCAATATAACACTAGCTCTCTGTTTAAAACCTACTTACAACACTACGCGTGAGCGACTTCACGGATTTAAATACCGCATGACAATAAAGTCCTAAAAACAGTCACTTATTATAAATGGAATTTTACATTCGAATAATAACATCATTCATCTCTTTCAAAGCTGTAGAGGTGTCACTTGAATAATTCAACTCCCAGCTTTTTAAAGGTCGATGTTTTAATTGTACACGTACCGTATACAGAATATATTAGAATTGGAATGAGCTCGTATTTTATGGTTCCCAGCTCGTGATCCGTGTCGGGTAAGGAATGATGGAGATAAAGTGGAGTAAAGTGAGGGTTGGAGAGAGAGCGCTGTTGATTGCTAGAAGAAGAAACGTTCGCAAGTGCTGTAGTGAGAACATTTGGCCCGGAAGCTGAATGATGTTAGTATCCATTGGTTGTTACTCATTCTTACCGTAGTGTACATGTACTGCTCGAGTCTTAGCTCTATTAAAATGCGGGGTGAGCTGATGTGGCAGGCGGGAAGAGAAGGACCTGTCAAAACCTGCCGTATTATCTAGAATTCCTGTCAATTTCAATATTGCTAACAAAGGGTCGTTGCCTATACTAGTGTGGTGTTGCAAATGAGTGCGTGAGTGACTGACCAATGTATTTGGTCCCGTTACTACGCATGGACCGGGAACCCCCTCCCCCACATCTCTCCTCATCGTCCACGATCCGCATTCCTCTCAGGTTCACAGAGTTTTGACTCGAGCAATACATGCACAGTAATGTTTAGCAAGTGTGCGTTTATCTTCAGAAGTGTCGAAAGGAGTCTGAACTAGCAAGTTCACTGAAAACTTCGTGAAGTGAATCTTCCCTGCCCCGTTGGTAGTAGAGTAGTTACTGTCAACTGATGTGACACAGGGGGCACGTTCGCATTCGTCGCAAGGATCAAAAGCTGAGAGCCGTTCCACCGGTTCAGTTAAGGTATTTCAATTTGATACATAGTTCTATCGATAAAAGGGCTCCTTTGATGGTAGTCAAAGTAGAACCTAGTTGGTAGAACATTCACTGCATGATCCCAAGATCGTTGGTTCGATTCCCGGTTGACCAAGTCGGAACTTTGAAGAGTGAAAAATGTATCTATGGCACTCCCAGTCGGGTGACGTGATCTCATAAAATATCTCGTTTCATATATGGTAATTACAGGATAAACTTAGTACCATCTCAGTTACAGGTCATCAAAATAACATTCCGGTTTTACTTCTAGCTGGCAGTACAAGTGGAACGTCGAAATTGAAGAGAAGTTTTTCTAAATGGCTCCAACTCAAAATATCTACAGCCGGTATTACGAGCATTATTATTATTATTATTATTATTATTATTATATTTTTTACATTCGAATTGAGCCACTTTGGACTACGGAGTAACAATCAAAATCAATATTTCGTTCTAGATCGTATGCCAGCTTTGATGTCCTGCCAGTATCTCTTGAGCCCATCACTCAGCGCCTTCTTCAGATCTTCTGAAAGAGGTCCACTCCGTCTTTTGGGTTCTGCCCCTACCTTAAATCCCTGGTAATTTTTGATTAGGTGTCTGAATTCACACCTGTTCGTAATTTTGCAGTCCGGAATACCAATTTCTATAAGGTCTTTGTTACATTCTTCGAACCATGCCAATTTTTTCCTCTTACTATTATTATTATTATTATTATCGACTGATACCACGCCTGGATACCTGGGTCGAATGAGTCCATGGTGAAGTAAATTATTACCTCGCACAACTTCTAACAGGACACGGATATTTTCGGAAATCCGTGTATAGAGTAGGCGGAGCGAGTGGTGCAACATGTATATATTGTGACGACACCGATGATGTACTTCACACCTTCTTCTTGTGCGGCCATTGGATGATAAAGAGAGAATATGTGGAAACTGAATTGGGAGAACTGACACCAGATAATATTATTTCTGTGATGTTACGGAACCAGCAATCATGGAATCAGGTGGCAGTGTATGTGGAGGATGTCCTCCGCCAGATGAAGAAAGAAGAAGTCTGAAAGTCAAAGTAAGCACGACATCACCCTGAAGTAAAGCGAGAGCGGTTCCGGGCTGATGAACGCATCGTGGGAAAAGGGAGGTGGTCTTTAGTGGGTAAGAATCCCACACTACTGTGGAGTGCGGACCCTTCACATGTGTCTTTTGAAGATTTTCCACAGTCCCTCGTAATATATATATATATATTATTAATACTATTACTATTCTACTATTATTGTGGGAATACAAATTTTATCCCATGGGAAAATGCTCAATAATATGGTTACCACGGTATGTGAGTGATTATCGTGTCGGTTTATTAACCCCCCAAGCTTACAGGTTCGCTCCTGGCCGTGGTAAGTGATTTTTGAAAGGCGGCAAATATCACGACACGCGTGTCATACGATGTTGGCATGTTAACGAACCCATTTGAATTCAGTAGGCCGTGCTCATAGTGGCAAAATTAATCTCGGGATTTTCCGCCAACACAAAATTCCTCATTTCTCTACTAGAAGGCGCTATAGAGTCAAGGAGCTTAGATATCTAACCTCCTTGACTTTCATAGTGCTTCAAGGAACAACAAATTACGACATGCAAGCTGCCCTCTGGTTGTCAAATAACAAAGCTTGCACCCGGCTCTGAGGCCATACGACATATTATTATTATTATTATTGTTATTATTAGTCATATGAGTCAAAATCATTACCATATTTGGATATGCTTGGTATACGTATTAACTTCGTTATCTTACTAAATCGGTTTTACAACTGCTAATAAAGTGGGGCGTGGTGGCGCAGTGGTCAAGCTGTTGGCCTCTCACCAAGGTAGACCGGGATCGATTCCCAGTCAATACATGTGAGTGAAATGGCATGTCCTGTGGTTCGGATTCCACGTAGAAAGGAGGTCGTGTGGCTCATGATCGTATGATTAACGATCACGTAAAACTAGAAGCTACCTTCCTTTCTTCGCCTGCTAATACTCAATATGCTCTAAATAAATAAATAAACAAAAAAGATTTAGAGCATAGGCCTATTGAGTATTAGCAGGTGAAAACCTGTTTTAGTAAAATATTATTATTTGTCAAAAGTCAAAGTCGAAGCTGTCTTCAAAATGATGAACCGGTTTAAACTCCTTGTAATAGAGGTTAATTTATTTTAGGGGCTTGGTAATCAGTTCCGTATATTTGGATGTGTGTTAAATTTGTCTCGTAACATGTGTTTTAGTAATACCAGCAGAAGTGACTTGTAAGTGAACCATTGCAATTCTGTGTATCTTAACTCCAAAATTTCTTCATATCTTAGCGTTCTCATAACGCAAAATTTTACTTTTTCTATTTCATGGTTTAGATGATTATATAGTATGGAGCAGTTTCACTGTTTCTGAAAATAGCAAGCAATAAATCACTAGCGACTCAATTTTTCGTGAAATTCATTGCTCAGTGACGTGCTAATACTAAACTGAGAGTAACCCTTGGATAACATCTTTCGAAAAGCACCTTAAAATATCTGCTCCATTGGCTGAGTGATCAGAATAGCGAAGTAAAAGTCGAATATCCGATTGGGTCAGACATTTTAATTCCCTACATTCTAAATAGGGGGCTGCGTGGCGCAGTCGGTAGAGGCGCTGAGCTTCTAACTGAAAGGGGGTGGGTTCGATCCCCACCCAGGTAGTGGATTTTAGAAACAAAACTGCCACTTTCGGAAACGCAAATGGCCCTGGGGTTCACTCAGCCTACACCAGAAATGAGTACCAGGGTAATTCCTGGGAGCAAAGACGGCCGGGCGTGGAGCTGACAACTCCATCCCATCTAGTGCCGATGTCACAAACAGTGGAAGCCTCTACCTTCTTCTACTCCCAGGGCCTCCATGGCATGTACGGAGTTGGCTTTGCTTTGCTTTTACATTCAATCTAAATGACTTATACTTTATCGTAAAATATTATATATTCTCCTAAATTGACTGTCTTATTTTATTAGAATAAATTGTAATGCTGTCTAATCTTCTAATGGATGTGGTTGTTAAAACAAAATTAGCAAAAGAGATCTTCTTAGAAGTGTTGTACACATTTTACTATATATTTTAGGCCAAGCGTCGATAATGGATCCTCTTAAAGAAAAGGTTCTCATGCATCTGTTCATATGCATTGAAATGAAATGAGGTTGAAACACGACACCGTGTAACTACTGTATATTCCTAAATAAATATGAAAAATGGAAATCCACAGCCTGCTTCCAGTCTCCGACCGAGTCAGGAATGGAATGAATGAAGCCCCAATCTAACGGTGAGGACTGTGCCGGATGCCGAGGCCTGACGCACTCCTCTGGGGCAATGATTAAATAAATGACAGATGAAGTCAAATGATAGTGGAGAGTGTTGCTGGAATGAAATTTTGACAGGGAAAACCGGAGTATCCAGAGAAAAACCTGTCTGCTTCCGTTTTGTCCAGCACAGATCTCACATGGAGTGACCGGGATTTGAACCACGGACCCAGCGGTGAGAGGCCGGCGTGCTGCCGCCTAAGCCACGGAGGCTTGTCCTAAATAAATATGCAATATATTGTAACATGTTTTAGCATTTCTTTTTTTTTACTCCACCGGCAGCAACAGCGTACAAACCAATAATGTTGTAGAATGCCTCTACCAAGCTTATTTTATTCAGTTACGCCATTTTACCGTTAACTATGGCACACCCAATACCTCGGGTATTTGCTCTCATTGATCAAGAAATCTGTCCGCAACAGAGTCTGGACGACGCTGCAGCATCCCACGGAGCACAGTGAGGTGCTTAATGAGACGTTTTCGAGAATGACGAGGCGTAAACCCACGTGCTGGCAATTCATGGCAGATCTCGAAGCAAGAGCAGGATGATCCCTTGATCGCTCATGAGTGTCACGCAGCTACGCCAGGCGTGCGTTTTTTCGGTCGGTCGAGGATGATCTTGAAACGTCTGAATAAGGTACGGTTACAATCGCGGGGAGCGGCTTAGAAACAAAACTCGCTGATGAGCAGAGAGCGTTCTCTGAATAAAAATTGCTACATAATTAGTCGAATATCATATTCTCCAACAAGACAAGGTGTTCCTCGTTGAAGAATGAGCTGATACGAATCTTTCACCCTTACTGTAATCGATATATTCTCATCATACATGCATGTTCGATTTGGGAGAACTCTCACGGGATAGGAATGTTACAATGAATCGAGCAACGTTCACATGGACACGTTTTCAAAACCAGGAACAAAACCTGATTTTAGAGAATATTATCGTCCTTTCTGTGTAGATGCTTTATTCCGCCAATTTTTATACACTTTCAGCAGGACCTGTCTCTGATCCACAAAATTCAATTAGTTCAGGAATAGTTCGCAAGCCATGGCCAGGTATAGCTTATCGACTAGCCTCTTGTGGAGAAGACTTGAATACCATCGAGAGCGTGAAATGGAAGCATCTCTCGAAAATATTGCAGGAAATGGGAGTACGGCAAAGAGGTCATTGAAGGATCACCTCGTGGTGCGGTGGCTAGCATTACTGACTGTCCCCCCGGAGGTCCGGGTTCCTTTCCCACCTCTGCCAAGAAATCAAATTCTGGTCTGAGGGCTAGAACGGGAACGACTGAGACTCGCGAGGCAAAAGTAAGCAGAGGTGGGTTTGATTTCCACCTCAGTCATCCTGAAAGTGGTTATCCGTGGTTTCTCGCTTCTACTCCAGGTGAATATCGGGATGATTCCTAACTTAAGGCCACGGCAGCTTCCTTCCCAATCCCCACGTGAATTACAAATACACACACTAATACAGCCATCACAATAACACAGGTTATCAAATAAAATTCCACACTACCCAAGTACACGGGTATAATTACCACGATATCCATGCTCCTGAAATGAAACAACAATACCAATGCTATACAAGAACAATGTAGCCATATTGGAGTCAATGACACACTTAAAGGTACGTTTGAAACGGGAGCAGAAGCGAGACAGGTACATCATGTCCCCACATCCTCTACAACATCTACTATATTCAGAACATGTCATGAAGAGTACTGGAGGACTGGAACTGCGGAATCTCAATAGGAGGAAAGACCAATAGTCCAGTGAATAGAGGTCTTTTACCTTACAAACGGTCCGGTAGTTCTAAATTTTTTATATGTTGTCTAGGACGGCTAGTAGGTGTTTAAAATGTAAAATGCACAATTTTCCTCCCTCCGCGCCCGCCGCCATATTGGAAAAATCGCAAAAAAATCGGCACTTTCTTGATATTTTCGCCTATATCTCCGTTTTGGTGTGTTTTAGTGAAAATAGAGTTCTAGTCAATGTTGTAGACAATTAAATTTCCTACAATTTACGTTCAATATTTTGTTTCTAGGACTTATGGTTACGGAAATATTTACTTTTTAAACAATAAAAAAATCACATTTTTCAGATATTTTGCCAAAATTATAACTTTAGAACGCTGTAATTCTGTTATGGCCTATTCTAGAAAAACAAGTACCACAATATAATTTGTAAAGAATTTAATTACCTACAAAATGCATGTCATTCTTTAGCCAACCATTTGAAGTGGGGGTAAGTATAAAAATTAAAACAATGGGTATATTGCTTTTTTCGCTTTTGTGACTCCACATAAAGAAAATGCACAAACTATTTTCCAGCTATGGCTTGAATTTTTAGTTAATACTAACCATACTTGAGCTTCTTACATGTAACAGTGCAATTATAATGAGGCAGGTACTATATTTCACTTAAATATCCACTGGTGAGAGGAGATGTTCAATTTCAAACAATCCACCAACACAGCAAGTACATTTTTAAAGATTCATTTATTTAAACAAAATAAGATCAAAATACAGCAATAATCTTACAAAAATCAGTAGTGAATAAACTAAGAACATAAAATAAAACTGATTTACTGGAGCTTCGCTCGTTTTGTAGGGGATGAGTGAATGAAGTCGGAGTCTTCATTGTCCTCCTCAAATAGTGAAGTTAGTAGATCGTCTTCGTCGTCGAGGTGACTTCCTCCCTGTTATTACATTCTTCTCTACTACATACTTTGCAAAGGGCGGAACAACTTAGGCCCGCCTTTCTACAGCCACACGCCCCCATACAGCCAGTTGTGCATCTGCATGAGATGTTGTTAAGCAGGTTTGGGGGAGCAGCGTCTCTACTCATCCTGATGGGCTCCAGTCTTCCAGCTTTTCTACACCAGCCCAAATCGATAGAGTCCTTGTCAATCCTCATCCACTGCATGACCTGGTGATATGTCCTCAGAAAGTGGAAATGTGCTGCGTCAGTAGTTGGAGGTAGTTTAGCCAGGTTGAGTTTAATGGCACTAGTCTTCAATTTGCTATAGCGAAGGGAGTTCAACGAATGTTCTCCACTGCCACCATACAGGGATATCAAGATTTTCTCCCCTGCTGCTGAAATTTCTTGGGGACTGGCAGCAGGGTCCTCGAACCTCTTAGCCTGCTCCTGCAATGATGGGTCTTTCGTAAAAAGTTGGCAGAATTTATTCTTTCCAAACCCAAAAATGTTTGAAGTGGTGTCACAGCCCGATATTGCGTGCAGGAGCAAGATACAGCCTTTGGAGTTGTACTTGTAGGAGGAGGCGGAGTAGATTGCTTCTGGATGTTTTCCCCTCACTGGTTTTTTGAGGTAAACATTATTTACCGCAGGTGTTGTGCCAGTCAGCAGTACAAGTAGGTCAATGTCTTCCCCGACAATGATAACGGCGTCATACGTGGGGGAGAGGTGTTTAGCTGTGGCAACTATCAACCTGTCAGCATCTTCGGAAGCTTGGTCTGTAGATATGTTTGACGCTTGCAATTCACTGGAGAGCAGTTTCACAAATCGGTCCTTGTTCCCCTCATTGGCCAAGAACTTATCCTGAGATGTGGTGTTAACAATTGCTTTGTTAAAGACCACGTCTGGTGATGAGTTTGGTTTGTACCTTCTTGCTCGTTCTGCAGTCTTGGTCCCTTGATGAGAAGGATCTCTAATGTAGCCATCAAAAATCACCATCACATCGGTGCCATAATGACGTCGAACGTACTTGACGTAACCCTGGCAAATTCCTCCAAAGGTCAAGCTGCTGTTCCATACAACTTTGTGCAGAAGGTACCCTCCATCAATAACGACCATGGAACGTTGAGGTAGTTGGAAGTCTTGTGGAAGTGGCGAGAAAGCTGTGTGTAATAATGATTTCGTCCCTTGACGCATACCGTCCTCATTAAACAAAGACATAGAGAATGGTGCCAGTTCATACGATAGGTAGTTCTGCAGATCTTCTTCTGGTTGTTTCGCTATACACATGCGGTTAAAAAGCGTGAGTGGGTAAACAGATAACTTCTTGTCTCCCACCTTCATTGAGTCTTTATCGAACATCAGTGTGATAACTTTGTCTTTTTTCTTAAAAGACGCCTCTCCGAATGTGTTTCCAACTATTTTTGCTACCCCTGCACCTCCTACTACTTGGGCTTGGTGACAACCTGGTCACTTCCCACTACGCCAGAGTTAATGTTGATGATTAAATTAGTTTCGGGAAAGGGTGGGTGTTTGGAAAACCATTCAAATAGAATCCCCACATCATGAGCGACACGACTCATTCTAGTAGGCCTCATTTCCACGTGCTGCTCAGAGGACGTTGATGTTACGTTGCTGTACTTCTCGATTTCATGAGCAATATTTTGCAGGCAGGTCATCCCACTCAACAGAGTGCTCTCAGACATGCCCCTTCCGATTAATCCTCCCCCTATTTTCATATCCTTCATTAGCATTTGTTCGATTGTCATGTCGGTCCAAATACCGGACCAGAACTTGTCTGATCTTCGAACAGTGAAATGACCCTCCATTGTGAACTTCTTAAACTCAGTGTCTGCCGCTCTCCCTTTCAGTAAGGAACGTAGTTCTGGCGTTGGCCGCTAGGTACCACCACTTACCGGGTTAAAACTGACATACCCTAAATCATCCCAAGTACCTGGTTTTACCACACTCTCCAGGCCATAACTGAATTTCAGCGTTCCAAAGTTAGAATTTTGACAAAATATCTGAAAAATGTGATTTTTTATTGTTTAACAAAGTAAATATTTCTGTAACGATAAGTCCTAGAAACAAAATATCAAACGTAAATTATAGGAAATTTAATTGTCTACAACATTGATTAGAACCCTTTTTTCGCTAAAACACACCGAAACGGAGATACAGGCGAGAATATCAAGAAAAGGCCGATTACTGGCGATTTTTTCAATATGGCGGCGGGCGCGGAGGGGGAAAAATTGTGCATTTTCCATTTCAAACACCTACTAACCATCCTAGACAACATATAAAAAATTTAGAACTACCGGACCGTTTGTAAGGTAACCCCCCATTTTTTGCTCTATTCACTGGACAACAGCAACAGGAGTTACGCTGACGACACCCTAATCTAGTCGTGAGCGCCATAGAGTTGGAATTTATAACGCAATGGCTAAAAGATGTCAGCCCGTAGTGAGGTGCACCAAGACGATACCCCGATACGGACACGCTAAAACCCAAAACCATTTGCTGGTTTTCGAATGACCATCTGCAACACCCGAAAAATGTAGCTGGAATCAAGATGATTAGCAAGTTCATCTACTTTCTCAGGGAAAAGTAGGAGAATACTACCAGTGGCCATATATTTTTGGTATTCTTCCCGAAGGCGGATCCGTGCCTCCCAAGAGGCTATCCTCAGCCAGCGTTTACGTGCGGTAGGGTGGGCAGGGCCATTCCGCTCCTCTTGGAGTCCAGTGTTTCAACATGGCCAGGCTGTTGGCTATATATATATTTCCACAAGGACATCCACTCGGAATTCCGGGAAACCATAAAGATCCAGAATAATAAGGTACGGTACCTTGTTTGCTCTAGAGTGCATACAGTATACATTACGATACACCATATACAAGGTTATGCAGCATGTGGATTGAAGCTCTCAATATGCCAAAGCAGACCTTCTCAGCATCATCCTCGATGATGCCAAGCTCTTTCAGGATGTTTACGATGAACTTAAAGGTTGTCCCCCGAGCTCCGAAAAGGAGACCATTCACAATCCATACATTTCTACGTCGGTTATATCTCTCACTCAGGTGAAATATACATGTCCAAGCCCCTCAAATGAAACATCAGTAACAATGCTATACAAGAATAATGCAGCCAAAATTGGGGTCAACGACACACTTAAAGGTACGTTTGAAACGGGAGCAGAAGAGAGACAGGTACATCCTGTCCCCCCACCCTCTACAACATCTACTATATTCTCAACATGTCATGTTGAGACTGGAACTGCGGAATCTCAGTAGCAGCCAGAGTTACGCTGACGACTCAATAATCATAGCTGTGAGCGTCACTGCCATCATCTGCCAAGTATCAAAAGTGGAACCAAATTACGTCTGGTAAACGCCCTAATGTTTTCCATTGCCAGCTATGCTGATGAAATATGGGCCATAAAGGAAACAAAAATAAATAGAAGATGAGTTTTGCAAATGTGTGTCTATCACAGGATTCTACGAATATCGTGGAGAGAACATGGACAAATACTGTGCATATGTTCTTGAAGAACTTCAAGTGAAGAATGGAGTCATGGGAAGAATAGGCATTGCCTGTCTGAGATACACCCTCTGTCTGAAAAGTTCGGTGAATGGGTCTATATTACGAACGGATTGTTGGCTTATCAGAAACAGCCGTTACAATCCTTCGAAGTAATCCCCGTGGTTGGTTATGCACTTCTTAGAACGGCTGCACGAGTCCTGGCATCGTCATCCTGAGGGATAGCCTTTAGTTGGGACGTCACATTACATTGGATGTCCGAAAAGTCCGAAAACCTCTGACCGTTCACGGCTTTTCGGCAACACTGGACCCCGATACTCCATACTTTGACTTTTGCCTAAGAGGTTGTACCTCAGATACCAGGTCTCGTCACCCGTGACGATGGTTTTCAGGACCCTGGGCAAACCGTTAAAAATATCAATATACAATGAGTGTAAGAATTGTTCACCATGAAAATTTCTACAAAAACGTACGCGAGAGCATATTTGTTTATTCAATATATCGTCCACTATAAGTGTTTTAGATTGGACGGAAGGGGGATTTGTATTTCATGCACATCGCCATTCTTAAATTAAGTCTGACAAGAATTTTTGGCACATGCATCTCAATGATAATATAGTTAATAATCCAGTCAGTGATTTTAACCCATCATGCCGAGACGTAAAACGGATATACTGTAGATCGTAGTTCATTGACATCGTAAAGAAGCACTTATTACGTAATGCATTCACAACTGTTCACGGGCGAAGGCGGACCGGGTTGCTAGCAAATAAATAAATAAATAAATCGTTCCGTGAAGAACTAAATAGCCTGTTTTCACATATCCCTCTGGTCTCACTTGCGATACGAGAAATAAAAATGGGATTTAAAAGAATTGCACAGCCGCCATTTTTAGGTTCTCGCAAAATTCCATGAAATTAAACGTCAGTACATTAAGGCTTGTATGAAGATATACCGTGCCATGTATCCAGTGCTCGGATGAAAAGACGCGAGAAAAATCAATTTAAATATTAAATTTCGTGTCGCCACAATGTTGGTTTTGTGCTCACCAGGTTATAATTAACTTATATTAATAGCTTCTATCAACATACAGAATTTCTGTTTGATTGCTTATTCGTGAACTCAAGTGATGGAGCTGCCGTTATCTGGAACTAACGTAAGGCTGTTGGAAACATCGACAACCAGACGCTATAACATGTGATTTGAGTTGATGGGTGTGCTCTTCCCTCGTATTTTCAGTTATTATCATAACAATTGGGGCTAAAAGAGTAATATAATTGCTCAGTTCCGCTGTGCTCCATAAATTCAATAATTGCCATATCAATGCATTACTTCCACGAAAAGAAAGCTTTCCAGGCGGAATGGAGTCGATTCCTTTACGTCGCAAAGCCGATTTCCAAGTGTATGGCCCTATGTGGCTGGCATTTTACAAAGGAGAATGATGTATTAATACATACTAATGAATTTCTTACAATATCCAGTACCCTAGATTCTCCCCTGCACAACAAACTAGGTGACTTAGCAGGGTTGATTTGACAGCTGTTCTTCCCATGTGGCAAAAATTACTTTTAGGAGTCGCTTTATCGCAGGCCTACATGTGGTTGTCTTTCTTTAACTAGCCCCATTGATGCTTCAAATCTGTGAAGCTCAGGTCTTCTAAGTTTTCAATAATGTGCCTATTAAAAATTTAAACAAAATTATAGTCATCTTGATCAGTCTTCTATTTATCGACTTCAGTATTAGGTTAACAGTATATCTTCCAAACTTAAATATATCTACTTGCTGAAGTATGTAAAGCAATGCACTTACTACACTCTTATTACATATTACTCAACAAATTATTTTCTTCTCGGCAACTGGTGACCGAATTTCATTTTGAATCAGGAGAGGTACTCCTTTCAAATCACTAGTTTGTAAGCATAAAGCTTCAGTCTCATAAAAATCTGTTTCTACCACTTTCCTGGTCATAATTATGTGTTTGGCATCGAAAATTGCCTGTCCTTCAACGATTGAGGTCGCAAATAATAATAGATTAGTAGATATTAAGAACCGTCTAAATATTTCGGATGGTCACCATGTTGGATTATTATATATGTAGATCAAACAGTTATGAACCATCAGATGAAGATTATTGCGTAGGTCCATTATTCAAACGGTCACTTCGATCGCATAACCAGAAATAAAAACTCAATATTGAATTTTCCACAGCCGCTATCTTATATTTATCAAAACTATTGAGTTTAATTGGATGAAAGCAGATTAAATCTTATATGAACATTTACCATACCAAGTTTCACTGCGTTCGGATCATTAAATCGTGAGTAAATTCCATTTAAATGTTTGAATTTCGCTTAGCCACCAACTTGGTTTTGTGATCCCCAAATTACTAAAAGTCCCATAGGTGAATTTAAGTTAATAGTCTCTATCAACATACAAAATTTCAGTTTGATTGCTGTAATAGATCCATAAATATTGAGAGCCGTCTAAATACTGTATTTCGGATGATGGCCATGTTAGATTGTTATGTATGTAGGCCAGAGAGTTATGTACCATTAGATGAAGATTATTGCGTAGGTTCATTATTGAAACTTTCACATTGATCGCTTGATTAGGACACAAGAAATACAAACTTGATCATAAAATTTCGCACAGTCGCCATCATGAGGTTATGTAAACAATTGAACTAAATTAGATATATGTGCATTACAATGTGTATAAACATTTTCTGTACCAAGTTTCATTGCACTCAGACAGTTAAATCGCAAGAAAGGTCTATTTAAATGTTTCGACTCTACTTGGCTGCCATGTTCGTTTTGTACTTAACTGGTTTATGAAAGTCACATGGCTGAACTTTTAGTAATACCTTTTGTTACCTTAGAAAATTTCAGGGTGATATCTGTTACTGTTACGGAGATGTAGAATCTCAGTGAAATATTTCGCGTTGCCGCCATGTTCGATTGGTGAAACGTATTAAAATTTGAAAGGCACCGTCGAGGTTATACGGGGTAGTAGTATGCATTTACTGAGTTTGATTGAAATCGCTTTGGCCGTTTAGATTTTGTTGGACACACACACAGACAAAAGGTGATCTCATAAGCATTATGTTTTCATGAATGAAAATAGGCTAGTAAATAAATAAATAAATAAATAAATAAATAAATAAATAAATAAATTGTATATTACAAGGCTGGTCGTGCTAGTTGGCTTATGAAGGCCGTGTCCTCTGTAGGTGGTTTTATGTTTTAATCACACCTCGTAGCGTCACGCTGAGTTTTAATTGTCCCGGCTACAGTCAAGCAATTAGGTAGACTAGTATAAGGACTTGCTGTGCGTAACATAATGACCCTCAGTAAACACGAGATTGTCCCTCACGTTTTGTTCCGCGTGGAGTAAGGATCATAATTATTCCAGCTTATATCAACATCGCTATGTAGAACGGACAAACCAGTGAAAGGGCCTTATGTTACAAGCAGTCGACAGAAACTCGACCCAAAATTAAATCAAAGTATCAAAATCTGTTCTTGTGTTTCTGACGCTATATATTATTCTTGCTCATCTATACTAATATAATAAAGCTGAAGAGTTTGTTTGTTTGTGTGTTTAAACGCACTAATCTCTGGAACTACCAGTCGGATTCGAAAAATTATTTTTGCATATGATAGTCAGATTCAAGAGGAATAGTTTAGGCTATGTAAACTTTCGGACAGACCACTCCATTCCCTGCATTTAGTCCCTTTTGCACAAATCTATAGTGTTTCACCGATCTGAACCAAATTTTTTATACTTACCGTTTAGAACCCTGCGAGTAACACTGTTTACATGCAAATTCGGAAAGACCACTCCATTCCCTGCATTTAGGTCCTTTGGCACAAATCAACACCGTTTCATCGATCTGAACCACATTTTGTACACTAACTCTTTGGAACCCTGCGGGTGACACTGTCCACTATAAATTTCGGACAGACCACTCCATTTCCTGCATTTAGGCCCTTTATCACAAATCTACACCGTTCGTCCTAATGACACCAAATTTTACATACACTTTGAAACCCTGCTGGTAACACTGTCCACTTGATATTTTGGACAACGCTCTCCATTCCCTACATTTAGAATAACAAACAAACTGAAGTGGAAAACCACGTATTAAGGCCCTAGAACCATTCATGTCCGTAGTAGTGTAACTGTAAGAGTTTTTAATAAGTCTATTTTTGACTGGCAATTCGAGCTGCATCACGTCACCCCTACCAGGGTTGTGGTGCAGAATTGCGAAAATTATTAAATCTTGCGCTGCTTAAAAATTGCAGTCACGGGGAGTGATTAGTGCAAAAAGATTTCTTAGGCTCCTTAAAACAGTTGTCATCATGAATATACATGCCTCTTTATAACTGCAATGGTGTTGGTACAATACATTGAGGTTATCAGCTGCAATAAGTGTTGGTGCTTTCAAATTTACCTTAATTTATTCCGAAACTTATCGTTGAGCGCTATGTGGCGATAAATGATACTATTGCTATCTCAGGAGCTCCGGACAGCCGATGTTTTCCAAAGTGTTCTGATTATTTTCCTACGGCGCTATGCGACAAAAGACGACACTATTGGTCTGTACATTTCTAACAGACAATGAGATATAGGCCCTAGGCAGTGTCTATTATTTCACTTACTCCTCTTTCTAATCATTTTTAGAAATTTGTTTTTAATTATGTGTGTCATGCTGTAGTTAGTAAATAGCCGTTTTCCTATTCATTATTATCATTATTATCATTAGGGGAAAATGACCTAAATGTTACGTCCATTATACTGTACTGCTTTATCACCCTCACTACAACCACCACCACCACCACAAAAATTTATATTTAAAAACTATGTATTTTCTGGTAGTTCAAGTATCATGTGCCAGTTCTGTAGTAGTATTCATTATCATAAATAAAACAAATAAATCCACCGGTTGAAGCCGGGCACTACTGCTAGTAATAAAACAAAGTTCAAATCGTGCATGTATCCAGGATCAGTATCATGCATTAATTTACATAGTGATCAGCTAAGATGATTTTTAAATAATCTCAGAATAAAATAATTACAATAATAATAATGATAATAATAATTATGCCAGGAATAATTTATGTTTTATTTATTTAGTCAATTTACCCTCTAGGTTGGTGGTTCCCACGGACTCAGCGAGGGAACTCACCACTACCGCCTCTATGGGCAGTGTCCTGGAGCTTGTAACATCTGGTCGGGATGGATACAACTGGGGAGGTGTGATCAGCACTTCGCCCAGGCGGCCTCACCTGCAAAGCGAACAGGGGCCTCATGAGGGATGGGAAGGGATGGAAGATTAGGATGGATAGGCTAGGAAGCGGGAAGGAGGCGGCCGTGGCCTTACAGTAGGTACCATTCCGGCATTTGCCCGAAGACGAAGTGGGAAACCACGGGAAACCACTTCGAGGATGGCTGAGGTGGGAATCCAACCCCCTCTACTCATTTGGACCACCCGAGGCTGAGTAGACCCCGTTCCAGTCCTCATACCACTTTTCAAATTTCGTGGCAGAGCCGGGAATCGAACCCAGGACCTCCGGGGCGGCAGCTAACCGTGCTGACCGCTACGCTACGGAGGCGACATGCCAGGAATAATAAAAAATAATAATGATAAGATATTGGTTAGGTAATCCAACAAACTGTAATGGATCAAGACGCTATCAATGACGGGATGTGGAAAATAGGCCGGGCGTTCCATCTGACGGCAAACATCTACTGTATAATAAGAAGGCGTTGAGTATAGGCACTATCGCACGGTACTTAAAGCGGAAGGGCTGTATGCTGCGGAGAGTTCGACTTAATGTAGACAAGGAGGTCATTAAATTATTATAACGAGACCGAAGGATATAACGGAAGATTTTAGGCAACAGATGCGTTGATGGCCAGGTGCGATTGAAATCCAATGAAGAGCTATACACAAACGTGGAATCAATATTGTCGTCAATCAGAAACATAATCCAACTTAATGCCAAATAATGATAATTTTGGGCAAGATGTACAGAGGTGTGCATATTATTAGATTCGATGACTGTTTTCGGACATTTTCTTTTTTTCTTTTTTTCTTTTTATGACTTAACTAGCAACCCAAACCAGCTTCGTCCGGCATCTTAACAGTTTACCCAGTGTAAGCTTAAAAGGCGTAAGGACGGCAGGTCCCAGACACAATTCAGAAAAGCCGAGGTGAACAGCGAAACTCCAAACACATATACTCTTCTCAGAAGTCTTAACTCGACACGACTTGACAGTTCCATGCTGTCCGAAGCTGGGGTAATAGGCTCGCTCGCTCCGAAGCTAGCAATTTAAATTTTCACTGAATGGAGAATGTTGGAAGAAATGAAAACGTACAAACAATTATAGTGGGGGATAGGGATATGCTGTCGCAGACTTTCTTGTAAAACTTTTCATGCTGAACAATTCTTACACTCATAGTATATAGATATTACTAAAGGTTTACCCAGCGTAAGCTTAAAGGCGCACGGACGGCGGGTTTTTCTTCGACTCGATTCACTGAAATCGTTACTGCTCTGCTTCCTTTGGCCATAAATGAATGATTTTCTACAGAAATCTTCCTCGAGAAATCCTTTACAGAATGGTGAAAACCGAATCAATATCCATCCAGTGGTTCTCGAGATTACAGGTAACTTCCAAGATTCGGGGACTTCGTTTTATAGTAAGTAGAGATGCAGTAAAAATGTTTGCGTGGCTTTTTTTTCTTCAAAAGATTAACCAATAGTCTTAATTATATTTTCTCTTAGGAAACTGACGGTAAATGATTTCTTTAGAATTTCTACTGATTGAGAAGCCTTGGTAATTCAGAATGTCACACGTTTTGTTTGTTTTCCATTACGTTATTTGA
Source organism: Meconema thalassinum (assembly GCA_946902985.2). Taxonomy (NCBI): domain Eukaryota; kingdom Metazoa; phylum Arthropoda; class Insecta; order Orthoptera; family Tettigoniidae; genus Meconema; species Meconema thalassinum. Next base: position 801,987,974 of record OX336390.1, on the reverse strand, counting down.
GTTCTTGCAAATTTAGTGCAGAAGGATTCGAAGCCTTTTATTACTGACTAGTGGGCCCATGCGAGCTTTCGCAACGTGAATGTAGGTTTATGGGGTAGTAGGGAAGAATGTGGGAGAACGAAGTTTTAAATATTGAAGAAATGTATTTATTGTTGTTAAACGGCATACGTACATGAGAAGAACACAAAGAATTATGTAGAACAGTGTTCTGTACTTGTCACAGCACCTCTTTGTAGACAATATTCGATGTTACAACGAATTCATCGGTTATTGTTTGCTCGGGAGTTTCTTCTACAGCAATTTTTACATTTGCCAAGGATTGAACCCTAGAGAAAGTCTTGGCGAGACCACACCGGAGCCGTCTGCTGAGAGACTCCTCAGCTAGCAGTACGCCGCGCTCCCGCCAGATGGCTGCCGCCACCGCGTTGCCCTTCGCTCTAGCGGCATGATTGCCAGGGTACGGTGCTCCCATTGTAAATGTACATTTATAAGGTACAAGCTGTACCCGGCATGAGTTGCAATGCAATGAGTTGCCAATCAAAGAAAGTGTTGGCGTTGAAATTCTGTTTCTTGAAGTGCTTTTGGATACACAACATGTTTTTCAATTTCCGTTAACTGCCTCTAAGCTATCGTAAAATGGATTTTCTAATTTAGAACCATTCGTGGGGCCATGCACAACAACTTTCGAAAGTTTCATCGCAATCGGATGAATGGCATATGAACGTATACGGGATTTTGTTTGAACGATTCGTGCGCTGTCACTCATTTGTTGATTCTACTCGTACGCTACCTATTGAGAAATGTATTACTAAGTCGAAGCCCTTCCCTGGCGTGTACACAATAACTCATCAAGGTTTCATCACAATCGGAGAAGGTTATATGAACGCATAGGGGATTTTGTTAAAACGCATCGCGCGTCGTCACCCATTTGTTGCATATACTCGTGCGCTACCTATTGTGAAATGGATTTACGAAGTCGAAACCCTTCCCTGGCGTGTGCACAATAACTCATCAATGTTTCATCGCAATCGGATGAATGGTATATGCACGTATATGGGGTGTTGTTTGTAAACGATTCGTGCGCTGTCACTCATTTGTTGAATCTACTCGTGCGCTACCTATTGAGAAATGTATTACTAAGTCGAAGCCCTTCCCTGGCGTGTACACAATAACTCATCAAGGTTTCATCGCAATCGAAGAAGGTTATATGAACGCAATAGGGGATTTTGTTGAAACGCTTCGCGCGTCGTCACCCATTTAGCCTACTTTCGATTTTAGCAAAAAATGAAAGTAGACTTATGAGATCAACACAGGGCGAAAAAAGTGTGTCTGTCTGTGTGTGTATGTGTGTGTGTGAGTCTGCGTGTGTGTGTGTGTATGTGTGTGTGTGAGTCTCTGTGTGTGTGTGTGTGAGTGTGTGTGTCTGTGTGTGTGTGAGTGTGTGTACTCTGGATGTCTGTCCCCCCTATCAATTCGAACACGGTGAAACCGAATTGAACGAAATTTGGTACAGAGGTAGCACTAGTAAAGGACACCTCAGTGTCATACTTTATATCGCCGCCATCTTTACCATAACAGAATGGCGGCCACTCAAATGTTCAAAACGTAAAATCAAATTACGGCTAAACTAATTATCCGATCTCTACCAAATTTGGTGACAACATACCTTTATATAGGACGCGTCTTTGACCCAAAATTCAAGGTCATTGGCCATGCCATTTCAGGATGGCGGCCGTGTGAATTATGCAACCATGTTAATCAATAGCTTAAGACCCACCAATTCCGATTATCGAGCCTAGGGGGGGGTTTAAGCTATCCTGAAGGTCGTGATCCGTTATTTATTATAATTTAATATTATAATATTATACAGTACGAGTGGCTTAAAAGAGCTGAGCCGTTTGTGTCACACGACAAGATGGCAGCTGTCCTCATGTGCCTGTCTTATATTTCAGTAGTTTTAGTATGTTGTATGTGATATACCGTACTGATACAATAATATAAACTTTGTATGAAATGATCTTTAATGAAGATGTACTGCAGTGAAGAAATCGTTTATTTAAAGTCATTATTTGCCAACAGTTTTAATCTAATACTAGTTGAAACCCGTCAAAAATGACGGTCAATAGAAAAATATTTACTGAAGAATTTTCTTATGTAGGCCTACTGTATATTCTTTGTACGATTATTTTTAGGCTCTATTGAAACTATAAGGGCGTCAAAAGATTTCACTCTCAACATTGCAAAATACTGCTGGCCATGACTGAAAAATTGATGAGGCAAATTGAGACCTATACGTTCCAGAGTTTTCCCTTGAGCTTCATTGATTGTGACAGAGTATGCCAAATAAATTGGAAAATATTGCCTCTTAAAACAAAATGATAGTGTTTTATCGGATGCTGTTAAATCAAGTAGAAGGATTAGACCTCTCTGCCTAATTTTAACTGCACTTATTATTTCCAAATCCAAGCAATATAGTTGCATTTAGGAGCCCTTGGGAAACGTTCAGATTTCTAAGCAGCATAACGGTTCAAGCGTTTGGAATATGTGGAGGCAAGTCATTTAGTTCCAAGAAGTTCAATAACTCTGAGGAGTCTAATAAAACTGGCCGCAAACCGTCACATATAATTTTGGAATATAACGAAGAAATGCGATGATGTGCACCTCCATACATCTTAAAACAATGTGGACCGTATGGGTGTGGCACAGTAACATTGGCACCAAATGAAACGAAGGACATAGCATTGTACTGCCGATTAGTCTCTCTGAAATTCCTTGAGATATCATCTCCAGTGAAAAATAATTGTTGCAGCATGTCAAATATTTTATATTTAGTCAGATTAATTTTACCATTACAACAGCAAAGGTCAAAGTAACCAAGTGTAGATTTCTCTCAAGAGAAATACAGTGCAGAACAATGTTTACATTTGTTCGTCAAGGACCCTACACTGTAACGGTATAGTATCTGGAATTGTATCTGAAATGCCGTATTCATATTGGAGTTTAAAAGTGGCTTCGTATTTTTCTCCGATTTCCCACTTGTTTGCGGCTAATGTTCTATTTCGTAAAATGGGTTTATTTATAGCAGCATTTCTCCCCAAATTAACGTCATATTAAATAATACTATAGTGGCCTGTATCAACGCAGCAGCCAAATATTAAAGAGCAAATAATAACTTACTTCCATTGCCAAAATCAACTGCGTGGTTAGACTCATTGTTATGTACTCTCAAAAAATAATCAATAAACAATAATATTCACTTATACAACTAAGTTCAGAGACTTCCATTCTCAAGTTGGTTGCTGATGAGAATGCGATGAGACTGATCGCCAATAATAAAATCCTTGCAATTTTTGCAATTTGCTTGCAAACGCCACTCAGGATGACGAACTTCATTTTGAAATAAACAGAATGAAACTGCTCTAAATAATCAATTTCCATCACCTGTTGAAGGTACAATACCTTGCATTTCCATGACAGTAAATTATGCAAGGGAGCATAGAATCACTTCGCCACTACTGGAATGAGCATGGACTCACTTCGCCAGCCACCGTAATGGAGGGAGTTTTAGAATTATATGTTCAGTGTTTTTCAAAGATCGTATTAACACAGGGAAGCCCAGTCTTAAGGCTACATTCTGAGCTATCGCCCCAGATTCCAGATTCGATCCCTGCTCTGCCAAGAAATTTAATTCTGGTCTGAGGGTTGGAACGGGGCGCACTCTTGAGGCAAACCTAAGAAGAGCAAAATTTGATTCCGATCTCAACAATCTTGGATGTAGTTTTCCGTGGTTTCCCACTTCCACTCCAGGCAAATACCAGGATAGTTCCTAACTTAAAGCCTCAGTCGTCAACTCTCCATTCCCCATACTAATTACAAATGCACACATCAATACAGCCATCACATTAACACAGGTTATCAGAGAAAGGTTTACACTCACACACCAAAGTAGACGGCGCTGAGTGACCACGATGTCTGAGTCCATCAAATGAATTATGTTCGACAATTTTCTCTCAAGGCGAAGCGATTGTGCCGATTTTTATTTAATAATTTAAAAGTATCTGGCAACGTAAATCATGGAGAATTCCTTACCTTACGGGAATAATAAACGTAACATATGTTTAGACAATGTAATACCAATTGCAAGATAGAATAATTGGGAAATAAAATTACATGTCTGAGGTGGGAATCAAACTCCTCCGCCGATGCATAATCAATTTCGTTGTCCACAATGTTAGCCGCTGAGCCACCCAGACAACGAAATTAGAGTGCAATATTAAGTGACGTAAACAACAAACGCACTCAACTGCCAGTTATAGTTCATCAATATCTCCCTTATTTCATGATTCTATTCCAGTATATATCGGGATACAACATAAGCGATATTTCCCTTTTCAATTCTCATAAACAAAGATCACACTACGATACGGTGGATCGTTTATCCGCCATTTCTCTCATGAAGAAACGCCATTGTGGCAACGCGCAATAGCCACATATATTACATTTTTCTTTAAACATATAAAAATATACCGTACCATATATTTTACTTTTAAAGGCACACTGCAAATCTGCATGCCAAGAGCTTTCGTTAGAATACCATACGAAGCCAATCGGTTAAGTCGTTTTCAAAATCTCGTGTGTACAAAAAACAGCTTAGTGTTTTAAATATATACTAGTTGAAACCCGTCAATACATGACGGCGTATAAGAAAATATTTACTGAAGAATTTTATTATATACGTTCTTTGTACAATTATTTTTTGGCACTATTGAAACTTTAAGGGCGTCAAAAGATTGCACTCTAGACATTGCAACATACTGCTAGCCATGATTGAAAACTTGATGAGGTAAATTGAGACCTATACGTTCCAGAGTTCCCCCTTGAGCTTTATTGATTGTGATAAAGTATGCCAAGCGAATCGGAAAATGTTGACTCTTAAAAGAAAATGATTGTTTTATCCGGTGGTGTTAAATCAAGTCGAAGGATTAGACCTTTATGCCTAATTTTAACTGCACTTACACGTGGTGGAAATATTTATTGCATCACCATTAATTACTTCGTAATTTTGTCTTTTACAGCTGTTTGCTTCAGGTTATACCAGTCTAATCGTTGTCAAACATTGTAGACACATTGTAGACACATTGTTGCCTTGATAGTTTGACTTCTTCTCACATTTCTTCGAACAATACACAACTCTTTGTTGTTGTCGTTTGTTTTTACAATGATGCCAGTGTTTATACAGTCATTTAGAGTTGAGACTTTGCAGTGAGAAGATGGGCAGGTCAGTTGAATTAACGCCAGAAAAGAAAGCTGCTCTAGTTGCTTATTCGTCTGTTGGTCTCAGCACCAGAGAGATAGCCTCTAACACAGGTTTTAATTTCAAGGTTACCGAAAAAATACAGGGAGGAAGGAAATATTGATCGAGAGAAAGGAAGAGGTCGAAGAAGGGCGTCTACTGCCAAACAGGACAGGATATTGAAAAGGCTTTCGCCCAAAGATCGTCACAAGTCATCAACTGAACTAAAGCGAGACTGGGAAGGAATGTGCGTCATCTCAGTAATCAGTAGAACTGCAAGAAATAGACTACTGAAAGCTGGACTCTCAGCCCGTCGACCTAAAAAGAAGCCTTTATTGCCCAAGAAACTGCGACAACAGCGGCTAAAATGGGCAAAATCACATGTGACATGGACACCAGAGACGTGTAACAGAGTAATCTTTTCAGACCAGTCCAAATTTAATCTGCATGACTCAGATGGAAAAGTGTTTGTGCATCGAAGAAAAGGTGAAGAATTTTTACCATCATGTATAACACATACTGTCAAACACCCACAAGGACAGATGGTCTCGGGGGGGATTTCTAATCACAGAGTAGTTCGTCTGAACTTCATAAGTGGCACTGTCAACGCGGATGTCTACATAAGCATCCTTGAAAGGAAGCTTATGCCCACAATAAGAGACCAGTTTGGAAGTGTTTCCAGATGCATTTTTCAGGATGACTCCGCTCCTTGCTATAGAGCTTTGAAGGTGATTCCTATGATTAATAATTATACCAAGCACGAAGCTGATGCCATTCTTGGTTAATTATCACATATTTTTACAATTCAGGTAAAATCCTTCCTTCGACAAAATGGGGTTCAAGTGTTAGAGTGCCCTGGAAACAGCCCAGATCTCAATCCTATTGAGAACTGTTGGAAGGTTATAGGCAATGTTATCACCAAAAAGATGCCACGGAATAAACGGGAACTGTTAGAGGGCCTTGTTCGTGTGTGGTTTCATGAACTGAGTGAGAAGTACTGTAAAAAGTTAATTCTTTCAGTGCCTTCACGATGCCAAGGGGTGATTAAGGCGCGCGGTGGAGCAACAAAGTATTAAATGGCAACAGTGCATTCATATAAGGCAATTGTGTATTGACGTCAGAAAAGTTGGATGGCGCAGCCACGCGGCAGAATGTTGAAGCTGTAACATTGTGATTGGTGAGATTTATTTAGATGGTGAAGCATTGACGTCGTGATGGAAACAGAAAGAAATTTGTCAAATTCGAGGAGGTACTGCTCTGTATAAGGTTGCAAAACGTATAAAACGGCTACGAAATATCTTCACTACTTTCCTGTACAAAAAGTTCAGAGAGAAAGATGGGTTTCGTCGCTGTCAATTGGAAAACGTGTTACATGTTACATGACAGTGTGCAGCCTGCATTTTTGTGAAGACGACTTCTTTCCACCGGTACTGTTGATTATTGATAGTTATTGTCTCTAATTTGTATTCACATGGATTTAGCTGCATCAAAAATACTGATAAACTTATAGCCTATTACTTCTGTGCCGTACAAAGAATGTAATCCGCTCTTCGTAAACTTATTTAAGGGGTTCTTCCGATTGACAATAGCCGAATGGTTAGAAAACTTAAGAAAAATGCTGTTCCTAGCCTTAATTTGCCAGAGAATTTATATTCTTGCCTTTGAACAGCAAGTATGTAGGTCATTGAAGTATGATTTGGCTTAAATTGTGTTTTTCGCTATGATCTCCCTACTGTTGAATTTAGTTAATTAAAATGTAAAATCTTAGTTTTAAGTACCGGTTTGGTGACCCATCATCCCAGGCAGGCCGGTAACACCTATACTACTCAGGCAGATAGGTCACTTAGTCGTAATTTTAAAGTTATAGTGATGTTAAGTATAGGCTACATATGCGGTAATGTAGTGGGAGACCGGATCGGCCTAGGCTATTCTAACTTTAATTAGTTCTCATTTCAGGGTTTTACAGTTTTGAGTGCGAATAGTTGGTTTGAAAGTTGTACAACAGTAAGGAGAGTATGTTTTGTATAGGTTTTAATTGGTATTATGGTTTATGTCGAGCTGAGGAGTGAATTTGGTTTGGCTTTTAGTGTAGTTTTTGATCTGTTCCGTTTGCTTATGACAAGTTCAAATGAAGACTCCAGCTTTGTTAAATATATGTATTTTAAATATTTAATTAAATATATTGATAAAGAGGATGCCTCCATTTTAACTTGCCTGTGGCAAGAGATTAATAAATTAACATTCTTGCCTTTGAACAGCAAGTATGTAGGTCAATATTTGCAATATTGAAGTATGATTTGAGCATCCCAAGTAACGCTTCTTTGAACCCAAAACATTCATGCAAATTCAGGGTTGCTTGATTCAATTTAATATCAGGGAGTCATCCTTTGTGTTATGTGAGATATATATATATTGTGAAATTAATAAAAAACATCGATACCGCTAGGCTCCCAAGTACAGGCTTCATATATGTAACAGCAGACAGTAAATTATCTATCTACATGTGGGTAATATTTTTAACTGGTAGTAATTAGGCACTGCATTTAAATTGATTATAAAAATATTTCTATCAATGACAGGAAATATGTAGTATTTTGTCATCATAAATTAGAAGCCATAACAAACGCACACCCAATTACTTCACGTCACCATATCGCCGCCATATTGCAAACAGCTGACCGTAAGCTCCTCCCCCGTTTCGGACGTCAATAAACAAACACTAAAATTGATCATTGTCATGTTACAACATTAATACGCAGGGTTTGTTTCAACATTAGAATTCATATTTCAGAAGGACAAACAGAATAGCTGACATATCCTCCTACACCCATTTTTCAAGAAAGTGTTAAATTATTAAAAAAAAAACTTTTTATACAAACAAAAATAGAGAATAAAATAAAATTGACAAACATTACTGCGTATATTCATTTCTGATAGAAGTAGAGGGATTTCAGGCCAATTTAGGTCAGTTATTCAATTATTATTTTTTAAAATGTCAATTTTAGAAGGTGATGCAATAAATATTTCCACACTGTATTTCCAAGTCCAAGCATTTTCATACATATTTCATATAATTAATATGAAATCAAGTCGAAGGGTTAGATCTCTCCGCCTAATTTTAACTGCACTTATTATTTCCAAATTCAAGCAATTTTCGTACATATTTATTATAATTAATATGTTAGCATTTAGATGCCCTTAGGAAACTTCAGAATTCTCAGGAGCATATCTATGGGTCAATCGTTTGGAGTATGTGGAAGTAAATCACTTAATTCCAAGGAATTCAAGAATTCTGAGGAAATATATACAACTGGCCGCAGGAACCGTCGCTTATAATTTTTAAATATACATTAACGAAGTTCTCTCTTAAATTCCTTGAGATATCATTTCCAGTGATAAATTGTTGCAGTCTGTCAAATATTTTATATTTAGGAAAATTAATTTTGCCATTACAACACCAAAGGTCAAAGTAACCAGGCGTAGATTTCTCGCTACAGAAATACAGTGCAGAACAATGTTTACATTTGTTCGTCAAGGACCATACACCTGACGGCATAATTTCTGGAATTGTTTCTGAAATGGCATTTTTATATTAGATTTTAAAATTGGCTTCGTATTTTCTACGATTTCCCACTTTTTTGTGGCTAATGTTCTTTTTTCGTCAAATGGGTATATTTATTGCAGCAATTCTCTCCAAATTAACGATATATTCAATAACACTATAGTGGCCTGCATCAACGTAGCCGCCAAATATTAAATGGCAAATAATACTTCCATTGCCAAAATCAACAGCGTGGTTAGACTCAATGTTATGTACTCTAAACAAATCATCAATAAACAATAATATTCACGTATACAATGCGTGAGCCTCCGTGGCTTTGGCGGCAGCACGCTGGCCTCTCACCGCTGGATCCGTGGTTCAAATCCCGGTCACTCCATGTGATATTTGTGCTGGACAAAGCGGAGGCAGACAGGTTTTTCTCCGGGTACTCTGGTTTTCCCTGTCACAAATTTCATTCCAGCAACACTCTCCATTGTCATTTCATTTCATCTGTCATTCATTTAATCACTGCCCCAGGGGAGTGCGTCAGGCCTCGGCAGCCGGCACAGTTCATATCCTCGCCGCTAGATGGGGGCTTCATTCATTCCATTCCTGACCCGGTCGGTCGACTGGAAGCAGGCTGTGGATTTTCATTCATTCACGTATACAATGCAGTTCAGATACTTTCATTCTCAAGTTTGTTACTGATGAGAATGCGATGATACTGATCGAATGAAAATGAAGATGATTCACGTATACAATGAAGTTCAGATACTTTCATTCTCAAGTTTGTTACTGATGAGAATGCGATGATACTGATCGCCAATAATAAAATCCTTATAATTATTCATGCCAGCAACAATTTTTGCAATTTGCTTGCAAACGCAGCTCAGGATAACGTCCTGCATTTTGGAATAAACAGTACAAAACTGCTCTAAATAAGTAATTTCCATCACCTGATAGGTATAGGTACAATCCTTTGCATTTCCATGACAGTAAATTAAGCAAGGGAACATACTTCGCCAACTACTGGAATGAGCATAGACTCTCTTCGACAGCCACCGTAATGGAGGGAGTTTAAGAGTTAGACTATATGCTCAGTGCTTGTCAAAAATCGTATTAACACAGGGAAGCCCAATCTTAAGGCTACATTCTGAGCTATCGCCCCGGATTCCAGGTTCGATCCCTGGTTTGCCAAGAAATTTACTTCTGGTCTGAGGCCTGGAACGGGGCGCACTCTTGAGGCAAACCTCAGGAAAGCAAGGTTAGATTCCTATCTCAACAATCTGGGATGTAGTTTTCCGTGGTTTGCCACGTCCACTGCAGGTAAATACCAGGAGAGTTCGTAACTTAAAGCCTCGGTCGTCAATTCCCCATTCCCCACTTGAATTACAAATGCACACATCAGTACAGCCATCACAATAACACAGGTTATCAGAGAAAATTTTACACACACACACACACCAAAGTAGACGGGGCTGAGTGATTACGATGTCTGAGTCCATCAAATGAATTATATTCGTCAATTGTCTCTCATGGCGAAAGCGATTGTGGCCAACTTTTATTTAATAATTTAAAAGTATATGGCAATGTAAATCGTGGAGAATTCCTTACTTTACGGGAATAACGAAAGTAAAATATGTTAAGACAATGAATTACCAATAGCCAGAAAGAATAATTAGGAAATAGAAATACATGTCTGAGGTGAGACTCCTTCGACAATGCAAAATTCATTCCTGGGTCCACAATGTTACCTCTGAGCCACCCAGTCAACAGACTTCTGAACCAATATTAAGTTACTTAAACAACAAACGAACTCAAACGCCTGTTGAAGTTCTTCAGTCCCCTCTTTTTAATTCTCAAAAACAAAGATCACACTACGATACCAGGAGAGTTCGTAACTTAAAGCCTCGGTCGTCAATACGGATACGGTGAATCCTTTATCCGCCATTTCTCTAGAACTGTAATTCTGGTCTGAGGGCTGGAACGGAGCGCACTCTTGAGGCAAAACTAAGAAGGGCAAGGTTCGATTCCCATCTCAACAATCTGGGATGTGGTTTTCCGCGGTTTGCCACTTCCACTGCAGGTAAATACCGGGATAGTTCCTAACTTAAAGCCTCGGTCGCCAATTTCCCATTCCCCACTTTAATTACAAATGCACACATCAGTACTGCCATCACAATAACACAGGTTATCAGAGAAATTTGACACACACACACACACCAAAGTAGACGGGGCTGAGTGACCACGATGTCTGAGTCCAACAAATGAATAATGTTCGTCAATTGTCTCTCATGGCGAAAGCGATTGTGGCCATCTTTTATTTAATAATTTAAAAGTGTATGGGAACGTAAATCATGGAGAATTCCTTACTTTACGGGAATAATAAAAGTAAAATATGTTAAGACAATGTATTACCAACAGTCAGAAAGAACAATTGAGAAATAAAAATATATGTCGGAGGTGGGATTCGAACTGCTTCCATTGTGCGATGCATAAATTAGGAACTTTCATCGCTACCGTCTGAGCTACTGAACCACTGGTAGAAAAGTGCAATATTAAGTTACTTAAACAACATTCACTCTCAACAGTCCGTATAAGTTCTTCTACATTTCCCGTTTTTTATAATATTCTATTCCTGTTTATATCGTGGAAACTTCATAATCAATATTCCCCTCCTTTATTATAATTCTTATAACTAACTATTGCATAAATACGCGGTGGACATCCGCCATGTCTGTCATTAATCAAGATGATTCTGCGCATGCGCTTGAGCCAATAATTTTGCAGTTTTGTTTATAAATTTAAAAATATGTGGTAACATATTTGTTTATTTTAAAGACACTCTGCAAATCTACAGGCCTACAGCTTTCGACAGATTGCTCTACGAAGTGAATCGGTTCAACCGTTCCCTCAATCTCGCGGTAACAAAAATCAGCTTAGTGTTTTAAATAGATAGATGGCAACAGAGAATTCGTTACTTTACGGGAATGATAAAAGTGAAATATATTTCTACAATGTAATACCAATCGTAGGAAGGAAGAAAACAAAAAAAAACATATCCGAGGTGGGAATCGAACCCTCTCGACCATGCAAAGGATAGCAACAGAGAATTCGTTACTTTACGGGAATGAAAAAAGTGAAATATGTCTCTACAATGTAATACCAATCGTAGGAAGGAAGAAAATGAAAATAAAAGAACATATCTGAGGTGGGAATCGAACCCTCTCGACCATGCAAAGGATGGCAACAGAGAATTCGTTACTTTACGGGAATGACAAAAGTGAAATATGTTTCTACAATGTAATACCAATCGTAGGAAGGAAGAAAACGAAAATAAAAAAACATAACCGAGGTGGGAATCGAACCCTCTCGACCATGCAAAGGATGGCAACAGAGAATTCGTTACTTGATGGGAATTATAAAAGTGAAATATGTTTCTACAATGCAATACCAATCGTAGGAAGGCAGAAAACGAAAATAAAAAAACATATCCGAGGTGGGAATCGAACCCTCTCGATCATGAATAATAATATATATTTCTCGGCAGTAACCTTATCCCCTTGGCCATACAGACAACAATGGGATACTTCAGTATTAAGCTATCTAACCAGTATACACACTCAACCTGCAGTTTAAGTCCTTCAATTCGTGGTTTATTTAATATAATTGTAATTCAATGCATATTGTAAAAACATAATTAACATTATTGGAGACCCTTTTTAATTCTCATAAACAAAGATCTCAGTTGGACGCGACCGGAATCGCCATTTTCCTTGTTGAGAAAGGCCATTGTGCGCATGCGTGGGAGTGTCAAATATTACATATTTCTTTAATCATTTAAAAATATACCGTAACATATATTTTCCTTTTAAAGAAACTCTGCAAATCTGCATGCCAAGAGCTTTCGTTAGAATGTCTTACGAAGCCAATCGGTTAAGTAGTTTTCACAATCTCGTGTGTACAAAAAACAGCTTAGTGTTTTAAATACTTTGCATTTCCATGACAGTAAATTACGCAAGGGAGCATAGAATCACTTCGCCAATACTGGAATGAGCATGGACTCACTTCGCCAGCCACCGTAATGGAGGGAGTTTTAGAATTATATGTTCAGTGTTTTTCAAAGATCGTATTAACACAGGGAAGCCCAGTCTTAAGGCTACATTCTGAGCTATCGCCCCAGATTCCAGGTTCGATCCCTGCTCTGCCAAGAAATTTAATTCTGGTCTGAGGGTTGGAACGGGGCGCACTCTTGAGGCAAACCTAAGAAGAGCAAAATTTTATTCCGATCTCAACAATCTTGGATGTAGTTTTCCGTGGTTTCCCACTTCCACTCCAGGCAAATACCGGGATAGTTCCTAACTTAAAGCCTCAGTCGTCAACTCTCCATTCCCCATACTAATTACAAATGCACACATCAATACAGCCATCACATTAACACAGGTTATCAGAGAAAGGTTTACACTCACACACCAAAGTAGACGGCGCTGAGTGACCACGATGTCTGAGTCCATCAAATGAATTATGTTCGACAATTTTCTCTCAAGGCGAAGCGATTGTGCCGATTTTTATTTAATAATTTAAAAGTATCTGGCAACGTAAATCATGGAGAATTCCTTACCTTACGGGAATAATAAACGTAACATATGTTTGGACAATGTAATACCAATTGCAAGATAGAATAATTGGGAAATAAAATTACATGTCTGAGGTGGGAATCAAACTCCTCCGCCGATGCATAATCAATTTCGTTGTCCACAATGTTAGCCGCTGAGCCACCCAGACGACGAAATTAGAGTGCAATATTAAGTGACGTAAACTACAAACGCACTCAACTGCCAGTTTTAGTTCATCAATATTTCCCTTATTTCATGATTCTATTCCAGTATATATCGGGATACAACATAAGCGATATTTCCCTTTTCAATTCTCATAAACAAAGATCACACTACGATACGGTGGATCGTTTATCCGCCATTTCTCTCATGAAGAAACGCCATTGTGGCAACGCGCAATAGCCACATATATTACATTTTTCTTTAAACATATAAAAATATACCGTACCATATATTTTACTTTTAAAGGCACACTGCAAATCTGCATGCCAAGAGCTTTCGTTAGAATACCATACGAAGCCAATCGGTTAAGTCGTATTCAAAATCTCGTGTGTACAAAAAACAGCTTAGTGCTTTAAATATATACTAGATGAAACCCGTCAAAACATGACGGACAATGGAAAACAAAATTACTGAAGAAGCTTCTTATATAAGTTACATTCTTTGTACGATTACTTTTTAGCACTATTGCAACTTTAAGGGCGTCAAAAGATAGCACTCTCAGCATTGCAATATATTGCTGGTCATGACTGAAAACGTCATTAGGTCATCATCATCTTGCACAGTTTCCAGCCACTGGCCGGGTCTGTTTGGAACACAAGTCTCTCCAACGTCTTCTGTCTTCCCACCATCTCTCAGCCTCCACCCTTGTCCAGTCTTCTCCTCTCTTCTTCACGATTTCTTCCTCCCCCTTCAGCCACCTGTCTCTCGGTCTCCCTCTTGGTCTCTTTCCTTCCCACTTCGTCTCGTGTATCCTGCTGGGTATCCTCTTCTCCTCCATTCGTTTTACATGTCCATACCATCTAAGTCTAGATTTCTCTATACCAGTCTGTAATGGTTCATCCTTCATTAATTCTCCGGTCCTCTCATTTCTTATTCTGTCCATCTTTGTAGCTCCAATACTGCTTCTCAAGAACCTCATCTCACTGGCCTGTATTTTGCTCTTCTCCCTTCCTTTCATAACCCAGGTCTCCGAGGCATACGTCAGGATAGGGACATTGTACGTCCGATATATGATCTTTTTGCTGTTCTGAGGGACATTCTTGCTCCATAACATGCTTCTCACACTCCTCCGGAATGCTTCTGCCTGTCTCCCCCGCTCATTTATTTCTCTATCGTTTCTTCCATTCTCTTGTATCAGGCTTCCCAGATACTTGAAACTCTCCAATTCCTTCAGCTGTTCCCCACCAATTGTTATTCCCGTTGTGGTTCTTTCCTTCTTCCTTGTTGTGATCACCATCTCACTCTTATTTATGCTAAATTTCATCCCATAACCTTGTATTATTCCTTCCCACACGTCCAACTGTTCCTGTACCTCCTCCACCTCCTTGTTTCCCCAAATCATCAAATCATCTGCAAGCACCATTGCTTTCATCTTTCCTTCCCCAATTACTTGTGCCACTCGGGTCATTATGTCATCCATCACCACAATGAAAAGTAACGGTGACAGTGCACTTCCTTGTTTCAGGCCGTTTCTCTGTTCCAACCAGTCCGATCTCTCTCCTCCCACTTTCACACAGCTCACGCTTCCCTTGTACATCTCCTTTATCTTCCTTATAGTCCATTTTTATATTCCTCTATCCTCCAGGGACTTCCATACTTTGTTTCTGCATACACTGTCATATGCTTTCTCAATGTCCAGGAAGGCCATCAGTAGATCTGTTCCATACTCATAGTGCTGTTCTTGTAACTGCCTTACAGCAAAAATCAAATCCACTGTGGACCTTCCTGATCTGAAGCCATGTTGTTCTTCCCTCATCCCTCCATCTATCCTTGTCCTAATTCTCCTTTCCAAAACTTTCTCAAACAACTTTGCACAATGACTCATCAGTGTTATTCCACGATAGTTTCTGCATTCTGTTCTACTACCTTTCTTGAAGATCGGGACAATTATTCCCTTTTTCCAGTCCTCTGGGGTCTTCCTTTCCTTCCATGCTGTCTTCATCACTCGGTACAACCATTGTATCCCCACCTCTCCTGCTGCTCTCACCATCTCCACACTCAACTCATCCACACCCGGTGCCTTCCCTCCTTTCATCTTCCTCACTGCATCTTCCACTTCTTTCCATGTTAAGTCCTTTTCTGTTTGCAGTTCATCTACTGTACCTCTTCCCCGATTTCTTCCTCCTCGCCGTGGTTTCCATTTGGGTTCAGGAGTTCTTCAAAATATTCTTTCCACATTTTCTTCAGTTCTTCCCTATTTTCTATCTCTTGTCCCCTTTTGTTCACCATTCTAACATAATCCGTAGGATCCTTCCGCCTCTTATTCGTTACCATCCCAAACAGGACCTTTTTTGCACCTTCACTATCCTGCTGGTCATGACTGAAAACGTGATGAGGTAAATAGCCCAATACTTTCAAGAGTTTCTCCTTGAGCTTGATTGATTTTGATAAAGTAGGCCGAGCGAATAGGACATTGTTGCCTATTAAAAGAAAATGTACTGTACCTGTAAGTGTTTTATCGGAAGGTGTTAAATCAAGTCGTAGGATTTGAGCTCTCTGCCTAATATTACTGCACCTATTATATCCGAATCCAAGCGATTTCTTACAATTAATATATTACCATATATGAGTCCTTGGGAAACGTTCAGATTTCTAAGAAGCATATCTACGGCTTAAACGTTCGAAGTATGTGGAGGCGAATCTCTTAATTCCAAGGAATTGAAAAATTCAATAATAGGGAAATGAAGTAGCTGGCTTTCATCTTCAGTATCCAATCTGTTAACGCTGATGTATGTGTTTGAACTGCTGGATATAAGTTCAATGACTTTTAAATTAATATCATTACATTGTTGCAGCTTGGCAAATATTTTATATTCCAGCAGATCAATTTTACCCTCACAACAGTAAAGACCAAAGTAACCACGCATAGATTTTACGCAAGAGAAATACAATGTAGAACAATGTTTACATTTGATCGTCAAGGACCTTACAGTACACTGTATTGCATAATATCTGGAATTGTTTCTGAAATGGCCTATTTATATTGAATTTTAAATGTGGCTTCGTATTATTCGATAACACTATAGTGTCCTGCAATAACAGAGCCGCTAAATATTAAATGGCAAATAATACTTCCATTGCCGAAATCAACTACGTAGTTAGACTCAGTACTCTAAACAAATAACCATTAAACAATTGTCTTATACAATGAAGTTCAACATGACCGTCCAGAGACTTTCATACTCAAGTTGGTTGGTGAGGAGAATGCGATGAGACTGATCGCTTAAAATAAATTCCTTATAATTGTTCCTGCCAGCGACATTTTTTGCGATAGCTTGAAAACGCAGCTCAGAATGACGTTCTTCATTTTGTTATAAACAGTACGAAACTGCTCTAAATAAGCAATTTCCATCACCTGTTATAGGTTATGGCAGTACATTTTGCAGGGGAACATAGAATCACTTCACCAACTACTGGAATGACCATAGGCCTATACTCAATACTCACTTCGATAGTCACCCTAATGGAGGCAGTTTTTGAATTCTATGTCCCGTGCATGTCAAAAATCGTATTAACACATGGAGGCCCACCTATTCTTGTCTACCGCCCCGGAGACCCGGGTTACATTTCCTGCTCTGCCAAGAAATTTAATTCTGGTCTCAGGGCAAAATCGGGGTACATTCAGTCTCTTGAGGTATAACTAAGAAGAGGAAGGTTTAATTCCCACCTCGACAATCTTGGATGTGGTTTTCCGTGGTTTCCCACTTCCACTTAAGGCAAATACCGGGATGGTTCCTAACTTAAGGCCTTGGCCGTCTCCTTGCCATTTACCCCCTTAATTACAAATACACACAGTAATGCAGCCATCACAATAACACAGGTTATCAGAAGAAAATTTCACACATACACACCCAAGTACACGGGGCTGAGTGACCAAGATGTCGGAGTCCTTCAAACGAATTATATTTGCCAAGTGTCTCTCATGGCGAAAGCAATTGTGGAGACGCGCGAGTGCCTGGAAAACTACTTTTTTCTTTAATATCGACGATGCATAATTATAACTTTTAGTCTAGGACGCTAATAACTTGACCACCGAAGCATTGGGAAGAAATTGCAATATTAAGGTACATAAACAACCTAGCCTACACATTCAACTGTCGGTTAATGTTCCTCAACATTTCCCTTCTTAAATATTCCCCTCCTTTATAATTTTCCATCACGTGAAAACATGCCATGTCTTGTGTTTTAAATATATCGATGCAATGGTGTTGCCATCTGCTGTCAGTTAATGGAACTATATGGGCGAATTACTGCCATCTGTTGTCAGTTATAGGAACTGATTGCAGATATTTAAACGGCGTACTGCGGACAACAGTTTGCTCCTTTGATCACATGCTGCAATGCAATGGTAAAACGAAAATAAAACGTATTTAGAGGGAATGTAGAAATAAGTATCTTTAACAGACATAAAACCTTACTATTACTCCTTGATTAAAAAATATTTCAGTGGTAAAAAAAAAACTGGCGAGGGCTAGGATCGAACCGGCGCTTCTTGGAACGACAGTCAGTCGCCTTAACCACATGGCTACTCTCGCACTCATATTTAGCAGCAGACGCAGCCATTCATTATATTCAAAAGCCGCTGTTTGAAGGAAGTAATCAATTTCATTATCCAAATAAATCAATGTTGCACATTCGTATACGTTCATACTGTTATTATATTTTATTGTCAGAACTTGGTTAATGTATGTTTTCAATTACATGGAAGCTTATTAAATAACTTACATTTTATTGGACTTCTCACCGCCATTTTGTCATGACCCCAGGCGGATTGTGCGCATGCGTGAGGGCCTAGAATTCTGCTATTTTCTATATTAATTTAAAAATATACCGTAATATATTTTTTTATTTTAGAGACACTCTGCAAATCTGCATGCCAAGAGCTTTCGTTAGAATGTCTTACGAAGCCAATCGGTTAAGTCGTTTTCACAATCTCGTGTGTACAAAAAACAGCTTAGTGTTTTAAATATATAGATGGCAACAGAGAATTCGTTACTTTACGGGAATGATAAAAGTGAAATATATTTCTACAATGTAATACCAATCGTAGGAAGGAAGAAAACAAAAAAAAAACATATCCGAGGTGGGAATCGAACCCTCTCGACCATGCAAAGGATGGCAACAGAGAATTCGTTACTTTACGGGAATGAAAAAAGTGAAATATGTCTCTACAATGTAATACCAATCGTAGGAAGGAAGAAAATGAAAATAAAAGAACGTATCTGAGGTGGGAATCGAACCCTCTCGACCATGCAAAGGATGGCAACAGAGAATTCGTTACTTTACGGGAATGACAAAAGTGAAATATGTTTCTACAATGTAATACCAATCGTAGGAAGGAAGAAAACGAAAATAAAAAAACATAACCGAGGTGGGAATCGAACCCTCTCGACCATGCAAAGGATGGCAACAGAGAATTCGTTACTTGATGGGAATTATAAAAGTGAAATATGTTTCTACAATGCAATACCAATCGTAGGAAGGCAGAAAACGAAAATATAAAAAACATATCCGAGGTGGGAATCGAACCCTCTCGATCATGAATAATAATATATATTTCTAGGCAGTAACCTTATCCCCTTGGCCATACAGACAACAATGGGGTTCTTCAGTATTAAGCTATCTAACCAGTATACACACTCAACCTGCAGTTTAAGTCCTTCAATTCGTGGTTTATTTAATATAATTGTAATTCAATGCATATTGTAAAAACATAATTAACATTATTGGAGACCCTTTTTAATTCTCATAAACAAAGATCTCAGTTGGACGCGACCGGAATCGCCATTTTCCTTGTTGAGAAAGGACATTGTGCGCATGCGCGGGAGTGTCAAATATTACATATTTCTTTAATCATTTAAAAATATACCGTAACATATATTTTCCTTTTAAAGAAACTCTGCAAATCTGCATGCCAAGAGCTTTCGTTAGAATGTCTTACGAAGCCAATCGGTTAAGTAGTTTTCACAATCTCGTGTGTACAAAAAACAGCTTAGTGTTTTAAATACTTTGCATTTCCATGACAGTAAATTATGCAAGGGAGCATAGAATCACTTCGTCACTACTGGAATGAGCATGGACTCACTTCGCCAGCCACCGTAATGGAGGGAGTTTTAGAATTATATGTTCAGTGTTTTTCAAAGATCGTATTAACACAGGGAAGCCCAGTCTTAAGGCTACATTCTGAGCTATCGCCCCAGATTCCAGATTCGATCCCTGCTCTGCCAAGAAATTTAATTCTGGTCTGAGGGTTGGAACGGGGCGCACTCTTGAGGCAAACCTAAGAAGAGCAAAATTTGATTCCGATCTCAACAATCTTGGATGTAGTTTTCCGTGGTTTCCCACTTCCACTCCAGGCAAATACCGGGATAGTTCCTAACTTAAAGCCTCAGTCGTCAACTCTCCATTCCCCATACTAATTACAAATGCACACATCAATACAGCCATCACATTAACACAGGTTATCAGAGAAAGGTTTACACTCACACACCAAAGTAGACGGCGCTGAGTGACCACGATGTCTGAGTCCATCAAATGAATTATGTTCGACAATTTTCTCTCAAGGCGAAGCGATTGTGCCGATTTTTATTTAATAATTTAAAAGTATCTGGCAACGTAAATCATGGAGAATTCCTTACCTTACGGGAATAATAAACGTAACATATGTTTAGACAATGTAATACCAATTGCAAGATAGAATAATTGGGAAATAAAATTACATGTCTGAGGTGGGAATCAAACTCCTCCGCCGATGCATAATCAATTTCGTTGTCCACAATGTTAGCCGCTGAGCTTCCCAGACAACGAAATTAGAGTGCAATATTAAGTGACGTAAACAACAAACGCACTCAACTGCCAGTTATAGTTCATCAATATTTCCCTTATTTCATGATTCCATTCCAGTATATATCGGGATACAACATAAGCGATATTTCCCTTTTCAATTCTCATAAACAAAGATCACACTACGATACGGTGGATCGTTTATCCGCCATTTCTCTCATGAAGAAACGCCATTGTGGCAACGCGCAATAGCCACATATATTACATTTTTCTTTAAACATATAAAAATATACCGTACCATATATTTTACTTTTAAAGGCACACTGCAAATCTGCATGCCAAGAGCTTTCGTTAGAATACCATACGAAGCCAATCGGTTAAGTCGTTTTCAAAATCTCGTGTGTACAAAAACCAGCTTAGTGTTTTAAATATATATGGCAACAGAGAATTCGTTACTTTACGGGAATGATAAAAGTGAAATATATTTCTACAATGTAATACCTATCGTAGGAAGGAAGAAAACAAAAAAAAAACCATATCCGAGGTGGGAATCGAACCCTCTCGACCATGCAAAGGATGGCAACAGAGAATTCATTACTTTACGGGAATGAAAAAAGTGAAATATGTCTCTACAATGTAATACCAATCGTAGGAAGGAAGAAAATGAAAATAAAAGAACGTATCTGAGGTGGGAATCGAACCCTCTCGACCATGCAAAGGATGGCAACAGAGAATTCGTTACTTTACGGGAATGACAAAAGTGAAATATGTTTCTACAATGTAATACCAATCGTAGGAAGGAAGAAAACGAAAATAAAAAAAATAACCGAGGTGGGAATCGAACCCTCTCGACCATGCAAAGGATGGCAACAGAGAATTCGTTACTTGATGGGAATTATAAAAGTGAAATATGTTTCTACAATGCAATACCAATCGTAGGAAGGCAGAAAACGAAAATAAAAAAAACATATCCGAGGTGGGAATCGAACCCTCTCGATCATGAATAATAATATATATTTCTAGGCAGTAACCTTATCCCCTTGGCCATACAGACAACAATGGGGTTCTTCAGTATTAAGCTATCTAACCAGTATACACACTCAACCTGCAGTTTAAGTCCTTCAATTCGTGGTTTATTTAATATAATTGTAATTCAATGCATATTGTAAAAACATAATTAACATTATTGGAGACCCTTTTTAATTCTCATAAACAAAGATCTCAGTTGGACGCGACCGGAATCGCCATTTTCCTTGTTGAGAAAGGCCATTGTGCGCATGCGCGGGAGTGTCAAATATTACATATTTCTTTAATCATTTAAAAATATACCGTAACATATATTTTCCTTTTAAAGAAACTCTGCAAATCTGCATGCCAAGAGCTTTCGTTAGAATGTCTTACGAAGCCAATCGGTTAAGTAGTTTTCACAATCTCGTGTGTACAAAAAACAGCTTAGTGTTTTAAATATATATATATTTTAAGGCCCTAAAACAAACCGTTTTTGGATATTCCCAGAAAACTTATTTCATTTAATTAACTAATGAACGAATGTAAGCCGGTAACCGTGCCAACAGATGGTAAGACGTAATGAAATTCCATTAATTACATTAGTGTGAAAGTTTGCAAACGGCTAGAGGGTTATCACGGAACCAAATTAAGCTGTAAAATTCATCAATACGTATAAGACGCTTAAAGGGGTCAAGGGGTACTCTAGAATTTTTTCACGCGATTTACACCTGCGGGTGTGGTACGGAAGGTCTATTATATTCCTATCCCTAAATTATATTATTATTATTATTAATATTATATTATGGCGTACAACCACGAATCAAAGCCCCTCGGTGCCAGAAAAAACTCGTGGAGGGTCCTCGAAAACTACATTATAAGGCTCTAAAACCAACAGTTTCAGAAATATTCCCGGAAAACTAATTTAATTTTATTTAACAAACTAGTCGGTAACCATGACAACATTATCTCAAGGGGTGACATCCAACTTTCCATCTATTTCTGTAAGAAGCAATGTCACTCCATTTATTACATTTCTGTGAAAGTTTTCAAATGGCTATAAGGTTATAACGGAACCAACGTAGACTGTATAATGCATCAATGCAATTAAGGGGGTCAAGGGGTAACCTAGAATTTTTTCACGCAATCTTCACGTGTGACATATAGTACAGAAGGTCTATGATATCTCCAAACAGCAACATTATTTTCAAATATTCCTGAATTGAATCAGAATATTTTGCGGATTTTAGGAATTTGGGCCAATTGAGGCTAAAGTACCTGTTTTTTCATGCACCACATGCCTTTATTATTTATGAAAGGGGTCTTCCTGTGTTTGGGGACCTAACGCAACGTAGAGGGTCAGTTTTTATGTGACGTGTATTGCGTTTCGTCTACAAGGCTTTCAATTCTATTTCACGTCAGGAAGTACACGTTAGGTGAATTAAGTTTGAATGCACATTTTAACTAATCTTTTTTTCTTCTTCTTTTTTTGTTATTGTCGACGTACGGGTTTCTTCGTGAGGATGATTTTGTATGACACCTTGTGGTAGATATACTCATATTTGGATATCTGGGTGATATATTGTAGACAATAGAATTGTCTTTCTGTGTATCTTTATGTACGCCTATAACTCGTGTTCGGTTGCTTGGTGCATCGTAAAATTAGGTGTGGTAACCATGAGAGTCAATACACCAATCATTTATAAAACTCTTCACCGTACTTTTCATGCAGTAGAAGGGTGGATACAGGGAATAACTTCTCAAAATACATGCAAAAATAGGCGAAATATAAAAATTATCATAAAAGGACGACCAAAGCATATGTTGCATTTCTCAATGTGAGACACAAAATACGGGAGTCTATAAAGGGTCTCCGAAAACTACATTTTAAGGACCTTAAATTAAGAGTGTGTGTGATATTCCCAGAAAACTAACTTCGTTCTGATAAACTTATGAAGGAATGACAAACCGCTATCCATTGCCACAGTAGCTCAATTGATAATGTCTGGTGTTAACACCGAACGCCGTTCGAAGAGTATATATATAATTATTATTTCTATTATTAATAATATTACTATTCTACTATTATTGTGGGAATACAAATTTTATCCCATGGGAAAATGCTCAATAATATGGTTACCACGGTATGTGAGTGATTATCGTGTCGGTTTACTAACCCCAAGCTTACAGGTTCGCTCCTGGCCGTGGTAAGTGATTTTTTGAAAGGCGGAAAGTATTACGACACGCGTGTCATACGATGTTGGCATGTTAACGAACCCATTTGAATTCAGTAGGCCGTGCTCATAGTGGCAAAATTAATCTCGGGATTTTCCGCCAACACAAAGTTCCTCATTTCTCTACTAGAAGGCGCTATAGAGTCAAGGAGCTTAGATATCTAACCTCCTTGACTTTCATAGTGCTTCAAGGAACAACAAATTACGACATGCAAGCTGCCCTCGGATTGTCAAATAACAAAGCTTGCACCCGGCACTTGAGGCCATACGATATATTATTATTATTATTATTATTGGTATTATTAGTCATATGAGTCAAAAACATTACCATATTTGGATATGCTTGGTATACGTATTAACTTCGTTATCTTACTAAATCGGTTTTACAACTGCTAATAAAGTGGGGCGTGGTGGCGCAGTGGTCAAGCTGTTGGCCTCTCACCAAGGTAGACCGGGATCGATTCCCAATCAATACATGTGAGTGAAATGGCATGCCCTGTGGTTTGGATTCCACGTAGAAAGGAGGTCCTGTGGCTCATGATCGTATGATTAACGATCACGTAAAACTAGAAGCTACCTTCCTTTCTTCGCCTGCTAATACTCAATATGCTCTAAATAAATAAAGAAAAAAGATTTAGAGCATAGGCCTATTGATTATTAGCAGGTGTAAACCTGTTTTAGTAAGAAATTATTATTTGTCAAAAGTCAAAGTCGAAGCTGTCTTCAAAATGATGAACCGGTTTAAACTCCTTGTAATAGAGGTTAATTTATTTTAGGGGCTTGGTAATCAGTTCCGTATACTTGGATGTGTGTTAATTTTGTCTCGTAACATGTGTTTTAGTAATGCCAGCAGGAGTGACTTGTAAATGAACCATTGCAATTCTGTGTATCTTAACTCCAACATTTCTTCATATCTTAGCGTTCTCATAACGCAAAATTGTACTTTTTCTATTTCATGGTTTAGATGATTATACAGTATGGAGCAGTTTCACTGTTTCTGAAAATGTTGTCTGTTAGGTAGTCAGCCCGAAGGCTGGTTGGATCCTCAAAAAGCACCGCCGTTACGTTATGTGGGTAGATACCCACAAAAACCTAAGGCAGCGCTATATTGAGGCGTTCTAGGCAAGAAGAGGAGTGAGGTAGTTTGCCATTGCTTTCCTCAGTTTCTGAAAATAGCGAGCAATAAATCACTAGCGACTCAATTTTTCGTTCTAATATTGCACTCCCTGTGAAATTCATTGCTCAGTGACGTGCTAATACTAAAGTGAGAGTAACCCTTGGATAACATCTTTCGAAAAGCACCTTAAAATATCTGCTCCATTGGCTGAGTGATCAGAATAGCGGAGTAAAAGTCGAATATCCGATTGGGTCAGACATTTTAATTCCCTACATTCAATCTAAATGACTTATACTTTTTCGTTAAATATTGTATATTGCTCCTAAATTGACTGTCTTATTTTATTAGAATAAATTGTAATGCTGTCTAATCTTCTTATGGATGTGGTTGTTAAAACAAAATTAGTACAGTGGAACTTGGATAATTCGAACCGCAAGGGACCAGTAAGAAAATTCGAATTATCCAAACATTCGAATTAAGAAAGTTCTTTGAAAAGGGTAGATATTAAATATATATATTGAAGTACGTTTACATAATGATTTACGTTCAACAAAGCAGATTAACAGACGACGGCACTGTATAATAACTGTATCGTGAATAATCTCAAAAGTTTCAAATGATAAAATAAAACCAAAATGTACTATTCACCTATTTAACGACAGTAGTAATCCAGCAATCTAGTTACGTCTTAGAGGAATGTACTGTTTTTCAAATAAGTTTGAGATTATTACCGGTTTCCTACAGTTAAGTATCTCGGCCATCACAAAAGAATCTAACAAATTT
This sequence comes from Meconema thalassinum, assembly GCA_946902985.2. Lineage (NCBI taxonomy): Eukaryota > Metazoa > Arthropoda > Insecta > Orthoptera > Tettigoniidae > Meconema > Meconema thalassinum. The sequence continues at coordinate 801,962,380 of OX336390.1, read as the reverse complement.
AAAAGAAACGGGAAAAGAATCACCTACGTCATTTCTACATTAAAAACGCTTAAATTCTGTGATGTTTGTTGCTTGGGCTGCACTCGAAACAGTTTATTTGGGAACCATCTTGTTTTTCGGAATTTGTACACGTAAAAACTTCGAATTATTCAAAATATAATTCGAATTAACCACGATTTTTTGGCATTGATTGTATATAAAATGCTAGGGACCAAGAAAAATTCGAATTAAAGAATATTTTGAATTATACAAGTTCGAATTAGCCACGTTCCACTGTAAAAGAGATCTTCTTAGAAGTGTTGTACACATTTTATTATATATTTTAGGCCAAGCGTCGATAATGGATCCTCTTAAAGAAAAGGTTCTCATGCAACTGTTCATATGCTTTGAAATGAAATTAGGTTGAAACACGACACCGTGTAACTACTGTATATTCCTAAATAAATATGAAAAATGGAAATCCACAGCCTGCTTCCAGTCTCCGACCGAGTCAGGAATGGAATGAATGAAGCCCCAATCTAACGGCGAGGATATGGACTGTGCCGGCTGCCGAGGCCTGACGCACTCCTCTGGTGCAATGATTAAAAAAATGACAGATGAAATGAAATGATAGTGGAGAGTGTTGCTGGAATGAAATTTTGACAGGGAAAACCGGAGTATCCAGAGAATAACCTGTCTGCTTCCGTTTTGTCCAGCACAGATCTCACATGGAGTGACCGGGATTTGAACCACGGACCCAGCGGTGAGAGGCCGGCGTGCTGCCGCCTAAGCCACGGAGGCTTGTCCTAAATAAATATGCAATATATTGTAACATGTTTTAGCATTTCTTTTTTTTTTTTTTTTTTTTTACTCCACCGGCAGCAACAGCGTACAAACCAATAATGTTGTAGAATGCCCCTACCAAGCTTATTTTATTCAGTTACGCCATTTTACCGTTAACTATGGCACACCCAATACCTCGGGTATTTGCTCTCGTTGATCAAGAAATCTGTCCGCAACAGAGTCTGGACGACGCTGCAGCATCCCACGGAGCACAGTGAGGTGCTTAATGAGACGTTTTCGAGAATGACGAGGCGTAAACCCACGTGGCAGATCTCTAAGCAAGAGCAGGATGATCGCTTGATCGCTCATGAGTGTCACGCAGCTACGCCAGGCGTGCGTTTTATCGGTCGCTCGAGGATGATCTTGAAACGTCTGAATAAGGCACGGTTACAATCTCTGGGAGCGGCTTAGAAACAAAACTCGCTGATGAGCAGAGAGCGTTCTCTGAAGAAAAATTGCTACATAATTAGTCGAATATCATATTCTCCAAAAGACAAGGTGTTCCTCGTTGAAGAATGAGCTGATACGAATCTTTCACCCTTACTGTAATCGATATATTCTCATCATACATGCATGTTCGATTTGGGAGAACTCTCACGGGATAGGAATGTTACAATGAATCGAGCAACGTTCACATGGACACGTTTTCAAAACCAGGAACAAAACCTGATTTTAGAGAATATTATCGTCCTTTCTGTGTAGATGCTTTATTCCGCCGATTTGTATACACTTTCAGCAGGACCTGTCTCTGATCCACAAAATTCAATTAGTTCAGGAATAGTTCGCAAGCCATGGCCAGGTATAGCTTATCGACTAGCCTCTTGTGGAGAAGACTTGAATACCATCGAGAACGTGAAATGGAAGCATCTCTCGAAAACATTGCAGGAAATGGGAGTACTGCAAAGAGGTCATTGAAGGATCACCTCGTGGTGCGGTGGCTAGCATTACTGACTGTCCCCCCGGAGGTCCGGGTTCCTTTCCCACCTCTGCCAAGAAATCAAATTCTGGTCTGAGGGCTAGAACGGGGACGACTGAGACTCGCGAGGCAAAAGTAAGCAGAGGTGGGTTTGATTTCAACCTCAGTCATCCTGAAAGTGGTTTTCCGTGGTTTCTCGCTTCTACTCCAGGTGAATATCGGGATGATTCCTAACTCAAGGCCACGGCAGCTTCCTTCCCAATCCTCACGTGAATTACAAATACACAAACTAATACAGCCATCACAATAACACAGGTAATCAAATAAAACTCCACACTACCCAAGTACACGGGTATAATTACCACGATATCCATGCTCCTGAAATGAAACAACAATACCAATGCTATACTAGAAAAATGTAGCCATATTGGAGTCAATGGCACACTTAAAGGTACGTTTGAAACGGGAGCAGAAGAGAGACAGGTACATCCTGTCCCCCCATCCTCTACAACATCTACTATATTCAGAACATGTCATGTGAAGAGTACTGGAGGACTGGAACTGCGGAATCTCAATAGGAGGAAAGACCAACAGCAACAGGAGTTACGCTGACGACACCCTAATCATAGTCGTGAGCGTCATAGAGTTGGAATTTATAACGCAATGGCTAAAAGATGTCAGCCCGTAGTGTGGTGCACCAAGACGATACCCCGATACGGACACGCTAAAACCCAAAACCATTTGCTGGATTTCGAATGACCATCTGCAACAACCGAAAAATGTAGCTGGAATCAAGATGATTAACAAGTTCATCTACTTTCTCAGGGAAAAGTAGGAGAATACTACCAGTGGCCATATATATTTGGTATTCTGCCCGAAGGCGGATCCGTGCCTCCCAAGAGGCTATCCTCAGCCAGCGTTTACGTGCGGTAGGGTGGGCAGGGCCATTCCGCTCCTCTTGGAGTCCAGTGTTTCAACATGGCCAGGCTGTTGGCTATATATATATATTTCCACAAGGACATCCACTCGGAATTCCGGGAAACCATAAAGATCCAGAATAATAAGGTACGGTACCTTGTCTGCTCTAGAGTTCATCCAGTATACATTACGATACACCATATAAAAGTTTATGCAGCATGTGGATTGAAGCTCTCAATATGCCAAAGCAGACCTTATCAACATCATCCTCGATGATGCCAAGCTCTTTCACGATGTTTACGATGAACTTAAAGGTTGTCCCCCGAGCTCCGAAAAGGAGACCTTTCACAATCCAAACATTTCTACGTAGGTTATATCTCTCACTCAGGTGAAATATACATGTCCAAGCCCCTCAAATGAAACATCAGTAACAATGCTATACAAGAATAATGCAGCCAAAATTGGGGTCAACGACACACTTAAAGGTACGCTTGACACGGGAGCAGAAGAGAGACAGAGGTACATCCTGTCCCCCCACCCTCTACAACATCTACTATATTCTCAACATGTCATGTTGAGACTGGAACTGCGGAATCTCAGTAGCAGCCAGAGTTACGCTGACGACTCAATAATCATAGCTGTGAGCGTCACTGCCATCATCTGCCAAGTATCAAAAGTGGAACCAAATTACGTCTGGTAAACGCCCTAATGTTTTCCATTGCCAGCTATGCTGATGAAATATGGGCCATAAAGGAAACAAAAATAAATAGAAGATGAGTTTTGCAAATGTGTGTCTATCACAGGATTCTACGAATATCGTGGAGAGAACATGGACAAATACTGTGCATATGTTCTTGAAGAACTTCAAGTGAAGAATGGAGTCATGGGAAGAATAGGCATTGCCTGTCTGAGATACACCCTCTGTCTGAAAAGATCGGTGAATGGGTCTAAATTACGAACGGATTGTTGGCTTATCAGAAACAGCCGTTACAATCCTTCGAAGTAATCCCCGTGGTTGGTTATGCACTTCTTAGAACGGCTGCACGAGTCCTGGCATCGTCATCCTGAGGGATAGCCTTCAGTTGTGTCGTCACATTACATTGAATGTCCGAAAAGTCCGAAAACCTCTGGCCCTTCACGGCTTTTCGGCAACACTGGACACCAATACTCCAAACTTTGACGTTTGCCTAAGAGGTTGTACCTCAGATACCAGGTCTCGTCACCCGTGACGATGGTTTTCAGGACCCTGGGCAAACCGTTAAAAATATCAATAAACAATGAGTGTAAGAATTGTTCAGCATGAAAATTTCTACAAAAACGTACGCGAGAGCATATTTGTTTATTCAATATATGGTCCACTATAAGTGTTTTAGATTGGACGGAAGGGGGATTTGTATTTCATGCACATCGCCATTCTTAAATTACGTCTGACAAGAGTTTTTGGCACATGCATCGCAATTATAATATAGTTAATAATCCAGTCAGTGATTTTAACCCATCATGCCGAGACGTAAAACGGATATAGATCGTAGTTCATTGACATCATAAAGAATCACTTATTACGTAATGCATTCACAACTGTCCACGGGCGAAGCCGGACCGGGTTGCTAGTAAATAAATAAATAAATAAATATGTAGTTCCGTGAAGAACTAAATAGCCTGTTTTCACATATCCCTCTGGTCTCACTTGGGATACGAGAAATAAAAATAAGATTTAAAAGAATTGCACAGCCGCCATTTTTAGGTTCTCGCTAAATTCCATGAAATTAAACGTAAGTACATTAAGGCTTGTATGAAGATATACCGTGCCAGGTATCCAGTGCTCGGATGAAAAGACGCGAGAAAAATCAATTTAAATATTAAATTTCGTGTCGCCACAATGTTGGTTTTGTGCTCACCAGGTTATAATTAACTTATATTAATAGCTTCTATCAACATACAGATTTTCTGTTTGATTGCTTATTCGTGAACTCAAGTGACGGAGCTGCCGTTATCTGGAACTAACGTAAGGCTGTTGGAAACATCGACAACCAGACGCTATAACAAGTGATTTGAGTTGATGGGTGTGCTCTTCTCTCGTATTTTCAGTTAATATCATAACAATTGGGGCTAAAAGAGTAATATAATTGCTCAGTTCCGCTGTGCTCCATAAATTCAACAATTGCCATATCAATGCATTACTTCCACGAAAAGTAAGCTTCCCAGGCGGAATGGAGTCGATTACTTTACGTCGCAAAGCCGATTTCCAAGTGTACGACCCTATGTGGCTGGCATCTTACAAAGGAGAATGATGTATTGTGCCCGCCAGACAAGGATGTCGGAAGACCGCTTGACCGCAACGGCCCCTCAACACCCCCATCCACCGAACCCACAACCCTAAAAGGATCAGATGTGCATTCTCAAATCAGCCCGCACGGGACTAGTTACCTCAGGGTCGATCGGTGTTAGTGAGATGTGGAAATGTTATGAACTGACCCAAGAAAGCACATCAGAAACAACAAGAAAAGAAGAAGTCCAGTCTTAAGTTACCTTCTTTGTTTATTTAGAAACAGCACCCTAACCTACTTCTGAGGGTAAGAATCGGATAAGCCGCTAACCTGGATACATGATGAATAATCCCTAAATGACGTTAAGTTACCCTCTTGAAGTCCTATTATACAACAAACAAAAAAAACAGCAAACTAAGGGAATAATACGTAAGTTCGGCCCTAAGCAATTACAATGAAAAATTTAATTAAAGCAAAACAATGTGTATGAAACTAGGCTATGATGGTATTATCCCTGACATTTAACGTTAAAGTTATGTTCTGATTTGATCCTATCGTAAAGGTAATCATAGACGTGACGCGCCTATGCAAAAAAAAACTATCACACAATTGGTTCACTAAAAATACATCAGTAACAAATGGGAACACAAGTCAACAAAACATAAACACATAATAGAATACACTCTTATATTCAACATCCTCCCTACACAAATCGTCGACTGTTTGTAGACGATTGTCATCTGAATGCATGTCAATGTAGGCTGGCAACAGCATGAACACCGTCATGTCTGACGTTGCATTTGCAAAGTCCAGGCTTCCGTGGATTCGCCTAGAAATTACATTCGAAGATTCAAGGAGTGTCAGCTTGATCTAATTGTATTTAGAAGCATCACCCTCAGGTGAAAAATCGAAGATCGAATCATGACAACAACATACGAAAAATTACATTATTCAGAAAAAAACTGAAGTTCAAAACTATTTAATTATTTATTTAATTATTAATTATTTATTGCTTTCAAAATAAAACTATTTCATTATTATTATTATCATTATTATTTATTATTATTATTATTATTATTATTTTTATTATTATCATTTATTATTATTATTATTATTATTATTATTATTATTATTATTATTATTATTATTCCAGGAAGTGTATTTAATATTGTCATTAGACACGAAGAACAGAATCAGACCCATTAATAAACTCTTCCTTCGAGAAGCATCAGTCATCTCGATTCTACAGCATCATCAAACATCTTCATATGAGCCTCACCGCTCAACTTAAATACACGCCAGTTACAGCTGGATTCGTGTTTACAAATACCAATACGTGTGGTCACCCAACACACACCTTATAAAACGGTCGACAGTGGTATAAACATCACCTGTCACCTAATTAACATCACCATGAGCGATAATGCATCGTCTTCATGTGGAACAAATTACCCAATCACAATCTAACACGTTGCCCTGGTCTGATACATCTTCGGTCTGTACAAAATTAAGTTAATGGCTGCCCAGAACAGCTGTCACAGCTCTTAAATAATGGTTTCAATCTAATACAAGTTACATTTTACTTAACAAATTCATTAACCTTATGGGAGTGTAAATTCATAAAAAAAAAAAAAAAAAACTGCTGTGCAGTCCTACGCTAAGTGTAATATTGAGTTTGTGTGTGCCTTCAGTTGTTGTATAATGTGACATGTGAATGATGCATTTGCTTGCGGCCGGTCCCAATACACTCTCCCTTCGAACAATTGAGCTCACCGCTTGCTTTGAAACCAGTTCTAAGTCCACGCATTCAGATGAACAATTGTACTAACGCCACACTTCTGGCATAACAAAAGAATAATGTTGTATTCCAGGTAGACCAAAGATATAGATACTCTCTGTCACTCTTTCTGCAGTGACTTGACTATATTAAAATCATACGTAGGAGGTATTAAAAATGCTTAAACATTCCGTCATGTCTATCGACTGCCATGCCTTCCCAAGGATCGTGTGTTCGAGAATAACACACACTTCCACCTTGCTTAAGTACATGAAGTTATATTTGCGGCGTTCTTCCTCGATTTATGCATAGTGCTCCCAATGCCTTTCTTAATCATTATATTTACAAATTGCCACGTAGAAATAGACCGACAGGAAATAATAGTTAATCACATAACTATAAAAAAACAAATCCTGCCTATAACGAACTGTGTGAATACGTGCGGCCAATATATTATGCTAATTATCCACCACAATTCTACCGTACATAAATGGTTTTATTTGACTTACTCGTTCATGGTTGGTTGTATGAGATGGATGGCTCTCGGTTTGAACCTGGTCCTCGGTTCACTCACCGTCCTTAACCATCGTTTTTTTCTCCCCATGGTATTATTTGGCATCGGCTCTTCCCATGGTTGAATGGTTTACTCGGACATTCCTCCTGCCATAAGGATGGCGGTAGCTTCCGTGTAGTTATAGGCCCCCATGATGGTAGTAGTATTACACGTTGGAGAAGCCTGAATCACTGATTTTATCGGAACAATAGTTGTAAAGTTTCCACTGATTCTAAACTGTGCGGATATTCAAAATTGCCTTTCTATTTCCGCCACTGACTTTATTGACGCATCTGCATCATATTACACAGACTTTACAACTTTTCTCACTCCACAATTACACGGGTTTGATAATAGCACTTCAAAATGTTGACAATTTACAGTTCGACTAGGCACGAATAACAGTTTCAGTGCACTTTCCAAATATAAAAGTCTGTTCGATAATAGTAATATTAATGGACTACTCGTCCTTACCCTGTCCATTACCCGAGATCCAGTTGCAGCGTTTTCCACTCACACGCGACATGACACAGTACTGTCTAGGTAAAAGGCGACTAGTGCTACTTCCTCTTCATGGCCGGGCACCGCGTGAGTCGTTTCCTGACTATGTAAATTAACCGTTTATAACCCATCATTTCATTTACACAACCAGCACTCTCGAAAATTATAGAAAAAAAATCATTGGAGTGCCCTTGTTGTCTGAATTGTCCTGTGGTTCATAATCTCACTATTAAATAAATATGTTACTTCAGTTGGCGACTTCCCCTGGTAGGTTGGTGTTCCATGGTTGGATGTGCGGTTGAGCTTCTTCGGGATTTTTTTCTCGGCAATCAATTTTCGATGAGCCGGAAATGGTCATGGGGTCATGAGCCTTTCGGTCTCATATGCCTCTTCGTCGATAAAAATAAAAATTTTGGCAAAAATTTTTATTTTCCCGTTATTAATTCCTCCAGCAATACAGTGATTTAACAATGAGTCCTTCGACAAGTTATTTGTCCATCAGAGAGTTCTTCCTCAATCTGGTGGATTTCCGCTTCCGTCACCATCCGGTTTCTGCGAGGTGTTTCTCGGAATTGGACTCTCCCTCTATCTCCTGAATCCTCCCAAGAATTCTGATTCAGATTCTCTTCATTGCGTCTGCCTCTCAATTGTCGAATGTATTGTCGGCTTTCCTCCGCGCGACCTTGCCAATCCCGATCGATCTTTTGATCCCCACGATCGTTCCGATTTTGGTTTTGATTATGGTTTTGCCAGGATCTTCCATAATTTTTCTCGTCACGTCGAACGTTCCCTCGCTGTTGGTTGTTCCGATTTGTATTGTTGTCTCGGTAATAACTATCCCGTCTTCCATCATTTCGGCGATCACGATCTCTTCTCTCCGCGTAATTATACGGACCTCGGTTTTCGTAGCTCTGATAATTTGAGGGTGTCTGATAGTTCTGATATTGTCTGCGGTATGGGCCAGCACGATCTGCGCTGTACGGCCTCTCTAGGGTTTCCCGTGCATGTGGCGTTTGAATCTTTTTATCAACCGATGTCACATGGATTTCCCGTACTTCCTGACGGTGTTTATTCGGCGTGAATTGTTCATTACTACTATCCATACGCCTAAGTATCTGATCGCACTCTAGAAATGTCTGAGGTTTCGCTGCTATAAGAAGTTTCTGGACATCCGGCGGATATTGCCTGGTTATTGTATGTATCAACTCTTTCTGTGATAATGGGGGTTGCAAACACTGAAGTTTTGCCAACTGAATAGCAAAATACTGAGCGTATTTGGTCGGCTGAGTTGAAGCGTATCTCTTTGTATACATCTCGGCACGGATGTTTTGCTGGACGTCATCACTCCAGTACGTCTTTAACAATGAGTCTTTGAATTCCTCAAATGTTCTAAACGAATAGCTGAACGCACGATACCAAACGGCTGCATTGCCCTCTAAAAGTTTCTCCGTAACTCGGATTTGCCTCTCCGGTGGTACCATAGTATCTCGGAGGTATGCTTCAACATTTCGTAAAAATTCTACGGGTGTAATCGGTCCAGTTCCCGAAAATCTCTGAGGTTTTTCCTCCTGCGTTCGGATTATCATTATGTTACTCCCTTGGGAATTGTGGGATTGTGGTGTATTAAATTGCAGGTGTGTCTTATTCAAGTCCTCGCTGAATTCGGAGTACGTCCCCTGTTCCTTCAACGGTGGCGTTTCTCTTTAAACTGGTTTAGGTCGATCCTGTGTCTCTAATTTGGTTAACAATCTGCGTTCCAGTTCCTCTATGTCTGGTGTGTTTATATTTGAAGTTTGACTTCCCTTAAGTGAGTCAACATGGAGTTCAATTCGCTCGATCTTGCTCCTCAAACGTGTGTCAATTTCTTTGACCTGCTTGGTAACGTTTTCGACCTGTTTGATAACAGCTTCGCTATTTTTCTGCGCGCTTTCTTGTATGTTCTTCAGAGTATCCCCTTTAATTGTGTCTACGTCTTACTCGAGACGCTCCTGTAAGAGGATGATATGACCCTTAAGTGGCGAAAAATCTTTGTTGAAATTGTGGTTTGTTTCACTCACATCTCCCTTGACGATATCTATGTCCACCTTAAGTTCCGCAACTGAAACTTGCATATCTCTCTTAAGATTCGCAGCAGTTTCGGTTAATTCGCTCTTGATATCCTGAATACTCTGTGTATTCGTTGTTATTTCGGCTCGAACTGCCTCTACTGTCATCATTGCCTTCTTCACGTTTGAATTAACCACGACAGCTATACCACGTGTCAAGTTAAGTCCGGCATTTACAACACCAACTTCGGCTTTAAGCCTTTCGACATATTTTCTGCCTTCCTCAAACTGAATTTCCAAACTGTTCAATTTTGTTGCAACGCCATCATTCGATTTCTTCACGTCCTCCTTTATAAGGTCTAACGCAGCATTAACTTCGACTCGACTTGTGTTAATTTCGTCTTTCATGTCCTGATGACTTTTATCTAATCTGGTGTTCAACGTATCGACAGCTTTTTCTAAACGATCACTCACGTCATCCAAATTGACATTTAATGTGACTAGACTAGCATTCACTTTGTCTGTGCTTGTTTTAGTGTCTTTCCTAACAGCTTCAACTTCTCTCTGAATTCTAGCTAAATCAGCACGAACTTCTTCTCTTTGTTCCTTAATATCCCTGCCCATGGCAGTAAATGCTGCTATTAAGTGACGATTAGCTTCTGCCCTAACAGTTTGTATATCAGCTCTAACGTCAACAATTGCAGCTGTGTTCTCTGCCCTACTTGCTTCCACGTCACCACGAAGTGTTAATAAGTCTTCTCTAACTGTGTTGACCGTAGTATTAATATTATTAAAGCTGACATTCGCCTCTGCTTTATTAGCAGCTAACGCGGCGTTCATCTCCGTTCTGACATTAGCTAGTTCATCCCTAACAGTGTTCATGTCACCCTTAATAGTGTTCATGTCACCCTTAATAGTGTTCATATTAGTATTTAAATCATTGTTCATAAGTGCCATGTTTGCATTTATAGTGTTCACATTGGCACTTATGGAAATGTTTATGTTGGCACTCAACTCCGCCAACATGCCCTTCAGTATCTCCTGATCCATATTTAAATATTCACTATTTGGAGAATACATGGGAATCACCGACACCATTAACCATATACAAAGAGTTATGAGGTAGAATTGTGGTGGAACACCTGCTATTCTAAAATAAACATTGAAAGTACGGCTGGACTTAAATTACCATTAAAATATACTACAGAAAAACAACAATCGTTTCAATAATGAATTTACATTTACTTCGGATGAGGTTACAGCAATATAAAAAATCCTCAAATAAATTTTACCAGTAACTAGTACCTCACCCCACGGTCTAATATCACTAGGTGAATGCCGTGCGACTTACTAAACGGCAGAACGACCTTTCAATTCGTCCCTGTCCAGTTAGAATGTCTTAAGGAAAATAATGATCCTTTTAACACGTTGGTACGATTTCTCAAATTCGTTAATCCAACAAGTAAACAAACAGAACATCCCAACAAGCAGCTTCGTCGAAATAAACATCTCTTCGAGGCCTGCACGTTCGGCGCCATGAAAATGAGGTATATGTGCCCGCCAGACAAGGATGTCGGAAGACCGCTTGACCGCAACGGCCCCTCAACACCCCCATCCACCGAACCCACAACCCTAAAAGGATCAGATGTGCATTCTCAAATCAGCCCGCACGGGACTAGTTACCTCAGGGTCGATCGGTGTTAGTGAGATGTGGAAATGTTATGAACTGACCCAAGAAAGCACATCAAAAACAACAAGAAAAGAAGAAGTCCAGTCTTAAGTTACCTTCTTTGTTTATTTAGAAACAGCACCCTAACCTACTTCTGAGGGTAAGAATCGGATAAGCCGCTAACCTGGATACATGATGAATAATCCCTAAATGACGTTAAGTTACCCTCTTGAAGTCCTATTATACAACAAACAAAAAAAACAGCAAACTAAGGGAATAATACGTAAGTTCGGCCCTAAGCAATTACAATGAAAAATTTAATTAAAGCAAAACAATGTGTATGAAACTAGGCTATGATGGTATTATCCCTGACATTTAACGTTAAAGTTATGTTCTGATTTGATCCTATCGTAAAGGTAATCATAGACGTGACGCGCCTATGCAAAAGAAAACTATCACACAATTGGTTCACTAAAAATACATCAGTAACAAATGGGAACACAAGTCAACAAAACATAAACATACAATAGAATACACTCTTATATTCAACATCCTCCCTACACAAATCGTCGACTGTTTGTAGACGATTGTCATCTCAATGCATGTCAATGTAGGCTGGCAACAGCATGAACACCGTCATGCCTGACGTTGCATTTGCAAAGTCCAGGCTTCCGTGGATTCGCCTAGAAATTACATTCGAAGATTCAAGGAGTGTCAGCTTGATCTAATTGTATTTAGAAGCATCACCCTCAGGTGAAAGATCGAAGATCGAATCATGACAACAACATACGAAAAATTACATTATTCAGAAAAAAACTGAAGTTCAAAACTATTTAATTATTTATTTAATTATTAATTATTTATTGCTTTCAAAATAAAACTATTTCATTATTATTATTATCATTATTATTTATTATTATTATTATTTTTATTATTATCATTTATTATTATTATTATTATTATTATTATTATTATTATTCCAGGAAGTGTATTTAATATTGTCATTAGACACGAAGAACAGAATCAGACCCATTAATAAACTCTTCCTTCGAGAAGCATCAGTCATCTCGATTCTACAGCATCATCAAACATCTTCATATGAGCCTCACCGCTCAACTTAAATACACGCCAGTTACAGCTGGATTCGTGTTTACAAATACCAATACGTGTGGTCACCCAACACACACCTTATAAAACGGTCGACAGTGGTATAAACATCACCTGTCACCTAATTAACATCACCATGAGCGATAATGCATCGTCTTCATGTGGAACAAATTACCCAATCACAATCTAACACGTTGCCCTGGTCTGATACATCTTCGGTCTGTACAAAATTAAGTTAATGGCTGCCCAGAACAGCTGTCACAGCTCTTAAATAATGGTTTCAATCTAATACAAGTTACATTTTACTTAACAAATTCATTAACCTTATGGGAGTGTAAATTCATAAAATAAAATAAAAATACTGCTGTGCAGTCCTACGCTAAGTGTAATATTGAGTTTGTGTGTGCCTTCAGTTGTTGTATAATGTGACATGTGAATGATGCATTTGCTTGCGGCCGGTCCCAATACACTCTCCCTTCGAACAATTGAGCTCACCGCTTGCTTTGAAACCAGTTCTAAGTCCACGCATTCAGATGAACAATTGTACTAACGCCACACTTCTGGCATAACAAAAGAATAATGTTGTATTCCAGGTAGACCAAAGATATAGATACTCTCTGTCACTCTTTCTGCAGTGACTTGACTATATTAAAATCATACGTAGGAGGTATTAAAAATGCTTAAACATTCCGTCATGTCTATCGACTGCCATGCCTTCCCAAGGATCGTGTGTTCGAGAATAACACACACTTCCACCTTGCTTAAGTACATGAAGTTATATTTGCGGCGTTCTTCCTCGATTTATGCATAGTGCTCCCAATGCCTTTCTTAATCATTATATTTACAAATTGCCACGTAGAAATAGACCGACAGGAAATAATAGTTAATCACATAACTATAAAAAAACAAATCCTGCCTATAACGAACTGTGTGAATACGTGCGGCCAATATATTATGCTAATTATCCACCACAATTCTACCGTACATAAATGGTTTTATTTGACTTACTCGTTCATGGTTGGTTGTATGAGATGGATGGCTCTCGGTTTGAACCTGGTCCTCGGTTCACTCACCGTCCTTAACCATCGTTTTTTTCTCCCCATGGTATTATTTGGCATCGGCTCTTCCCATGGTTGAATGGTTTACTCGGACATTCCTCCTGCCATAAGGATGGCGGTAGCTTCCGTGTAGTTATAGGCCCCCATGATGGTAGTAGTATTACACGTTGGAGAAGCCTGAATCACTGATTTTATCGGAACAATAGTTGTAAAGTTTCCACTGATTCTAAACTGTGCGGATATTCAAAATTGCCTTTCTATTTCCGCCACTGACTTTATTGACGCATCTGCATCATATTACACAGACTTGACAACTTTTCTCACTCCACAATTACACGGGTTTGATAATAGCACTTCAAAATGTTGACAATTTACAGTTCGACTAGGCACGAATAACAGTTTCAGTGCACTTTCCAAATATAAAAGTCTGTTCGATAATAGTAATATTAATGGACTACTCGTCCTTACCCTGTCCATTACCCGAGATCCAGTTGCAGCGTTTTCCACTCACACGCGACATGACACAGTACTGTCTAGGTAAAAGGCGACTAGTGCTACTTCCTCTTCATGGCCGGGCACCGCGTGAGTCGTTTCCTGACTATGTAAATTAACCGTTTATAACCCATCATTTCATTTACACAACCAGCACTCTCGAAAATTATAGAAAAAAAATCATTGGAGTGCCCTTGTTGTCTGAATTGTCCTGTGGTTCATAATCTCACTATTAAATAAATATGTTACTTCAGTTGGCGACTTCCCCTGGTAGGTTGGTGTTCCATGGTTGGATGTGCGGTTGAGCTTCTTCGGGATTTTTTTCTCGGCAATCAATTTTCGATGAGCCGGAAATGGTCATGGGGTCATGAGCCTTTCGGTCTCAGTATTAATACATACTAATGAATTTCTTACAATATCCAGTATCCTACATTCTCCCCTGCACAACAAACTAGGTGACTTAGCAGGGTTATTTGACAGCTGTTCTTCCCATGTGGCAAAAATTACTTTTAGGAGTCGCTTTATCGTAGGCCTACATGTGGTTGTATTTCTTTAACTTGCCCCATTGATGCTTCAAATCTGTGAAGCTCAGGTCTTCTAAGTTTTCAATAATGTGCCTATTAAAAATTTAAACAAAATTATAGTCATCTTGATCAGTCTTCTATTTATCGATTTTAGTATTAGGTTACCAGTGTATCTTCCAAACTTAAATATATCGACTTGCTGAAGTATGTAAAGCAATGCACTTACTACACGCTTATTACATATTACTCAACAAATTATTTTCTTCTCGGCAACTGGTGACCGAATTTCATTTTGAATCAGGAGAGGTACTCCTTTCAAATCACTAGTTTGTAAGCATAAAGCTTCAGTCTCATAAAAATCTGTTTCTACCACCTTCCTGGTCATAATTATGTGTTTGGCATCTAAAATTGCCTGTCCTTCAACGATTGAGGTCGCGAATAATAATAGATTAGTAGATATTAAGAACCGTCTAAATATTTCGGATGGTCACCATGTTGGATTATTATATGTGTAGATCAAACAGTTATGTACCATCAGATGAAGATTATTGCGTAGGTCCATTATTCAAACGGTCACTTCGATCGCATAACCAGAAATAAAAACTCAATATTGAATTTTCCACAGCCGCTATCTTATATTTATCAAAATTATTGAGTTTAATTGGATGAAAGCAGATTAAATCTTATATGAACATTTACCATACCAAGTTTCACTGCGTTCGGATCATTAAATCGTGAGTAAATTCCATTTAAATGTTTGAATTTCGCTTAGCCACCAACTAGGTTGTGTGATCCCCAAATTACTAAAAGTCCCATAGGTGAATTTAAGTTAATAGCCTCTATCAACATACAAAATTTCAGTTTGATTGCTGTAATAGATCCATAAATATTGAGAGCCGTCTAAATACTGTATTTCGGATGATGGCCATGTTAGATTGTTATGTATGTAGGCCAGAGAGTTATGTACCATTAGATGAAGATTATTGCGTAGGTTCATTATTGAAACTTTCACATTGATCGCTTGATTAGGACACAAGAAATACAAACTTGATCATAAAATTTCGCACAGTCGCCATCATGAGGTTATGTAAACAATTGAACTAAATTAGATATATGTGCATTACAATGTGTATAAACATTTTCTGTACCAAGTTTCATTGTACTCAGACAGTTAAATCGCAAGAAAGGTCTATTTAAATGTTTCGACTCTACTTGGCTGCCATGTTCGTTTTGTACTTAACTGGTTTATGAAAGTCACATGGCTGAACTTTTAGTAATACCTTTTGTTACCTTAGAAAAATTCAGGGTGATATCTGTTACAGTTACGGAGATGTAGAATCTCAGTGAAATACTTTGCGTTGCCGCCATGTTCGATTGGTGAAACGTATTAAAATTTGAAAAGCACCGTCGAGGTTATACGGGGTAGTAGTATGCATTTACTGAGTTTGATTGAAATCGCTTTGGCCGTTTAGATTTTATTGGACACACACACAGACAAAAGGTGATCTCATAAGCATTATGTTTTCATGAATGAAAATAGGCTAGTAAATAAATAAATAAATAAATAAATAAATAAATTGTATATTACAAGGCTGGTCGTGCTAGTTGGCTTATGAAGGCCGTGTCCTGTGTAGGTGGTTTTATGTTTTAATCACACCTCGTAGCGTCACGCTGAGTTTAAATTGTCCCGGCTACAGTCAAGCAATTAGGTAGACTAGTATAAGGACCTGCTGTGCGTAACATAATGACCCTCAGTAAACACGAGATTGTCCCTCACGTTTTGTTCCGCGTGGAGTGAGGATCATAATTATTCCAGCTTATATCAACATCGCTATGTAGAATGGACAAACCAGTGAAAGGGTCGACAGAAAGCAGTCGACAGAAACTCGACCCAAAATTAAATCAAAGTATCAAAATCTGTTCTTGTGTTTCTGACGCTATATATTATTCTTGCTCATCTATACTAATATAATAAAGCTGAAGAGTTTGTGTGTTTGTGTGTTTAAACGCACTAATCTCTGGAACTACCAGTCGGATTCGAAAAATTATTTTTGCATATGATAGTCAGATTCAAGAGGAATGGTTTAGGCTATGTAAACTTTCGGACAGACCACTCCATTCCCTGCATTTAGGTCCTTTGGCGTGGTGGCTCAGCGGTCTAGCTGTATGCCTCTCACCAAGGCGGTCCGGGTTCGATTCCCGGTCAATACATGTGAGATTTTCGAAGTGAAATGCCATGTCCTGTGGTTCGGATTCCACGTAAAAAGGAGGTCCCGTGGCTCATAATCACAAGATTCACGGTCACGTAAAACTACAATCTTCCTTCTTTCCGTTTCATCGATCTGAACCACATTTTGTACACTAACTCTTTGGAATCCTGCGGGTGACACTGTCCACTATAAATTTCGGACAGACCACTCCATTTCCTGCATTTAGGCCCTTTATCACAAATCTACACCGTTCCTCCTAATGACACCAAATTTTACATACACTTTGAAACCCTGCTGGTAACACTGTCCACTTGATATTTTGGGCAACGCTCTCCATTCCCTACATTTAGAATAACAAACAAACTGAAGTGGAAAACCACGTATTAAGGCCCTAGAACCATTCATGTCCGTAGTAGTGTAACTGTAAGAGTTTTTAATAAGTCTATTTTTGACTGGCAATTCGAGCTGTATCACGTCACCCCTACCAGGGTTGTGGTGCAGAATTGCGAAAATTATTAAATCTTGCGCTGCTTAAAAATTGCAGTCACGGGGAGTGATTAGTGCAAAAAGATTTCTTAGGCTCCTTAAAACAGTTGTCATCATGAATATACATGCCTCTTTATAACTGCAATGGTGTTGGTACAATACATTGAGGTTATCAGCTGCAATAAGTGTTGGTGCTTTCAAATTTACCTTAATTTATTCCGAAACTTATCGTTGAGCGCTATGTGGCGATAAATGATACTATTGCTATCTCAGGAGCTCCGGACAGCCGATGTTTTCCAAAGTGTTCTGATTATTTTCCTACGGCGCTATGCGACAAAAGACGACACTATTGGTCTGTACATTTCTAACAGACAATGAGATATAGGCCCTAGGCAGTGTCTATTATTTCACTTACTCCTCTTTCTAATCATTTTTAGAAATTTGTTTTTAATTATGTGTGTCATGCTGTAGTTAGTAAATAGCCGTTTTCCTATTCATTATTATCATTATTATCATTAGGGGAAAATGACCTAAATGTTACGTCCATTATACTGTACTGCTTTATCACCCTCACTACAACCACCACCACCACCACAAAAATTTATATTTAAAAACTATGTATTTTCTGGTAGTTCAAGTATCATGTGCCAGTTCTGTAGTAGTATTCATTATCATAAATAAAACAAATAAATCCACCGGTTGAAGCCGGGCACTACTGCTAGTAATAAAACAAAGTTCAAATCGTGCATGTATCCAGGATCAGTATCATGCATTAATTTACATAGTGATCAGCTAAGATGATTTTTAAATAATCTCAGAATAAAATAATTACAATAATAATAATGATAATAATAATTATGCCAGGAATAATTTATGTTTTATTTATTTAGTCAATTTACCCTCTAGGTTGGTGGTTCCCACGGACTCAGCGAGGGAACTCACCACTACCGCCTCTATGGGCAGTGTCCTGGAGCTTGTAACATCTGGTCGGGATGGATACAACTGGGGAGGTGTGATCAGCACTTCGCCCAGGCGGCCTCACCTGCAAAGCGAACAGGGGCCTCATGAGGGATGGGAAGGGATGGAAGATTAGGATGGATAGGCTAGGAAGAGGGGAGGAGGCGGCCGTGGCCTTACAGTAGGTACTGTCCCCGTAAACCCGGATAGTAGGCTGTCAGATATCCGCCCCCTCAATCGGATTGCCAATAATCAACCGCACCGGCTCAGCTACACCAATAAAAATGGCACTGACAGAAACTACCGAGATTTGAGCACAGAAGTTAACAGGAAATCAATTCAAATAACGACTAGTATTTCCAAGATCGTCGACAACGTAAGAGATTTTAACGCTCTAAAATCATTTAAATGTTCTTCCTTCTTGATGATGACAGAAAATTGGTCAAAGTAATTAAACTGGGGTAGAATTACTTTAATAAAGTGACACGCTGTCTGAATTTAAATCTGCCATAAAAATCATTAACTTATAGTCAAATCGAGACTACTAAAATAAGCCAATTACTGAAAAATCTAAATATCAGTCTCAACTGATCCAAAATCGTTTAACTATGCCCATGACATAACAATGTCTTAATAAAACGTCGAAAAAGGCACAACTCATCAAGGTGTACTGAGAATAGGAATCTCAAACAAGAATATAGGGCAAAATACATGAGGACAGAAAATATGGGAAAATGGTTGCTCAGATGTCGTTAAGAAACTCAAATACAATAAACGTTCACGACTACCTTATCTGCTGGTTGAAGTTCCAGAGGAAAATTCCCCAAAGAAGACTGCTGATGGATCCATTTCACCAACTTGAAGATGAGCTCCATCCTCGAAACAAGAAACAGCACCCTCGGAGAATCGAACTGCTTCCTCCTCCGGAAATTGCACTGCTCCGTGAAGACGAAAGACATCCTTCCGGCAAAATTCTTCTTTGTGAGTCGGGACAACCCTGACCTCTCTTGAAAAATCCCTGAAGTTCCAGTAGAAAATCGCCATGAAGTTTTTGTAGTAATTTCCGAAGAAATATTCATATTCAGTGAGTATGAAATCGTTTCCATTGCTGTTTGATAGTATTCAGCGTTGAACCACGAAACATGGGTGTAGATGGTTATTCACCACATGTTCGCTTGTGTGGAATGGCAATTAGCGAAGTTCCATGCTGCTATCTTACTCCGTTGAAATATGTCCCAATTGCATTAAAGTCCTTTAGCCTTCCATCTTCTCTTCGGTTATGGTAATAGAAGAACAAACTGCCATATTAAACTGCTCCATAATACTGTAGCGTTGTGTCACAAAAGCAATCTGAAGTCTCCCTATTTCACTAGCCGTGTCAGCCGTGGCGTAGAATCTGACGATACAAAGTGCTTCTCAGGTGGCGAGAAAATCACTTTTGTCAGTCGTCTAAAATTGCCAATATCTTCCAAAATAACTCCTCGAAATTGTTCAACTTTTCTACACTCCTTAATGTAGCACTGCACAATAGAATTAGCTTATAGACGACCGCTAACTGTTCATAGCTAATCTTGTAGACGCGTTATAATGTGCGTTTTAACTTCACCTAGTTTTACTCACTGTAAACTTGCACTGCTTGTCTGCTCGAATCTCGTTCACTGCGGTGACTTCACCACGCGTTATAAAGACGACTCTTTCTACTAATCTCACTCGACGTCTCACCGAAATGACTATATAAGAACTGAGACTGAAGATCTGATGATTTGAGCTATCAGACGATTGAGCTTTGACGATTAGAGACTCCTCTCTTCTGCGCAAGGCCTTTTATAAACTTCATGAGGGGCGTATCCATCCCTTCCATAGCGTGTTACTGCGTCATCGCTAGAAGTTCCAACTTCGTCAATACATGACGGATTTTCAAAATTCAAAAACCGAAAATGAATTTCACCAAAATTCCAGATCAATGCCTCTACTGCAAATGGATTTCCACAATTCTGCATTCCAAAAAGTAATAAAAATACCATAGTTTCAGCAATCTCCGTCTTCCTTCAGACTATCGTTCATTGGTTCGAGCCTCCCCTCCAATAGCATAATTTCTTCCTCAGCAGAATTCCACGTTTCCTGCGACTGCGTCGTAAATCTCGGATCTTTCCCGAATAAATGCTGACGTCACTGAGAATCTCAGCTCAAGTAGCCTGCTAGCATAACGTCTGCGTCATCCGTGCTTACGTCATGACTACCCACGTCATAACTATGACAGCCATAACTTTCTTTATAATTTCCAATATAGCCACCGTGGTCTCTATATAATTCAATTTACGGGAGCAGTACCATCCCGGCATTTGCCCGAAGACGAAGTGGGAAACCACGGAAAACCACTTCGAGGATGGCTGAGGTGGGAATCGAACCCCCTCTACTCATTTGGACCACCCGAGGCTGAGCAGACCCCGTTCCAGTCCTCATACCACTTTTCAAATTTCGTGGCAGAGCCGGGAATCGAACCCAGGACCTCCGGGGCGGCAGCTAACCGTGCTGACCGCTACGCTACGGAGGCGACATGCCAGGAATAATAAAAAATAATAATGATAAGATATTGGTTAGGTAATCCAACAAACTGGAATGGATCAAGACGCTATCAATGACGGGATGTGGAAAATAGGCCGGGCGTTCCATCTTACGGCAAACATCTACTGTATAATAAGAAGGCGTTGAGTATAGGCACTATCGCACGGTACTTAAAGCGGAAGGGCTGTATGCTGCGGAGAGTTCGACTTAATGTAGACAAGGAGGTCATTAAATTATTATAACGAGACCGAGGGATATAACGGAAGATTTTAGGCAACAGATGCGTTGATGGCCAGGTGCGATTGAAATCCAATGAAGAGCTATACACAAACGTGGAATCAATATTGTCGTCAATCAGAAACAAAATCCAACTTAATGCCAAATAATGATAATTTTGGGCAAGACGTACAGAGATGTGCATATTATTAGATTCCTTGACAGTTTTCGGACATTTTCTTTTTTTTTCTTTTTATGACTTAACTAGCAACCCAAACCAGCTTCGTCCGGCATCTTTAACAGTTTACCCAGCGTAAGCTTAAAAGGCGTAAGGACGGCAGGTCCCAGACACAATTCAGAAAAGCCGAGGTGAACAGCGAAACACCAAACACATATACTCGTCTCAGAAGTCTTAACTCGACACGACTCGACAGTTTCATGCTGGCCGAAGCTGGGGTGATAGGCTTGCTCACTCCGAGGCTAGCAATTAAAATTTTCACTGAATGGAGATTGTTGGAAGAAATGAAAACGTACAAACACTTATAGTGGGGGATAGGGATATTCTGTCGCAGACTTTCTTGTAAAACTTTTCATGCTGAACAATTCTTACACTCATAGTATATAGATATTACTAAAGGTTTACCCAGCGTAAGCTTAAAGGCGCACGGACGGCGGGTTTTTCTTCCACTCGATTCACTGAAATCGTTACTGCTCTGCTTCCTTTGGTCATAAATGAATGATTTTCTACAGAAACCGTCCTCGAGAAATCCTTTACAGAATGGTGAAAACCGAATCAATATCCATCCAGTGGTTCTCGAGATTACGGGTAACTTCCAAGATTCGGGGACTTCGTTTTATAGTAAGTAGAGATGAAGTAAAAATGTTTGCGTGGCTTTTATTTTCCAAAATATTGACCAATAGTCTTAATTATATTTTCTTTTAGGAAACTGACAGTAAATGATTTCATTAGAATTTCTACTGATTGAGAAGCCTTGGTAATTCAGAATGTCACACGTTTTGTTTGTTTTCCATTACGTTATTTGAGTTCTTGCAAATTTAGTGCAGACGGATTCGAAGCCTTTTATTACTGACTAGTGGGCCCATGCGAGCTTTCGCAACGTGAATGTAGGTTTATGGGGTAGTAGGGAAGAATGTGGGAGAACGAAGTTTTAAATATTGAAGAAATGTATTTATTGTTGTTAAACGGCATACGTACATGAGAAGAACACAAAGAATTATGTGGAACAGTGTTTTGTACTTGTCACAGCACCTCTTTGTAGACAATATTCGATGTTACAACGAATTCATCGGTTATTGTTTGCTCGGGAGTTTCTTCTACAGCAATTTTTATAATTGCAAAGGATTGAACCCTAGAGAAAATCTTGGCGAGACCACACCGGAGCCGTCTGCTGAGAGACTCCTCAGCTAGCAGTACGCCGCGCTCCCGCCAGATGGCTGCCGCCGCCGCGCTGCCCTTCGCTCTAGCGGCATGATTGCCAGGGTACGGTGCTCCCATTGTAAATGTACATTTATAAGGTATTTATTTAATTGTGAGGCATTTAAAGTGGAAGTGAGTGCGTTTCGGGCACACATGGGGTTATGCGGAACCTGTAGGTACCCCATATGTGTAGGCTGGTGTTAACAGGGATTTATTTTCGGTACAAAACCGGAATGGGACCTTAGCAGAATAATATACGGAGGATGGTCCGCTCTTGAACTATTCAAATACGCGTGGACCTTGGATTGAAATCGCCTGTTTTAGAGGGTACATTCCAAAGTCGATGGAAAAAGAGAAAACTGACCCAGCTCAGGTAGGCGTATACCTCAGAATCTCGAATTTCGAAAATTTCTCCACGCAATTCCTTACGGGAAAAGTTGTAAGTCCTTAGGGGAGAAATTAATACTGCAGTAAGTAAGATAATACAAATAAAATGAAATGACTTTGAATGAAAAACTGTGACTGATATAAATCCATTAATTTAGTCTAATAATTTGCACATCTCTTTACATGAATTATATGTCTCGCCTGTAACCGCATGTGGTGTGATTTTTGGCATAGTTGACGTGTCTCAGACAGTTCGCTCCCTGGGACGTGAGCGCTAGCCATCCGAGCTGTGTCTCGCGCACTGTCGGCTGTCAACAACAAATAAAATAAGTGTATTTTTATACGCACAGTAATTACAATTTACAGAATATATTGTAAGGTATACCCCTCAGCTAACAAGATATATTGTGACCTTCCTATGACGTTGTAATTCATTCGACGTAGTTCGTCTTCAGATCGAACTGGTCACACGTTATTCATAATCATAATTAATCTTTCTTGTTTTAGATTCGCGTGATAAATATGATAGTTCAAACGGAGCATGGATTTACTCCAGTATGCTGAGCAATATGCTAGATTGATTTCCCAGGAGAAAGCTAGCATGGATTTCATCTACGTTCTCCTTTGTAAGAAGTCAGGATATAAGCTACGGTTTCTTGTCAGAAAATGTCCCAGTTTGTTTACTTTATTTACTAACATATGAATTATGGATGTGTGTGGAACTCGTACACCAGGGAATCTACGAGAATTTTCTTTCGTGCGTACACAGCACAACATTAGGCCTATTTTACAAAATAATTGTATTGGGTAAATACGTTGTTTCAAAGTAAATCTCTTAATATGCATTGTAATTCTAACAAGTAGTTCCGTGAAGACTAAATAGCCTATTTTCTTATATCCTACTGGACTTACTTAGGACGCGAGAAATGGAAACGAGATCTTAAAAATTTGCACAGCATCAATTTTTAGTTCTCATAAAATTCCATTACATTTAATATCAGTATATTAAGGCTTCTGAGAAAATGTACCGAGGAAACTTTCACAGGACTTGGATGCATAGTCACGAGAAAAATCAATTTATATGCAATTCACGTCGCCACCATGTTGGGCTTGTGATCACCAGATTATTAAGAGTCCCATTGGTGAACTTTTGTTGATAGCCTCTATCAACATACAGTTTGAGTGCTGTAATAGATTCGTAGATATTGAGAACAGTCTAAATATTTCGGATGGTTATATGTGTAGGCCATAGAGTTATGGACCATAAGATGAAGATTAATGCGTAGGTTAATTATTGAAACGTTCACTTCGATCGCATGATTAGGACACAAGAAATGAAAACTTAATGCAATAATTTCGCAAAGCGGCCATCATGAGGTTATGTAAACAATTGAGCTAAATTGGATATCAGTGCAGTACAATGTGTATAAACACGTGCTGTACAAAGTTTCAATGCGCTCGGATGGTTAATCGCCTGGAAAGTCTTTTTAAACGTTTCAACTTCGCTTGGCTGCCTAGTTCGCTTTGTACTCCACAAGTAGGCCTATATGAAAGTCACATAGACGCACTTATAGTAATGCCTTTTGTCATCGTACAAAATTTCAGGGTGATTTCCGTTACTGTTGCAGAGGTATAGAATGCCAATGAAATATTTCGCGTGGCCGCCATGCTGGATTTATGAATGGTATTAAAATTATAAAGGCACGGTCGAGGTCGGACGAGGTAATAGTATGCATTTAACGAGTTTCATTGAATTTTTTTCAGTCGTTTAGTTTTTATCAGGGGTCACACACACACATATACGCGCACACACACATACATACTCACATATGGACAAAAGGTGATCTCATAAGCATTTTTTTTTCAGAAATCAAAATAGGCTAAAAAGATAACAAGCATGTAACCGTTCGTGGTTATTACCTAGTTGGTAGCCCTGGATATCTCCCCCAGGACAGCTAACACAAACAAAGTCCTCTTTCAGACTAAACAACACCAGAAGTCACTGCCTGGCGGCTTTAGGACTACTGACACGGTGAGCTCTTCAACTCCCGGCAAACGGACGGCGTGAAACTCATCGACCGTGCCGAAAATCACCCTGTAGAATGGTCGTTATATGAAGCTTGTTGTAGTCAAATCCTGTAAGGATAGAAGACTGATAACGATAATGAAACAATAATTATTATACTTGTAGGACTAGCACAAACCAATCAATTGCAATGTAGGCTATTTGATCCGCCAACGGTAGTTTCTCATGTTATCATTGAAATCTTGGAAGTCATTCGGGATGTTTATTATCCAAAGTGATTAGAAAACTATTACTATCCACCTAATTGTCGCTTTGGTTTCGGGGGCGTGATGATGGATTAGCCAAGCTGCTTGTCTCTCACCAAGTCAGACCGTACTCGATTCCCGGTTAATGCATGTAGGATTTTTTGATGGGAAATGTCACGTTTGGTGGTTCGGATTGTACGTAAATAGAAGGTGATGGGTCTTATAAGTGCGAGATTAACAGTCACGTAAAACTAAATGCTATCTTCAATGTTTACTTTATATTTGTTCTAGATAATTGACAACGTGGGAATCTATTGTAATCAAGATCTTTGGACAGCTTACCCAATAAGGGTACATTTTAATTATGTACGCGATACTAGCGCGAAGTATGTCTCCGGTAGCATTAGTATTACAATCTCTTTGGATTTCTCCAGATGTTTATATATAGACAGCACCGTAGTCGTATGTTTCTGAATCCACTAAACCGCAGCAATGTTCCGCCTAAAAACTGCCTTAAAACCCCGATATTCATTTTAATACACCCTGCAATACCTCCGACAGAATTTAAATAATTGCTTTAAAGATGCATTCCAATTTATTTGTCAAACATTCGCTGTAAATTTAACACTCTACTTGATATACTGTATATTATCATATGTGACCTTCTATATAGTGTGCTAGCAACCCACCCCGGCTTCGCCCGGGATCAGTTATGAATGCAAGGTGATAGGCTACTTTTAACCGAGGTCTTATATGATTACCCTTTATACGAAATTAGTCGTTTTCCCTCCAGAAGAGAACTCGAAAATATTTCGGTTTGATGTAACACGTGATAGAGCCACGTAAAGCTGTCCATGAGGAAAACATTCTCCACTGAGAGCAACTCCAGTCACGCTAAGTGTCTGATCCTGTGCTTTGTTTATAGTCATGCCAAAGCAGACTCTTACTGGGAATTGTACTCGTTTGAAATGAAAAGGCAAATCTGAAGGAATCATAGGAATTCTAGGTACTAAGACCGTTTCTCCTGTACCACAGCTAGTTAAGATAGTAGCTTCAAAGGAACGGTTTTTCAAAGTTTTCACCACCAATCGCGTCCCATTGCATAACTTTGGTGGGTGTAAATTACGTAGCAATATAATAGGCACTTCCACTTCTAAAATAATCTTGTGAGGTGGCAAGCCAGAAGGAAGTAAAGAATTTAGGAATTTTGTAGGGTAATGAACAGCTTCTTCACTATCGACTACTGCGTCTACTTGAGCCTGGGCAGTGAATTTGGAGAACACCAGGTCATTAATATTCACAACTTGTTCGTTTGTCGGCGATATTATTGCTCTTTCTTTAAACCATGAATGAGACTTGTTGGATAGTTCATGGATTTGAGGACAAACGCTGTCAATCAATTCTTGAATGCTGCTTACTACACAGAAATCGTGACTGAGGGTAATTTTCCTGTCAATGACCGGTAAATCTCCATTTCCGACTCTAAGAAACAAATTAGCAAACACACTGAAGATAAGAGTACTCTCATGTTAGTTCCGAGTGCCAATTTTGTTATATCCGGCCAGATGTAAGATCTTTTTAATGAAGCGTTCACTTCGGCGGCTCTCGTTCCTCTGGTAACAACTGGTAAGATTTGACGAAAATCTCCAGCGAACAAAACTGTGCAGCCACCCTTAGGTGTGTTCCGATTCCTTAGATCACGCCAAGTCCTGTCTACAGCTTCAACGGAAGTTTAGTGCGACATTGTAAGTAGGTAATATAAGCCGATCCTGGCGCAGGGGCTAATGGGCAAGATGGCAGCCGCGCGCAACCAGCCTTATGTTATTCTTATAGAGGGGTCAGTCAGAGCTAGCGCAGTGGCTAATGGGCAAAATGGCCGCCATACTCTGAGACCGTGAATAATGTCACAGGGGGAGTTCGACCGTGTAGTCGTTAGAAGGAATATTTATTATTATTATTATTAATATAATTAATAATTTTATTAGGTAATTATTGATTGATAGCTTGCCACGGTGGGTGAGTGGTTATCGTGTCGGACTACCAACCCCAAGCTTGTAGGTTTGCTCTTGGTCTGGTAAGTGATTTTTGAAGGCGGCAAAAATTAAGACACGCATGTCATACGATGTTGGCATGTAAAAGAACCCAGGAGAGGTCTGCTATGTAGTTGCTAAATGGAATATTTATTATTATTATTATTATTATTATTTATTATTATTACTATTATTATTAGGTAATTATTGATTGATCATGTACAATCAAGACCAGCCTTATATTGCCCCACTTTATGGTGTAGTGGTTAGCATTCTTGGCTGTTACTGTGGAGGCTCGGGTTCGAGTCCTGGCTCTGCCAAGATTTTAAATTCTAGGCTGAGGGTTGGAATGTGGTACACTCAACCTTGTGAGGCAAAACTGACAGGAGCTGGTTTTTGATTCATACCGCTGCCATTCTGCCTAACCCAACTTCACCTAACCTAACCTAACCTAACCTAACCTTACCTAACCCAACCTAACCTAACTAAACTTCAAAGTCAGAAGGTACAATACATTTATTGTTTTTCATACCCTCATAAATTAGATATAGTGAATGTCCACCACGATTTAGATCCTCGAGCACACTTTTCTGACATCTATCATTAAAACGTGTAGAAAGGAATGTCTGATAATTTTCACTAACACATAATACAAGTTCACTATACATTGTGTCCACTTTTTGAATGTTAATGATACGGAAAAGAGTATGCATTGGTAATTCAGTGCGCTTTTTTCTCTCTAATCAACAGTTCTACCCCCATAGCATTGTGAATATTTATTGTAGTAGCCTATAAAGAAACAAAAAAAAATCATATCTATTACAGTTTAGCTATAAGTGACCAGAACCACTATAACATTTTATTCTAATACGGAGATTTCCATAATGATAAGAAAAAAAAGCTTACCATAATGATGGATTGTGTGTAAGTAAACGTCTTTTGCTGCTTGATGCCACTACTAAACTGATGTTCATACAACAGACAAGTGAGTTCATGTTTCGCTGACGTAATCGTATGTTCCCACGCACTTCTTGTGTGTTGCAAGCGCCGTAGTGGCTAAATTTGAAACTAGATGAGATGATTTGCTGATGTAATCGTATGTTCCCCCGCACGCACACGCAGGCCCCTGTGGACGGGTCCTTGTGGACGAGTCCCTGTGGACGGGTCATTGTTGACGGGTCATTGTTGACGGGTCATTGTTGACGGGTCCTTGTTGACGGGTCCTTGTTGACGAGCCCCTGTGGACGGGTCCTTGTTGACGAGTCCTTTTTGACTAATCCCTTTAGACCGGATCCTTTTGACTGGCTTATGACCCCTAATGCTATAATGAAATTAAACGTTGTTCCACATGATACGCAAGCAAAGAGCCGATCGCTACTATGAATTAACATGTTTGTTTTTGCTTTGTTTTTACGCATGTGCACTTGGGGTTTTTGTAAGAGGGCGGGCTTTTTGAATACAGATTTATAGATGAGTAATTTTTTTAAATTACCAAAAGATCCAAAACTAATAGGTAATTAGCTTTTTAACATCTCATGAACCAATAAGGCTATGGGACTTGTATTAGACGTCGTTGGACTTCAGGTGACATTTTGTTTTGAATGAATTTTTTTTTTGTTAAAAGGGCCTAACTACACTTTTGTTAATATCTCGCTAACTAATAATCAGAGAGGGTCAAGTGAGGTGTCATGGGACTCAGGATGGTCAACCCTTTTCCATGACCAACGAATTTACCCAAAAGATTCAAAACAGCAAGGTCTTTGACCTAAGATTTTATAAACTAATAATTGAATATTAACATGTGAGGTATCATAGGACTTAGAATGGTCAACCCTTTCCCATTGCCAATGCATTTACCAAAAATACCCAATACATCAAGGTCATTGACCTGAGATTTTATAAACTAATAATCGGGTACGAACATGTGAGATGTTTACCATGTGTGATGAAACATAGCCAGGTAGAGAAAGAATTAGTGTAGGCTACATGTATGGTGACTGACAAGTCTTTTACCATAGAAACTTGTTTACAGATCAAACTGCAGTATAGAGAGAGTATAGGTTGCAGGTATCGGTTAATAAATGAGAAACGGTGTACGCAAACTCTGATTTATCAAGAATTAAGAGTAGACTATCTTTATTTGATTGGTTAAAGAGGATAGCTAAAACACAAAAATGCTCAGTGATTACCAAGACAAAATGATCGCTACACACAACAAGCTTTAAATACTTGAGGCTAATAATCAATACACACACACTCGCTTGTTATAAACTAAACTGTGTTGCTGTCAGTGCTCAGACAGTAGGCTGATGACGAAATGCATTGCTAACAGAAATATAATCATTTCCGGTTGTCTAATGTTACCAGCTATCCATTTATTTATTTATTTATTTTTTGTGTTGCAGTGGTAAGCACTTTTAGCTCTTGTATTGGTAGGCTTAACTTGATTTCCCGGTCTGAGGCCTAGAACGAGTCGAACTAAGAAACAAGGGCATGGTGGTGCAGTGGTTAAGCTGTTAGCCTTTTCACCAGAGGGTTCGATTTCAGGTTAATATGCATGTCATAAACATATTAAACAAAATAAAACAGAGATAACGTTTAAAACTGATTACATTTGTGACTTTTCAAATTATTACTTGGATTACAAATACAAAGGTGAACTGGGTTTGATATACAGTTAATGCTGTCTATCACACACTCGATTGTAAGAAAGCCAAAAGAGCAAAAGGCTTAGGTAGAGCAGTGGTAAAATTGCTATATGTAGATAACTACCTGGCAAAGCTATATCGCATAAACAGTGCAGGATACAATCCAGCAATCAAATTTGTATCTTGTGGAACAGAGAAATGCACTTACGTGAGAAAATGCAAGTTCATGTGTAATATGACCTAACACACAAGTGTTCACCTGTGCACGTGCACAATAAGAGCTAACAAGTCACATTCTCTTTAGTTCGTACGTAACGTTAGGTTAGGGCTAATGCACACACCCTAGTACACGAGGCACATGCCCTTTGAGAGCAGTTCAAGGGATCTAACTTGGTGGATGGATATGTTCTAACGAGTCATTTGTAGTTGAAAGAGAATAATACTTGTTCTTAAGATGTTAAAACTGAGGAGATGGTATGTACAGTAAGACGTCTTGTTATTTCCTGTGTAATATTACAGACATGGCAGAGAGCACACAGTTCTGTTGCTATGACTACGCTGCAGTAATTTGAAACCCTACGTGTTCATTAAGACAATGGGTGATAATTATACAAAGTTAGCAGTCATTGGATATTACACAGGTGTTCCTTCCGGTGTCATGTTGCTGACATGGCAGAGAGCGCACAGTTCTATTGCTACGACTAACGCTGCAGTAATTTGAAACCCAAGGTGTTGATCAAGACAATGGGTGATGATCATGCAAAGTCAGTAGTAATTGGATACCACACATCAACATTGACTAAATCATAAACGTGTTGTCATAACCAGCAGAAACCTCATTTAAAGATTTTAGATTTTACATTTTAAATTTAAGATTTTTTTGATTTTTAGATTTTACTTTTTTACATTTTCCTAAAAGAGTAAACTACAAAGTCACATACCTAACCTCATTAAACCTAACTTTACCAAACCTAACTTAAGCTAATCCAAAGACTAATGCACATACACAAAGCATATAAGGTATATGCAACTATCCTTATGCTAGTCTTACAGGTTACTGTACAACATGATCACTACCCAAATGGATTTTTTTTCATTTTGTTGTTTACACATATGTCAATTTTCAAATTTCCCATTTTCAGTTTTTTTATGTCAGTTTTTTGTTTTTTCAATTTCATAATATGGAAAACATGGATTTTTGCATTTTGTTGTTTACACATTTATTAATTTCACAATTTCCCATTTTCAGTTCTTAAAATGTCAGTTTAAAGTTTTTGAATTTCATGATATAGAAACATGGATTTTCCAATTTGTTGTTTTCACATTTGTCAATTTACCAAATTCACATTTACAGTTTTTTAAATTTCAGTTTAATGTTTTTTGTTCTATTTGTTAATATGGAAACATGGATTTTTTACAATTTGTGTTTTACATGTCATGCAACTATCCTTATGCTAGTCTTATAGGTTACTGTACAACATGATCACTACCCCGCCACTGGATATTTTTTTTTTCATTTTTATTGTTTACACATATGCCAATTTTCCAATATACCATTTTCAGATTTTTAATGTCAGTTTTTAGTTTTTTCATTTTTATAATATGGAAACATGGATTTTGCATTTTGTTGTTTACACATTTATTAATTTCCCATTTTCCCATTTTCAGTTCTTAAAATGTCAGTTTAAAGTTTTTCAATTTCATGATATTGAAACATGGATTTTCCAATTTGTTGTTTTCACATTTGTCAATTTACCAAATTCACATTTATAGTTTTTTTAAATTTCAGTTTAATGTTTTTTGTTCTATTTGCTAATATGGAAACATGGATTTTTTTACAATTTGTGTTTTTTACAAGTCATGCAACTATCCTTATGCTAGTCTTATAGGTTACTGTACGACATGATCACTACCCCACTGGATTTTTTATTTTTCATTTTCTGGTTTACACATATGCCAATTTTCCAATTCCCCATTTTCACTTTTTTAATATCAGTTTTAAGTTTTTCAATTTCATAATATGGAAACATGGATTTTGCATTTTGTGGTTTACACATTTATCAATTTTTCAATTTCCCATTTACAGTTCTTAAAATGTCAGTTTAAAGTTTTTCAATTTTATGATATAGAAACATGGATTTTCCAATTTTTTTTTTCATTTATCAATTTACCAAATTCCCATTTACAGTTTTTAAAATTTCAGTTTAATGTTGTTTTTTCCATTTGTGAATATGGAAACATGGATTTTTCCAATTTGTGTTTTATATGTTCATTTTACATTAGGAGTGGAGAGAGGTGGGTAGTAATTAAAATGTGCAAGCAGTGTCCATTGTTGACAGGTCATTGTTGACGAGTCCTTTTCATACAACAGACACGTGAGTTCATGTTTCGCATGCATTACCTAAAATGTAATACCATGCAAGTGTTTAACATTTTACAACTAACCTGTTAGTATGATTTGCACACTACAAAAGTTATATCTGTTCTGGCAATATAATTATTTAGCGTTGGCTTTTATCATACTAATATATAAAAATGAGATAATGTGTGTCTGTCTTTCTGTCTGTCTGTCTGTCTGTTACTCAATAACCACTGGTCCGATTTAAATGAAATTTTGCATGGATGTAGCTGATTTACCAGGTTTACATATAGGATACTTTTGATTTCGAAATTTTGCAGTATTAAGAAATGTCGACTATTTTAGTGACGTCATTAGACCCTTTGGTGTCAAAATTTCATATTTCCATTTCAAATAAAAAGAGAACGGTAGGAAATAGCAAACTTTTGATGGCACACACGAGCTTTGAAATTGAATATCCTATCCGAAAGGTCCATATCACTTTTCGTGTATCTCCAACAGTTAGCGAGTAAAGCCGACATTTGTGACGTCACTACACCCTTTGGTTTCAAAATTTCATATTTCCTTTTCAAATAAAAAGAGAACGCTAAGAAATAGCAAGCTTTTGATGGTATACATGAGCTTTAACATTTAATTTTCTATCCGAAAGGTCCTTATCACTTTTCGTATATCTCCAACGGTTACCGAGTAAAACCAGAATCTGTGCAATAAAACACGGTCAACACCGGGCGGTGCAGTATATCTCTCTATATATAAAAATGAAAATTTGTGTGTTTATCTCTGAATTTCTACGGAAATTTGAGATGTTTACACGTTTTAGACTGTTTTATGATGGATGCGCTCGAAAATATTTTGTTTGTTTGTCTGTCTGTTTGTTTGTTTGTCTGTGGACAAATTTGTTCCCTTATAACTCGAGAATGGCTGGGTGTATCAACGTAAAATTTGGTATAGATATCCATCAGAGGCACGACACCAATCTTTGATGTAACTCTTCTCCGTACCTCTCATAAAAGTGGGCCTACCCCCTTAAAATACATGCTGAAATTGGCGTAGAAGGACGAGACAAAACTCATTTTCAGCCCCTCAATGTGAGAGACAAAACTCGGGTCCCCGAAAACCACATTTTAAGGACCGAAGACCAACCGTTTTTTAGATATTCCCAGAAAACTAATTTAATTTAATAAACTAATGAACGAATGCAAGCCAGTAACCATGCCAACGGATTCTCAGAGGTCACATCTATTGCTGTAAGACGCAATGCAATTCCATTAATTACATTAGTGTGAAAGTTTGCAAACGGCTAGAAGGTTATCACGGAACCAAAGCCGTAAAATTCATCAATAGGTTTAACGCGCTTAAGGGGATCAAGATGTACTCTAGAATTTTTTCACGTGATTTACACCTGCGGGTGTGGTACGGCAGGTCTATTATATTCATATCCCCATATTATTCATTCATTCATTAATTCATTTCGTATAGGCCATCTATGGACCGCGTCATTCCAACCGTCTCCTACTGGCTTTGATGTTTGCCCTGCACGCCCGCATTCGTTCTCGGTGGACTTCCTTCCGTTCCTGGGTCCAAATCTTTCCCGTTTTCAGCTTCGGTTTTTCTTTGAAACCTTTACAAGCTTGAAGTTTCCCTTTGAGTGGGACGCACTCCTGAATGTCTGTTGGTGTAATCCCCACTTCTTTCAGATCTTTATCCAGTTCAATGAACCAGGCCCATTTTGTTTTCCTCTCCTGAAAGTAAGTTATGTTGCGGTTGGTCAGTCTCGCTGGGCTCATTCGTTTCACATGCCCAACAAATGGTAACATTCTCTTCCGGATGACGTTGCTTATCTTCTCCACATGAGTATATAGGTTATGGTTATGCCGTTTTCTGTATTCTCCATTATCTTTGATGGAACCCAATATCTTTCTCAAAATTTTTCTTTCTTTAGCCTCCAGTTTCTCGACCAAGCTTTTTTGTTCATCGTGAGGCATTCAGAAGCATGCAAGACTTCCGGACGGATGACACTGCAGTAATGTTTTAGTTTTGCGTTGAAGGATATTGACCTTTTCATATAGATGTCCTAAGTTAAATGGTAGGCCATTTCCATTTTGCTCAAGCGCGATGTGAATGCTTCTTTCTCTGATAATATCCCTTCCCTGACCCGTCCTGAAAAGAAAAGTACATGGCCATTGGCTGAATAAAAAATAATAAAAAATAGGTGTTATAATTTCTCCCTATATTATATTATTATTAGTATTATATTATGGCGTACAACGACGAGACAAAGCCCCTCGGTGCCAGCAACAAAACTTGGGGGCCCTAAAGGGTCCTCGAAAACTACAATATAAGGCTCTAAATCCAACAGTTTGTGAAATATTCCCAGAAAAGTAATTTAATTTAATTTAACAAACTAATGAAGGAATGCAAATCGGTAACCATGAGAACATTATCTCATGGGGTGGCATACAACTTTCCATCTAATTCTGTAAGAAGCAATGACACTCCATTTATTACATTTCTGTGAAAGTTTGCAAATGGCTATAAGGTTATCACGGAACTAACGTAGACCATATAATTCATCAATGCAATTAAGTGGGTGAAGGGGTAACCTAAAATTTTTCATTCAATTTTCACGTTCGACATATAGTACAGAAGGTATATAATATCTCCAAACAGAAACATAATTTTCAAAAATTCCTGAATTGAACTAGCATTTTTTGCGGCTTTTAGGAATTTGGGCAATTTGAGTCTAGAGAACCTGAATTTTCATGCACCACAAGCCTTTATAATTTATGAAAGGGGTCTTCCTGTGTATGGGCACCTAGCACAACGTAGAGGGTCAGTTTTTATGTGACGTGTATTGCGTTTCGTCTACAAGACCTTCAATTGTATTTCACGTCAGGAAGTACACGTTAGGTGAATTTAGTCTGAGAGCACATTTTAACTATTTTTTTTGTCGACATACGGGTTCATCATAAGGATGATTTTATTTGATACTGTGTGGTAGATATATCCATATTTGGATATCTGGGTAATATGTTGTAGACAATAGAATTGTTTGTCTGTCTTTCTGTGTATCTTTATGTACGCCTATACCTCGTGTTCGGATGCTTGGTGCATCTTAAAATTAGGTATGGTAATCATGAGAGTCAATACACCAATCAATTATAAAACTCTTCACCGTACTTTTCATACAGTAGAAGGGTGGATATAGAGAAAAACTTCTCAATATATGCTAAAATATGCGAAATATAAAAATTATCCTACAAAGACGACCAAAGCATATGTTGCGCTTCTCAATGTGAGACAGATAATTCGGGAATCTATAAAGGGTCTCCGAAAACTACATTTTAAGGGCCTTAAATTAACAGTGTGTGTGATATTCCCAATAAACTAACTTCGTTCTGATAAACTTGATGGAATGACAAACCGCTAACCATTGCACAGTAGCTCAATTGATAATGTCTGGTGTTAACTACGAACACTGTTCGAAGAAGGGGTACTTCTGCTAGTATTTAATATGTACAGTTTAAAGTGATAGAAAAGTGGTAGAAATGTGGTAGCAAAGTGGTAGACAAGTGGTAGACTATTGGTAACAAAGTGGTAGAAAAGTGGTAGCAAAGTGGTAGCAAAGTGGTAGAAAAGTTGTAGAAAAGTGGCAGAAAAGTAGTAGCAAAGTGGTAGAAAAGTGGTAGAAAAGTGGTAGCAAACTAGAAAAGTGGTAGCTAAGTGGTAACAAAGTGGTAGAAAATATTACATGTAATGTTAAGAAATAGTTTAAGCGGTTACATGGATTCATTACACAATAATTTTAGCATGACAAAACTCATTTTCTATATCCAATAGTTCTTCCTCATATTTAATATGACCAGTGTACACATTTATCAATTTCACAATTTCCCATTTACAGTTCTTAAAATGTCAGTTTAAAGGTTTTCAATTTCATGACATAGAAACATGGATTTTCCAATTTGTTGTTTTCACATTTATCAATTTACCAAATTCCCATTAACAGTTTTTAAAATTTCAGTTTAATGTTTTTTTTTCTATTTGTCAATATGGAAACATGGATTTTTCCAATTTGTGTTTTACATGTTCATTTTGCATTAGGAGTGGAGAGAGGTGTGTAGTAATTAAAAATGTGCAAGCAGTGTCCATTGATGACAGGTCATTGTTGACGAGTCCTTCTCATACAACAGACAAGTGAGTTCATGTTTCACATGCATTACCTAAAATGTAATACCATGCAAGTGTTTAACATTTTACAAATTAGCTTATGTATTAGTTTATGTGTGGGGTCTTAGGTTGGCATTTTGTGTTGTCTTATTCTGTATATCGTTTTTTATGTTGGCTTTTACGTTGGCTTTTTGTGTGTTGGCTTTAGTGTTGGTTTATATTTTAGCTTTTGTGTTGGCTTATTTGACAAGTTATTTTGTCAATGCATTTAGTGGATTTTTCTCTTGGTCTTGGAAAGTACATTACTCTATTTTATCACAACATAATGCTTACTGCCATGTTTGTAAGCAACAACAACCACACACTAAACTTTCAAAAAATCTAAAGTACTCTAAGGTACTCTCAACTCATACTCTTACCTCTATCCCATGCCTAGTCAAGAACATTATT
Source organism: Meconema thalassinum (assembly GCA_946902985.2). Lineage (NCBI taxonomy): Eukaryota > Metazoa > Arthropoda > Insecta > Orthoptera > Tettigoniidae > Meconema > Meconema thalassinum. The sequence goes on along the minus strand of OX336390.1, from coordinate 801,925,544 downwards.
TATTTTTCCAAAAAAAAGGTGAATGGGGAAAGTAGACTATATGTTTAAACTAAAAAAATCATATAAAGTCATATGTTAACTCTATCACCTACGTTTATCCCATTCTTAGTCGAAAAAAATTATATTTTTGAAAATTTTTCTAAAAAATGTTTGGAAAGTAGGCTATATTTTGAAAACTAATCATCCTATAAAGTCATATATAGACTCAAACCAATGGCTTTTATATCCTTAATCGTTAGAACAAAATATGGAATTTTTGACATTTTTTCCAAAAATGTTCATTTTTTAAAATGGACTATATTTTGGAAACTATGAATTTTACAAAAAAGTGTGTTTGATATAAATGACAGGTATTTATCCCCTCTACCCATAAACCAAGGCCCAGATCTCTGGGACAAAATCCAAAAATGTTTAATTGTGAAAGTAGGCGATATTTTGAAAACGTATCATTCTAAAAAGTCATATATAGACTCAAACAAATTTGTTTAAGTTATTTAACGTTGAAACAAAACTTAACATTTTTTTTCATTTTTCCGAAAAAAGTCCAATATTCAAAATTGTCTATATTTTGGAAACTAAGAATTTTACAAAAATGTTTGTTTGACGTAAATGAAAGGTCTTTACCCCCTCTACCCCAAAAAAAAAATTCAGGACCCTAGGACAAAAACTGTGCAGTAGTGTGTATAGGCCGGTTCTAAATCCACTTCCCCACCTAACAAGATGGCGGCCGTAGCTTAACTTAACCTAGCCTAACCTAACAAGATGGCGGCCGTAGCTTAACTTAACCTAGCCTAACCTAACAAGATGGCGGCCGTAGCTTAACTTAACCTAGCCTGACCTACGAGGTGTGATCAAAAAGTTTCAAAAATGTGGCTGCGACTTAAGCAAACCTAGCCTAGCCTAAACTAACCTACAAGGTGTGATCAAAAAGTTTCAAAATGGTGGCCGTAGCTTTACGTAACCTAACCTAACCTAACTTAACCTAAACCTACGAGGTGCGATCAAAAAATTTTCAAAATAGTGGTCATAGCTTAACTGAACCTAGCCTAACCTAACCTAACCTAAACCTACGAGGTGTGATCATAAAGTCCCAAGATGGCGGTCGTAGCTTAACTCAACCTAACCTAACCCTACGAGGTGTGATCAAAAAGTTCCAAAATGGCTGCTGTAGCTTAACTTAACCTTTGATTGACCCCTGTTGATTAACCCCTTTTGATTGATCTCTGTTGATGTATTCCTTTGGACTGGTCCCTGTTGACTAGCCCCTTTGGACGGGTCCTTTTTGAAGGGAGTCATTTTTTACGGGTCCCGGAGGACGGGTCCTTGTTGACGGGTCCCTGTGGGCGGGTCCCTTTGACATAATTTGGATAAAATGCATGGGCCAGTCCAAAGGACCCGCCCACAGGGACCCGTCAACAAGGACCCGGCCTCCGGGACCCGTAAAAAAATGACTCCCTTCAAAAAGGACCCGTCCAAAGGGGCTAGTCAGCAGGGACCAGTCCAAAGGAATACATCAACAGAGATCAATCAAAAGGGGTTAATCAACAGGGGTCAATCAAAGGTTAAGTTAAGCTACAGCAGCCATTTTGGAACTTTTTGATCTCACCTCGTAGGGTTAGGTTAGGCTGAGTTAAGCTACGACCACCATCTTGGGACTTTATGATCACACCTCGTAGGTTTAGGTTAGGTTAGGTTAGGCTAGGTTCAGTTAAGCTATGACCACTATTTTGAAATTTTTTTGATCGCACCTCGTAGGTCAGGCTAGGTTAAGTTAAGCTACGGCCGCCATCTCGTTAGGTTAGGCTAGGTTAATTTAAGCTACGGCCGCCATCTTGTGAGGTGGGGAGGTGGAGGTGGATTTAGAACCGGCCAAAACACACTACTGCACAGTTTTTGACCTAGGGTCCTGACATTTATTTTTGGGGTAGAGGGGGTAAAGACCTTTCATTTACGTTAAACAAACATTTTTGTAAAATTCTTAGTTTCCAAAATATAGACAATTTTGAATATTGGACTTTTTTCGGAAAAATGAAATAAAATGTTAAGTTTTGTTTCAACTTTAAATAACTTAAACAAATTTGTTTGAGTCTATATATGACTTCTTAGAATGATACGTTTTCAAAATATCGCCTACTTTCACAATTAAACATTTTTGGATTTTGTCCCAGAGATCTGGGCCTTGGTGTATGGGTAGAGGGGGTAAATACCTGTCATTTATATCAAACACACTTTTTTGTAAAATTCATAGTTTCCAAAATATAGTCCATTTTAAAAAATGAACATTTTTGGAAAAAATGTCAAAAATTCCATATTTTGTTCCAACGATTAAGGATATAAAAACCATTGGTTTGAGTCTATATATGACTTTATAGGATGATTAGTTTTCAAAATATAGCCTACTTTCCAAACATTTTTTAGAAAAATGTTAAAAAATATAATATTTTTCGACTAAGAATGGGATGAACGTAGGTGATAGAGTAAACATATGACTTTATATGATTTTTTTAGTTTAAACATATAGTCTACTTTCCCCATTCACCTTTCTTTTTGGAAAAATAAATAATGTTCTTGACTAGGCATGGGATAGAGCTAAGATTATGAGTTGAGAGTACCTTAGAGTACTTTAGATTTTTTGAAAGTTTAGTGTGTTGTTGCTTACAAACATGGCAGTAAGCATTATGTTGTGATAAAATAGAGTGATGTACTTTCCAAGACCAAGAGAAAAATCCTTTAAATGCATTGAAAAAATAACTTGTTAAATAAGCCAACACAAAAGATAAAATATAAACCAACACTAAAACCAACACACAAAAAGCCAACCTAAAAGCCAACATAAAAAACGATATACAGAATAAGCCAACACAAAATGCCAACATAAGACCCCACACATAAACTAATACATAAGCTAATTTGTAAAATGTTAAACACTTGCATGGTATTACATTTTAGGTAATGCATGTGAAACATGAACTCACTTGTCTGTTGTATGAGAAGGACTCGTCAACAATGACCTGTCAACAATGGACACTGCTTGCACATTTTTAATTACTACACACCTCTCTCCACTCCTAATGCAAAATGAACATGTAAAACACAAATTGGAAAAATCCATGTTACCATATTGATAAATAGAAAAAAAACATTAAACTGAAATTTTAAAAACTGTTAATGGGAATTTGGTAAACTGACAAATGTGAAAACAACAAATTGGAAAATCCATGTTTCTATATCATGAAATTGAAAACCTTTAAACTGACATTTTAAGAACTGCAAATGGGAAATTGTGAAATTGATAAATGTGTAAACTGGTCATACTAAATATGAGGAAGAACTATTGGATATAGAAAATGAGTTTTGTCATGCTAAAATTATTGTGTAATGAATCAATGTAACCGCTTAAACTATTTCTTAACAATACATGTAATATTTTCTACCACTTTGCTACCACTTAGCTACCACTTTTCTAGTTTGCTACCACTTTTCTACCACTTTGCTACCACTTTTCTACTACTTTTCTGCCACTTTTCTACCACTTTTCTACCACTTTGCTACCACTTTGCTACCACTTTTCTACCACTTTGTTACCAATAGTCTACCACTTGTCTACCACTTTGCTACCACATTTCTACCACTTTTCTATCACTTTAAACTGTACATATTAAATATAAAAGCCAACGCTAAATAATTCTATTACCAGAACAGATATATCCTTTGTAGTGTGCGAATCATACTAAAAGGTTAAATGTAAAATGTTAAACACTTGCATGGTATTACATTTTAGGTAATGCATGCGAAACATGAACTCACGTGTCTGTTGTATGAAAAGGACTCGTCATCAATGACCTGTCAACAATGGACACTGCTTGCACATTTTTAATTTCTACCCACTTCTCTCCACTCCTAATGCAAAATGAACATGTTAAACACAAATTGGAAAAATCCATGTTTCCATATTCACAAATGGAAAAAAAACAACATTAAACTGAAATTTTAAAAACTTAAAATGGGAAGTTGGTAAATTGATAAATGAAAAAAAATAAAATTGGAAAATCCATGTTTCTATATCATGAAATTGAAAAACTTTAAACTGACATTTTAAGAACTGTAAATGGGAAATTGTGAAATTGATAAATGTGTAAACAACAAAATGCAAAATCCATGTTTCCATATTATGAAATTGAAAAACTTAAAACTGATATAAAAAAACTGAAAATGGGGAATTGGAAAATTGGTATAAGTGTAAACCACAAAATGAAAAATAAAAAATCCAGTGGGGTAGTGATCATGTTGTACAGTAACCTATAAGACTAGCATAAGGATAGTTGCATGACATGTAAAAAACACAAATTGTAAAAAAATCCATGTTTCCATATTAACAAATAGAACAAAAAAACATTAAACTGAAATTTAAAAACTGTAAATGTGAATTTGGTAAATTGACAAATGTGAAAACAACAAATTGGAAAATCCATGTTTCTATATCATGAAATTCAAAAACTTTAAACTGACATTTCAAGAACTGAAAATGGGAAATTGTGAAATTAATAAATGTGTAAACAACAAAATGCAAAAATCCATGTTTTCCATATTATAAAATTGAAGAAACTAAAAACTGACATTAAAAAAACTGAAAATGGGAAATTTGAAAATTGACATATGTGTAAACAACAAAATGAAAAAAAAATCCGTTTGGGTAGTGATCATGTTGTACAGTAACCTGTAAGACTAGCATAAGGATAGTTGCATGTACCTTATATGCTTTGTTTATGTGCATTAGTCTTTGGATTAGCTTAAGTTAGGTTTGGTAAAGTTAGGTTTAATGAGGTTAGGTATGTGACCTTGTAGTTTACTCTTTTAGGAAAATGTAAAAAAGTAAAATCTAAAAATCAAAAAAATCTTAAATTTAAAATGTAAAATCTAAAATCTTTAACCCTAGAACTGCTGCAGGTTTATCCGTCAAATGCTGCAGTACATTCCCATAAAATACACACTATGCGAATTTATTATCTGTAAGCAAACTGTCTTCATGAATATAACTTATCATACATCAATAGAAATCTGAAAGACTGTTCTATACTATTTTTATAGAGGTGAATCATTCAGACTCATTAGTTTGAATTAATCATAAAATGTATTTTATAAAAAATAAAAAATTGTTATTTACTAAAAAAGAAAATTATTTTTACTATATGACATTTCTCCATTATGCACATAGCCTATATGAGAAATTCAGCTTCTGCCTTTTCTGTAAGCAAACTGTATTCATGAATAGGCCTATAACTTATCATACATCAATAGAAAGCTGAAAGACTGTTCTATATTATTTTTATAGAGGTGAATCATTCAGACTCATCAGTTTGAATAAATCATAAAAAGTATTTCATAAAAAAATGACTTTTCTGCTCTAGAAAACCATATTGCCAAGTTAAATGTTTGTCAGACACATCATAAATGAAAAGTTCACAGTTTTTTGGTACTATTTCAAGAACCAGTTTTAAATAATTCCTGTTATTTACTAGAAAAGAAAGTTATTTTTACAGTATGACATTTCTCCATTATGCATATATATGAGATACTCACCTTCTGCCTTTTCTGTAAAAAAAAACTGTGTTCATGAATAGGCCTATAACTTACCATACATCAATAGAAAGCAGAAACACTGTTCTATATTATTTTTATAGAGGTGAATCATTCAGACTCATCAGTTTGAATTAATCATAAAAATATTTCATAAATATAAAAATAAAAATTGACTTTTCTGCTCTAGAAAACCATATTGCCAAGTTAAATGTTTGTCAGACACATCAGAAATGAAAATTTCACAGTTTTTTTACTATTTCAAGAACCAGTTTTAAATAAATCCTGTTATTTACTAAAAAAAATATTTTTACAATATGACATTTCTCCATTATGCACATAGCCTATATGAGCACAATAGCCTTTTCGGTAAACAAATTGTGTTCATGAATAGGCCTATAACTTATCATACATCAATAGAAAGCTGAAAGACTGTTCTATATTATTTTTATAGAGGCGAATCATTCTGACTCATCAGTTTGAATTAATCATAAAAAGTATTTTACCAAATATAAGAAATAAAATTGACTTTTCTGCTCTAGAAAACCATACTGCCAAGTTAAATGTTTGTCAAACACATCATAAATGAAAAGTTCACAGTTTTTGTTACTATTTCAGGAACCAGTTTTAAATAATTCCTGTTATTTACTAAAAAGCGCTCAATTTCTGAATCAACTACATAGGCTTGTTGGCTGCCATTTTGCTCAATACAACTTCAGTGTCAACATGAAAGTACTTCCACTTCTGCAGCCAAATAATAGCCTGCTTATTGTCATTTGTTTGCCAAAGAGTAACACAGCGAAAGATAAAAGCATCGGGAACCAGCATGACTTGAAATTAGTGCTATATGATGGCTAACAGTAGTACTATATTTGAATACCGAGACCGTCTTTCAGAGAGACGGTCGCACTTGATTAAACACCACACCGTCTTCCTGGAAGACGGTCCGCAGTTCTAGGGTTAAATGAGGTTTCTGCTGGTTATGACAACACGTTTATGATTTAGTCAATGTTGAAGTGCGGTATCCAATTACTACTGACTTTGCATGATCATCACCCAGTGTCTTGATCAACACCTTGGGTTTCAAATTACTGCAGCGTTAGTCGTAGCAATAGAACTGTGCGCTCTCTGCCATGTCAGCAACATGACACCGGAAGGAACACCTGTGTAATATCCAATGACTGCTAACTTTGTATAATCATCACCCATTGTCTTAATGAACACGTAGGGTTTCAAATTACTGCAGCGTAGTCATAGCAACAGAACTGTGTGCTCTCTGCCATGTCTGTAATATTACACAGGAAATAACAAGACGTCTTACTGTACATACCATCTCCTCAGTTTTAACATCTTAAGAACAAGTATTATTCTCTTTCAACTACAAATGACTCGTTAGAACACACCCATCCACCAAGTTAGACCCCTTGACCTGCTCTCAAATGGCATGTGCCTCGTGTACTAGGGTGTGTGCATTAGCCCTAACCTAACGTTACGTACGAACTAAACAGAATGTGACTTGTTAGCTCTTATTGTGCACGTGCACAGGTGAACACTTGTGTGTTAGGTCATATTACACATGAACTTGCATTTTCTCACGTAAGTGCATTTCTTTGTTCCACAAGATACAAATTTGATTGCTGGATTGTATCCTGCACTGTTTATGCGATATAGCTTTGCCAGGTAGTTATCTACATATAGCAATTTTACCACTGCTCTACCTAAGCCTTTTGCTCTTTTGGCTTTCTTACAGTCGAGTGTGTGATAGACAGCATTAACTGTATATCAAACCCAGTTCACCTTTGTATTTGTAATCCAAGTAATAATTTGAAAAGTCACAAATGTAATCAGTTTTAAACGTTATCTCTGTTTTATTTTTTTAAATATGTTTATGACATGCATATTAACCTGAAATCGAACCCTCTGGTGAAAAGGCTAACAGCTTAACCACTGCACCACCATGCCCTTGTTTCTTAGTTCGACTCGTTCTAGGCCTCAGTCCTGGAAATCGAGTTAAGCCTACCAATACAAGAGCTAAAAGTGCTTACCACTGCAACACAAAAAATAAATAAATGGATAGCTGGTAACATTAGACAACCGGAAATGATTATATTTCTGTTAGCAATGCATTTCGTCATCAGCCTACTGTCTGAGCACTGACAGCAACACAGTTTAGTTTAGAACATGCGAGTGTGTGTGTATTGATTATTAGCCTCAAGTATTTAAAGCTTGTTGTGTGTAGCGATCATTTTGTCTCGGTGACCACTGAGCATTTTTGTGTTTTAGCTATCCTCTTTAACCAATCAAATAAAGATAGTCTACTCTTAATTCTTGATAAATCAGAGTTTGCGTACACCGTTTCTCATTAATTAACCCATACCTGCAACCAATACTCTCTCTATACTGCAGTTTGATCTGAAAACAAGTTTCAATGGTAAAAGACTTGTCAGTCACCATACATGTAGCCTACACTAATTCTTTCTCTACCTAGCTATGTTTCATCACACATGGTAAGCATCTCACATGTTCGTACCCGATTATTAGTTTATAAAATCTCAGGTCAATGACCTTGATGTATTGGGTATTCTTGGTAAATGCATTGGCCACGGAAAAGGGTTGACCATCCTGAGTCCCATGAAACCTCACTTGACCCTCTCTGATTATTAGTTAGCTAGATATTAACAAAAGTGTAGTTAGGCCCTTTTAACAACAAAAAAATAATACATTCAAAAACAAAATGTCACCTCAAGTCCAACGACCTCTAATACAAGTCCCATAGCCTTATTGGTTCATGAGATGTTAAAAGCTAATTACCTATTAGTTTTGGATCTTTTGGTAATTTAAAAAAAATAACTCATCTATAAATCTGTATTCAAAAAGCCCGCCCTCTTACAAAAACCCCAAGTGCACATGCGTAAAAACAAAACAAAAACAAACATGTTAATTCATAGTAGCGATCGGCTCTTTGCTTGCGTATCATGTGGAACAACGTTTAATTTCATTATAGCATTAGGGGTCATAAGCCAGTCAAAAGGATCCGGTCTAAAGGGATTAGTCAAAAAGGACTCGTCAACAAGGACCCGTCCACAGGGGCTCGTCAACAAGAACCTGTCAACAAGGACCCGTCAACAATGACCCGTCAACAATGACCCGTCAACAATGACCCGTCCACAGGGACTCGTCCACAAGGACCCGTCCACAGGGGCCTGCGTGTGCGTGCGGGGGAACATACGATTACATCAGCAAATCATCTCATCTAGTTTCAAATTTAGCCACTACGGCACGTGCAACACTCAGGAAGTGCGTGGGAACATACGATTACGTCAGCGAAACATGAACTCACTTGTCTGTTGTATGAGCATCAGTTTAGTAGTGTCATCAAGCAGCAAAAGACGTTTACCTACACACAATCCATCATTATGGTAAGCTTTTTAAGCCTACTTTCGATTTTTGCAAAAAATGAAAGTAGACTTATGAGATCACTACAGGGCGAAAAAAGTGTGTTTGTCTGTGTGTATGTGTGTGTGTGAGTCTGTGTGTGTGTGTTTGTGAGTGTGTGTACTCTGAATGTCTGTCCTCCCTATCAATTCAAACACGGTGAGCGCAAATTGAACGAAATTTGGTACAAGGGTAGCACTAGCAAAGGACACCTGAGTGTCATTTTCTATATTGCCGCCATCTTGACGACAACGTAATGGCGGCCACACAAATGTTCAAAGCTTAAATCAAATTACGATTAACATAATCATCCGATCTCTACCAAATTTTGCAACAGCATACCTTTATGGGGGAAGCATCCTTTGACCAATCTAATAGGTCATCAGCCAAATAGTTTGCAGATGGCAGCCATCTTTGTGTCAAAATCGATTACCCCTATTAATTCGAACACGGTGAAACCGAATGGAATGAAATTTGGTACAGTGGTAGCACTAGCAAAGGGCACCTCAGTGTCAAGTTTTATATCACCGCCATCTTGACGGACACGTAATGGCGGCCACACAAATGTTCAAAGCTTAAATCAAATTACGACTAACCTAATCATCCGATCTCTACCAAATTTTGCAACAACATGCCTTTATGGAGGAAGCATCCTTTGACAAATCTAATAGGTCAATAGCCTAATAGTTTGCGGATGGCGGCCATCTTTGTGTCAAAATCTATTACCCCTATTAATTCGAACACGGTGAAACCGAATGGAATGAAATTTGGTACAGAGGTAGCACTAGAAAAGGGCACCTCAGTGTCATGTTTTATATCGCCTCCATCTTGACGGAAACGTAATGGCGGCCACACAAATATTCAAAGCTTAATTCAAATTACGATTAATCTAATCATCCGATCTCTACCAAATTTTGCATCAACATACCATTACGGAGGGAGCATCCTTTGACCAAACTAATAGGTCATTAGCCTAATATTTTGCGGATGGCGGCCATCTTTGTGTGAAAATCAATTCCCCCTATTAACAAGAGTTTAGTGCTTTTCAGTCGGTCAACACGAATGTACCCAAAAGAGATGGGTTATGCCCTAATCCTGAAATAAATTACATGAGATTAATAAAACACTAGGATGACCAGTTTCGATCGTCAAGCGATCATCATCAGATCCATTATACTTAGGCTACAAAATCTATGTTTGAAATACAGGTCAAAATATTTACAATATGTACAATTATTTAGTTGCAGTATTGGTACTGCAACTGTCAGTGTATGCTAAATGCAGTATATAAGTTAGGTGAAATGCTAAATGGTGATAGCTATCCGGAGATTGTACTTTAGAGAGATTATATGGTTGTAAACTATGGTTAAACTATAAAATTTTTGGCTATCTACTTATCTGATTGTCTTCCGTATTACAGCTACTCGCAGTTTTCGTGCTCCCTGGAACTCGCTGTGCGGTCGACTGCGGTGGTTATCTTAACGACAGGTTTTTCCCCTGCCTCCTCCCCTCTGTCCCTACGTGCTGTGGGGAGTGATAGCGATGTGTTTATGTGAGGTGTTGCCAACCTAGATAAGATGTATATTATTGAATGAGGTGGGTCTACAATTATTAAAGACCGTGGATTAGCCCTCGCCACGCGTGGAGCATAACCCATTCGAACTAAGCGTTGACGGTCTTATGAGGACGTCCCGGCACCTTTAATACTGCCGCGAATATGGGCCTTGGTTTATTGCAGAAGAAAAGTACATCGTACACCTGATCCAGATAACATTTACCTATTAAAAACCCCCTAATTTCCCCCCTTTTTTTATCTAGCTTGACTGTGTCGCTAAATTGTGTTTTGTTTCCGACAGGGTGTGTTTTTTAGTAGCGTGAAGAGGGGTGAGCTCTCCATGAACGTGTGTTCATTTAGATTGTTGGGATTGTTTCGTTTGGCTAGGTGTATCTCGATTGCTTCCTTTATGTCAAGAGCTCTGCCTTTCGATTCGTGATGGATTATTTTAAGGTCCGACTCTATGTTGGTAAAGCTGTGCCCTGCGTCACACATATGTTCACACACGGCTGAATGTGTTCCGTATCTTATCGCATTCCTATGTTCATTATAACGTGTGTCTACTCGCCTTCCACTCTGCCCGATGTAATTAGCTTGACAATTGGTGTCTTGGCACGTTATAGAATATACCCCTGACCTTGAATACGGGTCACGTTTATTTAGATTACTATTTAGGAGGTGCCTAGCGGTTGTGTTTTTCGTCGTGAAAGCTATCTTTATGCCTTGTTTTTTGAATAGGTTAGTGATTTTATATGTATTCGCATTCACATAGTTGAAACGCGCAAATTTTTTCTCATTACTGTCCGGTTTGGGAATCGTTTTATCTTTATTTTTATGTTTGGCTATAATTTGATTTATTTTGCTTGGCGAGAAGTTGTTTTCCTTTGCTATTTGCATAATAGTTCTTATTTCCTTATTATATTTGTCTTTTGACATGGGTATGTTTAAAGCTCTGTGCACCATTGAATTGAAACCCGCTAGTATGTGCGTACTGGGGTGATTAGACTGATTGTCGATTGCATGCGAGGTTTGTGTTGCTTTCCGGAATATGGAATATGAAAGGTCGTTGTCTTTACGTTCAATAGTTATATCGAGATAATTTATTTTCCGGTCTATTTCGGATTCCTTAGTGAATTTGATAGAGTGGTGAAGGCTATTAATGGATTGGAGAATTGTTTCTTCGCTTGTTAGTTCAGTACCGTAGATGCAAATTACATCATCTACGTATCTCTTCCATATTACTATTCCCTTTGTTGAAGTCTTTTCTAAGAACGCATTTTCTAGTGCATTGATGAAGATGTCAGCGATTAACCCACTTAGTGGCGATCCCACGAAAACTGCGAGTAGCTGTAATACGGAAGACAATCAGATAAGTAGTTAGCCAAAAATTTTATAGTTTAACCATAGTTTACAACCATATAATCTCTCTAAAGTACAATCTCCGGATAGCTATCACCATTTAGCATTTCACCTAACATATATACTGCATTTAGCATACACTGACAGTTGCAGTACCAATACTGCAACTAAATAATTGTACATATTGTAAATATTTTCACCTGTATTTCAAACATAGATTTTGTAGCCTAAGTGTAATGGATCTGATGATGATCGCTTGACGATCGAAACAGGTCATCCTAGTGTTTTATTAATCTCATCTAATTTATTTCAGGATTAGGGCATAACCCATCTCTTTTGGGTACATTCGTGTTGACCGACTGAAAAGCACTAAACTCTTATTTACTAAGGCAACACTGAAAATATGGCTTCAAACACCACAATCCCCCTATTAATTCGAACACGGTGAAACCGAATGGAACGAAATTTGGTACAGAGGTAGCACTAGAGAAGGCCACCTCAGTGTCATGTTTTATATCACCGCCATCTTGACCGAAACGTAATCGCGGCCACCCAAATGTTAAAGGCTAAAATGTAATTACGACCAACCTAATAATCTAGTCTCTACCAAATTTTGCAACAACAAATCTTTATGTGGGAAGCATATTCTGACCAAACTGCTAGATCATCAGCCCAATAGTTTGCAGATGGTGGCCAAGTATGTGTGCAAATCGATTCCCCCTATCAATTCAAACACGGTGAAACCGAATTGAACGAAATTTGGTACAGAGGTAGCACTAGCAAAAGGCACCTCAGTGTCATGTTTTATATCGCCGCCATCTTGACGGAAACGGAATGACGGCCACCCAAATGTTAAAAGCTTAAATCAAATTTCGACCATCCTAATAATTTGATCTCTACCGGATTTTGCAACAACATGCCTTTTTGTGGAAAGCATATTATGACTGACTACAAGGTCAACAGCCCAATAGTTTGCAAATAGCGGCCATGTATGTGTGCAAATCCATTCCCCAGATCAATTCAAACACGGTGAAACCGAATTGAATGAATTTTTTTCAGAGGTAGCACTAGCAAAGGGCACCTCATATTCATGTTTAATATCCCTATAGCACGTTGTATTTCAACAAGCTACTACAACCAACTTTCATTTATACTCCTTGAAAAGGACAAAGAGTTATAGCAATACCCATGCATTTAGGAGAAAGTAGGCTATACGTTCTTTACTGAACATCTTGTTTTCTTATCATTATGGAAATCTCCTTATTAGAATAAAATGTTATAGTGGTTCTGGTCACTTATAGCTAAACTGTAATAGATATGATTTTTTTTGTTTCTTTATAGGCTACTGCAATAAATATTCACAATGATATGGGGGTAGAACTGTTGATTAGAGAGAAAAAAGCTCACTGAATTACCAATGCATACTCTTTTCCGTATCATTAACATTCAAAAAGTGGACACAATGTATAGTGAACTTGTATTATGTGTTAGTGAAAATTATCAGACATTCCTTTCTACACGTTTTAATGATATATGTCAGAAAAGTGTGCTCGAGGATCTAAATCGTGGTGGACATTCACTATATCTAATTTATGAGGGTATAAAAAACAATAAATGTATTGTACCTTCTGACTTTGAAGTTAAGTTAGGTTAGGTTAGGTTAGGTAAGGTAAGGTGGGATCTGGTTAGGTTAGGTAAGGTTAGGTTAGGTTAGGTGAAGTTGGGTTAGGCAGAATGGCAGCGGTATGAATCAAAAGCCAGCTCCTGTCAGTTTTGCCTCACAAGGTTGAGTGTACCCCATTCCAACCCTCAGCCTAGAATTTAAAATCTTGACAGAGCCATGACTCGAACCCAAGCCTCCACAGTAACAGCCAAGAATGCTAACCACTACACCATAAAGTGGGGCAATATAAGGCTGGTCTTGATTGTACATGATCAATCAATAATTACCTAATAATAATAGTAATAATAATAATAAATATTAATAATAATAATAAATATTCCATTTAGCAACTACATAGCAGACCTCTCCTGGGTTCTTTTACATGCCAACATCGTATGACATGCGTTTCTTAATTTTTGCCGCCTTCAAAAATCACTTACCACGACCAAGAGCAAACCTGCAAGCTTGGGGTTGGTAGTCCGACACGATAACCACTCACCCACCGTGGCAAGCTATCAATCAATAATTACCTAGTAAAATTATTAATTATATTAATAATAATAATAATAAATATTCCTTTTAACGACTACACGGTCGAACTCCCCCTGTGACATTATTCACGGTCTCAGAGTATGACGGCCATTTTGCCCATTAGCCACTGCGCTAGCTCTGACTGACCCCTCTATAAGAATAACATAAGGCTGGTTGCGCGCGGCGGCCATCTTGCCCATTAGCCCCTGTGCCAGGATCGGCTTATATTACCTACTATTGTAGCCTCATTCCATACAACCAAAGAACAATTTTGGATTAAACTGGCAGTGTTACTTTGTTTTGAAATATTACATACGCTTCCATCATTACTGCTGACTTTCAAAGGAAGTTTAAATGAAGCATGTGCTGTTCTTCCCCCTTCCTTAAGAGTGGCTGCAATTCCAGATAATGCGACGGCAAGAGCAATATCACCACCAGGCCTCACTTTGGCGAGCAACAAATTAATCAAGAACGTTTTGCCTGTGCCTCCAGGGGCATCGAGAAAAAATATGTTACCTTCCTTCTTAGTGATGCTAGATATGATGGTGTCTTAAGCTTGTTTCTGATCGTGGTTCAGACGGCGTTCTTCTTGAGCAACGGTTTGAAGGAGCCGAGGACGAAATCTTTCTTGCTCTTGTGACAATCGAGAAATTATTTGTAGCTCTGTTTTATTGTTACGTGATAAGCGCTTTTTTTTTCGATGTCAATGAACTATGACCTATATCCGTTTTACATCTTGGCATGATGTCTTAAAATCACTGACTGGACTATTAATTATAACGAATTCTTTTCAGACGTAATTTAAGAATGGCGAGGTGCTTGAAACACAATTCCCCCTTCCGTCCAATCTTAAATTGACTGTGCATTTTGCGGAACGAAAAGTTCACAGGCGAAATGAAGAAAAGCCGAGTTGCACTTCCAGGGGGTATTTTGCGGAACGGAAAGTTCACAGGCGAAATGAAGAAAAGCCGATTTGCACTTCCAGGGAATGCCGAGGTGCTTGAAACACAAATCCCCCTTCCGTCCAATCTTAACTTCACTGTGTAATTTGCGGAACGGAAAGTTCACTGGTGAAATGAAGAAAAGCCGAGTTGCACTTCCAGGGATACTCCAAACACAACCACCCTTCTCTGAAGTCTTAACTCAACATGACTCGGTGGTTTGCTGCTAGCTGTATCTGGATTAATAGGTTCGCCCGCTAGATAGGCTGTAACAGGGGCGATAGACTCGCCCTTAGCTTGCTCGTAAACTGTGGCCTCAGTATTTGAATGGACATGGTTGGAAGAAATGAAAACGTAAAAACACTTATAGTAGGCGATGTATTGAAGATGCAGATATGCTCTCGCGGACTTTTTTGTAGAACGTTTCATGCTGAACAATTTAGATATGTTTAACGGTTTGCCCAGCGTAAGCTTACAAAGTGCTCGGACGCCAGGTTTTTTCCGACTTTTTCACTGAAAGCGTTACTGATCGACTTCCTTTGATCATAAATAAATCATTTTCTACAGAAATTATCCTCGAAATATCCATTACAGATTGGTGAAAACCGCATCAACATTCATTCAGAGGTTCTCGAGATTACCCGTGACATCCAAGAATCGGGGACTTAGTTTTATACTAAGTAGAGATAAGCTACATTACAACTGAGAACAGGATGTGGCCCGTGGCTCACCTGAAGGCCTGCGTCTAGTTCCTAAATTTCTACTCTGAATGTGTCGATTCGACCCAAATTTCACCTTCATTGGTTTGTAAACCCTAAAGCATTTATTGTTGTTAATTCGTATTTTATTTAGCGTATGGTACAAAACACATCACAATGCATATTATAATATAAAGATAATTAAAACAGCATTGAAAAGAAAATAACTATATACAAGGCTGAACTCAGATAAGGGTCACAATGTCAGATTTACATCCTTTATGTAGTCAATGCAACTGAAGCCCCTGAGAAGGCAGTTAGTCGACAATCTTGTGTGATATGCTCAATAGTTTGTCTTTCACCGCAGGTACATTTCGGAGATGGAATTTTCCCCAACTATGAAGAGAGTCCGCGCATCTGCCACAATTTGTTCTTATTATATTTAGGGTGGACCAAATTCTTCTAGGAAGCTCAAAACCTCGAGGCTTGGTTGTGATGCATGGCATAGTATGTCGTTCCAGTGAGGCAGAGATCGACCAGAACTGCTTCCAAGGGGCAGTCACGTTGAACTCACTTTCAACGAGACTTTTTGCAGTAGTCAGAGGAGGGTGACGAGAGCAAAACATATTTCTACTATTATCAGGAAAATCATGCTGCACGGGAAGATGAGGATTTTTGTAGATGGCGCTGTACACCTTCATAAGTCCATGTTCTCCTCTCATACTTGGCGGTGGAATGTGACTTAGCACTGACAGCCAATAAGTCGGAGTACATCTAATTGTCCCCGAGATGATGCGCACAGTGTTAATTCGTATTATCGGCTTGGGACATAATCGGTCATTAGTCCCGTGTACTTGGGTGTGTGTGTTGAATTTGTCTGATAATGCAGTTATGCAGTTGTTCGTGTAGCTGTATTGAGTGGGAACGGGAATGGGGTAGGTGGTCTGGGACTTGAAATAAGGTACTATCCCGGCATTTCCCTGGAGGGAGTGTGGAAAAATCCAGGACACAAACACACTCAGGATAGCGCTGTCAGTGTCGAGAATCAAATTCAAACCAGTGAATTCAGGACTTACTGCAGAAAGAGGCTTATCTACATATTTACTTACTTCAACGGGCAGTGAAATGCATTGCAATGAATGTACGTCGCATTGAGCACCTAATATACACATGTAGATCCTATGTTTACTAGTTCTTCTCGTTTTGATGAAAATCATTGGATAATTTTTATTTAAACTCTTGTATAGTGAATGGGTCGAATCGATCCACATGCTTTGATCAATATCTCAAAATTTATAATTGTTTGGGGAAACTATATTTTCTGCTGCTGGTAGCACTGAAATGAAAGGTTTGCGGAGGTTAAATTGCTTCCATGTACCGAGCAAGGCCTCCCAAGTGTTATTCTGCGATACAAAATTCAATGTTCTAGTCAAGGAATGCGAAATTTTCCAAGAGTAATATCACGTCCTCTGGTTCAAATTCCACGTTAAAATGCAGGTCTCGTGACTCATGATCGCGCGAGATTATCGTCATTGGCATAAATACGGGGAGAGATCGACTACCCCCCCCCCCCAACCCGCCCCCAGAGACAAATAATAAAGATATGAAATATGATGAAGTTTTCAATTTTGAATAAAATTTTACTTCGTATTGATGAGAAATGATTGGATTGTGTTTGAAAGAACTACTTTTTACTCGCTTAACATTTTAATGTTGCCCCAACTTCAGGTGGCTCATACAACGTCAGTGGAAATCATAGCTTCACTAAGATGTAACATAGAGTTATGAAAACTGATATGTGTATAGTAAATACATAGAGATTTCATCTAATTTAGAGAGAGGAACAGTACAAGAAGTATTTCGTGATTTATTGACATGATCATATTCGTGACTTTTTAAACTCCGTGAATTACAAAAAACACGATTTAACAAAGAATACCAGTCTGAATGGAATGAATTTATTTTCATGTAAAGTAAACGCATAAATATCGAAGATGAACCACCAAGAATGTTATATTGTGAATAGATTTTTTTTTTAAATTTTGTCTTTCAAAAAATTAACAGTTTCTTTATTAATTTGACAAGTATATCTCAATTATTTTTTAAGATAATTTCATAAATGAGGTTCATCCTCTGGAGATAATAGTTTGGAATGTATCTGCCAAGTTTCATCACATAGTTCACGAGATATTGTGTTTTTCCTACCAGAAAAACAAACTTTCGTGATACCAGCTTTGAATATTAAACACTCCATTGACAGGCGCATGGTCTCACGTATCTCAGCCAAAACTCTGAATTTAGTTATAAAACTTAACAAATATATTGAGAAAAGTATTGTCTTTCATTTAAATGTAAAGAAAGACTAAAATTTGGACATCCGACGGTGTATGGGCCCCCTTAACACTTAAGTTATTGAATGAGCAAAATGGTCAGTTACGAGAGTGAGATAGGTGTGCCAATACAGTATATTTCCTCATCCCTTTCCAAAAAGTACACTACTTGATAGTTGATTTTATCCGAATGTAAGTGATATTTGGAAAGTTAATAATATTGTATTGCTGGTTTAATTTAAACGTTAGTTGGAAACTGTGGTTTATTAATATTTATCCACTTGCATGAAGATGAATAAGTCTTTGGAGGAAATTTGTAGTGGATAGTTATGTAATTATAGTTCTAATTTTTTCTTTACTTTGGCCATTGGCTGTAATAAATATATTATTATTAATAATATTTATTTAATGGCGTGGAATAGAAAGAGTCAAATGATTTTGCAAAAACAAAACTGGACTTTTTATTTTAAAATCATCAAAATTGATATTTTTCGAGTATTTGCACATACAACGTATCAAATGCTAATGAAAATAAATATGAAAAAGAAAGAAAAGGAACTTCGGAATCTGATATTAACTTTCATTTATTGTCTCACTAGCAACCCACCCCGACTTCGCACGGTATCGTTAAAGGTTTACCCAGCGTAAGATTAAAAGGTGCACAGACGGCAGGTTCCAGACGCAATTAAGAAAAGACGAGGTGAACAGCAAAACTCCAAACACATGTACTTTTCTCTGAAGTCTGAATTCGACACCACTCGACAGTTTGATGCTGGCCGAAGCTCGCTCGTAAACTCGCTCCGAAGTTAGTAATTTAAATTTCCACTGAATAGAGATTGTTGGAAGAAATGAAAATGTAAAATCAAGAGTTTAGTGATTTTCAGTCGGTCGAGACGAATATACCCAAAATAGCTGGGTTATGCCCTAATCCTGAAATTAATTACTTGAGATTAATAAATACACTAGGATGACCAGTTTCGATCGTCAAGCGATCATCTTCAGATCCATTACACTTCGGCTATAAAATCTATGTTTGAAAACACATGTGAAAATATTTACAATATGTTCAATTATTTAGTTGCAGTATTGGTACTGCGACTGTCGGTGTATGCTAAATGCAGTATATATCATGTTAGGTGAAATGTTAAATGGTGATAGATATCCGGAGTTTGTAATTTGGAGTGATTATATGGTTGTAACAAGAAGATCCGTGAAGAACTATACAGCCTACTTTTCATGCCAATGATTATTCTACAGTATATGAACCTATCTAGAATAATGACGAAATTAAGTTGGTAATATCGAAATATCTAATTAGTTCAAAATATACCTGGTATAATGTAGCCTAATAGAGCACTACAGTTGGCAGCCCTGGTGACTGAATATATTCTTAGTTCCACCTCTTAAGGTACAGAATACAAAATTTGGTTGAAGTCCAATGGACGTTACATGCAGTTAGACACTGGATCTATCAGCACTCGTAAATGCATGTTGCCAACAATACCATGCGTGTGCTGGTCAGAAATAATCTGAATTATTATGATATCTTGTTGTGCCAATTTTGGATGAAATCCATTTGTTAGTATAGAAGTTACATGTATTTTAAAATTGGACATATCAGCACGCATAGAATCATGTTGGCAGCACTGCCTTGTATTAATTACTCCAAATTAATCTTGAATGTCAGGTGCTATAAGTGTGCAAAGTATAGAGCTGTTGGCTTGCATACTTTCTGATATATTGATATTAGGCTAAAAAATATAGACAGCATTTATTAACAGTTGGCAGCCCTGATTGCACTGCAGAATACTTATAGTCATATCTGATATGTTACACATAGTACATGAGAAATTTGGATGAAATCCTACTGATAGTATAGAAGTTACATGTATTTAAAAATTGGCCTTATCAGCAGGCTTAGAATCATGTTGGTAGAACTGACGTATATAAGTTACTCCAAAATTAATCAAACATGTCAGGTACTATACGTGTGCATAGTTTAAAGCTGTCGGCTTGCACACATTCTGATATATTGATATTTGGATAAAAAATAGACAGAGCAATTATTAACAGTTGGCAGCCCTGGTGGCTCTTAAGAATACGCTCAGTCATATCTGTTTATGTACAGATATTACATACAAAATATGGTTGAAATCCAATTGATAGTGTAGAAGTTATATGCATTTAAACATTGGGCCTATCAGAAGGCTTAAAATTATTTTGGCAACATTGTCATGGTTGGCCTCCTGGAAATTAAACTGAAATAGTATTATCTACATGTGTGCCAATTTTGGAATAGCTCCCATGCATACCTTGCAAGATATCCAACATGGAGCTCGAATTTCTAGTACGTTTTTTCAGCAGTTGGTAGCACTGACATCATTTTCAAATATGGACGTGAGCTATTCCGGTGCACATCTTTACTCATACTAAATTTGGTTTTGATTGCTGCATCCGTTTAGGAGTTGATAGGGGGGGACACACACACAGCCAGTCAGACAGAAGGACAGACAGACAGACACACATTTTCCCGGATCGATCTCATAAGTCTACTTTTTCCTCATTTTTGCAAAATGTGAAAAGTAGGCTAAAAATCAACTATGGTTAAACTGTAACCCTATTACAGGCTAATACTTATCTGGTTGTCTTCCTTGCTAGAGCTACGCGCAGTTTTCGTGTTCACTGTAACTCCTAAGCCTAAGTGTAATGGATCTGAAGATGATCGCTTGACGATCGAAACTGGTCATCCTAGTGTATTTATTAATCTCATGTAATTTATTTCAGGATTAGGGCATCACCCAGGTCTTTTGGTTACATTCGTGTTGACCGACTGAAAAACACTTAACTCTTGTTTACTGAGGCAACACTGAACAAGAAGTTCTGTGACGAACTAAAGAGCCTACTTTTCTTAAAATGTAAGATTCATGCCAATGATTAATCTATATGGATCTATCTAGAATAATGCCGAAATTAAGTTGGTAAAATAGACATTTCTAATTAGTACGAAATACTCTATACCTGGCATAATGTAGCCTAATAGAGAACTACAGTTGGCAGCCCTGGTGACTGAATATATTCTTAGTTTCATCTCTTAAGGTTCAGAATACAAAATGTGGTTGAAGTCCAATGGATAGCATGGACGTTACATGCAATTTAACATTGGATCTAACAGCGCGCGTAAAATCATGTTGGCAACAATGACATACATCTATTGGTCAGAAATACCTGAAATAATATGATCTATTGTTGTGTCAATTTTGAATGAAATCCATTAGTTAGTATAGAAGTTACATGTATTTTAAAATTGGACATATCAGCAGGCTTAGAATCATGTTGGCAGCACTGACGTATATCAGTTACTCCAAATTAATCTAGAATGCCAGGTACTATACGTGTGCAAAGTTTAGAGCTATGGGCTTGCATACTTTCTGATATATTGATATTAGGGTAAGAAAATAGAGACAGTATTTATTAACATTTGGCAGCCCTGGATACTCTTAAGAATTGGCATGGCCATATCTGTTATGGTACACATAGCGCACACGAAATTTGGATGAAATCCAAATGATAGTATAGAAGTTACATGTATTTAAAGTTGGATTTCTCAGCAGGCTTAGAATCATGTTGGTAGCACTGACGTATATAAGTTACTGCAAATTAATATAGAATGTCAGGTACTATACGTGCGCATTTTAAAGCTGTCGGCTTGCATACATTCTGATATATGGGTATTTGGATTTTAAAGAAATGAGAGCATTTATTAACAGTTGGCAGCCCTGGTGGCTCTTAAGAATACGCTCGGTCATAACTGTTTATGTACACATAGCACATACGAAATTTGGTTGAAATCCAATTGATAGTGTAGAAGTTATATGCATTTAAAATTTGGACCTATCAGCCGGCTTATAATCATTTTGGCAACACTGACATGTATGGCCTCCTGGAAATTAAACTGCAATATTATTATCTATACGTGTGCCAATTTTGAAATAGTTCCCATTCATACCTTCCAAGATATACAACATGGAGCTCAAACTTCAATTGTGATTTTTCAGCAGTTGGTAGCACTGACATTATTTTCAAATATGGCCGTGAGGTATTCAGCTATAGATCTTTACTCCTACCAAATTTTGTTTCGATTGCTGCAGCCGTTTAGGAGTTGATAGGGGGGGGGGCACACACACAGCCAGACAGACAGAAGGACAGACAGACACACATTTGCCCGATCTCATAAGTCTACTTTTTCCTCATTTTTGCAAAATGTGAAAAGTAGGCTAAAAAAATGGCTACAAACCCCACAATGTAAAATCACTTACAGTGGGCGATGTAATAAAGATAGAGATACGCTGTCGCGTTTTTTTTTTGTTTTTTTTTTGTAGAACTCTACATGCTGAACAATTCTTACACTCTTAGTATACAATATAGATATCTTTAACGGTTTAGCCAGCGTGAGCTTAAAAGGCGCATGGACAGCAGGTTTCCCTTTGACTCGATTTACTGAAATAATTTTTGCTCCGATTTCTTTGGTCATAATTTAATGTTTTTTTCTACAGAAACCTTCCACGGGAAACCCTTTACAGAATGGTGAAAACCGCATCAAAATTCATCCAGTGGTTCTCGAGATTAGCTTACTCGTTACATACAAGAATCGGGGACTTTGTTTTATACTAGGCCTATGTAGAGACTGCCTGCGTGGCTCAGCGGTAACCTTCTCGTCTGCTGTGTCCAAGGTTGCAGGATTGAATCCTGGCGCAATCAGCTGGTATTTGAGGGTGCGCAAATGCAAGAGAGCCATGTCACTAGATTTATTAGCACGTTAAATATCCCCTTCGGGGCAAAATTCCAGCACCCCGGCCTCTCTAAAAGCCTCAGTAGTTAAAAGGGACGTAAAACCAATATCATAAAATACATATACTATGTAGAGAGGGGGATGAGGGAGGGGGGGGGGGGGTGCAGCGGTCAAGCTATTGCCCTCTCACCTCGACGGACCGGGTCCGATTCCCGATCAAAGCAAGTGAGATTTTCAAAGTGAAATGGCATAGCCTGTGTTTCGGATTCCACGAAAAAAGGAGGTCCCGTGGCTCATGATCGCGAGATTAGCGGTCACGTAAAACAACAATCATCCTTCTTATACGAGTAGGCTACTATGTTGAGATTATATCCGACCCCGGAATGTTATTTAAATCAACTCATTCCCGTCGAGAAACAAACCCTAGCTACGCCACTGGATTACCTAGAACTACAAGCTTTCATCCTTAAAAATAAATTTTACGTGAGTAATGACAACGAAAGTGAAATGAGAGTGGGTGACAAATTAGCTGTCTCTGATACTGTGCGCTCGGAAGAAACTGATCATTGTACACATACAACAAGAAAGGTTCTTAGCCATGGTAAATAGTCACAAATAATGTTAGTATGCATTTTCAGGTCATTAACACTGCTAAAATCAGAATGGGTCTTTTTCTTCTTTTATTTAAAAATACAGAGCAGGAAAGTTAAAGGATCATCAGCAGCTATTATGTCTCGGTTGGTGCTTAAGCTGAGTCCGTTTCACTAACACAATACGCAACATGCGGGAAGTTTTTATCTCACCAGGCTCCCAGCAAAGCGCTTGGTCACGCACTGGAGGCACCCGTTGGTTGTTCACACAAGAGAGCGTCCCCAAACTCGACCAGCTGGCCACATAACGAATGCAACGCATTGAAAATAGTCCTTTGAAATCTGCTCCTCTTGTCAGAGAAGGTAACCCTAAATATGATAGTAAGGAACACTATCTTCAAGGTTAAAGAATCCATTTCTGCTCCTCATTATTTAGGTTTCTGTGGGATCGGCTTAGTGGGATGAACTTCTATCTGGCAATGTTTATGTTAACGACTGGATGGCCCACTTGATGTTAACCTCATGAGCGAGGCTATTTCAGCTGTTTATATCGAACAGTGAAATGTGACGGAGGCTGAACCACATCGCCCAAATAACCAGCTAAGTAGACAAGAACTTCGCTTATCCGGATGAAATGGGTCCCAACAATCCGGATAATCCGAAAAAAAACTAAGAAACAATTGCATGTTATATAATCTATTAACATAAGTTGTAATACCTTTTTAAATAGTACAACAAATGTAAGAACATTTTTCTTACATTTACGACTATGTTTTATGCACTAAAAATAATGTGTGAGTTTTTTCTGTTTTACATTTGTATAGCGTTTGCGCACAGCACGATTACGAAGAGGTTTAACTAACACCAGTTCTCAATTCCAGGTGAATTCCGGGACGGTATCTTTCATAGACCGTGACCGAATTATTTTCACTTCCTGTCCTTAACTATCCTTGGCGGAAAAGACATTCAAGAAGATCGACCCCGTAAAAGAAATACGTAACAGTAAAAATGCTTTTTTTTATTATTATTTTCGATCCGAATAAATGATGGCCGGATAAACGGAGGTTCTTGTGTACTTCAATCCATATTCAGATTACAGATTACAGATTACAGATTACAGATTACTACACTAAACAAGTAAACCTGAATGTCAATAGTCACTATCATTATCAAAACAGAAACCTACACTTCAGGCAAGCAACTGAATGTTGAAAACATCATTTAATGTCATAGACTTGACCTTCCATGAACACTATTCCTTTCTTGGTGCATTGCAAATAATTTCCATTGTTTTCTCCAGATTTCAAAACGTAAAGGACACACTAAAAGTCTCTTACGAGGTGCCGGCATGATAACACGCGGTACACAGTTGATTATTCCCCAAAAACTCAACCATAACCGCTCGATTAGATTAGCACTTTGCCTTTTCTACTACTACGAGCGCTAGTCTGAGTCAATGGAACTGAACCATATCCAGTCGAGTAGATTAGCAGTTTACCTTTTCAACCACTACGAGCGCTAGTGTGAGTCAAAGCATAGTCTCACTTAAGCCCTTATACCAACTTCCGATGGGAAGATTTTTCCAAAAAAATTAAAAAAACTTAAGAGTGTTGAACGAAGGAACACATTAAAAGGAAATTATTATGTAAATAAGTTAATTGGTCTAGGATTTGAATCAAAAAGTAAACGAGTCAAGATACAAGCGATTTAAATATATTTTTACGAAACTATATTCAGGCCAAAACTGATTTCCGAAATTTGGATTTTAGTTTCATAGAGCTCTCCAAGATTCACAATTTGAAACTGTTTTTAGGCCCTTTAGCTCTTCAACGTTCGGTACAATTGAGGAAATCGATTAAATTTTCGATTTTGCTAAGACGAGGACCCCTAATTTGTCTGCTATGAACGGGGTAAGTCACATTCTGTAAATTTTTCAGGAGAGCGAATTTTAAACTTTCAACACTAAAAGTATATACTTAAAACACCTCAATTGAGGCTAAGCAATATACTGTAGTTTTTCTTTTGCCAAATTTATTTTTATAACGATAGAATATGTAAAACAAATAACAACTAAAGTTAAATTATGTAACAAGTGAGATGATATGGAACGTTCTTTCCGTGTCCACTAAAAATGAAAATCTCAGTTTCTCAGTGACATTCCGTGTTATTTGAAATTAATTTCAACTGACTGTACTGACGATGGCTGTCCACCAGAATGTGCCATACACTCGTTTTCGAAAAAAAAAATGGACTTACCTGTTCTTTCCATGGGGTCTTTAAATGTTTTCAACATTGGTTGGTGCCTCAGTTTAGGGACTAGGACAACGTGGTCATGTAGCCCCGTGTACTTTGAGTGTGTGTAGAATCTGTCTGTTAACCGGTGTTAATTGTGATGGCTGTATTAGTGTGTGTTATCTCTTTTTAATTCAAGTAAGGACTGCAGACATTGAATTTTCAAGTAGTTCCTACTTTTGCCACCAAACGCCACCGTCGACGGATACTAGTTCAGAACTTGGTTACTAGACGCCACCGCAATCGGCTCCTGGCGACGAAAGTTGGAACCTAAGAGCGTTGTTCAATTTTAACCTATAATTTAGCTTCACACAGGTGTAATTAGTGGAAGGTTCATTAACATGCCATGAATCTATGACATGGGACCGCCGGCTTTACTTCCCTTCCGATGGAAGGCACACTGAGGGATTTTTAACGGTCTTAAAACATCCGACGACTTCAGTCGAGTTTGAACCCGCGATCTTGGGCATAGAAGCTCAGCATGCTACCAACTACGCCACCGAAGCCGCTGTTTTCAACATTAAAAACCACATAATACACTAACAAACCTCACAAGTTATGCAAGTTTTCAATAAGTTTATGTAATTAAAATACAGGCACTTTAGTGATTGTAACTTAACCCACATATTCGTAGACATAGGCTAATCGCCTGAGTAAGCTTGCCACGGTGGGTGAGTGGATGTCGTGTCGGTCTACTAACCCCAAGTTTGCAGGTTCGCTCCTGGCCGTAGTAAGTGATTTTTGAAAGGCGGCAAAAATACGATACGCATATCATACGATGTTGGCATGTCAAAGAACCCATTTGAATTCAGTAGGCCGAGTTCATAGTGCCAAAATTAATGTCGGGAGTTTACGCCAACACAAAGTTCCTCAATTCTCTACTAGAAAGCGCTATAGTGTTCAAGGAGGTTATATATCTAACATCTAACCTCCTTGACTTTCATAGTCAAGGAACAACGAAATTCGACATGAAAGCTACCCTCTGGGTGTCAAATAACAAAGCTTGCACCCAGCATCCGAGGCCATACGATATTATTATATTATTATCGCCTGAGTCTAAAGGATCCGATGATGCTCCCTTGACGATCGAAACTAGTCATTTAAGTGTTTTAATAGCTTGCCACGGTGGGTGAGTGGTTATCGTGTCGGTCTACTAACCCCAAGCTTGCAGGTTCGCTCCTGGCCATGGTAAGTGATTTTTTTTGAAAGGTGGCAAAAATTACGACACGCATGTCATACGATGTTGGCATGTCAAAGAACCAATTTGAATTCAGTAGGCCGTGTTCATAATGGCAAAATTATAATCTCGGGAATTTCCGCCAACACAAAGTTCTCCATTTCTCTACTAGAATGTGCTACAGTGTACATGGAGCTTAGCTATCTAACCTCCTTGACTTGCATAGTGCTTCAAGGAACAACGAAATTTGACATGCAAGCTAACCTCTAGGTGTCAAATAACAAAGCTTGCCCCCGGTACCCGAGGCCATACCATATTATTATTATTATTATTATTATTATTATTATTATTATTATTATTATTATTATTATTATTATTATTATTATTAGTGTATTAATTAATCACATGTTATTTTTTTCAGGTGTAGGGAATAGCTTCCATTACAATTTGGTTAATAGCTTGTTGACTGACTAAAACGCAATTCAATTCCATATACTAAGAGAACACTGAAAATGGTTTCCAACAGAATACGCGTAATATTTTCTATCTCTAAGAACTTTCAATCTTCGTATATCTTGAAGGATTTAGGGGGATAAACTTCATTGGCTGTTTCTACGGAATAGGAATATAAACTAGTCGTTAGCTTTTAGTGGTAGTGCTACACATTTTGTATTTGCTTTCTGAGGAATGTCAGGGAATAGATATCTGGAGCACTGTGTGGTATTCGTGGAACATTTCTGCACGTAATAATGGAGCCATTATATTAAACTGCGCCCAGACGTGGTGGTTTCCATCTTCCCTTCGCTCTGCTCGCATTACGAAATGAAGCTTACACGACGCTATTCACAGTTTGCTCGTGCATTTGTTCCGTACATTCAATTACAAACTTCTATCTCTAGAATTTTCCATATCTTGAAGTGAATTTATATTTCCCCACGAAATTCTACTCGATTTATGTCATGTTTATTCCATAATTCAAAGTTCCATTACTCGAATATTTCGATAGCACGAATGCTATTGTGTTCCCCAGACATAAAATATGTCCTTAACTCTAAGTTTGGGTGAAAATTCAGTTAATAATAATATCGTCAAGAAGGTTATCCGTGAGTGGCGTAAAGAACGGAATAAACAAGGGGTTGCAAGCGGAGTCAGACTGGGATATAGAAGCCGGAACATCACAATTGACTGTCTACCCTTTGCCGATGATCTTGCAATCATTTCCGATTCATTAGAGACAGCCACGGAACAGAGTAATCAGCTTAGTGCACAAGCAGCGAAGGCAGGACTCCAGATCTCCCTTGAGAAGACAGTGTTCATAACTAATATAAAACCTGAGCCCAAACACCGTTCTGTGGAACAAGGAGAAATTAAGCGAGTTGCAAAGTTTAAGTACCTGGGAGAAATTAAAACATCTAAAGTATTAGAGAAAGAAGAATTCACTTCGCGCATGAGCAAAATGGAAATGGCTTAACATTTAACTAAGGGCATATACATGGTCTCTCACCTAACTCTGCGACCTCACATATTATCGAAATGAAACAAGATATGAAAAATCTACTAGCGCAGGAATGTAGCCACGTCAGGGAGTCACACAATGGGAGGATATGCACAATCCAGGAAGTTATAACAATATCATTTTCAACGCAAAGTTACCATTTTTAAATGGAACATACATGGTTTTTCTAGCAAAATCATAAGTAAACATACAATTATTGATAACAGAATTAGTTTCACTCCTCTAAACCTCGTACTTTCTGAAATAACTTCAGTTTTAGAGGACGGTAAAGGAGACAGTGTTTGGTGCGGTATCATTGGCAACCGTATTGTAGGTCCCTGTTTTTTTTATCAGGGAACACTAAACGGACAGCGATATGCATCATTTCTTCAAGACACGTTACCCCTTCTCATGGAGGACGTGGGATTGGAAACTCGTGCATCAATGTGGTTCCAGCATGATGGCTGCCCCGCACATTTCGCACGTGTTGCCAGAGATGTAATGGATGCGAAGTTTCCAAATTGGTGGATAGGACGTGGTTGTCCTGTGAGATGGCCAGCACGGTCCCCCGATTTGACGCCATTAGACTACTTTCTCTGGGGCGCATTGAAATATAGAGTCTATCAGGAAGTCCCAACTACAATGGCGAATATGCAACACCGTATTACTGCGGCGTGTGCGGCAATATCTGTGGAAACACTGGGATCAGTACAACGCTCTCTTGTTCACCGTCTACAGAGGTGCATTGAGGCAAACGGAGGTCAGATTGAACATCTGCTCAAGTGACACACATTCATCAGTTAAGATGTTACTGCTTACTTGTGAATGTATCTTCCGTGCTGTATGTAATTTAAAAACATGGTGTTTCTTTAAGCTATAGGCCACAAGTTTGTTTAGGAAATCGGTAATTGTACCTTTTGTTCTACTGTATGTGTACAGTTCTACACTTGTGTTAATCTTGACAAACAGTGTCTCCATTGCCATCCTCTACAACGTTAGTTATTTCAGAAGGTACGAGGTTTAGAGAAATGAAACCAATTCTGTTATCAATAATTGTATGTTTACTTTCCATTTTGCTAGAAAAACATGTATGTTCCATTTAAAAAAAGGTAACTTTGAGTTGAAAATTACCTGGATTGTGCATATCCTCCCATTGTGTGACCTCCTGACGTGGCTACATTCCTGCCCAAGTAGATTTTTCATATCTTGTTTCATTTCGATAATATTTGAGTTCGCAGATTTAGGTGGGACACCCTGTATAAGAAAAGTTCAATATCCTTCAACGCAAAACTAAAATCTATCGGGATTTTCCGCCAACACAAAGTTCCTCCATTCTCTACTAGAAAGCGCTATAGTGTTCAAGGAGCTTAGATATCTAACCTCCTTGACTTTCATAGTGCTTCTAGGAACAACGAAATTCGACATGGGTGTCAAATAACAAAGTTTGCACCCGGCACCCGAGGCAATACGATATTATTATTATTATTATTATTATTATGATTATCCGTCCAGAGGTCTTGTATGCTTCTGAATGCCTCACGATGAACAAAAAAGGCTTGGTCGAAAAACTGGAGGCCAAAGAAAGGAAAATTTTGAGAAAGGTATTGGATCCCATCAAAGACATTTGGGAATACAGAGGACGGCATGACCATGAACTATATACTCACTAGCAGGTACCTGCGGCTTCGCTCGCGATCAAGACAATGGGGACGATGCAGTATTGCTGATAATTGGTTTATTCTATTACAGCAATCGCGGCTACAGGTGGGTCGATTCTAATTCTGAAAATTCTGATACATACAGTATATTGATATGAGCAGAAAAAGTGGGAATTTTATAGGGTTGTGAAAGTCTACAGGGTACGATGTTACATTATGTGAACACATTTGAAAATTTTGGTTTTGGTTTTGCCATCTTGTGCTGAGACATAACGATTTTGTTGTCCGGATACTCGCCAGCACGCCACATACAGTTGTCCATGAGAAAAAATGGTTTTGTCTAAACGTACATCTGAAATGGCAAATCTATCGGAATATGGGGAATTAAAAGTATTTTTCCTTAAGCTATTCTGGGTATAATTTTGCCACACTTATTGATGATTTGAACGTCAACATGTCGCTATTAATAGACCTATAGTACAATATCTCTCACCTGGGCCGGTGATGTTCATTATGCAGTCTCTTCCCGTGTTACATCCCAGGGATTGAAATTCTCCAACAACCCTTTTGCCTCACTTGCCTCTCTAAGTAATTAAAATTCCCGATTGTTGTTGCCCGAGTCTTCGGTTTTTTGACTGGTTTGATGCAGCCCTCCATGCCTCACTCTCCTGAGCTAATCGTTTCATCTCTACATAGCTACCACACCCTACATCTGAGGCAATCAGTATAACCCTGGTCTACCCCTACAGTTCTTGTCCTCGACCCTCCCATCCACAACTAAGCTTGCTATTCCTGGGTGTCTTAATATGTGTCGTACCAACCTATCTCTTCTCTTCATTAGCAGTCGCCAGAAACATCTCTCCTCTCCCATTCGTCTTAATAGCTCTTCATTTGTTACCCTATCTACCCATCTGATCTTCATCATTCTCCCGTAACACCACATTTCAAATGCTTCAATTCTCCTCTTTTCTGCAGCACCATTAGTCCAAGTTTCACTTCCTTATAGTGTCACGCTCCAGACAAAAGCTTTCAAAAATGAAATCCTAATACCTAAATGTATATTCGATGTCAACAGAATCCATTTCTGTAGAAATGCTTTCCTTGCCTGAGCCAACCTGCTTTTTATATCCTCTTTGCTTCGTCCATTACTGGTTATTTTGCTTCCTAAGTACCGGTAACAGAAGTCTCCTACTTCCCGTAGCGTTTCACCTGCCAATTTGATGTTCATAGAGGTTTCTGATTTATTTCGACTGCATTCCAATAATTTTGTTTTATATTTATTGATTTTCATCATGAATTCATCCGTCAAGACGGAGTCCATACCATTCAAAAACTCGTTCAAATCTTCTGGCGTATTGGCCAAGATGACGATGTCATCAGCAAATCTCAAAGATGAAATTATTTCTCCTTGAATCTTCACTCCGACTTAAAATTGTTCTCCAATTTCCTGATTATTGTGTTTTTAGAGATCTTTGAAATGCGTTGCCCTCACACATGGTGCAGATGCATTGTCAAAGGAAAACATTCCATGTTACGAACATGGGCCGTATAACCTGTACCGAAAGCCTATTCTGGACAGCAGTTCCTTGAACTCAGATTTGCCAACATTTTATTGTATCTTTCCATTTGGTATGTCTCTGTACCTCAACATACAGAAGAGTGCTTTAAAAATCATGTCTTGTGTATATTTTGGAAAAGGTAGTGAGTGTGGATTTTGTCGGAGTGGATACTCGCTAGTAGAAATTCTTTTCAGTAAAATAGACTGGTTCACAATTTTGTAAGTGCACATTGAGGTCTGTGACGGCAGGATGCCTTAAGTGTTTAGGAAACGGCAATAGCCGCCTCAAGCTTCGTTGCTACTGAAATAATGTCCAGACTGATATTTGTACTTACCTTTACGGGATTTGTGAGCCCAGTGTTTATGAAATTGAACGTAGATAGATAGATAGATAGATTTATTTTGTCTGGCAAGATTAGGGCCATTGGGCCCTCTCTTCCATCTAACCAGATTTTACAATTAATACATTATTACATTATTTGCAAAACTTAACAATGGTACTTAAATCTAACAGGAATACATTTCAGATTTGATCACAATACATATAATGGCAGGTAAGCATGGCGTAGGAAAAATTATTGTAATTAGTTAATTATAGCTAAAGTAAGGAAATAATAGGGAAACACAAACACTAATAAAACAGAACCTGATGATGATGTGATGATGTTGATGATGATGATAAGCATCATGGATGAGTTATTACTATAGCCTAATATTGATTTTGCAATGCGCATTTAAAAGGATGGCAGAAAACATTTAGGTAACTAAACAGAAAATAAATAAAACGTAAATTAGAAACACGAATATAACTCAGCATAAGGATTCAAATATTTGGCGTGTTGAGTTCAGGTTTCATTTCTTTTGTGATATGTACAGCTGGCATTGCTGCCTGAAGCTAGACGGGGTTGCTCCTCTGACAGTGCGCGGCAGGTTGTTCCACAGTCGCGCAGTAGAAACTACGAAGGAGTTAGTGTAGCGTACCGTACGGTGTATTGGTATGAGCATGAGTGAATCATTTTTTGACCGTGTACCAAGACTATGTTCGTGTGAGAGGCAGTGAAACTGAGAATGCAGGTAAGCTGGAGAGGAACTTAAGAGTATTTGTCGGAAAAGACATAAAGAATGAAGATCGCGGCGTTGATTTAGTCGCAACCAGCTGAGTTGTTCGTACGCAGGGGTGACGTGGTCGTAATACCGTAAGTTGCATATGTAGCGTACACAGGCATTTTGTGCTAGTTGGAGTTTGTTTTTAAGAGTAGCAGACAGGTCATTGTATACCACATCGCAATAGTCAAAATGAGGCAGTACTAGGGAGGAAACAAGTCGTTCTTTTAACACGCGAGAGAAAATATTCCCAAATCGTCTCAATGAATTCAGTGCGGAAAATACTTTTCTAGAGACGTTGTGGACTTGCTGCGACCAAGAGAGTTGTTCGTCAATTATCACGCCCAGATCTTTGACTGATTCTCGGAATTCGATTGGGGAGTCGCGCAAGCGTAAGTTTGGTAGGGTGGGATTATTTTTTATTTTACGAAGAATTTTTGGGTGGGAGATTATGATAGCTTGTGTTTTTGTCTCATTCAGTCGTAGTCCATGTGAATTGGACCAATTACAAATTTCAGTTAAGTCCTCATTGAAAGCTTTGATTGCTTGCGATAGTCTTTCTGGTGCAGCATGCAGATAGAGTTGTACATCGTCAGCGTATAAGTGATATTTGCATTTAGTTATCGATGAAGTGATATCATTTATGTAGATCGAGAAGAGAAGGGGTCCTAGAACTGATCCCTGAGGGACTCCTCTCACCACTGAGCGCCAAGAAGACATTTGATTTGAATTACTTTTAACGCGCTGTAATTACTTTTGACGTAGCTATATCGCTACCTTTATTTAATAGCCGCTACTGTAGTGTTTAAAAATTAAAGGTGGTATTAGAGGGCGCTTCCCCTAATTTTTTCACCCCTGGCACTACAGCCCATGAAGGGCCTAGGCCTATCATGCGACCGTTTCCTAGCCATTTGGCCTGCAGATATTGTGCTGACGCGTGGTCAGTGCATAGTGTCCCCTCAGCCGTTTATCTTGTTCTTCGTGACCGGGGCGCTGCCTCACAGCTCCTCAATTGTCCTCACGAATCTGAGTGCAGCCCGTTGCAGCCCTCACGTCAGTGTCTAAAATCTCTGACGGAGCCGGGAATCGAACCCGGGGCCTCTGGACGAGAGGCAGGCGCGCTACACTGTTCTTATTGTGTTTATATATATCTTGAAAAATATAATAAATGGATTGGCATTGCCTCCTACAGGGATATATAGAAAATCGGATGTCATACCTAGAGGTAGTGTTGCCATGGAAACGGACTTGCGATTAGTTCATCAATCAGAGCGAAGATAGTTTTCTGCGAATATCTTTGAAAGTGTTGGTTTTAGGGCCTTAAAATGTAGTTTTTGGTGTCCCGTAGGGACATACCGAGTATTGTTTCGTGCATCGAGGGGAGGAAAATGAGCTTTGTCCGGTCTTTATGCGACAACTTCGATATTTTGTCCTGGTTGAGTATTTTTGGTGACTTTTCAGTTATGTTGCCCGTTCCACGGGAACAATGATTTATTTCCGGACGAAAAGCAGCCTATGTGTTATCCCATGGTATAAGCTGTCTCCATTTCAAATTTCATCCAAATCCGTCCAGCCGTTTTAGTGTCAAGAGGTAACAAACTAACACACACACGGGCACACAGATTTTCACAATTATAATATACTAGCTGAAGTACCCGTGCTTCTCTACGCGTTATAAATAAATTAAAATATGAAGGTGACAGTTAAAACACGGGATAGGCGAGGTGCTGCGCAGAGGGAGATTAAGGATGGAACATTTTGTCCAACTACACCGTTCGGCGTTGACCGTGTTTTATAGCAAAAATTTAGGTTTTACTCGCTAACCGTTGGAGATACCTTTCGGATAGAAAATGTAATTTTAAACCTCGTATATGCCATCAAATGTTTGCTATTTCTTAGCGTTCACTTTTTATTTGAAATGGAAATATGAAGGTTTGAAACCAAAGGGTGTAGTGACGTCACTAAAATGGTCACCATCTTTAAATAGTGCAAAGTATTGAAATCAAAAGTAGCCTATATGTTAACCAGATAAATCAGCTACATTCATGTAAAATTCATGTAAATCGGACAAGTGGTTCTTGCGTGATTGAGTAATACACAGACACACACCATCTCATTTTTAGTCTCGCTTCGTTCGCGTCATAGTCGTGTCATATTTTTATTCAATGAAATGCAGGTTTAACCCCGTTAACACCCCTTTAGAACCTGAATATCCAAAGATCCCTCCTTAGTAGAATTTTTCGACACACAACAAACATATCCCCTTCTTCTAACTTTAATAGTTTTGGTTGGTCGATGAGAGTGAACATCCAAAAATCCTTCCTTAGTGGACGTTTTTCTTCCAGAATTTCAACCCTCCCCATAGGCCCCTTAAATTGGATTTATGAAAAAACGGTCGAACACCTACTTATTTTAATTATTTATTCATTTATTTATTTATTTACTTTTAAGCTGATTGAAACTCGGAGAAAATCAAACTCCTCGCCTATGTCGTTTAAGAGATACACGCTCCGTTAGGAATCTTTCAACCCCCACTTGACATCCCTTTCACCTCATAATATACACTACATCGAAAATCCGTTAGACATGTGTCAGCTTATTTTTAATGATTAGTATACGTATACGCCAAGTATCACATCCCCTAATGAAACCACTCGTGAGATATTGTTATTCAATGAAATGCATGTTTACCCTATTAACACCTCTTTTGAACCTGAATATCCAAAACTCTTTCCTTAGTGGACGTTTTCGACATACAACGAACATATACCCAGAATTTCATGTTTCTAACTTCAATAATTTTGGCTGGGCGATGATGAGTGAGTCAGTCAGTCAGGACATTTTCTTTCATTTATTTTTGATAATTTCACCCTTCCCCATGAACAACTTAAATTGGATTTATGAAAAAAAAAACGGTCGATCACCAATTTACTTATTTAAAGCTGTTTTCCCCCCTGAGTTTGATGAGTGAGTAAGTAAGTCAATCAGTTAGGACACTTTCTTTCCTGTTTTTTTCCCCAAATTTCACCCCTCCCCATGCGCCCCTTAAATTGGATTTATGAAGAAATTGTCGAACACCTATTTACTTATTTTTTAAGCTGCTTTTTACGCTGAATTTCAGACTTATCGCCTATGTTGATATAAGTGATACAGTACATGCTCCGTTAAGAATCCTTCAACCCCCAATTTTCTCCCCTTTCACGTCATAATTTGCACCATATCGATAAATCCTTAGACATATGTCTGCTTATTTTGAATTAAGTTATTAGTTTATATGCCGAATATCACATCCCCAAATGAAACAACTCGTGAGATATTGTTATTCAACAAAATGCAAGTTTAACCCCCTTAACACCCCTTCAGAACATGAATATCCAAAAATCCTTCCTTAGTGGACTTCTTTCCCCAGGATTTCACCCCTCCCCATGAGCCCCTTAAATTGGATTTATGAAAAAATGATCGAACACCTATTTACTACTTTTTCAAGCTGATTTTTCACCATGAGAATAATACTTTTTCCCTCTGTCTTTTAAGAGATACTTGCTCCGTTAAGAATCCTTAAAACACTCACTTTTCACAGATACACCTCATAATATACACCACATCGAAAAAACCTCAGACATGTGTCTTCTTATTCTTAATGATGAGTTTATATGCCGAGTATCCCATCCCAAAGGAAACCAATCGGGAGATATTGTTATTCAATTAAATGCAAGTCTACCCCATTAACCCCCCTTTAGAACCTGAATATCCAAAATTCCTTCCTTAATGGACGTTTTCGACATACAACGAACATAGCCCCAAAATGTCATGTTTCTAACTTCAATAATTTTGGCTGGGCGATGATAAGTGAGTGAGTCAGGCAGGACATTTTCCTTCAATTATTTTTCAGAATTTCACCCCTCTCATGAACCCCTTAAATTGGATTTATGAAAAAAAACGGTCGAACACCAGCAGTATTTACTTATTTTTGAGCTGTTCTTCCCCCCTGAGTTTGATGAGTGAGGACACTTTCTTTCCTGTTTTTCCCCCAGAATTTCACCCCTCTCCAAGGGCCCCATAAATTGGATTTACGAAAAAACCGTCGAACACCTATTTACTTATTTTTTATGCTGTTTTTTCCGACGAATTTCAAACTTCTCGCCTATATGTCGTTTAAGAGATACACGCTCCATTAAGAATCCCTCAACCCCCAATTTTCACTCCTTTCACCTCATAATATACTGTACCCGATTAGGTATCTCTAGGCCTAAAAATTATTATTATTAATAATAATAATAATAATAATAATAATAATCTCGGGTGCGGTACGTTCGTTAAATGATCACCAATGGCCTAGGTCAACAGGAAACAGGTTCGCTAAAACTACTGAAATGGCGTACACTAGTTAACAGGTAAAATCTAATTTATTGAACTCAAAAATCCGGTTTGAATAATTTCATTAACTTAAAAAAATATATATATAAATTCAACAGCAAAAATAAGTTACAGTAACGTTACAAATTAAACCCAAGAAGAAAAAAAACAAACAAAAACAAACAATTAAGTTTAAAATAACAAAATCAAAATAGTAAAAGAAATCACGGTTCTCCCAGAGCTCATCATCGGCCTCAATACAGCTTAAAATGAAATGAAAATAAAATACATTAATTGAATCCAGCTGTGAGCAAGCAAAGATTACATCACTACGTTAACAGCTGACAGCCAGGGGTGGCAATGTTACTACGGTGAATGTCAACTGCTACGACAAATTCAGGGTCTCAAACAAAATGCAGCTGCCCTTAAAATACTTAAATAAAATGGTCTGATTCCTCTTACTGGCACACACATCTGTAAATACACTTGGACATAGTGTGAGGGTATTCTTTCTGATAGGCATCTGACATTTGGTCGTTCAGCCTATCGGGTGGACAATAATATAGAAAATATCGGGGCAACGAGATGACACAAATTAACAGGGGCGTAACTACACCAAATGCAACACAAAACATTCTGGGTTCGAACCAGAAATTTACATAAAGAAAATAGCCCAACAAAATGGCTCACTTAAACAGAGAAAATGCCAGCATGCCTAACTACTAATAAACAAACCCCCTCTCCTGTCTAAAATCCAACTTCAATCTTCCGTGTGTTGATAAACTAATCGACCTTGACCAACCAGCCGGGGTGACACTCCCCATGGGTAGCGAGCACGCTTCCACGAGACAGCTGGACAGATAACTTCACATTCTAAAATGTGGTCTCTTACTAAAATCGCATTAGTGGCTATGCTACGATTTGTGACATTTACAGGGTTTTAAATACATTTTACGTCAGACCAGGGTTGCGCATCAAAAACCAGAGACGTCAGCACTCCTCCAACCTGTGAAAAAAAAAAGCACATCGCGTGTGTGTGTACACAAAACAAACATGATGAACCAAAACGTACTTTGTGTGCATACTAATTACTTCGGACTACGCTGTCCGGAAACACTTACCTCGGAATACCATCCGGAAACAACTTACATCGGAAATATCATCCGGAAACACTTACCTCGGACTACCGTCCGGAAACAACATACATCAGAAATACAATCCGGAAAAACACTTACCTCGGAAATACAATCCGGAAACACTTATGGGCTCAAAATTCGGCCGGTATGCACACAAATACAACCTCACAGCTCCTTGCCGGGAAAACAAAATTGAAGCACACACACATAAAACAAGTAGTTCCGTGAAGAACTATACAGCCTATTTTCATATATCCTACTTATGTTAATTGCCACTATCAACATACACAATTTCAGTTTGATTGCTGTAATAGATTCGTAGATATTGAGAAACGAATAAATATTTCGGATGGTCGCCATGTTGGATTTTATATATGTAGGTCCTAGAGTTATGTACTGTTACATGCAGATTATTGTGAACGTGTAGTATTCAAACTTCAATCGCATAATTAGGACACAAGAAAAAACAAGGAGATTTAAAAAATCTTCACAGCTGCCATCTTGAGGTTATGGAAACAATTGAAAAAAATTAGATGCCAGTGGATTAACATTCGGATAAAGATTTACTGTACCAAGTTTCACTGCACGCGGATGGTTAAATTGCGAGAAACGTCCATGTGAATATTTATAATTCGCGTCACCGCCATGTTGGATTTGTGATCAAAAGGTTATTTAAAGTCCTATAGGTGAACTTAAGTTCATAGCCCCTATGAACATTAAAAAATTTAGTTTGATTGCTAAAATAGATTCGTAGATATTCAGTATCGTCTAAATATTTCGGATGGTCGCCATGTTGGATTGTTAAATGTATAGGCCATAGTGTCATGTACCATTAAAGGAAAATTATTGCGTAGGTTCATTATTCAAACTTTCACTTCGATCGCATGACTACATCACAAGAAATAAAAACTTAATTTTAAAATTCGCACTGCCGCCATCTTAAGGTTACGTAAACAATTGTACTAAATTAGATACCAGTGGATTACAATGTGTATAAATATTTCCTGTACCAGGTTTCAGTGCGCTTGGAACATTAAATCGCGAGAAAGGTCTATTTAAAATGTTCAAATTCGCTTGGCCGCCATGTTCGTTTTGTAGTTAACCGGTTTTTGAAAATCTTATAGATGGACTTCCAGTAGTGCCCTTTATCTCCGTACAAAATTTTAGGGAGATACCGCTAATAGTTTCAGAGATATAGAATGCCGGTGAAATATTTCGCACATCCGCCATCTTGTGATTATGTAAACAATTGAACGAAGTTACATGTCGGTGATATAAACATATACTGTACCAAGTTTCATTGCGTTTGGTTGGTCAAATCGCGAGAAACGTCTATTTAAAAGTCGCAAATTCGCTTGGCCGCCATGTTGGTTTTGTAGTTACCAGGTTTCAAAAGTCACATAAGTGAACTTATAGTAGTTCCCTCTATCACCATAGAAAATGTCAGGGTAATATCGGTAATAGTTTCGGAGATATTGAATGCTGGTGAAATATTTCGCACAGCCGCCATGTTGGATTGGTGAGTCGTAACAAAATTTGAAGGGCACGGTCGAGGTCGCCGGGAATAGTGCTGTGAACTTTCCGAGTTTCATTGAAATCGCTCCTGCCGTTTAGATTTTATTAGGGGGGACACACACACGAATCACACACACACACGCACACACACACGGACAAAAGGTGATCTCATAAGCCTATTTTTTCAAAATTGAAAATAGGCTAAAAAAATCTATGACAGACATCGTCCTACTTGCCGCTCCTGGGAATTCACTGGTCAATTCGCAACCGGTCTGGGAAAAAGAAAAGTGGGACCTGGGTCGCTAACCATCTGACCTATTTTCATAAAGTGGCAAAACTAGTCCAACCTAGCTGGGCGTTACTAAATGTCACAAAAACAAATTCTTATCCTATCTACTTGTCAGGTCATACACTTAACTTACAGCTAGTCTTACATGAATATATAGCCACAACAAATCCATCCTAAAACACACGGCAATTTAACTTATGATGCCTTTGGCAAATAAAAAAGTCCTCTCGGCACGCCGGAAGGCGGAGGTAGATTTCACCGGACAAACTTGGAGATAGGCGAAAATAGGCAGAATATGCAGGTTTTCGTAGAAGGATCAGACCTCATTTATCGCGTGAAAGTATTTTATAATTGGAGATTAATTAACTTTGTTTTTCTTCATTTTAAACATATTTTAAACATTTTATTGTCTTACGGGGACGGTAACCTTCTTGTCATTTGGAGTCCATTTTTAGCCTATTTTCAATTTTGAAAAAATAGGCTTATGAGATCACCTTTTGTGTGTGTGTGTGTGTTTGAGGTGTGTGTGTGTCCCCCCCTAATAAAATCTAAACGTCTCAAGCGATTTCAGTGAAACTCGGTAAGTTCATAGCACTATTCCCGGCGACGTCGACCGTGCCCATCGAATTTTGTTACGTCTTACCAATCCAACATGGCGGCTGTGCGAAATATTTCACTAGCATTCAGTATCTCCGAAACTATAACGGATATCACCCTGAAATTGTGTACGGTGATAAAGGGTACTACTAGAAGTTCACCTATGAAACTTTCAAAAACCTGGTTACTACATAACCAACATGGCGGCCAAGCGAAGTGGAGACTTTTAAATAGACTTTTCTCGCGATTTAACTATCCAAACGTAATGAAACTTGGTACAGCAAATATTTATACACATTGCAATGCACTGAAGTCTAATTTAGTTCAATTGTTTACATAACCTCAAAATGGCGGCTGTGCGAAATATTTCACTGACATTCTATATCCCCGAAACTATTAAAGATATCACCCTGCAATTTTGTACGGTGATAAAAGGTACTGATACAAGTTTACCTATGTATAATTCATAAACCTGTAAAGTACAAAACGAACATGGCGACCAAGCGAATTTGAAATATTTTAATAGACTTTTCTCGTGAGTTAACTCTATGAGCGCAGTGAAATGTGGTACAGTAAATGATTTTGCAGATTGTAATGTACTGCCATCTAATTTAATTCAAATGTTTACATAACCTCAAAATGGCGGCTGTGCGAAATTTTAAAATTAAGTTTTTATTTCTTGTGTCGTAATCATGCGATCGAAGTGAAAGTTTGAATAATGAACCTAGGCAATAAGTGACCTTGAATGGTACATAACTCTATGGCCTATACATATAACAATCCTAAATGGCAAGCTTCCGTAATATTTAGACGGTTCTCAATATATATGAATCTTTTACAGCAACCAAACTGAAATTTTTATGTTCATAGAGACTATGAACATAGGTTCACCTATAGGACTTTCAGTAACCTGGTGAGCACGAATCCAACATGGCGGCGACGCGAAGTATAAATATTTAAATGGACGTTTCTCGCGAATTAACTATCCGAGTGCCGTGAAACGTTGCACGTTTTAAATGCTTACACAAATGTTGATCCACTGGCATCTAATGTATTTCAATTGTTTGCATAATCACAAGATGGCTGCTGTGCGTAATTTTAAAATCTCGTTTTTACTTCTTGTGTTCTAATCATGCGATTGAAGTTTGAATACCACACTTACACAATAATCTTAATATAATAGTACAAAAATAAAAATCCAACCTGGCGACCATCTGAAATATTTAGACGGTTCTCAATATCTACGAATCTGATACAGCAATTAAACTGAAATTTTGTATGTTGATAGAGGCAATTAACATGAGCAGGATATATGAAAATAGGCTGTACAGTTCTTCACGGAACTACTTGTTATACTTGTGGTCACACTGTCCTTATGCAAGGTTTCGACACTGATGTGTAACTATGTAACGGTCTGTTACTTCTTCACGCAAAATTATATCTCCCGCAGAGATGTTGGTTGGTTCCTCAGTTTAGGGGCTGCGACAACGCGGTCATATAACCCCGTGTACTTTGGGTGAGTGTAGAATCTGTCTGATAAACGGTGTGAATTGTGATGGCGGTATTAGTCTGTAATTCAGGTAAGGAATGCAGACGCTAAATTTCAAGCAGTAGTTCCTAATGTTGCTACCAGATACGAACGTCAAGGCCACCCAGCTCTGAACTTGGCTACTAGATGCCACCTCAATCAGCAACTCGCAACGAACGTTGGAACTTCCCCTCCAAAGGAAAGCTTACTGAGGGATTTTTAGCGCTCTTAGAAAATCCGACGACTTTGGCCGGCTTTGAACCCGCGACCTTGAATTTGAAGTTTGAATTTGAATTTATTGTTTCTCTTATACAGGCCACTGAGGCTACAAAGCCTCTTTATGCAGCTCTCTTCATTCAGAGGGCGGTTACATACAATAGAATAAATTAAGAAAGAAAAAACTTAACCTATACATACAGTTGACAATAAAAGTTCTTGTTATTACATCCGTTCACCTTGAACATGATAATTGTATAGCTGATA
This sequence comes from Meconema thalassinum, assembly GCA_946902985.2. Lineage (NCBI taxonomy): Eukaryota > Metazoa > Arthropoda > Insecta > Orthoptera > Tettigoniidae > Meconema > Meconema thalassinum. The sequence goes on along the minus strand of OX336390.1, from coordinate 801,882,888 downwards.
GATTACAATGAAGGGAGTGTTTTATCGCTCTGATAGGAAGTCCTGAATACTGGTGCAATTTATATTTATTCCAGAGAATACTAGCTGAAATACGGAATGAACCTTTGCATTTTTCGGTTCTGTGATGAGGTATCTGGAGCATTTGTGCAGTGTGTCTATTCGCACGGTTATGCACTGATTGCATGGGAGTTAGTGTGCAGTAAATATAAGACGGAATTTTGAATTTACTTGGGCATAGAAGTTCAGCATGCTACCAGTTACGTCACCGAAGCTGCTTCACACTTAGTCAGATGGAAATCTGAATCTGATCTCGCGCAAGTGCGTTGTCATGGCAACGTCTGATGGCTCATCCCTCATCAATTTAGTAGTGTTGCCATGTCAACCACTGATAGCTCTTGGCATTTTCTTATAATTCCGAAATCATTTTTCTCATCCCTTGGCGCAATGGTGGCTCATATCAAAAATTCTTTCAGACAAATGTTTTAGGTAATTCTTAGGGGAATATTGTCCATTTTGTACGGTTTTGATATTATGCCTATTAACAGAGATATCATTAATATTTCCCGAAAAAAACACTTTTTCCCACCCCTTTGGTCAATGGTTGGTGCTATCAAAAAAACGTTTCAAACATAACTTTCTGAGCATTATCCGACACATAGTATGAACTTTGAACACATTCGATATTTCACATATTAAGAGAGTTATAGCAATATTTCATTTTTTCGAAAAAAAAGTCCCCCATTTTCATCCCCTTCGACCGATTTAGCCCAGTAACGAACTCGTCCGAGATTTTATGGGTATACATATTCGGTAAAAAATTCAAAGTGATTGGTGCAAAATTACGGCAGTTATCGTGTCCACAAGAAACTGATATACATATATATACATATATTACATAAATTATATATAAACTTTTGAACTGACGGTGGTTTTGGGGTCTGGGGGATGTGAAACGCGAAGATATGTCGAAATTTTCCGGAAATCGAAACATGGTACCCATTGCAATAGTTAACTTTCTAATGAAATCTACCTAAAATACTGCCGTCAACGACACCTAGCTGTGAACTTGGCTACTAGATGCCACCTCAATCAGCAACTCGCAACGAACGTTGGAACTTCCCCTCCGAAGGAAAGCAAACTCAGTTTTTTTAGCGCTCTTAGTAAATCCGACGACTTCAGCCGGGTTTGAACCCGCGACCTTGGGCATAGAAGTTCAGCATGCTTCCAGTTCCGATACCGAAGTCGCTTCCCACTGACATATGAAAACTGAATGTGATCTCGTGCAGTGGCGTTGTCATAGCAACTGCTGATGGTCATCCCTTATCAATTAAAAGTAAAGTTGTCATGGCAACCTCTCTTGGCACTTGGCATTTTCTTATAATTTAAATCATTTTGTTCACCCCGTGGCGTAATGGTGGGTCATATCAAAAATTCTTTCAGACAAAAGTTTTAGGTAATTATTGGAGGAATATTGTCCATTTTGTGCGGTTTTGATATTGTGCCTATTAACAGAGATATGATTAATGTTTCCCGAAAAACCCACTTTTTCCCACCCCTTTGGTCAATGGTTGGTGCTATCAAAATACGTATTTGACATAAATTGTTGGCACTTATCCGACACATATTATGAACTTTGAAGGGATTCGATATTTCATGTATTAAGAGAGTTATAGCGATATTTCACTTTTTCGAAAAAAGCCCCCCATTTTTACCCCCTTTGACCGATTTTGCCCATTAACGAACTCGACCGAGATTCTATAGGGATACATATTATGTAAAAAATTCAAAGTGATTGGTGCAAAATTACGGCAGTTATCGTGTCCACAAGAAACTGATATATATATATATATATACATATATACATAAATTATATATAAACTTTTGAACTGACGGTGGTTTTGGGGTCTGGGGGATGTGAAACGCGAAGATATGTCGAAATTTTCCGGAAGTCGAAACATGGGACCCATTGCAATAGTTAGCTTTCTAAAGAAATCTACCTAAAATTACAGACACCTCCGTCATCCACCAACAAACATGCATTATTTTTAAGGACTGACGGAAAAAACAAAATAAAAAGGACTGACATGCGGACAAAAAAAACTAATAGCCCCTGTCTAAAACGAAATATTGACATCAAAAGTCAAAACAAAGCTAATACTACTATACAAATATCTCGTCCCCTTTTCTACATTACGTCCCCAAATATAGAAAGTTTAATACTCATCACTTGTCCCTGGAGTATACAGGCCCATGGCGGCTGCTGGGTCACCACTTCGACACCCGGACGTAAGGCCCTTAGCCCATCATCAATCCGGTGTCGTTCCACTGGGTCATCTTACAAGGCGATGACATACACACAAATACACTTTTAACACTAATCGATGCACTTATTTTGCACACCCTATCACGTAAGACACTTTTTACACTTGTATTCACGGGCTTCATTCGCTGCGAAGCGTTATATGTGGCTGGCGGTACCGTTACTGCGAATCGGGCTTGTAGGTCCTCAGTAGGCCGACATACACCTAATCCGTTCAGTCCTAGATTGGTATTTTCTACGATTTCCTAGACCGTCAAAACAGATGAGTACAGGCCTATAGGTTCAGCGATCTCGCTTGCAACTCGTTAGCTCAACACAAAGTTCCCTGCTCGGGTCTCGAATGGGCTGCTGGTCGCCGCTCCGCGCTCTCGGCTCCACACGGCGTGGCGTTAAGTTTTTAATGGACGTGGGTGGCAAATCCCGTCTGGATAGATTTGTATAAAATAGCGTTCGCCTTCGATAACTATCATGACCGCTGTGGGTCTTTAGCCACAAGTTGAATGATTGGCGGTAAATGTTTATCACATAGACAAAGTTTTCTCACTCGGCTACGCGGTATCACAGTCACGAGCAGCGTGGACTCTGTCCGGTGTGGCCGCAAAACTCACTGACTAGTGTCCGTGCTCAGTGCCTATATCCACCCTCAACTTTGGGACAATGGACTTGTCACCTCTGTCAAGTGCGCTCCCATGGCAATCGTCACACTGCAATAATTTTTGGTTCAACCTGTAGGTCAAGATGAGGACGGCAATATTCACATGATTAAATTCGAAATCGATCGGCAGGAACGTCTTCAAATCAAATTGCATCATGACGCTACAGGGTAGATCCTCGTTTGTCGCCATGTCTTGAGTGTCGTGGAGGGGGGAAATATTCCTCCGCGGCTGACTCAGTAATATCCCCGTAACTCTGGTAGTTTTTGGGCTTGGGCCGCGATTAAAGTTCCGAAATGCATTTCTCAGCCTCTTCTCTGATTGGGCCCTTTTATACAAATATTTCATAGGCGGATCTAAAATTAGCATCTCGGCGCTACTTTACATTGTCTAATTCCGAGGGGTCTAGTGCTGGAGGATTATCGAGTCTTGGATGTCGTAAATCCAGCACTTCAGCTGCACAATAAGTGTGTTGGCTAAACAATAAGAGCTCTTGTCCACAAGCTTCTTGGAAATGCGGGCCTCACCCAGTCAGGCTACGTTATTGTCCTGCTCGTATTCCAAACCTCCGTGTTTTTCTTAGTGCTATGGGCAGTAGATTAATTATTGTTCTTAACATCATATTGGACTGGCAACTCAGATGTCGTATTCATTTCGGTTCAGGCACTATCGTGTTCCTTGTATATGGCTCCCCCACAATTTCGGCATTGAGAACACCGCAAATTATGCGTATCCGATAACTCGGCATGCTATTGATCCGTAGTCCCCTGATCGGTCACAATTTCCCCCTGCTCAGTTTGAAAAATGTGTACGACCGGAAACAGTAGAATTTTTCAATCTTAATACCATGGTCATTTGGTATTATAATGCCGAGTTCAACGCTCTCTCTTCCTCCTCAGCGGGGTTCTCTCTATCTAGTTTTCGGAGTTGAAAGAGTTCGCGCTGTTCTTTTCGCAAATCCCCGTTGGTCTTCAAGGCTGCACTGAGTAACCTTTCCAGTTCGTCCCTCAGCGTAACTAGCTCATACCTGTGGGGTCGCTCTTCGGTGTTGCTTCTTTCGTCCGTAATGGCATTCACTTGGGCCGGCGGCGTTTCGTCTAATACATTGCTGGGGTAGTATACTTTCAAATTTTGCGCGTTGTGGGTGACCTCGTTCTGTCCTCCTAATTCTCGAATTTTGTAAGCGTTGTTTCCCAAACATTGAATAATTTGGTAAGATCCCTCGTAAATGGCGGCAAATTTTGCGTAGAATCGCGCTGAAGGGTTTGATACGGCAGGTTTCTTCACCAAAACGTACTCTCCCAATCTCAGGGGTTGGTGGTATCTTCTCCCTCTCACCCGCTTCAGTCTCTTCTCGGCTTGTTCGCGCAGGCTTGCTTTAGTTTGCTCAATTTTTAGCGGCAGCGCGGGCCTCACGTCTACTGGGCAACTTATGATCCTGTTCCATTGTCTCTCGGGATACTGATCGAAGTGGACTACCGTTGGCACCTCCGATGTAAATTCATGCACTGTGGTGTTTATGCACGACTCTATGGTCTCCAGGACATCTATCCAACGATAATGCGCGTCCGGGCAATATATCCGGCAAAATTTAGCAATCTCCCGCATCAGGCGATCTGAAGGATTGCTCTCAGGATGGCGTATAGAACAAAGAATATTCCGAAATCCCATTCCTTCTAGCTCTCACTTGAAGAGTCCGCTTGTGAAACAAGACCCATGGTCGGATAATATAAATTCTGGTTTCCCCAGTTCCGGTAAAATTTTGTTTCTGATTTTATTTACCAAGTGTTTTGAGGTTGTCTTTTGTACCGCACACAGTTTCACAATCTTTGAAAACACATCGAGGCATACTAGTATGTGCCTCATGCCTCTTCTGGTGGTTGGGAGGGGCCCATAAAAATCAATGGCGTAAATCTCTCTCGGCTTCGATGGTAAGATCGGTCGAAGTGGCTGCTTCATCAGAAATGTATTGTGCTTTATGCGTTGGCAAATATCGCATGTCCTCAATACCTCTCGGATCGTAATTCGGAGACGTGGCCATGTGAATGCCTCCCGAATCACAGCGAATGTCTTATCACAGCCCGCATGTCCATAGACACGGTGAACATGCCAGACTAGTCGGCGCTGAAATATCGGTGGAACTAAAATGCGAAGCTTTGTGTGCTCCTCATCGATAAACTGATGTTGAAATCCATTCATGAAATTGTATTTTGGCGCGAGTTTCTCCATCTCGGCCTTGGCTGGTGAATCTTCTGGAAGTAATCCTCTGAGATGATCTCTCATTAGCTTAGCCCAAGGGTCAACCTCTTGTTCCCAAGTCGCGGTAAGTCTGCGAGAAAACCATGGTCTTCCTGCTGAAGCGCGGCGTGATGTATTACCCCTTCTTCATCCTCCTCCGGGTTCCGGGATAAAATGTCCGGGATGACATTCTGTTTACCGGGGCAATGTTCGATCTGCATGTCACACTGTTGTGCATAGAGAGCCCAACGATTTACTCTCTCGCTAGCTAAGCTGGTTTTCAACATGAAGGTGAGTGCCTTGTGGTCTGTTCTCAAAAGAATCGGGAAAGCATATATAATCTTTCGCCAGTGCTGCAATGCGTGGAGTATGGAGTGCATTTCAATTTCAGTGACAGTATAATTAATTTCGTGATTCCTGGCTCAAAAATCCTAAATATATTCTCATTTCTGGGTTTTCGGGGTCTTCTTGGTACAACATTGCTCCGATCCCTACTTTCGATGCATCCGATTGTAGCAGGGATTTCCAATTGAAATTTGGATAACCCAGTTTCACGCTCTCTAACAGAAGGTCTTTGGTTCGCTGGAACGCATCCTAGGCCTCTTTATTCCATAACCATTGGTTATTCTTCTTTAAAAGTTCTTGCAGTTGCGCGACCGTCTCCGAATAGTTAGGACAATGTTCTGAGAAAAAACCAGTCACGCCCAGAAACATGCAGATGTGCTTAATCCGTCTAGGCGTGGGAAAATTTCGAATAGCGGCAATTTTGGTGGGATTAGGCCGAATTCCTTCCCCGTCGACGAAGTGTCCAAGATATAAAATGTCCTTTTGACAGAAGTGGGACTTGTTAAAGTTAATTTTGAAGTTGGCCGACTGAAGATTCGAAAGAAGTTTTTCTAAATTTTCAACATGCTCTCGTAGCGTCTCTGAAGCTAGTAAGATGTCGTCTACATAGCGGACTGTGCATTCCTTAACTTCTTCCGTCAAGTTGCGATCCAGGGCTCGGATAAGTGCACAACTTGCGATTCGAATCTCGAACGGTAAACGATTATGGGTGTACGTCTGCTGGTCGAAAATGAATCCTGTGAGAAGTTGGGATTTCTCCTCTAGTTCCACGTGGTGAAAACTACTCGTTAAATCGATGCTCGAGAAATAGTTCTTGTTTCTGAACTTCTTCAGCACTTCCCTAATCGGTGGAGCCTGGTCGAATTCGGGCAGTAACCTGGAGTTGATTTCGCGTGCATCGAGACACAATCTCACGCTTCCGTCCGCCTTCTCTACAACGACAATGGGATTCACGAATGGGGTAGATTTCTTCGTAATTATTCCGGCCTCTTCCATGGCTTTAATTGTTTTCTTTACCTCCTCGTGATGCCTCTCTGCTATGGGGTACACCTTTTTCTTGTATGGACTCCAGTCATTTACTTGGAATGCGTAGTTAAAATTTCTAATCTTTCCCGGTTTATTATCGAAAGCTTCCTGGTGTTTCGTTAAAATTGTCCCCAGCTCCTCTCTTTCATGGGGTTTGATTTTAGCCTCAGCCACCTTCTCTTCAATTAGAGCGCCGAACTCTGTAGTGATATTTAGGACTTCTTCCTCAATTAACTCCTCCCCTATTGTATGTAATAATACCGTAGTTTTCCTCGTGACGTCATATTGTATGTCAATGCTCCAAATTTGACCTTGATCCCTTGGTTCCGCTTCATTCAAGCGTAGGTCGATCTCCCTTTTATCATGCGTGCGAAATTTAATCTCGTTTGCGCGCATGTCAATGATGGCTCCATTGGTTCTCATAAAATCCGCTCCGAGGATCAAATTGAAACTGATTTTATTCATAATTAAGAATGGGTGCGATATAGTATAATTGCCAATTTCAAAATCCAAATATGCTTGGTATTTACATTCCGCTGTACGGTCGGGGATTATGCCTTTCACTCTGACATTTGCTATTGGAATTACGGGTACTTTAAATTTCCTCTCCAGTTCTTTCATTAGCACACCACTCGCTACCGAAATACTGGCTCCCGTGTCGACCAGACTTCGGACCATAAGTCCTCCCACGCGTACATAAATTACAGGTAACTCCTTAATGGTTGGGCTTTCTTCCTTGTACATATCCTCAATGAGGTCCTCTGGTTGCGCTACCCATTTATCGATTTTCGCTACCACCCATTCTTGGTGCCCGCCATCTTGGTAAAATCTGGGGCTATCTCCCCTCTCTAGAACTGTGATTTTTTTTGTTGCTCGCCCCATTATTCCGGAGCGGTGCCTCCTCTCTCTCCCGCTGGAGTTCTAAGCTCTGGGCTCCCGGATAGTGCCTGTCTGGGTCCTCACGGTGCTGGATAGCCTCTCTCCATTTGTCGGCTTCAGTCCTTGCCTGTCCATCTCCGTTCATACTATGGAGTTCTTTTAGATATTGTTGAGACTCCACGTATCTTTGTTCGAGGTCTGTCCGCGCCTGTTCGTTGGAAATCCTGTCTCCCTTTTGGGCCGGCCGTGGCCTGGAGCTTCCATGCCTTCCCTCTCGCGGTTGGTACGGCGCTGAGTCGTGGCGTCCTTGGTCCCTACGTCCGCGGGTTCTTCTAGGATGGTACTGCCTGTTCCATCCTCGCTCTCCCCTTGCCTGGTACCTTGGCTCATAACCGCTCGGCGGTCGGTTTTCATATCTCCTCCAGTTGTTATCGCGGGGCGCGCTCGCTGTAGTGGTCCCCTGCTCCCGTGTGGCTGGCCTCCTTTGAACTTCCGACGCATGAATTTGTTCAGTGGGCCTCATACGCTGTAAATGCACGCTAGTGTGGTCCAGCTGTCTCAAAATTCCCTCTGTTTGTATTGCCGTCTGGGCGTTTGCGGCGATAAGCGTCTCTTGGACTTTAACAGGTAGTTGTTTACCTATTGCGGCTACCAGAGAGCGTTCGGAAGGGGGAGCATCGAGTTCCTTCATCTTGGCGAATTGCGCAATAAAATACTCCGCGTATTTTGTCGTGCCTTGCGTTGAGAACTTACGGGAATATAACTCCAGTCTCAAATTTTGTTGCCGCTCGAGACTCCAATAAGTTTTTAGAAAAGCCTCCTTGAACTCTGCCAGGAACTGAAAAGTGTAGCGGAAACCCTGAAACCATTGTAAGGGGGCATCTTCCAAAAGTTTCTCCACCGTGCGCAGGTGCCTTTCCTCCGGTATGCGGTTGTCCAAGATGTAACCGTCCAGTTCGCGAATGAATTGTTTAGGGGTCAAGAGTTTAGTGCTTTTCAGTCGGTCAACACGAATGTACCCAAAAGAGATCTCTCTAAAGTACAATCTCCGGATAGCCATCACCATTTAGCATTTCACCTAACGTATATACTGCATTTAGCATACACTGACAGTTGCAGTACCAATACTGCAACTAAATAATTGTACATATTGTAAATATTTTCACCTGTATTTCAAACATAGATTTTATAGCCTAAGTGGATTGGATCTGATGATGATCGCTTGACGATCGAAACTGGTCATCCTAGTGTTTTATTAATCTCATGTAATTTATTTCAGGATTAGGGCATAACCCATCTCTTTTGGGTACATTCGTGTTGACCGACTGAAAAGCACTAAACTCTTGTTTACTAAGGCAACACTGAAAATATGGCTTCAAACACCACAATAAATTGTTTAGGGGTCATGACGCTATTCTCGGTGTATCGTTTTGGGCGGTCATCTCCGGTCCTGATCACATGTACAAGCTGCGTCGGCGTCACGGCGTCACGGCGTCGTTCGGCGTGGAAGTTCTGGCTTTCGGCGTCCCGAATGTTATGCTTGTTGGAAATCCGAGTAATCCATTTAACGGCGGCTCTGGCGTCGTCTGTGTCTGACATCCTGTCTTTTGGGGGTTATTATTATTATTATTTCTCCAGGCGTCTTCCATCGTCCGTGCAGCTTCTCTTTGCAGTTCGAGGATTGCCTCGTCCTGAATCTGCCCTCTCAGGTCTGTTTAAATTAATTTTGCCTCCTGACGTTCAATTCTCGATATCATTTCCATTTCCAACTTCCGGACTCTTTCTAGGTTGGCCTCCATTTCTTTTTCCATTCCCATCTTATTCTCGTGGGCGTCTTCCTTATTTCGCTCTGTTAATCCATCGATTTCCTCTTTCAATTCCTTTATCCCAATTTGCATCATCTTAATGTGTCGGGTGACATTTTGTTCTCGGCCTTCCATAGGAATTACGCTTTCAGCTCCGGCGCGAATATGCCCCTGGACTTCCTCTAGCTGTTTCGTAACTCTAATGTCCATAGATTCCATATTGCTCGTTATTTCTTCCAGATTCTTATCCATAGCTTTGTCGGTATTATCCACCTTATTTACTTCTGTGAGCAATTCTTGATAATTCTTGTCCGCTTTGCGCTCTATTTCCCCCGTTTTGTGTGTTAGTTTATCGATCTGCTCTGTAGTGGACCGTGTAAGTTGATCCACTGCGGCCTTCAACACCTTGCCCTGCGTGATTTTTGTCGCATTTCAAAAATCACTTACCACGGCCAGGAGCGAACCTGAAAGCTTGGGGGTTGGTAGTCCGACACGTTAACCACTCACCCACCGTGGCAGGCGAAAATGCAGTTGAATTACGTTCTTTAGGTGTGGCATGGTAATTAAAATATGGATTCAGTTTTGTAGGGCACCTGGTCTGTGTACGAGTCCTGTCAATTTCTGTCAGCAGCTCATAGTGTTCGGAATTCCAGCTATTACGCAGTCAACCAACATGAAAAATAAACACAAGATTCATAGCGCTATGCAGGAGTCACGTTTTTGAAAGGAACCGAATATACATACAGTAAAACTAATCGAAATTTAAAACACAGCAGAATGTCATTTGAGCTTATTGGAATGCGCTGATCTGACTTGACAACAGGTGCAATGGAAAAATGACAAAGACATTTGAAAGTGAAATAATCTGACCATCGTGGTGGCAGGGAAGAGCGAAATGCATGCGTACACTTGTGAGATGACATGTACGCTAAACAAGTCAAATACTGTTTGCTTCGTACGTGACAAAATGCATGTTCATGTGAAATTTGATCTGGCACAGGTGTTCACCTGGGACGTTAGCTGTCCACTTGCCTGATAACAGAATGTTCAAAGCGTGGGAAAAAAAGGATTATGCATGCAACGTAACATATATAAAGACATGTTATCATTTCCACTCTCACTTTGAACACACTGCGTTGAGTGAAACACCTGGTCTTGTTTAACAGTTTTGGTGTTGGTGGAAAATACTTAACCTTGTTGTTGGGTAGGTATATATTTATTCATTTATATATTTATTGATTTATATATATTTACAAGCAATTATTTATTGATTGTTAAAGTTATAAATAAATGTTAATTTATTTGTTTGCAGATAACGTGTATAGCCCAACTGTTGTGTGTCTGTGGGAAAGAGATTGAAAAAGAGAGAAAGACAGACAGCTAGAAAAGGGAACCATTACCAGAATAGCCCACCAGACGATAATAAAGCAAAGCATTACAAGTCAAGGTGAGATTTGTTTTTTATATATATAACCTGTTCGATTTTGTTTTGTTTATGAAATGCATAAACTATATGGAATTGATATGCTTGTGGTGGTTTATTTTATTTCTTTTTCGAGTGTTAGAAAACGGTTGACCACTGTTGATAACCTGGAACGTGTGTGTTTGGGACCATTGTCAAGCAGTCTACAACTGAAAACTCGGGTGAGAGTTTTCTTTCAAAATAACGTCTTTTACTGCTGCGGATATGTTAACTTGGGAACCCCTAAACAGTTGCTTCAAATCGCGTGTGTGCTCTGGCCGCGTGGTCAATGTTAGAAAAAGTTTGATTCCCAAATAATTTTTAGAATCTTGTTTCGAAATTTTTAAATTTGAAATTTGTACAGCGCAAAGGTTGCATACGGCTTTAAAGGTGAATACAGAACTGGAGTGCGATTTCATATATAAAAAGGAAGGACGTAGAGCATAAAGAGACATTTTATATTTGCAGTAAAATGCAAGAGCTTTTGATAGCCGATAATCTGAACGAGTGGTATCAAAGCCATGTGGTGAATGCCTTGCTATAAAAATTTGATAAACTGCAACAAGGACCCAGTGGTTTAGCGTTAGACAAATTTCATCATTTGCAAATCAACATTTGTCAATTCAACCCGTTGAATGCTGGGTCTAGCTTTATTGAAACACCACCAGCAATAGCTTCGAAAAAGGCAGTGGTAAATATTGAGAACCATAACAATGATTGCTTTCTGTGGTCTGTGGCTGCCTATTTGCAGCCGGTACAACATAATGGTTGTCGACCAGGATAGTACAAGGCCAAGTTTGATGAATTGAAACAAACTTTAAATTTAACTCGAGTATCGTTCCCTATGGACTTACCCGAGATCCATAGGTTTGAACAAGACAACCAGGACTTTTCGTTCATGGTGTATGGCCTTGATGGTGATGAGATTGAGGGTCCTCTTTATGCCACAAAAGAACCGAAACGACATCACATTCATCTTTTATATTTATCTGTAGAAGAAGTGAATCACTATTGCCTGATTAAAAGCTTGAGTAGATTGCTAAGCAGTCAAGCATCCAAAGATCAACATAAGAAACATATTTGTGACCGTTGCTTGCAATATTTTAAAACCCTTACGCTTTTGGAACATCATAGGGTAGATTGCGTTTCTCAGGAAGCGGTGAGACTGATATTGCCACAAGGGGACAAGGCTGTGTTGAAATTTAACAACATTCATAAGCGTGACACTGTTCCCTATGTGGTATATCCAGATTTCAAAGCTCTCACTACACCTATGGCGGGATGTGAACCAGATCCCAACATCAGCTCAACCACATCCATTCAAAAACATGAACCCTTTGCCATAGGATTTAATGTTGTGTGTGCCTATGACCCCACACAATCCGTTTACAAATACCGTGAGGGGCCAGATTGTGCCAAATGGTTCTTGGATGAACTTGTCAAGTTGTCACATGATGTACAGGAATTACTGGACCACCCAGTACCCATGAGTCTATCTCCAGAACAGCAGCAGCAGTATGAGCATGCCACGACATGGCATATTTACGAAAAACCTATTTTCAATAGAGAGGAAAAAGTCAGAGACCACTCGCACTTTACGGTGAAGTTTCGTGGAGCTGCGCATAGTAAATGCAATTTGAACTTTCCAGCTCCTCGTTTCATCAGTGTCTTTTTCCACAATCTGGCGAATTATGATATTCAGTTTTTGATTCGTGAATTGGATCTTGTCAACAAGGGCTCGTTTACCATGATTCCCCAAAACCAAGAGCGTTTTACAGCCCTGACATGGAGGTTGAGCGACTTTAGCATTCGATTTTTGGATTCCTTTAAGTTTATGGCATCCTCGCTAGACAGCCTTGTGAATGGCTTGAATGAGGAGGAATTAAAAATACTAGAATGCATTTTAATGATCCTGAGCAATTTCAATTGTGCATTCGGAAAGGTATATTCCCGTATGATTTCTGCAACAGCTCGGACGTGTTAAAGCAAAGAAAACTCCCACCACAAGAGAAATTTTACTCGGAACTAACACGCAGTACCGTTTCCGATGAAGACTATGCACATGCATGTCAAGTTTGGCGAGTGTTTGGCATTACGACGCTAAGTGAATATGCTTTGCATTACCTAAAACTGGATGTATTGCTGCTCACCGGTGTGTTTCAAAAATTCCGTGAGTTGTGCCAACACATTTACGGTCTTGACCCGGCTCACTATTATACGAGTCCTGGGCTCTCGTTCAATGCGGCTTTGAAATACACTCTAGTGGAATTGGATTTACTCACTGATGTAGACATGGTTCTATTTTTTGAAAAGGGCATTCGTGGCGGCTTTGTGTAGCTCAACCAACGCCATGCCGAAGCGAACAATGTCTACATGCCTGATTATTCACCAGACAAAAACCAGAATCGTACTTAATGCACTATGACGTGAATAATTTGTACGATTACGCCATGAGTCAGCCTTTGCCCTATGGGAAGTTTGCTTGGCTGACAGACAAACAAGTGTCAGAATTTGATGTGAACATGCCTAACCAAGAAACAGGCCGTGGATATGTGCTAGAAGTGGATATTGAATATCCCTCATCCTTGTATGTTGAATATGCCGATTTCCCATTCTGCCTTGAGCAAATGGTTCCCCCCGACAGTAAAGTGAAAACTGAAAAACTCATGGGCACACTTTACAACAAAAATCGGTATGTGCTACATATCCAAATGTTCGTGCAATGCCTCGCCCAAGGCTTGGTGTTGAAGAAAATCCACAGGGGTATTTCTTTTGCTCAAAAAGCATGGCTTGAGCCATACATGCGACTCAACACAGAGCACCGACAAATGGCAACACAGCAGTTTGAAATTATTTTTTTTAAATAAATGAACAACTGTATCTATGGCAAGTCCATGGAGAATGTCCGCAAATACCGTGACATTAAATTGGTCAATGTCTGGGAGGGGTGGTGGGGTGCCCGGCGGTACATTGCCAAGCCAAATTTTAAATCGATCAACATTATCGATGAGGATTGGGCTACTATTGAATTGAGTAAGACCAGCGTGACCATGGATAAACCCATTTACTTGGGCCAAGTCATTTTAGACTTTTCCAAATCGGTCATGTATTGATTCCACTATGAGTTTGCCAAACGCCATTTTGAGGACGTCTCTCTTTTGTATATGGATACGGACTCATTCATTTACCACATTCGCCACTGCAACCCCTATGACGTCATGAGGCAGCATAGTGACTGGTTCGACACCTCTTGCTATAGCGCTGACAACGTGTTTCAGCTGCCCATAAAAAACAAGAAGGAAATGGGTGTTTTTAAAGATGAATGTTGTGATTCCATTATGACGGAATTCGTAGGTTTGGCCTCAAAATGTATGCTTACCACACACTCGACTCTAAGGAAGCCAAAAGAACAAAAGGTGTAGGTAGGGCAGTGGTAAAATCGCTACGTGTTGATGACCATCTAGCGGTTTTACGCACTGGCAAAGCTATTTTTCAAACACAGTGCAGGATACAATCCAGCAACCATCATTTGTATATTGTGGAACAGAGAAAACGCACCCTCGCCTCCATGGATAACAAACGTGTGTGGGCTGATGATCTGCTCACCAGCTTGCCCTGGGGTTATGATCGCAAGGAGGAGGAGGTGTGATTTCATTGTTTAATCGTTTATGGGACATAGCTTTATGTAACTTGTAGATTTAGTATTTTGTAAATATTTGTTTCTGCCATTGTAAATAGTAGATTTTGTAAATAGTGGCAACCCACTTGGACCTTTTGCTCTTTAAAAAGTTCTATGCAAAAATATTTTTTTAAATTTTTGATTGATAAATAGTTTGATTCATTTAATGCTGTACAAAGTTGTATTTTTTTGTAAATATCTAATGAGTAATAGTATTTTTAGTAACTTTAATAACTAGTATTTAATTATTTTTTGTAATGTAAATTATAAATAGTAAACTAAAAAGTTCTTTTGGGATGAGTGTGCATGTTGAGAATGTGCTTTTGGAAATAAATAAAGTGGTTGTGTTTGTCCCCAAAGACATGTGTGAATGTATGAGTAGAGAGAGAGAGAAAGCTGGTGTGTATGTATGATCAGAGCTAACACGCTGAGGTAGGGTGGGTGGGAGGGGGTAAATGGTCACTTATATACTCATTTTATTTTCAATAGTTTCGTTTTTTCATTGCAATGTGGCAGTCAAAAGACATTATTTTTGTAAAAACAGTCTTACCTGCAGTAGTCGTAGACCTCGACGTTTCTGCAATCCGATAAACACATTGCAGCATCGCGATGGTCAAGCACTTGCATCAACATCATTGTCAAATCTCAACTTTCGACATGCACCAAATGGAAAAATGTCAAAACAGCAAAATGGAAAATCTATGTTTCCAAATCACCAAAAACAGCAAAACTTAAAACGGACATTTTAAAAAACTGGAAATGGCCATGTGTGAAATATGAAAATTCAAAAACTTCAAACGGACATTGTTTAAAAAGTGTCATCAGCAAAATGGAAAAATTCATATCATCAAAAACGCAAAACTTAAAACGAACGTTTTCAAAAACTGTAAATTGCAAATTGGCAAAATGGCAATGTGTGAAATGTGAAAATGAGAAATCAGCCATCAACATCATGATTTTTTAAAATAATAAAAACACAAAACATCGTGCTCTGGCAAACCTTTGTTTTTATTTCATAACCATAAGGGGATTGACAAATGAAAAATAGAATTCAAACATATCCCAATTCCTCACTCCTCAATTCCTCAATGTTTATGTCCATGCATCATCAACTTTCCTTTCATAGCACTCATCACAATCAGGGCTGCCATCCTTTCACCCACTAAAGCATCACAGGATGTGAAACGTTATTAAGCTTTCTTCAATAACAGTTTATCTGCCACATGTCATAAACCAGGATGACTATGGTGATGAGAAAGGTCATGTTCTTTGCATGCTTGATCCAAAATATTAATGGGTACATCACCACGCTGCAAACGTTTTTCAAGACGAGTTCCAGGGCCACAAAAACGATTACCTGGAAGATGGATTTCGAAAGGTAAGTATTGAATCACTTTGTCAATGACGCCATTGCCAGTACAGGTCTGGCATATCCTTTCCCATCGATGGTAAAAAGGTTTGGTCTTCCTCCTCCTCTGTGGACGATGTGTGTGTTTGTTGTTGCTTTTTCTCGCCACGACACCCGTGGAATGATTCAACAAAGTATTTACACGGACTTTTATGACCATGATACAGTTTCACTAGCTGGAAAGTCGCACACTGACGCATAGAGGGTATTTTTGCCATGGCCACTTGCTTATGGTGATCGTAATCCGTACAGGGTTGCAATTCACTCAACACAGGGTCTTGAGTCCATGACTTTGGTACATGTTGCCAGATTTCTTTCACCGCGTTGGCGGCCACATAATAAATGAACGACTTGGGCAGCGCCAAGAGTTCCTCTTTGGTAAAACTGTCTAGTTTCTTTTTGCACACAAAGAACCTGCTGATGGCTTTGTCCGTAGCATTGCCTTTATCCATGGTATCACGTGCTGTAGATGTTTACACGTTGCTTGTAGAAATCTCACTGGCGTCATTCACAGGCAAATCTTGAGTTATAATTTTGTTCAACAACTCCCAGCAGGCATGGGTGGTTAACCAATGAAAGAGATGCCACGCATGCGATAGGGCTGTAGGGTAATGTTGCCACAGGGACAAGTATCCATGAGCGTTTGCAGGGAGAGGCAGCCTAACTCCATGAGGTCGATACATTGACAGCAAGACGCCAAAAATGGTTGCAACCATTGACGTTTTTCATTACCTTTCACAAATTCCACATTGGCCGAGGACAAGTGTGCTTTCATGACCACGTCCAAATATTTATAGGAAATGGTTCCCTGATTCCAGTCTAGTTGCCTATGATTTTCAATCCACTGGGTTTGTTTACGGTCTTTTTCACACAAGAAATCAAATCATGGGGTGGTTTAAATAGCAAATGCGTAGCTTGCGATATCCAAAACGTGGTACAATCGATAATGGCCACTTGTTCAAATATAAATTTGTTGTCGCCAATTTTAAACCCTTGGCAATCCACAATGAGTGTGCGCAACATGTTGACGCTTGCCTGGACCAAGTTCAACTGACGACTGACTGACGATCGACCACTAAAGTGTGATCATGACATGGACTTACCTATCATGCTAGTTTCAAATTGAGGTTAGGGTAGGACAGGGCGACATGCAAAAATAAGAATTTAAGAACTACATCATTTTATTATACAAGAGTTTAGTGCTTTTCAGTCGGTCAACACGAATGTACCCAAAAGAGATGGGTTATGCCCATCTCTTTTATTATCATAACACGTCTTACAGGCTTTTGTAATTTTGGGATATGGACGATACCAACTGATATAACAATATAGTCTCTTGTGTTTGTAACGTCCATAACACTGATGATGTCCCAATGACTCTAACTAAGCGTTTTAGATGATGAGCTGCTCACCGAAGCACCATGGACATCATACGGTCCACACGTATCGTAACTTGTTTTTTTTCATCACCCAGAGACACAAGTGAGGGATAGCTTGAATGACAGAGTATATTTACCACTTCCATTCTACACAGGTAGGGGCAGGCGGGTGACCAGCGCTGATGTTCCTGCATGGGTTCATCGCCCTCCTGCCATTGGTCTATGATGATGGGACAAAAGGCACATTTCACTTCATCTCTTGTTTTTAAATAGTAGAATCCGGCGGCCGCCAAGGCTTGAGGGTTTATGAAAGACACTGGCCATGTTGCAAAAGTCTTGAAACGTTGTTCCTCAGAGTTTAAATTCATGGATGTGACGTCTCTTGATGCTTTAAAGCAAGACATGACTGAGCGGCTTGAAGTGGGTTGACCTGTTATTTATACACTCGTCACTTGGTTGGACAGTGGATAATAGTTGACTTGTTTGTGATGAATAATCAAACAGTAGGCCGTGGTATTGGCTGGTACATTGTCATGTGTTTCAAAATCTAGTCGAATGTCGATATTGGATGGCTTGACAGGCTCTTCCAGGTAAGAACAGTCAAAGACAATCAGTGGTGCTCTTGCCTTAAACGCTTGGGGTAGCAGCATGGGGCCGTTCTCTTTTTGATAATACGACCATCGAAATTTAGAAAACAAGTCGTACAGGGGGCCAAACTTATTTTTTGAAAAATCCAAATCCAGTCCTTCATAGGGAAACACTGCTCCGTTGAGGAAAAGACGTGCATTTCTCAATTGCAGGTGATCAAATTGCGTGACATCTTTGGTTTGTTGATACATGCGATTCGTATGAAAACCCAAGATCAGGTAGGGAGGTCTCTCCGTATAGCGAGCTGTTTTTACAGACCAACTGTGTGTGTTGGTGGTGGGCAATAGCGGATACTCATGGAGTGTCCAGCTTCTAATTTCTATGGGTAGAGGCACATCTCTCTTTACCATTTTGAGTATGTCCAGTTTTTTGCTATCGTCAAGGGTCACATGAGGCACTTTCCATAGCAAGCGTTGTAGTTGAATTTTTGAATCTATGGAGGCATTGCCGGCTCCCTTCAGTGCATTATTATCACTCCTGTTTCTCACTAGATAGAGCACTTGCCTTGCGTTGACCACAATGCGCTGGTGATCTTCAGCAAAGCCTAAAATCAGTTTAAGAGGTAAATATCCAGTAAAGGTCCCATCGGTGTGTACCATCCAGTCATTGGTCGAGTCAGGGCACCAACCTGCCATGCAAAGTGTTTTACCTTCTTCCACACTATAAGAGGGGTATAGTTTCATGACACTGGAAATGCCCACATTTCGAGTGCTATCAACCACGATATCGTTATTGACATACCGCACCTCAGAAAAGAGAAAGGCCAAACCATGGTTGGCCAACGTGGATGTGGTGGGTGTAGAGCCATCGGCTTTGGTGAGTCGACCTTCAATCTGAATGACACTGTCATGCGGTAGGGTGTAAATATCTTGGTTGTTGATAACAAATTGAATTTCATCATTGTTATTGAGTCCCGGTGTTTGAGCTTGATAGGAATGGAGATCAATTCTTACCACTCCTGGGGGATGACGTGGTAACCCAAATGCTGTAAAATTTGCTTGTCTTGAGATGTTAACTTGTATTCACGTGGCAAACAACTAACACCATTCCTAGACGGCGATGTTGCTTTATACACAAACTTCATAGTGGCTGTAGCACCAACTTGTAAGTCACTGGTGTGGTAGAATCTAGATCAATGAGTTGTTGCTCTCTATTGAACAGTCTTAATGTTATATTACTAATAGTACTATCGACAGCCACAGAATGAAAAAGCACCACTGGAGGGTTTTCACGAATAATATAGCCATTGGGCAATGTCACAATAAAGTCATAAAGCGAATGCGATGGATCCTGATTGGTGTACACTTGGCTAATAATATTACACGTCACCGACACATGATGGTCCTAAATGAATTTCACTTCATGGTCTGATTCATGTTTTTTGTTGGGCTCCAACACGCGTGGTTTAAATCCTAGTAATGGGCCAATGGAATCGGGGTGAGTTTTAAAGTCAATGTTAAAGGTAGAGAAAATACTGCAGCGATGAGTGTTAGTATTTCCTACAAGTTCAAAATTGTGCGTTCCATCGAGAAATGACTTTAAACCATATTGATTGATCAACACCACATAAATGTGTTCATAAATGTCATCGATCGTGTATCCACCAGACTTCAAGGTGAGCACAGAATCATCATAGTAAAACTTGTTGTTCACATATTCACGTATGTTGTATATTCGATTGTACGTTTCAAGAGAAACAAGTCCTAAACCATAGGGGTTTTCACTCAATTCGATAGAAGGGTAAAAGTGTAGGCTGACTTCAAGTCCACGTCCATGCTGTGTAAACGTTTTACTTTCTGCCGACATTCTGGTGGCGTTTTTGCTGATGTTGCGTCTTATATAAAAAAAATAAACACAAATGTCCACACTGTTGGCTGTTAAACGTTTGCTCACGTTTCACATTGTAATATATCTTGATCCTGTTTCCAAAATAGGTCACTAGTACCATGGGCGGGGGCAAATTCCCAAAACTGTCAAAGTACCATACCATGGATCCCTCTCTGCGTCTCTAAAAGCCAGTGTAGTTAAAAGGGACGTAAAACCAATAACATTATTATTATTATTATTCTCTGACATAAGCTACATAATGTGTTCCTGGTCCTCGGTGATCATCCAAATTGACAACAGCACATTCCTGTTTCCAGGATCGAGGGGGTAATTGGTTTCGCATAAACACTCCTCGAAAATGAGAAAGCTTTAGTTGTTTAGCATAGCTTTCCACTTGTTGATGCGTCAGGGCATGTCTCGCTATGGCTGAGGTTATTTTTTTTTTAATTTCGAAATGGCGAAATCCCAAATCCCTGTTGATAAAAGGCTGGCTTTAAATTGGCATTTCTAGCCCCCATAGCAATCGCTTCCATTGTTTCATTGTGTCGCTGACTTTCTTTGAGTTGTTGCTGGCCCTGCTGCACTGCTTTAATGGTTTTCGCCACTGCACTGGCACCGCCCAAAAGTGAACCCAGAGCAGCCAAACCGGCAAATAATGCAGGTAAATATCCCGCTAGTTTGGGGACGGGAATCACTCGTCCTTGTTTTGAACCCTGTCGCCGACGATTTGGAATAACATGTCTCTGTGCTGCTCGAAGGGCTTTCCTTATGGTCAATACATTATATTTTTTTTCTTTCGCAATGGTTTGTCCTCGAATGTCTTAAGCCCAGGCTTTGCCAAGGACAGGGTCTTCTTTTTAGTCTTTCTCACCACATACCTTTGTTTCACCATGATGTTAATGACCAACAACCTTTCACAAGAAAGTTTAAATCACAACTAACGTCAGATTGTTATTTCATGGCTGTATATTCCAATTCCACATAAAGTTTGAAATCGTTTATGGTTTTTCCCGCTTGCTTTTCATCCCATGTCAACATGAGATGAAAGGATAATTCGTCACCTGCATTGACCATTTCATGGTTATGGACCAACATCCTATGACCATTTATCTTTATTTGTAAATGGTTCTCATCAGGTATGGCATATTTGATGTGAATGGTTCCATCATGGTGTAATCGATAGTGGCTTCAACCCGAAGCAAGCACATAGGTCAAGTGCTGGTCACGAGCTAGCGGTAAATGGTTTCTGTCATCCAAAGGTTTTTCATTTGTCAGATACACTAAAAATACAAATGGGATATATTTATAAAGCCTTTTCATTTCATAGGTCACGTAACGCTTGGTACAGACATCGTCTTCGTCTTGCGGGTCTTCCACGTGAATAATCGGATGGTGATTAGCGCTATAGCCATTCACCGTAAGCTGGGGCACTTTGTCATAAAACTCATACACTTTGTTATCCACATACTTTTTGTAGTAACGTCTGTAGACACTTGAGGATGTTTTACATGGGTTAACCGCTTTCCCTTAAAGTCATAATCTCCCTGTTTTGTGCGTGGCACTACTGACCTATCCACATAGTGTTTATTAGCGGGATCTGTTCATTGTTTAGGATCATGTATGGGGACAGACCTAGCTTTGGCCATCAACGCACGTCCAAAGACATCCATCGCCAACCTGTAGTACGAGTCTACTGTTTCTATGACAAGGCTCGGTGTCCTGTATATAGGCAGCCTGCTAGATTGGCTAAGCCTTAGTTGAAATGAAGAATATTAAGCAGCAAGAGTCATTCCCCGTGGGGGATATGGTTTCCCATCTCTGTCCCACATCACGTGAACAACGCCTTGGTTCACTGTTTCCATCTTCCATACGCTGCATTATTGTGGGGCCTTCCGGCTGTGGAAAGACTAATCTTTCTGACGCTCATTACAGCGCCCAATGGTCTGCGTTTTCAAAATATTTATATTTTTGCAAAATCTCTCTACCAACCCCTCTACGTGTTTCTGGATCAAGTCATGTCTGGATTACAAAAAGATAATATGGGTTATTTCACATTTTCCATGCAAGAAAATGTGATTTCACCGGATGAGGTAAAGCCCGATTCACTCATGATTTTCGATTAAGTATCCACTGAACTTCAAGGCATCATTTAAAGCTATTTCAGCATAGGTCGTCACAAACATATCGATTGCTTTTATCTTGGACAAACGTATTCTAAAATGTCCAGACAGTTGATTCGTGACAATGCCAATGTCATTGTTTTATTTCGCCAGGACGAGAGGAACAGTCGTCACATTTATAATGAACATGTGAATCCGGATATGACCTTTCAAATGTTTACAGAATTGTGTGCCAAGTGCTGGAACACTCAACGTCATGCCTGTTTAGTGATTGACAAACAAAGTGAACTCAACCAAGGACGGTATCGCTTAGGGTTTGATCATTTTATTGCTATTTAAGGCCCTGTCTCATTCCCTGTCAAGTCATTTGTCAAGACACCATGGCGTTAGCAGAGAGTCAACGGAAAAAGCATATTATTAGAGCAAAAAAACTATTCGCCAAAAGTTTCGTCAATTGAAACGATCACGTGCAAATCATGCTTTGTTTATTCAACAACTTTTAGCACCTCTGTTAAAAGCCATGTTGAAGCCCTGTTTCAAGCCATCTGAAACGCTACCCACCGTTTCACAAGCCACTCAGACGCTGCACGAGGACCCTGAGGAAGAGGAAGAGGAACAGGAACGGGAAGATTTGACTAGTGTTAGCGAATTTGAGGATGACGAGGAACATGTGTTTACGCCTCAAAAAAAAAGGCCGCACCCCTTGCAGAGTTTTTGAGAAAAAAGAAATCCTTGGCCATGGTCGAAACACCTTGCCCTTCCAGAGCGTCTCCATTTTCACAACGCTTGGCCACCCCTCAACATAAAGCTCAACTGAAAACCATCTTAATAAAATATTATGGATCAACATTGGAACCCTATTTCACCGATCTATTTATTGGAAACACTGATAACACGTATGGTGTTCGCTATGAGGATGATAGTTTTAAAATTGGCGATTCATCCATTAAATTTGCTCGTACTAAAGCTGTCATTAAAAACATCAACTATAAATTAACGCCAGGACTGTTAAAGCTGCTCTTTTCTCGGACTCCCTCTTCCCATGATTATACGTCAGAGGATCTTGACAAATATAAATCCATTTTATTGGACACCCATGCCCACAAAAGACAGTATGATCCCACTCAACAAGTGAATGCCAATATATCTCGAAAATATAAAACCATCATTGCAAAAATGTTTCCCACCAGTCAAAGTACTCGTCGTAAAGCATCCGCTTCGGGAGTGATATATAAACCATTAAAACCCCTTGTGGATGTTACCTACTGGCACAATCCCAATAAGCTCGTCCAGCGGCTACAGTTTTTGCATGCTTCACGTCAAGCCGGCCATACCGGTCACGATTGGGAAATTCAAGAAATTGAACAAGAACTTCGAAATGCCAAAATTATTGTTTAAGCCCTCACCCATTAAAATGGGTATTGCTCACGAGTTGCATCGCCCAGCTAGGCGTCACTATCCGCGACTCAAGGTGATTTCACGAGGTGTGGGTGAACGTTGGCAGGCTGACTTGGTTGAAGTGATACCCTATGCTGGCGTTAGCGACGGTGTACGCTATATGTTGACCGTCATTGATGTCTATTCCAAAATGGCCTTTGTTGAACCTGTGCGTCGCACGTCTGGTCCACTAGCTACCAAGGCCTTTCAACATATTATTCAACACTCCAAACGTCAACCTCAGTTACTACAAACCGACCAGGGGAAAGAATTTTTCAACAAGGATTTCTCCAGTTTCCTCAAATCTAAGGATATTCACCATTACACCACATACAGCAATCTCAAAGCCAGTGTGGTCGAGAGGTTCAACCGAACATTGAAAACCCATATGTGGAAAGCGTTTACCGCTCAGGGCACGTATCGCTGGTTGGATATGTTACCAGAGCTAGTGTCACGTTACAATGACACCAAACATAGAACGATTGGGACCAAGCCACGCCTCGTGACCAAAAATATTCAGCGATTGGATAAACTGTTCAACCCCATAAAAACAGCCGATCCTAAACGTCACCGACTGAAAATTGGAGATTTTGTTCGTTTGAGCAAATTTAAGTCTCCCATCAATAAGGGCTACACACCTCAGTGGGGGACTGAACTATTTCGAATTCGTCAAGTCAACTTGAACAGTCCAGTCACCTATTTACTCGAGGACCTCAACCATCAACCCTTAAAAGGTAGATTTTATCTCCATGAACTTCAAAAAACATTATACCCTAAGCAATATCTTGTGGAAGAAGTGTTGAAACAAAAAGGAAATAAACTATATGTCAAATGGTTAGGATTTAACTCTACGTTTAATTATTGGATCAATAAATTACATGTTGTGTGAACCTGTGTACTTTTTATTTATTCACACATGTTGTACACCACCTATAACTCTGTGTGTACAGTTCTCAGCTCCAAATATTTATTTCTCTTTCCACCTGTGTTCTCTCTTACATTAGCCCTCCCCCTCTCCGCCTTCACCTCCCACCACTGCTGTTCGCAGCTCTTGCCTATCTATTGGTTATGACATCATTCCCACAAGTTGCATCATACTTTTTACTGATTCAGCGATTCCCACGCTTTGAACATTCTGTTATCATGCACGTGGACTGCTAACGTCCAAGGTGAACTCCTGTGGCAGATCAAATTTCACGTCAACTTGCATTTTGCCACGTACGAACCAAACAGGATGTGACTTGTTACAAGTTATCGTGCACGTGGACAGCCAACGCCCAAGGTGAACACCTGTGGCAGATCAAATTTCACATGAACTTGCATTTTATCATGTACGAAGCAAACAGGATGGGACTTGTTTAGCGTACATGTCATCTCACAAGTGTATGCATGCATTTCGCTCTTCCCTGCCACCACGATGGTCAGATTATTTCACTTTCAAATGTCTTTGTCATTTTTCCATTGCACCTGTTGTCAAGTCAGATCAGCGCATTCCAATAAGCTCAAATGACATTCTCCTCCTGCTCCTCTGCTCCTTGGCAAGTTTATTTTCTGTACTCGCTTCAACCAACTTAGAACCAAGTTCTCATCACCGTTTACACGTTAAAGGCTCTCTTCGGGGGTAAAATATCAGAAAAACGAACCCTCGCTCTGTCATAAACCGACCCACCGAAATATCGATTGTTCTATTGAGCACAGCCACCGTGGTCAGCGACAGGTTCGTTGAAACACACACACACACACCCATCAGTATCGTCTCTCTGAACAACCACGCTTCATGAACATTGTAAACAGGTAAAGAAATTTGTTTTTAAACAAAAGTGTCGTTAGGCCCTTTGTCAAAATGTCAAACATAGTTTCAAAAAGGGGGCGTTAGCCCGAGTCCTAGAACACCTCGTTCACATCTCTAGCGTTATGGGTTTGCGAGATAGAGCAAAAAGTCTAAAATCACGGTGTTACCTCAACATGGTTTTTCATTCCTGCTCAACACGAACATCCTCGGCAAGAGAGCAACGCGACGAAAAAATTCCACCTCGTACAGGTCTCTAGCGTTATTGGTTCGTGAGAAATCAGCAAAAATCACAAAAAACACGTGTTTACCCCAAAATCGCGTTTCCAATTTTTTTCAATTATAACGAGTGGTCCATAGCAAAGAGGACGTCACCTCGAGTCCTTGGACCCCTCGTACACGCCTCTGGCATGATTGGTTCGCGAGATATAGCAAAAGGTTTAAAATCACAGTTTTACCCCAAAAAACCGTGTTTCCAGATTTTCACCTTTTCGGCACCAACATTCCCGTAAAGAGCACGACGAGACGAAAAAAAAACGAATCCAAGCACGCCCTCCTAGAATGTCTCCTTCCATTTCAAGGTCGCAGGGGCTCACAAATTCCTTAGTGGCGCAGCACTCTCATCATCCCACAACTACAGGTTTTTATCCTTGAGACTTGAAATGTATTTTGGGGGTAGAGGGGGTAGGGTCCATTGATTTACGTCAAATAAACTTTTTCGTAAAATTCCTAGTTTCCAAAATATAGGATTTTCAAAAGTCGAGTGTTTTCAAAAAAACATAAAAAGTAAAAAAGGTTCATTAAAAAAATAAAGGTCATAAAGACCATTCGTTTGAGCCATGGCACAACGTTCTACCATTTCGAAAAAAAATAATCAAAAAAATTTCAAAAATATAACGAGTGGTCCATAGGAAAGAGGACGTCAGCTCGAGTCCAATGACACCTCATTTGTCAACATCCGACCATGCGTTCAAGAGATATTAATTATTTTAACATGTACAGTAGGGTGCAAATAAAATGGGTGAGTTAGAATCTGTTTCGCCTAGAACAGCAAGCTGGCTATCAGCAGGCTATTGGTGTCCGCGCTTGGACCCCCATAGGAGAAGCGAACTGCGCGCTACCTCCCTTCTAATGAAGCGCACCTGCTGAAGCTCAAGCAGCCTTAACCCCCCTATGAAGGCTTCCAAAAAGTTGGTATATTGGCTTTCACGGCCGGTGAATTGAAACTCAGCAATGCTTCTAGGTTTGTGCCGTGTCTTGTGTCTGTTCTAAAGCTGAAGTCGAAAAATCTGCTGTAACAAAACATTTGTCGTAGACGTGTATTGTATCTATAATATTTTATGGAAATTTTGTGACAAAAAAACATTGCGAATAACTTTTGCGCCCCTCAGCATGGTGGGCCTCTAGGCCGGGGCCTATGGGGCCTATTGGTAAATCAAGCCCTGCTAGTATTGTGGGAATCAATCAGTGCTCGAACCGTGCAACGACCACTTGTGGTAGTGTTTCTGCGATGTAATGGCGCGCTCGTTTATCAAGTAAATCTCCTGAGTTGTTAAAGGACAAATCAATTAATTCTTATGAAAATGAAAATCGACAGCCTGCTTCCAGTCCACCGACCGGGTCAGGGAATGGAATGAATGAAGCCCCCAACTAGCGGCGAGGATATGAACTGTGCCGGCTGCCGAAGCCTGTCGCACTCCCGTGGGTCAATGATTAAATGAATGACAGATGAAATGAAATTACAGTGGAGAATGTTGCTGGAATGAAATTTTGTGACAGGGAAACCCGGAGTACCCGGAGAAAAACCTGTCTGCCTCCACTTTGTCCAGCACAAATCTCACAGGGAGTGACCGGGATTTGAACCACGGACCCAGCGGTGAGAGGCCGGCGTGCTGCCACCTAAGCCACGGAGGCTCAATTAATTCTTATATGAGGAAAAATAAAAGTGAAAAAATATCATCATGTGAAATATTCAGGAGCATAAACGACAGCGTGCGATAAAAACACTGTTGATTAAAACTCAGCATTTTTTATAGGTTTATGTCCGGGCACGGATACCAAGAGTCCGCTGATGATCCTACCTTGGTGTTCCTAGGCGAAAACCCACACAAGACACGGCATACACCTAGAAAATTTGCTGAGTTTTAATTCACTGACCGTGAAAGCCAATATACCATCTTCGCACTGAACCCGAGGGGGTTATGCTGACTGATATCGAACGTGGATCTCAGAGACTGTGATCTCAGTATATAGGTTCCACCAGGGAACGAACCCGAGGTCTGTTGAGGGAGTTTCATTGTAAAAACCCCTAGAGGAAAGTGTATATATAATCACTGGTGTGATTTCAGTTGATAATGACATTATTTATTAAAATAATGAAGGGAAATTGAGCAGAATACAGCATTATTAGACTACTTGGAGTAGGCTATACTGGACTTGGAGCACAGTAAGTGCAGAGTTTGACGTTTTACTAATTGGCCCAGAATTGTGGGAGGTGCCCCTTGGAGCCACGTCAATCTTGCTGACCTCGTTATGTCATCTGGAAGAGGTTGGGGGCTTGAATAATGACACAGTTTTTCCCCGACTGAGAATAGGACGAATAGGAGTGGGGAGAGATCCCAAGGAAAATCATTGATTACTCGTGATTGGAGTAACGCAATGACATGAGAGTGGCACACAGGTGAATCTTTAGCCAGGAGGCTAATTTTAGAGCCTTTAATCTGCGAAATTGACGCATATTTAATGAAGTGCGGAAGAACAGAGACTATGGTTGTTCGCGGCTGAGTTTGAAGAGGTCGCCAGGGATTCCCAGTGAGATAGCGTCCCCACGCTATGGAGAAAGGAATTAATATTAATTAATAGGCCGAGCGATTCTTCAGCACGTAGATAGTTCTGGGATCAGTGAAGAAAAAGGAACCCGATGAGCATGGTTTCGAGACCAGAATCATGCTGGGAGAGGAGTCGAGATTGCGCGGGAAAATTTAGCTCTACTTTTCGTGTGAATCCAATATAAGGGAGTCGACCCTTGGCAGAGCACCCAGTGTTGCAGCCAGTCTTAAGACAGTCTTACGCAGTTTACCCAGTTGGACACAGTTTGTCACGGAGAGTCGCAGACAGTCGTCGCTGCACATTTTTTTTAGTCAGAACACAGTTGTCAAGCAGTTGTTGAGGCGGAACGTATGGAGGTCCGGCTCAGGGAAGGACGCTCAAACAAAGACGTGTACATTTGAGTGAAACATTTAATAAGCTTTTATTAATAATAGTCGTGCTGCATGTGTAGTCAGCAGTACGAACAATGGTGTGTTCACTTAGGAAGCAACGTGTGAGATAAGTTGCAGAACTATTGTAAATAATAATCGATGTAAAGTTATGTACAGTGTTAAGCGCAATGTATAAAATATTGACTGGTCACACATGTCTAATTACGCTGGAATGCGCTCGGAGAAACTTTACGAAGCATTTGGTAATGTCTTAAGAATACCAAATATTAACGCTCAGGACGGAAGTAAGCATATTTATGCAAATCAGGAAGCTTACCGTAGGAGTATGGATAAACTGTTGGTGAA
The DNA here is from genome assembly GCA_946902985.2 of Meconema thalassinum. Lineage (NCBI taxonomy): Eukaryota > Metazoa > Arthropoda > Insecta > Orthoptera > Tettigoniidae > Meconema > Meconema thalassinum. Next base: position 801,854,307 of record OX336390.1, on the reverse strand, counting down.
TTCCGAGGGCAATTGAACCAGACTTTCAATCAGGAGTTGGTAGGAGCACGGGAGATGCCGTCGACACCTGCAATTTTGATATCTTTGCTAGGGAATTTCAACCAATGAGAAGTGTACAGAGTGACGTGTGTTATGTATAAATCATATGTGAAATGTCTTTTAAATTAACGGTTTAATAAGTGTTATAAAGTGTCATGTGTTTTGGAAGCAATAGCTTCTTTATAGAAATGCAAAGTGTCGTGTGGTTAACGGAAGAAATGTATCATAAAATGTGTGTATTCAAGATGCAAATGTCGCACTAAATCTGCATATGGCAGGCGACCCGGAAGGATATGAGTGGTTGGAGCCACCATGATGAGCCTTGATATATGTGAGTACCCCACAAATTATGTTTAAGTAGAGGTATAGGCCACTGCATGTAATGTGATTTCAGAGTTATAAAGATGCCAGTAAGAATCAGATTAGGAGATAGACTCTCCAGGTTTAATCAATATTGTGGTTATTTCAATAGAGTTGAGATGTTATTTGCATCAGTGAGTGGATTAATCGTTACCACTATTAATTAAAAATGGCAGATCAGTTATGTAAATGTCACGAACACGGTTGTTCGATTTTTAAGATGATTAGTAGTGTCGGATTTTGGTAATTTTTGTCAGTGAGAATAATAATAATAATAATAATAATAAAATAAAGGTATGAATGAACGCATCAGGAAAAAATGTTGTAAGCAAGAAATATTTACGCTAACGGCAAGACTTATCGATCTAAGCAGTAAGATTATACAGTAAGATTACGTTACGGGATTAAGAAAAGAGTTTTATATCAATATATTGTATTAATGGGAATATAATAGGGATGTATAGAACTAGCACCGACAGAGCGCACTGCTGTTGTACTGGGTAAGCGCACGGCTCTCTTCATTTGTCTCCTGTGTTCTCATGCCGCTAATATGTACGAATTTAAGTTGTTTAAATTGTTATTTTCCTGACTATGCCGAGCTATTGCAGTGTTCCTCTTTGCAAAAATCAGGGAAGCCCGTTTTCGTTTCACCAATTTCCACAAAATAAAGAAATGAGGAAGAAATGGTCACATGTTATCAGAAGGAAAAATTTCGGTGAGAAAAATCTGACCGAATATATTAAAGTGTGTTTCCATCATTTACAACCCGATGACTTTACGAAAACTGTGTTGGATTAGTGTGACTTACAAAGGGAAATAATTCCTGTTTTGCACCTATAAACTTATTAGACATTTCGATAACAACCACTGAATTTATGCGTTTGTATCTGAAGGTGAAGGAGCAAGATAAAAACCGGGCGCTGTTCCATCGCTTTTTCCGTGGACCGCGAACACAACAAAAAGAATTATTTAGGAAGAGGCCATACACAAGAAAATTGCCGGATTATCACGATAAGCCTACAAAATAGGAATCTGCAGAAATCATCTCCATTGAAGTACGGGAAGAAATCGTCAATATACACGAAGAAATGAAAGAAACATTTCTGACTCCCATTTTCAAAGACATCAATAGGCTACTCGGTCAAATACTTCAAGAATAAAGGTCGCAACATTAACAGTCACAAACGTATTATGGTTGGTTTTTTGAAATCAGAATTAATCGTCAACTTCCATCTGCCCGACGGAGAATGTGGTAGTGACTGACTTCTACAGTACATTCTTGAGACATAGTCAGATGAATGGAAACAGTTCGTGGCTCTAAAGCAGGGATTCTCAAACTTTAAAAAAATTGTAACCCCAAGTCCTTTTCCACGGGTAAGGGAATGATTCTTATTGAGAAATTGACAATATTACATAAGAACCAAACGTTGCGATGCATTTTCGAGGTACACATTACCGGTATCAACTTTCTTTGATTATGTTTGCCTTAAAACACGACAGTTTCATGTAAGCTATCAACCTAAAAAAATACATGAATCGAAGTCTGAAGGCAGGGGGAGCAAGTGAATATTTAAATCTCTGTTTATGATTTAAGTCTTATGGAGATATATTTATCAATATAGGCATACAATACTCTAGTAATTGTAATCTTTAGGAGAAAGCATGCTGAATCATATTCATTATTTGAATAATAAAGCGTGTCAGAATTTTGTTATTACCGCTGTAGGCCATTAATTCTTCCTTCCTCCCGCTAGTTTTAGTGTCTCTAGTCCGTAGCTCATTTTGCAGCTGTTTAACGCTTAAACGCTGAAAATCGTCCATAATATATTAGGAGATATACCTATAGAATTAATTAATATAGTCTTGGAGAAAAATTAAAGAAGATATAATTTACTTTAGCTTAGAAAACTAGGTCACAATTTATACATTCTTCGCAGCTGACTGGGAGAAACATAAGACGATCGCCTTGCGCTTATCCAGTACTACACGAGCGCTATCTGGCGCGAACTTTCTCCCGCTACATCCCTATTATGCCAGGAAATGGAAGAGCTTTTTAGAGAATTGAATTTGCAGCTTATGTGAAAAGCTTATAGAGTAATTGATAGATTTCTCTTAATAATTATAGGACGAAGACTATAGCATTAGGTAAGGGACCAGGTAATCTATTCTTCGTATGAAATCTCGTATGCCGTGGGCATAATTGGAGATGTGCTTTGTACCAGAGTGTATTTAGTGAATGGACCCTAACTCTGATGATGGATATGGAATGTTCCGGGTTCGAATCCCGTGATAGGTGAGAGGAAAACGTTGGACACCTCTACACTATCTGATTCCCCGAGAACTTATTATTGAGTGATTCGGCTCGTTGAAGCGAACCTCATTACGGCAGCATGTTATGACTGACCGCAGCATTTATTAAGGATACCGGTTACCTACTAGACCAATGTTTTATGAATCTCGTGCCTTCATGTTGAAATGGGCCTATTTGGTGCCAATTATTATCATTCTCAGGGTAGGAGTAAATGTTAAGCTCATCCAGCACCTGTTTGCATAATATTCAGTTTAAATCCATTGGGATATGTGTGTCACTAGGACCACGGTATTTGTCTGTTAAATCTTATACTGCTTAGGGGAGGTAAGACATATGGCATGAAACGAGGGTTGAGGCACTGTAGGACCTCACTCCATTGCTATTGTGTACAGGCCGCTTGGAAGAGGGTCGGGACGGTCAAGCGAACCGTGAAAGAAAGTTTGAAAAGAACAGATATTAGACCCTGTTAATGACATAAGATGAAACATTGTTATATTGAGTAATGAAGTCATGTGGTTTAAGAACACATTGATAATTATAGATCACCCTGATGGTTCATGATTTTAGCAATCTAACGAATGGTTAGACGTTGCATTTGTACTGTCACTGACAACTTTTTCAGAAGTTGGTTACTGGATGCCACAGGCTACGCGCGCAAGGGTAGATTAATTGTACCATCCGACACAGCAATACTTAACGTTTTTAAGATGAAATCACAGACGGCATGCAGTGGAACTATATAAATAGAGGAAGTGTAGGGGTAGCTTGCATAATTATGGAGTTGCACGTTGACTGCTTTGCAACACCAGAATAGGCTAATGCATGTAAAGCATTTGGTGAGAAGAGAAATATCAAAGCACACACACACGATACACATTATTGTCAAATTAAGACAAGGTTTAAGGAATAAATAATTTTGTAGAATATTAATGAAGTCACATTGGATGACAGAAGAATTAAAGTACAGTTTGTTTCTGAAGTTGTATGTGCATCAGCGCACTAGAGTATTGTTGTGAAGTTGATATAAGGGTAAAGGTTTGAGTTATGATATGATTTTATTGTGATAATATTATGTTCATATTAGTGGATTGTGGAAGTAAATTTTATTTGATTTTGGTTTATGTTTGTGGGGATTGTTTTGTTTGTTTGAAGCCATGAATTTTATTACTGAATTAAAGTTTTAGAATAGAGTTGTGCCTTATCATTGTAGAGTTGATACCTTTTAGCCTCAAATCCAAAATATGCAACTGCTCAATGGGGAGACGGTACACGCCCGAGTCCTGACGCTAGCTGGAGGCGGAAGCATATTTTCCATCGAGATTACTCACATGGGTACAGTACACCGTTGATGTTTGAGTGTTGCATGAAAGAATGAACAGGGTCTCACTATTACATTATATAGTAATGTCTATGTTTGTAATTGAGACTGGACTTGGGAAGGAGGAGGCTATTCCAGCATTTGTCCAGGAAACAACAGATATCCCCTTCTAGGATAGTTGAGGGAGGATTCGAATCCATTATTCTCAATCATGCTCACGAGGCTGGGTAAACCCCGTTCAACGCTTAGACCTAAATTAAATTTCTTGGCGAAGCAGCAAATTGAATTCAGGACTTTAGAGATCGAACTCTCAATACGCAGATGGTGGTGCTGTGTCGTTTTAAGGGAAAACTACCATATCAGAATACTGCCAGAATACGATGGTGAAGTGCTAGGTCTATATGTTTACAGCCCTCAATAAATGTTTTATGAACTATCATTTGTACGTCACGGACATAAATCTCTTACCTCCCTTTTATTCCCGTATAAACCTGTAGTTAAGATAAGTTATGTGCTCTTCTAAGTGGGTGAAGGCAAATATTACTTCTTCTACCTCCTTACAAGAGATTACTAGAGCCTTCAGTGGCACGTAACTTGAAATAATTAAAGTATTTCTTAGTTGTAGTTGACACTACTACAATCATTAAATTCGCTTGAACACTTGTTAATACTTAATATGTTTACTTATTTTATCAAACATGTCTTCGTCCCTTGAGTGAGATCTTCTTCAGCATCTTAGTTAACACTACGTTAAGTCTAGGTGAACAGAATTACAATTTTATTTAACAAACTTAAGAAATGGACGACTTACAATTTAAATAAAGAAAAATACTCATGTACTCAAATCCAAAAGAGCAAAAGTAGAAATATTGTTCAATAACAATTTTGTATCTACCGACAACAATAGCTACGCTCGCTAAAGCGCAGCGCAAGGCCATGGGGCCAAGCTACCTGCGGACTCGGTAGACTCAGTAGACCTGGGTTCTAGCCCCACCGTCAGCCGTCTTTGAAATGGTTTTCCGTGGTTTCCCCATTTTCAATTCCAGGCAAATGCTTGGGCGGTACCTTCTGACAGGCCACGGCCGCTTCCTTCCACATCCTTGCCTAGTTTCATTCATCTTCATTCATTTCATCTCTCATTAACTTCTCTCATGAGGTTGGCGTCAGGAAGGGCATCTGACCGTATAAACCATCCACCAGATAGAATGTCATCATATCTCATCCCCAATCCCGTTGGAAACGGGAATAATACATACATTTTGTATCTCAATTTCAAAGTAATCCTATATGAACTGTGCCGTATAGTTGTCCTGTATAAAGTATGTTGTAATAATTAATATCTAAGTCTTATACAGTAATTGATTTCAGGTGACGATTATTACTTCATTCATCTCTACAGTTCTTGGTTCACGAAGTTGAATTTAGTTGAATCATGTTGTGGAATCTATAAGTGTAGTAAGTCTTTTCCAAATGTTATTTTCAAATCAAAAAGACGTAATTTCAATTCGTCTTTGAGTATTAAATTGATTGGTATTGTCGCTTGTTGTAATGCAAATCTTGATAGGTTTCAATATGCAAGACTTATGCATTGGTGTGTGTTGAACTTGTCTCATTACCTGTATTCCTGTAATGACTGTTGAAGTGTGTGTAACCACGGTATATTATTAGGAACAGGGATGTTGTAGGCGCCCCGGGACTTGAAGTAAGGTACTATCCCGACATTTGCCTGGAGGGAGTGTGGAAAAAATGGGGAAAACTACACCCAGGATAGCCGGTGTCAATGCCGTGATTCAAACCTGCAGTGTCCGGACTTACTGCAGTTGCCCGCGCGGCCATGTTGGGCGATTTACGGCTCCCACACACCGGAGCGATCACGGTGGCAGTGACGGTCAAATACTTCCTGCAGAATTAAATACAGTGAGTCCGAGAATGTTCTCCGCAGCGCTTACATGCGCTTACATACGTTGGCAGCACGGCCGCCGCTTGCATCATAACAAACAGCAAACTTTGTTCTCACCACAGCGATTCATAACAGATGCTGGAATTGTTGTACTTGTGATCAAAGACAGACATCAACACATCGACTTAGAGAATCCTGTTTGTTGAACCAATTTTCGTGTTGATTTACTTGGACTACGCAGCATTATATGGGAGATTTCATCAAGTTTTTCGTCTGTTAAAATCGTAGGTCTGTCTGTTCCCGGTACATCGTGAACTCGGCCAGTCACACGAAATTTACTTATCAAATCCCGAACGGTATCACGGTTTGGACACTTTGAATTGGGAAACCGTGCCTGAAATCTTAATTTTACATTTTCTGTAAACCGATCACCTTCGAGAAAAACGTATTCCTCCAAAAAAAAAACCTCTCTCTTCAGTAGCCTGTATACTGTTGCACTCTTCCAATAATCTATCGGAACGCTCGCTTATCGCAATACACACTGACGATTCGACAGTCTACAGCCCACACGCGGGAGTCCCCGTTTCAAGGACACAGTGCTGGCAACTAAACTCATGACGCAACCGCTCGCAGCTGCAGGTAGCTGCTGCGGAGAACATTCACTTCTCGGGCGCCCTGTAGAAGCTTTCAGATAGGCAGCGATCTCACGGCCGCGTTCAGGACAATGCAGCATTCTACTACGCGGTGGCGATCAGATGCAGCTTAACGAGTTTGACAGCTGCCCGCGTCACCGTGTGTTGGCATGACAATGAGTGCGACAACAGACCAACTCATTCAAGAAGGTTATTCCGAAAGTAAGTTAAACTAGCAGACCCGTGCGAGAAATCTCGCACTTTCCCCAATAGGTTTATAATGAGAGACTTAAGGACAAAGGTTGTTATGTTTTTATTTCAACCAAATGATTATAGAACACTATTCACATATCAGTTAGAATACCAAGTTCTATGTTCCCTAACTTAAGAAGGCAATAAAGGTTATTCGATATTTTTAAAATTAGCCTATACGATTTGAGTGCTCATTCCTTAGATTTACTGTTTCTGAAATTCATGCAAAATAATAAAGGAAAGACCTCAGAATGTTAAAATGACATGAAACAGGCGCCACAGCGGCCAAAATGTGAAGTGGGCAGCAATATGGGGCATATTTTCCTTCAGCAACAGTATCTGCAAACCGCACACTTCGTACATTTCTTAAAGTACCGTATATATTTTTTTACAGATATTACAGATATTTATGAAATCAGAGTGAAATTCGTCACTGATAATGTTTATTCTCTTTCATTTTAATGCTCATTTGTCACAATCGGTCGCTTGTGAGCGCCGCAGGAGGAATCTATACTACTGAAATAATATATATGATGTATAATCGTTAGTCATGTTGTCGCGGTTGCCGATGTAAAGTGCGAAATTCTCCTTCATGCTCACGAAGCAGGTTCAGGTCGTGAATCCACGTTCTCATAGTTTTTTTCTGAAAAATATATTATTTGTAATTTGGGCTCTCGCGCATTCTCCGGTGTCCGTTTTCAAAGTGCGTTATTTTTGTTAGTAGCGCTACTACGCTGAAAATGGTTTCTACTTACTATGCCACGTTATTGAAGCCAACTGCTATTAACAAACACCATGAAAACACTTTCAAAATAAGGAAATTGTCAACATTAACTTTCAAGTAATAAACTTACCAAGAAACACGTCGTCAAGTTGGATTGCAACTTCACTTCACCGCAATCCCCTGTTGCGAGGTCGAACATCAATTCCGCCCGATTTTCCTCAATTCCACCCGGTCCTCCAAGGGACCCAAAAATAAGTTCCCCAACTCCTCTCAGGCTTTGACAACGGGTAGGCAAAGGGGTTATCCCCAATGACGTAAATAAATGTCATAACCCTCCTGCTCGCATACCAAAGGCCGGGTCAACGTCAAACACCTTCTGCAGCGCATGAGCGAATTCTTGCATTCCAACGACAACGAAAAGCGTTTCATCTAATGTTTTTTGTATAGTTTGAAATGAAGTAAAGATTTATGTGATTTTAAGATGCTGATTTTTCTCATTTTATTAAATATCCTGTCCATATTTTTATTTAACAACATTGATTAATATCTAGCTCTTTGTATTATGTTGATATCTGATTTAACGATTGAGCGGACTTGGTGGTGGTGATTTAAAAATAATCATAATATTCTTTTACAGAAGTCTGCCAAGTTTTCTATTTTTTTTTCTACTCATGCGCTGCATAAGGTGTTTGACACGGCCCTTGGTATGCGAGCAGGAGGGTTATGACATTTGTTTACGTCATTGGGGAAAAGCCTGGGCGGAGTTGAGGAACTCATTTCTGGGTCCCTTGGAGGACCGGGTGGAATTGAGGTAACCCTGGCTACCTGACTGGAATTCCCGGGTGGAATTGATGCCCGCCCTTGGTGACTGTCTGGACGAAATTATTGGTGAAAATTACTGACTGTTCTACTAGGCAAAAATACTGGTCTGGATAAAGATTATTGATACGTGACTACCCCCACTGTGCGTGACAGAAACAAGGTGTGTTTATATCAGTTAACGCGCCCTGCAGGACTGCGCTACCTAACCATTATTGGTCTAGGCGAAAACCATTGGTCTGGAACCAATAATGTTGGCACTACAAAATAAAAATGCAATAACACCTTCTAGCGATAAAATATTCAACCCTTATATCTTAGTAACAATAGCCATTTCTATAGTAAATCTTGCAAATTTTCATGGCGGTGGACACCGGACAATGCACGAGTTCCGTGATTTGTATCATTTGTAAATTCTTCTCACATTTCTCTAATTGATTGTACACAATGAATGGAATAATTACCTTGCTTGCTGCTGCTCCTCATCATCAACTACCGCTGCCAATAGTAAGGCCGGTTGCACATACAGCGGATTTTTCCGAGCGGATAAATAAACGTCACTGCCGTTCCAACAGTCGCCCATTGAAGTACATTAGAGCAGCATTTCCCAAACTCTGGTGCGCGTACCACTGGTGGTACGATCGTGCTGCTGCAGTGGTACGCAGTTTTGTTACGGAAAACATTTAAAATATTAGATACCGTACGTTACGAAAAATATAAAATTATAAAATATAAAATTATATAAACATTGATATGTTGTCGGAGGACTTTAAGAGGCCAAAGATAAGGAGCAGTTTTGTGAATTGAATTGTGATTCAGAACTATAGCAAACTTTTTCAAAAATGGCTCTTGTGAACTTTTGGGTTGAGAGGCGTGCAGATCTGCACGCATAGCTGACACAACAGTTACATTTTTACTGCCTTTCACTACTTCGAAATTGTGTGAGACTGCATTTTCTTCACTTGTTTATCTCAAGAATAAATACCGGAATAGGCTCTTCGTTTGAAACTCAGCAATCTTAAACCAGACATTCCTAAGTTGGCTTCTAATCTTCAAGCTCACCCTTCACATTGAAGTTTTTATTTGAACTTTGGTTTTTATGTTTAATTATAAAAAGTTATTTTATTAATGTTATTTGCACAGTGTCATTTATGAATGTTGTAACGTTTCGTTACTAACCTTGCAGGTAAATATACATATATAAGAAACTCCACAGTTGGGCGTCCAAATGTAACGTTATCGGTCTTTCTAAGTGACCAAAGGTTACGTTCCTGGCGGGGCTCCAATATTGCGTTCTCCTGGAGTACAGTAGAAGAATCGCAACAAGAACAAGCACCGCTTTACTCACACCACCAATAGCATACTTACCTCTTACCTGTTCATTAGCAATGATTATAATCAGCTCTTGTGGGCGCCAGGACACCTAACACTTACTTTAGATGTGCCAAAGTATTTAATTAAAATAGTGATAGAGCACTCGAAACGTCTTTCTCTCAAGCCGTGGTATAGCTGAGCCATTAACCAATTGTCGTATCGCTACTGGGAGAAGGTATGCATTATGTCTAAAGCTAGCTACTGGAAATGAAAGTCCTACCATTACTTAAGAACAAAATTTAATTGATCAAAATTTAAAGCAGCAAAAGACGTAAAAAGAGAAACAAATGAATTTAAAAAAAAATCTGTAAGTTATATTAAATTGGCGAGAGTTACAAAATGGAATATGAATTAAATTTAAACAAAAGCTGGATTCTAATTTGCCATAAACAGAATTACAGAGACTTGATTGGATTTAGTAAAGGAACTCACGGCCGTCTTCTTCATAGTGGTAGTCTGGTTTTCCCTCTGATCTTGCTGGCGGATGTTGTTTGGTTCTGCCTCAATATTGTATAGATCCTTATCTTGATACGGGCAGGGAACCAATTTGTCCCGTCTCCCGACTGACATATGTGAATGGCTTTGCTCCAAAATTCACTTTTGTGAATATGATCAAGGACACGATCATATTCACGTCAGTAGTATTAATTTTAAAACTTCTTGAACTGATAAGTTGCGATCTCGCAGCGAAGATGTCTGATAGACGTGAAGATTCAGAAAATCTGAGAAGATTGGGGGTTGAGAGTAGATGACCATTGGTTTTTATGGAAGATGAACTTCCCCACTCTGCAGTACTTCTCGACCAATCAATTAGGTATCCTGATGACGTAGCTCCCCACTCCAGATCCCTAAGTTCTGATCATGCCTCTTCATTTGTTGGGTTAACCACGTGGGGTTGCTTCTGAAGTAATTTTAAATCAGCGTCCTGATGCGATGTTCTTCCGAGAATTCGTGACGTCAGCGCTAACTGACCAACTTGCTTTGTCTTGAAGCCTCGCGTCCCCGGAATGTTTGTACATATATCTCGAAAGTCAAGTCTATTTTTGGCGGACTACCCGTGGCGAAACTGACGACACGTTGAACGACATATTTCCCAATCAAGTCTTGTACAAAATATAACCTATAACGAATCTAACTAAAATCTCCATTTTATAACTTCCGCCAAACAATAATTAAACCCCTTCTATATATATATATATATATATAAAGAAATTATAGAATAAATCTAGAATCGATATGATAATTAAAATATACATAATAATAATAATAATAATAATAATAATAATAAATTTTGCTGCTTATAAAACATATAAATTAAGGGGAAGTATTCGGACTGTTACATCGCCCTTAGAATTTTTTGTCCAATCTTAGATTTGGGCGAACAAATTATATACACATTTAACCTAACAATTAACAGCATCATACAAAATTATACCCTTCAACACTAAAAATATACATATATACCCTTCAATATTTACAACAATGAATACTTTGTTGTTGCTTTAAAGCGTCAATGTTCATTTCTTTCTTCCTGATATGTATGATTTCATTCATACTAACACTCGTTTGTAAGGCTGATATTCTGAGAGACTTGTATCGTTTTAATTCAAATCGTTATTTTTCTTGTCGCCAGAATAATTATAATAAATATTGCCTTCACTAATTCATCACACGACACATCACACGCATGTGATAATCCTGCTTACTTGATTCCTCGCAAGTACTCTGTAATGAATTTACAAAATTTTACCTATATCACATAAAACAAGAAAGCATAGTTTTATACATAGGCATAATATTTGAGTGCAAGTTACCCCATTAATTCCAAAATATAAGGTACTTGGTCACCCTTCGCTTATCTGATTCAGATAACTCACTCATTCCAGTGTATGTGTCAACAGTCGGATATGCCTCTTGTAAACTTAGTTACCTATCTCTTTAAAACTACTAATTGTATACCAGGGCATTGACACATGTTGTTCCGTTACACACGAGTCCTTACCTGACTCATTCCACGTCTTTTCTAAAAGGGTGTACTCATCTTTAGGTACGGTACTTAAGGAGTTAGCATATGGGCTTATAGATGGTTCAATGATCTTATCTCTTAACATGTCGTCAATCTGCTGTTGTACTGCCTCTTGGTATATAAATGGGATAGGGGATCTATTACCTACAAAGACTTTGCGATCTATTACATTTAATGAGTGTGTGTAGCAATTGGCCTCGCCAATCCGATTCTCAAAAACTCTACTATTCCTTACTAAAACATCCAATAATTGATCCCTCTGATCAATGCCTAAAGAACTTTCTTCCACAGCCTGACATAATGCATCCTCTAGATTGCCATTAGTCAGCAAACTGCCAATAAAATTAAAACCATCGTCACTACTTCCCACCTTATTGTCACCTGACAAAATCACTTTAATAACGCACACTCTTTGAGAATAATCACTCTTACCTGGCTCATTAAATGCAATAATCACAGCTTTCTTCCCCCATTTCATTCTAATACGCCTCTCATCGTAACACACCTGAACCTGATTAGCAGACAACCAATCAGTACCCAACATCAAGGAAAACACAAGGTTTGGGATCACCAAACATACCTGCATACCTATTACATTATTAATACAAATTTCCACCAGAACCTGCTTAGAAATGACATGAGACTTTTTACCTACAGCTGTTATTACAAAAGTTGATTTGATAGGGATTTCTTGAAATATTACACCTTCGTCTCTCATCCTATTATAAAATGACAAGCTAATGCAACTCTTGACACACCCTGTATCTATAAGCGTATCTATACGCGCCCTCAACACATTTATGCTAATGACGGAATTTAAATTTTCAATATCACTAGGTTTTGTCACCTTTTCATCATAATCGCACAAGAGATCATCTCATACATTTAGGTCATAACCACTAAATAGAGTATTGGCTGGGAATATCAACGACTGGAAATCTGACCTCGCATTACATGAATGCCCTACCGTGCCTTCCTAACTTTTTATCATCCTCCTCTTTTTCTTTCTCTCGTTTCACTGTAATTATTTCTTCTCTTCTAAGAACGATAGTTTCTCCCTCCTCAGTACTACTCTTATCAACCACAAAACTACACTTCCCCTCTCCCCTAGTTTCACCTACCGTAGCCACTACTGTAAGCCATTGCATTCTATATTCTTTATCTCTTTCTTTCAATCTTCCTTCCATTTCTTCTAGCATCGTAATCTGTTTCTCTACTTCCTTTCTACTCCTAGGACTTCTAACTTCGATAATCTGCTCGTTACTTACCTCTAAACTCCTCTTTCCTACATCCAGCATTTCTTCATCCTCTACACGATTTTTCTCTAACGTCTTCGTTAACTGCTGCTCTTTTTCTCTACTCTCATCTATTTCCTGCCCCTCCTCAACATCTATTCTATTTTCAACTAATGTCTTCTCTACCGTAATATTCTGCTTTTTCTCCTTCCTTCCCTTCCTGGCCTTCCCCCCTTCCACCTTCTGTTTTTCTTGCTTGTCTGAGACCCCTTGTTGCATTCGATCCAACATACGTTTCTCCATCCCAGCTAATTTAATGTTCATTCTTTCATCTACCATTCTCTGAAAGCTCTTCCTCATCTCCTGCTGTGATTCCTTTATGCTAACATTGAATTCTTCTTTCATCCGTCTATTTTCTTCATCAATGGCTTTCTGCATTTTCATCTCCTGAGTATTTACTACTTTCCTTATCCTCGTTATTTCTACTCTTATCTTTTCATTAATTCTCTTCTCCTCTCTCTTACTATGCTCTTTTATCTCAACCGTTACTTCCTTAACTTTCTCCCCTATCTGCTGGTTAAGCTCCCTAATTTCATTTCCTACCACCTGTAACTTTTGTTCAATTTCTACCCTTATTTGCCCTGCTTCCACCTTCATGTACCTCTGAATGTCTTCCTTCACTGTTTCTTTAAATGTTATAATATCTACTTCAAGCTGCTCATACATCTTACCTAACCTCTCTGTCTCTTTGACGACCTTATCTACTTTCTGACTATTATGCTTTAGTCCCTGATTTAATTTCGTCATCTCCTGTTTTAATTCTTTATTTAATTTTTGATTATTACTTTCCATTTCATGTTTTAATTCTTTATTTAATTTTTGATTATTACTTTCCATTTCATGTTTTAATTCTTTATTTAATTTTTGATTATTACTTTCCATTTCATGTTTTAATTCTTTATTTAATTTTTGATAATTACTTTCCATTTCATGTTTTAATTCTTTATTTAGTTGCTCAAATTTATTATTATTTTCCTGTCTCATTTGAACTTATATACTCAAAATGCTATCCTGTGCTGACATCTCCGATGAACTACCCTCTACACTAGTCGCATTAGAATTTACCTCCGCTAAATTCCTAGCTTCGTCTATCTCCTTCTCCAGATTCACGCTACTACCATTCTCTTCACCATCTCCCGTCACCTCTATACCACTTCGCAGCTTCATCTTATCTTTATCCGCCATACCGACACACACAAAAAAACTTATTATCACCCCCAAAAATACTTGCACTGAAATATATCCTTTTCCCTTCACGACAAACAATTGGTTTTCGGGCCTACGCTTGTGGCGCCAAATGTAACGTTTCGTTACTAACCTTGCAGGTAAATATACATATATAAGAAACTCCACAGTTGGGCGTCCAAATGTAACGTTTTCGGTCCTTCTAAGTGACCAAAGGTTACGTTCCTGGCGGGGCTCCAATATTGCGTTCTCCTGGAGTACAGTAGAAGAATCGCAACAAGAACAAGCACCGCTTTACTCACACCACCAATAGCATACTTACCTCTTACCTGTTCATTAGCAATGATTATAATCAGCTCTTGTGGGCGCCAGGACACCTAACACTTACTTTAGATGTGCCAAAGTATTTAATTAAAATAGTGATAGAGCACTCGAAACGTCTTTCTCTCAAGCCGTGGTATAGCTGAGCCATTAACCAATTGTCGTATCGCTACTGGGAGAAGGTATGCATTATGTCTAAAGCTAGCTACTGGAAATGAAAGTCCTACCATTACTTAAGAACAAAATTTAATTGATCAAAATTTAAAGCAGCAAAAGACGTAAAAAGAGAAACAAATGAATTTAAAAAAAAATCTGTAAGTTATATTAAATTGGCGAGAGTTACAAAATGGAATATGAATTAAATTTAAACAAAAGCTGGATTCTAATTTGCCATAAACAGAATTACAGAGACTTGATTGGATTTAGTAAAGGAACTCACGGCCGTCTTCTTCATAGTGGTAGTCTGGTTTTCCCTCTGATCTTGCTGGCGGATGTTGTTTGGTTCTGCCTCAATATTGTATAGATCCTTATCTTGATACGGGCAGGGAACCAATTTGTCCCGTCTCCCGACTGACATATGTGAATGGCTTTGCTCCAAAATTCACTTTTGTGAATATGATCAAGGACACGATCATATTCACGTCAGTAGTATTAATTTTAAAACTTCTTGAACTGATAAGTTGCGATCTCGCAGCGAAGATGTCTGATAGACGTGAAGATTCAGAAAATCTGAGAAGATTGGGGGTTGAGAGTAGATGACCATTGGTTTTTATGGAAGATGAACTTCCCCACTATGCAGTATTTCTCGACCAATCAATTAGGTATCCTGATGACGTAGCTCCCCACTCCAGATCCCTAAGTTCTGATCATGCCTCTTCATTTGTTGGGTTAACCACGTGGGGTTGCTTCTGAAGTAATTTTAAATCAGCGTCCTGATGCGATGTTCTTCCGAGAATTCGTGACGTCAGCGCTAACTGACCAACTTGCTTTGTCTTGAAGCCTCGCGTCCCCGGAATGTTTGTACATATATCTCGAAAGTCAAGTCTATTTTTGGCGGACTACCCGTGGCGAAACTGACGACACGTTGAACGACATATTTCCCAATCAAGTCTTGTACAAAATATAACCTATAACGAATCTAACTAAAATCTCCATTTTATAACTTCCGCCAAACAATAATTAAACCCCTTCTATATATATATATATATATATATATATATATAAAGAAATTATAGAATAAATCTAGAATCGATATGATAATTAAAATATACATAATAATAATAATAATAATAATAATAATAATAATAATAATAAATTTTGCTGCTTATAAAACATATAAATTAAGGGGAAGTATTCGGACTGTTACATCGCCCTTAGAATTTTTTGTCCAATCTTAGATTTGGGCGAACAAATTATATACACATTTAACCTAACAATTAACAGCATCATACAAAATTATACCCTTCAACACTAAAAATATACATATATACCCTTCAATATTTACAACAATGAATACTTTGTTGTTGCTTTAAAGCGTCAATGTTCATTTCTTTCTTCCTGATATGTATGATTTCATTCATACTAACACTCGTTTGTAAGGCTGATATTCTGAGAGACTTGTATCGTTTTAATTCAAATCGTTATTTTTCTTGTCGCCAGAATAATTATAATAAATATTGCCTTCACTAATTCATCACACGACACATCACACGCATGTGATAATCCTGCTTACTTGATTCCTCGCAAGTACTCTGTAATGAATTTACAAAATTTTACCTATATCACATAAAACAAGAAAGCATAGTTTTATACATAGGCATAATATTTGAGTGCAAGTTACCCCATTAATTCCAAAATATAAGGTACTTGGTCACCCTTCGCTTATCTGATTCAGATAACTCACTCATTCCAGTGTATGTGTCAACAGTCGGATATGCCTCTTGTAAACTTAGTTACCTATCTCTTTAAAACTACTAATTGTATACCAGGGCATTGACACATGTTGTTCCGTTACACACGAGTCCTTACCTGACTCATTCCACGTCTTTTCTAAAAGGGTGTACTCATCTTTAGGTACGGTACTTAAGGAGTTAGCATATGGGCTTATAGATGGTTCAATGATCTTATCTCTTAACATGTCGTCAATCTGCTGTTGTACTGCCTCTTGGTATATAAATGGGATAGGGGATCTATTACCTACAAAGACTTTGCGATCTATTACATTTAATGAGTGTGTGTAGCAATTGGCCTCGCCAATCCGATTCTCAAAAACTCTACTATTCCTTACTAAAACATCCAATAATTGATCCCTCTGATCAATGCCTAAAGAACTTTCTTCCACAGCCTGACATAATGCATCCTCTAGATTGCCATTAGTCAGCAAACTGCCAATAAAATTAAAACCATCGTCACTACTTCCCACCTTATTGTCACCTGACAAAATCACTTTAATAACGCACACTCTTTGAGAATAATCACTCTTACCTGGCTCATTAAATGCAATAATCACAGCTTTCTTCCCCCATTTCATTCTAATACGCCTCTCATCGTAACACACCTGAACCTGATTAGCAGACAACCAATCAGTACCCAACATCAAGGAAAACACAAGGTTTGGGATCACCAAACATACCTGCATACCTATTACATTATTAATACAAATCTCCACCAGAACCTGCTTAGAAATGACATGAGACTTTTTACCTACAGCTGTTATTACAAAAGTTGATTTGATAGGGATTTCTTGAAATATTACACCTTCGTCTCTCATCCTATTATAAAATGACAAGCTAATGCAACTCTTGACACACCCTGTATCTATAAGCGTATCTATACGCGCCCTCAACACATTTATGCTAATGACGGAATTTAAATTTTCAATATCACTAGGTTTTGTCACCTTTTCATCATAATCGCACAAGAGATCATCTCATACATTTAGGTCATAACCACTAAATAGAGTATTGGCTGGGAATATCAACGACTGGAAATCTGACCTCGCATTACATGAATGCCCTACCGTGCCTTCCTAACTTTTTATCATCCTCCTCTTTTTCTTTCTCTCGTTTCACTGTAATTATTTCTTCTCTTCTAAGAACGATAGTTTCTCCCTCCTCAGTACTACTCTTATCAACCACAAAACTACACTTCCCCTCTCCCCTAGTTTCACCTACCGTAGCCACTACTGTAAGCCATTGCATTCTATATTCTTTATCTCTTTCTTTCAATCTTCCTTCCATTTCTTCTAGCATCGTAATCTGTTTCTCTACTTCCTTTCTACTCCTAGGACTTCTAACTTCGATAATCTGCTCGTTACTTACCTCTAAACTCCTCTTTCCTACATCCAGCATTTCTTCATCCTCTACACGATTTTTCTCTAACGTCTTCGTTAACTGCTGCTCTTTTTCTCTACTCTCATCTATTTCCTGCCCCTCCTCAACATCTATTCTATTTTCAACTAATGTCTTCTCTACCGTAATATTCTGCTTTTTCTCCTTCCTTCCCTTCCTGGCCTTCCCCCCTTCCACCTTCTGTTTTTCTTGCTTGTCTGAGACCCCTTGTTGCATTCGATCCAACATACGTTTCTCCATCCCAGCTAATTTAATGTTCATTCTTTCATCTACCATTCTCTGAAAGCTCTTCCTCATCTCCTGCTGTGATTCCTTTATGCTAACATTGAATTCTTCTTTCATCCGTCTATTTTCTTCATCAATGGCTTTCTGCATTTTCATCTCCTGAGTATTTACTACTTTCCTTATCCTCGTTATTTCTACTCTTATCTTTTCATTAATTCTCTTCTCCTCTCTCTTACTATGCTCTTTTATCTCAACCGTTACTTCCTTAACTTTCTCCCCTATCTGCTGGTTAAGCTCCCTAATTTCATTTCCTACCACCTGTAACTTTTGTTCAATTTCTACCCTTATTTGCCCTGCTTCCACCTTCATGTACCTCTGAATGTCTTCCTTCACTGTTTCTTTAAATGTTATAATATCTACTTCAAGCTGCTCATACATCTTACCTAACCTCTCTGTCTCTTTGACGACCTTATCTACTTTCTGACTATTATGCTTTAGTCCCTGATTTAATTTCGTCATCTCCTGTTTTAATTCTTTATTTAATTTTTGATTATTACTTTCCATTTCATGTTTTAATTCTTTATTTAATTTTTGATTATTACTTTCCATTTCATGTTTTAATTCTTTATTTAATTTTTGATTATTACTTTCCATTTCATGTTTTAATTCTTTATTTAATTTTTGATAATTACTTTCCATTTCATGTTTTAATTCTTTATTTAGTTGCTCAAATTTATTATTATTTTCCTGTCTCATTTGAACTTATATACTCAAAATGCTATCCTGTGCTGACATCTCCGATGAACTACCCTCTACACTAGTCGCATTAGAATTTACCTCCGCTAAATTCCTAGCTTCGTCTATCTCCTTCTCCAGATTCACGCTACTACCATTCTCTTCACCATCTCCCGTCACCTCTATACCACTTCGCAGCTTCATCTTATCTTTATCCGCCATACCGACACACACAAAAAAACTTATTATCACCCCCAAAAATACTTGCACTGAAATATATCCTTTTCCCTTCACGACAAACAATTGGTTTTCGGGCCTACGCTTGTGGCGCCAAATGTAACGTTTCGTTACTAACCTTGCAGGTAAATATACATATATAAGAAACTCCACAGTTGGGCGTCCAAATGTAACGTTTTCGGTCCTTCTAAGTGACCAAAGGTTACGTTCCTGGCGGGGCTCCAATATTGCGTTCTCCTGGAGTACAGTAGAAGAATCGCAACAAGAACAAGCACCGCTTTACTCACACCACCAATAGCATACTTACCTCTTACCTGTTCATTAGCAATGATTATAATCAGCTCTTGTGGGCGCCAGGACACCTAACACTTACTTTAGATGTGCCAAAGTATTAAATTAAAATAGTGATAGAGCACTCGAAACGTCTTTCTCTCAAGCCGTGGTATAGCTGAGCCATTAACCAATTGTCGTATCGCTACTGGGAGAAGGTATGCATTATGTCTAAAGCTAGCTACTGGAAATGAAAGTCCTACCATTACTTAAGAACAAAATTTAATTGATCAAAATTTAAAGCAGCAAAAGACGTAAAAAGAGAAACAAATGAATTTAAAAAAAAATCTGTAAGTTATATTAAATTGGCGAGAGTTACAAAATGGAATATGAATTAAATTTAAACAAAAGCTGGATTCTAATTTGCCATAAACTGAATTACAGAGACTTGATTGGATTTAGTAAAGGAACTCACGGCCGTCTTCTTCATAGTGGTAGTCTGGTTTTCCCTCTGATCTTGCTGGCGGATGTTGTTTGGTTCTGCCTCAATATTGTATAGATCCTTATCTTGATACGGGCAGGGAACCAATTTGTCCCGTCTCCCGACTGACATATGTGAATGGCTTTGCTCCAAAATTCACTTTTGTGAATATGATCAAGGACACGATCATATTCACGTCAGTAGTATTAATTTTAAAACTTCTTGAACTGATAAGTTGCGATCTCGCAGCGAAGATGTCTGATAGACGTGAAGATTCAGAAAATCTGAGAAGATTGGGGGTTGAGAGTAGATGACCATTGGTTTTTATGGAAGATGAACTTCCCCACTATGCAGTATTTCTCGACCAATCAATTAGGTATCCTGATGACGTAGCTCCCCACTCCAGATCCCTAAGTTCTGATCATGCCTCTTCATTTGTTGGGTTAACCACGTGGGGTTGCTTCTGAAGTAATTTTAAATCAGCGTCCTGATGCGATGTTCTTCCGAGAATTCGTGACGTCAGCGCTAACTGACCAACTTGCTTTGTCTTGAAGCCTCGCGTCCCCGGAATGTTTGTACATATATCTCGAAAGTCAAGTCTATTTTTGGCGGACTACCCGTGGCGAAACTGACGACACGTTGAACGACATATTTCCCAATCAAGTCTTGTACAAAATATAACCTATAACGAATCTAACTAAAATCTCCATTTTATAACTTCCGCCAAACAATAAATAAACCCCTTCTATATATATATATATATATATATATAAAGAAATTATAGAATAAATCTAGAATCGATATGATAATTAAAATATACATAATAATAATAATAATAATAATAATAATAATAATAATAATAATAATTAATTTTGCTGCTTATAAAACATATACATTAAGGGGAAGTATTCGGACTGTTACAATGTTTGAATTGAATACGTATTGTAATAAATAATAAAACAAGTGGACACACCTTTTATTATTTGAACTTCAACTCCGACAGTCTAACTCTAACAAACACAATTTACAATCCGTCTTTTGGCCTAATACGTAGTGGTGGTGGGGGTTATAGTTGCTATATCTCCCAACCATTTGGTGGTACGCGAGAGATTTTCATCTCTTAAATTGATACACACACAAAAAAGTTTGGGAAACACTGCATTAGAGCATACACATTAGACAGAAATAAATCCGATCGGTCAGTTTGCCGTTGGCGGTAGCTGTGCAGCCGTCGGGTGCCTCTGGCGATGACGGAAGTTTTACCGCCGTCTTGATCTAGTGGCCTACGTAGCCTAATGCGCGTTTACACACCCAGCGTATTGTCTACCGCTCCAGCTGCTAGCACCCCGATTTGAACTTCACATTTGCAGAGAAGTATATAGCGTGAACATCGTTTATTTATCGTGAATATCGTATCATTCCGTAAACATGAGTGACGTGATTATCAAAAGGAAGCTTGTAGTTTAACGTGACCGTTAATCTCGAGATCATGAGCCACGGGATCTCCTTTTTACGTGGAATCCGAACCACAGGACATGGCATTTCACTTCGAAATTCTCACATGCATTGACCGGGAATCGAACCCGGACCTCCTTGGTGAGAGGCATTCAGCTACACCGCTGAGCCACCACGCCCCCGACGTGATTATCCCTGCTTCTTATATTATCCTATATTATTTTCAACTTTTCAACTTTATACGTTATTTACACTTGCCGGTACCTCAGTGTTATTGCCAACATTTCTACTGGTTGAATACAGTTCCTCATTTTGGTATTTTTGCGCTGAATGGTATCTTTCAACCAGCCATGCAATTCGTCGAAGGAAGTCATCGACATTCTGAAATAATTGAAGAATTTCGTATCATCCTGCCTCAACTCTTCAAATAACGTGTAGAAAGTGCCAACCTCATATCTCCTTTCATTAATTGGATGATTTTTTCTTCCCCTTTTCATTCGACGACGGAATAACAATAACGCTAGAAGCTGCTCTCTGTTCATTTCAAACTATACACGCAATCAATAATTTGAACATCTGAGGAAGTGAGTTGGTTTCGGGAACTACACTGCAACTACTCGTACGACGGCGAAGGAAAATTTTCCGCCGTGTATGTAAGCGGCCGACGACGGTTAAATCTCCGACCGAAAAAATCCGCTCGGAAAAATCCGCTCTGTGTGAAAAAGACCTTAACGCTTCTTATTCCAGTTGAGATAACCGATGCATTCTTGACGAACACGATTTTACAAACTTACCACTCCCACCGCGCGCCTGGGTGTGAAAAGACCTGATCGCTATCATGATCGCTCCGGTGTGTGGAAGCCTTTAACGAGCATGGCACCGTGCGCGATCACTGTTTATAACCTGAGATACTGTATGCTCATTTTGTTCGCCAGTGAATGTACTGTATTATTATGGCATTTGAAGCCATTTTCAGTGTTGCCTTAGTAAACGAAGTTTGATGTATTTCAGTCGGTCAACACGATTGTACCCAATTGTGATGGGTTATTCCCTAATCCTGAAAAAAAAAATGCATCAAATTATTAAAAACATACATGCGATTAGTATATATTTTTCAGGATTAGGGAATAACCCATCGCAATTGGGTACGATCGTGTTGACCAACTGAATAACATCAAACTTCATTTGCATGTACAGCGTATATAAGTTTTGTTTCGTTCTCCGTTCGGGTTTGAATGTAAGTTACTGCGTATAGAATGTTTGTTTTGGGTTTGAAAAAGGTATGTAGTTTATCATGCCCCCTGTTCGTCTGTACCTGTAGGACGCTACTGACCTGAGAACCTGCTTTATTTTTTGCTCTATTTAATGTTTTGGATGTTATTTAATTATTACCCCCTCCCCCTTTAATTATGTTGTTAATTATCATTTTATATTAATTTATAATAAATATTTTAGTATGTCACTATGTAATATTATGATCATATCTACGTATGATAACGTCCTCCAGGGACTCACATCTTGTGGGACGTGGGTTGGCGACCACGGGACGCCAGCTGAGTCCGGCATTGCTTCCACTTACTTGTGCCGGGCTCATCTCCGTTTTCTTTCCTGTCGACCTCCCTTGGTCAACTCTTGTCCTTTTCCGACCCCGACGGTATTAGGGTATCCGAGGCATAGGGAGTCTTTCACTTACCCGCCTTAATTGGCCCTTGTCTCATCTTTCCTGATCCCTCCTTCTTCGAGGGGTCAGACCTCTTGTTATCTTTTCATTATATTCTCTTTTAGATTCCAGCATTCTTTTTGTTAATTGGCTCCCCGTTTATCTTAGTTCCCTTTAGCGTCTTTTTTTTTGCATCTACACTACATTTTGTAGGTATTTTTAATCTACGTTGCTTTTAGTATGTTGTTTCGATCTAAATTGCATTCCGCGATTGTTTTCAACCTCAAATGCATTTTCTACATATTGACAATCTAAATTGCTTTTTAGTAAGTCTTTCAATGTAGGTGCAGGGCATTTTAGTGAATTTTTTGAATTCCAATTGCATTTTGTAAGTATTTTCTACCAAGACCGAATTTCGCAAGAATTTTAAATCTTAATTGCATTTTGTGTGGTGGGTATTTTTCAAGTATTTTGATTCTCAATTACTTTTTGTGTGTATTTTGAATCTAAATTATATTTTGTCAAGTATTTTCAATCTAAATTGCATTTTGTAAGTATTGTCAATCCAAATGCGTGGAATGAATCTACCGTGCATTTTGTAAGCATTTTCAATTTCAACTGCATTTTGTAAATATTTTGAATTTCAATTGAACGCTGTGAATATTTCGGATTGGAAATGGGATCTTTCAATCTGAATTGCATTGTGTATTTTCAATTTCAATTACTTTTTGTAAGTATTTTGAACCTCAATTGTATTTCGATCTCATTTGCATTTTGTAAGTATTTTGAATTTCAATTGCATTTTGTAAGTATTTCAACTCTACATTGCATTTTGTACGTATTTTGAACCTAGCCTGCATTTTGTGCGTTTTTTTTAAATCTATTCCTTTTGTGAATCTTTTCGTTCTAAATTCCCTTTTGTAAGAACTTTTTGTGAGTTGTTTCAATCTGAGTTCCTTTTTGTAAGTATTTTCCGTCTCACTTAATTTTCGTTCTGGTTTCCATTTCCTTGTCATTTTCGCTATCACCCAGATCATTAGGGGCCGATAACCTAGCTTTTGGGCCCCTTAAAACAACAATTATCATCATCATCATCATCAACACTACTGCGTCTCTTTATCTGGCAACACGTCATCGTTATCTTACTGCGGGATTTCATGATTGTCCTTCGCTATGGAATGTTCAGGGTCGAGGTTATTTAAGATCTGTATTCCAGTGCTGCTATTACTGCCCTAGCAATCTCATCCTTCGCTTGGTAGCACGTCATCGCCTGGCTGCCGGCCATTCTTCGCTAGCACTTCAAACCGTCAGCTGTCAATTCCAACAGTTTCATGGACTGGGACGTCTGCCTTCGTCTACCGCAAACCACCAAGAATGGGTTTGCGCTTCGAGATTATATCTTCTGCACTCATCATGTGGACTTCAAATGAACTTTAATGTATGGCTAGCCACTCAAGAAGGCTCTTTCTACGCAAATTTATACATTTATCACGCAAACATGCACCAATTCGACGTCATTCAACTAGCAATGGATTTGGAGATATCAATTTCGTACCACAATTTAACGGATAAGTGCTGTGTTTTCTTTGCTCTCATCAATAATATTTGAACGATTCCAAATTATAATGAACTCTTTCTTCGTTAAAACATACAAATCATGGTGATATTCTTCAAAGTAATAATTTATCCCATTTGTTTGAGGTTTTCATTGAGGGTATTTCTTATATGTATACTTTTTCTTTTAGGAGATTCAGTGTATACAAACCCACACAATTTGTCAAGTTTAAATTACTTAATTTCTACTGACATTTGATGAAATGAGCAATTTACCAATGCTACTGTGCTCTACTCTTCTTTTAATGCCGTATGGGTCCCTTTTCTATGAACTTAATCAACGTAAATATAATTTTGTAATATCGCAATTCTTTTGGTTGGTTGGTTCCTTAGTTTAGGGGCTGCGACAACGCAGTCATGTAGCCCCGTGCACTTTGGGTGTGTGTAGAATCTGTCTGATAACCGGAGTTGATTGTGCTGGCTGTGTTAGTGTGTGTTATCTGTTTGAATACAAGCAAGGACTTCAGACAGTAATTTCAAGTAGTTCCTACTTTTGCTACCAAATGCTACCGTCCATGACACCTAGCTTGCGGACATGGCTACTAGATGGCATTGCAGTCAGCACCCGGTGGCGAACGTTGGAACTAATAGAGCGTTATCAATTCTAACCTACAAATTTTGACTTCACACAAGTGTAGTTAGTGGATGGTTCTTTTTCATGCCATTAATCTATGACATGGGACAGCCGGCTTTACTTCCCCTCCGAAGGAAGGCATACTGAGGGATTTTTAACGCAATTCTAGTTATCTGTAATTTGATAAGAGATTTTATACGTAGTGATATGGACTAGATTATTTTAAAAGTTTCCTTCACAGATTACGGTTTCCTCTTTGACGTTTAAACTAACATTATTCCCAGCAGATAGCAGAATAATGCCAGAGTTCATCTCAGTACTCGAGAGCAAACGGGTAATATGATAAAAATAAATGATTTCGCGTACCGTCTATAGACGGGCATAGCAGTCATCATGTGCAAAGAGAGAGATTTAAAACGCAGAAAAATCATGAAGTATATATTTTGCGAAGCTCATTCAAAGAGGAGTTCAATAATGGCTAAATAGACAAATATAATTTTCATCGTATTACACTACCCGGTCTTACTGAATAATTCCTGCCATGGCGTTCCACTGCATAGTGACAGAATTTACCTGAAAAATATTAATATCCAACAAAATGGTAAAAGATGTATTTACAGGCAAACGAGCTGTAGAATATTATTTGTATAGGCCTACACATCTCGTAAACACAAATTTGTTGATAGTATTTAACAGATAAGTGTGATTCCCAGCTGTAGCAACACAAATAGAATAAAACAAAACATGATATAAGCCATTTTGGAGAGGATGCAAGCTAGTTTGCGGAAAAGAGCACGCAAAGCCAGCGACCACTGTTCAAATTAAATAGAAGCCACTCACCGCAGCATGATACATGCGCTCATCAATATTCCAATGAGTAGGCTCGACCACGACAAAGACTGAAACAAAACACGGGCTAAACCATAAGGGCCATTAATAAATCAAACAAAATATTCCACAGGAAACATTTACTTTTCCTTAACAAAAGACACGCTAGTATTAAAACTATTCCTAATGGTACAATAATAATATTATCGTGACTGCTGCGACTCTCTTTTTTATTTTGTTTTAACATTTTGTTTCGTCCTTACACGTTGAACGGAGATAATGTAGACCATTAAGCACTTCCGCTATACTCTCCTCCACTCACATACCATTCAAAAGTCAACCCCTGGCACTATACAGCCCATGAAGGGCCTAGGTCGACCAAGCGACCGCTGTCCAGCCATTTGGCCTGCAGATATTGGGGTAACGCGTGATCAGCGCATCGGGTCCCCTCGGCCGTTAATCTTGGTCTTCGTGATCGGGGCGCTGCCTCACTGTCAGACAGCTACTCAATTGTCCTCACGAGGCTGAGTGCACCCCGTTCCAACCCTCACGTCAGTTAAAATCCCTGACGGAGTCGGGAATCGAACCCAGGGCCTCCGGGTGAGAGGCAGGCACGCTGCCCCAACACCACGGGGCCGGCTGACATACCATTCAGTGATGAATAAAATTTGACACTTTCGTCACGGTCGGAGTGGAATATTCTGCTGTCAGGATACATGTATTTATCTACTTATCCACTGCAGGTCACGCCACGACCTGGTCACATTTTTCTCAACTTTGTTTGGAAGGCCACTGAGGGGTGACTTCGTGAATGACGTTGAGAGAATTGAAATATCCATGATCTCGCTGACGACCATAAAGGCATCTGTGTGCCAAAGTTGTAACCTAGCTAGGGATCTAAATCATAGAAATGACCATTCCAAAAGCAGCTGTTATCTAAAAAAATATAAAGAAACAACTCTGAAACCTTCCAACTCAACCCAACGCTTTTCATAACCATCCATTCTCCTGAGTCCAGATTTGCTTAGCCATAAGGCTTCAATCATTAACGCGCTGAGCTAACCGATTAGTTATTAGCCTACTTTCGATTTTTGCAAAAAATGAAAGTAGACTTATGAGATCTACACAGGGCCAAAATTGTGTGTCTATCTGTGTGTCTGTGTGTGAGTGTGTGTGTGAGTGTGTGTACTCTGAATGTCTGTCCCCCCTATCAATTAGAACACGGTGAAACCGAATTGAACGAAATTTGGTACAGAGGTAGAACGAGCAAAGGGCACCTCAGTGCCATGTTTTATATCACCGCCATCTTGACGGAAACGTAATGGCGGCCACCCAAATGTTCATTGCTTAACTCAAATTACGACTAACCTAATCATCCGATCTCTACCAAATTTTGCAACAACATATATTTACATGGCGAGCATCTTTTGACTAAACTAGAAGGTCATCAGCCCAATATTTTGCATATGGCGGCCATATTTATGTGCAAATCGATTCCCCCTATCAATTAAACACGGTGAAACCGAATTGAACGAAATTTGGTACAGAGGTAGCACTAGTAAAGGCCATCTCAGTGCCGTGTTTTATATCACAGCCATCTTGACGAAAACGTAATAGCGGACACCCATATGTTAATAGCGTAAATCAAATGACGACCAACCTAATCTGATCTCTACCAAATTTTGCAATATTATACCTTTATGTATGCAGAATCTTTTGAAAAAACTACAAGGTCATCAGTCCAATACTTTGCGGATGGCGGCCATATATGTGTGCAAATCAATTCCCCCTATCAATTCAAACACTGTGAAACCGAATTGAACAACATTTCGCACAGAGGTAGCACTAGTAAACGGC
This sequence comes from Meconema thalassinum, assembly GCA_946902985.2. Classification (NCBI taxonomy): domain Eukaryota; kingdom Metazoa; phylum Arthropoda; class Insecta; order Orthoptera; family Tettigoniidae; genus Meconema; species Meconema thalassinum. The sequence goes on along the minus strand of OX336390.1, from coordinate 801,826,465 downwards.
ACCGCAGTTTCATGTCTTACATTGCCGCCATCTTGACGGAAACGTAATGGCGGCAACCCAAATGTTAAAAGCTTAAATCAAATTACGATCATCCTTATATTCTGATCTCTACCAAAATTTGTAACAACATATCTTTATGTTGGAAGCATATTTTGACCAAACTACAAGATCATCAGATCAATGGTTTGCAGATGGCGGCCATATATGTGTACAAATAGATTCCCGCTATCAATTCAAACAATGTGAAACCGAATTGAACGAAATGTTGTACAGAGGTAGCACTAGCAAAGCGCAACTCAGTGCCATGTTTTATATTGCCGCCATCTTGACGGAAACGTAATGGCGGCCACCCAAATATTTAAAGCTTGAATCAAATTACGACTAACCTAATCATCCGATCTCTACCAAATTTTGCAACATTATACATGCATATGGCGAGCACCTCTCGACTAAACTACAAGGTCATCAGCCCAATAGTTTGCAGATGGCGGCCATGTATGTGTGCAAATCGATTTCCCCTATACCCCATGTCAGGTCAAGACCTGAGGAAAATATCCCTCCGCGCATCTTCTCTCTCTGTCCCTCCGCTCTCTGTCCCACCGCGCATCTTCTCTCTCTGTCCCTCCGCGCATCTTCTCTCTCTGTCCCGTCTTGTGTTTCCAACATGGCGCGCATCTGATCGAGTGTTTGAATCTACCTTAACCACAAAGACTTTATTGCGTTCGGACCTTTGATTCACTTCAATTACGAATTTATCTACGGCATATTCACTGAACCAAATATGTTTTCCTATCGTGTCGAAACCCGAGGCTCTGTGTTAATAAAAAAAGGATGCTTGTAGTTTTATGTTATCGTGCGATTATTTAAAACAAAGCATTGTGTTAGGCGAGGAATGACACATGAACGATGAGTGATATAAGAAGACGAAATGACGTGTGTCCTTGAACTCTATGAACCAACTAATTGCTTATTTGCCATCCGTCATCATCTTATCTTGCAAAAGATCGAAAGTTGACGGGGAGAAACAGCTGCTTCCTTGAAGGGTTACGACACGTACTCTTGAGAATCAGAAGGCAGAATGATCTACTGTTAGTACAAAGACTTAACTGTAACGTGAAGTGGAGGGTAATTATAAAACAAAATAATAATTATACCGCGCATAGGAAAATAATACTGTCAGGTGTATATGCGTATTAGCCATCATCAAAATGTCATTACAAAACATGGCGAGTAGGCTATATATTTTCGGTTGAGCTGACATAGGCTACTAAGAAGTAAACAATCTCCTATAAATAAGATTAAATGTTAGGATACATGTGTATATAACTTACAGATGTTGTCGCTAATCTTCCTCCATTGCTTCTATTCCACTGAGACCGCCGTCAGATGATTCACTACTATTACTATCACCATTAACTTTCACTGCCACTTTCGTCACAGTTGGAATTTCATTCTTGAGAAAAAGAAGAAAGCACTTTCCTACGAATTCCACACAGAACAAAATTCTAAATACTGTGACACATGAACCCCCTTTCCTTGTGACGCCGGCCGACTCCTCGTCGGAGACTCACCATGAGCTTTGAATTCAGCGCGCACCGAGTCAACACTGTATGTCAAAACGCCAGTCAAGTATGCAGTCTTCTTCACCAACTCTTCTACTGTCCACTCTGGATTGTCATCCCTCAACCTACTACAGTATATACATTTAAAATCATTTGTTTGCACCTTTTACTGAACTTCTCCCGAATTTTATTATTTTTGAAGTATTTTGTTGGTGATTCAAGCTTTACAGCTGCAGTTTGAACACGTTTTCTACTTGAAGGAGCCATCTTGAAGTCCGTGCAATCATAACAGTATTGCCAACGTTTGAACCTGATTTGCCACAACATTGAATGAGTCGGTTACTCTTTTGTAGCTCAAACAAGGTTTATACAGAACGAAATATAATATAATATCAAATTCGTACCGAATTACTCTGCCTATCGTATAAAATACCACTACAAGCAATATTCGCGCACACAGTTAATCCCATGAAAAGCAATGTTGGTGCAGCTCCCAGTTAACGAGAAAATGATTAATTTATTCATAGACTAGCAGAAGTACCCGTTCTTCGAACGGTGTTCGGTGTTAACACCAGACATTATAATAATAATAATAATGTTATTGGTGTTACGTCCCTTTTAAGTACTGTTGCTTTTAGAGATGCACCAGACATTATCAATTGAGCTACTGTTGCAATGGTTAGCGGCTTGTCATTCCTTCATAAGTTTATCAAAACGAAGTTAGTTTTCTGGGAATATCACACACACTGTTAATTTAAGGGCCTTATATTGTGGTTTTCGGAGACCCTTTATAGACTCGCAAATTTTGTGTCTCACATTGAGAAGTGCAACATATGCTTTGGTCGTCCTTCTAGGATAATTTTTATATTTCGCCTATTTTAGCATGTATTTTGAGAAGTTTTTCCCTATATCCACCCTTCTACTGTATGAAATGTACGGTGAAGAGTTTTATAAATGATTGGTGTATTGACTCATGTTTACCATACCTAATTTTACGATGCACCAAGCATCCGAACATGAGTTATAGGCATACATAAGGATACACAGAAAGACAGACAGACAGACAATACTATTGTCTACAACATATCAGCCAGAAATCCTAATATAGGTATATCTACCACACAGTATCAAAGAAAATCATCCTTACGATGAACCCGTATGTCGAAAAAAAAAAAAGATTAGTTAAAATCTGCTCTCAAACTAAATTCACCTAACGTGTACTTCCTGACATGAAATAGAATTGAAAGCCTTGTAGATGAAACGCAATACACGTCACATAAAAACTGACCCTCTACGTTGTGTTGGGTCCCCGTACACAGGAAGACCTCTATCATAAATTATAAAAGCTTGTGGTGCATGAAAATTCAGGTTCTTTAGTCTCAAATGGCCCAAATTCCTAAAAGCCGCAAAAAATGCTGATTCAATTCAGGAATTTTTGAAAATAATGTTCTTGTTTGGAGATATAATAGACCTTCTGTACTATATGTCGCAGTGAAAATTGCATGAAAAAATCCTAGGTTACCCCTTGACCCCCTTAATTGCATTGATGAACTATACAGTCTACGTTTGTTCCGTGATAACCTTATATTTGCAAACTTTCACAGAAATGTAATAAATGTAATAAATGTAATAAATTGCTTCTTAATGAAATAGATGGAAAGTTGGATGCCACCCCTTGAGATAATGTTCTCATGGTTACCGATTTACATTCCTTCATTAGTTTGTTAAATTAAATTTAATTAGTTTTCTGGGCATGTTTCAGAAACTGTTGGTTTTAGAGCCTTATAATGTAGTTTTCGAGGACCCTCGAATTTTATTTCAGGCACCGAGGGGCTTTGTCTCGTCGTTGTTCGCCATAATATAATACTAATAATAATAATAATATAATATAGGGATAGGAATATAATAGACCTGCCATACCACACCCGCAGATGTAAATAGCGTGAAAAAATTGTAGACTACCCCTTGACCCCCTTAAGCGCATTTTACGTATTGATGAAATTTACAGCTTAATTTGGTTCCATAATAACCATCTAACCGTTTGCAAACTTTCACACTAATATAATTAATGGAATTGTATTGCGTCTTACAGCAATAGATGGACCTCTGAGAATCTGTTGCCATGGTTATCGGCTTGCATTCGTTCATTAGTTTATTAAATTAAATTAGTTTTCTGGGAATATCTCAAAAACGGTTGGACGTAGGACCTTGAAATGTGCTTTTAGGGCCCCCAAAGTTTTTTCTCTCACATTGAGGGGCTGAAAATGAGCTTTGTCTCGTCCTTCTACTCCTATTTCAGCATGTATTTTAAGGGGGTAGGCCCTCGTTTATGAGAGGTACGGAGAAGGGATACATCATTGATTAGTGTCGTGCCTCTGATGGATATCTGTACCAAATTTTACGTTGATACACCCAGACGTTCTCGAGTTATAAGGGAACAAAGTTGTCCACAGACAATCAAACAAACAGACAGACAGACAGACCAAAACATTATTTTCGCGCGCATCTATCATAAAACAGTCTGAAACGTGTAAATAACTCAAATTTCTGTAGAAATTCAGAAAAAAACAAACAAATATTCTTTTTATATATGTAGAGATATACTGCACCGCTCGGTGTTGACCGTGTTTTATTGCACAAATTTAGGTTTTACTCGCTAACCGTCAGAGATACACGAAAAGTGATAAGAACATTCTGGATAGAAAATTAAACGGCAAATCAGGTGTATACCATCAAAAGTTTGCTATTTTTAGCGCTCTCTTTTTAATTGAAATGGAAATATGAAATTTTGAAACCAAAGGGTGTAGTGACGTCACAAAAGTAGGATTTACTCGCTAACCGTTGGAGATACACGAAAAGTGATAAGGACCTTTCGGATAGGAAATTAAATTTCAAAGCTCGTAGTGCCATCAAACGGTTGCTATATCTTAGCGTTCTCGTTTTATTTGAAAAGGAAATATGAAAATAGACGCCATTTTTCAATAGTGCAAAATATCGTAATCAAAAGTATCCTATATGTAAACCTGGTAAATCAGCTACATCCATGCAAAATTTCATTTAAATCGGACCAGTGGTTCTTGTGTTATTGAGTAACAGACAGGCAGACAGACAGACAGAAAGACAGACAGACACACACCATCTCATTTTTATATATTAGTAAGATGATGAAAATATGAAATTTTTAAACCAAAGGGTGTAGTGACGTCACAAATGTAGGTTTAACTGGCTAACCGTTGGAGATACACGAAAAGTGGTAAGGACATTTCGGATAGAAAATTAAATTTTAAAGCTCGTAGTGCCATCAAAAGGTTGCTATATCTTAGCGTTCTGTATTTATTTGAAATGGAAATATGAAAATAGTCGCCATTTTTCAATAGTGCAAAATATCGTAATCAAAAGTATCCTATATGTAAACATGGTAAATCCGCTACATCCATGCAAAATTTCATTTAAATCGGACCAGTGGTTCTTGTGTTATTGAGTAACAGACAGACAGACAGACAGACAGACAGAAAGACAGACACACACCATCTCATTTTTATATATTAGTAAGATGATGAAAATATGAAATTTTTAAACCAAAGGGTGTAGTGACGTCACAAATGTAGGTTTAACTCGCTAACCGTTGGAGATACACAAAAAGTGGTAAGGACATTTCGGATAGAAAATTAAATTTTAAAGCTCGTAGTGCCATCAAAAGGTTGCTATATATTAGCGTTCTGTTTTTATTTGAAATGGAAATATGAAAATAGTCGCCATTTTTCAATAGTGCAAAATATCGTAATCAAAAGTATCCTATATGTAAACCTGGTAAATCAGCTACATCCATGCAAAATTTCATTTAAATCGGACCAGTGGTTCTTGCGTTATTGAGTAACAGACAGACAGACAGACAGACAGACAGACAGAAAGACAGACACACACCATCGCATTTTTAGCCTACTTTCGATTTTTGCAAAAAATGAAAGTAGACTTATGAGATCAACACAGGGCGAAAAAAGTGTGTCTGTCTGTGTGTGTGTATGTGTGTGTGTGAGTCTGTGTGTGTGTGTGTATGTGTGTGTGTGAGTCTGTGTGTGTGTGTGTGTGTCTGTGTGTGTGTGAGTGTGTGTACTCTGAATGTCTGTCCCCCCCTATCAATTCGAACACGGTGAAACCGAATTGAACGAAATTTGGTACAGAGGTAGCACTAGTAAAGGACACCTCAGTGTCATACTTTATATCGCCGCCATCTTTACCAAAACAGAATGGCGGCCACTCAAATGTTCAAAACGTAAAATCAAATTACGGCTAAACTACTCATCCGATCTCTACCAAATTTGGTGACAACATACCTTTATATAGGACGCGTCTTTCACCCAAAATTCAAGGTCATCGGCCATGCCATTTCAGGATGGCGGCCGTGTGAATTATGCAACCATTTTAATAAATAGCTTAAGACCCACCAATTCCGATTATCGAGCCTAGGGGGGTTTAAGCTATCCTGAAGGTCGTGATCCGTTATTTATTATAATTTAATATTATAATATTATACAGTACGAGTGGCTTAAAAGAGCTGAGCTGTTTGTGTCACACGACAAGATGGCAGCTGTCCTCATGTGCCTGTCTTATATTTCAGTAGTTTTAGTATGTTGTATGTGATATACCGTACTGATACAATAATATAAACTTTGTATGAAATGATCTTTAATGAAGATGTACTGCAGTGAAGAAATCGTTTATTTAAAGTCATTATTTGCCAACAGATTGTATCTAATATGTCAGTTAAGAACAACTGACGTCATGGATACGGTTAGCTCTGGGCTAGCATGTTAGTCTGACACGCAGTTGACTGGGGATCGAGTACTGCTACAGTTAGTTTTTTTTTTCTTGAATTCTTTTACAAATGATGTGCACGAGCTTTTCCCACAGATACTGAATAAAATGTCATTTAGCTCAAAGGAGAGGATAAAGTATACACTCGTATATTAATAAAATCACAGTCCCAGCATCGCACATAAACAGAAGACATTAGAAAAAGGAGAATAGAAGAACTAGATACACGTTGTCATTAACCACAGCCTTCTTAATGCCTCTGTACGGTGCTGTCCTCTTGTGGGTTATGTGGGTAATATTGTTCCAAACATAACGCTGTGTAAATGCCTGAGCTGGCCTCCTGAAGTATGGCAATTTTGTAATACTGGTAGTTCAACTATTAGCCACGATCGCGCTCCGAATACCTTTAAACACTGCCAGCTGGATCGCCTCCCTCTTGGCTACTTTAAACTGCCTACTCATTCAACACCCATAGAACACTGCCATCGTAGTACATTACGATGGCAGTGCATAGGCGTACAAGATAAAGATTAATTCACTGATAGGTCGCAGCACCACTACTGTGATTGGGGCGGCAGATTCTTAATTGTGCAGGCTGGCTTAATATAGAGATTAACAGCGTGAATGCATTACAATAAGTTAGTAGTTTTGTTATTCAATCATCATAAAGTATATAATATTGATCTTGACACTTACTGGCTTATTATCAATATAAAAGAAAACAAACAATACATTGTGGTTGGGGTGATTGTTTTAGGGATGAGGACAAAGAGTCATAAAGATACCCATACATTTAGGAGAAAGTAGGCTATATGTTCTTTTCTGAACATCTTGTTATATATTAGTAAGATGATGGAAATATGAAATTTTTAAACCAAAGGGTGTAGTGACGTCACAAATGTAGGTTTAACTGGCTAACCGTTGGAGATACACGAAAAGTGGTAAGGACATTTCGGATAGAAAATTAAACTTTAAAGCTCGTAGTGCCATCAAAAGGTTGCTATATCTTAGCGTTCTCTTTTTATTTGAAATGGAAATATGAAAATAGTCGCCATTTTTCAATAGTGCAAAATATCGTAATCAAAAGTATCCTATATGTAAACCTGGTAAATCAGCTACATCCATGCAAAATTTCATTTAAATCGGACCAGTGGTTCTTGTGTTATTGAGTAACAGACAGACAGACAGACAGACAGAAAGACAGACACACACCATCTCATTTTTAGCCTACTTTCGATTTTTGCAAAAAATGAAAGTAGACTTATGAGATCAACACAGGGCGAAAAAAGTGTGTCTGTCTGTGTGTGTGTATGTGTGTGTGTGAGTCTGTGTGTGTGTGTGTATGTGTGTGTGTGAGTCTGTGTGTGTGTGTGTGTGTCTGTGTGTGTGTGAGTGTGTGTACTCTGAATGTCTGTCCCCCCCTATCAATTCGAACACGGTGAAACCGAATTGAACGAAATTTGGTACAGAGGTAGCACTAGTAAAGGACACCTCAGTGTCTTACTTTATATCGCCGCCATCTTTACCAAAACAGAATGGCGGCCACTCAAATGTTCAAAACGTAAAATCAAATTACGGCTAAACTAATCATCCGTTCTCTACCAAATTTGGTGACAACATACCTTTATATAGGACGCGTCTTTCACCCAAATTTCAAGGTCATCGGCCATGCCATTTCAGGATGGCGGCCGTGTGAATTATGCAACCATTTTAATAAATAGCTTAAAACCCACCAATTCCGATTATCGAGCCTAGGGGGGTTTAAGCTATCCTGAAGGTCGTGATCCGTTATTTATTATAATTTAATATTATAATATTATACAGTATGAGTGGCTTAAAAGAGCTGAGCCGTTTGTGTCACACACAAGATGGCAGCTGTCCTCATGTGCCTGTCTTATATTTCAGTAGTTTTAGTATGTTGTATGTGATATACCGTACTGATACAATAATATAAACTTTGTATGAAATGATCTTTAATGAAGATGTACTGCAGTGAAGAAATCGTTTATTTAAAGTCATTATTTGCCAACAGTTTGTATCGAATATGCCAGTTAAGAACACCTGACGTCATTGATACGGTTAGCTCTGGGCTAGCATGTTAGTCTGACACGCAGTTGACTGGAGGTCGAGTACTGCTACAGTTAGGTTTTTTTTTCTTGAATTCTTTTACAAATGATGTGCACGAGCTTTTTCCACAGATACTGAATAAAATGTCATTTAGCTCAAAGGAGAGGATAAAGTATACACTCGTATATTAATAAAATCACAGTCCCAGCATCGCACATAAACAGAAGACATTAGAAAAAGGAGAATAGAAGAACTAGATACACGTTGTCATTAACCACAGCCTTCTTAATGCCTCTGTACGGTGCTGTCCTCTTGTGGGTTATGTGGGTAATATTGTTCCAAACATAACGCTGTGTAAATGCCTGAGCTGGCCTCCTGAAGTATGGCAATTTTGTAATACTGGTAGTTCAACTATTAGCCACGATCGCGCTCCGAATACCTTTAAACACTGCCAGCTGGATCGCCTCCCTCTTGGCTACTTTAAACTGCCTACTCATTCAACACCCATAGAACACTGCCATCGTAGTACATTACGATGGCAGTGCATAGGCGTACAAGATAAAGATTAATTCACTGATAGGTCGCAGCACCACCTACTGTGATTGGGGCGGAAGATTCTTAATTTTGCAGGCTGGCTTAATATAGAGATTAACGGACGTGAATGCATTACAATAAGTTAGTAGTTTTGTTATTCAATCATCATAAAGTATATAATATTGATCTTGACACCTACTGGCTTATTATCAATATAAAAGAAAACAAACAATACATTGTGGTTGGGGTGATTGTTTTAGGGATGAGGACAAAGAGTCATAAAGATACCCATACATTTAGGAGAAAGTAGGCTATATGTTCTTTGCTGAACATCTTGTTATATATTAGTAAGATGATGAAAATATGAAATTTTTAAACCAAAGGGTGTAGTGACGTCACAAATGTAGGTTTAACTGGCTAACCGTTGGAGATACACGAAAAGTGGTAAGGACATTTCGGATAGAAAATTAAATTTTAAAGCTCGTAGTGCCATCAAAAGGTTGCTATATCTTAGCGTTCTGTTTTTATTTGAAATGGAAATATGAAAATAGTCGCCATTTTTCAATAGTGCAAAATATCGTAATCAAAAGTATCCTATATGTAAACCTGGTAAATCAGCTACATCCATGCAAAATTTCATTTAAATCGGACCAGTGGTTCTTGCGTTATTGAGTAACAGACAGACAGACAGACAGACAGACAGACAGAAAGACAGACACACACCATCGCATTTTTATATATTAGTAAGATGATGGAAATATGAAATTTTTAAACCAAAGGGTGTAGTGACGTCAGAAATGTAGGTTTAACTCGCTAACCGTTGGAGATACACGAAAAGTGGTAAGGACATTTCGGATAGAAAATTAAATTTTAAAGCTCGTAGTGCCATCAAAAGGTTGCTATATCTTAGCGTTCTGTATTTATTTGAAATGGAAATATGAAAATAGTCGCCATTTTTCAATAGTGCAAAATATCGTAATCAAAAGTATCCTATATGTAAACATGGTAAATCCGCTACATCCATGCAAAATTTCATTTAAATCGGACCAGTGGTTCTTGTGTTATTGAGTAACAGACAGACAGACAGACAGACAGACAGAAAGACAGACACACACCATCTCATTTTTATATATTAGTAAGATGATGAAAATATGAAATTTTTAAACCAAAGGGTGTAGTGACGTCACAAATGTAGGTTTAACTCGCTAACCGTTGGAGATACACGAAAAGTGGTAAGGACATTTCGGATAGAAAATTAAATTTAAAGCTCGTAGTGCCATCAAAAGGTTGCTATATCTTAGCGTTCTGTTTTTATTTGAAATGGAAATATGAAAATAGTCGCCATTTTTCAATAGTGCAAAATATCGTAATCAAAAGTATCCTATATGTAAACCTGGTAAATCAGCTACATCCATGCAAAATTTCATTTAAATCGGACCAGTGGTTCTTGCGTTATTGAGTAACAGACAGACAGACAGACAGAAAGACAGACACACACCATCGCATTTTTATATATTAGTAAGATTTATACCAAGGAATTTCTTAAAAGTAATCTAGCCAGTTTATCGAAACATAGCAACATGCGCTGAAACATCTTGTACTGCAAAAACAAGCAGAAAAATTGGGAACTATTTCCTTGCGCGTTAGCCTTTTCACAGACCAGAACATCAAAGGGACCGCTTAGGTCTTGACCTGACGTTCGGTATATCAAGTCATACACGGTGAAACCGAATTGAACGAAATTTGGTTCAGAGGTAGCACTAGCAATGGGCACCTTAGTGCCATGTTTTATATTACCGCCATCTTGACTAAAACGTAATAGTGGCCACCCAGATGTAAAAAGTTAAAATCAAATTAAGATCAACCTAATCATCGGATCTCTACCAAATTTTCCAACAACATACCTTTATGTGAGAAGCGTTCTTTGACCGAGCTACAAGGTCACCAGTCCAATAGTTTGCAGATAGCGGCCATGTATGTGTGCAAATCGTTTCCCCATATCAATTCAAACACAGTGAAACCAAATTGAATGAAATTTTTTACAGAGGTAGCACTAGCAAAGGTCACCTTATATTCATGTTTAATGTCCGTATAGCACGTTGTATTACTACAAGCTACTACAACCAACATTCAGTTATACTCATTGAAAAGGACAAGAGTTATAACAATACCCATGCATTTAGGAGAAAGTAGGCTATATGTTCTTTACTGAACATCTTGTTTTTCGTAAAGAAATGCCTACCGAAGATATTAACTTCTTCCTTAGATCGTTCTGAACGATTATTGGCCTACCTAGACTTGGCTAAGAGTGGAGCTTGATGATGCAGTGATCAAGCTCCTTGCCTCTCACCAAGGCAGACCATGTTCGAATGCCGGTTAAAGCCCGTCAGAGTTTCGAAGTGAAATGTCACGTCCCGTTGATTTGATTCCTGTGCCTCATGATCGCTAGATTGACGGTCACATAAAAGCTACAAACTTCCTTCCCTTAGACGTAACAAAGCGGTTGGTATGTTCACACGTTGAAATGACTGAAGCATTTTAAGTCATTTTTAACCTACTTTTCACATTTTGCCAAAATGAGGAAAAAGTAGACTTATCCCTCTGTCTGTGTGTGTGAGTGTGTCCCCCCCCCCCTCAACTCCTAAATGGCTGCAGCAATCGAAACTATGATGTCAGTGCTACCAACTGCTGAAAAATCGCAATTGAAATTTGGGCTCCATGTTGGATATCTTGGAAGATATGCATGGGAGCTATTTCAAAATTGGCACACGTTTGGATAATAATATTTCAGTTTAATTTCTAGGAGGCCATATATGGCAGTGATGCCAAAATGATTATAAGCCTGCTGTTAGGTTCCATTTTTATATGCATATAACTTCTACACTATCAATTGGAATTCAACCAAATTTCGTATGTGCTATGTGTAGATAAATATATACGACTGAGCGTATTCTTACGAGTCACCAGGGTTGCCAACTGATAATAAATGCTCTCAATTTCTTCTATACAAATAACAATGTATCAGAAAGTATGTAAGCCGACAGCTTTAAATTATGCACACTTATAGTACCTGACATTATATATTAATTTGGAGTAACTTATATACGTCAATGCTACCAACATGATTCTAAGCCTGCTGAGAGGTCCAAATTTAAATACATGTAACTTCTATACTATCATTTGGATTTGAACCAAATTTCGTAAGTGCTATGTGTACCATAACAGATATGACTATGCTTATTCTTAAGAGCAACCAGGGCTGCCAACTGTTAATAAATTCTGTCTCTATTTTTGTTACCCTAATATCAATATATCAGGAAGTATGCAAGCCAATAGCTCTAAACTTTGCACACGTATAGTACCTGGCATTCAAGATTAATTTGGAGTAACTAATATACGTCAGTGCTACCAAACAGATTCTAAGCCTGCTGATAGGTCCAATTTTAAAATGCATGTATTTTCTATACTAACTAATGGATTTCATTAAAAATTGCCACAACAATAGATCATATTATCTCAGATTATTTCTGACCAATACATGCATACCATTGTTGGCAACATGATTTTACGCGCGCTGTTAGATCCAATATTTAACTGCAAATAACGTCCATGCTATCCATTGGACTTCAACCAAATTTTGTATTCTGTACCTCAAGAGAAGGAACTAATAATATATTCAGTCACCAGGGCTGCCAACTCCAGTGCTCTATTAGGCTACATTATGCCAGATATACAGTATTTCGAATTATTTTGAAATTTCGATATTACCAACTTAATTTCGTCATTATTCTAGATAGATCCACATAGATTAATCATTGGCATGAATCTTAAATTTTAAGAAAAGTAGGCTCTTTAGTTCGTCACGGAACTTCTTGTTCAGTGTTGCCAAAGTAATCTATTAACAGAAGGCTTTCCAGTCGGTCAACACGATTGTGTCCAACTGTTTTCGGCGGGGAGTACCAAATGTTTTATCACCTTAACCTGAAAGAAATATTACATGAATTATTGAGGAGCTTGGTATCAAAATTGGACAACTCCATATTTGTCAGTTTTGAGATTTGGTTCATTCTTATGTGACATTTTATGCTGAATGCGAATCTACAACTGATCTGCTTCAAAAAAAAAATGTCAGAACTTAGGAAGAATAGCATGCTTAGTTCAGAATCAAATCATGGACAATTCCACCATAGTTTCGTTTCAAAAAATGACTACTCCTTCACTAGCCAATCAAAAGCTTGTATTTATGAAATCCACTACCAACATGCACTGCAAATCGATTATGACTGAATGATTAACCTATAACGACGCAGGTAATACTCTAAACTATGGACATTGTGAGCGTGATATGTTGGAGAATGCATATTTTGATAAACTAGTTCTTTTTAAGTTGTAAGAATAACTCAAGAATATCAGTTATGTCAAAATCTGTCTTAAGTTAGTACAATTTGTTCATGTCATTTTTAACTATAACACCGATTTTATATGATTTCGTTTTAATACATTAATCATAATTACGTTATTTTAAATCACTCTCAGGCATTATAGGTGTAGATGAAGGAATTAATATTAAGTCATTGATGTCGATTTCATAATAATTTTCAGGGGCCGATAACCTAGAAGTTAGGCCCCTTTAAACAACAATTATCATAATCATCATCATCATCATCATCATCATCATAATTATTTGGTTTCAAAAGAGAACAGATTCAATTTCAAAATGGCTCCATTCGGCTTCAGTAACAGACAACTCCATGACTTGGTTTCATACATGGCCAATTCCACTGTTAAAATTACAATTAGGCTGCGGCTTAAATATTAATTTAATTTTAATAATGATTATGCAAACATGTTTATGTGGCCTATAAGAATGAAATAATAAATATCATCATGATACTGACTACCATATTGTGGATTTAGTTTTTCACCTCTCCTGTAAAATAAGCAAAAGAAAGCCCTCCGAAGTAACAGCTAGGGTTGCTAGTCACTTGACCATAAGATGGTCCTAGTAAAGTAATGTAGAGTCTACGTTAAATTATGTGATGTATTGTGCTGCTTTGTGGACCAGTGCTATCGACCAGGATGGCATTGACTAATTTAGCTTTTGATTGTTAACATTTATTGCTTTCAACTGCGATGCTACACTACTCTATGGTCTTAAAATGCTCTGCCCACCACATGCGTTTATTGGATCAGTGTCCTCTAGTATCCATATTTCATTTAACCCCTCGTTAATTTCAATCACTGAGGTGGTAATGACCCATCAGAGGTAATGACCAATATTACATCATCGCATACATTATCTATTATCAAACTAGGATGGTAGCTCAATAGAGTTACCCTATCACATTATAGATTCCAGGGAAGGTTATAATTATAAGTGCATTACTGCTGTATTCCTCCTTTAATTTTTATACTTCTCCCAGAACAGTAACCCTGCGCGTTAATGCAGTACCATAACTCCATCACGTCCGGATGAGCTTCCTCAATTTCAACTCCTGGAGAATGCTGGGCGCTTCCTTTCAACTCCTTTGTTTAATTCAATCCATCTTGATTCATTTTTTCTATCATTAACTCCTCTAATGAGGTTGGAGTCATAAATCCCATCCCACCGTAAAAATCATTCACCATACAGATATCCATATCACCTCACCTCATCCCCGATCCCGCGAAAACGGTATCAATAAGGGGTAGAATTACAGTTAGTAAGTATTCCGAAACTGACCACGGTGGCCAAGAGTGCTAACGCACTAGCTCGTGTCTCACTGGGAGAGCATGGGTTTGAATCCCACCACGCCATCCTGAAAATGGTTTTCGTGGTTTCCTGTTTTCACCACAAGGCAAATGCCTGGACGGTTACTTGGAAAAGGTCAAAGGCCGACTTCCTTCCAAAATCCCTTCCCTGAATCTTCCTTAATTACAACCAAGTTAGCGGTCACCTGAACAAAATCTGTTCAGATCCCAAATACCGTCATTGTGACGGTAGAGGAATGATCCCTAGCAGGGTTCTTGGGCAAAGCCTATCTGGAAGAATAAAACGATTAACAAAAACTCAAAAACGGTTAACCAAAAAGATATTCACTTACAATAGCAAATTAAAGTCCACCTCAAAATGGGTTGAGGAAACACGAGCAGATCTCAAAGAAGTTGGCATCACTCTAGAAGATATTCTCAACAAATCACTGTTTTGAAGGGAGGTTGACAAATGTAAAGGATTTCAGGAAAAACCTAGCTCAAAAACCAAGGTCATCTGGTCTGAAGAAAGAAGAAGACTTAGCGAATGCTTGCAGAAGTTCTGGGCGGAGAAGAAGAGACTGGGAAGTCGGCCGATTATTCAACGCAGTCCACAGTAGGCCAAAATCGACGGAAGAAGAAGAAGAAGAAAACTAATTCAAAAATAAATACTAATTCAAAATAAATAATAGTAAAATTCAGCAATCGTGAGAGCGAGATTTTGTTATAAGAAGAAGCTATATTTTCATGTTTTTATCTAGTAGAATCTTTAGAGACACAACGGACTTATTGCTTCTGAACTTATTATCTCGTTGACAAAGAAGTTGAGCTATTGCTGCTTTGGTCTCTTTTTTTATTTATTTATTTAGTCAATTTACCCTCTAGGTTGGTGGTTCCCACGGACTCAGCGAGGGAACTCACCACTACCGCCTCTATGGGCAGTGTCCTGGAGCTTGGAACATCTGGGCGGGATGGATACAACTGGGGAGGTGTGATCAGCACTTCGCCCAGGCGGCCTCACCTGCAAAGCGAACAGGGGCCTCAAGAGGGATGGGAAGGGATGGACGATTGGGATGGATAGGCTAGGAAGAGGGAAGGAGGCGGCCGTGGCCTGACAGTAGGTACTGTCCCCATTTACCCGGATAGTAGGCTGTCAGATATCCACCCCCTCAATCGGATTGCCAACAATCAATCGCACCGGCTCAGCTACATCAATGAAAATGGCACTGACAGATACTATCGAGATATGAGCACAGAAGTTAACAGGAAATCATTGTGGAACACACCAAAATAGACGGGGATTCATACTTACCGTTACTTACCTCTTAAAATTATCTCGGGGATTGAGTTGACAACAGGATCACTAAAGTCTGTTCACACAATAACCTCCACCATGACATTTAAAAATGAACCAGAACGAAGACGAGAACTTTGAACTGTACAAAAGCTTTATTTCAAATAAAGGGTATGATTTTAATAACACAACAAAATAAACGTGGCTATCAGTAGCCCATGTCAATCTGACTACGTCCTCCTGTAGGACTTGCAAAATTATCATACAACATGATATAAAACATATTAGCTCCCACGAGCTCCAAATAACGTAATATTCATAACACAATTGGATTGGAAAGGAAGTGAGGACGAGATATATATAGAGCATTTGGTTTCCTTTTAATAAACATGACAATTGTATTTATAGTCGCAAGGCCAGAGTGTGGACGACCTCACCCGCTGATAACCAGTTGTTGGGACAGCTGCGAGCTACCCTCCAACCTGTTGCATACTTGTCAAATGGACTCCCTTCTCACATGCTACGTTACGTAAGAATACAGCTCTCTCTCAAGCTTTAAATGTCTGCAAGACAACTCAAATATATATTTACGCAATTCTTTCAAATACTTTACTCACATCCTACTGGATTATTATGATAATTCCTTAAACTTGTTAAGTTCTCATCCAAATGTTTAATAAGCTCTTAAATGTTTATAACAAAATCACATAAATTATTTATAACAATTAGAGATTGTTTATAATATTTGTCCAACACAATAAAAATATTTTTTAAACACGCCTTTAACATCACTTTCGTTCCACATTATTTTCAAAAATATTTACAGCATTTATTTACAATATTAACATTTACATTATTTAAATTATTAATTTAAGAAATACATTAACCACATGTTCATCCGGTTGGTAATTTTATAATCGTGTTTAATATAATCGACCAATGAAGGTTAGTTATACATATTAATGTCACAATCTGGTTTAATAAAGGTTTTAATAATTATTTGTGACGGTAATCTTCATTCAAAATCTTATCTCAAATTCTTTCAAAACTCGTGTTAATTATAACAGTTAATTCACTTGATTAATTTTCAACGAACTATGACAATCTTACTCCAGCGGAAAATACTTCGCTAACAAGTTAATGCACAAACTGCATTAAACATTAGGCCCAAAATTCATCATATATTAATCTATATGGCATCAAAACTTCCACAGAACTTACAAAAACTTCCACAAATAATTCTTTATCATTAATTCCTGTGGGAACCTCCTTCATATTCAAGGGCATCATACATCAGCGACTTTCAACACTTGCGCTGCACTAGCGATTATACATCCATAGTTCCACTTAAAAATTCTTATAATCATTAATTGTTTCAAAACTGTTTTCATTTAACCTTCGTGGATTTCATTCATGAATCGAAATGAAGTGAAAATTTGCCAAACACAAACAAATTTAATAGTGAATACGCTTATATACGCCTGTCTGGTCTATCAAAATTAAAGATTAACATCTTCAAAGAATTGTAGTATAAAAATACTATCATCAAAAGTGCGACTAAAACTGCAAAGTAGTCGAATAGAATCCAATTAGACTGGGGAATGCAAACATCATTATATAAATCTCTAATTGAGAAAAACTCCTAACAAAAGTTCTTGACTTTAATGCATTCAATAATTCATTATTAAAGTTAATCTTTCACAAAAATGTCTATGATGCAATGTTCATTCATAACTGACGATAAATGTCTGTGTTGCAATCAATTCAAATAACGACTAGTATTTCCAAGATCGTCGACAACGTAATGGATTTTAACGCTCTAAAATCATTTAAATGTTCTTCCTTCTTGATGATGACAGAAAATTGGTCAAAGTAATTAAACTGGGGTAGAATTACTTTAATAAAGTGACACGCTGTCTGAATTTAAATCTGCCATAAAAAAAATCATTAACTTACAGTCAAATCGAGACTACAAAAATATTAATTACTGAAAAATCTAAATGTCAGTCTCAACTGATCCAAAATCATTTAACTATGCCCATGACATAACAATGTCTTAATAAAACGTCGAAAAAGGCATAACTCATCAAGGTGTACTGAGAATATGAATCTCAACAAGAAAATAGGGCAAAATACTTGAGGACAAAAATATGGGAAAAATGGTTGCTCAAATATCATTAAGAAACTCAAATACAAGAAACGTTCACGACTACCTTATCTGCCGATTGACGTTCCAGAGGAAAATTCCCCAAAGAAGACTGCTGATGGATCCATTTCACCAAGTTAAAGCTGAGCTCCATCCTCGAAATAGGAAATAGCACCCTCGGAGAATCGAACTGCTTCCTTCTCCGGAAATCGCACTGCTCCTCGAAGACGAATAGACATCCTTCCGGCAATAATCTTCTTTGTGAGTCGGGATAACCC
This sequence comes from Meconema thalassinum, assembly GCA_946902985.2. Lineage (NCBI taxonomy): Eukaryota > Metazoa > Arthropoda > Insecta > Orthoptera > Tettigoniidae > Meconema > Meconema thalassinum. The sequence goes on along the minus strand of OX336390.1, from coordinate 801,808,039 downwards.
TGACCTCTCTTGAAAAATTCCCTGAAGTTCCAGTAGACAATCGCCATGAAGTTTTTTGTAGAAATTTCCGAAGAAATATTCATATACAGTGAGTATGTAATAGATTCCATTGCTGTTGGATAGTATTCAGCTTTTAATCACGAAACATGGGTGTAGATGGTATTCACCGCATGTTCGCTTGTGTGGAATAGCAATTAGCGAAGTTCCATGTTGCTATCTTACTCCGTTGAAATATGTCCCAATTGCATTAAGTCCTTTAGCCTTCCATCTGCTCTTCGGTTGTAGTAATAGAAGAACAAACTGCCGTATTAAATTGCTCCATTATACTGTAGTGTCGTGTAACAAAAGCAATCTGAAGTCTCCCTATTTCACTAGCAGCGTCAGCCGTGGCGTTGATTCTGGCGATACAATAGTGCTTCTCAGGTGGCGAGATAATCACTTTTGTCAGTCGTGTAAAACTGCTAATATCTTTCAAACTAATTACTCGAAATTGTTCAGCTTTTCTATATTACTTCATGTAGCACTGCACAATAGAATTAGCTTATCGGCGACCGCTAACTGTTCAAAGCTAAACTTGTAGAAGCGTTCTAAGGTCCGTTTTAACTTCACCTAGTTTGACTTGAATCTCGTTAATGCAGTGGCTTCACCACGCGTTATAAAGACGACTCTTTTCACACTTTTCACTATATATGACTATATAAGAAAGAACTTTCACAATTAGACTTCGATGATCTGAGAATGAGATCTGAGAATGATCGGAGAATGAGATCGGAGAATGAGACTCCTCTCTTCTGCGCAAGGCCTTTTATTAACTTCATGAGGGGCGTTTCCATCCCTTCCAGAGCGTGATACTGCGTCATCGCTAAAAGTTCCAACTTCGTTAATACATGACGGATTTTCAAAATTCAAAAACTGAAAATAAATTTCACCAAAATTCCAAATCAATGCCACTACTGCAAATGGATTTCCACAATTCTGCATTCCAAAAGTAATAAAAATACCATAGTTTCAGCAATCTCCGTCTTCCTTGAAACTATCGTTCATTGGTTCAAGCCTCCCCTCCAATAGCATAATTTCTTCCTCAGCAGAATTCCTCGTTTCCTGCGACTGCGTCGTAAATCTTGGAACATTCTCGACTAAATGCTGACGTCACTGAGAATCTCAGCTCAAGTAGCCTGCTGGCATAACGTTTGCGTCATCCGTGCTTACGTCATGACTACCCACGTCATAACCATGACAACCATAACTTTCATTAAAATTTCCAATATAGCCACCGTGGTCTCTATATAATTCAATTACGGGGGCATTCTCCTCTCACCACGTTTTAAAAACAGTTGCAAATTGTTTTTAAACTCAGTGTTACAAGTATCTCAACTCTCTTGAACACGAAATTGAATTATTACTGGCTTACTCTAGTATGATATTTCCTCTATGTTCCTTAATCATAAATTTCTTCTACTCTGGGTTGTGTGTGGTTAATGTATTCTTTCCTCTCCAATTTCTCTTCTGTCCAGTATTTCTATTTTCTAAGTTCTGCTGGCTCGTAGAAGGCCCAGGATCGATTACAACATCCTGCCTTTTCTTTTGATTTTCGGTTTCTTTATCCCGTAATTCTTTTAAGTATTGCTGGCTTTCCTTCTCTCTTTGCTGATACTGATCGGGTGTCATAACCTGACCTTGAGTATTCTGGTTTCTATTTTGGTTCTGGTTATTCCTATTATAATTTCGGTTATAACCATTATTGTTGTAATATCTGCCTCTTCCATTGTAGTTTCCTCGATTGTAGTTCCAACCTCTTCTCTGTTGATACGGTCGGTAACCTTGTGATCTGTTATTTCTAAACTGATTATTCCTGTGAGGACCTACATTGTCAGTTTTCTCCTCATCTGGCTTGTCAGTTTGTTGGACTTGGTCCATATATACCGTATTTATTTCTTTAAACTCCTGCCTTTGACCTTTCTGTACCACGTTAGGCATTGGGCTTGTGTAGTCTAACCTTCTCAGTAATTCATCCATGCTGGTTAAATCCCTGATGTTTGATGAAATAATTAGTCTTGTCACCTCAACTGGCAGCATACGAGAAATCGCATCAATTAGTTGCTCCGTGGACAATGGGGGTTGCAAAAATCTCAAGCGGGACAATTGACTCGTAAAGAAATCAGCGTACCGTGTTGGAAGAGTACCTGAGTATTTTCTTGAATACACCTCCGCTCTTAACGAATTCTGCGCTTCTATGGACCAAAATCGTTTGATTAATGCCTCTGCAAACTCGTCAAAGTTACTGAATGTGTATCTAAATGCGCAAAACCATTCGAGGGGTCCTCCAATCAGATATCTCTCTACTATCTTCATCTCTCTCTCTCTGGGAATGTGAGCTTCGATGAAATAATCTTTGAGGTTCCTTACATACTCTATAGGTGTCAAACTATCAGTGTTACTGAATTTTTGCGGTTTGTCTTCGAAATTCCTGATGACCGTTACGTTCCTCGGATATGAATCCGGATAGTTTTTCCCACTATCTCGATAGTTCCACTCAGGTTCCATATTCCTCTCGTCATCCTCCTCTCTGAATCTGGATATACGTTCTTCAGGAGTCACGTCTCTCTCTTCTTGATCTAGGTTATATCTTCTGGCATAATTCCTATTCAATTCGCAAGCTAAGCCTTCTGTATCCTTGTCAGTGATTTCCGCTAAGACTTTCTTGATTATCTCTTCTTTGTAGTTCTCCATCAGACTAGCCTCTCCTAACTTCAAATTTTGCAGTTTGCTCGTCGTTTCATTTACATCAGAGACAACTTTATGAATCTGATCCTTTAATGTTTGCACATCCTGATCTAGTTGTGTTCTATCGTCAACTTGTTTTTCGGATAGCGAATTTATCCTGACGCTTAAATCTTTCCTAATCTGTACTACTTCATTGTTAATTTCTATTTGAGTACTGGCAAGTTTTCTTTCAATCCTTTCCTGAATTTGGGTTACATGTTCCCCACTTGACTTATTCCACTCGTCTTTCCATACTGCTACGTTTGCTGTTAACATTTCTGCTATGTCTACTTCGATATCCTCTTTCAATAATCTATTATGGTCTAATACCTGGGTTCTCATGACCTCTACATCATACTTCAAACCTGCTAAAGACGTTGTCGTTCTAACTGACTCATCAACTAATCTAGTCGCTAATGCAGTTATATTACGCGTACAAAGGGTTTTTGAGTTTTCTATTTCTTCCCTGACTTTATTTACATCAGTTTGGACTTTAGTAATATCTACGAAAACTGTGTTGACTTCTACCTGAATCTTAGTTATGTCACTTTGCACCTCAGTTATATCCGAATGAATGTTATTAATATCAACCTGAACATTGGACACATCAGTTCTAGCATTTTGAATTTCTTTTTGGACTTCCTCAACCTTGTCTTGGACAGTCGCAACATCATTTTTGACAACAACTACTTCGGCTCTAGCACAAGAAATATCACCTCGGACATTAGCTACATCTAAATTCAACATTGTAAGATCTTTCTGTACCTTAGACACATCAAATTTAACATCATCAACATTTTTATGCACATTAGATACATCTGTGCGGATGTCAGTTACAGTATTCTCAATTCCTAGGGTATTAATCTGTAAACGCGACATATTATCCTCCAAATTAGCAGCACTAGTCTGAAGAACCTTCAAACTTTCACCCATGCTAGCTTTCAAATTACTAGCATTCTCCTCCATTCTTGCATTCAAATTAGCAGACAAATTACTAGCACTCTCCTCCATTCTTGCATTCAAATTAGCAGAAAAATTACTAGTATTCTCCTTCATACTTTCATTCAGCATCTGCTTCATATTTCTATTCATGTTAGCAGACATCTCCCTCGCACTTTCATTCATGCTAGCTTTCAACTCTTCTAACATCATCCTCATACTTTCATCTGCCATTACAATATTATTCAAAAATAGACTGCTGTAGGGACATACATCAAAAGAGCAAAATAACAACATTTGAGCAACACTTTTCACCATATATAAATTTGATCAATTTTCTGTCTTAAATCTAACTTATAACTACCTTATAATTAACTTTCGAAGATACTTCATGTTGAAACAAACTCAAGCACATGTTCAAATTTCCCTGGCTCATTTTAAAATATCCTAACACAAATAATTTACATTTACAATCCAAATAATTTAATTTTATCTTTAATATGACTAAAATGTCATAAGCCGGTCAAATAAAATAAGATTCCAGATCATAGGCGATTTTCCTAAGTTTCCAGCCTATTTAACCTTTCTCAAGTTGTATAAGATCGATCTTTTCTGAGTGTAATTTTCCTAATACAATACAACATTTAATTCCTATATAATCACACTCTCAAATTCTACAATTGGCCTAGACATCTAACAAAGAATCAACCTCTTTATTTGAGTCTAATCGAACCTCACGTGTTAGGTTTGCCACTCTTATTAGCGTTCAACCTGGTAATCCAGTTTTGTCGAATTCGTGCCCCACGTGTTAGGTTCGCCAATCTTACTGTCCCCGTTTACCCGGATAGTAGGCTGTCAGATATCCGCCCCCTCAATCGGATTGCCAACAATCAATCGCACCGGCTCAGCTACATCAATGAAAATGGCACTGACAGATACTATCGACATATGAGCACAGAAGTTAACAGGAAATCATTGTGGAACACACCAAAATAGACGGGGGTTCATACTTACCGTTACTTACCTCTTAAAATTATCTCGGGGATTGAGTTGACAACAGGATCACTAAAGTCTGTTCACACAATAACCTCCACCATGACATTTAAAAATGAACCAGAACGAAGACGAGAACTTTGAACTTTACAAAAGCTTTATTTCAAATAAAGGGTATGATTTTAATAACACAACAAAATAAACGTGGCTATCAGTAGCCCATGTCAATCTGACTACGTCCTCCTGTAGGACTTGCAAAATTATCATACAACATGATATAAAACATATTAGCTCCCACGAGCTCCAAATAACGTAATATTCATAACACAATTGGATTGGAAAGGAAGTGAGGACGAGATATATATAGAGCATTTGGTTTCCTTTTAATAAACATGACAATTGTATTTATAGTCGCAAGGCCAGAGTGTGGACGACCTCACCCGCTGATAACCAGTTGTTGGGACAGCTGCGAGCTACCCTCCAACCTGTTGCATACTTGTCAAATGGACTCCCTTCTCACATGCTACGTTACGTAAGAATACAGCTCTCTCTCAAGCTTTAAATGTCTGCAAGACAACTCAAATATATATTTACGCAATTCTTTCAAATACTTTACTCACATCCTACTGGATTATTATGATAATTCCTTAAACTTGTTAAGTTCTCATCCAAATGTTTAATAAGCTCTTAAATGTTTATAACAAAATCACATAAATTATTTATAACAATTAGAGATTGTTTATAATATTTGTCCAACACAATAAAAATATTTTTTAAACACGCCTTTAACATCACTTTCGTTCCACATTATTTTCAAAAATATTTACAGCATTTATTTACAATATTAACATTTACATTATTTAAATTATTAATTTAAGAAATACATTAACCACATGTTCATCCGGTTGGTAATTTTATAATCGTGTTTAATATAATCGACCAATGAAGGTTAGTTATACATATTAATGTCACAATCTGGTTTAATAAAGGTTTTAATAATTATTTGTGACGTAATCTTCATTCAAAATCTTATCTCAAATTCTTTCAAAACTCGTGTTAATTATAACAGTTAATTCACTTGATTAATTTTCAACGAACTATGACAATCTTACTCCAGCGGAAAATACTTCGCTAACAAGTTAATGCACAAACTGCATTAAACATTAGGCCCAAAATTCATCATATATTAATCTATATGGCATCAAAACTTCCACAGAACTTACAAAAACTTCCACAAATAATTCTTTATCATTAATTCCTGTGGGAACCTCCTTCATATTCAAGGGCATCATACATCAGCGACTTTCAACACTTGCGCTGCACTAGCGATTATACATCCATAGTTCCACTTAAAAATTCTTATAATCATTAATTGTTTCAAAACTGTTTTCATTTAACCTTCGTGGATTTCATTCATGAATCGAAATGAAGTGAAAATTTGCCAAACACAAACAAATTTAATAGTGAATACGCTTATATACGCCTGTCTGGTCTATCAAAATTAAAGATTAACATCTTCAAAGAATTGTAGTATAAAAATACTATCATCAAAAGTGCGACTAAAACTGCAAAGTAGTCGAATAGAATCCAATTAGACTGGGGAATGCAAACATCATTATATAAATCTCTAATTGAGAAAAACTCCTAACAAAAGTTCTTGACTTTAATGCATTCAATAATTCATTATTAAAGTTAATCTTTCACAAAAATGTCTATGATGCAATGTTCATTCATAACTGACGATAAATGTCTGTGTTGCAATCAATTCAAATAACGACTAGTATTTCCAAGATCGTCGACAACGTAATGGATTTTAACGCTCTAAAATCATTTAAATGTTCTTCCTTCTTGATGATGACAGAAAATTGGTCAAAGTAATTAAACTGGGGTAGAATTACTTTAATAAAGTGACACGCTGTCTGAATTTAAATCTGCCATAAAAAAAATCATTAACTTACAGTCAAATCGAGACTACAAAAATATTAATTACTGAAAAATCTTAATGTCAGTCTCAACTGATCCAAAATCATTTAACTATGCCCATGACATAACAATGTCTTAATAAAACGTCGAAAAAGGCATAACTCATCAAGGTGTACTGAGAATATGAATCTCAACAAGAAAATAGGGCAAAATACATGAGGACAAAAATATGGGAAAAATGGTTGCTCAAATATCATTAAGAAACTCAAATACAATAAACGTTCACGACTACCTTATCTGCCGATTGACGTTCCAGAGGAAAATTCCCCAAAGAAGACTGCTGATGGATCCATTTCACCAAGTTAAAGCTGAGCTCCATCCTCGAAATAGGAAATAGCACCCTCGGAGAATCGAACTGCTTCCTTCTCCGGAAATCGCACTGCTCCTCGAAGACGAATAGACATCCTTCCGGCAATAATCTTCTTTGTGAGTCGGGATAACCCTGACCTCTCTTGAAAAATTCCCTGAAGTTCCAGTAGACAATCGCCATGAAGTTTTTTGTAGAAATTTCCGAAGAAATATTCATATATAGTGAGTATGTAATAGATTCCATTGCTGTTGGATAGTATTCAGCTTTTAATCACGAAACATGGGTGTAGATGGTATTCACCGCATGTTCGCTTGTGTGGAATAGCAATTAGCGAAGTTCCATGTTGCTATCTTACTCCGTTGAAATATGTCCCAATTGCATTAAGTCCTTTAGCCTTCCATCTGCTCTTCGGTTGTAGTAATAGAAGAACAAACTGCCGTATTAAATTGCTCCATTATACTGTAGTGTCGTGTAACAAAAGCAATCTGAAGTCTCCCTATTTCACTAGCAGCGTCAGCCGTGGCGTTGATTCTGGCGATACAATAGTGCTTCTCAGGTGGCGAGATAATCACTTTTGTCAGTCGTGTAAAACTGCTAATATCTTTCAAACTAATTACTTGAAATTGTTCAGCTTTTCTATATTACTTCATGTAGCACTGCACAATAGAATTAGCTTATCGGCGACCGCTAACTGTTCAAAGCTAAACTTGTAGAAGCGTTCTAAGGTCCGTTTTAACTTCACCTAGTTTGACTTGAATCTCGTTAATGCAGTGTCTTCACCACGCGTTATAAAGACGACTCTTTTCACACTTTTCACTATATATGACTATATAAGAAAGAACTTTCACAATTAGACTTCGATGATCTGAGAATGAGATCTGAGAATGATCGGAGAATGAGATCGGAGAATGAGACTCCTCTCTTCTGCGCAAGGCCTTTTATTAACTTCATGAGGGGCGTTTCCATCCCTTCCAGAGCGTGATACTGCGTCATCGCTAAAAGTTCCAACTTCGTTAATACATGACGGATTTTCAAAATTCAAAAACTGAAAATAAATTTCACCAAAATTCCAAATCAATGCCACTACTGCAAATGGATTTCCACAATTCTGCATTCCAAAAGTAATAAAAATACCATAGTTTCAGCAATCTCCGTCTTCCTTGAAACTATCGTTCATTGGTTCAAGCCTCCCCTCCAATAGCATAATTTCTTCCTCAGCAGAATTCCTCGTTTCCTGCGACTGCGTCGTAAATCTTGGAACATTCTCGACTAAATGCTGACGTCACTGAGAATCTCAGCTCAAGTAGCCTGCTGGCATAACGTTTGCGTCATCCGTGCTTACGTCATGACTACCCACGTCATAACCATGACAACCATAACTTTCATTAAAATTTCCAATATAGCCACCGTGGTCTCTATATAATTCAATTACGGGGGCAGTTCCATGCCGGCATTTGCCCGAAGACGAAGTGGGAAACCACGGGAAACCACTTCGAGGATGGCTGAGGTGGGATTCGAACCCCCTCTACTCATTTGGACCACCTGAGGCTGAGTAGACCCCGTTCCAGACCTCATACCACTTTTCAAAATTCGTGGCAGAGCCGGGAATCGAACCCAGGACCTCCGGGGCGGCAGCTAACCATGCTGACCGCTATGCTACGGAGGCGACTTGCTGTGGTCTCATGATGTATATTGTAACGCATTTGGTCTCCCTTCCAGTAGCACATGTCCAGGCTCCTTGTACTAGGAAGAGCACCAACGTGTATTCCACTGCCAGGAACGGAAAAACACCCGCTAAACCCGTCCGGCTCCGTGGCTAATAGGTTAGCAAGCTAGGCGTTGGTCCAAAGGGCCCCGAGTTCGATTCCCAGCTGGACAAAGGGGAATTTAATCTCCTATGGTTAATTTCTCTGGCTCGGGGACTGGGTGTTTGTGATGCCATCGTGTACAAAGAAACCAAACACTGGAAACAAATAGAATAAACAGGCACTAGTAAAAAAATAAAAAAAACAATCTTCGGTACAATAGTTACGTGAGTAATAAAAGTCATAAATTTGAAAAAAAAAATCCACCTAAGTGGAGTGATTTTTTTATAAAATACTAGCAGAAGTACCCGTTCTTCGAACGGTGTTCGGTGTTAACACCAGACATAATAATAATAATAATAACAATGTTATTGGTGTTACATCCCTTTTAAGTACTGTTGCTTTTAGAGACGCACCAGACATTATCAATTGAGCTACTGTTGCAATGGTTAGCGGCTTGTAATTCCTTCATAAGTTTATCAGAACAAAGTTAATTTTCTGGGAATATCACACACACTGTTAATTTAAGGGCCTTATAATGTGGTTTTCGGAGATCCTTTATAGACTCGCGAATTTTTTGTCTCACATTGAGAAGTGCAACATATGCTTTGGTCGTCCTTCTAGGATAATTTTTATATTTCGCCTATTTTAGCATGTATTTTAAGAAGTTTTTCCCTATATCCACCCTTCTACTGTATGAAAAGTACGGTGAAGAGTTTTATAAATGATTGGTGTATTGACTCATGTTTACCATACCTAATTTTACGATGCACTAAGCATCCGAACATGAGTTATAGGCGCACATAAGGATACACAGAAAGACAGACAGACAATTCTATTGTCTACAACATATCACCCAGAAATCCAAATATAGGTATATCTACCACACAGTATCAAAGAAAATCATCCTTACGATGAACCCGTATGTCGACAAAAAAAGAAAAGAAAAAAGATTAGTTGAAATGTGCTCCCAATCTAAATTCACCTAACGTGTACTTCCTGACATGAAATAGAATTGAAAGTCTTGTAGATGAATCGCAATACACGTCACATAAAAACTGACCCTCTACGTTGTGTTGGGTCCCCATACACAGGAAGACCTCTATCATAAATTATAAAAGCTTGTGGTGCATGAAAATTCAGGTTCTTTAGTCTCAAATGGCCCAAATTCCTAAAAGCCGCAAAAAATGCTGATTCAATTCAGGAATTTTTGAAAATAATGTTGTTGTTTGGAGATATAATAGACCTTCTGTACTATATGTCGCACGTGAAAATTGCATGAAAAAATCCTAGATTACCCCTTGACCCCCATAATTGCATTGGGGAATTATACAGTCTACGTTGGTTCCGTGATAACCTTATATTTGCAAACTTTCACAGAAATGTAATAAATTGCTTCTTACTGAAATAGATGGAAAGTTGGATGCCACCCCTTGAGATAATGTTGTCATGGTTACGGATTTGCATTCCTTCATTAGTTTGTTAAATTTAATTTAATTAGTTTTCTAGGAATGTTTCAGAAACTGTTGGTTTAAGAGCCTTATAATGTAGTTTTCGAGGACCCTAGAGTTTTATTTCAGGCACCGAGGGGCTTTGTCTCGTCGTTGTACGCCATAATATAATACTACTAACAATAATATAATATAGGGATAGGAATATAATAGACCTGCCATACCACACCCGCAGGTGAAAATCGCGTGAAAAATTCTAGACTACCCCTTGACCCCCTTAAGCGCATTTTACATATTGATGAAATTTACAGCTTAATTTGGTTCCATAATAACCATCTAGCCGTTTGCAAACTTTCACACTAATGTAATTAATGGAATTGCATTGCGTCTTACAGCAATAGATGGACCTCTGAGAATCTGTTGCCATGGTTATCGGCTTGCATTCGTTCAGTAGTTTATTAAATTAAATTAGTTTTCTGGGAATATCTCAAAAACGGTTGGACGTAGGACCTTAAAATGTGTTTTTAGGGCCCCCGAATGTTATCTCTCACATTGAGGGGCTGAAAATGGGCTTTGTCTCGTCCTTCTACTCCTATTTCAGCATGCATTTTCAGGGGGTACGCCCCCTTTTATGATAGGTACAGAGAAGAGATACATCAATGATTAGTGTCGTGCCTCTGATGGATATCTGTACCAAATTTTGCGTTGATACACCCAGCCGTTCTCGATTTATAAGGGAACAAAGTTGTCCACAATCAAACAAACAGACAGACAGACCAAAACATTATTTTCGCGCGCATCTATCATAAAACAGTCTGAAACGTGTAAATAACTCAAATTTCCGTAGAAATTCAGAAAAAAACAGACAAATTTTCTATTTATATATGTAGAGATATACTGCACGGCTCGGTGTTGACCGTGTTTTATTGCACAAATTTAGAATTTACTCGCTAACCCATGGAGATACACGAAATGTGTTAAGGACCTTTTGGATAGAAAATTGAATGTTAAAGCTCATGTATGCCATCAAAAGGTTGCTATTTCTTAGCGTTCTCTTTTTATTTGAAATTGAAATATAAAATTTTGAAACCAAAGGGTGTAGTGACGTCATAAATGTGGGTTTTACTCGCTAACCGTTGGAGATAAACGAAAAGTGAAGCTCGTATGTACCGACAAAAGTTTGCTATTTCTTAGCGTTCTCTTTTTATTTGATAAGGAAATACGAAGTTTTGATTAAAGTGTGTAGTGACGTCACTAAAATGGTCGCCATTTTTAATAGTGCAAATTATCGAAATAAAATGTATCCTATATGTAAACCTGGTAAATCAGCTACATCCATGCAAAATTTCATTTAAATCGCACCAGTGGTTCATGCGTTATTGAGTAGCACACAGACAGACAGACAGACACACACCATCTCATTTTTATACACACATCAAAAAAAGTTTTGCATCACCTCGGTTCCCAGATCTGCGGCATATAGACGTTGACTGTGTATATTGTATCCAAGATACAGTCCCTTTGACTGTTCATAGATGTCACTAAAACTGCTCAAAGATGTAAACAATCATGCATGAGCAGGGCCTATTAGACGGAGGGGGTACGCTAGCCGATCAGTTCCAGTCATTCCACCAGGACGAAGGTACGCTGCTCATGTTGTCTGTAGTTCTACCATGCCTAGAAAGTCAATACCGCAGTTCGATCGCGTCCGCATTGTTACTTTGTGTCAAGAAGGGCTCTCAACAAGGGAAGTTTCCAGGCGTCTCAGAGTGAACCAAAGCGATGTTGTTCGGACATGGAGGAGGTACAGAGATACAGGAACTGTCGATGACAGGCCTCGCTCAGGCCGCCCAAGGGCTACTACTGTAGTGGATGACCGCTACTTACGGATTGCCGCTCGGAGGAACCCTGACAGCAATGCCACCATGTTGAATAATGCGTTTCGTTTAGCCACAGGACGTCGTGTTTCAACTCAAACTGTGCGCAATAGGCTGCATGATGCGCAACTTCACTCCCGACGTCCATGGCGAGGTCCAGCTTTGCAACCCCGACACCATGCAGCGCGGTACAGATGGGCCCAACAACATGCTGAATGGACCCCACGGAATTGGCATCACGTTCTCTTCACCGATGAGTGTCGCATATGCCTTCAACCAGACAATCGTCGGAGACGTGTTTGGAGGCACCCTGGTCAGGCTGAACGTCTTAGACACACTGTCCAGCGAGTGCAGCAAGGTGGTGGTTCCCTGATGTTTTGGGGTGGCATTATGTGGGGCCGACGTACGCCATTGGTGGTCATGGAAGGCTCCGAAACGGCTTTATGATACCTGAATGACATCCTCCGACCCATAGTGCAACCATATCGGCAGAATATTGGAGAGGCATTCGTCTTCATGGACGACAATTCTCGACCTCATCGTGCACATCTTGTGAATGCGTTCTTTCAAGATAACGACATCGCTCGACTACAATGGCCAGCATGTTCGCCAGACATGAACCCTATCGAACATGCCTGGGATATGTTGAAAAGGGCTGTTTATGGACGTCTTGACCCACCAACCACTCTGAGAGATTTACGCCGAATTGTCGTTGAGGAGTGGGACAATTTGGACCAACAGTGTCTTGATGAACTTGTGGATAGTATGCCACGACGAATACAGGCATGCATCAATGCAAGAGGACGTGCTACTGGGTATTAGAGGTAGTGGTGTGTACTGCAATCTGGACCACAAATGCTGAAAGTCTAGCTGTATGATGGTACAACATGCAATGTGTGGGTCTCATGAGCAATAAAACGAGCTGAAATGTTGTTTGTGTTGATCTCTATTCCCTTTGTATTTAAAGGTTCCGGAACTCTTGGAACCGAGGTGATGCAAAACTTTTTTTGATGTGTGTATATTAGTATAGCAGAAGTACCCGTCCTTCGAATGGTGTTATATATTAACACCAGACATTATCAATTGAGCTACTGTTGCAATGGTTAGCGGTTTTTCATTCCTTCATAAGTTTATCAGAACGAAGTTAGTTTTCAGGGAATACCACACACACTGTTAATTTAAGGGCCTTAAAATGTGGTTTTCGGGCGGGGACACCAAGAGCCCGCCGATGAGCCTAGCTTGGTGTCCTAGGCGAAACCCCACACAAGACACGGCACAAACCTAGAAGAATTGCTGAGTTTTAATTCACCGGCCGTGAAAGCCAATATACCATCTTTTCGCGAATTTTGTGTCTCACATTGAGAAGCGCAACATATGCTTTGATCGTCCTTCTAGGATATTTTTTTTTATTTCGCCTATTTTAGCATGTATTTTGAGAAGTTTTTCCCTATATCCACCCTTCTACTGTTTGAAAAGTACGGTGAGGAGTTTTATAAATGATTGGTGTATTGACTCATGTTTACCATACCTAATTTTACGATGCACCACACCTCCAAACACGATTTATAGGAGTACATAAAGATACACAGAAAGACAGACAGACAATTCTATTGTCTACAACATATCACCCAGATATCCAAATATGGGTATATCTGCCATACAGTATCAAACAAAATCATCCTTACGATGAACCCGAATGTCGACAAAAGAAAGATTAGTTAAAATTTGCTCTCAAACTAAATTCACCTAACTTGTACTTCTTGACGTGAAATAGAATTGAAAGACTTGTAGACGAAACGCAATACACCTCACATAAAAAAGACCCTCTACGTTGTGTTAGGTCCACATACACAGGAAGACCTCTTTCATAAATTATAAAGGCTTGTAGTGCATGAAAATTCAGGTTCTTTAGTCTCAAATGGCCCAAATTCCTAAAAGCCGCAAAAAATGCTGATTCAATTCAGGAATTTTTGAAAATAATGTTGCTGTTTGGAGATATAAAGGATGATTGTAGTTTTACGTGACCATTAATCGCGAGATCATAAGCCACGGGACCTCCATTTTACGTGGAATCTGAACCACAGGGCATGGCATTTCACTTTGAAAATGTTTGGAGATATAATAGACCTTCTGTACTATATGTCGCACGTGAAAATTGCATGAAAAAAATCTAGGTTACCCCTTGACCCCCTTAATTGCATTGATGAATTATACAGTCTACGTTGGTTCCGTGATAACCGTATAGCCATTTGCAAACTTTCACAGAAATGTAATAAATGGAGTGACATTACTTCTTACAGAAATAGATGGAAAGTTGGATGCCACCCTTTGAGATAATGTTGTCATGGTTAGCGATTTCCATTCCTTCATTAGTTTGTTAAATTAAATTAGTTTTCTGGGAATATTTCAGATACTTTTGGTTTTAGGGCCTTATAATATAGTTTTCGAGGACCCTTTAGGGCCCCCAAGTTTTGTTTCTGGCACCGAGGGGGCTCTGTCTCCTCGTTGTACGCTATAATATAATAATAATAATATAATATAGGGATAGGAATATAATAGACCTGCCTTACCACACCCGGAGGTGTAAATCGCGTGAAAAAATTCTACTGTACCCCTAGACCCCCTTAAGCGCATTATACGTATTGATGAATTCTACAGCTTAATTTGGTTCCGTGATAACCTTCTAGCCGTTTGCAAACTTTCACACCAATGTAATTAATGGAATTGCATTGCGTCTTACAGCAATAGATGGACCTCTGAGAATCTGTTGCCATGGTTACCGGCTTGTATTCGTTCATTAGTTTATTAAATGAAATTAGTTTTCTGGGAATATCTCAAAAACGGTTGGTTTTAGGGCCTTAAAATGTGGATTTCGGGGACCCTTCAGCGCCCCCGAGTTTTGTCTCTCACATCGAGGGGATGAAAATGATTTTTGTCTCGTCCTTCTACTCCTATTTCAGCATGCATTTTAAGGGGGTAGGCCCCCCTTTTATGAGAGGTACGGAGAAGGGTTACATCAATGATTAGTGTCGTGCCTCTGATGGATATCTGTACCAAATTTTACGTTGATACACCCAGCCGTTCTCGAGTTATAAGGGAACAAATTTGTCCACAGACAATCAAGCAAACAGACAGACCAAAACATTATTTTCGCGCGCATCTATCATAAAACAGTCTGAAACGTGTAAATAACTCAAATTTCCGTAGAAATTCAGAAAAAAAACCAGTCAAATTCCTATTTATATATATAGAGATATACTGCACCGCTCGGTGTTGACCGTGTTTTATTGCACAAATTTAGGTTATACTCGCTAACCGTCGGAGCTATACGAAAAGTGATAAGAACCTTCTGGATAGAAAATTAAATGCTAAAGCTCGTGTATACCATCAAAAGTTTGCTATATCTTAGCGTTCTCTTTTTATTTGAAATGGAAATATGAAATTTTGAAACCAAAGGGTGTAGTGACGTCACAAAAGTAGGTTTTACTCGCTAACCGTTGGAGATACACGAAAAGTGATAAGGACCTTTCGGATAGGAAATTAAATTTCAAAGCTCATATGTGCCATCAAAAGTTTGCTATTTCCTATCGTTCTCTTTTTATTTGATATGGAAATATGAAATTTTGAAATCAAAGGGTGTAGTGACGTCACTAAAATGGTCGCCATTTCTTAATAGTGCAAAATATCGAAATTAAAAGTATCCTATATGTAAACCTGGTATTTCAGCTACATCCATGCAAAATTTCATTTAAATCGGACCAGTGGTTCTTGCGTTATTAGGTAGCAGACAGACAGACAGACAGACAGACAGAAAGACAGACACACACCATCTCATTTTTATATATTAGTATGATATATTAAAACAAAACTAACTTGGCATCTTAATCGCGTTGCTGATAACCTCGCGGTGTAGCTGGGTACCATTATGTTGACAGTCTTACTAGATATAGTGCATGCTGATGTTACTTAGGCATAATCAGCGTGTTACTGGTTTCCCACGAACTTCCTCTTTCTATCTTTCTGTGATGTCCAATATGATGTTTGTAGGCCTACAATATAACAGGGTTCAGGTAGTAATAAAGTTATGGATTTATCGTCCGTTTTAGAGATAGTGGCCTTAGAGAAGACGAGTGTCAGAATTATGACCGTAAAAGGATATTTAACATCCCAGCATTATTATGCATAGTAAGACGATTTTTTTAAATGTTAATTTCTTTTCATCCCAGCTCAGATTCACCCACGGGCTCTGCAAGGGATCATTCCTCTACCGTCACAAGAACAGTGTCTGTGAGCTGACACACTTTTTCAGCAGATACAACTAGGGATGGTGACAGGCTGTTCACCCAGACGACCGTTAACTTGGGTGTAATTAAGGAAGGGTCAGGGAAGGGATTTTGGAAGGAACTCGTCCGTGGACCTGGTAAAATGAACCGTCCCGGCGTTTCCTTGGTAGCGAAAGTGGGAATAGGAAGTTCATAACTTGTCTCCCTAAAGATAAGAATATGATCTTATTCGTCACTATCGAGTCGTGTAGAGTGGATTGTCTTTCAGCTTAAAAATGAGGAGAATATAGACTCGCAGACTGTCTGGAGAGCCGACCATTTGAAATAATCTTATCAAAAAATGCCCTTTTAAACACTATATTTAATGTATAAGGTGCTTTCAAAAAGTAACGAGCCGGAGGCTGGAATGCGCAAACCAGTGACGACATCGGCTAATCGTGGCATGTGTAACGAGGTGTGGTTCCAACCAGAGCGTGGAAGGTCACAGCCCGTCACTAGAGGGCACGCGTGCACGTCACGTGACGATACAAAGCGAGCAGCAACATGCATCAATAGTCCAACGCTGTTAGTCGCATTGCATGTCCCTTGCAAGGGTCAAGGCGTGGCATATGCGCTTCAGGGAAGGACGGGTGTCGTTAGCCGATGATGCCCGGTCTGTGGCACCCCCCTGCATTACCGATGACAACGTCCAGCTGGTTAATGCACTCATTACCCAGGACCGCCGAGTGACAGTGAACGCCATAGCAGCCGTGGTCGCTCCACGACAATGCACGACCTCATACGGCCAACACAGTCGAAGCACTCCTGCAGAAATTAAAGTGGAAGGTGTCGGCCACCCTCCATAGTGTCCAGATCTCTCTCCCTGTGATTACGCCATGTTTGGTCCCCTGAAAAGGGCTCTGCGGGGTCAACGATTCACCTCGGACGCCAACGTCCAGCTGTACGTGCGGAACTGGTTCACATCGCAGCCCAGGGAATTTTATGAGACAGCTATTCTCCGCCTCTAGTCACAGGGGAACAAGTGCCTCAACAGCCAGGGCCAATACTTCTAACATACAGGTACTGGTTTCTGTAATTATACCTCCGGCTCGTTACTCTTTGAACGCACCTTATAATGTCCCATATATACATACAAGGAAACGAATAGATTAAATATAAGTATGAAGAACATTTTTTTTTCTCAAAGTGCCCAGGTAGACTTAGCCTATCTTGCCTACACAGAGCATCCGCGCTTGCTCTGAACTGGATGCGGGTCCCCCTTGGCACCGAGCGGGTAATGTTAGATCCTCTTGGCAGTTAATTAATGAAAGGTGACATATTCCCACTCAAGGGCTTCAAAACGCAAACCAATTTATGTTGTCTCCAGGCCATCGTCCTCATGGGGGATAATTAACAACCTGAGATGTCTGTGCTGTACACGGCGCATTCGTAATGTTAGACAGAGCAAGCGTTAAGTTAATGTGGCGTCATTGTGCCTTGTGCAGCAATTATACATACAGTATTTCCCAGGAAGCACAGGCATATTTTGCTTCCTACTCCTAACTTTTGAAAATTCAAATCAAACTATTTTTGAAAAAATAAAAATTTGACTTTGCTCTGGCATGATCTTTGCCGCTTCCTTCATATCTCTCAAATTTATAGGAATTTGTTAACTTTCATCTTTAAGGGACCTAGAAAGTGTTCCGAGCTGAGAAATGCTTATTTTTGTACAGTATTATAACTAGTGGTTTAAAAAGTTTTAATGGATATCGTCCAATTTGTTTTAGAATTTTATCTAAGCCTGTTATTCGTGTCTCCATAATTCTATTATAAATAATTCGAAAATTCACAACAGCTCTGACATTTGTGGTACAATTTCTAAGAAAGTGTTTCAAAATATGAGATTGTGAATTTTACATACTTTTCTATTATTGTTGCTTGACTTGGTAAGTTGGTAAACAAATTCCGCTTCCTTACTGATATATAGTTGAGTATAGAAATAAAAGTGCGCAAAATACTACGTGTTAAATTCTTCAAAATTAAATTGAATACCTCAGAATCTACTGTATTGGACCTAACTGCATAACTTGACTGATCAGCACTCACTATTGCATAAGGAATATATGATCCAAATTCTGGTTTCTCTGTCTAACAGTTCCTGATTAACATGTAGCTAGGTTTACAAAATGTAGCGTCGAGGAAACGTGATTTAAGTATAGATGGCTGATAAACAGTGACGGGGTACGTTACGACATATCAACACCCGTTTTGCTTTCTAAAAATATAATTTTAAGTTAATAGTCTTATAAATAAATAAAATAAAAATAAAAATTAAAAAAAAAACTTGACTCTGATCATTATCTTTCTAAAATCAAACTTTAACTCATTCCACGAAATACCAGGAAGGTCTTCATGGGCTGTAGTGGCAGGGTTAAAAAAATAAACGTACACTTCCAAGAAACATATTCAGGTTTGACAGAGAAAAACTATGCACTAACCAAGATATCTCTGAGAAACTTGAGTCCTTGGAACCACAGAATTGGGAACAACTACAAGAGGCCCTGGTTGAAGCAGATAAGGTGACAGACTGCCTCACGAAACCGAAGAAACATGCCCGATGGACCAGTGAGTGTAATGTGGTAATAAAGATAAGACAAGTTCCTGCCATAGATGAAACTCATTGAGGAACGCAGATAACTGGGAGAAGTGCCTATATAAAAGAAGAAAAACACTGCAAAAATTAAACGTGCATTAAACGTGTCTTCGACAGGAGTCTGCTAGTTGGAATTCAACAAGATTTTGAGAAAAACATCACTCGATACTTCTTCGGAATTTTCAAACAGAATCGCAATAAATACACTTCACCAAACCTACACTTCGCCGTCCTCGTGTTGTTGGGGTAGCGTGCGTGCCTCTTACCCGGAGGCCCCGGGTTCGATTCCCGGCTCCATCAGGTATTTTAGAAACTGACGCAAGGGCTGGAACGGGGTACACTCAGCCTCGTGAAGAAAATTTAGTAGCTGTCTGACAGTGAGGCAGCGCCCCGATCACGAAAACCAAGATTAACGACCGAGGGGACCCGATGCGCTGATCACGTGTCACCCCAATATCTGCAGGCCAATTGGCTGGGCAGCGGTCGCTTTGTAGGCCTCTTCTTGGGCTGTAGTGCCAGGGGTAAAAAAATAAACTTACACTTCAAAGATCCTAACGGATAAATTGCTCACAATGACATGACAACTGTAAACATCTGGCTAAATACTTTGCAACATACCTTAACTCTTAAACCCCTGAATCCACATTTAAGTTCGAAGAGAATGCACACGTTCACGCAGATTCACTTCCACCGACAAAGAAGAAATCAAACAGATCATGCTGTACAGTCATTGAAAAACAACAAGGCTTGATAAAATATGAACTATGGAAATATGCTGGAGACAAGACAATTAACAAGTTAACTAAGATAATAGGCGAGATTTTGGAAACTGAGAAACTTCCTGGGTGCTAGACTTCAGCTCTTTTTCACCCTATTCATAAGAAAGGTGACAGGTGGATAAACAACTACTGTGGTACCTCGCTTCTCAAAATAACCTACAAGATTCTCTCCAATGCTCTCCGGGCTAGAGTATAACAACAACTGGATCCAATATTGGGATAATACCAAGGAGGTTTTAGGACAGGACGTTCCTGTTCTGAAAAGATTCTTGATCCAATTCTGGGAGAATACCAGGGAGGTTTTTGGAAAGGACGTTCCTGTTCTGAACAGATTCAGGATCCAATACTGGGAGAATACCAAGGAGGTTTTCGGAAAGAACGTTCCTGTTCTGAACAGATTAAGGATCATAAATCGGTCCTTTCATATCTCAAACTTAGAAACAAAGAATTTGTTGTGAACTTCGTTGATTTCGCGAAAGCATATGACTCTGTTGATTGATTCAGTCTATTTGAAATCTTAAAAGGACTAGGTTTGGACACCAAGACAAGAGAAATCTTCTAGGATACCTTAACCAACAGTACGTCCAAGGTAAAATTCAGAGAAGAAATTTCCGAAGCCTTTGACATTAGGACCGGCGTAAGGCAGAGGGAGGGACTCTCACCTTTGCTCTTCAATAGTGTGCTTGACAAAGTCATCCGTGGGTGACGGAGAGAATTGAGCAACAAAGGAGTTGAAAATGGGGTGGGAATGAGATACAAAAACATAAATCTGATAGTTGATTGTGTAGCGTTAATGGATGATCGAGCATTTTTTCTCATTCCATGAGTAAAGCTATAAAATAAATCAGTGAACTCCAGAAACAAGCAGCAAAGGCAGGCCTCAATATCGCCTTCAAGAAAACCGAAAGCTGGCACCTAGAGAACAAGCCATTAGAAGGGGAAAGTTCAAGCGGACAGGAAAGTTCAAATACCTAGGTGAATGGATAGAGCCTAATATCTCTGAGAAAGAGGCTTTCAGATCACGAATGAGAAGAAAGAAAACAGCATACCAGTTAACCAAGGGAATTTATTACAAGAAATCATTATCCCTAAATGCCAAGCACAGTCATCCGACCGGAAGCCTTATATGCTGCAGAGTGCCTTACGATACACAGAAAAGGTCTTATGGAGAAACTTGAAACCAAAGAAAGGAATATCTTAAGGAGAAACTTGGGCCCAGTCAAGGAAAACTGTAATTCCAGACGGAGACACAACCATGAACAATACACACACGTTACCAAAATCACTGACGTGATGAGAAAGAGGATGATTGTGTCCTATGGTCATTTAACAAGACTGAGCCCAATTCGATTGTCAAACAAAACTTTACTTACTTTCTGGGTAAGAAAACCAAGGGAGCCTGGTTCACAGAGGTAGAAAAGGATTTATTTTAAAAGAAGTAGGAATTACATACAACGATATTTAGATGCGTACGCCCCTTAAGATGAAACTTAAAGAACACTAGAGTTTCCAGGAAAAACTTAAATTAACAACAGCCAAGACGTGGACAGAAGCCAGGAAACAGCAGTATCGAGAACACATGAGGCGTTACTGGGCGAATGTTGAAGCCCGAGCAAGAGAGCAGTTGAATTAACGTGGTCCATGCTTGCCACGGCGGGTGAGTGGTTATCGTGTCGGACTACCAACCGCAAGCTTGCAGGTTCTCTCCTGGCCATGGTAAGTGATTTTTGAAAGGCGACAAAAATCACTATACTCATGTCATACGTTGTTGCCATGTTAAAGAACCCATCAAAATTAATCTCAGGATTTTCCGCCAACACAAAGTTCCTCATTTCTCTACTAGAGCTTAGATATCTAACCACCTTGACACTCATAGCGCTCCAAAGAGCATTACAGATTCGACACGCAAGCTGCCCTCTGGGTGTCAATTAACAGAGCTTGCACCTGGCACCTGAGGCCATACGATATTATTATTATTAACGTAGTCCATAGCTGGCCGAAACGGCAAGAAGAAGAGAAGAAGAAGGAGAAGAAGAAGAAAAAGTAGAGATGCGAAATAAATGAAACCATTTCTAGGAGAGCTAAGTTGGGTGTTGAACACACCCCTTCTCCTCCTGGCTCACGAGGCTGCATATACCCCATTCCAACCCTCAGACCGGAATCAAACCTAGGACCTTTAGATCCTGAGTCATAATAAGTACCCTAAGAACTCAGAGGGACGGCTTCGGTGGCGTAGTTGGTAGCATGCTGAACTTCTATGCTCAAGATCGGAGGTTGAAACCCGGCCGAAGTCGTCGGTTTTTAAGAGTATTACAAATCCCTCATTATGCCTTCCTTCGGAAGGAAAGTAAAGCCGGCGGGCCCATGCCATAGATTTATGAAATGTAAAAGAACCTTCCACTAACTACAATTGTATGAAGCTATATTTGTTTGTTGGATTTCATTGACGCTCTATTAAGTTCCAACGTTCGCCGCCAGGTGCCAGTTGCGGTGGCATCTAGTAGCCAAGTTCGTTGTTGTTGATGGTAGCATTTGGTAGCAAAAGTAGGATTTAGACCTACTTGAAATTGATCGTCTGTAGTCCTTCCTGAATTACAGATAGCACACACTAATACAGCCATCACAATTAACAGTGGTTATCAGACAGAATCTACACATACCCAAAGTACACGGGGCTACATGATCACGTTGTCGCAGCCCCTACACTGAGGAGCCAACCAACCAAGACCACAGTGGACGGCAAACTTAATGGACACTTAATGAGTTAGAGTAGGTAGATTACTATGTAGCGTCCATTGAGTCATCCTCAGTAGTTTGTAGCGTTGCATTGACTATGTTAGCAATGCCGTTATTCACCAGCGTTCATTCAGGTTAAAACGACGTGGCAGGCGTCCAATGAAAGCCAGTGAAAACAAACAGAACAGACACTTGCTGAGAACGAGAAGTCGAGTCGAGTCGAGTTGAGTCTAATCGATACTGGTAGCCCGGGACCGGGCCAATGCAGCCGGGAGGCAGCATTACTAATGTAGGTACCATAAGACTCTTCAGGCATTGATTGTCACTACCAACTTGTGCCAAACGTTTACTGTGTCTTATGTACGCTACCATTGATTGCCGGTACCAGCTTGGGCTAAAAGTACCTTCAAACTCCTGAGAAACAGGCAAAATGTGACTAAATATACTCATCTCAACGAATGGAAGTCCCGTTGTGGGTTTAGTTGATGTTGATTCTTTTAGCGGCTTTGCGACATCGTGGTTATGTAGCCCCATATACTTGGGTGTGTGTACAATTTGTGTACAATAACCTGTGCCACTGTGATGTCTGTTCTATTGTGTGTATTTGTAATTGAGGTAGGATTTGGGTAGACAGCAGCCGTGACCTTAAGTTAGGCACCATCCCGGCATTTACCCGGAGTAGAAGTGGGAAACCACCAAAAGCCACTTCCAGAATGGCTGTGGTAGGAATCGAACCCACCTCTTCTCAGTTTTGCCTCACGAGCCTGAGTGGGCCCCTTAGACCAGAATTACATTTCTTCACAGAACCGGGGATCGAACTCGGACCTCCGCAGTGACAACCAAGAATGCTAGCCACTACGCAACGGGGCAGGCGAATAGGTTAAGACATCATACCTGTGTACTTGAGTACGTGTGAAATTGTCTGATTCTTTCGATAGTGTTGTATTTGTAACTCGATGTAATTATATGGACGTGGGATAAAGATATGATACCCGGGCCATTAAATAAGTTTCTTCTATAATATTTCCCCAGCGTGCATGAGTGGGAAGGCCAATTAAAATTTCAGGCAGTTTGGTCGGTGTCAATGCCAAATTTCGTACCTTGGATCTGAAAATGTATAGGAATCGAATGAATAACTTGGAGCTAAGCTACAGAGATGGATATGATAACAAACAGAAGAAATTAGTTTTCTTCAATTAGATCGACTGATGCGTAGAAATAACAAGATGTTCAGCAAAGAACATATAGCCTACTTTCTCCTAAATGTATGGGTATCTTTATGACTCTTTGTCCTCATCCCTAAAACAATCACCCCAAACACAATGTATTGTTTGTTTTCTTTTATATTGATAATAAGCCAGTAGGTGTCAAGATCAATATTATATACTTTATGATGATTGAATAACAAAACTACTAACTTATTGTAATGCATTCACGTCCGTTAATCTCTATATTAAGCCAGCCTGCAAAATTAAGAATCTTCCGCCCCAATCACAGTAGGTGGTGCTGCGACCTATCAGTGAATTAATCTTTATCTTGTACGCCTATGCACTGCCATCGTAATGTACTACGATGGCAGTGTTCTATGGGTGTTGAATGAGTAGGCAGTTTAAAGTAGCCAAGAGGGAGGCGATCCAGCTGGCAGTGTTTAAAGGTATTCGGAGCGCGATCGTGGCTAATAGTTGAACTACCAGTATTACAAAATTGCCATACTTCAGGAGGCCAGCTCAGGCATTTACACAGCGTTATGTTTGGAACAATATTACCCACATAACCCACAAGAGGACAGCACCGTACAGAGGCATTAAGAAGGCTGTGGTTAATGACAACGTGTATCTAGCTCTTCTATTCTCCTTTTTCTAATGTCTTCTGTTTATGTGCGATGCTGGGACTGTGATTTTATTAATATACGAGTGTATACTTTATCCTCTCCTTTGAGCTAAATGACATTTTATTCAGTATCTGTGGAAAAAGCTCGTGCACATCATTTGTAAAAGAATTCAAGAAAAAAAAATACCTAACTGTAGCAGTACTCGATCCCCAGTCAACTGCGTGACAGACTAACATGCTAGCCCAGAGCTAACCGTATCCATGACGTCAGGTGTTCTTAACTGGCATATTAGATCCAAACTGTTGGCAAATAATGACTTTAAATAAACGATTTCTTCACTGCAGTACATCTTCATTAAAGATCATTTCATACAAAGTTTATATTATTGTATCAGTACGGTATATCACATACAACATACTAAAACTACTGAAATATAAGACAGGCACATGAGGACAGCTGCCATCTTGTGTGTGACACAAACGGCTCAGCTCTTTTAAGCCACTCATACTGTATAATATTATAATATTAAATTATAATAAATAACGGATCACGACCTTCAGGATAGCTTAAACCCCCCTAGGCTCGATAATCGGAATTGGTGGGTCTTAAGCTATTTATTAAAATGGTTGCATAATTCACACGGCCGCCATCCTGAAATGGCATGGCCGATGACCTTGAATTTTGGGTGAAAGACGCGTCCTATATAAAGGTATGTTGTCACCAAATTTGGTAGAGATCGGATGATTAGTTTAGCCGTAATTTGATTTTACGTTTTGAACATTTGAGTGGCCGCCATTCTGTTTTAGTAAAGATGGCGGCGATATAAAGTATGACACTGAGGTGTCCTTTACTAGTGATACCTCTGTACCAAATTTCGTTCAATTCGGTTTCACCGTGTTCGAATTGATAGGGGGGGACAGACATTCAGAGTACACACACTCACACACACACAGACACACACACACACACAGACTCACACACACACATACACACACACACACACAGACTCACACACACACATACACACACACAGACAGACACACTTTTTTCGCCCTGTGTTGATCTCATAAGTCTACTTTCATTTTTTGCAAAAATCCGTAGTAGGCTAAAAATAATATGTATTGAAGAACATTCATTAACTGTATCATAATGGCATCAAACAGATGGCCCTTCAATATCGATATTCACCTCCACTTATCGGGCACCTGTCCCAACGCTGGAAAGTTTCTCTGTACCTACTGTGAAGAAGGGCGCTAGATGTTTGTAAAACAACTCTTCCACAGTAACACGAACTGCATCATGAGTAGCAAGTGAAATCATTTAGTCATGCGAGTTATATATCAAATGAAGCACAGAATTGTAAACTAACTGTTTGAATTGTAACCTTCCATGCGTTTATTTTTATTTTATTTTGTATTTTTAGCGTATGGCTTTAAGTGCCAGGATTGTCGGAAGATATGTTTGCCTCGCCAGAGTTTGTAGCTGCTTCTATGAGGATACCCATGGGGTGAGCTACACGTACCGTCGCGTGTGGAGTGTTGTCTATGCAGGAAACTGTGAATGTAAGGACGAGGAAGGTAGCGGCTTTGGTTTATAGTTAGGGACCAAACCCGGCATTTGCCTGGAAGGAAGGTGGGAAACCACGGAACACCATTTTTGAGGTTGCCAGCGGAGGGATTCGAACCTCCTCACCTACCGAATATGAACGACTGCCTGCAGCCACGCCGTAACGACCACGGCTAACTCACCCGGTTTCGTTACGGTATTTCATTCTTACAGTATCTGAAAACTTTTTAAGCCATGATTGCTTTTATGAAATCTAATCAAATTGAAAGCATTCTAAGTTAAATAGGAATAGTGTACTAAATCTGAAGTGGTTGTCTGAGCAGCCTGTAGATCTTACAAAATTCAGATAAGTATCAACATAAAAACTTTAAACACACTAATAGACCTAGTAGACAAACACTATTGCGTATGGTGTAGTTATAGCCTTTTACTAAACGTCACAGTAGAGTTGTTGTTGTTGTGGATGATGATTGTTTTAGGGGTTTTGCGACATCGTGATAATGTAGCCCCGTGTACTTGGGTGTGAGTAGAATTTATCTGATAACCTGTGTGTTATTGTAATGACGGTATTAGTGATATTTGTTATTTAGGTGAGGATTGGGAAGTAGGCGGCAGTGGCCTTAAGTTAGCATTTGCATTTGCCGGGAGTGGAAATGGGAAACCATGGAAGACCACTTTCAGGATGACTGAGGTAGCAATCGAACCCGCCTCTTCTCAGTTTTGCCTCACTAGGCTGAGTGAACTCCGCCACAGCCCTCAGACCAGAATTAAATTTCTTGGCAGAGCCAGGAGTCAAACCCGGGCCTCTGTGGTGACAGCCAAGAATGGTAGCCACTACGCAACGAGGCGGACCATAGCAAAGTATTTGGAAGTCATTTCCATATATTAGTTTAGTGGGCTTATTGCTTTATGTGTATCGCAGAAATAGTAGCTACACCTTCACCGATTAGTAGGGGAAGAAAGACTGTTTTGCTTGATTGGACCATCATTTCTGTGGGGCGTGGTGGCGCAGCGGACAAACTGTTGACCTCTCACC
Source organism: Meconema thalassinum (assembly GCA_946902985.2). Lineage (NCBI taxonomy): Eukaryota > Metazoa > Arthropoda > Insecta > Orthoptera > Tettigoniidae > Meconema > Meconema thalassinum. The sequence goes on along the minus strand of OX336390.1, from coordinate 801,781,055 downwards.
AAGGTGGACGGGGTTCGATTCTCGGTCAATGCATGAGAGATTTTAGAGGTGGAATGCCATGTCCTGTGGTTCGGATTCCACGTAAAAAGGAGGTTCCGTGGCTCATGATCACATGATTAACTGTCACGTAAAACTAAAAGCTTTCCTTCATTTCTACGTTTTGCTTGATTGGACCGTCATTTCTACGTTTTGCAACTTTAAAATGAACTAGTTGAAACCCGTCAAAACATGACGGACAATGGAAAAAAAAATTTACTGAAGAAGCTTCTTATATATGTTACATTCTTTGTACGATTATTTTTAGCACTATTGCAACTTAAAGGGCGTCAAAAGATAGCACTCTCAACATTGCAACATAATGCTGGTCATGACTGAAAACGTGATGAGGTAAACAGCCCAATACGTTTATGAGTTTCTCCTTGAGCTTGATTGATTGTGATAAAGTAGGCCGAGCGAATAGGAAATTGTTGCCTATTAAAAGAAAATGTACTGTACCTGCAAGGGTTTTATCGGAAGGTGTTAAATCAAGCCGTAGGATTTGAGCTCTCTACCTAATATTACTGCACCTATTATATCCGAATCCAAGCAATTTCTTACATATTTCTTACAATTAATATGTTTCCATATATGAGTCCTTGGGAAACGTTCAGATTTCTAAGGAGCATAACTATGGCTCAAACGTTCGGAGTATGTGGAGGCGAATTACTTAATTCCAAGGAATTGAAGAATTTTATAGTAGGGAAATGAAGTAGCTGGCTTTCATCTTCAGTATCTAATCTGTTAACGCTGATGTATGTGTTTGAACTACTGGATATAAGTTCAATGACTTTTGAATTAATTTCATTACACTGTTGCAGCTTGGCAAATATTTTATATTCCACATCAGATCAATTTTTCCATCACAAGATTAAAGGCCAAAGTAACCACGCATAGATTTTACGCAAGAGAAAAACAATGTGGAACAATGTTTACATTTGATCGTCAAAGACCTTACAGTACACTGTACTGCATAATATCTGGAATTGTTTCTGAAATGGCCTATTTATATTGGATTTTAAATGTGGCTTCGTATTATTCGATAACACTATAGTGTCCTGCAATAACGGGGCCGCTAAATATTAAATGGCAAATAATACTTCCATTGCCGAAATCAACTGCGTAGTTAGACTCAGTACTCTAAACAAATAATCATTAAACAATTGTCTTATACAATGAAGTTCAACATGACCGTCCAGAGACTTTCATACTCAAGTTGGTTGGTGAGGAGAATGCGATGAAACTGATCACTTAAAATAAATTCCGTATAATTGTTCCTGCCAGGGATTTTTTGCAATAGCTTGAAAACGCAGCTCAGAATCACGTTCTTCATTTTGGTATAAACAGTACAAAACTGCTCTAAATAAGCAATTTCCATCACCTGTTATAGGATATGGCAGTACATTTTGCAGGGGAACATAGAATCACTTCGCTAAATAATTGAATGAGCATAGGCCTATACTCAATACTCACTTCGGCAGTCACGCTAATGGAGGCAGTTTTAGAATTCTATGTCCCGTGCATGTGAAAAATCGTATTAACACATGGAAGCCCACCCATTCTTGGCTATTGCCCCGGAGACCCGGGTTACATTTCCTTCTCTGCAAGAAATTTAATTCTGGTCTGAGGGCAAAAACGGGGCACATTTAGTCTCTTGATGTATAACTAAGAAGAGGAAAGTTTGATTCCCACCTCGACAATCTTGGATGTGGTTTTCCGTGGTTTCCCACTTCCACTCAAGGCAAATACAGGGATGGTTCCTAACTTAAGGCCTCGGCCGTCTCCTTGCCATTCCCCACCTTAATTACAAATACACACATTAATGCAGCCATCACAATAACACAGGTTATCAGAGAACATTTTACACATACACACGAAAGAACACGGGGGTGAGTGGCCACGATGTCGGAGCCCTTCAAACGAATTATGTTCGCCAAGTGTATCTCATGGGGAAAGCAATTGTGGACACGCGCGAGTGCCTGGAAAACTACTTTTTTCTTTAGGCCTAATAATTTAAGAGTATATCGACGATGCATAATTATAACTTTTAGTCTAGGAGGCTACCAACTTGACCACCAGAGCATTGGGATGAAATAGCAATATTAAGGTACATAAACAACATAGCCTACACATTCAATTGTCAGTTAATTTTCTTCAACATTTCCCTTCTTTTATAACTCTCGGGAACCCTTCATGATGGAGGATTTCAGATCCAAGTTCACTTTGCATACTACGACCTGCTGGAAGAAGGATCTAGCAGGAAGAACGTTGAAAGGAAGGGAAATCTGGGAAGAGCTCTATTCGACCGAGGCTATGATCAACAGAGCATGGACGGAACCAAACCAGGACATGCGGCACTTTGTGACCACTTTGGCTGTGAACGGCTTCCACCATAGAATGTGCAAGACAAAGACATTCCATGATCCGGACCCGACCTGTGTCTGTGAGCTGTGTGACGGAATCTGTGAACGTTATCACGTTCTTCATTGTAGGAATAGAGGGAATACCATCATAGATTACTGCTTTGGCTGAAGTGCATCTTACCTTGCATATTATTTGTAATATTGCACAAATTGTGCGCAATAAAACTGTATTATTATAACTCTATTCCAGTATACATATCGTGGAAACATCATAGAAAATATTCCCCTCCTTTATAATTCTCATAAATAACTATCGTCGCCTCCGTAGCGTAGCGGTCAGCATGGTTAGCTGCCGCCCCGGAGGTCCTGGGTTCGATTCCCGGCTCTGCCACGAAATTTGAAAAGTGGTATGAGGACTGGAACGGGGTCTACTCAGCCTCGGGTGGTCCAAGTGAGTAGAGGGAGTTCGATTCCCACCTCAGCCATCCTCGAAGTGATTTTCCGTGGTTTCCCACTTCGTCTTCGGGCAAATGCCGGGATGGTACTGTCCCCGTTTACCTGGACAGTAGGCTGTCAGATATCCGCCCCCTCAATCGGATTGCCAATTATCAATCGCACCGGCACAGTTACATCAATGAAAATGGCACTGACAGATACTATCGAGATAAGAGCACAGAAGTTCACAGGAAATCATTGTGGAACACACCAAAATAGACGGGGGTTCATACTTACCGTTACTTACCTCTTAATTATCTCGGGGTTTGAGTTGACAACAGGATCACTAAAGTCTGATCACACAATAACCTCCACCATGACATTTAAAAATGAACCAGAACGAAGACGAGAACTTTGAACTGTACAAAAGCTTTATTTCTAATAAAGGGTATGATTTTACTAACACAACAAAAACAACGTGGCTATCAGTAGCCCAAGTCAATCTGACTACGTCCTCCAGTAGGACTTGCAAAATTATTATACAACATGATATTAAACATTTTAGCTCCCAAGAGCTTCAAATAACGTAATATTCATAACACTATTGGATTGGAAAAGGACGTCAGGGTGTGACATATATAGAGCATTTGGTTTCCTTTTAATAAACAAGAGAATGGTATTTATAGTCGCAAGGCCAGAGTGTGTACGACCTCACTCTCTGAGAACCATATGTTGGCACAGCTGCGGGCTACCTTCCAGCCTGTTGCATACTGGTTAAATGCACTCCCTTCTCACACGCTATGTTACGTAAGAATACAGCTTGTTCTCTCAAGCTTTTAAATGTCTAGAAGACAACTCACATTATATTTACGCAAATCTTTCAAGTACTTTGCACACATCCTATTGGATCATTATGTTAATTTCTTAAACTTGTTAACTTCAATCCAAATGTTTAATTAGCTCTTAAATGTTTATAACAAAATCACATAAATTATTTATAACAATTAGAAATTGTTTATAATATTTGTCAAAGGCAATAAAAATATTATAAGCACGCCTTTAACATCACTCTCGTTCTACATTATTTTCAAAAATATTTACAGCAATTATTTACAATATTAACATTTAAATTGTTTAAATTATTAATTTAATAAATACATTAGCCACATGTTCATTCGGTTGGTAATTTTCATAATCGTGATTAATATAATCGACCAATGAAGGTTAGTTATACATATTAATGTCACAATCTGGTTTAATAAAGGTTTTAATAATGATTTGTGACGGCAACCTTCATTCAAAATCTTATCTCAAATTCTTTCAAAACTCGTGTTAATTATAACAGTAAATCACTTGATTAATTTTCAACGAACTATGACAATCTTACTCCAGCGGAAAATCCTTCGCTAACAAGTTAATGCACAATCTGCATTAAACATATGCCCAAAATCATCATATATTAATCTATATGGCATTTAAAACTTCCACATAACTTACAAAACTTCCACAAATAATTCTTTAACATTTATTCCTGTGGGAACTTCCTTCATATTCAAGGGCATTATACCTCAGCGACTTTCAACACGCGCTGCACTAGCGATTATACATTCATAGTTCCACTTAAAATTTTTTATAATCATTAATTGTTTCAAAACTGTTTTTCTATTTAACCTTCGTGGATTTCATTCATGAACCGAAATGAAGTCAAAACTTGCCAATCACAAACAAATTTAATAGTGAATACGCTCATATACGCCTGTCTGGTCTATCAAAATTTAAGATTAACATCTTAAAAGAAATTGTAGTATGAAAATACTATCTTCAAATAAAGTGCGACTAAAATGCAAAGTAGTCGAATAGAATCCAATTAGACTGGGGAATGCAAACATCGTTATATAATTCTCTAATTGAGAAAAACTCCTAACAAAAGTACTTGACTTTAATGCATTCCATAATTCATTATTAAAGTTACTCTTTCACAAAAGTGTCTATAATGCAATGTTCATTCATAACTGACGATAAATGTCTGTGTTGCAATCAATACAAATAACGACTAGTATTTCCAAGATCGTCGACAACGTAAGATTTTAACGCTCTAAAATCATTTAAATGTTCTTCCTTCTTGATGATGACAGAAAATTGTTCAAAGTAATTAAACTGGGGTAGAATTACTTTAATAAAGTGACACGCTGTCTGAATTTAAATCTGCCATTAAAAATCATTAAATTACAGTCAAATCGTGACTACAAAACAATTAATTACTGAAAAATCCAAATATCAGTCTCAACTGATTCAAAATCGTTAACTTTGCCCATGACATAACAATGTCTTAATAAATCGTCGAAAAATGCAAAACTCATCAAGGTGTACTGAGAATAAGAATCTCAACAAGAAAATAGGGCAAAATACATGAGGATAAAAATATGGGAAAAATGGTTGCTCAAACATTATTAGTAAACTCAAATACAATAAACGTTCACGACTACCTTATCTGCCGATTGACGTTCCAGAGGAAAATTCCCCAAAGAAGACTGCTGATGGATCCATTTCACCACGTTAAAGTTGAGCTCCATCCTCGAAATAGGAAATAGCACCCTCGGAGAATCGAACTGCTTCCTTCTCCGGAAATCGCTCTGCTCCTCGAAGACGAATAGACATCCTTCCGGCAATAATCTTCTTTGTGAGTCGGGATATCCCTGACCTCTCTTGAAAAATTCCCTGAAGTTCCAGTAGACAATCATCATGAAGTTTTGTAGAAATTTCCGAAGAAATTATTCATATTCAGAGTATGAAATTGTTTCTATGGCTGTTCGATGGTATTCAGCCTTTAATTACGAAACATGGGTGTAGATGGTATTCACCGCATGTTCGCTTGTGTGGAATAGCATTTAGCGAAGTTCCATGTCGCTATCTTACTCCGTTGAAGTATGTCCCAATTGCAATAAGCCCTCTTAGCCTTCCATTTGCTCTTCGGTTGTAGTGTCAGAATAACAAACTGCCGTATTCAATTGCTCCATTATACTGGTATCGTTGTGTAACCAAGAAATCTGAAGTCTTTCTACTCCACTCGCATCGTCAGCCGTTGCGTTGATTCTGGCTAAACAAAAGTGCTTCTCTTGTGGCGAGATAATCACTTTTGTCAGTCGTATAAAATTGCTAATATCTTGTAAACTAATCGGTCGAAATTGTTCAGCCTTTCTCTATAACTGCTTGTAGCACTGCACAATGCAATTGGCTTATCGGTGACCGCTAACTGTTCGAAGCTAAACTTGTAGAAGCTTTCCAAGGTCCGTTTCAACTTCACCTAGTTTGACCTGGATCTCGTTAATATAGTGGCCTCGCCACGCGTTATAAAGACGATTCTTTTCACTGCTGTTCACTTCGACGTCTCACTATAATGAATGTATAAGAAAAGAACTTTCACAAATATACTTCGATGATCTGAGAATGAGATCTCAGAATGATCAGAGAACGAAAGAGGCTCCTCTCTTCTGCGCAAGCCCTTTTATTAACTTCACGAGGGGCGTTTCCATCCCTTCCAAAGCGTGATACTACGTCATCGCTAAAGGTTCCAACTTCGTTAATACATGACGGATTTTCAAAATTCAAAAACTGAAAATAAATTTCACCAAAATTCCAAATCAATGCTTCTACTGCAAATGGATTTCCACAATTCTGCATTCCAAAAGTAATAAAAAAAACATAGTTTCAGCAATCTCCGTCTTCCTTGAAACTATCGTTCATTGGTTCAAGCCTCTCCTCCAATAGCATAGTTTCTTCCTCAGCAGAATTCCTCGTTTCCTGCGACTGCGTCGTAAATCTTGGAACATTCTGGACTAAAATCTGACGTCACTGAGAATCTCAGCTCAAGTAGCCTGCTGGCATAACATTTACGTCATCCGTGCTTACGTCATGACTACCCACGTCATAACTATGACAGCCATAACTTTCCTTATAATTTCAAATATAGCCACCGTGGTCTCTACATAATTCAATTACGGGGGCAGTACCTACTGTAAGGCCACGGCCGCCTCCTTCCCCATTCCTAGCCTATCCATCCCAATCTTCCATCCCTTCCCATCCCTCATGAGGCCCCTGTTCGCATTGCAGGTGAGACCGCCTGGGCGAAGTGCTGATCACACCTCCCCAGTTGTATCCAACCCGACCAGATGTTCCAAGCTCCAGGACACTGCCCATAGAGGCGGAACCACCAACCTAGAGGGTAAATTGACTTAAAAATAATAAAAAAAACTATGTCGTGAAAACGCTCCATGTCTTGTGTTTTAAATACAGTGTATCGTTGCAATGGTTCTGCCATCTGTGATCAGTTACTGGAACTATATGGGCGAGGTACTGCCATCTGTGATCAGTTACTGGAACTGATTGCAGATATTCACACGGCGTATTGAGGACAACAGTTAGCTCTTTTGATCACATCCTGCAATGCAATGGTAAAACGGAAATAAAACGTATTGAGAGGGAATGTAGAAATATGTATCTTTAACTGACATAAAACGTAACTATTGATAAAACAATATTTCAGTGGTAAAAGAACTGGCAAAAGGTAGGATCGAACCAGTGCTCCTTGGATCCACAGTCAGTCACCATAACCAAATAGCTATTCGGGCACTGTCGCAACCGTTCACTATCTTCAAAACCCGCTGTCTGAAGAAAATAATCCATTTCATTAACAAAAAATTAATGTTGCACGTTCATACTGTTACTACATTTTATTGTCAGAACTTGGTTAATATATCTTTTCAATTACATGGAAGCTTTATACATTTTAATAGACTTCTCACCACCATTTTGTCATGAGCCAAGGCGGATTGTGTGCATGCGTGAGGGGCAAGAATTCTGCTATTTTCTATGAATGAAATCCACAGCCTGATTCCAGTCTCCGACCGGGTCAGGAATGAAATGAATGAAGCCCCCATCTAGCGGCGAGGATATGAACTGTGCCGGCTGCCGAGGCCTGACGCACTCCTCTGGGGCAATGATTAAATGAATGACAGATGAAATGAAATGATAGTGGAGAGTGTTGCTGGAATGAAATTTTGACAGGGAAAACCGGAGTACCCGGAGAAAAACCTGTCTGCCTCCGTTTTGTCCAGCACAGATCTCACATGGAGTGACCGGGATTTGAACCACGGACCCAGTGGTGAGAGGCCGGCGTGCTGCCGCCTAAGCCACGGAGGCTTCCTATTTTCTATATTAATTTAAAATATACTGTAACATATTTGTTTATTTTAGAGCCACACTGCAAATCTACAGGCCAAGAGCTTTCGTAAGAGTGCTCTACGAAGTAAATCGGTTCTGTCGTTTTCTCAATCTCGTGTTAACAACAAGATGTTCAGTAAAGAACATATAGCCTACTTTCTCCTAAATGTATGAGTATAGTTATAACTCGTTGTTTTTATCAAAGAGTATAATAGAATCATTTCTTGGTTGAAGACCTTAAAAACTATTTACCTCTACCAAACACCACAACCTCGAAAACAACTGCTACCATCATTGAAGAAAGAAAGATAAGAAGTATCTAAAGAATGTTATGGATCTGGAGACATAATCGACCCGAATGGCTGCGTGGCTCAGCGGTAACGTTCTCGCTTGCAGGGCCCTATGTTGCAGGTTCGTATCCTGGCGCAGTCAGCTGGCATTTGAGGGTGCACAAATGCGAGGGAGCCATGTTAGTAGATTTACTGGCACGTTAAAGATCCCCTTCGGGGCAAAATTCCGGCACCCCGGCGTCTCTAAAAGCAACAGTAGTTAAAAGGGACGTAAAATCAATAACATTATTATTATTATTACATAATCGACCGTCGCGGGCAACATCCAAATTTGAGTCTTTACACGTCTGGCTGTGCATGGCTTTCACAACCCTAATTGAATTAACAAATCTTTCCATGACCCTACAGAGACGTGTGTATACCAACTATTTGGGTATTTTCGATTGCTATTTGGCTGCAGTAGAAGTATTAATTAATATCCTGAACTAGCACCAACGGTAGAGTTCAGATGCTATGTGAAATCGTTTTGTTCTTTACTTCAATTAACATTTTCAAATAACGCACAATAGGCTGTTACAAATCCTTTAAAATAAAAAGTAACAAGTAGTTCCGTGAAGAACTATACAGCCTATTTTCATATATCCTACTCATCCTGCCTCTATCTACATACAAAATATCAGTTTAATTGCTGTAACAGATTCGTAGATATTGAGAACCGTCTAAATATTTCATATGGTCGCCAGGTTGGATTATTATTTTTGTACTATTACATTAAGATTATTGTGTACGTGTGGTATACAAACTCAATCGCATGATTAGATCACAAGAAGTAAAAACGAGATTTTAAAATGACGCACAGCAGCCATCTTGTGATTACGCAAACAATTGAAATAAATGAGATGCCAGTGGATCAACATTTGTATAAGGATTTAACGTGCAACGTTTCACGGCACTCGGATAGTTAATTCGCGAGAAACGTCCATTTAAATATTTATACTTCGCGTCACCGCCATGTTGGATTTGTGCTCACCAGGTTACTGAAAGTCCTATAGGTGAACATATGTTCATAGTCTCTATGAACATTACAAAATTCAGTTTGGTTGCTGTAAAGATTCATAGATATTGAGAACCGTCTAAATATTTCGGAAGCTCACAATATAGGATTGTTATATGTATAGGCCATAAAGTTATGTACCATTCAAGGACAATTATTGCTTAGGTTCATTATTCAAACTTTCACTTCGATCGCATGATTACGACACAAGAAATAAAAACTTAATTTTAAAATTTTGCACAGCCGCCATCTTGAAGTTATGTAAACAATTGAATTAAATTAGATGGCAGTGCATTATAAACTGCAAAATCATTTACTGTACCACATTTCACAGCGCTCAGAGAGTAAAATCACGAGAAAAGTCTATTAAAATATTTCAAATTCGCTTGGTCGCCATGTTCGTTTTTTATTTTACAAGTTTATGAAATATACATAGGTAAACTTGTATTAGTACCCTTTATCACCGTACAAAATTGCAGGGTGATATCTGTAATAGTTTCGGAGATATAGAATGTCAGTGAAATATTTCGCACAGCCGCCATTTTGAGGTTATGTAAACAATTGAACTAAATTAGACTCCAGTGCATTACAATGTGTATAAACAATTGCTGTACCAAGTTTCATTACGTTTGGATAGTTAAATCGCGAGAAATGTCTATTTAAATGTCTCAACTTTGCTTGGCCGCCATGTTGGTTCTGTAGTCACCAGGTTTTTGAAAGTCTCATAGGTGAACATCTAGTAGTGCCCTTTATCACAGTACACCATTTCAGGGCGATATCGGTAATAGTTTCGGAGATATTGAATGCTAGTGAAATAATTCGCACAGCCGCCATGTTGGATTGGTGAGACGTAACAAAATTTGAAGGGCACGGTCGAGGTCGCCGGGAATAGCGCTATGAACTTACCGAGTTTCATTGAAATCGCTCCAGCCGTTTAGATTTTATTAGGGGGACACACACACACACACACACACACTTCACACACACACACACACACACACGCACACACACGGACACGGACAGAAGGTGATCTCATAAGCCTATTTTTTCAAAATTGAAAATAGGCTAAAAGTGTATCGTAGTATCATCTTGACATTCTTCAAATTCGATGCGCATAGAATGCCAATGGTATACTAATAAATGGAGTCCCATGTAGACCAGTCGTGACATCTAATGGAGAAGTATCGAACAAGATAATCCTAACAGAGGGAGTGCATTCTAGCGGCCATAAACATAAACTTTTCAATAAAATGTGTAAGTTAATCTGTTGGCCGGCGTGCAGTTCGCCATGATAATTCACTTTTTTGTTCCTAGATGTCACGTGCAAATCTGCTGGCGAATTTTGGTTTAATGATATATTTTCCTTCGTATTATTCACAATATAACGATTAATTTTAAAACGTCTGAGTCATTACAAAACAATAAATATAAAGAAATTCAAGCGAAAGAACTTAACTCTGATGGGGTTTGAACCATAGCCATAAGATTGATAGGCTAACGCTTTACCACGGAGTCAAACGTGCGAACGGACGCTGACCGATATCAAATGACTTACATAGAACCTGTTAGCAATTAATGATTTATACTAAACGATTTCATCAGTGAAGTATATTATTTATATATGAAGCATTTCATACAAAGTTTATTTATTTTGTATCAGTACGCTATATTGCATGCAATACTCAAATAGTGAATAGTCAGGCACAAGATATCCGCTGCCATATTGCCTTGTACTGAGACGGCTCAGTTTTTTAAAATCACTTCTGCACTATAGTATTACAAAATAAACTTTTAATTTGTAACGTGTCTCTTCCTTTAGAACAGTTAAAACGATTCTCGGCTCGATAATCAGAACTGGTGGGTCCCATGATATGGATTATAATGTTTGCATAATTCGTACGGTCGCCATCCTGAAATGGTACGGCGAATGACCTTGTAGTTTGGTCACAAGACGCGTCCTATATGAAGGTATGTTGTTACCAAATTTGGTAGAGATCGGATGATTTGGTTCGTCGTTATTTGATTTTACGTTTTGAACGTTTGAGTGGCCGCCATTCAGTTTTGGTAAAGGTGGCGGCGATATAAAACATAACACTGCGGTGCCCTTTGCTAGTTCTACCTCCAAATGTCGTTCAATTCGGTTTCACCGTGTTTGAATTGATAGGGGAGACAGACACTCAGAGTACACACACTCACACACACACAGACTCACACACACACAGACACACACACACAGACACACAATTTTTGGCCCTGTAGTGATCTCATAAGTCTACTTTCATTTTTTGCAAAAATCGAAAGTAGGCTAAAAATCAGCTTCCATTTTCGAGTGCTTAATGCCTTAATATTTATTAGCAATAATTTACACACTTACTACCGGGTGAGTTAGCCGTGGTCGTTACGGCATGACTGCTGGCAGTCGCTCATATACGGGAGGCGATGAGGTTCGAATCCCTCCGCCGGCAACCTTTAAGATGGTCTTCTGTGGTTTCCCATCTTCCTTCCAGGCAAATGCCGGGGTTGGTCCCTAACTATAGGCTACAGCCGCTACCTTCCAACTAGGGGCAGATGACCTCGTAGTTCCGCCCCTTAAAACAACAATAAGTAACTACCTTCCAACTCCTCGTCCTTACATTCCAACTTTCCTCCCCAACGGTACTTGTAGCTCACCCTATGGGGGTGTCCGTTTGAAACAGCTACAGCCTCTGGCGAGCCGAACATATCCTCGGACACTCCCGGTACTAAAAGCCATTCGCCTCTTTTGTGTAATGGTCAGCGTGCTTAGTTGCCACCCCGGAGGTCCGAGGTTCGATTCCCGGCTCTGCCACGAAATTTGAAAAGTGGTATGAGGACTGGATCGGGGACTACTCAGCCTCGGGTCGTCCAAATGAGTAGAGGGGGTTCGATTCCCACCTCAGCTATCCTCGAAGAGGTTTTCCGTGGTTTCCCACTTTGTAATCGGGCAAACGCTAGGATGTAACTGTGCCTGAATTTACCTACCATCACCTGTTGAATCCCACGAAGACAGCCGGATCGTAGAACCTGAAAATCCCCGGCTAAAAAAAAGTCCTACCAACATGTGAATGGGATAAACAGGACACAATTAATTATATCTAACAAGATGGCATTAGGTAAGACCATGGCCAAAATCGCATAATAGCTCAGAGAACAAGAGATTTCCACGAATGGAGCACCTCGGGAGACTGGACTATTCTGAAATACCCAGCGATCGCCCTCCTAATACAACCTTCCAACACTTGTTTAAAGCATCACTGAGAAGAATTTTAAAATAAAATTCAATTTATTCAGAATAAAGCATGACATCATAACATTCCTTCTGAAAGGAAAGAATTACCCCTCAAAACTAGGGTGAAAATGCTGAATACCTGAAACAAAATACTGGTAGTGCCTATGACTATGGCAGGAAATCCGGTGTCTATCTCGACACACACACATCGAAAATATATATGAGAATGTTTGCTTATAATTGGTCGTCGACGGTTTAATAACTAAATCGACGTAATTATCATAATTATCATTTTTCAAAGTTATCAATTAACAATCAATGAAATAATTATATTTTATACAGAACATCTATTTTCACCTAATGTGTAAATTATTTACAAAGAGAAAAATTTACAAGACTTGATTCGACCTCCCAACTCGAGATTCATTTGCCATAGATCAGGTGCAGTGTTCCTAATTTGTGATCTAATCTAACGAACAACTAAGTTGATTAGAAGAGTGGATTTGTCTCTCCATGTAGAAGAAAAATATTAATATAAACGACACCATGAATCTGATAACAATTGTCAATTACTTTCATGGGTCAATTTCAACCACATAATCATATTTATGACACATTGCTTTACTCAGTTTACTAATCAGTGTGCTTATTATACACAGATGATATACACAAACACCTGGTCCTAAGATTCCACGAAAGGATTAACCTTAATTAAGCTCGTTGTGTATTATCACACAATTTCAAATATGTGATCACACTAGCACGATACCATAACATTAATAACACTCAACAGTGTATCCATAAATCACTATAACAGCATCTTTCAAAATATGCTCGACGATGAGTACACCTCCTTACTGGTGACCCTATACCAAATAGATCCTAAAATGATCCTCATTGCACCACAGTGCTGCACAAAATAATTCACATACATGGCGAACATAACTACTGAAGTAAATTACACTTGTGTCGAAAATCAAAAGTCAAAGAAAATGACCATATTAAGTTTTAAGCTTTGTCTCACATGATTCAATACAATTATACGTATTTAATATTGATCGAGACTTTCTTGAAGTCTGGACTAGGATTTATTAATAACTGAGCGTTGATGCTCGCCAATAAGTTCTTTCAAGAATCGTAGAATTATAAATATCAACTGCACATAAAATGCCTCAACAATGAAAAGTCACAAGAAATATGTAATCTGGATTAAAGTGAAAATTGATCAAATCTAACTAATTATGAAGACTCCCCCTCAGGTGAACTCGAGAATGATGTAGCAATACTACCTACAGCATGAATCTAGTAAATAGCTGAATATTTAAGACCTATTGATTCATTAGACAGAATTGGTAATATCTCTCGCTCAATAGAGAAGTATGCAGTCTTCCAGAAAGAATAATTAATCATGGTTATCCACTAATCCATCCTAAGAAAAACTTATATGCCCAAATGGCATTTAAAATATATTTATTAAGTAATTTCTTCAAAAGAAAGTTAATTTCATCAACATAGCTCACGTCTAAGTGAATCAAAAACACTTTCATAATCCTGACAAAATATCAAAGTGCTCCAGTGCACGAAAAATAAGAATGTGCAGATCTTCTCCTGTGATGAGTCTTCGCGACAATGAAAATGTGCATTAATTAATCCAATAAAAACTACTAGAATCGAATATAGTTACCAAAGCTACACATTTGGATGCATTTGGTTATCTCTAATCAAAATCCAGGTTGGCCAGGAAGTAAGGGACGGCAGAGCATCGAACCTAAACTTCTGTCCAACCATGCTACAATTTAATGAACTATGGCAAATATGGCTACTTTCAAACACCCCACAAGCCACTACTAATAGAGTTGGATGTTCTCTACCTTCTGCCAGGCTTCTTAGCGATGATCAAAATGGATATTATCACGTCGTGGTAATCCACTATGCACCTCACCAGGACATAATACTCCTCCATGGGTGTCGAACCTAGGATCTCCTTTCTCCGTTCAGGCTCCAAGCGCCGTCCCCACGGTCGCTTAACGCACGAAATGGCCTCGCGATCAGAGTTCACGCACTCGCGTCTCCCTACAAAAAGTAACCGTATTCGGCAACTAAGAGATATCCGATAGCAACCATATGTTAGGTCCATCTCTAATGGAGATGTGGAAGACATGTTGTCAAAAGATTGCTCCATCTTATGCGAGAATAGCGAGTTCCTAAAACACATGCTGAATGTTGCTGTCTTTGGTAGTCCCTACCATGCTATGAGAGCAGTGCCTATGTCATGAGTTAGCCTTGCATGTTAATTATCACTGAATACAGTTCATTCCTTCCCCCAGATGACTGCATATGAAACATGGCACTTGAGAAAGGTGTAGTTCCTATACACATGCTGCGCATATCGTGTAAACTGTCCGTAGCTTCAAACTGCTGTCAAGTTGAATAAACTCTTGTTTAACACAAGCGATCTCTAATGGCATCCCTGGCCTCGTGTTCGTATATCACTCCGCTCTGGCACTGCAAATAGCAATTGTCCTCGCTCACATGCTTAAGAGTCGAACACGACACTGATATTTTCGTACTGCATACTGGTTCACAGTATAAAGCACAGTATAGTATTTTAACACAGTCCGTTACTCCACGTATTTTACAATTTTACTTAGCTAATGACAAGCACTCCCGTGAAAAGATTTCTCGCACGCAAACATATTGCGTTCTGATTACTGGTGGTGGGTTGCTCCCTCACGAGAGCTTCCTCCCCCACTCCAAAGTTTCTTAGTTCAAAACCCGTCGCTAGGACTGTCATGAA
The DNA here is from genome assembly GCA_946902985.2 of Meconema thalassinum. Classification (NCBI taxonomy): domain Eukaryota; kingdom Metazoa; phylum Arthropoda; class Insecta; order Orthoptera; family Tettigoniidae; genus Meconema; species Meconema thalassinum. The sequence goes on along the minus strand of OX336390.1, from coordinate 801,765,613 downwards.
TTCACATTTTTAGCCTACTTTCGATTTTTGCAAAAAATGAAAGTAGACTTATGAGATCAACACAGGGCGAAAAAAGTGTGTCTGTCTGTGTGTGTGTATGTGTGTGTGTGAGTCTGTGTGTGTGTCTGTGTGTGTGTGTGTCTGTGTGTGTGTGTGAGTGTGTGTACTCTGAATGTCTGTCCCCCCCCCCTATCAATTCGAACACGGTGAATGCGAATTGAACGAAATTTGGTACAAAGGTAGCACTAGCAAAGGACACCTCAGTGTCATGTTTTATATCGCCGCCATCTTTACTAAAACTGAATGGCGGCCACTCAAACGTTCAAAACGTAAAATCAAATAACGACTAACCAAATCATCCGATCTCTACCAAATTTGGTAACAACATACCTTCGTATAGGATGCGTCTTGTGACCAAACTACAAGGTCGTCCACCATACCATTTCAGGATGGCGGCCGTGCGAATTATGCAAACTTTATAATCCATATCATGGGACCCACCAGTTCCGATTATCGAGCCGAGAATCGTTTTAACTGTTCTAAAGGAAGAGGCACGTTCGAAATTAAAAGTTTATTTTGTAATACTATAGTGCAGACGTGATTTTAAAAAGCTGAGCTGATTCACTAATAAGACAAGATGGCAGCGGATATCTTGTGCCTGACTTATATTTCACTAATTTGAGTATTGCATGCAATATAGCGTACTGTACAAAATAAATAAACTTTGTATGAAATGCTTTATATATAAATAATATACTCCAGTGATGAAATCGTTTAGTATAAATCATTATTTGCTAACAAGTTCTATGTAAGTCATTTTATATAGAACGATATTCGTTGACACAATTAGCTCAGTGGTAGAGCGTCAGCCTATCGCTCAAATGCCTATGGTTCAAACCCGATCAGAGCTAGGTTTTTTGGTTGAAATGTTATATGTTTATTGTTTTGTAATGACTCAGATGTTTTAAAATTAAGCGTTATATTGTGCATATTATGGTGTAAAATATATATTTAATTAAAACATAATTCGCCAGCAGATTTACTCGAGACATCTAGCTGCCAAAAAAGTAACTAGATTAACTTCCAGATTTTATTGAAACGTTTCTTCTTCTGGCCGCTAGAATGCACTCGCTCTGTTAGGACACGGCCGACTGAATACGAGCTGCGCATTCAGTCGGCCGTGGTTAGGATTATATTGTTCGATATTTCACCACTAGATGGTACGACTAGTCTACGAGGGGCTCCATTGATTACTACACCATTGGCATTCTATGCGCATCGAATTTGAAAAATGACAAGATGATACTACGATACATTTTTACTTTTTATTTTAAAGGGTTTGTAACAGCCTATTTTGCGTTACTTGAAAATGTTATTTGAAGTAAAGAACAAAACGATTTCACATAGTAGGTGTTAGTTCAGGTTATTAATTACTACTTTTATTTGAGGCAAATAGCAATCGAAAATATCCACATAGTTTGTATACACACGTCTCTGTAGGGTCATGGAAAGATTTGTTAATTCAATTAGGGTTGTGAAAGCCATGCACAACCAGACGTGTAAAGACATGCCTCAACTCAAAGTTGGATGTTGCCCACGGCAGGTCGTATATGTAATAATAATAATAATAATAATGTTATTGGTTTTACATCCCTTTTAACTACTGCTGCTTTTAGAGACACCGGGGTGCCGGAATTTTGGTCCGAAGGGGATCTTTAACGTGCCAGTAAATGTACTGACACGGCTCCCTCGCATTTGTGCACCCTCAAATGCCAGCTGACTGCGCCAGGATACGAACCTGCAACCTAGGGCCCAGCAAGCGAGAACGTTACCGCTGAGCCACGCAGCCAGTCCGGTCGATTATGTCTCCAGATCCATAACATTCTTGATATACTTCTTATCTTTCTTTCTTCAATGATGGTAGCAGTTTTTATCTAGGTTGTGGCGTTTGGTAGAGGTAAATCGTTTCTAAGGTCTTCAACAAAGAATAGTTCTATTATACTCTTTGATAATAACGAGTTATAACTATACTCATACATTTAGGAGAAAGTAGGCTATATGTTCTTTACTGAACATCTTGTTTTTATCATTTATTACTTCTTATAATGTTTTGAATACTTGCATACACTTTCTAGTGAACCCTTATAAAAGAAGCGTATCGAGACTCAATTTCGGGTAATGTTTCGGTCCATGATAGCCGTGCAGTTAAATTTTGCTTCTCAAGATTACAAGGATACATAGGGCAAATACAATAATTAAAGAAAGGAGATAACCCAGTATACTAAATAACAAGTTTAATAACCAAAGCAAATAACAATCAACAAAAACATCTGGAATTTACTCCCACACTTCTAAATAGATCACAACTGCAAATCCTAAGTTGTGTCTGCATCAATCAAGTGGCATTCAAATATCCACAGTTTACCATTTAAAATAAATATCTCAAGAGAGATTATTAATAAAAAAAGACGTTTGAAACACTATGTCTACTTCAAATCTATACTTGTGTACGCGTGACGATGTTTTGACTATATGAAGGAAATAAGTACGGTTACGTGATCCGTTACCATCTGGTTTCCCGTCAAGCAACGAATCCGTAATTCTGCGTAAATTAGATTAGCTTAGGGAACACAGAACAAGGCACTTAAGAATATCCGACATCCGCTACCCTTATATAATACAAAATATATCTCCGAACGAGATCTTGACAACGTGCCAAAACACGTATAATTGCCCAACCTGGTCTGGGTAAAATCAACACACGCGTACGCGACTACAACAAAATACACGAGGACATGACCGAACGTCATTCTAATAATTACAATGACCACAACAATCCCAATGGATTATATAAAAAAACAAGAACAACACTATGCCCAATGGCATTTAATTATAACACACAAACAAATATCAATTCAACTTAATGCATGAAAATTATGGTCTGAGTATGGCGAGCTACCCTTTAAATCAAGATATAGAATACAGGCTCATCTCACTTTAAGAGAAGAGGACACGGTGCCCCGGCCTCAAACCTTATTAGTGTTATCTTAAATCTGTCCGTCCCTTATGAAGCCATTATGCCATTCACCCAGTGCGTCGCATAATAATATGGAAGCTTGCTCACAGCAGCTCTCGATCCTAGAAGTACCTTGTATTTCCTGAAAACATGTGTGTATAAAATACCTATATTGTCCCAATAATTCTCTCAGGAATTATAAGACACGACGACTCAGCCGGTATCCTCCTTGGAGTTCATACCGCCGTTAATTATATTTTGCTGCAGACAGGAATCGTGGGCTGATTACCACGATATTCCCCGCGCATGTAGACACACATCATCACACATAACCAAATAACGCACACCTGGGTAATGACTTCACCTCACATCTCTCCACCTGAAATACGTCCAGATTTAGGATTCCACGGAAAGACTTAAATTGCTTTCCCAAAGATCAAATAAAATCATTACTTCATTAGTTTTACATTTTACGAAGAGAACTATGGTTCCCTGGAAAATAAAATTGCTCTAGGCAAGTCACAATAAAACGCCTGTTTATCAAACACAAGGTTAAAATGTTACCCCCCAAATTCTAAGTTTATCGTTAAGTTTATTCTTACAAAGCACCATTTATCGCTCAGACCATAAATTCCACTCAAACGATGTGAACAATACACTGCACACGCATTGTACAATTACAAGTTACATTACAGTCAATTAAATCAGAACAAAAAATAGTCACGCACGACATTACAGTCGAGTGTCCGTACACCGAATAAAAATCAAACTACAATAAAAATATACAAGAAAATTATTTTCATTTCCCCAGCTAATCTAACTACGACTAAAATTGAATAATCAATATGTTGTACTTATCCCTTCGCCAAAACACCTCAGCTCACGTCGCCACACATAACCCAGCAGTTATTTAGCCGGAATTGGACATCGTCGCTGGTGTGTCCATGGTTATCCTTCCAACTGTTGGCCTCGTTCCAGACATCTTGGTTTTCATAGGATAGAAAATGTTCAGTTATTTCACAGTACTACAATTTACTACTAAAATTGCTAAATGAGCTGATAATATCCACTCAAAGTCCTGAGCAATTTTCGAAGAAAAACTTTCCCTAAATATTTATAAGCCTGAAGCTTCTACCATTCACACGCAAATTACACACATTTAAATATTTGAAGAACTCGTCAGAGTTTAGAAGTTAATATTTCGTCTACACAAGTGTCACCTCGACACCTCAGAATAAAGTCAAGTGTCCCTCACGACACCTCAAAATAAAAGTCCACACAAGTGTCGCCCACGACACATCGAAATAAAGTCAGTTTAACCTCCAGCTTGGCTACATTTATACAGAACACAGCAAATTGACAGTAGTGGGGACGAATTTTAAAAAATAATTCGGAGTTTTTAAGTTACGGACTTGCGACTAATTTCATTGAGCTTCTCTTATTGCACAGGTTAAGAATCTGATCGGCGGAGACACAAATGATCATGGGTTTTATTAATATTCATTTTTGCGCCAAATCAAAGGTACGCCAGTTTTTCGCGGGCCTGAAGCGTGCCTTGCTTCATTCGTTGATTCAAATTCATCTCGGAGAGTTTGACCTAGAGACTCCTCCCCAATTTATGACGTACAAGCATCTTCTTCCTGTCAGATCCTGGTCCCCCTACTCCTGTTTGCGTAAATCGGTAGCAACCGTCTCATGGCCTGCTAACTGAAGCCACGCGTATTGGACGTTGACCTCTTCAGTTCCCGGAATTATGGCACACTTCTCCTTGTCTCAAAAGCTTGGTTTAAATATACCTGCCTCATCGTCCAACTCCCAATAGTTGCAATATATCCTCAACTCGAATCCACTGCTGCTTGTATGAATACCCTCATTCAAATATAATAAAATAAAATATGAATCATTATTATATCAGATGATATCATAAGTGTTCACTAGTATTCTGGTAAGTTGTTTGACATCTTTATCAGTGCGTAAATCACTCTAGTTTACTCTAAAACATTATAATAATTTTTAAGTCTTGTGTCGTCATTGATGCCGTGAGCCAATAAAGTGATTTCTTATTCATTACATCCCAGCGTTCGTAGACACTCGCGAGACATCGGCTACCCTCGGGTGACCCACATCTGAGGTGTAATGGCCGCCCATTATTTGATCTCAGGAGCTGTACCGTATGAGGGTTCTCAGCTCATGGCGCAAGGGCCATGAATTAATGGTACAGTACCTACCGTCAAGCCACGGCCGCCTCTTTCCCTCTTCCTTGTCTATCCCTCCCATTCTTCCCATCCCGTCCCATCCTCCATGAGGTCCCCTGTTCGCCTTGCGGGTGAGGCCAGCTGGGCGCTGCGCTAGTCCTGCCTCCACAGTTGTATCCACCGATCCAATGTCAAGCTCCAGGACACTGTCCGTTGAGGCGGTAAAGGTGGGATCCCTCCCTTGAGCCATGTTTAACATATCTCTTTTCTTTATTTCTTTGGCGGCCGTCCCGGTAGACTCAGACGCCATGTGAGATACTTCCTGTATGGACGTGCCTTTAGGCTCTCCGCCTTTTTATTTAAAATGTGAATTTTTGCCCTTTTGTTTAACATTGTCATTACGCCAAAGCCTTCCATTGACTCATGTAAGTAACGCATCTAACCTTGTTTTCACTATGCTCATTTCCTAAATTTAACTTTTCTTTTTGGTCTTCGTCGTGTGCTTGGATTTGCTGTGGAACCAATCGAAATAGCGGTCTCCTGTTTTGTTTAGTTTGAGTCTACGGTTTAACCTTTTATTTGTGCCGTGAAATATATCTGCGAGTGATTTTGTGAGTGTATGTTTTTCTTGCAGCCAGGTGCATTGAAGTTGTTTTGATTGGGCATATCTTCGAATGGGTCTCCCGTGGTTTGTGGACGTTGGCGTTTCGACCATTCTCCCAACACGAGGCATGACACCATATATTTAGCCCTTATGTATTCCCTTCATTCCATGCTTCGGGCAACTGAATCACGGCGGTAACTTTAAGTAGGGCTTACCGTATTCAGCTCGAACTCGGAACGTAAGTAGGGGACCATATACGTTTAGCATGTTTTGCTAGACTACCTACAAGCATGAGTTGCTTTGAGTTTTATTTCTGTATCGTCGGCTGGCATTTTTTGTGTTTGATTGCGTGTATGTATCTTTGATATATTTCACGGACACTTAACGTCATTTGTTTCTCCTTGTAGTATCTTTGGTTTTTGCTTTTCTTCTTCTCCCTGGGGACTGCCAGCTCGATCGCATCCCCCTTGCTCGCCACAGCCTCTGCGACACGCACACAGCCCCTTGTCTTATCTTTACTATGCTTGTTATTTGTGGTCGCCATGACAACCATCCATCTCTAGGCAGAGAAGTGATTGTTGTTGACCAGCGACCGGCTCGATTGCCTTTTGGTCAATTACCTCCTCCCTTTTTACATAATTTTTTGGATGTGAGCACAGGTATTTATTTTATTTGTTTCCGTTATTTATTATTGTAAGTTATTTATTGTTTATAATCATCTTCCCCGTTTGGAAGTGACTGTATTTGACCCCTAGGTGAAGGGTACTCTTTTCTTTGTGTGTGTTACTCTGGCCGGGTTTGTTTGTGTGTTCGATTTCACTATTCATTAAATTTCCATTTCTTTATCCATGTGTCTTATTTAGTAGTGTTTGACGATTGGGCTGCTCTCTCTCTCTCTCCATCTCTCTCTTCAAACCTAGGCCTAACTTATTCTAGCTTTCTAGCACCAGGAGGGTATTCCTACCGCTCGTCGTGGGACCACCTTCACGGAGTCTGGAGTCGCTCGGCACATCTGGCCTGCAAATACGGGCCCAGCACAGGTCAGAAATTAACATCCATTTCCACTGCGTACTCCTTTCTTTTCTAGTTGGTTCCAGTGATGCAGCTAGGAGGCACGCCAAGAATATGTTTATTTTAAAAGGGCGGTCCGCACTGAGTCCGTGGAAAAAAGCCTGAATGGGCGGTAAACTGACTACGAAAAAAAAAGAGGAAGAAAATTGAACCTCAACCGGAGTGATCAGGATCTGATGATGATCGCGCGTCGTTCGATACGCGTAATACTAAATTGCCCAGTATTTAATAGTGGTTACAACTAATACATGTTTGTTTATTTATTTATTTATTTTAAATATACTGTATTTATATTGCACCCCGCTCGGGCATATTGGGCAAATTTGTTTTACAACTGATAAGTGAAGGATACGGTGCAAAAACGGGGTGGTTCCATTTTTACACACTTGTGGGAAATAAGAAGACCTCCACCTTTAATTCAAATGTTACCTAAACATTCTTTATTTTTCACAGAACATACTACTCATCTACGCCGCCTATTATAGTGTATTTAATCCCTCTTAAAATAACAATAACTTACTAATAGCGTGTATTCATTTATCACAATTATACATTTATGTTCGACGATGTCGAAATGTAAACATTATGTGTCAGAAAACTGTATCATAATGAGGCTCAATATAACACTATTTTTTATTTTCTCCCACCAATCAGAGCTCAAGAAACAGTTGTGTGACCAATTAGGTAAGGATACCTTCGCGCATGCGCTCAAAATCCACTCTAAACAATATGTGTTCTGTGTTGGCAAGCAAAGTGAATGGTCTCTGCTTTCGGAGTGGCTTGGCCCACGCATGCGTTCTGTTCAGTCAGCAAAGCCAGCGCACCCTGTTCACTGACTGAATCCCACAGATATTTATGAATATTTATGTTAAACCTTATAATAAAGTTATAATTGAGAAGCTTATTCCCGAAAGGTACCAAATCCGAAAAGTAATATTTTACAGGAGAAAGGAAAAGCGCTCAGAGTGTAAAATTTCATCTGAAAATCCATTTGAGCACATTTATTATGTTCAAATAGAATAAATGCATTGTTATACCAAATATTTCTTTTTAGGCTTTTGCAGTTTAGGAAATATTGAAAGAAAATGATGGATTTGGTACTTTTTGACACTGAAACTCTATATACTTTCAACGGAAAGACATAAATTTCACTGCAGTCATCAGAATCTTCGAGAAATCTGATTGTATTTAGTTATGCAATAATTAGATTTAAGGTATTTACAGTGAAGGCAGAGATTATTTAAATAATATTAAATAAAATTGAACAAAACAATGAATATTATGCAGTGCTGAACTTATTGAATTATGATTGTAGTTTGTGTCTAAAGAACATGAATATGGTAAATAACTTGTGAACTGGGCAATGGAAAATATTATCCAGTACTAAAAGAAATGGCCTCTCATTGGCTGTATGGATACGGTACGTATTGACACATTCAGGCCACAGAAGTTGGTACTTATTGGCATCAAACGAGATTTTTAATGCCCTGTTTGTTATGGATTTAGGTCGTTTTGTCAATTTCATTTTCTTTCATATGATGGAGCTTCCTACCAACGTACGTTTTCCATCATGATCTCAATTTCGATTTTTTTTTGGATTTGGTATATTTTGGAAATAAGCTTCTCAATTATCGTCGAACATAAACAGTCGTATGCAACTCGCCTATAATGGTAATTAAGACACTCGTATGGAAATTATAAAACTCGCCTACGCTCCTATTATAAACATACTCGTGTCTTAATTATTGCCATTATAGGCTCGTTGCGTAATGTACTATTATATGGTCAAAATGTAAACAAAGGTCGAAGCCACGTCAGTTTTATGTACTGTAAATATACAGTATAGTAGAACTTAATCGATACATTCAACAATAATATTCTACATCAAAGCATTCTTCATTAGTCATTTTCAATTTTTGAGGAAAGATCAGTTTAATTTTTGAAAGCACTAATGGCATTGTAGAATGGATGTTTAGTCGATGAGTAATATCTGCTTGCCAACTTAAAGGAATTTTAATTTTGTAAGAGCTAAGCTCTGTGGTATATATATATTTTAAGAAAACCGCCGCACTTCATAAGGAGCCACATTGTTTCTGCACACACTTATGCAGTGGGTCAGCTCGACTACTCTAACTAACAAGCGGGGCCACATAGTTCTTCTGCCATACGCTCTTGATTTTCTTTTACTGTATGAAATCATCAAAACATGATTTTTTCAAAAAAGTGGCGCTACCCCATTTTTGCGCCGGATCCTTCAATTACAGATAGACCCCCAGCCCAAACGCATATCCATGTTAATAAAGAAAGCATGCAGTTGTGTTTTATTGCTGATATTTCCTGCCGTTTAGGTAGCTGCAATAAGTGTGCACCGTGTTTTCCTGATCGATGCTACACTTGTGGGCAGACGGCACATTCTGTCCTCGATGCTGTCATGTCGATGTTGTATGCCGGTCGTTTGGGTCGTTTATTGATGCCGTAAGCTACAAGCACTTCGATACAGTTTCAGGATGTTTTCAAGACGTTCTCGTAAATACTGGCCCCCAAGGGAAGCATAAACCTTGACATATGGAATGAAGACCTCGTGCCAGAGACTGTTTAGAAATGATGACACGTTATGCTCTTCTACACCACGCAGTGTAGCCGTGAGCACCGCTATTATGATGGGAGGCTGCATCAAGTTTGGCGACCAGTGGTTTGAATCCCGCTACTGACAGTGGTCATCCTGAGTAAGGATTCTCCCCGAGATTTTCCCCACACTCTATCCAGGCAAATACAATTGAGGGGAAGTAAAAATTCAGACTTTCATGACCGGCGTTGAAATAGGAATCTTTGTTTCGCGGGCTTAAAGGCAGGGTTCTAAGGGCATTTTGTTGTCCTGACGTTTCGCTGAAGACTGCGTTCAGCATGTTCACAGGTACACTAAGCGAGGTAAAACAAGTAATGTCGCAGTCTTCAGCGAAAAGTCAGGACGACAAAATGCCCTTAGAACACGGCCTATAAGCCCGCGAAACAGAGATACCTATTACAATTGAGGGGCTTCGACATTGCGGTCATTAAGCCCCGTGTACTTGAGTGTATGTAGGATTAGTCTGATAACTTGTGTTATTAATGTTTACTTATTTATCGCGTGGCTTTACGTGCGGGAGTGTCCGAGGACATGTTCGGCTCGCCAGAGGCTGTAGCTGCTTCAAACGGACACCCATAGGGTGAGCTACAAGTTCCGTTCAATTTCAAGTAGTTCAAACTTACGCTACCAGATGTCACTGACACCTAATAGTCAACCTTGGAACTTTGATAGAGCGTTCCAATGAAATCTAACCTAGAAATTTAGCGTCACACAAGTTTAGTCTGTGGAAGGTTCTTTTACATGCCATAAATCTATGACATGGGACCGCCGGCTTTACTTCCCCTCCGAAGGAAGGCATACTGAAGGATTTTTAACGCTCTTAAAAAATCCGACGACTTCGACCGTTATGTTGGGCACAGAATTTCAGCATGCTACTGACTGCGCCTCCGAAGCAGCTGTTATTGTGGTGTATATTGAAGTGTGTGTATTTGTAATTCAGGTGAGGATTGGAAAGGAGGCGGTTGTGACCTTAATCCTTGAGAACTGGTGTGAAAAATTATAGCACGAGGACTGTCACCGGGTCATTTTGAACCAGAGTGTGTCACTCCTATTTTGTCGTAGTCATACGGATTTTAATGAAGTAATTTTACACCTGGTGTCTTCCTATGAACTAGACCGTAAACATGGATGGAGAAGAATGTGAACTATGTGATAGTGCTGCACCAAAATAGTTGGATTTACCCCCTAATTTCTTGCAGATTGTTCCGACTTATTTAAGCCGAAAATTGTCACGTGAGGACTGGTGCCATCTGATCCGACCATAACTACGGTAATATAGAAATAACTTGAGTGTTCCACAAGCTATGGACATGATTCTTTTGCAGGGTGAAGTTCTAGGCTAGGAAGGAAGGTAAAGTAAGCGACAGGAAATGAGGGCTGACCAAAACGAAAATATAAAGCATTATTTAAGCCTCGGGTCAAGAATACCTATGCGCCAGTCCTCGCGGGTTAAATTAGGAACCATCCCGGCATTTGCCTGGAGTAGAAGTGGGAAACCACAGAACCACTTCCAAAATGGCTGTGATAGGAATCGAACCTCACGAGGCTGAGTTTACCCCGTTCCAGCCCTCAGATTAGAATTAAAAATTTATTGGCAGGGCCGGGAATCGAACCCGGGCCTCCGCGGTGACAACCAATAATGCCAGTCACTACACAGAGAGGTGGTGAAAATGCTGGGATGGTACCTTCTTTCACGTCTGGTACGAAAGTTTCAAAAGCACCAAATTTTAACTTTTAATGACATAGGTATTAAATTTAAGTATTTGTCAATAGGGACTTATTTCAAATATATATTCCATATCAGTATATAGATAAAATTCTAAAAAAACAAGTAGTTCCGTGAAGAACTATACAGCCTATTTTCATATATCCTGCTCATGTTAATTGTCTCTATCAACATACAAAATTTCAGTTTAATTGCTGTAACAAATTCGAAGATATTGAGAACCGTCCAAATATTTCATATGGTCGCCAGAATGGATTTTTATTTTTGTACTATTTCATTAAGATTATTGTGTACGTGTGGTATTCAAACTTCAATCGCATGATTAGAACACAAGAAGTAAAAACGAGATTTTAAAATTACGCACAGCAGCCATCTTGTGATTATGCAAACAATTGAAATAAATTAGATGCCAGTGGATCAACATTTGTATAAGCATTTAACGTGCAACGTTTCACGGCACCCGGATAGTTGATTCGCGAGAAACGTCTATTTAAATGTTTATACTTCGCATCGCCGCCATGTTGGATTTGTGCTCCCCAGGTTACTGAAAGTCCTATAGATGAACATATGATCATAGTCTCTATAAAAAAAATCAGTTTGGTTGCTGTAAAAGATTCATAGATATTGAGAACCGTCTAAATATTTCGGAAGCTCGCCATTTAGGATTGTTATATGTATAGGCCATAGAGTTATGTACTATTCAAGGACAATTATTTCCTAGCTTCATTATACAAACTTTCACTTCGATCGCATGATTACGACACAAGAATAAAAACTTAATTTTAAAATTTCGCACAGCCGCCATCTTGAGGTTATGTAAACAATTGAATTATATTAGATGGCAGTGCATTACAATCTGCAAAATCATTTACTGTACCACATTTCACTGCGCTCAGAGAGTTAAATCACGAGAAAAGTCTATTAATATATTTCAAATTCGCTTGGTCGCCATGTTCGTTTTGTACTTTACAGGTTTATTAATTATACATAGGTAAACTTGTATCAGTACCCTTTATCACCGTACAAAATTGCATGATGATATCTGTAATAGTTTCGGAGATATAGAATGTCAGTGAAATATTTCGCACAGCCGCCATTTTGAGGTTATGTAAACAATTGAACTAAATTAGACTCCAGTGCATTACAATGTGTATAAACATTTGCTGTACCATGTTTCATTACGTTTGGATAGTTAAATCGCGAGAAATGTCTATTTAAATGTCTCAATTTCGCTTGACAGCCATGTTGGTTTTGTAGTCACCAGGTTTTTGAAAGTCTCATAGCTGAACTTCTAGTAGTGCCCTTTATCACCGTACACAATTTCAGGGCGATATCGGTAATAGTTTCGGAGATATTGAATGCTAGTAAAAATATTTCGCACAGCCGCCAAGTTGGATTGGTGAGACGTAACAAAATTTGAAAGGCACGGTCGAGGTCGCCGGGAATAGTGCTATGAACTTACCGAGTTTCATTGAAATCGCTCCAGCCGTTTAGATTTTATTAGGGGGGGGGGGGACACACACACACACCTCACACACACACACACACACGCACACACACACGGACAAAAGGTGATATCATAAGCCTATTTTTTCAAAATTGAAAATAGGCTAATAAATCCTAAGATACATGATGCACTGTAGAATCAGTAAAATTGGACTGCGAGGAGAATTGAGTATTTATTTTACTCATGTCTCCCTGCTGAGATAAGGAGACAAGTCCAATATCGAATTAAAGCAAGCATTTCTTAATTGCTTCAGGACGCAAGTGCTATTGAGGAATACGTTCGTTTTGTGCCTTGGCGCCGCTCTGTTTGTCTTCTGGGGGACGCCATGTATTGACATTCAATCGTCGATTCTTCATTATTCTCTGTTCAGCGTAACAAGTTAAAATTTGGTGCTTATGAAACTTTCTTACCAGACATAATGAAAGAAAAGAGAGAAGCAAATGTTATTTTATTATTTTATAAGTTGGAAAACTTTCAGCAGTATTTCTTTTTAGCTACCAGCCAATAGGGTCGTGGAATGAAGAAGAGCGTAACGATGTTAATCCAATCAATAGAAACCAAAACAAAAGAATCGATTAAATATGCCTGTAGGTTATTACGTATATAAGGAATGAATGCCGCTGAACTTGGCTTGACTATACTCTGTATTTCAAAAGAAAGAACGTGAAGCAAATGGCGGGAGCTTGGAACAGCTGAGCTGTGTTGCCAAGTTTTTATTGTTGATGTAGATCAGCTGATTCGAATAATAGACAGGGCTACACTTCGGATATTATTTCGGTACTATTATGCGCAATATAATGCAAATGTCAATCCTGAGTCAACGCCGAGGACATTCAAATAGAGAAATACGGTACACCGAACCTATGCTACCTTTATCACCGATGTTCAATAAATACGAGAAAGAGGCCGAACACTCGACAGCTATACAAATATAATACAAAATACAAACACAAAGTAATCTGATGATGAATATATCAACACTCACCATGCAATGATTATATCCTTCAAGATGAAACAAGAGTTTGGGTGAAGGTCGTTCACAGTTTACAGCAGTTAACACAGAACGCAGAATCAACATCACGATAACACCAAGCACACTCACTCACTGTAAGGCGACTCTGTACGGTTAGTAACAGCTTCCACATGCGTAATGTTAAGGTAAAGAAGTATTTAGCACCAAGCACACAAACAAGCTGCTCTGGGGCGATATTATTACCGTGTTTTTACATTGTCAATTTGTAGTCGATTGAATGACAAGCATTAATTTGAACACTACGGTATGCAATGAAACATTACTGGATACGTAAACATTAGACTAAATGTACATAGCCTATTTTGTACGTCATGCATGTTTTCTAAATTAAGTATATTTAAATTTGAATTGATCTAACAAGGCTAACCACGAATAAAGTTTGATGTCGAAATGGACAAATGAACGATAGCAATTCAACTTGTTCTGAAATTTGCTTATATTACTTTATGCACACTCTAATATTTATTTATTTTCGGGATACGGTTAGGTTTTAACAAAACTAGCAATATATAAAATAAATAACACTACAGTAAGTATGTAGTTAGTTGTAAGTAGGTAGTTAGTTTGTCTATTAGATATATGTCATTGTTCTATTAGACTGTGGTGTGTGAGTGTGTCTGGTAACAGTTGCATTGTTTATTAGTTATAGTTCATTGTTTCAGTAGACTGTGATGTGTGATTGCATGTGAGTGTGTCTGGTGACAGACTGTTTTAGTGGTAGTATTTGTTGTTGGTGGAACTTAAGTATTTTTTCGTTAGTAGAATTTTGGTATTTAATTGTTAGAACAGTAGAAGGTTAGTATTTTTGTTAGTAGAATTGCTCTTTACTTATTCTGAAAGGGAGTAGCAGCCTTTCAGAATAAATCAATTCTTTACTAGTCTTATAGACGGTTAAGATATTGATAATATAAGCCAAATAATGGCTACACTGCGTCCTGCTGCACGGCTGAAAGCAAGGGGAAACTACAGCCGTTTGCTATTCCCGAGGATATGCACCTCTCTATGCATAAATACATGTGATGATGGCCTCCTCCCTTGTAAAATTTCAATCCGGAGGTAAACTAGTCCCCCGTTCGGATCTCCGGGTGGGGACTACTCGAGAGGGGGTTAACATCACAGAAGTGACAAAGAGGAACTCTGACATTCTACGGATCGGAGCGTGGAATGTTAGAAGTCTGCTAGGAAATGGAAAGTTAGAAAACTTAGAAAGGGAAATGGATAGGTTTAGGTTGGATTTGGTTGGGATTAGTGAAATGCGCTGGCAGGAAGAACAGGACTATTGGTCAGGAGACTATAGGGTCATTAGCACTAAATCAAACAATGGCCAAGCAGGGGTTGGCCTCATATTGAGTAGGAAACTTGGACAGCGGGTGGAATATTATGAGCAATATAGTGAACGGATTATTGTAGCAAAAATAAATACTAAACCTACCTGCACCACAGTGGTACAAGTCTATATGCCTACCAGTCAAGCTGATGATGAGGATGTTGAAAAGGTCTACGATGAAATAGACGAAATTCTGAGGTATATCAAGGGTGATGAAAATGTTATAGTAATGGGAGATTGGAATGCTGTGGTAGGAAAAGGGAAAGAAGGGAAGATAGTAGGAGATTTCGGATTAGGTGAAAGGAATGATCGAGGAAACAGGCTGGTAGAATTCTGCACTGAGCATGAGTTGGTCATAGCTAACACCTTATTCAATAACCACAATAGAAGAATATACACATGGATGAGACCAGGAGATACAGGGCGTTACCAAATCGACTTCATTATGGTCAAGCAGAGGTTTCGAAACCAGATTTTGGATTGTAAAACATATCCTGGTGCTGACATAAACTCTGACCACAATCTGGTTGTAATGAAATGCAGATTAAAGTTGAAGAAACTGAAGAAAAGTCAAAAGCCAAAAAGGTGGGCAATAGACAGACTGAAAGAGAAGGATGTAAACGAAAGATTCAAGAAGAGTATAAAGGAAGGACTAATGAAAAACCCTAAACAAACTTCAATTGCAGACGAATGGGCACTTTTGAGGAATGAAATAACAAAATCCGCAGAAGAAAACATTGGTAGGAAAGAGAGAATAGGTAGAAAACCGTGGATCACTCAGGATATACTCGAATTGATGGATGAAAGGCGGAAGCACAAGAATGTAAGAGATAAGAAGGGGAAAGCAGAATACAGACGTCTGTGAAATGAGGTTAACAAGAAGTGCAAGGAAGCGAAAGAAGAATGGTTGAAAGAGAAATGTGCAGGTATAGAAAATTGTCTGAAATTAGGAAAAGTAGACACAGCTTATCGAAGGATTAAGAATACTTTTGGGGAAAAGAAGACTAAGTGCTGTAATATTAAGGACACAAATGGAAAGCCTCTAACAGATAGGGAAGAAAAGGTTGAGAGATGGAAAGCTTACATAGAGAGTTTGTATAAGGGAAAGGAGATTGAGAATCATGTAATGGAAAAGGAGGAGGAAATTGATGAGGATGCAAAAGGAGATTTAATATTGAGATCAGAATTTGACAGAGCATTGGAGGACTTAAGCAGGAACAAAGCACCAGGCATAGATGATATACCGATTGAGTTGCTACGCTGCATAGGAGAGGAAGGTCTGATCAGGTTATTTCACTTGGTGTGTAGGATTTATGAGACAGGTGAGGTACCCCACGATTTCAAGAAGAATGTAATCATCCCTATACCAAAGAAAGTGGGAGCTGACAGATGTGAAGATTACCGTACAATCAGCTTGATTACTCATGCTTCAAAGATCCTGTCTAGAATAATTTACAAGAGGATTGAGAGCCAGATAGAAACGGAGTTGGGTGAAGACCAGTTTGGTTTCAGGAGAAATGTAGGAACAAGGGAAGCTGTACTAAGTCTTAGGCTGATTTTGGAAGGTAGAATAAGGAAAGATAAGAGAACGTTCATGGCTTTTGTAGACTTAGAAAAGGCTTTTGATAACGTTGATTGGACTAAATTGTTTGACATTTTGAAATCGATTGGAATAAAGTACAGGGATAGGAGGGTGATATACAATCTATACAGAAACCAGACAGCAGTCATTCGAGTTGAAGGACATGAGAGAGAAGCTGGTATTCAGAAAGGTGTAAGGCAAGGCTGCAACTTATCACCCATACTTTTCAATCTTTACATTGAACAAGCAATGAAGGAAATTAGAGAAAAACTTAAAGTGGGAGTGAAGATTCAAGGAGAAATAATTTCAACTCTGAGATTTGCTGATGACATCGTCATCTTGGCCAACAAGCCTGAGGATTTGAATGAGTTTTTGAATGGTATGGACTCCGTATTACGGAAAGAATTCATGATGAAAATTAATATATGTAAAACAAAAATACTGGAATGCAGCCGAAATAAATCAGAAACCTCTATGGAGATCAAATTGGCAGGTGAAAAGCTGAAGGAAGTAGGAGATTTCTGTTACTTAGGAAGCAGAATAACCAGTGATGGACGAAGCAAAGAGGATATAAGAAGTAGGTTGGCTCAGGCAAGAAAAGCATTTCTACAAAAAATGAATCTGCTGACATCGAATATAGATTTAGGTATTAGGAAGTCATTTTTGAAAGCCTTTGTCTGGAGCGTGGCGCTCTATGGAAGTGAAACTTGGACTATTGGTGCAGCAGAAAAGAGGAGAATTGAAGCATTAGAAATGTGGTGTTACAGGAGAATGATGAAGATCAGATGGGTAGATAGGGTTACAAACAAAGAGGTATTAAGACGAGTGGGAGAGGAGAGATGTTTCTGGCGACTGCTAATGAAGAGAAGAGATAGGTTGGTAGGACACATACTAAGACACCCAGGAATAGCAAGCTTAGTTATGGAAGGAAGAGTCGAGGACAAGAACTGTAGGGGTAGACCAAGGTTAGAATATGTTAAACAGATTGCCTCGGATGTAGGGTGTGGTAGCTATGTAGAGATGAAACGATTAGCTCAGGACAGGGAGGCATGGAGAGCTGCATCAAACCAGTCAAAAGACTGAAGACTCAAGCAGCAGCTAAGTGTAACAGAAGCACTTGTCATCACGGATAGGAGAACGATGCTTGAGGCTACTGGAGCTGAGTCAATGCTATTTTCGCAACTGTACCTGTCAACCCAGCAAGCTGACAGCGTGACACATGTAAACAAAGAATATTTTCCAGCTTGACCAGCGGAACTCAGCTTAAACGTGTGTGACACACCCAGAATTCGTTGTTGTTGTTACTTCAATTCATTGGTCTTCATTCCACTATCGGAAGCTCTTTGGAACAATGTCAAGGAAGAACCAGCTGCAGGGTGGTTTCAGCCGTATGTCATCTAGAAGGCAATCAACAGACTGAGAACCGGAGTATCTCGATCCAGAGCTAGTCTCAAGACATGGAGCTAAACTGAAGACGGACTTTGTGAATGTGGGGAATTGCAGGAACAAATGCATCTTCTGGTATGCAGAAACCTATCTGAGACTTGTATCACTGACGATCTTAGGAGAGCAAATGAGAGGATGATCAAGACTGCCAAATTCTGGTCTTTGCATTCCATTTGATTTTATTTCATTTATTATAGTCTGTAAGTTTTTTGTATTGATCCCTTTATTTTGTAATTTTTCCTGGACACGTAAAATAACAAGTAGTTCCGTGAAGAACTATACAGCCTATTTTCATATATCCTGCTCACGTTAATTGCCTCTATCAACATACAAAATTTCAGTTTAATTGCTGTAAGAGATTCGTAGATATTGAGAACCGTCTAAATATTTCAGATGGTCGCCAGGTTGGATTTTTATTTTTGTACTATTATATTAAGATTATTGTGTACGTGCGGTATTCAAACTTCAATCGCATGATTAGAACACAAGAAGTAAAAACGAGATTTTAAAATTACGCACAGCAGCCATCTTGTGATTATGCAAACAATTGAAATAAATTAGATGCCAGTGGATCAACATTTGTGTAAGCAATTAACGTGCAACGTTTCACGGCACTCGGATAGTTAATTCGCGAGAAACGTCCATTTAAATATTTATACTTCGCGTCGCCGCCATGTTGGATTGCTGCTCACCAGGTTACTGAAAGTCCTATAGGTGAACATATGTTCATAGTCTCTATGAACATACAAATTTCAGTTTGGTTGCTGTAAAAGATTCATAGATATTGAGAACCGTCTAAATATTTCGGAAGCTCGCCATTTTGGATTGTTATATGTATAGGCCATAGAGCTATGTACCATTCAAGGACACTTATTTCCTAGGTTCATTATTCAAACTTTCACTTCGATCGCATGATTACGACACAAGAAATAAAAACTTAATTTTAAAATTTTGCACAGCCGCCATCTTGAGGTTATGTAAACAATTGAATTAAATTAGATGGCAGTACATTACAATCTGCAAAATCATTTACTGTACCACATTTCACTGCGCTCAGAGAGTTAACTCACGAGAAAAGTCTATTAAAATATTTCAAATTCGCTTGGTCGCCATGTTCGTTTTGTACTTTACAGGTTTATGAGTTATACATAGGTAAACTTGTATCAGTACCCTTTATCACCGTACAAAATTGCAGGGTGATATCTGTAATAGTTTCGGAGATATAGAATGTCAGTGAAATATTTCGCACAGCCACCATTTTGAGGTTATGTAAACAATTGAACTAAATTAGACTCCAGTGCATTGCAATGTGTATAAACATTTGCTGTACCAAGTTTCATTACGTTTGGATAGTTAAATCGCGAGAAAGGTCTATTTAAAAGTCTCAACTTCGCTTGGCCGCCATGTTGGTTTTGTAGTCAACAGGTTTTTGAAAGTCTCATAGGTGAACATCTAGTAGAGCCCTTTATCACCGTACACAATTTCAGGGCGATATCGGTAATAAATTCGGAGATATTGAATGCTAGTGAAATATTTCGCTCAGCCGCCATGTTGGATTGGTGAGTTGTAACAAAATTTGAAGGGCACGGTCGAGGTCGCCGGGAATAGTGCTATGAACTTACCGAGTTTAACTGAAATCGCTCCAGCCGTTTAGATTTTATTAGGGGGGGGACACACACACACCTCACACACACACACACACACACACACACACGCACACGCACACACACACGGACAAAAGGTGATCTCATAAGCCTATTTTTTCAAAATTGAAAATAGGCTAAAAATAACCCATAGTAATGACCTGCAAACCTGTGTTAGTTAGGTGGTTAATAAAATGTGTATAATTGTAATTATTGGGGCCTAAGATTGAAGGACTTGAACCCAGGTTATCTCCCAGCAATTGCCTGGACTTAATAATGAGAAACACTGGAGAAACCCCATAGCTAGTATGACCGCAGACAATGTTTGGATTCGAACCATTGCACTCGTGGAGAGTGACGTAATGTGCTCTCCTAAGCCTTCGTCAGTCATCACCCTGACCCATGTGGCTTAGCGTTAAGTGTTTGTAGTTGTTGTTGATTCATATATGTGCTTTTCAACATTGTGGTCATGAATCCCCGTGTACTTGGGTGTGTGTGGAATTTTGTCTTTAAACCAGTAGTATAGCAATGACTGTATTCTTGTGTGTATTTGCCATTCAGGTTTGGATTGGGAAAGAGGTGGCCGTGGCTTTAAGTTAGGAACCATCCCGGCATTTACCGGGAGAGGAAGTGGGAAACAACGGAAAACCACTTCCAAGATGGCTGAAGTGGGAATCAAACCCACCTCTTCTCAGTCTTGCCTCACGAGGCTGAGTGGACCCCGTTCCAGCCCACAAGACCAGAATTAAATTTCTTGGCATAGCTGGGACTTCCGGGAAGTGGAATCCAAGTAAAGAGAGGCCTTCGTGGATTATGATCATAATTTTTGCATTTGTCTGTTGACACAGGCTAGAGAAAAATGTTTTTTTAACCAATGTCTCTGCCTCCTTCATGGCAGTATACAACTATCTTCCTGTCCAAGTCTGTATGTTAAGAATCATTTCTGTACCTTATCATGAGACTATTTCTTGTTCTCTACAGAGATGTTTCGAAATTTAATGTTTTTCAGTCGGTCAACACGATTAAATCCCACTTCTAGCCCCTCAAGTTGGGAACTTAATGTTCAAAAAATGACATGGGAATTATGATTTTAGGATAACAAAAAAGAAAAAAAAATTATAAACTTAACATCAATTTAGTGAACTACTAATGCTTGGTGTCCATGTATTGTTTGAACGAAAACATGCCAGTATCGTCTGCCTTCGTCTTCTGTTGGAGCGGTTTGCGTTTCCTTGAAGTAATTTCATTTGTAGTTCTTGATCGTTCAATGATTACAATGTCCTCATCTTGTTGCCGATTAGGTCCAGGTTCGTCGCTGAATTTTACTACTTTCTGCTCGTTTAATTTTATTACCTTAGCAGTGTAGTGTCCACAGATAACCAACCATCTGCAGAAATCACTAGTCGAGTTCAACATGGAGCACAATTTTATCATCTTCTTTGGGATAAGCAAGTTCCGTTAAGATCAAAACTAATACTCTTTGCACCTGTTCCTCCATATAGCTTCGAAACCTGTACCCAATCCAATAGAAATACCAGCAAGCTACAGGCAGTGGAGATGAAGTTTTTAGGAACGATGATTCAGAAGACAAGGAGGGACAAAATAAAATAAAATTAAGATACGTCATCTTGTTCAAATAGAACAATCTCTTAATGAGATCTGTGTTGAAGCCAGGCGGAAATGGTTCGATCATCTCAAAAGAACAGCTAGAGTGTGGTTTGAGAGAGAACTGAAAGGCAAGAGACCAAGAGGTTGACCGAGGAACAGATGGATCGACCAGGTTAGAAATTATCTTGCAGGAAGAGGACTGGATGTGCAGCGGATCATGGAGGAGGAAACATTCTTGGAGAGAACTAAATGGTGAGTGCTCATTCACCGCAATCGGGAAACTGGAGGCGGTTCATGATGATGATGATGATGATTCTGATTAAAGTTTTAAATATTTTGTGTATTAACCAAACGCCTCTTACGTGTTGGAGGCTTGGTGACACACACGAAACTGACAAGTTATGGAATCAAAGAATAGATTAAAACAATCAAACTGCAATTTAACCCTTGAGACCTGGCGTGAAACATATAACACGAAAACTGATGCCGGGTCATTTTGACCCAGAGTGTGACACTCCCGTTTTTCCATAGTCGTACGTATTTTAATGAAGTAATTTTAAACCTTGTGTCTTCCTTTGAACTATTCTCAATATACAATGAGGTTTATTTATATAGTTCAGATTACCATGCAGATAAATGACAATAATTTTTGAAACAGTGTAAGATAAAAACAAGATGTTCAGTAAAGAACATTTAGCCTGATTTCTCCTAAATGTATGAGTATAGTTATAACTCTTTGTTTTTATCAAAGAGTATAATAGAATCATTTCTTGGTTGAAGACCTAAGAAACTATTCACCTCGACCAAACACCACAACCTCGAAAAAAAAAAAAAACTGCTACCATCATTGAAGAAAGAAAGAAAGAAATATAAGAAGTATCTCAAGAATGTTATGGATCTGGAGACATAATCGACCGTACTGGCTGCGTGGCTCAGTGGTAACGTTCTCGCTTGCTGGGCCCAAGGTTGCAGGTTCGTATCCTGGCGCAGCCAGCTGGCATTTGAGGGTGCACAAATGCTAGGGAGCCGTGTCAGTAGATTTAAAGATCCCTTTCGGGGCAAAATTCCGGCACCCCGGCGTCTCTAAAAGCAACAGTAGTTAAAATGACGTAAAACCAATAACATTATTATTATTATTACATAATCAACCTGACGTGGGCAACATCCAACTTTGAGTTGAGGTATGTCTTTACACGTCTGGCTGTGCATGGCTTTCACAACTCAAATTGAATTAACAAATCTCTCCATGACCCTAGAGAGACGTGTGTATACCAACTATGTGGATATTTTCGATTGCTATTTGGCTGCAATAAAAGTATTAATTAATATCCTGAACTAGCACCAACGGCTAGAATTCAGTTACTATGTGAAATCGTTTTGTTCTTTACTTCAAATAACATTTTCAAATAACGCACAATAGGCTGTTACAAACCATTTAAAATAAAAAGTAAAAATTTATCGTAGTATCATCTTGCCATTCTTCAAGTTCGATGCGCATAGAATGCCAATGGTATACGGTACTAACCAATGGAGTCCCACGTAGACCAGTCGTGACATCTAGTGGAGAAGTATCGAACAAGATAATCCTAACAGGGCGAGTGCATTCTAGCGGCCATAAAAATAAACGTTTCAATAAAATCTGTAAGTTAATCTATAGGCCGGCGTGCAATTCGCCGCCAGTTGGCCATGCTAATTCACTTTTTTGCTACTAGATGTCTCGTGCAAATCTGATGGCAAATTTTGTTTTAATTAAATATATATTTTCCATCGTAATATAGACAATACAACGCTCAATTTTAAAACGTCTGAGTCAGTACAAAACAATAAATATAAAAAATGTCAAGCAAAAACCTTACTCTGATGGGGTTTGAACCATAGCGATATGAGTGAGAGGCCGACGCTTTACCACGGAGCTAAACGTGCCAACGAACATTCACTGATATCAAATGAGTTATATGGAACATGTTAGCAAATAATGAATCAGACCAAACGATTTCATCAGTGGAGCATATTATTTATGTATAAAGCATTTCATACAAAGTTTATTTTTTTGGTATCAGTACGCTATATTGCATGCAATACTCAAATTAGTGAAATATAAGTCAGGCACAAAATATCCGCTGCCATCTTGCCTTGTAACTGAGACGCCTCAGATTTTTTAAATCACTTGTGCACTACAGTATTACAAAATAAACTTTTAATTTCGAACGTGCCTCTTCCTTTAGAACAGTTTAAACGATTCTCGGCTCGATAATCGGAACTGGCGGGTCCCATGATATGGATTATAAAGTCTGCATAATTCGCACGGCCGCCATCCTGAAATGGTACAGCGGATGACCTTGTAGTTTGGTCACAAGACGCGTCCTATATGAAGGTATGTTGTTACAAAATTTGGTAGAGATCGGATGATTTGGATAGTCGTTATTTTATTTTACGTTTTGAACGTGTCAGTGGCCGCCATTCAGTTTTGGTAAAGATGGCGGCGATATAAAACATGACACTGAGGTGCCCTTTGCTAGTTCTACCAAATTTCGTTCAATTCGGTTTCACCGTGTTTGAATTGATAGGGGGGGACAGACATTCAGAGTACATACACTCACACACACACAGACTCACGCACACACATACACACACACACACACAGACAGACAGACACACAATTTTTGGCCCTGTGTAGATCTGATAAGTCTCCTTTCATTTTTTGCAAAAATCGAAAGTAGGAAAATAGGAAATGGAGTGACGGAGGATTTTGAAATTGTGACAGGTCTCAGGCAAGGAGACGGTTTATCTCCTACACTGTTCAATTTTGCCTTGGAGAAGATCATACGTGAGACCTTTCGAGAGAATTTTGAAGGAATCCAAGTCGAAGGGAAGAACCTATCATACCTTGCCTACGCAGATGATATCAGTTTACTCTCCAGCTCTCAGGAAGAGTTGAGGCAAATGACCATAGCACTCAAGGCAGCTGCCAACAAATTTGCGCTAATCGGGAATGAAACCAAGACGGAGTACCTCAATATGACTCGCGGGCAAGGCCACGTTTTTGGGCAACTACCATCACTCCGGGTAGGGGACCAGTCCTACAAGAGGGTCCATGAATGTGAAACCAAGACGGAGTACCTCAATATGACTCGCGGGCAAGGCCACGTTTTTGGGCAACTACCATCACTCCGGGTAGGGGACCAGTCCTACAAGAGGGTCCATGAATGTAAGTACCTAGGATCGCTTTTCACGGAGAACTCATCATGTGAGGCAGAAATCAACGCCAAGATCCAAGCAGGAAACCGTACTCTCTACAGCTCAACACAGCTTCTTCGGTCCAGAAGTCTCTCCAGACAGTTCAAAATTCGTCTGTATAAAACTGTGATCCAACCCGTTGTGCTATATGGTGTGAGACATGGAGTATCCGAAAACAGGACTTTCATAAACTACTCGTTTTTGAGAGAAAAGTTCTTCGGAAGATCTTCGGACCGGTGAGGGATGTACACACGGGTGAATGGAGGATTAGGCACAATCATGAAGTAGAAGACCTGTACCATGATGCCAACATATCTGGAACCATCAAAACCAGAAGACTGCTGTGGGCTGGACATGTAGACCGGATGGAAGACCACCGATGGCTACGGAAGCTACTGGATTTCATCCCCACAGGAAGAAGACCACCAGGGAGACCAAGGAAGCGGTGGAGTGATGGACTCCATGAAGATCTGCAACAGGCAGTGATACGCGTCGACAGTTGGCGGATGGCAGCTATGGATAGGAGACGATGGAGAGGGAAACTTGTAGTAGCGCGCGGTCCACTTGGCCTGATCGCGTAGAAAAAGAAGAAGAAGAAGAGTGTAATTGGGCTTGATACTATTGGTAGAGCAGTCATCTCAGTATTTTTGACAAAGGAGCTGATGACCAAGGTGTCCGTAGACCCTAAATATGGATCAACAAGAACGTGAGCTATGTGATTGTGCTGCAACAAAATAGGTGGATTTCCCACCCGCCCCCCCCCCCAGCTCCTTATATTTTGCAGATTGTCGTGACTAACGTAAGCCGAAAATTTGTCACGTGAGGACTGGCGCCATGGGTAAATCTGACCCGACGTTAAATAATATAGAAATAACTTGAGTGTTCACATGATAATGGATATGTTACTTTTGTGGGGTGAAGTTAAAGACTAGGAAGGAAAGTAATGTAAGCTACAGGAAAATAGGGCTGACCAAAACGAAAATGATAATGAAAATCCACTGCCTGCTTCCAGTCTCCGACCGGGTCAGGAATGGAATGAATGAAGCCCCCATCTAGCGGCGAGGTTATGAAGTGTGCCGGCTGCCGAAGCCTGACGCACTCCTCTGGGGCAATGATTAAATGAATTACAGATGAAATGAAATGGTAGTGGAGAGTGTTGCTGGAATGAAATTGTGACAGGGAAAACCGGAGTACCCGGAGAAAAACCTGTCAGCCTCCGTTATGTCCAGCACAGATCTCACATGGAGTGACCGGGATTTGAATCACGGACCCAGCGGTGAGAGGCCGGCGTGCTGCCGCCTAAGCCACGGAGGCTCCCAAAACGAAAATATAGAACATTATTTAAGCCTCGGGTCAAAAATACCCATGCGCCAGTCCTCGCGGGTTAAATCTGTAGAACAAGTTCCATTCTAAAAACATGCGTTTTTAGCATTTTTTTTTATAAATATCATTTAAGCCGGGAGTAATTCTCAAAAGTGTATTTTGAAATATGATACAAAATTCCCAAACACACATTTTGACACTTTTCCAGGTTTTCTATCTTTTCAACCTAGGCCTATGACACAATGGTCAAAATAGCTTAACTTTATATATATTTTTTTCTAAACTTGACCCCTATAGTTAATGTTATTCAAAAAAGTTTTCAATATTAATGCTCACACTAGTACAGACACAACAATAACATGGGTTATCCTACCTATTATAAGCACACCCAAATAAACGGGCCTGAATGACCACAATGTCGCATGTCCGTAAATGAAACAAAAGCAACAACTGGATATCATCATGATTGAAACGTTTCGGCTAAATAAAGCTCGTGTAGCCTCCTAGCTTGGTGCAAGACTTCTTCGACATTGACACATTTTGAGTACATTACGTAACAACAGTACCGTTCCATTACCTCAACCCAAAACTATACCTCTTGACCGAGCCGGGAATCAACCCTGGTTTCCG
The DNA here is from genome assembly GCA_946902985.2 of Meconema thalassinum. Lineage (NCBI taxonomy): Eukaryota > Metazoa > Arthropoda > Insecta > Orthoptera > Tettigoniidae > Meconema > Meconema thalassinum. The sequence goes on along the minus strand of OX336390.1, from coordinate 801,739,039 downwards.
GGATATCAGCCAACACACCATGAGACGAACATTTGTGGCTAACAATATTAGAATTCTCAACATCAGAATATGCATGCGATCTCTGTGGTGCATAAATGTCACGGTAATTAAATATTAGTCTGCACCAACCGTAGTACTTTGTAATCATCATATTATTAATTCAACATGTAACCTTTCCAGTGTCGCTGAATATATTTTGTATTTTGCCTGAGTTATCATTTATTTTAAGGAAAATTCCCCAAAAATGTCATTTTTAGCCTACTTTCGATTTTTGCAAAAAATGAAAGTAGACTTATGAGATCAACACAGGGCGAAAAAAGTGTGTCTGTCTGTGTGTGTGTATGTGTGTGTGTGAGTCTGTGTGTGTGTGTGTATGTGTGTGTGTGAGTCTGTGTGTGTGTGTGTGTGTGTGTGTCTGTGTGTGTGTGAGTGTGTGTACTCTGAATGTCTGTCCCCCCCTATCAATTCGAACACGGTGAAACCGAATTGAACGAAATTTGGTACAGAGGTAGCACTAGTAAAGGACACCTCAGTGTCATACATTATATCGCCGCCATCTTTACCAAAACAGAATGGCGGCCACTCAAATGTTCAAAACGTAAAATCAAATTACGGCTAAACAAATCATCCGATCTCTACCAAATTTGGTGACAACATACCTTTATACAGGATGCGTCTTTCACCCAAAATTCAAGGTCATCGGCCATGCTATTTCAGGATGGCGGCCGTGTGAATTATGCAACCATTTTAATAAATAGCTTAAGACCCACCAATTCCGATTATCGAGCCTAGGGGGGTTTAAGCTATCCTGAAGGTCGTGATCCGTTATTTATTATAATTTAATATTATAATACTATACAGTATGAGTGGCTTAAAAGAGCTGAGCCGTTTGTGTCACACGACAAGATGGCAGCTGTCCTCATGTGCCTGTCTTACATTTCAGTAGTTTTAGTATGTTGTATGTGATATACCGTACTGATACAATAATATAAACTTTGTATGAAATGATCTTTAATGAAGATGTACTGCAGTGAAGAAATCGTTTATTTAAAGTCATTATTTGCCAACAGTTTGTATCTAATATGTCAGTTAAGAACACGTGACGTCATGGATACGGTTAGCTCTGGGCTAGCATGTTAGTCTGACACGCAGTTGACTGGGGATCGAGTACTGCTGCAGTTAGGTTTTTTTTTCTGGAATTACAAATGATGTGCACGAGCTTTTTCCACAGATACTGAATAAAATGTCATTTAGCTCAAAGGAGAGGATAAAGTATACACTCGTATATTAATCAAATCACAGTCCCAGCATCGCACATAAACAGAAGACATTAGAAAAAGGAGAATAGAAGAACTAGATACACGTTGTCATTAACCACAGCCTTCTTAATGCCTCTGTACGGTGCTGTCCTCTTGTGGGTTATGTGGGTAATATTGTTCCAAACATAACGCTGTGTAAATGCCTGAGCTGGCCTCCTGAAGTATGGCAATTTTGTAATACTGGTAGTTCAACTATTAGCCACGATCGCGCTCCGAATACCTTTAAACACTGCCAGCTGGATCGCCTCCCTCTTGGCTACTTTAAACTGCCTACTCATTCAACACCCATAGAACACTGCCATCGTAGTACATTACGATGGCAGTGCATAGGCGTACAAGATAAAGATTAATTCACTGATAGGTCGCAGCACCACCTACTGTGATTGGGGCGGAAGATTCTTATTTTTGCAGGCTGGCTTAATATAGAGATTAACGGACGTGAATGCATTACAATAAGTTAGTAGTTTTGTTATTCAATCATCATAAAGTATATAATATTGATCTTGACACTTACTGGCTTATTATCAATATAAAAGAAAACAAACAATACATTGTGGTTGGGGTGATTGTTTTAGGGATGAGGACAAAGAGTCATAAAGATAACCATACATTTAGGAGAAAGTAGGCTATATGTTCTTTGCTGAACATCTTGTTTACATTTTATTTTTGTTTGAAAATGCATTTGAAAAGAGAGAAATATTACAAAATACGAAACAGTTCAGGAAAACCGTGGTTTTCACACTTGCTAAATTCAGTCTGAAAAACAGTTTTTTTTTCTCGTTGAACAAAATTACACTGCTTGTATAACTTTTAAATTCACCAAAAAAAACATTATACTATGAAGAGTGAAGTTCACTTTTTTCAATATCAGAGGTGTTTCCTTTTGTGATAATCTTCAAAACACCCCGCTGGATGAAGATATGGCTGGCCTACCTTGGAGAATTGCACTTGTATCTGCATCATTATCACTCTCATCTTCATCAACTGCACTTTCACTTGATTCTGAACCGTCGATCTCTTCAACACTCTCTTCAAAGTGACTGTAATCACTATCTAATTCCTCCAAATAACTTGATATCGTAGCCACATTTTTGTCGTACGAGCCCGCCATTTCACTGTTTACATCGGCTTCAAGATGCCTCAGCTGATACCGTCAAACTCAAGTATCTATCAAACGAATACTAAAAATAGAAAAAGAAATGATTCAAGTAGTGATTTCCGGTTTCGAGCGAGTTCATATACGTTATTTAATACCATACTGCCACCTGCCGTAATTATCTGTAAACTTATGACAGCTTGCGGAATATTCCGTAAACGACACGCAACGAAAAAGTGCTGGCGTGGAATATTCCGGAAATGACACGGGAAGAGCTAATTAAGCATTCGTACATTTATTGACAGTAATTTGAATACATATTTCAATATATTGCAGCCTGTCCTGAATTATTTATTCATATCGCAGTGTTATTTGTCATAATTCTTTTAAATCAGCTTAAAAATGCAACATTAATAACATTTCAGTTTAGAGCTAAAACATATTCCAATTTAGCCCATTAAAGTTTAATTCGAAACCTCATAAAGGTAAGAGAAAAGTATTTTATGGCCCAGTATATCGCTGATTATGTGTTGGCAGCAGTAAAATAGCGCTTCAATTTCATTATAAAACAGAGGGGCAGCACAATCACTGTCAAGCAAGTACACAGGCATCAAAATAAAGCTGAGTTATGGAACTTTCATACAGCGTTTCTGAAAGTTGTTTTTAACTGCCAGTGTTGACAGGAACATGCACTTCTAGCGACAGTGAAGCGCTTCAGGCAATTATTATATGTTTGTTTGTACGCTTGCTGCATTATATTTCATCGCTCGAGTGGATTTTAACCAGCGTTACGGAAGGTCCTAAAACACACATCACATTCTATGAGCTAGCTAAGGGGAGGATGACCTCACTGTTCCGCCCCTTAAAAGAACAATAATTTATTAACAAGCTAGACTAGGTGCGAAGTCTATAGATTTGATACCGTATCAGATTTGTTTTTGCTTATTTTGGGGCTTTGACTACGAGCTCATATAAGCCTCCGTGGCTTAGGCGGCAGCACGTTGGCCTCTCATCGCTGGGTCCGTGGTTCAAATCCCAGTCACTCCATGTGAGATTTGTGCTGGACAAAACGAAGGCCGACAGGGTTTTCTCCGTGTACTCCGGTTTCCCCTGTCAACAATTGTATTCCAGCAACACTCTCCACTATCATTTCATTTCATCTGTCATTCATTTAATCATTGCCCCAGGGGAGAGCAACAGGCTTCGGCGGCCGGCACAGTTCATATCCTCGCCGCTAGATGGGGGCTTCATTCATTGCATTTCCTGACCCGGTCGGTCGACTGGAAGCAGGCTGTGGATTTGCAACTACGAGCTCATATAGCATCCTGTATTTGGGTGTGTGTAGCCTACGTGGAATTTGTGCATTAACCTGCGTTATTGTGATGGCTGTACTAATGTGTGTATTATTTTGTAAATTGGGCATAGGATTGAGAAGCAGGCGGTCGTGCTCTTAAAGTAGGAAACATCCCAGCATTTGCTTGGAGCAGAAGTGGGGAATCCATGGAAAACCGCTTCCAGAATGGCTGAGGTGTGAATCGAACCCTCCTCTTCCCAGTTTTGCCTCACGGGGCTGAGTGTACCCCGTTCCTGCTCTCTAACCAGAAATAGAATTTCGTGGCAGAGCCAGGAATCGAACACGGACCTCCGGGCCGACAGCCAAGAATGCTAGCCGCTACACCACAGAGTGATCTCTCACAAAACTTTAAGAGGACATTGATTTTATTGTCCGCTCCCGGGTAATACAGAAAATAAATGAGGCGGCTAGAAATGGCAAACCGAGAATTACAACTGTAATTACGGAATACAGAATCTCACTGTATCATAACGAGGTGCTGAAATATTCACGGTCAAATTACTGGCCGGTTATAAAGTGAACGACAGCTTTGCTACTGCAGAGGGCTTTTAATATGACAATGGCTGTGTATCCAGTGGTGTGATGTTGTTCGAACAGGCAAGTAGCGTAAGAACAATTTGAATGTTGCCACATCATTTGAGGCCTTAGGGCCGTTTTCGACAACTCTTCACTAACGATTATTTAGTTAATTCCCATTTAACTTGTCGCCTCTGTAGCGTAGCGGTCAGTATGGTTAGCTGCCGCCCCGGAGGTCCTGGGTTCGATTCCCGGCTCTGCCACTAAATTTGAAAAGTGATATGAGGACTGGAACGGGGTCTACTCAGCCTCGGGTGGTCCAAATGAGTAGAGGGGTTTCGATTCCCACCTCAGCCATCCTCGAAGTGGTTTTCCGTGGTTTCCCACTTCGTCTTCGGGCAAATGCCGGAATGTACCTTCTGTAAGGCCACGGCCGCCTCCTTCCCTCTTCCTAGCCTGTCCATCCCAGTCTTCCATCCCTTCCCATCCCTCATGTCATGAGGCCCCTGTTCGCTTTGCAGGTGAGGCCGCCTGGGCGAAGTGCTGATCACACCTCCCCAGTTGTATCCATCCCGTTCCAAGCTCCAGGACACTGCCCGCAGAGGCGGTAATGGTGAATTCCCTCGCTGAGTCCGTGGGAACCACCAACCTCGAGGGTAAATTGATTAAACACATAAAAAAACATTTAACTTAAAATACGAGATTTAATGCGTGATTATCTTCGATGCATTTCACGAGACTGTTCGGGTTCGCAATTACTTAAATAAGATTTACGACTCGCTCGCATGCGTAGACTAGGTTTCATCTTGGAGAGCATGGCGGACAGAACAAGAAGCGTCGAGCACTGATTGTTTGCGATGCTTTCAGGAACATATTATATAGGAAAAGAAATACGGAAGACCTTATTCGTGGCAAAAGCTTAAAATGATATGATCAAAGCATTTAGGAGAACTGGCATGTGTGAATAGATAGCTTAAAAGGATGCGTGTACCCAGTTGTCTTGGTAGCGTAAGCGGTGGAGGTGCAGACTCCCAGTTTATTATGCAGCACTGGAAGGAGTTCAAATCCACCTTCGGATATAATTTTATTTTAAATTTCCGTATTCGTCTTTCATGTTATTAAAACTTGGTAATGTGTGTTATCTTTTATAATTTCACTGTCATAAACATATTTTATATTCATATGGATGACAGTACGTGTAAAACTCGGAAACAAACCGCCATTGTGGAATGCGCAACGCACAGTTCAGCTGTTTCCGCCACTTTAAAGATGCTTTATGTTCGACCCTCACTATTATGTGTCAGATAACTGTATCATAATGATGGTCATTATAACACTGTTTTCCATTATGATACAGTTTCTCCAGCCAATCAGAGCTCGTTCATTGACCAATTAGGTAACGATAACTTCGCGCATGCGCTCAAAATCCAACATGTCGGACATAAACACAACATCGAACTATAATAAATTACCGACATGGAATACCCACCGTCCATATGTTCGCATAAATAAACTGGCGAATATGAGACAAGAAATAGCACTGTACCTTAAAATCACCAACACTAATTTCTACACAGCGCATTGTCTTCAAATGACTGCGGTGACAATATTACTGAGGGACGGCTGAGGTAAACATATGGTTGCATATGGCATTGCAACCACACAGAGCGCATGCGTTGTTGTTCAAAGCTCTTGAAAGACAAAGATATAACACCCAACGCTCGCTCTGCGATCACAAAATTCCAGTAGCTGACTCTCAACAGATATTTATGAATATTTATGTTAAAACATATAATAAAGTTATAATTATCGTCGAACATAAACAGTCGTATGCAACTCGCCTATAATGGTAATTAAGACACTCGTATATAAAAAATACTCGTGTCTTAATTATTGCCATTATAGGCTCGTTGCATAATGTACTATTAGAGAGTCGAGTGGTCAGACTTGACCATTTAACGTAATTCCTTATTAATGGTAAGTTAACGAGCGTTTCTGTTAAATAACCTTTAATGATGAGTTAAGAGATAATTGACGTTGGTGAAAACGGCCCTTACAACATTTTGTTCGACAGATCCAAGTACAATATTTAGGTGAATAACTTGTGTTATAACCTGTGTTTCTGTGCTAACTGATACAGTATATGCAGCAATAGTTATTGGCAGGGAACGGATTTATTTGTACTAATAGTCTATTGCTTCTTTCCAGCCGGTCAACACGATTGTGTCCAATGAATTGTGTGGGGTACAAGTTTTTTGTATGTAAACATATTCCTGGAGAAAGTTACATGTATTAGTTAGTTATTTCAAGGTGATATCAGTAATAGTATCGGAGATATAGAATGCCGGTGAAATATTTCGCACAGCCGCCATGTTGGATTGGTGAGACGTAATGAAAATTTGAAGGGCATGGTCGGGGTCGGCCAAAATGGTGCTATGACCTCACCATGTTTCATTGAAATCGATCCAGCCGTTTATCACACTTAACTAACTAATACGTGTAACTTTTTTTCATGAGTGTGTTTACATAATTATTTATAACTTGTACCCAGCCTAATTTATTGGGCACAATCTTGCTGACCAACTGAAAAGCAGCAAAAAGTAATTTGTGTAGGCAACACTGAAAAAAGAATGGCTTTAAATCTCCACATTACTTGTACTAATAATTAATGAAATATGTGGATATATATCCAGTTACTAGCAGTAGTGCCCGGCTTCGCCCGGTGGATTCATTTGTGTTATGGATGACAATGAATACTACTACAGAACTGGCAAATGATATTTAAAATAACAGAAAGAAAAAATATACCTTTTTGTGGCGGTCGTGGTAGTGGGGGGTGATAAGTAGTACAGTATAATGGACGTAACATTCAGGACACTTTGTCCGTAATGATAATGATAATAATGAATAGGGAAACTGCTATTTACTAACTACAGTACTGACACATGCAATTTACAAACGAATTGAAAAATATATGTCGCCTCCGTAGCGTAGCGGTCAGCATAGTTAGCTGCCGCCCCGGAGGTCCTGGGTTCGATTCCCGGCTCTGCCATGAAATTTGAAAAGTGGTACGAGGACTGGAACGGGGTCTACTCAGCCTCGGGTGGCCCAAATGAGTAGAGGGGGTTCGATTCCCCCTCAGCCATCCTCGAAGTGGTTTTCCGTGGTTTCCCACTTCGTCTTCGGGAAAATGCCGGGATGGTACCTTCTTGAAGGCCACGGCCGCCTCCTTCCCTCTTCCTTGCCTATCCATCCTAACCATCCCTTACCTTCCCTCATGAGGCCCCTGTTCGCTTTGAAGGTGAGGCCGCCTGGGCGAGGTGCCAATCCCACTTCACCAGTTGTATCCATTCCGATTCGATGTTCCCAGCTCTAGGACACTGCCCGTAGAGGCGGTAGTGGTGATTTCCCTCGCTGAGTCCGTGGGTTCCACCAACCTGGAGGAAAAACGACAAAAAAAATTGAAAAATATGATTAGAAAGAGGAGTAAGTGAAGTAAAAGACACGGTCTAGAGCCTATATCTCATTGGCTGTTAGGAAAATAGAGACCAATAGTGTCGTCTTATGTCGCATAGCGCCGTAGGAAAATAATCAGAGCACTTGGCTGTCCCAAACTCCGGAGGCAGCAATAGTGTCATTTATCGGCACATAGCGCTCAAGGATAAGGATCGGAATAAGCGAAAGTTAATTTGAAAGCTCCATCGCTTATTGCAGTTGATAACCTCAATGTACTGCACCAACACCATCGCACTTATACAGAGGCATAATATTCACACTGACAACTGTTTTAAGGGGCCTAATAAATCTTTTTGCACTAATTATTCCTCGTGACTGCAATTTATAAGCAGCGCAAGATGTAACTATTTTCGCAATTCTGCACCAGAACACTGGTAGGGATGACGTGACGCAGCACAAATTACCAGCCAAAAATAGACTTATTAAAATATTCAGAGGTACACTACTACGGACATGTTCTAGGCCCTAAGAACGTGGTTTTCAAGTTCATTTTGTCTGTTTTCTAAATATAGGGAATGGAGAGGGTTTTCCAAACTATCAAGTGGACAGTGGTACCAGCAGTATTTCAAAGGGTAAGTTGTAATTGTTCAGACCCGTAAATAAATTCTGTTGGTTGCCACTCATTACTATAATGAGAATAAAATATAAAATACATAAGACTTTACTCCCGGGCAGCAGGACAATACTCTTGCTGTATGGCAACTCACTCTTCCCCCTTTCCTAGAAATCATACGTATAAAGAGTAACTATTGAAATAATCTCATCACTTTGTAATTGCAAGGTAAATTTATAATATTTCATGAATCGAACTATTTTTACTGACCGGAAAGCGCCGTACATTACATTTCCATTTAGCTAACCTTGTCTTACTTGATATTTGGGGCATATCGTTCATATAGGTGTTCTTTATTTTCATCCACATACGATATCACTGGTTCTTTTTATGAAGAATCCCTTTACAGATACTTCTCCGTTATATATAAGAACGTGAATCCTTTCTAGAATACAATTACATTCACAAATAGTTGTAGCAGCTCGTCGTATTATATAACAAAATGCTTCCATTCGATTCCAAACAATCAACTAAGAAACTTTTACCAGAGTATCCATATCTCATTTCACCGCCACATAAATCCTTATTCGTTTCAAACAAATCATTAGTTCTGCGTTATGCCGTGTCGCTTCTTAGTCGGTTTCATTTCGTATAACTCAAGGCCATCAGGCAACAGCCATGGTACTAACTTCTACTCTATATACCAGGGCACTTTCCGATTGAATAAATATAAACTATAACTATATATATATAACAATAAACGATAATGAGGTGTGTCTGTGCAGATACATGATCTGTCACAAATTATGTAAAATTTGGTGCAATTAAGTGAAACGGTGTACAGCCTCCGTGGCTTAGGCGGCAGCACGCCGGCCTCTCACCGCTGGGTCCGTGGTTCAAATCCCGGTCACTCCATGTGAGATCTGTGCTGGACAAAACGGAGGCAGACAGGTTTTTCTCCGGGTACTCCGGTTTTCCCTGTCAACATTTCATTCCAGCAACACTCTCCACTATCATTTCATTTCATCTGTCATTCATTTGATCATTGCCCCAGAGGAGTGCGTCAGGCCTCGGCAGCCGGCACAGTTCATATCCTCGCCGCTAGATGGGGGCTTCATTCATTCCATTCCTGACCCGGTCGGAGACTGGAAGTAGGCTGTGGATTTTCATTTTCAAGTGAAACGGTGTAGATTAATGCAGGGAAAGGAGTGATCTGTACGAAAATTCAAGTGGACATTATTACCCACAGGGTCCCAAAGGGTAAGTATACAACATTTCATTCAAATCGGTGAAACATTGTAGATTTGTGCCAAAGGGCCTAAACGCAGGGAATGGAGTGGTCTGTCCGAAATTTCATGCAGACAGTGTTACTCGTCGGTTTCCAATGGGGGAAGTATTTAAATTTAGGTTCAGATCGGTGAAACGGTGTAGATTTGTGCCAAAGGGCCTAAATGCAGGGAATGGAGTGGTAGGTCCGAAATTTCATGTAGATAGTGTTACCCGCAGGGTTTCAAAGGGTAAGTATACACATTTTGGTTCAGATCGGTGAAACGGTGTAGATTTTCACCAAAGGGCCTAAAAGCAGGGAATGGAGTGGTGTATCCGAAATTTCATGTAGATTGTGTTACTCGCGGGTACCAAAGGGTAATTATACAAATTTTGGTTGATATCGGTGAAACGGTGTGGATTTGAGAAAAAGGGCCTAAATGCAGGGAATGGAGTGGTCTGTCCGAAATTTAAATTAGACAGTGTTAACCGCAGGGTATACGAATGCATAGAGAATACTACAGTCCATTAAATCCTTGAGCAACACTGAGAAATTGCTTCAAATACCATATCCTATCTCCAATTTACACATGCTAGTGCAACAATCACAATAACGCAGGTTATCACAAAAATTCTACACACACATCCATGTACACGGAGCAACATGACCACGATGTCTAAGCCCCGCAAAGAAATAACAACTGTCTACATAATTGTGATAGGTGAATGTAGGAATGTATGCCACTATGTTTCTCTGACAGGATAGCATTACATCGGTCAGTTTCCCCATGTGTCCTTTAGCAAATTTTACCGGACTATCATGATACAGAGTAAATCGTTGTTGCCTAGTGACAACCTGTCCATCAATGGTGCGGCGTTGACTATGATGATATAGTGTTACTCGTTGTCGCCTATCGACAATATGTCCTTCAAGTTATTAGATCGGTGAAATGGTGTAAATTTGTGCAAAAGGGCCTAAATGCAGGGAATTGAGTGGTCTGTCCGAAATTTAAAGTGAACAGTGTTACCCGCTGGGTTCCAAAGGGTAAATATACGAAATTTGGTGCAGATCGGTGAAACGGCGTAGATTTGTATGAACAACAGACAGACAAACAAACAAACATACAAACAAACAAACCAACCAACATTGAGTTTTATATATATATAGATTAGCCTACTTTTCACATTTTGTAAAAAAAAGAGGTAAAAGTAGACTTATGAGATCAGTCAGGGCAAATGTGGGTCTGCCTGTCTTTCTGCCCGTGTGTTCCACCCCCCACACCCCTATCAAATTATAAATGGCTGCAGATATCGATACCAAATTTGGAATGAGTAAAGATCTATACCTGCATATCTCATGGATATATTTTAAAATTACGTCAGAGCTACCAACTGATGAAAAATCGCAATTGAATTTTCAGCTCTATGTTGGATTTCTTGGAAGGTATGCATTGGAAGTGTTCCAAAATTGACACTTATATGCATGATGATACGTCAGATATAAGTACAAGAGCCCACACAAGAATTACATGCCTACACAGGGCTACCGACTGTTGAAAAATTGGACTGTATAATTTTGTATTGTAATCTCAATATACAGTATAAGAAACTATCCAGGTCAACAGTTCTAATATTTGCACACATATAGTACCTGCAAATGTAGATAAATTTTGAGTAACTAATAAACGATCGACGACAGTGCTTCCAACATGATTCTACACTTGATAATAGATTTAATGTTTAATCAAATGTAACTTTCATACTCTAATAATAATATACTAAGAATATTTAATTTCAAAGGTGTGTCTTACCCATTGACAGTCTAAGAAACGATTTAAGCGATAGCTTGGCCTTGTTTCTGGAAACGAAGGAAGATGCTTATGGCCAAACAAGAGATGTAGGCATTTCTATGAATTTGAAGAAACAAGAGGGGCGAATAGACAGCGGACTTGAACTTGAGCATAAGGGGTGAGAGTATTTGGCCCACGATGCTCTTTGGTGATTGGAGGATGAAGACAGAGAGGAGGTGGACATTTGGTGAGACACATAAGGCAACAGTGTTCTTGGCGTCAACCAACGATCGACTTCTGAACTATCAACGAGAAACTACGCAATAGAATTTCAAGCTGTGATGGTATTTACTATTCCTAAAGCAGTAAGCATTCAGTCAAAATTAATCTGTGATCATTCCATCAACTTCATAACACTGGAGTCAGTAGTTATGTTGTTTTCGGAGCATCGTCAAACTGAAGAATCGTGGATCGGCATCTCAAATCCAGGAGATCCATTTCAAATACGGAAGTAGAATCGAAGGACTGGTAAAACCATGGCTGTAGAAGTTCGTCGTCATTGGCAAGAATCTATTTTGAATCCATCGGTTAGCTCACACATGAAATAGCACATTTTTTCTCAATAGATTTTCTTATTTTTTCATTTAAAATTTTCTTAAATTTTTAAAATACTGCATTCGTGTTCTCTTCCAATTTTTTCAAATAATAAAATTTCATTTTCTTCCATTTATAGCCTATTTTCAGTTATGAAAAATAGGCTTATGAGATCACCTTTTGTCCGGGTGTGTGTATGTGTGTGTCCCCATAATGAAATCTAAATGGCTGGAGCGATTTCAAAGAAGCTCGGTAAGGACATAGTACTATTTAGTCTAACCCCGACCGTGCCCTTTAAATTTTAATACGTCTCACCAATCCAACATGGTGGTTCTGTGAAATATTCCACCAGCATTCGATAGCTCCGAAACTATTACCGACATCACCCTACAATTTTTACGGTGATAAAGAGCACTATTGGAAGTTCATATATGTGATTTTCAGAAACCTGTTAAGAACAAAACGAACATGGCGGCCAAGGGAATTTGAAACATTTAAATATACTATTCTCGAGATTTAAACATCCGAGCGCAGTTGAACATAGTGCAGCAAATGTTTATACATATTGTAATGCACTGATATCTAATTAAGTTCAATTGCTTACATAACCACAAGATGGCAGCTGTGCGAAATTTGAAAATTAACTTTCTATTTCTTGTGTCCTAATCAAGACATCTAAGTCAACGTTTGAATAATAAACTTTCGCAGTTCTCGTCATCTAATCTATATATATAAAAATCAATGTAACGTGATAGTTTGTCTGTCTGTGGGTATGTATGTCTCCTATGCGTTCATATACCATTCGTCCGATTGCGATGAAACTTGGGTGAGATGTTGAGTACACTCGAAGGAAGGTTTCTGACTTAGTAAATCCATTTTACAATAGGTAGCGCACGCGTAGATTCAACAAATGAGCGACGATGCGCGAAGCATTTCAACAAAGTCCCGTATGTGTTCATATACTATTCGTCCGATAGCGATGAAACTTGGGTGAGATGTTGTGTACACTTACGTGAAGGTATCAAAATTAGTGAATACATTTCACAGTAGATAGCGCACGAGTAGATTCAACAAATGAGCGACGACACGCAAAGCGTTTCAACAAAGTCCCGAATGCATTCATATACCATTCGTCCGATAGCTATGAAACTTGCGTAAAATGTTGTGTACACTGCAGGGAAATTTTCTGGCTTAGTATATCCACTTTACAATAGGCAGCGCACGAGTAGATTCAACAAATGAGCTACGACGCGCGAAGCATTTCAACAAAGTCACGTTTGCGTTCATATACCATTCGTCCGATAGCGATGAAACTAGGCTGAGATTTTGTATGCACTCCAGGGAAGGTTTCTAGCTTAGTAAATCCCTTTAAAAATAGGTAGAGCACGAGTAGAATCAACAAATGAGCGACGACGCGCGAAGCGTTTCAACAAAGTCCCATATAATTTCATATACCATTCATCCGATAGCGATGAAACTTGGGTGAGATGTTGTGTACACTCCAGGGAAGGTTTCTGGCTTAGTACATACATTTTACAATAGGTAGCTCATCAGTAGATTCAACAAATGAGCGATGACACGCGAAGCGTTTCAACAAAGTCCCGTATTAAGTCATATACCATTCGTCTGATAGTGATAAATGTTTGGTGAATTATTGTGTACACTCCAGGAAAGGTTTCTGGCTAAGTAAATCCATTTTACAATACGAAGCGCACGTTTATATTCAACAAATGAGTGACTACGCGCGAAGCGTTTCGACAACGTCCCGTATACGTTCACATACCATTCATCCGATTGCGATGAAACTTGGGTGAGATGTTGTGTACACTCCAGGGAAGGTTTCTGGCTGAGTACATCCATATTACAATATGTAGTGCAAGAGTAGAATCAACAAATGAGCGACGACACGCGAAGCGTTTCAACCAAGTCCCGTATGCATCCATGTACCATTCGTCCGTAGCTATGAAACTTGGGTGAGATGTTGTGTACACGTCATGGAAAATTTCTGGCTTAGTAAATCCACTATACAATATGCAGCGCACAAGTTGATTCAACAAATGAGGGACGACGCGCGAAGCGTTTCAACAAAGTCCCGTATAAGGTCATATACCATTCTGCCGTTAGCGGTGAAACTTGGGTGAAATATGGTGGACACTCCAAGGAAAGTTTCTGGCTTACTAAATACATTTCACAGTAGGTAGCACACGAGTAGATTCGACAAATGAACGACGACACGCGGGGCTTTTCAATACAGTCCCCTATGGCTTCATATCCCATTAGTCCGATAGCGATGAAACTTGGGTGAGATGTTGTGGACACTTACGTGACGGTTTCTAACTTAGTAAATACATTTTACAGTAGGTAGCGCACGAGTAGATTCAACAAATGAGTGACGAAGCGCGAATCATTTAAACAAAATCAGGTATGCGTTCATATACTATTCATCCGATTGCGATGAAACATTGATCAGTTATTGTGTACCCGCCAGGGAAGGGGACTTAGTAAATCCATTTCACAATAGGTAGCGCACGAGTATATGCAACAAATGGGTGACGACGAGCGAAGCGTTTTAACAAAATCCCCTATGCGTTCAAATAACCTTCTTCGATTGTGATGCAACCTTGATGAGTTATTGTGTGCACGCCAGGGTAGGGTTTCGACTTAATAAATCCATTTCTCAATAGGTAGCGTACGAGTAGATTCAACAAATGAGTGACAGCGCACGAATCGTTCAAACAAAATCCCGTATACGTTCATATGCCATTCATCCGATTGCGATGAAACTTTTGAAAGTTGTTATGCACGCTCCCACGAATGGTTCTAAATTAGAAAATCCATTTTACGATAGCTTAGAGGCAGTTAACGGAAATTTAAAAACATGTTGTGTATCCAAAAGCACTTCAAGAAACAGAATTTTAACGCCAACACTTTCTTTGATTGGCATTGCAACGCATGCCGGGTACAGCTTGTGGTATATAAATCTATTGTCTGCGTGTATAAAAGTCCAACATGGCGACAATTCGAAATATTTAGACAGTTTAAAATACCTAATAATCTTTGACACCAATCAAACTGAAATTTCATATGTTGAGAAAGGCTATGAACATAAGTTAACCATTGGGACGTTCAATAAACCGGGTGAGCAGAAATCTAAAATGGCGGCGATGCGAAATTCAAATATATGACTGGACATTTCCAAAGATATAACCATCCGAGCGCAATGAAACTTGGTATCGTATATGCTCATTTAAATTTGAATCCACTGACATCTAATTTATTTCAATTGTATTCATAACCACA
Source organism: Meconema thalassinum (assembly GCA_946902985.2). Taxonomy (NCBI): domain Eukaryota; kingdom Metazoa; phylum Arthropoda; class Insecta; order Orthoptera; family Tettigoniidae; genus Meconema; species Meconema thalassinum. The sequence goes on along the minus strand of OX336390.1, from coordinate 801,723,735 downwards.
AGATGGTGTCTGTGCGAAATTTTAACATCTCTTTTTTTTAATTTATTGTGTCCTAATCATGCGATTGAAATTTGAATAATGCATCTACGCAATGATATTCATGTAATAGTACATAACTCTATAGCCGCAATGTAAAACAAGTAGTTCCGTGAAGAACTCTTTAATACATTATGCAACGGACCTATAATGGCAATAATTAGGACACAAGTATGTTTATAAAACGAGTGAAGTGAGTTTTATAATTACCATACAAGTGTCTTAATTACCATTATAGGCGAGTTGCATACGACTGTTTATGTTCGACGATAATTATAACTATTTTATGTTCGAACATAAATATTCATAAATATCTATCGAGATTTCGCCAGATTTAAGTACTGAGCATAGCGCAAGGGACGCAGAAAATACCTTGTATTTGACAATGGCCTCCTCAAATACCCCACTATGACACTAGCCACGCAGTGAAATTTAAAATAGTAGTCCATGGAAGTCAGCGCAGGTACGATGCTATCCTTACCTAATTGGCCACACAACTGTTTCTTGAGCTCTGATTGGTGGGAGAACCTGTTTCAAAATTAAAAATAGTTTTATAATGACCCTCATTATGATACAGTTTCTGACATAATATACACATTTCGACATCGTCGACCATGAAGTCTATTTTCGTATAACCTACGTATGTTAATTGCCTCTATCATCATAAAAACTTCAGTTTGATTGTTGTAATACTGTAGATTCGTAGATATTGAGAACCGTCTAAATATTTCGGATGGTCGCCATTGGCGGCAGCAGGCCGGCCTCTCACCGCAGGGTCCGTGGTTCAAATCCCGGTCACTCCATGTGAGATCTGTGCTGGACAAAACGGAGGCAGACAGGGTTTTCTCCGGGTACTCCGGTTTTCCCTGTCAAAATTTAATTCCAGCAACACTCTCCACTATCATTTCATTTCATCTGTCATCAATTTAATCATTGCCTCAGAGGAGTGCGTCAGGCCTCGGCAGCCGGCACAGTTCATATCCTCGCCGCTAGATGGGGGCTTCATTCATTCCATTCCTGACCTGGTCGGAGACTGGAAGCAAGCTGTGGATTTTCATTTTTCATATCTATCTATATATTATGCCCGCTGACCGAAGGTTTCGGGGAGTCACCGGTTTCAAATTACCCTTCCGAGACCCTCTTCCAGTTAACACACAAGTATAGGGGACGACACATTCATAGGCTGGTGTTGCACAAAAGTCTGCACTCGGGGGTATCGGGAATTGGTCAGGTTCGATTCTTAACCAGCTCAGAGGAATGCATAGATAACAAAACTAAGCAAGCAAAGAGAGGTCAGTCTAATGTTAAAATCGCGAATAACTTTTATTCAGAATAGATCCCTAGCCTAGCATGAGAGTTGCAAACGGCTAGTCCTATACTATTCTGCCCTGAAAAAAAAACTAATCAAGATCTAAATTACTCTCATAGTCCTTATACAAAATTCTAATAAGCTAAGAGAATGGCACGTAAGATCAGCCCTAAGCAATTACATCGAAAATGACTACGGTAGGATCAAACATCAAAAGAATCTACAGCAAACCAAGACATTTACTTGTTTACAAATACTAGAAACATTTACATTTAGTAGCAAGGGGAAAATTTGTCCTATGCTATGATGGTGCCATCTCTAACATTTATCTTTAAATTTACGTGTTTAGCTAGTCCTAAATATCATTAATTAATAAACAAGACGCATTTATTACGAAGAAAATCAAGCTATATGCACAACGTTGCTGAATAAAAAAAGAGCTATGCTAATACAACACAAATACATACAATAATTCAGCACTCCTATGGTTGTGCAATTGGCACTGCCTGTGTACTCGATTTGTTACTGTTTGTTACAAATGAACATAGTTTCAAAGTGTTAAGAAAAAAGAAAAATAGGACAGCCTGCAAATGTTATGGTAATTAAAAAATTACATCGACTCATATTGCTACCAATCTGATGTGTGAGCTACACATATCACAACCCCAATTGGTTGTCGACTATTCATATAAAAATGTATCAAAATGTATCTAAAATAACTTAACAATAACTAAGTGTCGAACATTTGGTCCTGAAAATATTTTGTTTTTAGTATTTATTATCTTTATTTAGGCTCAGGGAGAATTATGAGATTTGTTTAGTTTCACAAAATCCTATCTTTGATTATTAAAGCTTCACACAATTATTTATTCCTCACGGTCTAGTTGTTCAGTTTATGGACCTTTAATAGCGTTCAGTGTACTCAGGTAACGTGTGTATCCAACTAATGCATAATAACTTAATAGCATAATAGACACCCAGTGTCTCACTCTTACAATTACGGATTCGTCAATCCTGGCAACATCGGTTTGGTACGACTGCAGTAGTTCGTCACCACCGGAATAACCACAATAACTTGTCGGAGGTATCAATCCACCAACACGACTCATTCAATAATACAATAACAATGTTACTTACAATAAGTGTGGATCCCTGAATTATACACGTTTTAAATACTGGTCATAAAGGTTATGTGTATAGAAAACACATTCAAAGAACGCTTTGAATTACCATGAAGGCTTCTGATACAAACTTAAGTGTCAGATTGTGCATTCATTAAATTGCCTCTTCCCTGAATGTGGTCGAACCTATGTTCTCTGGTTACAAACTACTGTTTCTTTCATTGCCTGTCTGGCTTCTCGCAAAGAAATAAACCTGTTTTCAAGTATTGATCTGGCCAAACAAATGTGAATATCGGAACTCTGCATTCCGATTATATAATACTAGGAATTTCACAGCCTTCTGAAGAAATAATGCACTGCCTAAGATCTAGTGTGCTGTGTAGTGGTTTGGCTTGTACACATTGTAACCTTGGCCTCGTTTTAACATCTGCCAAAACTAGTTTCTTTGTCATCAGCTTGACAAAATAAAAGTAAATAATAACTGTTCTGAAATTATAAGAAATGGACATTGAAAAATACTGCCTTCCTGGCGTTTATAAATTTATAACGAAACTATAACTTTCCACACGTGGTCTTATAATAGCTGCCTGCGTTGTGCACTTAAAATGAAACCATAGTAAATAAATCAACTGTTTCCAACTCATTACAATTACGCTACTGATACATAATCTAACTTCGAGATTGCAGCGACCCTCGTTCGAGACCCGCTATGAGTTGTTATAAGCGGTCTCCTATATGGTCTTAAATCATCACATCATCGTATCGGGCATCTTCCGTCATCAATTCCCCACGCATGTTTTAGTAATCCATCTACTTTGCGTGGTTGAAGTTATATTCCAAGGATAGATGATTTAGTAGCTCCATAATGTAGCCGTTGTTTATACAATTACACATTTTTAAAGATACTCGTGCTTCAACATACACATAGGTGTTGCTTCAACAAACGACAAGTAGGTACTGGCTTCACAAAGCATGGCGTTCACTCAGGACATGAGTTAGCCGCGTAAATTGACGGTTTCGCTGATCTGCGAAGTATACCGTACTTTAAATAAGCAGAATTACGTTGATTAAATTATTGTTGATTTATAGAATGTCTAAAGTGCATAAAATGTAATTATAAGCGATATTGCTTCGACATCTTCCCGCCGCTCGCAGGGTATGTTCAGTTACTCTTCAACATGGATCTTGGTCTTTGTTAGCTGTGCAAACATGCGACAACGGGCGCATACATCTCCACGTCGAGTAAATAAAAATTGTGGAAATCAATTTTTATTGAAGACAATTCAATCACGAAAATACAACTTCAGATTTGCAGCATTGAAAATTCCGATCCTTTCACCAGTCTGAAGATCACTCACAGCATAACTACCATTGTTGTATACTGTTGTTATCCGGTGTGGACCGTAAAATAGAGAAACGAACTTGTGGTACACCCGTCCAAGGGGATTAGAAATTCCGTGTCTCCTGATAATTACCATGTCATTCACATGGAGTGCTCCGTGAAAACGTTGCCTCTGAACTCGTCGCAAGCGCTTCTGTGCCTGTCTAATCATACGTTCACGGGCTTCTATTATTTTAGTAGCATGTGCGGGTTGGATGCTGGGTGGTAATGTAACAATGTTATTCCACACTATTTGAGGTCTCCTATTAAAATGTAGCTCGGCTGGAGTGTACCCAGTGCTCTCGTGCTGAGTGTTATTAATACAATGTGCAGCGAAAATCAGGACCTCTGCCCATCTCCAGTGTTGATCAGAACAATATAGGCGGCAATATTTGGACAGTTCAGCCATAGATCTTTCCGCTGGATTTCTCTCGGGGTGTCTGATAGAAGATAAGACATGCCCTAGGCCTAGTTGTTGCATGGCTTCCGAAAATTCCAAAGAGGTAAATTGTGAGCCATGATCTGTGATCAAAAATTTAGGTTTTCCAGCCTCAGGTATGACCTGTCTCTCAATTCTACTAATGATCTGCCTAGCTGTCGCTTTCTGGATGGGATGTAGCATGAAATATTTGGTGAATACATCTAGTGTCACTACCACATATCGATTGCCTCGCCTAGACTTCGGAATTGGACCAAATATATCCAGGGCGTAAAGTTCTCTTGGTTCGGTCGAAAGTATAGGTCTTGGTATCTCCTTAAGTAGATGAGTGTTATACTTTATTTGTTCCTCTGGCATGGATCACAGACTCTCAAACCATTCCTCACAGAATTTCCCATGTCATTCCACACAAATGTTTCCTTGATGGCTGCTAAAGTTTTATCAGTACCAGAATGTCCTGTGGTTAAGTTTGCTAACTCCACGATTAACCTCTGATATCTCGGTGGTACAATCACTCGTAGTTGAATATGATTTTCATCAATAAATTTGTACAATAACCCTTGATAAATCAGATAATCATCAGGATTCCAGGAAATTCTCACATAATCAGGATCTTGAGCATCCATCCTCCTGTGTAGAAATCGGATAATATTCCGGAGTTCACGGTCACGTTTCTGTCCTTCAGCAAGTTGTCCCAATCTTCTTAAGTGTTCAGCACATCCCCCCCACGATGTCTATGTCGTTAGCAAGTGGTTTCGGATTATGGCTGAGAACATCGGCTAAAATATTCTCCTTACTAGGACGATGAACAATTGTAAGGTAAAATTGTTGAATAAACAATGTCCAGCGCGTAATACGGTCATTCGCCAGTCTTGTACGTAGAAGAAAAGTAAGTGCGTGGTGGTCAGTTCTTACAATAATTCTTTGACCCCACAACATCTTCCTCCAATAATCGAGAGCATATACCACAGACAAATTATCCAGTTTAGTGGTGAAACAGTTCTTTTCATGTGGGCGTAACCTTCTGCTGAGAAAAGCTATGTAATGACGATTGTGGTCTGAATCTTCCAGCAGCAGAATAGCTCCAATACCAAAAATGGATGCATCTCTTTCAAGAATAAAGTTACGGGAGTAGTCTGGATATTCCATTGTGATGCTATTACTCATCATGCTCTTGGCTTTTTCAAAAGCGGCGTCACATTCTTCATTCCAGGCCCACTTAGTATTCTTTCGGGGTAAATTTTGAAGTGGAGCAACCCTTTCGGAGTATGCGGGACAATGTGAGCTAAAAAATTGCAAAATAACAAGGAATTGCCTCACGTGGTTTATTTTCGTTGGTTTAGGAAAAAGTGAAATCGCCTGGATTTTAGCAGGGTTAGGACGATATCCGTCGCCATCAATGATGTGCCCAACAAATTTAATTTCAGGTCGAAAGAATTTGCATTTAGCCATGTCAACTTGGAAATTTGCATTACGAAGTTTGTCAAAGACAAGACGTAAAGTGTAAAAATGCTCAATTTCTCTCTCGGACGCTATGATAATATCATCCACATAAAATATTATCTTTTCCTTTACCTCAGAAGTCAAGTTAGCATCTAATGCCCTTATCAATGCTGCGCCTGCAGTCTTGATCCCAAATGGTAACTTGCCGAACACGTAGGTCGTCTGTCCGAAAAGAAATCCAGTATATTTCCTCGTAGCTTCAGAGATTTTAATATGCTGATAAGATGAAACCAAATCAATTGAAGTAAACAGCTTCCTTCCTTTAAATCTCCTCAGGATGTCCTGAATCCTAGGAGGTCGGTCATGTTCCGGAGCGAGCCTATCATTTAAGGAACGTGCGTCTAGGCACAGCCGTAGGTTCCATCCGTCTTCACCACAATTGCTAGTGGGTTAAGATAAGAGGTAGGCATTTTATTTTTAATTCCAGCCTTTTCCATCTATTGAATCTTCCTCGTAGCTTCCTCTAAATGTTTTTCGGCAATAGGGTAAATCTTTTGCTGATACGGTGAATCATCCTGCACGAACAGGTCGAACTCAAAATTAGGTATTTCCCCTGGCGTAGTATCGAAAACATCTTGGTATTCAGTTAAGAATTGATCTACCTGTGACTTTAAATGTGATGGCAAGTCTGCATGCACTGCCTTCTCAATTGAGTAGTTATTCATAAGTGACATCTCTTCCAAAACCTCGGTCATTGTATACATGAGCATATTATTTCCATGGCCAACTGCTCCCAATGGAATAGCGCTTGAGTCACAAAATTGTACAGTGTTGGATTTCAAGTCAATTACACCTTGGTATCGGCGTATAAAATTCGCTCCTGAAATAGCCGGGTGAAAAACATTATTCATAACTAGGAACCCGTGCCTGTATTCATGGCCTCCTATGTTCAATTAACAAGACAATTGCACTCGACACTTCACCGTGCTGTCAGGTATTATACCACGTACCTTTATGTTCGAGACTGGCAATTCACATAAATCTCCTGCAATCTTTAATTTACAGTAAAGTTCTCCTGAAACCACACTAACCATAGCCCCAGTTTCAACAAGCATATTTACAGACAAAACATTAATGCGGGCCGCGATGACAGGTAACTCCGTCAGTTGCGAACCATCTGTGGTCTTTTTTTCATCTAGAAGGTCTTCTGTTACGGGTTCCCATTGTAGCACATCCGCTACTACAGGGGGTCTCCTGTGCTTAGCACTCCTGTCGAGAAATCGGCGTTTTTTTCCTTTGGAGCCCCTGAAGAATGGCGTTCATCACGCTCTTCTTCACTTACATCAGGTACTCTTTCCTCTCCAGACTTTCTGCCTGAATCCCTCTCTCCTCTGTTCCTTCTATCTCTAATATACTGGCGACTTTCATTAGCCTTACCTTGCCAATCATTGTCATATTGGACACGAGGGTCATTTTCCCTGCGGTAACCGCCATTATATCTATAGTCTCTCCTGGGATTATCAGTGTATCGGTTATTACGATCTTCACGATCACTTGGCTGTCCTCTATAACCACGATTGTAGTTCTTGTTGTTGTTACTATTATTGCCACGACGATTGTTGTTGTAATCGTTTATTCTATTCTAATCCCTATTCTAATAATTTTTATTGATCGTGTCATACCAACGATTCCTTCCATAAGGTGTATTATGTTTGCGGTAGTCACGGAAATATCTCCTCCTATCCGGTCCTTCTTGATTTTGACGGTTGTTCATTCGACGATTTTCCTTAGGTTGAGTAGTTTGGCTAGTCCTGTCGACTGAAGTTACATTTACTTCATGTGTGCTTGTACGATGCCTAGGTGTAAGTGCAAATTGTTCAAGGCTGCTATCCAATTTCCTTAGGACTTCGTCGCATTTCATGAATGTATTAGCATCTGACGCTATGAGTAGCCTTTATACTTTCATAGCGTATTGCCTTCTAATGGTTTGCACAAGTTCTAACTCTGATAAAGTAGGTTGCAAACATTGCAGTTTCGAGAGTTGACTTGCGAAGTAGGTAGTGTACTTGGTTGTTTGAGTACTAGCGTACCTCTTATTGTACATTTCCGCCCTTATATAGATTGTTGTCGTTCCATTGACCAATAGGTCTTAAGGAACGCTTCTTTGAATTCCTGGTAATTATAGAATGAATATCTAAAAGCTTTAAACCATGTCAAAGGGCTGTTCTCCAGATATTTTTCGACAGTCCGTAACTCCCTCATATAAGATTCCAGGTTCCTCAGAAAGTCAATCGGTGTAACAGAATTCGAATTATTGAACTTGACCGGTCTATCTTCATGGTTCCTCAAATACTCTATGTTTGAGTACTGTGTTTGACCATAATTCGGCGTGACATTAAAATTAGGTGTCAGCCCATAATTCGGCGTTACGTTGGTAATCGGTGTTACAAACTGGGACGTTCGAAATGGATTATAATTTTGATTCTCCATTAGAACATTCGGTTTCTCGTTACCAGTTGTAGTGTTTGTAGATGGTACACCCTCTCTATTAGGTTTTAATCGACGATTGATGCGTTCATCAAGTTCGGCGTATTCTGGGACTTTCTCAGTTTGCTTACTAGTTATAGCATTAATCTGCAATTCCATCCGCTCGATTTTTCCTCGGATACAACTATCGAATTCTTTTTGTTTTTCGTCCTGTTCCTCAAGATATTCATCTATTGTCTTCCCTACATATTGGTTTGATTTATGGTTGTTTTCACGAGTTTCCTCTCGAATCGCTTCAATATCTCTAGCTAAGTCCTCTTTTATTGTATTGATCACCGTTGTGTTCGCAGTAACTTCCTCCTTCACCTTCTCTACCTTGCTCGCTATACGTTTAGTGTTCAAGTGTATGGCAACTGATATGCCTCGCGTTAATCTCAATCCAGTGTTAACTATCGCGACATCAGCGTTTAAAACTCCAACGTACGTGTTGACTTCTTCCATCCTCTGTTCCACGTTATTAATTCTCGTACTAACAACTTCTCTAGAGTTAGCGATTTCATTCCTAACCGATTCAATGCTATCGTTATCTCCGTCTGAACGTCTTCGAGTTTTTGGTTGATTTCTGACCTGTTTGTAGGTATTTTTTTCTTCACCACATCTAAATGCCCTTGATATTCTGTGCGGTAAGTTTCCATCTCTTCACGCAAGTCATCACTAACCTTATTGATAGTAATAGTGATTTCTGCTTTGACATTATCAATGTCTTCTCGCACTTCTACTACAGTCAGTGCCATATCTGCCCTAATATTAGTGTTTAATTGTGCCATGCCAGCCCTAATATTAGTAGTGATGTTGTTACTAGTTTGTAACAGAATAGCTGTAGCAGTGTTACTGTTCTCATTCATGTCTGCCCTATCAGTGTTTACATCTTCTCTAACAGTGTTATGTTTTCATTGATATCGGCCCTTACGTTTTCATTATCTCGAGCCATATCTACCGTGATAGTGTTTACATCGGCCCTGACAGTGTTTACATTTTCTGTCACATTGTTAATATCAGCCCTGACAGAATTTATATCGGATCATAAATTGTCACTATTTTGAGGCCTCTCAACCCTTAAACCATTATTATTTCGTGTCAAATTGTCCATCGACACCTGCAGATTGTGCAGTAGGGCAGGCAAGTTTGCCAACAACTCGGCCGTCTCCTGCACAGACATAATAATTTCACTAGGAGAAATACGGGGAACTAACAACTTCACATGCCTTAAAATTGATTTGAGTTGGAACACAGTAGAAAATCCATTCCTTCATACATTCATTCAATGATAACAGCTGAACCTCTGGTAAAAATTAAATGGCATGGAGACATCAAACAACTTACATTTACACAAGACTAAGATAACTGCAAATCAAATCCTCAACTTATTATCATTAATAAATTGTACCTAGACCCATGGTCTTAATTCTGGGATAAGAATGCCATGTAGCCTTCCAAAACACTAGTACGAAATCTCAATTCGTCACTAATATGTTGAATTTTCTATCAGAACAAAACCCTAACAAACAAACGAATCATGGAGATCGAACACAAAATTCGACGACCCCACGTTGGGCGCCAACGTAATATATGTCCCCGCTAGCCAAAGGTTTCTGGGAGTCACCGGTTTCAAATGACCCTTTCGAGACCCTCTTCCAGTTAACACACAAGTATAGGGGACGACACATTCATAGGCTGGTGTTCTACAAAAGTCTGCACTCGGGGGTATCGGGAATTGGTGAGGTTCATTCTTAACCAGCTCAGAGGAATGCATCGAAAACAAAACTAAGCGAGAAAAGAGACGCCAGTCTTATGTTAAAATCACGAATAAATTTTATTCAGAATAGATCCCTAGCCTAGCATGAGAGTTGCAAACGGCCAGTCCGATACTATTCTGCCCTGAAAGAAAATATAAAAAAGTCCTAATCAAGATCAAAATTACTCTCATGGTCCTAATACAAAATTCTAATAAGAACGAACAAGCTAAGAGAATGGCACGTAAGATCAGCCCTAAGCAATTACATCGAAAATGACTACGGGAGGATCAAACATCAAAAGAATCTACAGCAAAGCAAGACATATACTTGTTTACAAATACTAGAAACATTTACATTTTGTAGCAAGGGGAAATTTTGTCCTATGCTATGATGGTGCCATCTCTAACATTTAACTTTAAATTTACGTGTTTAGCTTGTCCTAAATATCATTAATTAATAAACGAGACTCGTTTATTGCAAAGAAAATCAAGCTATGGGCACAACGTTGCTGAATAAAAAAAGAGCTATGCTAATACAACACAAATGCATACAATAATTCAGCACTCCTATGGCTGTGCAATTGGCACTGCCTGCGTACTCGATTTGTTACTGTTTATAACAAATGTTCACAGTTTCAAAGTGTTAAGAAAGTAGAAAAATAGGAAAGCCTGCCAATGGGATGGTAATTAAACAATTACATCGACTCATATTGCTACCAATCTGATGTGTGTGCTACAGTTACCACATCGCCAATTGGTTGTCGACTATTCAAGTAAAAATATATCAAAATGTACCTAAAATAACTTAACAATAACTAAGTGTCGAACATTAGGTCCAGAAAACATTTCGTTTTTAGCAGGGCTGGATAACTTAATATAATGGCCTTGAATAACGTATTTTTTGGCGTTACGATATACATTGCGTAACGTATAACAGAAAGTTTGTTGTAACGTTATTCATACGAAGAACGAATAAACGGATACTGTATATATACCGTTATTTTAAATATTTTATTATCATACCGGATAGCATTTTAGTTATCGCAGGAGACAGAAGTCGAATAACGTTATTGGCGTTGTAACACGATCATATGTACCCCATTCACTCAGATGTTTTAAATAACGTTATTGACAAGACCGGATAGCATTGTGTTATGCTGCATGCCTCGCAGGTCGAATAACGTTATTCGTGCTGTAACGCGTCGCGAACAACTACCACTCAATCCGAACTTCAATTAACCTTATTGACAAGACCGGATAGCATTGAGTTATGCTGCATGCATCGCAGGTCGTATAACGTTATTAACTTCGTGTTCTGTTGTATGGGTCCAGGGTTGAATAACGATATTAGCCTCGTACTAGGATCCAAATTACAATAACGTTATTCTCCTACCATTATACGAATAGAAAGTTAACTATAAATGAATTCGTCTCGCTGCCAGGTGACAAACAAGTAGTTCGGTGAACGACTAAAAAGTCTATTTTTCCATAAAATTTGAGATTCAAGCCAACGATTAAATTAATCTACATACGATGGGCCTATCGAGAATGATGACGAACTTAGGTTGGTAATAATAAACATTTCTATTTCGATTGAAATATATCTGAAGTAATTTATTCCAATACAGCTCTACAGTTGGCAGCCTTGGTGACTCTGAATATATCCTTAGTTCCATGTCATAAGGTACAGAATGCACATACAAAATTTGGTTCAAGTCCAATGGATAGTATGGACGTTGCATGCTGTGAAATATTGGATGTATCAGTGCGAGTAAAATCATATTGGCAACAACGTCAAGAATGCGAACTCAGAATTAATCTGAATTATTACTATATTTTATAGTGACAATTTTGGATCAAATCCATGTATTAGTATATTAGTTTTGGCCCTATCATAGGCTTAGAATTATTTTGGCAGCACTGACGTACATTAGTTACTCCAAATTGATCTAAAATTTCAGCAACTATACATGCGCAAAATTTAGAGCTGTTGGCTTGCATACTTTCTGACATATTGGTATTAGGTTAAAGAGAATGTGCATTTATTAACAGTTGGCAGCCCTAATGGCTCTCAAGTATAAGCATAGTCATATCTGTTCTAGTACACAAAGCACGTACGAAATTTGGTTAAAATCCAATTGATAGTATAGATGTTAGATTGGAATTATCAGCAGGCTTAGAATCATCTTGGCAACACTGCCATACATGGGCTCCTTAAAATGTATCTGGACTGTTATTATCCCTGTGTGTGCTTATTTTGGAAAAGTTCGCATGCATTACGTCTGAGATATCCAACGTTGAGCTTAAAAGAGAATTGTGATTTTTAGCAGTTGTTAACTCTGAAATCATTTTCAATTATGTCCGAGTGATATTCAGATATAGATATTTCCTTAGACCAAATTTGGTTTCGATAACTGCAATCTTTTAGGAGTTGATAGGGGGAGACACACAAAGACAGACATACATTTGCCTGTATCGATGCAATAAGTCTATCTCATCCTCATTTTAAAAAAAAAGTGAAAAGTAAGATAACAAGTAGTTCCGTGAAGAACTATTTTCATATATCCTACATATGTTAACTGCCAATATCAACATACAAAATTTCAGTTAGATTGCTGTAATAGATTCGTAGATATTGAGTACTGACTAAATAATTCGGATGGTCGCCATGTTGGAATTTATATATTGTACCCTTTTGAACATAGGACCTTCAGGACAGGATTCTAATCTCAGGGGTGGTGCGTCCTACTTGAAGCTAATAACTGTACTGGGATACATAACTTGAAAGATCATCAGGGCTGATTAATAAATCATCACACACAGGATTCAAAAAAACAACAAATAAAAACAACTTTATTAACACTGATAAATAAATACATAAAAATAATTGAAAAGAAAGCTAAAACCAAAAATATTAACACAAAACAATCAAAATCTAGAGTGAGAAACTATCCAAAATTGAACCAATCTCCAAAACAACTTAATGAATTACAAATCTTGAAATAAATCCAAAAGAAAACCAAAATAACGAAAAAAAAACCGTTAAAACAATCCAAAAGATCAAAAAAAAGTAAAACTAATTTTTAAAAAATGTCAAAACTCAAAAAAAGAGTAATTAAATTCCAATTAAATTAATCAACCTCAATTAAATTAATTATATTTCGATTAATCAACCATAATTAAATTGATTACATTTTAATTAATCACCCATAATTAAATTGATTACATTTTAATTAAATCAATCAATTAAATTAATCACAATCCAAATAAAATCAATATTAATTAGATTAATCATCAATTCAAATAAAATTAACCCTAATTAAATTAAACATCAATACAAACACTCTGTGAATCAAATAATATTCAAATCAAATCACTTAAACTTTAATTGAACTTTGAATCCCATCATTTATCAAATCGATTACCAATCAATTAATCCAATCTCTCAATTAAATAAACGACCAATCAGTGATCATATGCCAAGATGAAAATCAATCTGATTTGACCATAATTAATATTCACTGTAATACATTCCACACCTCTGAATTCAATATTCCAAATACCGTGGCATCTTGCCGTTGTATGCCAATTAATTAATACACAAACCTTAAACCATTGGCATATCCACCATTAACTTAGGGCTTCCATAATTATAATATTCATGAGATAATCATCTCATGAAATGATCTGACAACATTGCCCATGTGATCCCTTTTGGTGGATTACAACACTTTCACCAGATCACAATACTTATATATCCATTATTCACAACTACAACGTTTGCCCTTCAAATGAGTATGAAATTTGGCACATTTATACCTTTGAGCCTTTAAGCATACATCAATGCGTACTTATAAATACCAACTGGCAAATTCACACTCATATAACCCCAATGAGATTTGAGTTTGAGATGTGCTACACTGTTACTTAAAATAAACACAAAATACCTCAGAAATATGATCAACCGAGGATTGAACTCAGGACTCGTAAAAAAATGTACCGGGTCCCAGATTCAATACTGTCTGTCAAAGTTTTATGGGTATGTACTGTCCCCGTTTACCCGGATAGTAGGCTGTCAGATATCCGCCCCCTCAATCGGATTGCCAACAATCAATCGCACCGGCTCAGCTACATCAATGAAAATGGCACTGACAGATACTATCGAGATATGAGCACAGAAGTTAACAGGAAATTATTGTGGAACACACCAAAATAGACGGGGGTTCATACTTACCGTTACTTACCTCTTAAAAATTATCTCGGGGATTGAGTTGACAACAGGATCACTAAAGTCTGTTCACACAATAACCTCCACCATGACATTTAAAAATGAACCAGAACGAAGACGAGAACTTTGAACTGTACAAAAGCTTTATTTCAAATAAAGGGTATGATTTTAACAACACAACAAATAAACGTGGCTATCAGTAGCCCATGTCAATCTGACTACGTCCTCCTGTAGGACTTGCAAAGTTATCATACAACATGATATAGAACATATTAGCTCCCACGAGCTCCAAATAACGTAATATTCATAACACAATTGGATTGGAAAAGGACGTGAGGACGAGACATATATATAGAGCATTTGGTTTCCTTTTAATAAACATGACAATTGTATTTATAGTCGCAAGGCCAGAGTGTGGACGACCTCACCCGCTGATAACCAGTTGTTGGGACAGCTGCGAGCTACCCTTCAACCTGTCGCATACTTGTCAAATGGGCTCCCTTCTCACATGCTACATTACGTAAGAATACAGCTCTCTCTCAAAAGTTTTAAATGTCCGCAAGACAACTCATATATATATATTTACGCAAATCTTTCAAATACTTTACTTACATCCTACTGGATTATTATGACAATCCTTAAACTTGTTAAGTTCACATCCAAATGTTTAATAAGCTCTTAAATGCTTATAACAAAATCACATAAATTATTTATAACAATTAGAAATTGTTTATAATATTTGTCCAAGACAATAAAAATATTTTAAACACGCCTTTAACATCACTTTCGTTCCACATTATTGTCAAAAATATTTACAGCAATTATTTACAATATTAACATTTAAATTATTAATTTAAGAAATACATTAACCACATGTTCATCCGGTTGGTAATTTCATAATCGTGTGAATATAATCGACCAATGAAGGTTAGTTATACATGTTAATGTCACAATCCGGTTTAATAAAGGTTTTAATAATTATTTGTGACGGTAATCTTCATTCAAAATCTTATCTCAAATTCTTTCAAAACTCTTGTTAATTATAACAGTAAATTCACTTGATTAATTTTCAACGAACTATGACAATTCACTCCAGCGGAAAATAATTCGCTAACAAAATAATGCACAAACTGCATTAAAATTAAGCCCAAAATTCATCATATATTAATCTATATGGCATCAAAACTTCCACAGAACTTACAAAAACCTCCACTAATAAATTCTTTAAAATCATTAATTCCTGTGGGAACCTCCTTCATATTCAAGGGCATTATACATCAGCGACTTTCAACACGTGCGCTGCACTAGCGATTATACATTCATAGTTCCACTTAAAAATTCTTATAATCATTAATTGTTTCAAAACTGTTGTCATTTAACCTTCGTGGATTTCATTCATGAATCGAAATGAAGTCAAAATTTGCCAATCACAAACAAATTTAATAGTGAATACGCTTATATACGCCTGTCTGGTCTATCAAAATTTAAGATTAACATCTTAAAAGAATTGTAGTATAAAAATACTATCATCAAATAAAGTACGACTAACCTGTAAAATAGTCGAATAGAATCCAATTAGACTGGGGAATGCAAACATCATTATATAAATCTCTAATTGAGAAAAACTCCTAACAAAAGTTCTTGACTTTAATGCATTCAATAATTCATTATTAAAGTTCATCTTTCACAAAAATGTCTATGATGCAATGATCGTTCATAACTGACGATAAATGTCTGTGTTGCAATCAATTCGAATAACGACTAGTATTTCCAAGATCGTCGACAACGTAATGGATTTTAACGCTCTAAAATCATTTAAATGTTCTTCCTTCTTGATGATGACAGAAAATTGGTCAAAGTAATTAAACTGGGGTAGAATTACTTTAATAAAGTGACACGCTGTCTGAATTTAAATCTGCCATAAAAATCATTAACTTATAGTCAAATCGTGACTACAAAAATATTAATTACTGAAAAATCTAAATATCAGTCTCAACTGATCCAAAATCGTTTAACTATGCCCATGACATCACAATGTCTTAATAAATCGTCGCAAAAAGGCATAACTCATCAAGATGATCTGAGAATAGGAATCTCAAACAATAAAATAGGGCAAAATACATGAGGACAAAAATATGGGAAAAATAGTTGCTCAAACATTGCTAAGAAACTCAAATACAATAAACGTTCACGACTACCTTATCTGCCGATTGACGTTCCAGAGGAAAATTCCTCAAAGAAGGCTGCTGATGGATCCATTTCACCAAGTTAAAGCTGAGCTCCATCCTCGAAACAGGAAATAGCACCCTCGGAGAATCGAACTGCTTCCTTCTCCGGAAATTGCACTGCTCCTCGAAGACGAATAGACATCCTTCCGGCAATAATCTTCTTTGTGAGTCGGGACAACCCTGACCTCTCTTGAAAAATCCCTGAAGTTCCAGCAGACAATCGCCATGAAGTTTTCGTAGAAATTTCCGAAGAAATATTCATATTCAATGAGTATGAAATCGTTTCTATTGCTGTTCGAAAGTATTCAGCCTTTAATCACGAAACATGGGTGTAGATGGTATTCACCACATGTTCGCTTGTGTGGAATAGCAATTAGCGAAGTTCCATGTTGCTATCTTACTCCGTTGAAATATGTCCCAATTGCATTAAGTCCTTTAGCCTTCCATTTTCTCTTCGGTTGTAGTAATAGAAGAACAAACTGCCATATTAAATTGCTCCATTATACTGTAGCGTTGTGTAACAAAAGCAATCTGAAGTCTCCCTTTTTCACTAGCCGTGTCAGCCGTGGCGTTGAATCTGGCGATACAATAGTGCTTCTCTTGTGGCGAGATAATCACTTTTGTCAGTCGTGTAAAACTGCCAATATCTTTCAAAATAATTGCTCGAAATTGTTCAACTTTTCTATATTACCTCATGTAGCACTGCACAATAGAATTAGCTTATAAGCGACCGCTAACTGTTCACAGCTAATCTTGTAGATGCGTTCTAAGGTGCGTTTTAACTTCACCTAGTTTTACTTGAATCTCGCATAATGCAGTGGCTTCACCACGCGTTATAAAGACGACTCTTTTCACACTTTTCACTATATATGACTATATAAGAAAGAACTTTCACAATTAGACTTCGATGATCTGAGAATGAGATCTGAGAATGATCGGAGAATGAGACTCCTCTCTTCTGCGCAAGGCCTTTTAACTTCATGAGGGGCGTATCCATCCCTTCCATAGCGTGATACTGCGTCATCGCTAAAAGTTCCAACTTCGTTAATACATGACGGATTTTCAAAATTCAAAAACTGAAAATAAATTTCACCAAAATTCCAAATCAATGCCTCTACTGCAAATGGATTTCCACAATTCTGCATTCCAAAAAGCATTAAAAATACCATAGTTTCAGCAATCTCCGTCTTCCTTTAAACTATCGTTCATTGGTTCAAGCCTCCCCTCCAATAGCATAATTTCTTCCTCAGCAGAATTCCACGTTTCCTGCGACTGCGTCGTACATCTCGGATCCTTCTCGAATAAATGCTGACGTCACTGAGAATCTCAGCTCAAGTAGCCTGCTGGTATAACGTTTGCGTCATCCGTGCTTACGTCATGACTATCCACGTCATAACTATGACAGCCATAACTTCCATTATAATTTCCAATATAGCCACCGTGGTCTCTATATAATTCAATTACGGGGGCATTCTCCTCTCACCACGTTTTAAAAACAGTTGCAAATTGTTTTTAAACTCAGTGTTACAAGTACTTCAACTCTCTTGAACACGAAATTGAATTATTACTGGCTTACTCTAGTATGATATTTCCTCTATGTTCCTTAATCATAAATCTCTTCTACTCTGGGTTGTGTGTGGTTAATGTATTCTCTCCTCTCTAAATTCTCTTCTGTCCAGTATTTCTATTTTCTAAGTTCTGCTGGCTCGTAGAAGGTCCAGGATCGATTACAACATCCTGCCTTTTCTTTTGATTTTCGGTTTCTTTATCCCGTAATTCTTTTAGGTATTGCTGGCTTTCCTTCTCTCTTTGCTGATACTGATCGGGTGTCATAACCTGACCTTGAGTATTGTGGTTTCTATTTTGGTTCTGGTTATTCCTATTATAATTTCGGTTATAACCATTATTGTTGTAATATCTGCCTCTACCATTATTGTAATTTCCTCGATTATAGTTCCATCCTCTTCTCTGTTGATACGGTCGGTAACCTTGCGATCTGTTATTTCCAAACTGATTATTCCTGTGAGGACCTACATTGTCAGTTTTCTCTTCGTCTGGCTTGTCAGTTTGTTGGACTTGGTCCATATATACCGTATTGATTTCTTTAAACTCCTGCCTTTGACCTTTCTGTACCACGTTAGGCATTGGACTTGTGTAGTCTAACCTCCTCAGTAATTCATCCATGCTGGTTAAATCCCTGATGTTTGACGAAATAATTAGTCTCCTCACCTCAACTGGCAGCATACGAGAGATCGCATCAATTAATTGCTCCGTGGACAATGGGGGTTGTAAAAATCTCAAGCGGGACAATTGACTCGTAAAGAAATCAGCGTACCGTGTTGGAAGAGTACCTGAGTATTTTCTTGAATACACTTCCGCTCTTAACGAATTCTGCGCTTCTATGGACCAAAATCGTTTGATTAATGCCTCTGCAAACTCGTCAAAGTTACTGAATGTGTATCTAAATGCGCGAAACCATTCGAGGGGTCCTCCAATCAGATATCTCTCTACTATCTTCATCTCTCTCTCTCTGGGAATGTGAGCTTCGATGAAATAATCTTTGAGGTTCCTTACATATTCGATAGGTGTCAAACTGTCAGTGTTGCTGAATTTTTGCGGTTTATCTTCGAAATTCCTGATGACCGTTACGTTCCTCGGATATGAACCCGGATAGTTTTTCCTACAATCTCGATAGTTCCACTCAGGTTCCATATTCCTCTCGTCATCCTCCTCTCTGAATCTGGATATACGTTCTTCAGGAGTCACGTCTCTTTCTTCTGGATCTAGGTTACATCTTCTGGCATAATTCCTATTGAGTTCGCAAGCCAAGCCTTCTGTATCCTTGTCAGTGATTTCCGTTAAGACTTTCTTGATTAACTCTTCTTTGTAGTTCTCCATCAAACTAGCCTCTCCTAACTTCAAATTTTGCAGTTTGCTCGTCGTTTCATTTACATCCGAGACAACTTTATGAATCTGTTCCTCTAATGTAGATTTTAATGTTTGCATATCCTGACCTAGTTGTGTTCTATCGTCAACTTGTTTTTCGGATAGCGAATCTATCCTGACGCTTAAATCTTTCCTAATCTGTACTACTTCCTTGTTAATTTCTATTTGAGTACTGGCAAGTTTTCTTTCAATCCTTTCCTGAATTTGGGTTACATGTTCCCCACTTGACTTATTCCACTCGTCTTTCCATACTGCTACGTTTGCCGTTAACATTTCTGCTATGTCTACTTCGATATCTTCCTTCAATAATCTATTATGGTCTAATACCTGGGTTCTCATGACCTCTACATCATACTTTAAACCTGCCAAAGACGTTGTCGTTCTAACTGATTCATCAACTAATCTAGTCGCTAATGAACTTATATTACGCGTACAAAGGGTTTTCGAATTTTCTATCTCTTCCCTGACTTTATTTACATCAGTTTGGACTCTAGCAATATCTACGAAAACTGTGTTGACTTCTGCCTGAATCTTAGTTATGTCACTTTGCACCTCAGTTATATCCGAATGAATGTTATTAATATCAACCTGAACATTGGATACATCAGTTCTAGCATTTTGAATTTCTCTTTGGACTTCCTCAACCTTGTCTTGGACAGTCGCAACATCATTTTTAACAACAACTACTTCGGCTCTAGCACAAGAAATATCACCTCGGACATTAGCCACATCTAGATTTAACATTGTCAGATCTTTCTGTACCTTAGAAATATCACATTTAACATCATCAACATTTTTATGCACAATAGACACATCCTTATGGACATTGGACACGTCTGTGCGATTGTCCGTTACAGTATTCTCAATTCCTAGGGTATTAATCTGTAAACGCGACATATTATCCTCTAAATTAGCAGCACTAGTCTGAAGAACCTTCAAACTTTCACCCATGCTAGCTGTCAAATTAGCAGACAAATTACTAGCATTCTCCTCCATTCTTGCATTCAAATTACTAGCATTCTCCTCCATTCGACTAGTATTCCTAGCTTCCATCTCCTTTATGCTTTCATTCAAAATCTGCTTCATACTACTATTCATGCTTGCTTTCAAGTTAGCAGACATCTCCTCTAACATCATCCTCAAACTTTCATCTGCCATTACAATATTATTCAAAAATAGACTGCTGTAGGGACATACATCAATAGAGAAAAATAACAACATTTGAGCAACACTTTTCACCATATATAAATTTGATCAATTTTCTGTCTTAAATCTAACTAATAACTACCTTATAATTAACTTTCGAAGACACTTCATGTTGAAACAAACTCAAGCACATGTTCCAATTTCCCTGGCTCATTTTAAAATATCCTAACACAAATAATTTACATTTACAATCCAAATAATTTAATTTTATCTTTAATATGACTAAAAATGTCATAAGCCGGTCAAATAAAATAAGATTCCAGATCATAGGCGATTTTTCTAAGTTTCCAGCCTATTTAACCTTTCTCAAGTTGTATAAGATCTGATCTTTTCGGAGTGTAATTTTCCTAATACAATACAACATTTAATTCCTATATAATCACACTTTTAAATACTACAATTGGCCTAGACATCGAACAAAGAATCATCCTCCTTATTTGAGTCTAATCGATCCTCACGTGTTAGGTTTGTCAATCTTACTAGCGTTCAACCTGGTAATCCAGTTATGTTGAATCAAGCCCCAACGTTTTAGGTGCGCCAATCTTACTGGCGTTCAACCTGGTAATCCAGTTTTGTCGAACAGGCCCCACGTTTTAGGGTCGCCAATCTTACTAGCGTTCCGGCTCAGCTACATCAATGAAAATGGCACTGACAGATACTATCGAGATATGAGCACAGAAGTTAACAGGAAATTATTGTGGAACACACCAAAATAGACGGGGGTTCATACTTACCGTTACTTACCTCTTAAAAATTATCTCGGGGATTGAGTTGACAACAGGATCACTAAAGTCTGTTCACACAATAACCTCCACCATGACATTTAAAAATGAACCAGAACGAAGACGAGAACTTTGAACTGTACAAAAGCTTTATTTCAAATAAAGGGTATGATTTTAACAACACAACAAATAAACGTGGCTATCAGTAGCCCATGTCAATCTGACTACGTCCTCCTGTAGGACTTGCAAAGTTATCATACAACATGATATAGAACATATTAGCTCCCACGAGCTCCAAATAACGTAATATTCATAACACAATTGGATTGGAAAAGGACGTGAGGACGAGACATATATATAGAGCATTTGGTTTCCTTTTAATAAACATGACAATTGTATTTATAGTCGCAAGGCCAGAGTGTGGACGACCTCACCCGCTGATAACCAGTTGTTGGGACAGCTGCGAGCTACCCTTCAACCTGTCGCATACTTGTCAAATGGGCTCCCTTCTCACATGCTACATTACGTAAGAATACAGCTCTCTCTCAAAAGTTTTAAATGTCCGCAAGACAACTCATATATATATATTTACGCAAATCTTTCAAATACTTTACTTACATCCTACTGTATTATTATGACAATCCTTAAACTTGTTAAGTTCTCATCCAAATGTTTAATAAGCTCTTAAATGTTTATAACAAAATCACATAAATTATTTATAACAATTAGAAATTGTTTATAATATTTGTCCAAGACAATAAAAATATTTTTAAACACGCCTTTAACATCACTTTCGTTCCACATTATTGTCAAAAATATTTACAGCAATTATTTACAATATTAACATTTAAATTATTAATTTAAGAAATACATTAACCACATGTTCATCCGGTTGGTAATTTCATAATCGTGTGAATATAATCGACCAATGAAGGTTAGTTATACATGTTAATGTCACAATCCGGTTTAATAAAGGTTTTAATAATTATTTGTGACGGTAATCTTCATTCAAAATCTTATCTCAAATTCTTTCAAAACTCTTGTTAATTATAACAGTAAATTCACTTGATTAATTTTCAACGAACTATGACAATTCACTCCAGCGGAAAATAATTCGCTAACAAAATAATGCACAAACTGCATTAAAATTAAGCCCAAAATTCATCATATATTAATCTATATGGCATCAAAACTTCCACAGAACTTACAAAAACCTCCACTAATAAATTCTTTAAAATCATTAATTCCTGTGGGAACCTCCTTCATATTCAAGGGCATTATACATCAGCGACTTTCAACATGTGCGCTGCACTAGCGATTATACATTCATAGTTCCACTTAAAAATTCTTATAATCATTAATTGTTTCAAAACTGTTGTCATTTAACCTTCGTGGATTTCATTCATGAATCGAAATGAAGTCAAAATTTGCCAATCACAAACAAATTTAATAGTGAATACGCTTATATACGCCTGTCTGGTCTATCAAAATTTAAGATTAACATCTTAAAAGAATTGTAGTATAAAAATACTATCATCAAATAAAGTACGACTAACCTGTAAAATAGTCGAATAGAATCCAATTAGACTGGGGAATGCAAACATCATTATATAAATCTCTAATTGAGAAAAACTCCTAACAAAAGTTCTTGACTTTAATGCATTCAATAATTCATTATTAAAGTTCATCTTTCACAAAAATGTCTATGATGCAATGATCGTTCATAACTGACAATAAATGTCTGTGTTGCAATCAATTCGAATAACGACTAGTATTTCCAAGATCGTCGACAACGTAATGGATTTTAACGCTCTAAAATCATTTAAATGTTCTTCCTTCTTGATGATGACAGAAAATTGGTCAAAGTAATTAAACTGGGGTAGAATTACTTTAATAAAGTGACACGCTGTCTGAATTTAAATCTGCCATAAAAATCATTAACTTATAGTCAAATCGTGACTACAAAAATATTAATTACTGAAAAATCTAAATATCAGTCTCAACTGATCCAAAATCGTTTAACTATGCCCATGACATCACAATGTCTTAATAAATCGTCGCAAAAAGGCATAACTCATCAAGATGATCTGAGAATAGGAATCTCAAACAAGAAAATAGGGCAAAATACATGAGGACAAAAATATGGGGAAAATAGTTGCTCAAACATTGCTAAGAAACTCAAATACAATAAACGTTCACGACTATCTTATCTGCCGATTGACGTTCCAGAGGAAAATTCCTCAAAGAAGACTGCTGATGGATCCATTTCACCAAGTTAAAGCTGAGCTCCATCCTCGAAACAGGAAATAGCACCCTCGGAGAATCGAACTGCTTCCTTCTCCGGAAATTGCACTGCTCCTCGAAGACGAATAGACATCCTTCCGGCAATAATCTTCTTTGTGAGTCGGGACAACCCTGACCTCTCTTGAAAAATCCCTGAAGTTCCAGCAGACAATCGCCATGAAGTTTTCGTAGAAATTTCCGAAGAAATATTCATATTCAATGAGTATGAAATCGTTTCTATTGCTGTTCGATAGTATTCAGCCTTTAATCACGAAACATGGGTGTAGATGGTATTCACCACATGTTCGCTTGTGTGGAATAGCAATTAGCGAAGTTCCATGTTGCTATCTTACTCCGTTGAAATATGTCCCAATTGCATTAAGTCCTTTAGCCTTCCATCTGCTCTTCGGTTGTAGTAATAGAAGAACAAACTGCCGTATTAAATTGCTCCATTATACTGTAGTGTCGTGTAACAAAAGCAATCTGAAGTCTCCCTATTTCACTAGCAGCGTCAGCCGTGGCGTTGATTCTGGCGATACAATAGTGCTTCTCAGGTGGCGAGATAATCACTTTTGTCAGTCGTGTAAAACTGCTAATATCTTTCAAACTAATTACTCGAAATTGTTCAGCTTTTCTATATTACTTCATGTAGCACTGCACAATAGAATTAGCTTATCGGCGACCGCTAACTGTTCAAAACTAAACTTGTAGAAGCGTTCTAAGGTCCGTTTTAACTTCACCTAGTTTGACTTGAATCTCGTTAATGCAGTGGCTTCACCACGCGTTATAAAGACGACTCTTTTCACACTTTTCAATATATATGACTATATAAGAAAGAACTTTCACAATTAGACTTCGATGATCTGAGAATGAGATCTGAGAATGATCGGAGAATGAGATCGGAGAATGAGACTCCTCTCTTCTGCGCAAGGCCTTTTATTAACTTCATGAGGGGCGTTTCCATCCCTTCCAGAGCGTGATACTGCGTCATCGCTAAAAGTTCCAACTTCGTTAATACATGACGGATTTTCAAAATTCAAAAACTGAAAATAAATTTCACCAAAATTCCAAATCAATGCCTCTACTGCAAATGGATTTCCACAATTCTGCATTCCAAAAAGCATTAAAAATACCATAGTTTCAGCAATCTCCGTCTTCCTTTAAACTATCGTTCATTGGTTCAAGCCTCCCCTCCAATAGCATAATTTCTTCCTCAGCAGAATTCCACGTTTCCTGCGACTGCGTCGTACATCTTGGATCCTTCTCGAATAAATGCTGACGTCACTGAGATTCTCAGCTCGAGTAGCCTGCTGGTATAACGTTTGCGTCATCCGTGCTTACGTCATGACTATCCACGTCATAACTATGACAGCCATAACTTTCATTATAATTTCCAATATAGCCACCGTGGTCTCTATATAATTCAATTACGGGGGCAGTACTAAACTATACATATAAATACAACTCGAGATGCTTGCGAGTATCAATGGCAAAAACAAAATAGCTTAGCGTAAGGCAAGAAAATAAGGAAACCAAAATGAATGCCAGCTGTATGCAGCAAATTTGCATATTCCAGATACCAAAAAAAAAACATTCTATGCTCGCATACCGCACCGAGCGACAAAAATTAAACAACGGTGGGTGTATCTTGTCAACGATGCCTGCGACTCTACAATAAACAACATAACACAAATATGTATTTACAAGGAAAAAATATATACACTCGTAGGCTTCGAAGCAAGGACTCTCACTTACCTTTTCAGAGCATTGCACGTTCACAGACGCTTGCTAATATCCGAGAGAGAGCAATCAACTTCACGAAGAGGGAAACCAAATCACCAAACGGATCCTATTATAATAAAGTCACCATTATTATTATTATTATTATTATTATTGTTATTATTATTATTGCTATCAATATGATTATCACCTTTAATTATTACTGCCGAGATGGAATCAACTATCCAAAGGTTACTGGGTATCAGTACCCTAAAATAAATTCGGTCTTGAAATTCATGAATTATTATTATTATTAATAATAATAATAATAATAATATCCACCTGGTTATTAATCTATTTGAATAAAATCTTCGCGGCAATGTCATGACACAAAAGGTTATTGGATTAGAGTACCCTTTACATAAGTTTACCCTCAACTCGATAGCAAATTATTATTATTATCATTATTATTATTATTATTATTATAATTGACATAAATATTATCACATTTAATACCTTTATAATAGACTTGGATGACAAGGTTAGTGCACTACAGCACCCTATGTGGATCTCAATCGTGAGTTAATTTTGGAAATGAATCTGAATATTATATAAGTTTCTCTGACTAAGGAATCAGCTGTCACCATGACTGTCAAACTAGCCTCCTTTGAAACGCAAAGAGTCCCGTTACCAGGAGGGGCGGGGTGTGTACGACCTTGACAAGTGCTACCGCATTCAGACACTAACTGCTGTGGGCTCCCCAAAACTGCACTCTTAGTAAGATACACCAGCCTGATGGAAACACAAGGAGAAATGACCTCACCGTCTAGATAGTCTTTGGTTCGACCTGAGTGGAACCTGGTCTTGGAGCAATAACATCATCGTGGTTCTATTTATCACACAAACCTGTACACATAGTTTAATCTCACCTGTTTCACAGAGTAAGCCCAATACACCTCACCTTCTTTTCCCTTTCAGTTGGCAATCGAGTGACATATGGCTGTGTCACCTGAAACTTCTTATACCTTTTAAAATACCATTATACCATTTTATTTATTCCTCGTTGAACCACCGGGGCCTCATGGAACTTCCCGGTATCACATGGCATACATCCAAACTATGTTCTCATTAACATACCACGATTAAGCCGATGTTCAGCTTGCTCTCCCAATACACTCAGAAGGATACCCTAAATATCTCTCCTACTCAATGCCACACTTACCTGTGTTAATCTAAGAGAAAGGACGCGTCAAATCATCCCTGACACAGTTCAGAGTGCATCCGTATGAATAATTACCACCACACGCGTCGTAATAAGGACATTAACATTTAGACTTCCTCCCCTTCTATCCATACCTGACATCATTATTACTCTCGATATTGATATTATTATCCCTAGTTGACGTCATGCTCATTATTATTATTATTATTATTATTATTATTATTAACCTGCGTCATTAGTGTGTCTATAAATTTTACGTTCTTTAAATCTCTCTCTCTTTCCAAATCTACGTGCCTCTGCTCTTTCCGGCGCCTCCACCCTGGGGCTGAAATACATACAACATAATGGGTTGAACACATGTATTCCTATCAGTGTACAATTTGGCGCGGTTTGCGAACAAACATCATCGCTAAGCATCTCCTGAATTAAACAAAATAGCGTTCCGTCATCACGGATACACTTAACCTACCACAAATGATACTCAAACTTAAAAGAAAATCTAATATTATACTATGACGAATATCTATTCCTATATCAAACTATAATAAACACGGCCCATAAAACTATGACATAGATAATTAATGGAAATGAATACTCATCATACTTCCAGCGTTGGTCGTCATCCTCTCCAGCAATAGATGTCAGCAACCCCTAGCCATGTGCCTTTCTCACCATACCGGCACTACACATATTCACATTCAATGCACTACTCCACTAATTGATTGATAATCATGATTAGCACTAAATTTCACCTTATTCTTACAAAAAGATATAACACTATTGGTACGTCTATTGTACTCCCGTACCTTATCCAACACGTGTACGTTGCATCACAATACACTTTTCATATAAAAATCGGGCTAGGATTGCGCAGCACTCGTTAGATCACACGCCACTACTTCTGTTATTCCACTCTTCACTTGCGCGCCGGGCTGACGACCTCGATGCGTTCTCTCTTCCCCCTGTTCATTCACAGAACTGTCCTGGTTCCAGCGGCGAGGGTTCGAGTCTCGGGCGATCAACTGCGCACCTCCCAACTTCTGCGACTGACAGTACTGCTTCTACAGCTATACAACTTGTGTTAACATGTAACACTGCAAGCTCTCCCTGTACACATATGCTGCCTACTATAATTACTACTGTTTATCTGAGCTGTCCAGCCTGCAGCCTTGAATCATACTGACCATTTACATACAACTGAGTGTCATTGTCTGTATCGTGAAAACTGCATGACGACTGACTGTAAACTAACTTATCGCGAGTGCTTGTAATTGTTTATCGAAAATGTGTCAAACTGCACAACATCACATTGCGAACACCTCAACAGTCTCGAGCGGGCTCGCGAAACTAAGCAGCACCCACCATTCACTCGCGTGCTAACTGCGTGACAACCAAACTGCGGAAGACTAATCTTCTCCCCGTGCGGTCTTCTGAAAAACTACCCCTTTGCACTGCGCAGGGGTGCAATATATCTAAAACATGGCGACAGAGCACCTGAAGATCGTTCCACAAGCAAGAGCTCCGTATTCCAACACATTTATTTCAAAACACTGGGTACACATTATTCATGATAGTAAGGTCCGTCGAATCATAGGATTACGATCGATAATCGATCGTAATTTTAGGGGATATCAACACTGCGTCCTCCGGACTATTTATGGCGAAACAGACGCCATCCCCACTCTCACAACAAACTCTCCACCCCAGACGGATCCGCGGAAGGATCTCAGTTCTGGACCACTGATTTATTAAATTTTGATGATTTAATTATTCTGTTCATCTGTAAAAAATCTCAGGATTACTTCCGGCTTACTGTTGTCATTGGTTCGATCCTGGGTGTTGCCGTATTGTAGAAATGAATTAATTTCTTTATTTAGAGGCGTGGCGAAACCAGAATAAGACGTACTACAGAACCTTCCAGAACGTAATCTGATGCAAGCCTCTCCGAAAGTCCTTGAGCGTACACCTGCGTGGCAAATGCGCGGTATAGAAGTATGTTCTCGAATAGCCTTTGTCTGCGAGTTCCATGCGACGCTCCCTCGGTTCGTCAAGTGGCCAGTTGCATGACTCGTCCCAATAACACTGCGGCATGAGCTTAGCATGATTAAAATCACGCAAAATCAGACTTCCTTTTCCTCTGCAAATCGAGCTCAATTAAGCGCTGTTTCTAGCATTACTGAAATCTATGCGAACTTAGCCTATGACCGTAGGATAAGGGTGCATCTCTCCCCCTCTTGGTATTTGAAAAACTATCTACAGGATTTGATAGTTTTTCCAACACTCACAACTTCACCGCTGTTTTGACATCCGTTCCATATTGCAGCGTTTAAATGTCACGTACGCGTGCCTGCCCATGCAACTATTTAGGTTATTCTGTCTGGGAACACGCCATTGTTTTTGGCAATGATGATCTGTCGTCTTCCTTTGAACCCATACTTCCGTCATTCTTCCTTTCAGCTTGCCGTTTCCTAAGGACATCCTTCATCATAGGATTCCTCATGTTCTCCCTCGACGACGTTGACTCGCTGATCAGCGTCATCTTCTTCCGGCGGATGGTATACCTTTAGGTTTTGGGCGTTATAGATGGCTTCTATTCCCGTTTCCAAGTGTTTAACACGATACGCATTATTCCCGATCACCTTGGTGATTTTGTGAGGTCCATGGAATAATTCACAAAACTTTGCGTATATTCGGCCTGAGGATCGGATATCGCTGGTTTCCTCACCAGTACCAGTTCTCCTAACTCAAGTGGTCGGTGGAACCTCTTATTCTTTATCCTTCTTAAGCGACGCTCGGACTGCCTCTCCAAATAAAGCGCCGTATCTCTGATCGTCGACTCGTGACTCAGTCGAGCATCTACCGGACATGGTATAACATTAGTCCATGGTCGATCAGAAAGTTGGTTGAAATGCACAACCGAATGAATACGACCAGTACTCTCGTGTGCGGTGCTGTTAATGCAAGATTCAATTATCGGTAAGACCTCCACCCATTTCCAATGTTGTCGCGGGCAGTATAGTCGGCAAAACTTTGCAATCTCTCTCATAATCCTTTCCGAAGGATTTCCTTCCGGATGCCGTACTGAACTCAGGACATGTCGAATATCCAGCCTCGCCATTTCCCGCCTAAACTCGGCGCTGGTAAAATAGCTTCCATGATCCGTAAGGCAGAACTCTATTTTCCCAAATGTGGGAATTACCCTTGCCTTGATTCGATTTAAAACTTGACGAGTATTCATTTTTTGAACTGGGCATAAGACCACGTATTTGGAAAATACGTCCACACTGACCAAAATATATTTGCATCCTCTTCTGCCTTTGGGCAAAGGACCGTATCCGTCCACGGCGATAAGCTCACAAGGCTTTTGTGGCAATAGGGGCTTGGGATACTGCTTCATTAAGAATGAATTTGGTTTTACCCTTTGACATTGATCACACGTCCTTAAAGTTCTTTGAATGGTTTCTCGTAACTTCGGCCACACATAAGTCTCTTGGATCAACGCGCTCGTCTTATCAATTCCACCATGACCAGAAATACGGTGCGCGTGCCAGACTAATCCCTTCTGTAGCGATGGTGGCACCACAATCCTTGATTTGGTATGATCTGCGTCCACGAACTTATGTAATAATTCGTTATACCAGATATAACTGACAGAGATTTTCTCCGCTTCGATGAAGGCGGGAGTTCCAGGTTGTAACTTTCTTTGGAAATAACTTATGATCATGTTCATCCAAGGGTCCCTTTCTTGCTCAATTTTGATTCCTTTCAGTCTCTCCAAAAAGTCTTGATCCTGCCTGGTTAACTCAATCTGGTTTACTGATTCAACCTGATCTTCTTGATCTGGATTCCGACTCAGGATATCCGGTATTAGGTTGAATTTTCCTGGATGATGTTCAATCGTGATGTCGAATTGTTGAACATAAAGCGACCATCTATTGACTCTTTCTCCTGCCATCGGCGTCTTCAAGAGAAACACAAGGCTTTTATGGTCGGTCCTAATAAGAATTTTGAAACCATACACAATTTTCCTCCACCGCTATAGAGCGAATATAATGGATAATAGCTCTCGCTCCGTGATGGTATAGTTCAGCTCATGCTTCCTCAGTTTGCGACTTGCGAAGGCTAAATAGGATTTATTCTGTGTATTCTCTGGGTCTTCCTGGTATAGCATGGCACCCACTCCAACTTGGGATGCGTCAGTTTGTATAATAAACTGGCGCGAAAAATCAGGGTAACTCAATTTGATGCTTCCCGCTAACAATTCCTTGGCCTTCTTAAAAGCACGATCACATTCCTCACTCCATGTCCAACGATTATTCTTTCGTAGCATGTCCTGGAGTGGAACCATAGTTTCTGAGTATCCCGGACAATGATCAGCGAAGAAATTACATATACCCAAAAATTGCCGAACATGTTTTATTTTAGTTGGTTTCGGGAAATTCCGAATCGCTTCCAACTTCGCTGGGTTTGGTCTGATCCCTTCACCGTCCATGATATGGCCTAAATACAACACTTCCCTGTGGCAAAAGTGAGACTTTTCGATATTAATTTTGAAGTTGGCATGTTCGAGATTCGCCAGTAGTTTTTCCAAGTTAGCCAGGTGTTCATCCACATTTTCAGAAGCTAGCAAGATATCATCCACGTACCGGGTAGTTATACTCTTGACTTCCGGCGTCAGGTTGCGATCCAGTTCTCTGATCAACGCGGATCCAGCCGTCTTGATGCCAAAAGGTAACCTCTGGAACACGTATGTTTGCTGGTCAAACAAGAATCCAGTGAGCAGCTGTGATTTCTCATCCAGCTCCAGGTGGTGATAACTGCTCGTCAAATCAATTGAACTAAAATAAACCATTTTTCTGAATTTTCGGATGATCTCCTTAATTGGTGGAGTCTGGTCATATTCCGGGATCAGTCTCTCATTTATTTCACGTGCGTCTAAACAGACTCGCACTGTCCCGTTGGGTTTCAAGACTACTACCAATGGGTTTACGAAAGGAGTGGCCATTTTAGCTATTATGCCCCTTTCTTCCATTTTCTTTAAAGTCGTGGCAACTTCACTGATGTATTTTTCGGCCACAGGGTATGCCTTCTTCTTGAAAGGTGACCAGTCATTGATCTGCATCGCGTACTTAAATCCCTTAATTTTTCCTGGCTTACAGTCAAAAACTTGTTGATGTTTTCTTAGTATTTTCCCCAACTTTATCCTGCCTCATAATCTCCGACCTCATCTTCCTGAGTTGTGGTCCATACCTCCGGCTTTATTAGATCGTCGTCGATATCATTGGGTCGCTGATTTAACTCACAACAACTCTGTACCATCCATACTTCCTCGGAATCTCTTGGAATGTCTGGATTCAGCGGAATCTTCATTGGGTGATTTCCATCCGCAATTTTGAATTGGACAACCTTATTTGCCAAATCGATAACAGCTCCATATTCTCTTATAAGATCTGCACCCAGAATGATATTATAATTTATTCTACTCATTACAATGAATGGGTGTGGCATACTGTATCCTTGTACAACAATCTCGAGAAGAGTTTGACTCTTGCATGTGGTGGATTTGTCCGGAATGATTGCCTTAATTTTGACATTGGAAAGGGGCAGGATTGGAAGTTTAAGATGCCTTCCTAATTCATTCACCAATGCCTGTGAGACTAGGCTAACACTGGCCCCTGTGTCCACCATGCACTTAACCATTAAACCTCCTACTCGGGCATGTATGACCGGTAATTCTTTAATGACCTTTATCTCTGGCCCCTTTAAGTCTTCGGTTAATTCCTCTTCTCTTAAGACCCAATCACTTATTTGAGCGACTACCAAATCTTCACGTGGCCCATTCAAATCATCCGCCTTGTCCTGTCGATTTAAAATTGGAGTTTTTTTTAATCTTGGGATGCTTCCCGAGTATTTTGTCCTCTCGCTCTATGGCTATCCTGATATTCCAGGCTTTCTGCTCCAGTCTCCATGACATCTGGATTTTTGCGAGCTTCCATGCCTTTAGTCCACTTGTTCTCGTCTCCCCCTCTTGGTGAACCTTGCGCTTGGAGTTCATCCAGGTATTTTTGCGTCCCTTTGTGCCATCGTTCCATTTCCTCCTGATGTGACGGATGTGGCCTTCCAGCTTGCCATAGCCTTCCCCGAGACCACGAAGATCTACCTCTCCAGAATCCTCGTCCTCTCCAAGGGTAAGGTCTGGGTGATCCTCCATTCATCCTCCAGTCGCGATTGTACCTCCAATCGGGTCTCCATCCAGCATTTTGAGGATTCTCAGGTTGTTGGGTTCTGACTCCGGAATTTTGGCGTCCATGCTGTCCCCAATCCATTTGCTCATCTGTGGCGTTAGCGTTCCTTCCCTTGCGTCGTTTATGGGGTGGCTCTGTAATTTCAGCTGAGTTGACGTTTTCGACCGTCCGATGTGCTCGTTGTGGACTATGTACGGTTGTTTCATCCAAATGGCGAAGTATTTCTTCCGCCCGTACCGCGGTTCGCACATCAGCTGTTGCCATTATCTGCTGGACTGCCAGTGGTAACTGCTTCTCGATCGCCGTCACCATTTCTTCTTCCGACGGTGGCATATCCAATTCCTTCATCCTGTGTAACTGTGTGATGAAGTACTCCGAGTATTTGGTTGGGGAAGTAGTGCTATACCGGCGGGCGTACAGCTCTGCCGTCAAGTTTTGTTGTGCCGACAAACTCCAATATTTCTTCAAAAATACTTCCCGAAATTCTTCCGTAGGGTTGAACGTATATCGGAAACTCCTAAACCACTGTAAGGCATTGCCGGTTAAGAGCTTCTCTACCGTCCTCAGCTGACGATCTTCGGGGATCTTAGTCTCTTTGATTTACTCCATTACTTCTCGGAGAAATCTCTTTGGAGTAACATTCGTCGTGACCGAAAACTTGTTCGGTCGATCATCATTCATGCGGATGACCTGTACTACTTGAGTGGCCACTGTATGCTCCGTTGGCGTCGAAGTCCGTCCTCTGATGTCATGAAAATCGGGACTGTATGGTCTCTCCTCATCTCCTGGACCGAGCTGATCTTGGAATCCAGTTTTATCCTTCCCATGGGTTTCCATTATTGGCTTATTTATTCCCAACTGCAAATCAGCTATTGCCTTATCCTGTATCATGGCCCTCACTTCGTTCTTGGCTTGCTTGTTTTCCTGTTTTTCTAGCCGAGCTAACAATTCCACTTCCACCTTGTGACGTCTTCTCTTATCTTCACCCAGTTCTCGCAATAGTTCCTTGTTTTCTTCTTTAATCTCTTTGCGAATATCCTCATACGCCAACTCCCTGTCTCTCTTGAGATCCTCTCTGCCTTGAATCCACGCGTCACCTTTTCCTTCCTGGGATTCTTTTATTTCTTCTCTTATCGCCTGCCATGTTTCCTTGACTTCTTCCTTAAATCTGGAGACGTCGGTCTCAACTGCCTCAAGTCTGGCTGACGTTTCCGAATGGCCTTCTTGTAGTTCGATAACATCCACTTGTGCCGTAATGAGCTCCTTCTTAAAGGTAGACATCTGCGCCTGAGTACCCATTTCTAAAACTGACATCCTCTGGGCGATACTGTCAACTCGGCTTTCAATAGCAACCCTGTGTCTTTGCATTTCCTCGTTATTTTGTTCGCAAGCTTGACTTATCTGCTTCATTTCAGACCTGATGCGATCGAGTTGGACCTCACTATCGAACTTTAACTGTGTTAATTGTCTTGTCAAGTGTTCCTCACTTTCGACTTTCAACTGTGCTAACTGTTGTGTCAAGTGTTCCTCACTCTCGACTTTCAACTGTGTTAATTGTTGTGTCAGATGTTCCTCACTCTCGACTTTCAACTGTGTTAATTGTTGTGTCAAGTGTTCTTCACTCTCGACTTTCAGTTGAGCTAACTGTCCTGTAAGCTGCACTACTTGTTCCTTACCCATTTGCTCCATCAGAGCCTTCATGTCCTCTAACGTTACCATAACAATCAATTCGAACAAACGGGGTTGCACTCATCCATGCTGGGACAACAACTACACCTGCACCAACGTGCAACACATCTCAAATCTCCATGTGGATATTCCAGTGAATATTTTGTTTTCAGTAAAACCCCATCTTCTTTACCAAAATTGAGGTAATTACCCGCACAGTGTTAATAAACTGAAGATCTACTTCCCGTATACAAAAAATAAAATTTCATGGACTCATGGACAACGTTAACTTAATAAGAAACCAACGCCTTCCTCAGGCCTCACCAAAATATAGCTTTATGAGTCCAGAATGGAAACTCAACATCGAAACATTAAGGGCTTTATCCAGCTTACTGTGTAATTAAATTTAAGAATAGTAATAATCCTGGCTACACAGTAACTGCTAATTGGTTGAGCTCCATAAAAGCTTCAACCATCCATCCCCACGTTGGGCGCCAATGGTCGGGAGGGGGGTGCCCCGCTAACCACGATGGGTGCCATTGTTGGCGGGGATCCCGCGTTGTGGGTCAGCCAAAATGCCCACGGGGATTGCTTCGGGAAGTTGGTCCCTCATGGGTGCCTGAAGCTCAAGTGCGTCTACCATGCCATACGATTAGGCATATGCACGATAAACATACCAAGCTACGTCACCCGTGTGCCTCTGTGTGTGTTGACCGCTGTGATCTTCCACAAATAAAGGAAAGCAAATTAGGATAGATAAGCGATCTACCCATCGCCCTATGTACCCTTTTGAATATAGGACCTTCAGGACAGGATTCTAATCTCAGGGGTGGTGCGTCCTACTTGAAGCTAATAACTGTCCTGGGATACATAACTTGAAAGATCATCAGGGCTGATTAATAAATCATCACACAGGATTCAAAAAAAACCAAAGAAAAACAACTTTATTAACACTGATAAAGAAATACAAAAAAAATAATTGAAAAGAAAGCTAAAACCAAAAATATTAACTCAAGACAATCAAAATCTAGAATGAGAAACTATCCAAAATTGAACCAATCTCCAAAACAACTTAATGAATTACAAATCTTGAAATAAATCCAAAAGAAAACGAAAATAACGAAAAAAAACGTTAAAACAATCCAAAAGATCAAAAAAAAGTAAAACTAATTTAAAAAAATGACAAAACTCAAAAAAATGAGTAATTAAATTCCAATTAAATTAATCAACCTCAATTAAATTAATTATATTTCGATTAATCAACCATAATTAAATTGATTACATTTTAATTAATCACCCATAATTAAATTGATTACATTTTAATTAAATCAATCAATTAAATTAATCACAATCCAAATAAAATCAATATTAATTAGATTAATCATCAATTCAAATAAAGTAACCCTAATTAAATTAAACATCAATTCAAACACTCTGTGAATCAAATAATATTCAAATCAAATCACTTAAACTTTAATTGAACTTTGAATCCCATCATTTATCAAATCGATTACCAATCAATTAATCCAATCTCTCAATTAAACAAACGACCAATCAGTGATCATATGCCAAGATGAAAATCAATCTGATTTGACCATAATTAATATTAACTGTAATACATTCCACACCTCTGAATTCAATATTCCAAATACCGTGGCATCTTGCCGTTGTATGCCAATTAATTAATACACAAATCTTAAACCATTGGCATATCCACCATTAACTTAGGGCATCCATAATTATAATATTCATGAGATAATCATCTCATGAAATGATCTGACAACATTGCCCATGTGATCCCTTTTGGTGGATTACAACACTTTCACCAGATCACAATACTTATATATCCATTATTCACAACTACAACGTTTGCCCTACAAATGAGTATGAAATTTGGCACATTTGTACCTTTGAGCCTTTAAGCATACATCAATGCGTACTTATAAATACCAACTGGCAAATTCACACTCATATAACCCCAATGAGATTTGAGTTTGAGATGTGCTACACTGTTACTTAAAATAAACACAAAATACCTTAGAAATATGATCAACCGAGGATTGAACTCAGGACTCGTAACAAAATGATCCGGGTCCCGGATTCAATACTGTCTGTCAAAGTTTTATTGGTATGTACTAAACTATACATATAAATACAACTCGAGATGCTTGCGAGTATCAATGGCAAAAACAAAATAGCTTAGCGTAAGGCAAGAAAATAAGGAAACCAAAATGAATGCCAGCTGTATGCAGCAAATTTGCATATTCCCGATACCAAAAAAAAAACATTCTATGCTCGCATACCGCACCGAGCGACAAAAATTAAACAACGGTGGGTGTATCTTGTCAACGATGCCTGCGACTCTACAATAAACAACATAACACAAATATGTATTTACAAGGAAAAAATATATACACTCGTAGGCTTCGAAGCAAGGACTCTCACTTACCTTTTTCAGAGCATTGCACGTTCACAGACGCTAGCTAATATCCGAGAGAGAGCAATCAACTTCACGAAGAGGGAAACCAAATCACCAAACGGATCCCATTATAATAGTCACCATTATTATTATTATTATTATTATTATTATTATTATTATTATTGCTATCAATATGATTATCACCTTTAATTATTACTGCCAAGATGGAATCAACTATCCTAAGGTTACTGGGTATCAGTACCCTAAAATAAATTCGGTCTTGAAATTCATGAATTATTATTATTATTATTAATAATAATAATAATAATATCCACCTGGTTATTAATCTATTTGAATAAAATCTTCGCGGCAATGTCATGACACAAAAGGTTATTGGATTAGAGTACCCTTTACATAAGTTTACCCTCAACTCGATAGCAAATTATTATTATTATCATTATTATTATTAATATTATAATTGACATAAATATTATCACATTTAATACCTTTATAATAGACTTGGATGACAAGGTTAGTGCACTACAGTACCCTATGTGGATCTCAATCGTGAGTTAATTTTGGAAATGAATCTGAATATTATATAAGTTTCTCTGACTAAGGAATCAGCTGTCACCATGACTGTCAAACTAGCCTCCTTTGAAACGCAAAGAGTCCCGTTACCAGAAGGGGCGGGGTGTGTACGACCTTGACAAGTGCTACCGCATTCAGACACTAACTGCTGTGGGCTCCCCAAAACTGCACTCTTAGTAAGATACACCAGCCTGATGGAAACACAAGGAGAAATGACCTCACCGTCTAGATAGTCTTTGGTTCGACCTGAGTGGAACCTGGTCTTGGAGCAATAACATCATCGTGGTTCTATTTATCACACAAACCTGTACACATAGTTTAATCTCACCTGTTTCACAGAGTATGCCCAATACACCTCACCTTCTTTTCCCTTTCAGTTGGCAATCGAGTGACATATGGCTGTGTCACCTGCAACTTCTTATACCTTTTAAAATACCATTATACCATTTTATTTATTCCTCGTTTAACCACCGGGGCCTCATGGAACTTCCCGGTATCACATGGCATACATCCAAACTATGTTCTCATTAACATACCACGATTAAGCCGATGTTCAGCTTGCTCTCCCAATACACTCAGAAGGATACCCTAAATATTTCTCCTACTCAATACCACACTTGCCTGCGTTAATCTAAGAGAAAGGACGCGTCAAATCATCCCTGACACAGTTCAGAGTGCATCCGTATGAATAATTACCACCACACTCGTCGTAATAAGGACATTAACATTTAGACTTCCTCCCCTTCTATCCATACCTGACATCATTATTACTCTCGATATTGATATTATTATCCCTAGTTGACGTCATGCTCATTATTATTATTATTATTATTATTATTATTATTATTATTATTATTATTATTATTATTATTATTAACCTGCGTCATTAGTGTGTCTATAAATTTTACATTCTTTAAATTTCTCTCTCTTTCCAAATCTACGTGCCTCTGCTCTTTCCGGCGCCTCCACCCTGGGGCTGAAATACATACAACATAATGGGGTGAACACATGCATTCCTATCAGTGTACAATTTGGCGCGGTTTGCGAACAAACATCATCGCTAAGCATCTCCTGAATTAAACAAAATAGCGTTCCGTCGTCACTGATACACTTAACCTACCACAAATGATACTCAAACTTAAAAGAAAATCTAATATTATACTATGACGAATATCTATTCCTATATCAAACTATAATAAACACGGCCCATAAAACTATGACATAGATAATTAATGGAAATTAATACTCACCATACTTCCAGCGTTGGTCGTCATCCTCTCCAGCAATAGATGTCAGCAACCCCTAGCCATGTGCCTTTCACACCATACCGGCACTACACATATTCACATTCAATGCACTACTCCACTAATTGATTGATAATCATGATTAGCACTAAATTTCACCTTATTCTTACAAAAAGATATAACACTATTGGTACGTCTATTGTACTCCCGTACCTTATCCAACACGTGTACGTTGCATCACAATACACTTTTCATATAAAAATCGGGCTAGGATTGCGCAGCACTCGTTAGATCACACGCCACTACTTCTGTTATTCCACTCTTCACTTGCGCGCCGGGCTGACGACCTCGATGCGTTCTC
Organism: Meconema thalassinum; assembly: GCA_946902985.2. Lineage (NCBI taxonomy): Eukaryota > Metazoa > Arthropoda > Insecta > Orthoptera > Tettigoniidae > Meconema > Meconema thalassinum. Next base: position 801,684,642 of record OX336390.1, on the reverse strand, counting down.
TCTTCCCCCTGTTCATTCACAGAACTGTCCTGGTTCCAGCGGCGAGGGTTCGAGTCTCGGGCGATCAACTGCGCACCTCCCAACTTCTGCGACTGACAGTACTGCTTCTACAGCTATACAACTTGTGTTAACATGTAAAACTGCAAGCTCTCCCTGTACACATATGCTGCCTACTAAAATTACTACTGTTTATCTGAGCTGTCCAGCCTGCAGCCTTGAATCATACTGACCCTTTACATACAACTGAGTGTCATTGTCTGTATCGTGAAAACTGCATGACGACTGACTGTAAACTAACTTATCGCGAGTGCTTGTAATTGTTTATCGAAAATGTGTCCAACTGCACAACATCACATTGCGAACACCTCAACAGTCTCGAGCGGGCTCGCGAGACTAAGCAGCACCCACCATTCACTCGCGTGCTAACTGCGTGACAACCAAACTGCGGAAGACTAATCTTCTCCCCGTGCGGTCTTCTGAAAAACTACCCCTTTGCACTGCGCAGGGGTGCAATATATCTAAAACATGGCGACAGAGCACCTGAAGATCGTTCCACAAGCAAGAGCTCCGTATTCCAACACATTTATTTCAAAACACTGGGTACACATTATTCGTGATAGTAAGGTCCGTCGAATCATAGGATTACGATCGATAATCGATCGTAATTTTAGGGGATATCAACACTGCGTCCTCCGGACTATTTATGGCGAAACAGACGCCATCCCCACTCTCACAACAAACTCTCCACTCCAGACGGATCCGCGGAAGGATCTCAGTTCTGGACCACTGATTTATTAAATTTTGATGATTTAATTATTCTGTTCATCTGTAAAAAATCTCAGGATTACTTCCGGCTTACTGTTGTCATTGGTTCGATCCTGGGTGTTGCCGTATCGTAGAAATGAATTAATTTCGCTATTTAGAGGCGTGGCGAAACCAGAATAAGACGTACTACAGAACCTTCCAGAACGTAATCTGATGCAAGCCTCTCCGAAAGTCCTTGAGCGTACACCTGCGTGGCAAATGCGCGGTATAGAAGTATGTTCTCGAGTAGCCTTTGTCTGCGAGTTCCATGCGACGCTCCCTCGGTTCGTCAAGTGGCCAGTTGCATGACTCGTCCCAATAACACTGCGGCATGAGCTTAGCATGATTAAAATCACGCAAAATCAGACTTCCTTTTCCTCTGCAAATCGAGGCTCAATTAAGCGCTGTTTCTAGCATTACTGAAATCTATGCGAACTTAGCCTATGACCGTAGGATAAGGGCGCATCTCCCCCCCCCTCTTGGTCTTTGAAAAACTATCTACAGGATTTGATAGTTTTTCCAACACTCACAACTTCACCGCTGTTTTGACATCCGTTCCATATTGCAGGGTTTAAATGTCACGTACGCGTGCCTGCCCATGCAACTATTTCGGTTATTCTGTCTGGGAACACGCCATTGTTTTTGGCAATGATGATCTGTCGTCTTCCTTTGAACCCATACTTCCATCATTCTTCCTTTCAGCTTGCCGTTTCCTAAGGACATCCTTCATCATAGGATTCCTCATGTTCTCCCTCGACGACGTTGACTCGCTGATCAGCGTCATCTTCTTCCGGCGGATGGTATACCTTTAGGTTTTGGGCGTTATAGATGGCTTCTATTCCCGTTTCCAAGTGTTTAACACGATACGCATTATTCCCGATCACCTTGGTGATTTTGTGAGGTCCATGGAATAATTCACAAAACTTTGCGTATATTCGGCCTGAGGATCGGATATCGCTGGTTTCCTCACCAGTACCAGTTCTCCTAACTCAAGTGGTCGGTGGAACCTCTTATTCTTTATCCTTCTTAAGCGACGCTCGGACTGCCTCTCCAAATAAAGCGCCGTATCTCTGATCGTCGACTCGTGACTCAGTCGAGCATCTACCGGACATGGTATAACATTAGTCCATGGTCGATCAGGAAGTTGGTTGAAATGCACAACCGAAGGAATACGACCAGTACTCTCGTGTGCGGTGTTGTTAATGCATGATTCAATTATCGGTAAGACCTCCACCCATTTCCAATGTTGTCGCGGGCAGTATAGTCGGCAAAACTTTGCAATCTCTCTCATAAACCTTTCCGAAGGATTTCCTTCCGGATGCCGTACTGAACTCAGGACATGTCGAATATCCAGCCTCGCCATTTCCCGCCTAAACTCGGCGCTGGTAAAATAGCTTCCATGATCCGTAAGGCAGAACTCTATTTTCCCAAATGTGGGAATTACCCTTGCCTTGATTCGATTTAAAACTTGACGAGTATTCATTTTTTGAACTGGGCATAAGACCACGTATTTGGAAAATGCGTCCACACTGACCAAAATATATTTGCATCCTCTTCTGCCTTTGGGCAAAGGACCGTATCCGTCCATGGCGATAAGCTCACAAGGCTTTTGTGGCAATAGGGGCTTGGGATACTGCTTCATTAAGAATGAATTTGGTTTTACCCTTTGACATTGATCACACGTCCTTAAAGTTCTTTGAATGGTTTCTCGTAACATCGGCCACACATAAGTCTCTTGGATCAACGCGCTCGTCTTATCAATTCCACCATGACCAGAAATACGGTGCGCGTGCCAGACTAATCCCTTCTGTAGCGATGGTGGCACCACAATCCTTGATTTGGTATGATCTGCGTCCACGAACTTATGTAATAATTCGTTATACCAGATATAACTGACAGAGATTTTCTCCGCTTCGATGAAGGCGGGAGTTCCAGGTTGTAACTTTCTTTGGAAATAACTTATGATCATGTTCATCCAAGGGTCCCTTTCTTGCTCAATTATGATTCCTTTCAGTCTCTCCAAAAAGTCTTGATCCTGCCTGGTTAACTCAATCTGGTTTACTGATTCAACCTGATCTTCTTGATCTGGATTCCGACTCAGGATATCCGGTATTAGGTTGAATTTTCCTGGATGATGTTCAATCGTGATGTCGAATTGTTGAACATAAAGCGACCATCTATTGACTCTTTCTCCTGCCATCGGCGTCTTCAAGAGAAACACAAGGCTTTTATGGTCGGTCCTAATAAGAATTTGGAAACCATACACAATTTTCCTCCACCGCTATAGAGCGAATATAATGGATAATAGCTCTCGCTCCGTGATGGTATAGTTCAGCTCATGCTTCCTCAGTTTGCGACTTGCGAAGGCTAAATAGGATTTATTCTGTGTATTCTCTGGGTCTTCCTGGTATAGCATGGCACCCACTCCAACTTGGGATGCGTCAGTTTGTATAATAAACTGGCGCGAAAAATCAGGGTAACTCAATTTGATGCTTCCCGCTAACAATTCCTTGGCCTTCTTAAAAGCACGATCACATTCCTCACTCCATGTCCAACGATTATTCTTTCGTAGCATGTCCTGGAGTGGAACCATAGTTTCTGAGTATTCCGGACAATGATCAGCGAAGAAATTACATATACCCAAAAATTGCCGAACATGTTTTATTCTAGTTGGTTTCGGGAAATTCCGAATCGCTTCCAACTTCGCTGGGTTTGGTCTGATCCCTTCACCGTCCATGATATGGCCTAAATACAACACTTCCCTGTGACAAAAGTGAGACTTTTCGATATTAATTTTGAGGTTGGCATGTTCGAGCTTCGCCAGTAGTTTTTCCAAGTTGGCCAGGTGTTCATCCACATTTTCAGAAGCTAGCAAGATATCATCCACGTACCGGGTAGTTATACTCTTGACTTCCGGCGTCAGGTTGCGATCCAGTTCTCTGATCAACGCGGATCCAGCCGTCTTGATGCCAAAAGGTAACCTCTGGAACACGTATGTTTGCTGGTCAAACAAGAATCCAGTGAGCAGCTGTGATTTCTCATCCAGCTCCAGGTGGTGATAACTGCTCGTCAAATCAATTGAACTAAAATAAACCATTTTTCTGAATTTTTGGATGATCTCCTTAATTGGTGCAGTCTCGTCATATTCCGGGATCAGTCTCTCATTTATTTCACGTGCGTCTAAACAGACTCGCACTGTCCCGTTGGGTTTCAAGACTACTACCAATGGGTTTACGAAAGGAGTGGCCATTTTAGCTATTATGCCCCTTTCTTCCATTTTCTTTAAAGTCGTGGCAACTTCACTGATGTATTTTTCGGCCACAGGGTATGCCTTCTTCTTGAAAGGTGACCAGTCATTGATCTGCATCGCGTACTTAAATCCCTTAATTTTTCCTGGCTTACAGTCAAAAACTTGTTGATGTTTTCTTAGTATTTTCCCCAACTTTATCCTGCCTCATAATCTCCGACCTCATCTTCCTGAGTCGTGGTCCATACCTCCGGCTTTATTAGATCGTCGTCGATATCATTGGGTCGCTGATTTAACTCACAACAACTCTGTACCATCCATACTTCCTCGGAATCTCTTGGAATGTCTGGATTCAGCGGAATCTTCATTGGGTGATTTCCATCCGCAATTTTGAATTGGACAACCTTATTTGCCAAATCGATAACAGCTCCATATTCTCTTATAAAATCTGCACCCAGAATGATATTATAATTTATTCTACTCATTACAATGAATGGGTGTGGCATACTGTATCCTTGTACAACAATCTCGAGAAGAGTTTGACTCTTGCATGTGGTGGATTTGTCCGGAATGATTCCTTTAATTTTGACATTGGAAAGGGGCAGGATTGGAAGTTTAAGATGCCTTCCTAATTCATTCACCAATGCCTGTGAGACTAGGCTAACACTGGCCCCTGTGTCCACCATGCACTTAACCATTAAACCTCCTACTCGGGCATGTATGACCGGTAATTCTTTAATGACCTTTATCTCTGGCCCCTTTAAGTCTTCGGTTAATTCCTCTTCTCTTAAGACCCAATCACTTATTTGAGCGACTACCAAATCTACATGTGGCCCATTCAAATCATCCGCCTTGTCCTGTCGATCTAAAATTGGAGTTTTTTTTTATCTTGGAATGCTTCCCGAGTATTTTGTCCTCTCGCTCTATGGCTATCCTGATATTCCAGGCTTTCTGCTCCAGTCTCCATGACATCTGGATTTTTGCGAGCTTCCATGCCTTTAGTCCACTTGTTCTCGTCTCCCCCTCTTGGTGAACCTTGCGCTTGGAGTTCATCCAGGTATTTTTGCGTCCCTTTGTGCCATCGTTCCATTTCCTCCTGATGTGACGGATGTGGCCTTCCAGCTTGCCATAGCCTTCCCCGAGACCACGAAGATCTACCTCTCCAGAATCCTCGTCCTCTCCAAGGGTAAGGTCTGGGTGATCCTCCATTCATCCTCCAGTCGCGATTGTACCTCCAATCGGGTCTCCATCCAGCATTTTGAGGATTCTCAGGTTGTTGGGTTCTGACTCCGGAATTTTGGCGTCCATGCTGTCCCCAATCCATTTGCTCATCTGTGGCGTTAGCGTTCCTTCCCTTGCGTCGTTTATGGGGTGGCTCTGTAATTTCAGCTGAGTTGACGTTTTCGACCGTCCGATGTGCTCGTTGTGGACTATGTACGGTTGTTTCATCCAAATGGCGAAGTATTTCTTCCGCCCGTACCGCGGTTCGCACATCAGCTGTTGCCATTATCTGCTGGACTGCCAGTGGTAACTGCTTCTCGATCGCCGTCACCATTTCTTCTTCCGACGGTGGCATATCCAATTCCTTCATCCTGTGTAACTGTGTGATGAAGTACTCCGAGTATTTGGTTGGGGAAGTAGTGCTATACCGGCGGGCGTACAGCTCGGCCGTCAAGTTTGGTTGTGCCGACAAACTCCAATATTTCTTCAAAAATACTTCCCGAAATTCTTCCATAGTGTAGAACGTATATCGGAAACTCCTAAACCACTGTAAGGCATTGCCGGTTAAGAGCTTCTCTACCGTCCTCAGCTGACGATCTTCGGGGATCTTAGTCTCTTTGATGTACTCCATTACTTCTCGGAGAAAACTCTTTGGAGTAACATTCGTCGTGACCGAAAACTTGTTCGGTCGATCATCATTCATGCGGATGACCTGTACTACTTGAGTGGCCACTGTATGCTCCGTTGGCGTCGAAGTCCGTCCTCTGATGTCATGAAAATCGGGACTGTATGGTCTCTCCTCATCTCCTGGACCGAGCTGATCTTGGAATCCAGTTTTATCCTTCCCATGGGTTTCCATTATTGGCTTATTTATTCCCAACTGCAAATCAGCTATTGCCTTATCCTGTATCATGGCCCTCACTTCGTTCTTGGCTTGCTTGTTTTCCTGTTTTTCTAGCCGAGCTAACAATTCCACTTCCACCTTGTGACGTCTTCTCTTATCTTCACCCAGTTCTCGCAATAGTTCCTTGTTTTCTTCTTTAATCTCTTTGCGAATATCCTCATACGCCAACTCCCTGTCTCTCTTGAGATCCTCTCTGCCTTGAATCCACGCGTCACCTTTTCCTTCCTGGGATTCTTTTATTTCTTCTCTTATCGCCTGCCATGTTTCCTTGACTTCTTCCTTAAATCTGGAGACGTCGGTCTCAACTGCCTCAAGTCTGGCTGACGTTTCCGAATGGCCTTCTTGTAGTTCGATAACATCCACTTGTACCGTAATGAGCTCCTTATTAAAGGTAGACATCTGCGCCTGAGTACCCATTTCTAAAACTGACATCCTCTACGCGATACTGTCAACTCGGCTTTCAATAGCAACCCTGTGTCTTTGCATTTCCTCGTTATTTTGTTCGCAAGCTTGACTTATCTGCTTCATTTCAGACCTGATGCGATCGAGTTGGACCTCACTATCGAACTTTAACTGTGTTAATTGTCTTGTCAAGTGTTCCTCACTTTCGACTTTCAACTGTGCTAACTGTTGTGTCAAGTGTTCCTCACTCTCGACTTTCAACTGTGTTAATTGTTGTGTCAGATGTTCCTCACTCTCGACTTTCAACTGTGTTAATTGTTGTGTCAAGTGTTCTTCACTCTCGACTTTCAGTTGAGCTAACTGTCCTGTAAGCTGCACTACTTGTTCCTTACCCATTTGCTCCATCAGAGCCTTCATGTCCTCTAACGTTACCATAACAATCAATTCGAACAAACGGGGTTGCACTCATCCATGCTGGGACAACAACTACACCTGCACCAACGTGCAACACCTCTCAAATCTCCATGTGGATATTCCAGTGAATATTTTGTTTTCAGTAAAACCCCATCTTCTTTACCAAAATTGAGGTAATTACCCGCACAGTGTTAATAAACTGAAGATCTACTTCCCGTATACAAAAAATAAAATTTCATGGACTCATGGACAACGTTAACTTAATAAGAAACCAACGCCTTCCTCAGGCCTCACCAAAATATAGCTTTATGAGTCCAGAATGGAAACTCAACATCGAAACATTAAGGGCTTTATTCAGCTTACTGTGTAATTAAATTTAAGAATAGTAATAATCCTGGCTACACAGTAACTGCTAATTGGTTGAGCTCCATAAAAGCTTCAACCATCCATCCCCACGTTGGGCGCCAATGGTCGGGAGGGGGGTGCCCCGCTAACCACGATGGGTGCCATTGTTGGCGGGGATCCCGCGTTGTGGGTCAGCCAAAATGCCCACGGGGATTGCTTCGGGAAGTTGGTCCCTCATGGGTGCCTGAAGCTCAAGTGCGTCTACCATGCCATACGATTAGGCATATGCACGATAAACATACCAAGCTACGTCACCCGTGTGCCTCTGTGTGTGTTGACCGCTGTGATCTTCCACTAATAAAGGAAAGCAAATTAGGATAGATAAGCGATCTACCCATCGCCCTATGTACCCTTTTGAACATAGGACCTTCAGGACAGGATTCTAATCTCAGGGGTGGTGCGTCCTACTTAAAAGCTAATAACTGTCCTGGGATACATAACTTGAAAGATCATCAGGGCTGATTAATAAATCATCACACAGGATTTAAAAAAACCAAAGAAAAACAACTTTATTAACACTGATAAAGAAATACAAAAAAAATAATTGAAAAGAAAGCTAAAACCAAAAATATTAACTCAAGACAATCAAAATCTAGAATGAGAAACTATCCAAAATTGAACCAATCTCCAAAACAACTTAATGAATTACAAATCTTGAAATAAATCCAAAAGAAAACCAAAATAACGAAAAAAAACGTTAAAACAATCCAAAAGATCAAAAAAAAGTAAAACTAATTTTAAAAAAATGTCAAAACTCAAAAAAATGAGTAATTAAATTCCAATTAAATTAATCAACCTCAATTAAATTAATTATATTTCGATTAATCAACCATAATTAAATTGATTACATTTTAATTAATCACCCATAATTAAATTGATTACATTTTAATCAAATCAATCAATTAAATTAATCACAATCCAAATAAAATCAATATTAATTAGATTAATCATCAATTCAAATAAAATTAACCCTAATTAAATTAAACATCAATTCAAACACTCTGTAAATCAAATAATATTCAAATCAAATCACTTAAACTTTAATTGAACTTTGAATCCCATCATTTATCAAATCGATTACCAATCAATTAATCCAATCTCTCAATTAAACAAACGACCAATCAGTGATCATATGCCAAGATGAAAATCAATCTGATTTGACCATAATTAATATTAACTGTAATACATTCCACACCTCTGAATTCAATATTCCAAATACCGTGGCATCTTGCCGTTGTATGCCAATTAATTAATACACAAACCTTAAACCATTGGCATATCCACCATTAACTTAGGGCTTCCATAATTATAATATTCATGAGATAATCATCTCATGAAATGATCTAACAACATTGCCCATGTGATCCCTTTTGGTGGATTACAACACTTTCACCAGATCACAATACTTATATATCCATTATTCACAACTACAACGTTTGTCCTACAAATGAGTATGAAATTTGGCACATTTGTACCTTTGAGCCTTTAAGCATACATCAATGCGTACTTATAAATACCAACTGGCAAATTCACACTCATATAACCCCAATGAGATTTGAGTTTGAGATGTGCTACACTGTTACTTAAAATAAACACAAAATACCTTAGAAATATGATCAACCGAGGATTGAACTCAGGACTCGTAACAAAATGATCCGGGTCCCGGATTCAATACTGTCTGTCAAAGTTTTATGGGTATGTACTAAACTATACATATAAATACAACTCGAGATGCTTGAGAGTATCAATGGCAAAAACAAAATAGCTTAGCGTAAGGCAAGAAAATAAGGAAACCAAAATGAATGCCAGCTGTATGCAGCAAATTTGCATATTCCCGATACCAAAAAAAAAAACATTCTATGCTCGCATACCGCACCGAGCGACAAAAATTAAACAACGGTGGGTGTATCTTGTCAACGATGCCTGCGACTCTACAATAAACAACATAACACAAATATGTATTTACAAGGAAAAAATATATACACTCGTAGGCTTCGAAGCAAGGACTCTCACTTACCTTTTTCAGAGCATTGCACGTTCACAGACGCTTGCTAATATCCGAGAGAGAGCAATCAACTTCACGAAGAGGGAAACCAAATCACCAAACGGATCCCATTATAATAAAGTCCCCATTATTATTATTATTATTATTATTTATTCAATTCACCATTACAAACATGGGTTACTCTAAAGCACGGGTTAAACCAAGTGCTTTACAACAATATATAAAAACTATAATACAAACTATAATACATATCATGTATATACAAAATATAAGAGTTCATAATCACTCATTCATTAGCAAGGAAGGATCGCACAATATTGCATGTGGACAATAGGACCGAATGCTGCATACTCTTGTAGATGGTCGGCGGAAGATCCAATTCTTTCAGACTCTTGTGGAGTGTGTGAGGTATGAGGCCGTTGACTGACAAGATTACAGGCACTATCCGGACGCAGTTCATTCTCCATATCCTCTTGATTTCCTCTGCAAGCTGTCTGTACTTGGAGATTTTTTCATTGTGTTTACGTTCGATGTTGGTGTCGTTGGGGACTGCTATGTCTATTATAAATGTAGTGCCATCAGCCTTATTTACTACTATGATGTCTGGTCGATTGTGATCTATTGTTTTATCTGTCACAATACCAGTGTCCCAGTATATTTTACACAGTTCATTTTCGAGGAGGGATGGTGGATGATACTTGTAGTAAGGGATATACTCCTCAGTTAATTTATATTTCTGTGCGAGTGCTTGATGAATGATGCCTGCAACCTGATTGTGCCGCTTTGTATATTCAACTGATGCTAGTATTGGGCAACCTGCAGTGACATGGTCAATGGTCTCGAGATGAATGTCGCATCGCCTGCATTTGTCTGAAATTACACTGGTATCTTTGATGATGTATTTCTTGTAATTTTTTGTAGCAATGACTTGATCTTGGATGGCAATTGCAAATCCCTCTGTTTCTCCAAACAGTCGACCACTTTGTAACCACATACACGATGCGTTTTTATCAATACTCTGTTGGGATAGGTTGCTGTAGTATTTTCCATGGAGGGTCTTTTCTCCCCATGCCTTTTCTTTTTCATGTAAGTGTAGTGGCTGGCTGATATGATCATCAGAGGATGTACGAAGGTTCAATACTGTGTGTTTATCAGCAAGTACAATGGCTTTATGGAGAATGCTGTTTTCCTTTCTTTGATAGAAATATCTTCTAAGGGTTTTAATTTGGTTCTGGAGCAAAATTTGTAAATCCAGTACTCCTCGACCTCCCATCTTTCGTGGAAGAGTGACCCTTTCTTTACAGGCGTTTGGATGGTGTAAACGGTAAGTAGTGAGAAGGGTCCTTGTTTTTCTCTGCAGGCTTTCCATTTCTGTTGCTGACCATTTCAGAATACCAAATGAATATACTAGGGTTGGTATAGCGTATGTGTTGATAGCTTTAATTTTGTTCTTTGCACATAGACTGGTTCGCAGCACTTGATGTAGTCTTGTGGTATATTTTCCAATGAGTTCATCTTTGATACTTTTATGATCCAAAGTTGTATTTTGAGCAAATCCCAGATATTTGTAGGTTTCTATTTCAGTCATTCCTTCAATTAGAGATCCTTTGCGTAGCTCATGTGGTTCAGAAGTTGCATATTTACCTCTTTCAATTGTCAGACGCTTGCATTTCTTCACTCCCAGTGACATTCGGACATCGGATGAATATGAATCTATTATATTTAGCATGGCATTCATTTGAGTCTCACTGTGTGCATATACTTTGAGGTCATCCATATAAAGGAGATGGGATATTCTGTATTTCCTATTGTAGTATTTGATGTCAAATCCGAAACCGGTGGATTTTAGAATTTTAGAGAGAGGATTGATGGCTAAGCAAAACCATAATGGGCTTAGCGAGTCTCCTTGATAGATACCACGCTCAATTTTTATTGTGTCAGATGTGACACATTCATTGTCTGTCTTAGTATACAGTACTGTTTTCCAATTATCCATCGTGACCTCCAGGAAGTGAATTACAGCAGGGTTAATCTTATACATATGGAGGATTTCTTTCAGCCATGAATGCGGGACTGAATCAAATGCTTTCTGGTAATCTATGTATGCCGTATATAGATTCCTTTGATTATGTATCGCCTGTTGTGTTATCACAGAATCAATAACTATCTGTTCTTTGCATCCTTGAGACAGCTTCTTGCATCCTTTCTGTTCCTCAGCCAAAATGTTATGTTTGTCGAGAAACTTGTATATTTCGTCCGCAATTATGGACGTAAATAGTTTGTAAAGTGTTTGGAGACAGGTGATAGGTCTGTAGTTTGATGGGTCTTTAGTATTTCCACTTTCTTTTGAGATTAGATATGTAATTCCAGCAGTAAGGAAATCAGGACATTCCTCAGGATGATGGATGAGGTAAGTAAATTGCTGGGCTATCTTCTGGTGCACGCACGTGAAATGTTTGTACCAATAATTGTGAATTTTATCTGTGCCCGGCGCTTTCCAATTCTGAGTTCTCCTTATAGCATCATACACATGCCGTTCTTCAATGGTATCAAAATCCATTTCTTCATATACATTATTGCTATTTCGCTCTTCGTTGATCCAATTTGCATTTTCATTGTGCGGTGACTTTGCAGCCCATACACTTCTCCAAAAATCTTCCGTTTCTTGCGTGCTAGGAGGTTCTGCTTTTGTCATGGATTGTTTGTTTCGTTTGATCATTCTGTAGAACTGACCTTCATTGTTGGAGAAAAGTTTGTTTTGTGTTTTCCTCGCTCGTGATTCCTTGTACCTCCTGAGTCTCGCTGCTTTTGCGCATAATTTTAGCTTTTGGTTGTCAATGTATTCCTTGATTTTTTCTGTGTGATCATATTCCTTTATATGGCTGTTGATTTTTCTGAATATATTTCTCAGCTTTCGATTGGTTTTGGGTTTAGTTTTATTGTTTAAATATGCTGTTAGTTGGCCTATGGTTTTCCTCAGTTCCTTGATGTCATTTTCTAATCGACGCTGCCAGGGTGGAATGTATTCTGCATCTGCACCTTTTCCACGAGAGCTTCCAGACAAAGGTATTAGTTTCTGGTTGTTCAGCCTTATCACAGTTACTGCTGCGCAATATACAAGAGAGTTTGTTTCTTCTAGATTATCGGATGTTTCCACATACTGTTTTAGGATGTTATTTGTCATACTGACAAGAGATTTACTCTTTGCTGTTTCTAGGAGTTTGGGCAGCTTTGGTCGATAGTCTACTTTAAGGCCCATAAATTCTGTCATTGCCTCTTTAAACACATGTTCAATAGAACTTGTTTCATCAGAACTCGAGATATTAGTAGGGATAGTTGGTTCAATAATTCCCTCTTCCCCTGTGTCATTTCTGCAGGTTACTTCCTGAACAGCTTGAATCAATAATGTGGATCTGCTTTCATTGTTGGATTCTGAAGCTAGAATTTTTGCTGCTTCCTCTTTAAGACTTTGAATCATTATTGCAGGAAGTCTATTGTTCCTCACTATTACACGTCTTTGGTCTGCAATTCTTTGTTCTGTAACGAAAGAGTAGTCAGGAAAATTCTCCACAAACAACTTGTGCAAATCTTTCCTATATGTTGTGAGGTCTCTCTCTAAGTTTGTAACAATAAAGTAGGAGCGCATTATTATTATTATTATTATTATTATTGTTATTATTATTATTGCTATCAATATGATTATCACCTTTAATTATTACTGCCGAGATGGAATCCACTATCCTAAGGTTACTGGGTATCAGTACCCTAAAATAAATTCGGTCTTGAAATTCATGAATTATTATTATTATTATTATTAATAATAATAATAATATTCACCTGGTTATTAATCTATTTGAATAAAATCTTCGCGGCAATGTCATGACACAAAAGGTTATTGGATTAGAGTACCCTTTACATAAGTTTACCCTCAACTCGATAGCAAATTATTATTATTATCATTATTATTATTAATATTATAATTGACATAAATATTATCACATTTAATACCTTTATAATAGACTTGGATGACAAGGTTAGTGCACTACAGTACCCTATGTGGATCTCAATCGTGAGTTAATTTTGGAAATGAATCTGAATATTATATAAGTTTCTCTGACTAAGGAATCAGCTGTCACCATGACTGTCAAACTAGCCTCCTTTGAAACGCAAAGAGTCCCGTTACCAGGAGGGGCGGGGTGTGTACGACCTTGACAAGTGCTACCGCATTCAGACACTAACTGCTGTGGGCTCCCCAAAACTGCACTCTTAGTAAGATACACCAGCCTGATGGAAACACAAGGAGAAATGACCTCACCGTCTAGATAGTCTTTGGTTCGACCTGAGTGGAACCTGGTCTTGGAGCAATAACATCATCGTGGTTCTATTTATCACACAAACCTGTACACATAGTTTAATCTCACCTGTTTCACAGAGTATGCCCAATACACCTCACCTTCTTTTCCCTTTCAGTTGGCAATCGAGTGACATATGGCTGTGTCACCTGCAACTTCTTATACCTTTTAAAATACCATTATACCATTTTATTTATTCCTCGTTGAACCACCGGGGCCTCATGGAACTTCCCGGTATCACATGGCATACATCCAAACTATGTTCTCATTAACATACCACGATTAAGCCGATGTTCAGCTTGCTCTCCCAATACACTCAGAAGGATACCCTAAATATTTCTCCTACTCAATACCACACTTGCCTGCGTTAATCTAAGAGAAAGGACGCGTCAAATCATCCCTGACACAGTTCAGAGTGCATCCGTATGAATAATTACCACCACACGCGTCGTAATAAGGACATTAACATTTAGACTTCCTCCCCTTCTATCCATACCTGACATCATTATTACTCTCGATATTGATATTATTATCCCTAGTTGACGTCATGCTCATTATTATTATTATTATTATTATTATTATTATTATTAATAACCTGCGTCATTAGTGTGTCTATAAATTTTACATTCTTTAAATCTCTCTCTCTTTCCAAATCTACGTGCCTCTGCTCTTTCCGGCGCCTCCACCCTGGGGCTGAAATACATACAACATAATGGGGTGAACACATGCATTCCTATCAGTGTACAATTTGGCGCGGTTTGCGAACAAACATCACCGCTAAGCATCTCCTGAATTAAACAAAATAGCGTTCCGTCGTCACGGATACACTTAACCTACCACAAATGATACTCAAACTTAAAAGAAAATCTAATATTATACTATGACGAATATCTATTCCTATATCAAACTATAATAAACACGGCCCATAAAACTATGACATAGATAATTAATGGAAATTAATACTCATCATACTTCCAGCGTTGGTCGTCATCCTCTCCAGCAATAGATGTCAGCAACCCCTAGCCATGTGCCTTTCACACCATACCGGCACTACACATATTCACATTCAATGCACTACTCCACTAATTGATTGATAATCATGATTAGCACTAAATTTCACCTTATTCTTACAAAAAGATATAACACTATTGGTACGTCTATTGTACTCCCGTACCTTATCCAACACGTGTACGTTGCATCACAATACACTTTTCATATAAAAATCGGGCTAGGATTGCGCAGCACTCGTTAGATCACACGCCACTACTTCTGTTATTCCACTCTTCACTTGCGCGCCGGGCTGACGACCTCGATGCGTTCTCTCTTCCCCCTGTTCATTCACAGAACTGTCCTGGTTCCAGCGGCGAGGGTTCGAGTCTCGGGCGATCAACTGCGCACCTCCCAACTTCTGCGACTGACAGTACTGCTTCTACAGCTATACAACTTGTGTTAACATGTAAAACTGCAAGCTCTCCCTGTACACATATGCTGCCTACTAAAATTACTACTGTTTATCTGAGCTGTCCAGCCTGCAGCCTTGAATCATACTGACCATTTACATACAACTGAGTGTCATTGTCTGTATCGTGAAAACTGCATGACGACTGACTGTAAACTAACTTATCGCGAGTGCTTGTAATTGTTTATCGAAAAAGTGTCGAACTGCACAACATCACATTGCGAACACCTCAACAGTCTCGAGCGGGCTCGCGAGACTAAGCAGCACCCACCATTCACTCGCGTGCTAACTGCGTGACAACCAAACTGCGGAAGACTAATCTTCTCCCCGTGCGGTCTTCTGAAAAACTACCCCTTTGCACTGCGCAGGGGTGCAATATATCTAAAACATGGCGACAGAGCACCTGAAGATCGTTCCACAAGCAAGAGCTCCGTATTCCAACACATTTATTTCAAAACACTGGGTACACATTATTCGTGATAGTAAGGTCCGTCGAATCATAGGATTACGATCGATAATCGATCGTAATTTTAGGGGATATCAACACTGCGTCCTCCGGACTATTTATGGCGAAACAGACGCCATCCCCACTCTCACAACAAACTCTCCACTCCAGACGGATCCGCGGAAGGATCTCAGTTCTGGACCACTGATTTATTAAATTTTGATGATTTAATTATTCTGTTCATCTGTAAAAAATCTCAGGATTACTTCCGGCTTACTGTTGTCATTGGTTCGATCCTGGGTGTTGCCGTATCGTAGAAATGAATTAATTTCGCTATTTAGAGGCGTGGCGAAACCAGAATAAGACGTACTACAGAACCTTCCAGAACGTAATCTGATGCAAGCCTCTCCGAAAGTCCTTGAGCGTACACCTGCGTGGCAAATGCGCGGTATAGAAGTATGTTCTCGAGTAGCCTTTTGTCTGCGAGTTCCATGCGACGCTCCCTCGGTTCGTCAAGTGGCCAGTTGCATGACTCGTCCCAATAACACTGCGGCATGAGCTTAGCATGATTAAAATCACGCAAAATCAGACTTCCTTTTCCTCTGCAAATCGAGGCTCAATTAAGCGCTGTTTCTAGCATTACTGAAATCTATGCAAACTTAGCCTATGACCGTAGGATAAGGGCGCATCTCCCCCCCCCCCCTCTTGGTCTTTGAAAAACTATCTACAGGATTTGATAGTTTTTCCAACACTCACAACTTCACCGCTGTTTTGACATCCGTTCCATATTGCAGCGTTTAAATGTCACGTACGCGTGCCTGCCCATGCAACTATTTCGGTTATTCTGTCTGGGAACACGCCATTGTTTTTGGCAATGATGATCTGTCGTCTTCCTTTGAACCCATACTTCCATCATTCTTCCTTTCAGCTTGCCGTTTCCTAAGGACATCCTTCATCATAGGATTCCTCATGTTCTCCCTCGACGACGTTGACTCGCTGATCAGCGTCATCTTCTTCCGGCGGATGGTATACCTTTAGGTTTTGGGCGTTATAGATGGCTTCTATTCCCGTTTCCAAGTGTTTAACACGATACGCATTATTCCCGATCACCTTGGTGATTTTGTGAGGTCCATGGAATAATTCACAAAACTTTGCGTATATTCGGCCTGAGGATCGGATATCGCTGGTTTCCTCACCAGTACCAGTTCTCCTAACTCAAGTGGTCGGTGGAACCTCTTATTCTTTATCCTTCTTAAGCGACGCTCGGACTGCCTCTCCAAATAAAGCGCCGTATCTCTGATCGTCGACTCGTGACTCAGTCGAGCATCTACCGGACATGGTATAACATTAGTCCATGGTCGATCAGGAAGTTGGTTGAAATGCACAACCGAAGGAATACGACCAGTACTCTCGTGTGCGGTGTTGTTAATGCATGATTCAATTATCGGTAAGACCTCCACCCATTTCCAATGTTGTCGCGGGCAGTATAGTCGGCAAAACTTTGCAATCTCTCTCATAAACCTTTCCGAAGGATTTCCTTCCGGATGCCGTACTGAACTCAGGACATGTCGAATATCCAGCCTCGCCATTTCCCGCCTAAACTCGGCGCTGGTAAAATAGCTTCCATGATCCGTAAGGCAGAACTCTATTTTCCCAAATGTGGGAATTACCCTTGCCTTGATTCGATTTAAAACTTGACGAGTATTCATTTTTTGAACTGGGCATAAGACCACGTATTTGGAAAATGCGTCCACACTGACCAAAATATATTTGCATCCTCTTCTGCCTTTGGGCAAAGGACCGTATCCGTCCATGGCGATAAGCTCACAAGGCTTTTGTGGCAATAGGGGCTTGGGATACTGCTTCATTAAGAATGAATTTGGTTTTACCCTTTGACATTGATCACACGTCCTTAAAGTTCTTTGAATGGTTTCTCGTAACATCGGCCACACATAAGTCTCTTGGATCAACGCGCTCGTCTTATCAATTCCACCATGACCAGAAATACGGTGCGCGTGCCAGACTAATCCCTTCTGTAGCGATGGTGGCACCACAATCCTTGATTTGGTATGATCTGCGTCCACGAACTTATGTAATAATTCGTTATACCAGATATAACTGACAGAGATTTTCTCCGCTTCGATGAAGGCGGGAGTTCCAGGTTGTAACTTTCTTTGGAAATAACTTATGATCATGTTCATCCAAGGGTCCCTTTCTTGCTCAATTATGATTCCTTTCAGTCTCTCCAAAAAGTCTTGATCCTGCCTGGTTAACTCAATCTGGTTTACTGATTCAACCTGATCTTCTTGATCTGGATTCCGACTCAGGATATCCGGTATTAGGTTGAATTTTCCTGGATGATGTTCAATCGTGATGTCGAATTGTTGAACATAAAGCGACCATCTATTGACTCTTTCTCCTGCCATCGGCGTCTTCAAGAGAAACACAAGGCTTTTATGGTCGGTCCTAATAAGAATTTGGAAACCATACACAATTTTCCTCCACCGCTATAGAGCGAATATAATGGATAATAGCTCTCGCTCCGTGATGGTATAGTTCAGCTCATGCTTCCTCAGTTTGCGACTTGCGAAGGCTAAATAGGATTTATTCTGTGTATTCTCTGGGTCTTCCTGGTATAGCATGGCACCCACTCCAACTTGGGATGCGTCAGTTTGTATAATAAACTGGCGCGAAAAATCAGGGTAACTCAATTTGATGCTTCCCGCTAACAATTCCTTGGCCTTCTTAAAAGCACGATCACATTCCTCACTCCATGTCCAACGATTATTCTTTCGTAGCATGTCCTGGAGTGGAACCATAGTTTCTGAGTATCCCGGACAATGATCAGTGAAGAAATTACATATACCCAAAAATTGCCGAACATGTTTTATTCTAGTTGGTTTCGGGAAATTCCGAATCGCTTCCAACTTCGCTGGGTTTGGTCTGATCCCTTCACCGTCCATGATATGGCCTAAATACAACACTTCCCTGTGGCAAAAGTGAGACTTTTCGATATTAATTTTGAGGTTGGCATGTTCGAGATTCGCCAGTAGTTTTTCCAAGTTGGCCAGGTGTTCATCCACATTTTCAGAAGCTAGCAAGATATCATCCACGTACCGGGTAGTTATACTCTTGACTTCCGGCGTCAGGTTGCGATCCAGTTCTCTGATCAACGCGGATCCAGCCGTCTTGATGCCAAAAGGTAACCTCTGGAACACGTATGTTTGCTGGTCAAACAAGAATCCAGTGAGCAGCTGTGATTTCTCATCCAGCTCCAGGTGGTGATAACTGCTCGTCAAATCAATTGAACTAAAATAAACCATTTTTCTGAATTTTTGGATGATCTCCTTAATTGGTGCAGTCTCGTCATATTCCGGGATCAGTCTCTCATTTATTTCACGTGCGTCTAAACAGACTCGCACTGTCCCGTTGGGTTTCAAGACTACTACCAATGGGTTTACGAAAGGAGTGGCCATTTTAGCTATTATGCCCCTTTCTTCCATTTTCTTTAAAGTCGTGGCAACTTCACTGATGTATTTTTCGGCCACAGGGTATGCCTTCTTCTTGAAAGGTGACCAGTCATTGATCTGCATCGCGTACTTAAATCCCTTAATTTTTCCTGGCTTACAGTCAAAAACTTGTTGATGTTTTCTTAGTATTTTCCCCAACTTTATCCTGCCTCATAATCTCCGACCTCATCTTCCTGAGTCGTGGTCCATACCTCCGGCTTTATTAGATCGTCGTCGATATCATTGGGTCGCTGATTTAACTCACAACAACTCTGTACCATCCATACTTCCTCGGAATCTCTTGGAATGTCTGGATTCAGCGGAATCTTCATTGGGTGATTTCCATCCGCAATTTTGAATTGGACAACCTTATTTGCCAAATCGATAACAGCTCCATATTCTCTTATAAAATCTGCACCCAGAATGATATTATAATTTATTCTACTCATTACAATGAATGGGTGTGGCATACTGTATCCTTGTACAACAATCTCGAGAAGAGTTTGACTCTTGCATGTGGTGGATTTGTCCGGAATGATTCCCTTAATTTTGACATTGGAAAGGGGCAGGATTGGAAGTTTAAGATGCCTTCCTAATTCATTCACCAATGCCTGTGAGACTAGGCTAACACTGGCCCCTGTGTCCACCATGCACTTAACCATTAAACCTCCTACTCGGGCATGTATGACCGGTAATTCATTAATGACCTTTATCTCTGGCCCCTTTAAGTCTTCGGTTAATTCCTCTTCTCTTAAGACCCAATCACTTATTTGAGCGACTACCAAATCTTCATGTGGCCCATTCAAATCATCCGCCTTGTCCTGTCGATCTAAAATTGGATTTTTTTTTATCTTGGAATGCTTCCCGAGTATTTTGTCCTCTCGCTCTATGGCTATCCTGATATTCCAGGCTTTCTGCTCCAGTCTCCATGACATCTGGATTTTTGCGAGCTTCCATGCCTTTAGTCCACTTGTTCTCGTCTCCCCCTCTTGGTGAACCTTGCGCTTGGAGTTCATCCAGGTATTTTTGCGTCCCTTTGTGCCATCGTTCCATTTCCTCCTGATGTGACGGATGTGGCCTTCCAGCTTGCCATAGCCTTCCCCGAGACCACGAAGATCTACCTCTCCAGAATCCTCGTCCTCTCCAAGGGTAAGGTCTGGGTGATCCTCCATTCATCCTCCAGTCGCGATTGTACCTCCAATCGGGTCTCCATCCAGCATTTTGAGGATTCTCAGGTTGTTGGGTTCTGACTCCGGAATTTTGGCGTCCATGCTGTCCCCAATCCATTTGCTCATCTGTGGCGTTAGCGTTCCTTCCCTTGCGTCGTTTATGGGGTGGCTCTGTAATTTCAGCTGAGTTGACGTTTTCGACCGTCCGATGTGCTCGTTGTGGACTATGTACGGTTGTTTTATCCAAATGGCGAAGTATTTCTTCCGCCCGTACCGCGGTTCGCACATCAGCTGTTGCCATTATCTGCTGGACTGCCAGTGGTAACTGCTTCTCGATCGCCGTCACCATTTCTTCTTCCGACGGTGGCATATCCAATTCCTTCATCCTGTGTAACTGTGTGATGAAGTACTCCGAGTATTTGGTTGGGGAAGTAGTGCTATACCGGCGGGCGTACAGCTCGGCCGTCAAGTTTGGTTGTGCCGACAAACTCCAATATTTCTTCAAAAATACTTCCCGAAATTCTTCCATAGTGTAGAACGTATATTGGAAACTCCTAAACCACTGTAAGGCATTGCCGGTTAAGAGCTTCTCTACCGTCCTCAGCTGACGATCTTCGGGGATCTTAGTCTCTTTGATGTACTCCATTACTTCTCGGAGAAAACTCTTTGGAGTAACATTCGTCGTGACCGAAAACTTGTTCGGTCGATCATCATTCATGCGGATGACCTGTACTACTTGAGTGGCCACTGTATGCTCCGTTGGCGTCGAAGTCCGTCCTCTGATGTCATGAAAATCGGGACTGTATGGTCTCTCCTCATCTCCTGGACCGAGCTGATCTTGGAATCCAGTTTTATCCTTCCCATGGGTTTCCATTATTGGCTTATTTATTCCCAACTGCAAATCAGCTATTGCCTTATCCTGTATCATGGCCCTCACTTCGTTCTTGGCTTGCTTGTTTTCCTGTTTTTCTAGCCGAGCTAACAATTCCACATCCACCTTGTGACGTCTTCTCTTATCTTCACCCAGTTCTCGCAATAGTTCCTTGTTTTCTTCTTTAATCTCTTTGCGAATATCCTCATACGCCAACTCCCTGTCTCTCTTGAGATCCTCTCTGCCTTGAATCCACGCGTCACCTTTTCCTTCCTGGGATTCTTTTATTTCTTCTCTTATCGCCTGCCATGTTTCCTTGACTTCTTCCTTAAATCTGGAGACGTCGGTCTCAACTGCCTCAAGTCTGGCTGACGTTTCCGAATGGCCTTCTTGTAGTTCGATAACATCCACTGGTACCGTAATGAGCTCCTTCTTAAAGGTAGACATCTGCGCCTGAGTACCCATTTCTAAAACTGACATCCTCTACGCGATACTGTCAACTCGGCTTTCAATAGCAACCCTGTGTCTTTGCATTTCCTCGTTATTTTGTTCGCAAGCTTGACTTATCTGCTTCATTTCAGACCTGATGCGATCGAGTTGGACCTCACTATCGAACTTTAACTGTGTTAATTGTCTTGTCAAGTGTTCCTCACTTTCGACTTTCAACTGTGCTAACTGTTGTGTCAAGTATTCCTCACTCTCGACTTTCAACTGTGTTAATTGTTGTGTCAGATGTTCCTCACTCTCGACTTTCAACTGTGTTAATTGTTGTGTCAAGTGTTCTTCACTCTCGACTTTCAGTTGAGCTAACTGTCTTGTAAGCTGCACTACTTGTTCCTTACCCATTTGCTCCATCAGAGCCTTCATGTCCTCTAACGTTACCATAACAATCAATTCGAACAAACGGGGTTGCACTCATCCATGCTGGGACAACAACTACACCTGCACCAACGTGCAACACCTCTCAAATCTCCATGTGGATATTCCAGTGAATATTTTGTTTTCAGTAAAACCCCATCTTCTTTACCAAAATTGAGGTAATTACCCGCACAGTGTTAATAAACTGAAGATCTACTTCCCGTATACAAAAAATAAAATTTCATGGACTCATGGACAACGTTAACTTAATAAGAAACCAACGCCTTCCTCAGGCCTCACCAAAATATAGCTTTATGAGTCCAGAATGGAAACTCAACATCGAAACATTAAGGGCTTTATTCAGCTTACTGTGTAATTAAATTTAAGAATAGTAATAATCCTGGCTACACAGTAACTGCTAATTGGTTGAGCTCCATAAAAGCTTCAACCATCCATCCCCACGTTGGGCGCCAATGGTCGGGAGGGGGGTGCCCCGCTAACCACGATGGGTGCCATTGTTGGCGGGGATCCCGCGTTGTGGGTCAGCCAAAATGCCCACGGGGATTGCTTCGGGAAGTTGGTCCCTCATGGGTGCCTGAAGCTCAAGTGCGTCTACCATGCCATACGATTAGGCATATGCACGATAAACATACCAAGCTACGTCACCCGTGTGCCTCTGTGTGTGTTGACCGCTGTGATCTTCCACTAATAAAGGAAAGCAAATTAGGATAGATAAGCGATCTACCCATCGCCCTATGTACCCTTTTGAACATAGGACCTTCAGGACAGGATTCTAATCTCAGGGGTGGTGCGTCCTACTTAAAAGCTAATAACTGTCCTGGGATACATAACTTGAAAGATCATCAGGGCTGATTAATAAATCATCACACAGGATTTAAAAAAACCAAAGAAAAACAACTTTATTAACACTGATAAAGAAATACAAAAAAATTAATTGAAAAGAAAGCTAAAACCAAAAATATTAACTCAAGACAATCAAAATCTAGAATGAGAAACTATCCAAAATTGAACCAATCTCCAAAACAACTTAATGAATTACAAATCTTGAAATAAATCCAAAAGAAAACCAAAATAACGAAAAAAAACGTTAAAACAATCCAAAAGATCAAAAAAAAGTAAAACTAATTTTAAAAAAATGTCAAAACTCAAAAAAATGAGTAATTAAATTCCAATTAAATTAATCAACCTCAATTAAATTAATTATATTTCGATTAATCAACCATAATTAAATTGATTACATTTTAATTAATCACCCATAATTAAATTGATTACATTTTAATCAAATCAATCAATTAAATTAATCACAATCCAAATAAAATCAATATTAATTAGATTAATCATCAATTCAAATAAAATTAACCCTAATTAAATTAAACATCAATTCAAACACTCTGTAAATCAAATAATATTCAAATCAAATCACTTAAACTTTAATTGAACTTTGAATCCCATCATTTATCAAATCGATTACCAATCAATTAATCCAATCTCTCAATTAAACAAACGACCAATCAGTGATCATATGCCAAGATGAAAATCAATCTGATTTGACCATAATTAATATTAACTGTAATACATTCCACACCTCTGAATTCAATATTCCAAATACCGTGGCATCTTGCCGTTGTATGCCAATTAATTAATACACAAACCTTAAACCATTGGCATATCCACCATTAACTTAGGGCTTCCATAATTATAATATTCATGAGATAATCATCTCATGAAATGATCTAACAACATTGCCCATGTGATCCCTTTTGGTGGATTACAACACTTTCACCAGATCACAATACTTATATATCCATTATTCACAACTACAACGTTTGTCCTACAAATGAGTATAAAATTTGGCACATTTGTACCTTTGAGCCTTTAAGCATACATCAATGCGTACTTATAAATACCAACTGGCAAATTCACACTCATATAACCCCAATGAGATTTGAGTTTGAGATGTGCTACACTGTTACTTAAAATAAACACAAAATACCTTAGAAATATGATCAACCGAGGATTGAACTCAGGACTCGTAACAAAATGATCCGGGTCCCGGATTCAATACTGTCTGTCAAAGTTTTATGGGTATGTACTAAACTATACATATAAATACAACTCGAGATGCTTGAGAGTATCAATGGCAAAAACAAAATAGCTTAGCGTAAGGCAAGAAAATAAGGAAACCAAAATGAATGCCAGCTGTATGCAGCAAATTTGCATATTCCAGATACCAAAAAAAAACCATTCTATGCTCGCATACCGCACCGAGCGACAAAAATTAAACAACGGTGGGTGTATCTTGTCAACGATGCCTGCGACTCTACAATAAACAACATAACACAAATATGTATTTACAAGGAAAAAATATATACACTCGTAGGCTTCGAAGCAAGGACTCTCACTTACCTTTTTCAGAGCATTGCACGTTCACAGACGCTTGCTAATATCCGAGAGAGAGCAATCAACTTCACGAAGAGGGAAACCAAATCACCAAACGGATCCCATTATAATAAAGTCACCATTATTATTATTATTATTATTATTTATTCAATTCACCATTACAAACATGGGTTACTCTAAAGCACGGGTTAAACCAAGTGCTTTACAACAATATATAAAAACTATAATACAAACTATAATACATATCATGTATATACAAAATATAAGAGTTCATAATCACTCATTCATTAGCAAGGAAGGATCGCACAATATTGCATGTGGACAATAGGACCGAATGCTGCATACTCTTGTAGATGGTCGGCGGAAGATCCAATTCTTTCAGACTCTTGTGGAGTGTGTGAGGTATGAGGCCGTTGACTGACAAGATTACAGGCACTATCCGGACGCAGTTCATTCTCCATATCCTCTTGATTTCCTCTGCAAGCTGTCTGTACTTGGAGATTTTTTCATTGTGTTTACGTTCGATGTTGGTGTCGTTGGGGACTGCTATGTCTATTATAAATGTAGTGCCATCAGCCTTATTTACTACTATGATGTCTGGTCGATTGTGATCTATTGTTTTATCTGTCACAATACCAGTGTCCCAGTATATTTTACACAGTTCATTTTCGAGGAGGGATGGTGGATGATACTTGTAGTAAGGGATATACTCCTCAGTTAATTTATATTTCTGTGCGAGTGCTTGATGAATGATGCCTGCAACCTGATTGTGCCGCTTTGTATATTCAACTGATGCTAGTATTGGGCAACCTGCAGTGACATGGTCAATGGTCTCGAGATGAATGGCGCATCGCCTGCATTTGTCTGAAATTACACTGGTATCTTTGATGATGTATTTCTTGTAATTTTTTGTAGCAATGACTTGATCTTGGATGGCAATTGCAAATCCCTCTGTTTCTCCAAACAGTCGACCACTTTGTAACCACATACACGATGCGTTTTTATCAATACTCTGTTGGGATAGGTTGCTGTAGTATTTTCCATGGAGGGTCTTTTCTCCCCATGCCTTTTCTTTTTCATGTAAGTGTAGTGGCTGGCTGATATGATCATCAGAGGATGTACGAAGGTTCAATACTGTGTGTTTATCAGCAAGTACAATGGCTTTATGGAGAATGCTGTTTTCCTTTCTTTGATAGAAATATCTTCTAAGGGTTTTAATTTGGTTCTGGAGCAAAATTTGTAAATCCAGTACTCCTCGACCTCCCATCTTTCGTGGAAGAGTGACCCTTTCTTTACAGGCGTTTGGATGGTGTAAACGGTAAGTAGTGAGAAGGGTCCTTGTTTTTCTCTGCAGGCTTTCCATTTCTGTTGCTGACCATTTCAGAATACCAAATGAATATACTAGGGTTGGTATAGCGTATGTGTTGATAGCTTTAATTTTGTTCTTTGCACATAGACTGGTTCGCAGCACTTGATGTAGTCTTGTGGTATATTTTCCAATGAGTTCATCTTTGATACTTTTATGATCCAAAGTTGTATTTTGAGCAAATCCCAGATATTTGTAGGTTTCTATTTCAGTCATTCCTTCAATTAGAGATCCTTTGCGTAGCTCATGTGGTTCAGAAGTTGCATATTTACCTCTTTCAATTGTCAGACGCTTGCATTTCTTCACTCCCAGTGACATTCGGACATCGGATGAATATGAATCTATTATATTTAGCATGGCATTCATTTGAGTCTCACTGTGTGCATATACTTTGAGGTCATCCATATAAAGGAGATGGGATATTCTGTATTTCCTATTGTAGTATTTGATGTCAAATCCGAAACCGGTGGATTTTAGAATTTTAGAGAGAGGATTGATGGCTAAGCAAAACCATAATGGGCTTAGCGAGTCTCCTTGATAGATACCACGCTCAATTTTTATTGTGTCAGATGTGACACATTCATTGTCTGTCTTAGTATACAGTACTGTTTTCCAATTATCCATCGTGACCTCCAGGAAGTGAATTACAGCAGGGTTAATCTTATACATATGGAGGATTTCTTTCAGCCATGAATGCGGGACTGAATCAAATGCTTTCTGGTAATCTATGTATGCCGTATATAGATTCCTTTGATTATGTATCGCCTGTTGTGTTATCACAGAATCAATAACTATCTGTTCTTTGCATCCTTGAGACAGCTTCTTGCATCCTTTCTGTTCCTCAGCCAAAATGTTATGTTTGTCGAGAAACTTGTATATTTCGTCCGCAATTATGGACGTAAATAGTTTGTAAAGTGTTTGGAGACAGGTGATAGGTCTGTAGTTTGATGGGTCTTTAGTATTTCCACTTTCTTTTGAGATTAGATATGTAATTCCAGCAGTAAGGAAATCAGGACATTCCTCAGGATGATGGATGAGGTAAGTAAATTGCTGGGCTATCTTCTGGTGCACGCACGTGAAATGTTTGTACCAATAATTGTGAATTTTATCTGTGCCCGGCGCTTTCCAATTCTGAGTTCTCCTTATAGCATCATACACATGCCGTTCTTCAATGGTATCAAAATCCATTTCTTCATATACATTATTGCTATTTCGCTCTTCGTTGATCCAATTTGCATTTTCATTGTGCGGTGACTTTGCAGCCCATACACTTCTCCAAAAATCTTCCGTTTCTTGCGTGCTAGGAGGTTCTGCTTTTGTCATGGATTGTTTGTTTCGTTTGATCATTCTGTAGAACTGACCTTCATTGTTGGAGAAAAGTTTGTTTTGTGTTTTCCTCGCTCGTGATTCCTTGTACCTCCTGAGTCTCGCTGCTTTTGCGCATAATTTTAGCTTTTGGTTGTCAATGTATTCCTTGATTTTTTCTGTGTGATCATATTCCTTTATATGGCTGTTGATTTTTCTGAATATATTTCTCAGCTTTCGATTGGTTTTGGGTTTAGTTTTATTGTTTAAATATGCTGTTAGTTGGCCTATGGTTTTCCTCAGTTCCTTGATGTCATTTTCTAATCGACGCTGCCAGGGTGGAATGTATTCTGCATCTGCACCTTTTCCACGAGAGCTTCCAGACAAAGGTATTAGTTTCTGGTTGTTCAGCCTTATCACAGTTACTGCTGCGCAATATACAAGAGAGTTTGTTTCTTCTAGATTATCGGATGTTTCCACATACTGTTTTAGGATGTTATTTGTCATACTGACAAGAGATTTACTCTTTGCTGTTTCTAGGAGTTTGGGCAGCTTTGGTCGATAGTCTACTTTAAGGCCCATAAATTCTGTCATTGCCTCTTTAAACACATGTTCAATAGAACTTGTTTCATCAGAACTCGAGATATTAGTAGGGATAGTTGGTTCAATAATTCCCTCTTCCCCTGTGTCATTTCTGCAGGTTACTTCCTGAACAGCTTGAATCAATAATGTGGATCTGCTTTCATTGTTGGATTCTGAAGCTAGAATTTTTGCTGCTTCCTCTTTAAGACTTTGAATCATTATTGCAGGAAGTCTATTGTTCCTCACTATTACACGTCTTTGGTCTGCAATTCTTTGTTCTGTAACGAAAGAGTAGTCAGGAAAATTCTCCACAAACAACTTGTGCAAATCTTTCCTATATGTTGTGAGGTCTCTCTCTAAGTTTGTAACAATAAAGTAGGAGCGCATTATTATTATTATTATTATTATTATTGTTATTATTATTATTGCTATCAATATGATTATCACCTTTAATTATTACTGCCGAGATGGAATCCACTATCCTAAGGTTACTGGGTATCAGTACCCTAAAATAAATTCGGTCTTGAAATTCATGAATTATTATTATTATTATTATTATTAATAATAATAATATTCACCTGGTTATTAATCTATTTGAATAAAATCTTCGCGGCAATGTCATGACACAAAAGGTTATTGGATTAGAGTACCCTTTACATAAGTTTACCCTCAACTCGATAGCAAATTATTATTATTATCATTATTATTATTAATATTATAATTGACATAAATATTATCACATTTAATACCTTTATAATAGACTTGGATGACAAGGTTAGTGCACTACAGTACCCTATGTGGATCTCAATCGTGAGTTAATTTTGGAAATGAATCTGAATATTATATAAGTTTCTCTGACTAAGGAATCAGCTGTCACCATGACTGTCAAACTAGCCTCCTTTGAAACGCAAAGAGTCCCGTTACCAGGAGGGGCGGGGTGTGTACGACCTTGACAAGTGCTACCGCATTCAGACACTAACTGCTGTGGGCTCCCCAAAACTGCACTCTTAGTAAGATACACCAGCCTGATGGAAACACAAGGAGAAATGACCTCACCGTCTAGATAGTCTTTGGTTCGACCTGAGTGGAACCTGGTCTTGGAGCAATAACATCATCGTGGTTCTATTTATCACACAAACCTGTACACATAGTTTAATCTCACCTGTTTCACAGAGTATGCCCAATACACCTCACCTTCTTTTCCCTTTCAGTTGGCAATCGAGTGACATATGGCTGTGTCACCTGCAACTTCTTATACCTTTTAAAATACCATTATACCATTTTATTTATTCCTCGTTGAACCACCGGGGCCTCATGGAACTTCCCGGTATCACATGGCATACATCCAAACTATGTTCTCATTAACATACCACGATTAAGCCGATGTTCAGCTTGCTCTCCCAATACACTCAGAAGGATACCCTAAATATTTCTCCTACTCAATACCACACTTGCCTGCGTTAATCTAAGAGAAAGGACGCGTCAAATCATCCCTGACACAGTTCAGAGTGCATCCGTATGAATAATTACCACCACACGCGTCGTAATAAGGACATTAACATTTAGACTTCCTCCCCTTCTATCCATACCTGACATCATTATTACTCTCGATATTGATATTATTATCCCTAGTTGACGTCATGCTCATTATTATTATTATTATTATTATTATGATTATTATTAATAACCTGCGTCATTAGTGTGTCTATAAATTTTACATTCTTTAAATCTCTCTCTCTTTCCAAATCTACGTGCCTCTGCTCTTTCCGGCGCCTCCACCCTGGGGCTGAAATACATACAACATAATGGGGTGAACACATGCATTCCTATCAGTGTACAATTTGGCGCGGTTTGCGAACAAACATCACCGCTAAGCATCTCCTGAATTAAACAAAATAGCGTTCCGTCGTCACGGATACACTTAACCTACCACAAATGATACTCAAACTTAAAAGAAAATCTAATATTATACTATGACGAATATCTATTCCTATATCAAACTATAATAAACACGGCCCATAAAACTATGACATAGATAATTAATGGAAATTAATACTCATCATACTTCCAGCGTTGGTCGTCATCCTCTCCAGCAATAGATGTCAGCAACCCCTAGCCATGTGCCTTTCACACCATACCGGCACTACACATATTCACATTCAATGCACTACTCCACTAATTGATTGATAATCATGATTAGCACTAAATTTCACCTTATTCTTACAAAAAGATATAACACTATTGGTACGTCTATTGTACTCCCGTACCTTATCCAACACGTGTACGTTGCATCACAATACACTTTTCATATAAAAATCGGGCTAGGATTGCGCAGCACTCGTTAGATCACACGCCACTACTTCTGTTATTCCACTCTTCACTTGCGCGCCGGGCTGACGACCTCGATGCGTTCTCTCTTCCCCCTGTTCATTCACAGAACTGTCCTGGTTCCAGCGGCGAGGGTTCGAGTCTCAAGCGATCAACTGCGCACCTCCCAACTTCTGCGACTGACAGTACTGCTTCTACAGCTATACAAGTTGTGTTAACATGTAACACTGCAAGCTCTCCCTGTACACATATGCTGCCTACTAAAATTACTACTGTTTATCTGAGCTGTCCAGCCTGCAGCCTTGAATCATACTGACCATTTACATACAACTGAGTGTCATTGTCTGTATCGTGAAAACTGCATGACGACTGACTGTAAACTAACTTATCGCGAGTGCTTGTAATTGTTTATCGAAAATGTGTCGAACTGCACAACATCACATTGCGAACACCTCAACAGTCTCGAGCGGGCTCGCGAAACTAAGCAGCACCCACCATTCACTCGCGTGCTAACTGCGTGACAACCAAACTGCGGAAGACTAATCTTCCCCCGTGCGGTCTGCTGAAAAACTACCCCTTTGCACTGCGCAGGGGTGCAATATATCTAAAACATGGCGACAGAGCACCTGAAGATCGTTCCACAAGCAAGAGCTCCGTATTCCAACACATTTATTTCAAAACACTGGGTACACATTATTCGTGATAGTAAGGTCCGTCGAATCATAGGATTACGATCGATAATCGATCGTAATTTTAGGGGATATCAACACTGCGTCCTCCGGACTATTTATGGCGAAACAGACGCCATCCCCACTCTCACAACAAACTCTCCACCCCAGACGGATCCGCGGAAGGATCTCAGTTCTGGACCACTGATTTATTAAATTTTGATGATTTAATTATTCTGTTCATCTGTAAAAAATCTCAGGATTACTTCCGGCTTACTGTTGTCACTGGTTCGATCCTGGGTGTTGCCGTATCGTAGAAATGAATTAATTTCGCTATTTAGAGGCGTGGCGAAACCAGAATAAGACGTACAACAGAACCTTCCAGAACGTAATCTGATGCAAGCCTCTCCGAAAGTCCTTGAGCGTACACCTGCGTGGCAAATGCGCGGTATAGAAGTATGTTCTCGAATAGCCTTTGTCTGCGAGTTCCATGCGACGCTCCCTCGGTTCGTCAAGTGGCCAGTTTTGCATGACTCGTCCCAATAACACTGCGGCATGAGCTTAGCATGATTAAAATCACGCAAAATCAGACTTCCTTTTCCTCTGCAAATCGAGGCTCAATTAAGCGCTGTTTCTAGCATTACTGAAATCTATGCGAACTTAGCCTATGACCGTAGGGTAAGGGCGCAATATGTAGGTCCTAGAGTTATGTAATGTTACATGAAGATTATTGTGTACGTGTAGCATTCAAACTTCAATCGCATGATTAGGACACAAGAAGTAATAAGGAGATTTTAAAATTTCGCACAGCTGCCATCTTGTGGTTATGGGACTAATTGAAATAAATTAGATGCCAGTGGATTAACATTCGTAAAAGGATTTACTGTACCAAGATTCACTGCACTCGGATGGTTAAATTGCGAGAAACGTCCATGTGAATATTTATACTTCGCGTCGCCGCCATGTTGGATTTGTGATCACCAGGTTATTTAAAGTCCTATAGGTGAACTTAAGTTCATAGCCCCCATGAATATATAAAAAACAGTTTGATTGCTATAATAGATTCGTAGATATTCAGAGTCGTCTGAATATTTCGGATGTTCGTCATGTTTGATTGGTAAATGTATAGGCCATAGAGTCATGTACCATTGAAGGAAAATTATTGCGTAGGTTCATTATTCAATCTTTCACTTCGATCGCTTGATTACGATACAAGAAATCAAAACTTAATTTTAAAATTCGCACAGCCGCCATCATGAGGTTATGTAGACAATTGAACTAAATTAGATACCAGTGCATTGCAATGTGGATGAACATTTCC
This sequence comes from Meconema thalassinum, assembly GCA_946902985.2. Classification (NCBI taxonomy): domain Eukaryota; kingdom Metazoa; phylum Arthropoda; class Insecta; order Orthoptera; family Tettigoniidae; genus Meconema; species Meconema thalassinum. The sequence goes on along the minus strand of OX336390.1, from coordinate 801,652,586 downwards.
TGTACCAGATTTCATTGCGATTGGAACATTAAATCGCGAGAAAGGTCTATTTATAATTTTCAAATTCGCTTGGCCGCCATGTTCGTTTTGTAGTTAACTGCTCTTTGAAAGTCTTATAGATGAACTTCCAGTAGTGCCCTTTATCTCCGTATAAAATTTCAGGATGATACAGCTAATAGTTTGAGAGATGTAGAATGCCGGTGAAATATATCGCACATCCGCCATCTTGTGGTTATATAAACAATTGAACCAAGTTAGATGTTGATGCATTACAATGTGTATAAACATATACTCTACCAAGTTTTATTGTGTTTGTTTGGTTAAATCGCGAGAAACTCTATTTAAATGTCGCAAATTCGCGTGGCCGACATGTTGGTTTTGTAGTTAGCAGGTTTTCAAAAGTCACATAGGTGAACTTCTAGTAGTTCCCTTTATCACCGTAATAAATTCCAGGGTGATATCGGTATTAGTTTCGGAGATATTGAATGCTGGTGAAATATTTCGCACAGCCGCCATGTTGGATTGGTGGGACGTAACAAAATTTGAAGGGCACGGTCGAGGTCGCCCGGAATAGTACTATGAACTTACCGAGTTTCATTGAAATCGCTCCAGCCGTTTAAACGTTATTAGGGGGGGGAGGGACACACACACACCTCACACACACACACACGCACACACACACGGACAAAAGCTGATCTTATAAGCCTATTTTTTTCAAAATTGAAAATAGGCTAAAAATAGCACGTAGAATATTACTGTATAACATCCAACCTTAGGTGCTTCGATACTGTGCTGATCAGCACCCGCTGCTTATGGACATATCACATGTGTTGTACCGCAATCATTGGCCATCAGCGTACAGATGTTACAGATCGTAACGTCAGAGCTTGTATACAAGCACAATTCCGATACACGCTTGAATAACGTTATTCGTACCTGCATTACGTGTTCTTATTGGCTCAGCTGCAAGAAACCAATGATAGAGGAATCTTGTGGATTGAGAGTAATATTTGCATTTCAATGGCATTATTAATGCAAATCAGTCATTTAGTTCCGTTACGTTGAATACAAGAAAAGGCACTGACTGATTAAACGCATTTCTGTCAGTATTTAAGATTTAATCGAAATCATTCGACATTTAGCCATATGGATGAAGCTGTGAACCTGCGTAGTACGTGAGAAGTGTACGAGTGCTAAGGCGTTAACTTGGTATCTATAGGTTCCTGGGTTCGAGACGCGCTATGGTCGGAAATTTTATTCTTTTTGAATTATTTTGTTGTGTCAACACTACTGTGTGAAGCACCTTTTCAACTTCGATTTACTCGCATGATCTAGGGGGGCGATGTTAATAATGGATATTGGTAGGGAAAAATCTTTCTAATTTTATAATTCGAATTTGCACTTTCCCAATCAAAACCATGAATATTTTTACTATTCGTGAAACTAATATAATTTACACAGCACTGTTTACTCCACAGTAAAATAATAGTAATAATAAAAATATCTAATATATAAAAGTGAAAGTCTGTATGTATGTATGTATGTATATATGTTGGTTCCGTATACAAATCTACACCGTTCCACCAATCTCAACCATATTTTGCATACACATAGTTTAGGACCCAGAAGGAACCGCTGGCTACATGAATTTTCGATAGTCTTTCTCATTCTTCTGATTTCGGCCCTTTTTCACTCAAAAACAGGCTAATCAAATCATAAAATATACTCATGAAGGAATGGCAAGGCAGATAGTTTCCATGGCAACATAGCTCAAGTACAGACACGGCCGACTTGATGCCAATTGCGCTCAGCACTACCGGTATAGAAAATGAGGATCTTTACTTGAAATCCCGTTAGTTACTCAACTGCTCACACAGCACCGTCAACCGAGTTTAGCATAACAAAGACTTGACACTATCTTCTTTCTACTATATATTTTTCAAATACCACTCACTCACTCATTAATTTATTCATCATGAAATCTCAGAAACCACCGAACGGATTGGAATGAAATCTGGTATGCAGCTTCCTCAAGGGCCGCAAATGCCCACTAAGAGAGAAATTTTGGCTATTCAGGTTCTAAAGGGGTGTTAAGGGGGTAGACCTGCATTTAATTGAATAGCAATATCTCCCGATTGGTTTCATGGGGGGATGTGATACTCGGCATATAAACTCATCATTAAAAATAAGAAGACATGTGTCTGAGGGTTTTTCGATGTTGTGTATATTATGAGGTGAAAGGGGTGAAAAGTGGGGATTAAAAGATTCTTAACGGAGCGTGTATCTCTTAAACGACATAGGCGAGGAGTTTGAAACTCAGCGGAAAAAAATCAGCATAAAAATAAGTAAATGTGTGTTTGACCGCTTTTCCATAAATCAAATTTAAGGGGCCCATGGGGAGGGGTGAAATTCTGGGGGGGGGGGGGAAGGAAAGAAAGTGTCCTAACTGATTGACTGACTGACTCACTCATCAAACTCAGGGGGAAAAACTGCTTTAAAGTAAGTAAATAGCTTTTCGACAGTTTGTTTTTCAATCAAATTGAAGGGGTTCATCGGGAGGGGTGAAATTCTGAAGAAAAAAAATTGAAAGGAAATGTCCTGACTCATTCACTCACTCATCATCGCCCAGCCAAAAATATTGAAGTTGGAAACATGACATTTCGGGGATATGTTCGTTGTATGTCAAAACCGTACACTAAGGGAGGTTTTTTGGATATTCGGGTTCTAAAGGGGTCTTAAGGGGTTTAAACCTGCATTTCATTGAATAACAATATCTCACGAGTGGTTTCATTTGTGGATGTGATACTCGGCATAGACTAATCATTAAAAATAAACAGACATGTGTCTAAGGGTTTTTCGATGTGGTGTATTATTATGAGGTGAAAGGGGTGAAAAGTGGGGGTTGAAGGATTCCTAACGGAGCGTGTAGGGCTATCTCTGAAACGACATAGGCGAGAAATTTGAAACTCAGCGAAAAAAAATCAGCTTAAAAAGTAAGTAAATCGGTTTTCGACTGTTTTTTTAATAAATTAATTTAAGGGGCCAATGGGGTGGGGGGAAAAATGAGAGAAAGTGTCCTTACCGACTGACTCAGGGAAAAAAGACAGCTTAAGAAATAAGTTAATAGGTGTTCAAGCGTTTTTTAATCAATCCAATTTAAGGGGCCCATGGGGAGGGGTGAAATTCTGGTAAAATAAATGAAAGAAAATGACCTGTCTGACTCACTCACTCATCACGCCCAGCGGAAACTATTAAAGTTGGAAACATGAAATTTTGGGAATATGTTCGCTGTATGCCGAAAACGTTAACTAAGGAATGATTTTTGTTTATTCGGGTTTTAGAGACGTGTCAAGGGGGTAAACGTGCATTTCATTGAATAACGACATCTCATGAGTTGTTTGTTTGGGGATGTGATATTCGGTATATAAACTAATCATTAAAAATAATCAGATATATGTCTAAGGGTTTATCGATGTGGTGTATATTATGAGGTGAAAGGGGTGAAAATTGGGGGTTGAGGGATTCTTGACGGAGCGTGTATCTCTGAAACGACATAGGCGTGAAGTTTGAAATTCGGGGGGAAAAAACAGCTTAAAATACAAGTAATTAGGTGTTCGAACGTGTTTTTCATAAATCCAATTTAAGGGGCCCTTGGAGAGGGGTGAAATTATGGGGGAAAAACAGGAAAGAAAGTGTCCTAACTGATTGACTCACTCATCAAACTCAGGGGGAAAACAGCTTTAAATAAGTAAATAGGTGTTTGACCGTTTGTTTCATAAATCTAATTTAAGGGGTTCATGGGGACGGGTGAAATTATAAAAAATAAATGAAAGAAAATATCCTGACTCACTCACTCACTCATCATCGCCCAGCCAAAATTATTGAAGTTAGAAACATGAAATTTTGGGAATATGTTCGTTGTATGTCGAAAACCTCCACTAAGGAAAGAGTTTTGGATATTCAGGTTCTAAAGAGTTGTTAAGGGGGTAAACGTGCTTTCCATTGAATAACAATATCTCAAGAGTGGTTTCATTTGGGGATGTGATACTTGGCACATATACTAATCATTAAAAATAAGCTGACACATGTCTAATGGTTTTTCGATGTAGTGTATATTATGAGGTGAAAGGGATGAAAAGTGGGGGTTGAAAGATTCCTAACTGAGCGTGTATCTCTTAAACGACATAGGGAGGAGTCTGAAACTCGGAGGAAATCTATCAGCTTAAAAATAAATAAATAAATAAATAAATGAATAAATAAATAAATAAAATAAATAGGTGTTCGACCGTGTTTTCATAAATGCAATTTAAGGGGCATATGGGGAGGGGTGAACTTCTGGAAGAAAAACGTCCACTAAGGAAGGATTTTTGGATGTTTGCTCTCATCGACCAACCAAAACTATTTAAGTTAGAAGAATGATATATGTTTGTTTGTTGTGCGTCGAAAACGTCTACTAAGGAGGGATTTTTGGGTATTCAGGTTCTAAAGGGGTGTTAACGGGGTTAAATCTGCATTTCATTGAAAAACAATATGATACGACTATGACGCGAGCGAAGCGAGGCTAAAATTGAGATGGTGTGTGTCTGTGTATTACTCAATCTCGCAAGTACCACTGGTCCGATTTACGTGACTTTTACATGGAAGTAGCTGATTTACCTGGTTAACATATAGGTTACTTTTGATTTCAATACTTTGCACTATTTAAAATGGCGACCATTTTAGTGACGTCACTACACCCTTTGGTTTCAAACTTTCATATTTCCATTTCAAATAAAAAGAGAACGCTAAGAAATAGCAAACTTTTGATGGCATATGCGAGGTTTAAAATTACATTTTCTATCCGAAAGGTATCTGCAACTGTTAGCGAGTAAAACCTAAATTTGTGCTATAAAACACGGTCAACGCCGAGCGGTGTAGTTGGACAAAGTGTTCCATCCTTAATCTCCCTCTGCGCAGCACCTCGCCTATCCCCTGTTTTAACTGTCACCTTCATATTTTAATTTATTTATGACGCGTAGCGAAGCACGGGTACTTCAGCTAGTTGACAATAAAATCAAGTAGTTCCGTGAAGATCTAAAGAGCCTAATTTTCTTTATATTTGAGATTCATGCCAATGATTAATCTACATAGACCTATCTAGAATAAGGACGAGATTAAGTTGGTAATACTAACTTTTCTATTTAGATTGGAATATATCTGAAGTAATGTATTCCAATACAGCTGTACAGTTGGCAGCCTTGGTGACTGTGAATATATTCTTAGTTCCATATCTTAAGGTACAGAATGCACATACAAAATTTGGTTAAGTCCAATGGATTGTATGGACGTTGCTTGCTGTGAAATATTGGATGTATCAGTGCGAGTAAAATCATATTGGCAACAACGTCAAGAATGCGTTCTCAGAATTAATCTGAATTATTACTATATTTTATAGTGCCAATTTTGGATGAAATCCTTTTATTAGTATAGAAGTTACATGCATTTAAAAATTGGCCCTATCAACAGGCTTAGAATTATGTTGGCAGCTCTGATGTGCATTAGTTACTCCAAAATATCTAAAATTTCAGGAACTATACGTGCGCAAAATTTAGAGCTGCTGGCTTCCATACTTTCTGATATATTGGTATTAGGATAAAGAGAGTGAGCATTTATTAACAGTTGGCAGCCCTAATGGCCCTCAAGTATAAGCATAGTCATATCTGTTATAGTACACAAAGCACGTACGAAATTTGGTTAAAATTCAATTGATAGTATAGATGTTAGATGTACTTAAACATTGGAATTATCAGAAGACTTAGAATCATCTTTGCAACACTGTCATATATGGGCTCCTTAAAATGTATCTTGAATGTTATTAACCCTGTGTGTGCTTATTTTGGAAAAGTTCGCATGCATAACGTCTGAGATATCCAACGTAGAGCTTAAAAGTGAATTGTGATTTTTAGCAGCTGGTAGCTCTGAAATCATTTTCAATTATGTCCTTGAGATATTCAGATATAGATATTTCCTTATGCCAAATTTGGTTTCGATAACTGCAGCCTTTTAGGAGTTGATTGAGGGAGACACTCAAGGACAGACAGACAGACAGACAGACAGACATTTGCCTGGAACGATGCCATAAGTCTATCTCATCCTCATCTTTAAAAAGAGTGAAATGTAAGCTAAAAACAAGATATTCAGTAAAGAATATATAGCCAACTTTCTCCTAAATGTATGAGTATAGTTATAACTCGTTGTTATTTTCAAAGAGTATAATAGAATCATTTCTTGGTTGAAGACCTTATAAACTATTTACCTCTACCAAACGCCACAACCTAGAAAAAACTACTACCATCATTGAAGAAAGATAGATAAGAAGTATCTCAAGAATGTTATGGATCGGGAGACATAATCGACCGGACTGGCTGCGTGGCTCAGAGGTCATTTTCTCGCTTGCTGGGCCCTAGGTTGCAGGTTCGTATCCTGGCGCAGTCAGCTGTCATTTGAGGGTGCACAAATGCGAGGGAGCCGTGTCAGTAGATTTACTGGCACGTTAAAGATCCCCTTCGGGCCAAAATTCCGGCACCCCGGCTTATCTAAAAGCAGCAGTAGTTAAAAGGGACGTTAAACAAATAATATTGTTATTATTACATAATCGACCTGCCGTGGGCAACATCCAACTTTGAGTTGAGGCATGTCTTTACACGTCTGGTTATTCATGGCTTTCACAACCCTAATTGAATTAACAAATCTTTCCATGACCCTACAGAGACGTGTGTATACAAACTATGTGGATATTTTCGATTGCTATTTGCCTGAAATAAAAGTATTAATTAATAACCTGAACTAGCACCAACGGCTAGAATTCAGTTACTATGTGAAATAGTTTTGTTCTTTACTTCAAATAACATTTTCAAATAACGCACAATAGGCTGTTACAAACCCTTTAAAATAAAAAGTAAAAATTTATCATAGTATCATCTTGCCATTCTTCAAGTTCGATGCGCATAGAATGCCAATGGTATACGGTACTAACCAATGGAGTCCCACGTAGACCAGTCGTGACATCTAGTGGAGAAGTATCGAACAATATAACACTAACAGGGCGAGTGCATTCTAGTGGCCATAAGAAGAAACTTTTCCATAAAATCTTCTTTTCTTCTTTTTTTTCTTAGTTTTTTACCCTCCAGGTTGGTGGAACCCACGTACTCAGCGAGGGAACTCACCACTACCGCCTCTACGAGCAGTGTCCTAGAGCTGGGAACATCTGATCGGAGTGGATACAACTGGTGAGGTGTGATTGGCACTTCGCCCAGGCGGCCTCACCTGCAAAGCGAACAGGGGCCTCGTGAGGGAAGGTAATGGATGGTCAGGATGGATAGGCAAGGAAGAGGGAAGGAGGCGGCCGTGGCCTTGAAGATGGTACTGCCCCCTGTAAATTGAATTATATTGAGACCACGGTGGCTGTATTGGCATATATGAATAAAGTTATGCCTGTAATAATTGTGACGTGTATATTCATGACGTAGGCACGGATGACGCATACTTCATGCAAGTAGGCTGGTTGAGCTGAGATTCTTGGTGACGTCATGATTTTGTTCGAGAAAGATCTGAGATTTACGACGCAGTCGCAGGGAAACATGAATTGTGCTAAGGAAGAAGTTACGCTATTGGAGGAGAGGCTCGAACCAATGAATGATAGTTTGGAGGGAGACGGAGAGTACTGAAATTACCATATTTAATTACTTTTGGAATGCAGAATTGTGGAAAACTATTTTCAGTTATGGCATTGATTTGGAATTTTAAAGAAATTAATTTTGAGTTTTTGAAATTTGAAAATCCGTCAAGTATAGCCAAAGTTAGAACTTCTAGCCATGACGGAGGAACAAGCTATGGAAGGGATGGATACGCCCCTTAAGAAGTTGATAAAAGGTCTTGCACAGCAGAGAGAAGCTCATTTTCTCATTTCCGATGTCTCATAGTGGTTTTTCTGATTCTCACATTGTCAGAATTCGAGTTATTTAGTGAAGCAAGTCGTCATTATCACGTGTGATAGTGCCCACAGCATCGAACAAGCACGGAGCGTGCAGCAGTACAATTTTACGGTTATCGAAACTAGGCGAAGTTGGAACGCACACATAAACGAGTCTACAAGATTTTCTATCAAGAGTTAGCTACTGCCTTTATGCTAATTCGATTGTGCATTACAGTATTGAGGTGTGTAGGAAAGTTGAACATTTTCACGTATATAATTTGGAAGATATTCGCATTTTTAAGACTGCAGACAAAAGTGATTTTCTCGCCACCTGAGAAGCACTTTTATAATACCACATTCTACACTACGGCTGACACGTGTATTGCAACCGTGATACTGAAGATTACGTTTGGTGATACAACGCTACATTCTACTATGGAACAATATAATCTGGCAGTTCTTTCGACTATTATTATAACGGAAGTGGAGATGGAAGATTAATCTTTAATGCAATTGGGACATATATCAATGGAGTGAAATAGCAGCATGGAACTTCGTTAATCGTCATTCTACAAAAGCGAGCATGTAGTGAATATCCAACTACACTCATGCATCGTAGTCCATCGCTGAATTATATCAAATGGCAGTGGAAATATCTTCATACTCTACAATTATGAACATTTCTGCGGAAATAATTGCAATAAACTTCATGGCGAATTTCTACCAGAACTTCAGGGAACTATCAAGAGAGGCCAGGGTAGACCCGGCTCACAAAGAAGAGTTTTGCCAGAAGGATGTCTATCGTCTACACGGAGCAGTGCAATTTCCGGAGGAGGAAGCAGTTCTATTCTCCGAGGGCGCTGGTTCCAGGTTCGAGGTCGGAGCACATCTTTACGGTGGTAAAATGGAACCATCAGCAGTCTTCTTTGGAAATTTTCCTCTAGAACTTCAATCAACAGATAAGGTAGTCGTGAACGTTTCTTGTTTTATTTGAGCCATTTAGCGATATCTGAGCAACCATTTTTCCCATATTTTCTGTCCCATATATTTTGCCCCATATTCTTGCTTGATATTTTTGTACTCTGTACACTTTGATGATTTATGCCTTTTTTCTACGATTTATTGAGACATTATTATGTCATTGGCACATTTAAATAATTTTGGATCAGTTGAGACTGATATAATATATTCTTTCAGTAATTTGCATATTTTTGTAGTCACGATTTGACTGTAAAGTTAACGATTTTCTATGGCAAATTTGAATTCAGACAGCGTGTCACTTTATTAAAGTAATTCTATTCAGTAATTTACTTTGACCAATTTTCTGTCATCCTCAAGAAAGAAGAATGATTAAAAGATTTTAGAGCGTTAAAATCTATTACTTTGTCGACGATCTTGGAAATACTAGTCGTTTTATGAACATGATTGCAACATAGACATTTATCGTCAGTTCTGAAATACCATTGCATTATAGACAATTTTATGAAATATGAACTTTGAGTACGATTTATTGAGTACACTATAGTAATGAACATTTGATAGGAGTTTTTCTCAATTCTAGATTGGAACAAAAATGTTTGCATTCCACAGTCTAATTGTATTCTATTCGACTATTTATGCAGTTTAGATGAACTTTGATTGAAGATAGTATTTTTATACTGCGATACTTTGAAGATATTAATCTCAATTTTGATAGACCAGGGAGGCGTGTCTAATCGTATTTGCTATTAAATTTATTTGTGATTGGCAAATTTTTACTTCATATTGATTCATGAATGAAACCCACGAAGGTTAAATATAATAACAGTTTTCGATACAGTTAATGAATATAAGAATTTTTAAAGAGGAACAATGGATGTATAATCGTTAGTTCAGTGGACGTGTAAAAGTTGCTGATGAATAATGCCCTTGAATAAGTGTAGGAGGTTCCCACAGTAATAAGAATGATGTTAATGAATTTATAAGTGGAGGTTTTTTGCATGTATTGTGGAAGATTTTGATGCCATATATATTGAGATATATGATGAATTCTGGGCCTATTTTTGTGCAATTTTGTGCGTTTTGAGCGAGGTATTTTTCCGCTGAGTGTATTGTCCAGGTCCTTTGAAAATTAATCATGTGAAGTTACTGTTAAAATTAACAAGAGTGTTTAAATAATTTGAGATAACGATTTTGAATGGAGGTTACCGTCACAAATAATAATAATTATTAAACCTTATTAAACCTGAATCTATAATTTTGAATATAACTAACCTTCATTGGTCGATTATATCACCACGATTTAAGTAATCATCAACCGGATAAACGTGTGGTTTAATGTATTTCTAATATAAATTATATTAATAATATAAATATTGTAAATAACTATGTAAATATCTTTAATAATAATTTGAAACGAACGGGATTAATAGAGGCGTGTATAAATTTTTCAATTGTCGTTTGACAATATTATAAACAATTTATAATGTTATAAATAATCAATGAACCTTCTGTTATATACATTAAACGTTTTTGTTATTATACTCTAAACAACGCTAGTTAAACAATTGGAATATACAATTAAACAAGTTTTGGGATTATTAGAGTAATCCATTGATATTTGATTGGAGCATTTAAAAGATTTGCGTGATAATATTTGAGTTGAGTTGTGGACATTTAAAGTGTTTTGAAAAGGAGCTAGGCTCTGATGTAACTAGCATATGCTAACGTTGGCTGGACAGGTGGGTCCATTTGACGATGCAAGCATGCGACATAGTGCAGGTGGCCAGACAACTGAATGATAGAGGCCAAGGTCACTTACATAGCAGCCTTGCGGTTATAAATAAAATGTGATGTTTATGAAAAAGGAAAACAATTGCTATATGTCTCGTCCCAACTCCCTTATCCATTCCAAGTGCATTATTATTATTATTACGTTCTTTTGAGCTAGAGAAAGCTGAAAATTTGTATGTAAAGTCTACAAGTCCTACAGGAGGACGTGATTACTTTGACAATGGCTTCTGATCGCCACGTATATTTTGTTGTGATATTTTTGATAAATTAATTCCTTTATGTGAAATAAATTATTGTACAGTTTAAAGTTTCTTGTTTCCGTTTTGGTTCATTTTAAATATCATGGTGGAGGTTATTGTGAGGGCATACTTTTAAGTGATCCAGTTGGCAACCCAGACCCGAGATTAAATTGAAAAGGTAAGTATGAACCCCCGTATATTTTGGTGTGTTCCACAATAATTTCTTGTTAACTACTGTGCTCTAATCTCGGTAGTATCTGTCAGTGCCATTTTCATTGATGTAGCTGTGCTGGTGCGTTTGATTATTGGCAATCCGATTGAGGGGGCGGATATCTGACAGCCTACTATCCGGATTATCAGGGACAGTAGGATTGGCGCCCAATTTCGTGGGGGACGTTCTACAAAACTGGATTACCAGGTTGAACGCCAGTAGAATTGGCACAATCGAAGTTCGGAGTGCTTGAATAACATTGGATTACCAAGTTATTGCAGTAAAATTGGCACCGCAATTTTGTGGAGTGCTCGAATAACATTGGATTACCAAGTTATCGATGTCAATGGGATTGTGAAGACTCAAATAAAGAGGTTGATTCTTTGTTAGATGTCTTGGCCAATTGTAGAATTTGAGAGTGTGATTATATAGGGATTAAATGTTGTGTTGTATTAGGAAAATTACACTCAGAAAAGATCAGATCTTATACAACATGAGAGAGGTTAAATAGGCTGGAAACTTAGAAAAATCGCCTATGATCTGGAGTCTTATTTTATTTGACCGGCTTATGACATGTTTAGTCATATTAAAGATAAAATTAAACTATTTGGATTGTAAATGTAAATTATTTGTGTTAGGATATTTTAAAATGAACCAAAGAAATTTGAACATGTGCTTGAGTTTATTTCAACATAGGGTGTCTACGAAAGTCAATTATAAGGTAATTATAAGTTAGATTTAAGACGGAAAATTGCTCAAACTTTATATATGGTGAATAATGTTGCTCAGATGTTGTTATCTTGCTCTGTTTGATGTATGTCCCTAAAGCAGTCTATTATTGAAATATTATTGAGATGGCAGAGGAGAGTATAAGAAAGATGTTGGAGGAGATGTCCAACAGTTTGTCTGTTAGGATGGATAACAGTATGAAGCAGATGATGGAGGAGAATTCTAGTAATATGTCTGCTAATTTGAAAGCTTGCATGAATGAAAGCATGAAGGAGATGGAAGCTAGGAATACTAGTCGAATGGAGGAGAATGCTAGTAATTTGTCTGCTAATTTGTCTATTAGGCTGGATGAAAGTTTGAAAGTTCTTCAGACCAGTTCTGCAAACTTAGAAAATAATGTGTCGCGTTTACAGACCAGTACCCAGGGAATCCAGAATGCCGTGACTGACATTCACAAGGATGTTTCAGATGTTAAGAATGATGTTTCCAATGTCCATAAAGATGTTTCAGATGTTAAAGTAGATGTTTCTAAGGTACAGAAAGACCTTACTATGTTGAATCTTGATGTTGCTAATGTCCGGGGTGATATTTCATGTGCTAGAGCAGAAGTAATCGTTGTTAGGAATGATGTTGCTACTGTACAAGATAAGGTAGAAGAAGTTCAAAGAGAGATTAAAAATTTTTGAACCGATGTGTCAAACGTTCAAGTAGACATAAATAATATTCATTCTGATGTAAATGAGATGCAAAGCGATATCAATAAGATACAAGTAGAAGTTAATACAGTTCTTGTAGACATTGCCAAAGTTCAAACTGATGTTAATAAAGTTAGAGAAGAAATTGAAACTTCAAAAACGCTTTGTACTCGTAACATTAGTGCCTTAACAACAAGGTTGGTTGACGAGTCTGTTAGGACAACAGCTTCTTTAGCTGGATTAAAATATGATGTAGAGGTCATGAGAACCCAAGTCTTAGATCATAATCGTTTACTTAAGGAAGACATTGAAGTAGATATTGCGGAAATGTTAACTGCAAATGTAACGGTTTGGAAAGATGAATGGAACAGGTCAAGTGGGGAACATGTCACTCAGATTCAGGAGCGAATTGAACGAAAACTTGCCAGTACACAAGTAGATATAAATAATGAGGTAGTTCAAATTAGAAAGGATTTGAGTATAAGGATGGATTCGCTATCCGAAAAGCAGGTAGAGGATAGAACTCAAATAGGTCAGGACGTGCAAGCATTAAAAACCGCGTTAGAGGAACAAATTCATTAGGTTGTCTCTGATGTCAATGAAACTACGAGCAAACTTCAGAATTTGAAACTAGGAGAAGCTAGCATGATGGAAACGTATAAAGAAGAGTTGATTAGGAAAGTCATCACGGAAATCACAGATAAGGATCCAGAAGGATTGACTTGTGAAGATGATAGGAATTACGTCAGAAGATGTAACCTCGCTACTGAAGAGAGAGATATTAGTCCTGAGGAACGTATATTCAGATTTCGGGAAGAAGAAGAGGATAGGAATATTGAACCTGAATGGAAATATCGTGATAGTGGGAAGAATTACATGGATTCATATCCAAGAAATGTGACAGTCATCCGAAACTTTGAGGACAAACCTCAAAAATTTAGTAATACTGATAGTCTAACACCGATAGAGTATATCAGGAACCTGAAAGACTATTTTATTGAAGCTCATATTCCTAGAGAAAGAGAGATGAGAATCGTAGAAAGATTTCTAGCTGGAGGACCCCTTGAATGGTTCAGAGCATTTCGGTACACTTTTAGTAATTTCGACGAATTTGCAGAGGCACTGATAAAAAGATTCTGGTCAATAGAAGCACAAAATTCATTAAGAGCTGAGGTATACTCGAGGAAGTATTCAGGTACTCTTCCAACACGGTACGCTGATTTCTTCACGAGCCAGTTATCGCGTTTGAGATTCTTACAACCCCCATTGTCGACAGAGCATTTCATAGATGCTATTTCTCGTATGCTGCCTGTGGAGGTAAGAAGACTTATCATATCGTCAAATATCAGGGATTTGACCAGTATGGACGAATTATTGAGAAGGCTTGACTACACGAGTCCGATGCCAAATTTGGTTCAAAAAGGTCAGAGACACGAATTCAAAGACATTAATACGGTCTACATGGATCAAGTTCAGCAAACTGATATGCCTGCTGAAGAAAAAACTGAAAATGTAGGTCCTAACAGGAACAATTATTTTCGCAACAACAGATCACAAGGTTACCGTCCATATCAGCAAAGACGAGGCTGGAATAACAATAGAGGGAATTATAATAACGGAAGAGGTAGATACTATAACAACAATGGGTACAATAGAAACTACAACAGAAATAACCAGTACCAGAATCGGAATCAGAATTCTCAAGGTCAGTTTATGACACCGGACAAGTATCAAGAGAGAGAGAAAGATAGTCAGCAGTATTTGAAGGAATTACGAGAGAAGGAAGCTGAAAACCAGAAGAAAAGACAGGATGTAGTGATCGATCCTGGTCCTTCTACATGCCAGCAGGGGAACTTTGAGATTGGTAACACAAAAAAAACGCCGATTTCTCAACGACAGTGAGAAACTATGAATACATTGCCACACCACACCTAATTACCATTAATGAAATTTACGAAGTAACTGACGAGGATTTATTAGAAGAGAGGGGAATCGTCAAAGAGGAAAGACCATGTGCCTTCCCTATTATTTCTGTACTGATAGATGGCCAACAGTACAAAGCTCTTATGGATACCGGCGCAATTATTTCTATCATTTCTGATGAATGCTATCAAAGTCTTTTAAAATGAGAAAACATGACAGTTTTACCTGTTTCTACCGTCAAAGTGAGAGGAATTTTCCAAGACAAGGCAGTGAAATGCAAGATCCAAGTGTTGTTGAACTTTGAAATTAATGGAAGGAATTATGAACAGATCTTTATTGTGGTGAACAAGATCCATTTTGATATTGTGCTAGGAATCGATTTTATATCGAAAGTTGGAGCCATTATTGATATGAAGAATAGGAGTATTAGCTTTAATGATGGGTACATGATCACAGAAGAGATCGAAGAACAGGACGGGAAAAACAGTCTGGAGATAGACCTTAGGGAAGAGATTTTAAATACCATTATCAATGAAGTGGAGAATCTAATAGAAATACCCAGTAGAAAAACTGAAGGATTTGAAGAAATTCAGGGGGAATTTGAGGATTTGATAAAGGAATTCCAAGATATTTTTGATGAAAAGCCTGGATTGATTAAAGACTATAAGTATAAAATAAGGCTGACCGATGAATCCCCTTACCAAGAGAAAATATACCCCATACCTGAGAAATACTACCAAGAAGTACGAGGGTTGATCAGAAAAATGGAGGTAGACGGGATTATAAAGAAACAGGCGTCGTCTTACATAAACCCCATCTCTGTAGTCAAGAAAAGTAATGGTCAGATACGTCTCTGTCTCGATGCTCGGACCATCAACTTAAAGATTCTTCCAGAAAATGACCGACCACCTAAGATTAGAGATCTGCTTAGAAAGTTCAAAGGGAGAGCATGTTTCAGTGTTCTTGGCTTGACATCTTCGTTTTACCAAGTTCAACTGGAAGAAGAAAGTATGCAGTACACTGGATTCTTATTTGACCAGACGTCATGGGTCTTCGTGAGAATGCCTTTTGGAATGGTCAACAGTGGACCAGCACTTATTCGAGCACTTGATAGCAAGCTCACTGACGAAGTTAAGGAAAATGTAATCTGCTATATTGACGATTTCATTGTATCTTCACCCAACGCCGCAGAACATTTAGTGCATTTGAGAAAGTTGTTTGAAAATTTAAGGAAGGCCAATATTAAGGTCAATTTTGGAAAATGTCAATTCTTGAAGAAGGAGATCAACTACTTGGGACATACTATTGATAAGGATGGATATCATCCAAACATGCAGAAAGTAGATGCGATCACAAGGTTCCCAAAGCCAACTAAGGTGAAACAAGTCAGAGAATTTGTAGGCGCATGCCAATTCATCAGCAGCCACTGTCCGAGATACTCTGAAATTATGGCTCCTCTGTATGACTTACTCAAGAAGAATAATAGATGGAAATGGAGTACCGCAGCAGACGAGGCTTTTGAGAAAGCAAATGAGATGCTCAGAAACAACGTTAAACTGGAGTACCCAGACTTTGAGAAGGTGTTCTATATTGAGTCTGATGCATCAAGAATAGGCATTAGTGCAGTCTTATACCCAAAAAGACGAGGCAGGCAACAAGCACTACATTGCGTTCACTAGTCGGAAATTAAAGAAACACGAGGAATACTACTTTACGACAGAACTAGAAGCGTTAGCTTTTGTAACAGCTTTGCAAGCGTGGAAGAAAATGCTGCTGGGACACAAGGTTATCATTATTACAGATCACAAAGCACTTCAGTTTATGCTGCAAACTGACATGTCTAGTGATAGATTGACAAGTTGGGCTTTGTTCACCCAACAGTTTAACGCCACTATCGTCCATCATCCTGGGAAAGACAACTTACTGGCTGATGCTTTATCACGTAACCCTATCAAAAATGTGCAGATACACCATGTACAATTGGAGCAGCAAGATCAAGAGACCGTTAGGAGGTTAGCCCGAATCGGTGTGTCACAGAAGAGACACGCTCCAATCAGGAAAATGTACAGGTTCCTTAAGGGTTACATGGACAATACTGATGTTGACTATGCAGCTACACAGAGAGATTCACGACACTTTGTCTTGAGTGGAGACGTCGTATGTAAGTATGCTGACTCTGCGCATACAAAGATCCGAATAGTCGTGCCACCTAAACTTGTTGTCAATTTAGTGTGGGTAGCTCATCACGCAACTGGACATGCCGGTCTGGATAAAACTCTTGATACTCTTAAAGAGAGGTTTATTTGGACTAACATGCGTTCCAGCATTGCTAATGTCATTCGTTCATGTGATCAATGTCAAAGAGCAAAGTATGCTTCCGCTCTATTAAAAGGAAAACCTAAGGCTATGATTCCCTCTAAACCAAATGAACTCATGGCGACGGACATATTTGGCCCCTGTCCGAAGGGATACCAGGGTAATCAGTTCCTGTTGGTTACCGTGGATGTCTCCTCGAAATTTGTAACAATGAGTCCCATGCAAAAAGCTAACACGAGGAACGTTGTAAGCAGACTGGAACATGCTGTATTTCCAAAAGCTGGTAAACCAGAGTAACTACTATCGGATCATGGAGCTCAGTTTACATCCTTAGAATTTACTGCAGATATGGAAAGGCTTGGTATTAAGCACATATTTTCAAGCGTGCGCTATCCGGAATCGAATTCTTCAGAAAGATATATGGCTGAATTTTCGAAATTTTGTCGAATTTTCTGTCCGAATGATCATTCTGGTTGGGTGAGATTTGTACCCCTTATTGAGGAGTGTCTAAATTCTACAGTGCAGGAGAGCACAGGAGAGGTGCCAATGAGACTTCATCTAGGAAGAAACCCAGAAAGGCCGTGGGACAATCTTTTTAACCACGTTCCTAGAGATCCCGACCTAGGAAGGCAGCAGAGAATAGACAGAGCGAAGGAACAACTCCAGAAAGCAGCACAAAAACGACTGAAAAGAGTAGCTGGAAAACGTTTTGGTGCTCCCTTAGAAATTGGAAATCTGGTATTACTACGCAGACCTGTCAAGGCTGATGTGAGTAAGAAAATCTATCCCAAGTTTGAAATAGTGTTTATGGGTCCGTTCAGAATTACGAATGCTTATGGAAACAACTGTTATGAACTCTACGATGATGAGAATAATGTCGTATATGGCAAGTTCAATGCTGGAAACTTGAAGAAATATTATCCAAGAGTAAGCCAATAATAATTCAATTTCGTGTTCAAGTGAATTCAGATATTTATAAAACAGAGTTTAAAAACAATTTGCAACTGTTTTTAAAACGTGGTGAAGGGAGAATGCCCCCGTAAATTGAATTATATTGAGACCACGGTGGCTGTATTGGCATATATGAATAAAGTTATGGCTGTCATAGATGTGACGTGTATATTCATGACGTAGGCACGGATGACGCAGACTTCATGCAAGTAGGCTGGTTGAGCTGAGATTCTTGGTGACGTCATGATTTTGTTCGAGAAAGATCTGAGATTTACGACGCAGTCGCAGGGAAACATGGAATTGTGCTAAGGAAGAAGTTACGCTATTGGAGGAGATGCTCGAACCAATGAATGATAGTTTGGAGGGAGACGGAGAGTACTGAAATTACCATATTTAATTACTTTTGGAATTCAGAATTGTGGAAAACTATTTTCAGTTATGGCATTGATTTGGAATTTTAAAGAAATTAATTTTGAGTTTTTGAAATTTGAAAATCCGTCAAGTATAGCCCAAGTTAGAACTTCTAGCCATGACGGAGGAACAAGCTATGGAAGGGATGGATACGCCCCTTAAGAAGTTGATAAAAGGTCTTGCACAGCAGAGAGAAGCTCATTTTCTCATTTCCGATGTCTCATAGTGGTTTTTCTGATTCTCACATTGTCAGAATTCGAGTTATTTAGTGAAGCAAGTCGTCATTATCACGTGTGGTAGTGCCCACACCATCGAACAAGCACGGAGCGTGCAGCAGTACAATTTTACGGTTATCGAAACTAGGCGAAGTTGGAACGCACACATAAACGAGTCTACAAGATTTTCTATCAAGAGTTAGCTACTGCCTTTATGCTAATTCGATTGTGCATTACAGTATTGAGGTGTGTAGGAAAGTTGAACATTTTCACGTATATAATTTGGAAGATATTCGCATTTTAAGACTGCAGACAAAAGTGATTTTCTCGCCACCTGAGAAGCACTTTTATAATACCACATTCTACACTACGGCTGACACGTGTATTGCAACCGTGATACTGAAGATTACGTTTGGTGATACAATGCTACATTCTACTATGGAACAATATAATCTGGCAGTTCTTTCGACTATTATTATAACGGAAGTGGAGATGGAAGACTAAATCTTTAATGCAATTGGGACATATATCAATGGAGTGAAATAGCAGCATGGAACTTCGTTAATCGTCATTCTACAAAAGCGAGCATGTAGTGAATATCCAACTACACTCATGCATCGTAGTCCATCGCTGAATTATATCAAATGGCAGTGGAAATATCTTCATACTCTACAATTATGAACATTTCTGCGGAAATAATTGCAATAAACTTCATGGCGAATTTCTACCAGAACTTCAGGGAACTATCAAGAGAGGCCAGGGTAGACCCGGCTCACAAAGAAGAATTTTGCCAGAAGGATGTCTATCGTCTACACGGAGCAGTGCAATTTCCGGAGGAGGAAGCAGTTCTATTCTCCGAGGGCGCTGGTTCCAGGTTCGAGGTCGGAGCACATCTTTACGTTGGTGAAATGGAACCATCAGCAGTCTTCTTTGGAAATTTTCCTCTAGAACTTCAATCAACAGATAAGGTAGTCGTGAACGTTTCTTGTTTTATTTGAGCCATTTAGCGATATCTGAGCAACCATTTTTCCCATATTTTCTGTCCCATATATTTTGCCCCATATTCTTGCTTGATATTTTTGTACTCTGTACACTTTGATGATTTATGCCTTTTTTCTACGATTTATTGAGACATTATTATGTCATTGGCACATTTAAATAATTTTGGATCAGTTGAGACTGATATAATATATTCTTTCAGTAATTTGCATATTTTTGTAGTCACGATTTGACTGTAAAATTAACGATTTTCTATGGCAAATTTGAATTCAGACAGCGTGTCACTTTATTAAAGTAATTATATTCAGTAAATTACTTTGACCAATTTTCTGTCATCCTCAAGAAAGAAGAATGATTAAAAGATTTTAGAGCGTTAAAATCTATTACTTTGTCGACGATCTTGGAAATACTAGTCGTTTTATGAACATGATTGCAACATAGACATTTATCGTCAGTTCTGAAATACCATTGCATTATAGACAATTTTATGAATTACGAACTTTGAGTACGATTTATTGAGTACACTATAGTAATGAACATTTGATAGGAGTTTTTCTCAATTCTAGATTGGAACAAAAATGTTTGCATTCCACAGTCTAATTGTATTCTATTCGACTATTTATGCAGTTTAGATGAACTTTGATTGAAGATAGTATTTTTATACTGCGATACTTTGAAGATATTAATCTCAATTTTGATAGACCAGGGAGGCGTGTCTAATCGTATTTGCTATTAAATTTATTTGTGATTGGCAAATTTTTACTTCATATCGATTCATGAATGAAACCCACGAAGGTTAAATATAATAACAGTTTTCGATACAGTTAATGAATATAAGAATTTTTAAAGAGGAACTATGGATGTATAATCGTTAGTTCAGTGGACGTGTAAAAGTCGCTGATGAATAATGCCCTTGAATAAGTGAAGGAGGTTCCCACAGTAATAAGAATGATGTTAATGAATTTATAAGTGGAGGTGTTTTGCATGTATTGTGGAAGATTTTGATGCCATATATATTGAGATATATGATGAATTCTGGGCCTATTTTTGTGCAATTTTGTGCGTTTTGAGCGAGGTATTTTTCCGCTGAGTGTATTGTCCAGGTCCTTTGAAAATTAATCATGTGAAGTTACTGTTAAAATTAACAAGAGTGTTTAAATAATTTGAGATAACGATTTTGAATGGAGGTTACCGTCACAAATAATAATAATTATTAAACCTTATTAAACCTGAATCTATAATTTTGAATATAACTAACTTTCATTGGTCGATTATTTCACCACGATTTAAGTAATTATCAACCGGATAAACGTGTGGTTTAATGTATTTCTAATATAAATTATATTAATAATATAAATATTGTAAATAACTATGAAAATACCTTTAATAATAATTTGAAACGAACGGGATTAATAGAGGCGTGTATAAATTTTTCAATTGTCGTTTGACAATATTATAAACAATTTATAATGTTATAAATAATCAATGAACATTTTGTTATAAACATTAAACGTTTTTGTTATTATACTCTAAACAACGCTAGTTAAACAATTGGAATATACAATTAAACAAGTTTTGGGATTATTAGAGTAATCCATTGATATTTGATTGGAGCATTTAAAAGATTTGCGTGATAATATTTGAGTTGAGTTGTGGACATTTAAAGTGTTTTGAAAAGGAGCTAGGCTCTGATGTAACTAGCATATGCTAACGTTGGCTGGACAGGTGGGTCCATTTGACGATGCAAGCATGCGACATAGTGCAGGTGGCCAGACAACTGAATGATAGAGGCCAAGGTCACTTACATAGCAGCCTTGCGGTTATAAATAAAATGTGATGTTTATGAAAAAGGAAAACAATTGCTATATGTCTCGTCCCAACTCCCTTATCCATTCCAAGTGCATTATTATTATTATTACGTTCTTTTGAGCTAGAGAAAGCTGAAAATTTGTATGTAAAGTCTACAAGTCCTACAGGAGGACATGATTACTTTGACAATGGCTTCTGATCGCCACGTATATTTTGTTGTGATATTTTTCTTAAATTAATTCCTTTATGTGAAATAAATTATTGTACAGTTCAAAGTTTCTTGTTTCCGTTTTGGTTCATTTTAAATATCATGGTGGAGGTTATTGTGAGGGCATACTTTTAAGTGATCCAGTTGGCAACCCAGACCCGAGATTAAATTGAAAAGGTAAGTAAAAGGTAAGTATGAACCCCCGTATATTTTGGTGTGTTCCACAATAATTTCTTGCTCTAATCTCGGTAGTATCTGTCAGTGCCATTTTCATTGATGTAGCTGTGCCGGTGCGTTTGATTATTGGCAATCCGATTGAGGGGGCGGATATCTGACAGCCTACTATCCGGATTATCGGGGACAGTACCATCCCGGCATTTGCCCGAAGACGAAGTGGGAAACCACGGAAAACCACTTCGAGGATGGCTGAGGTGGGAATCGAACCCCCTCTACTCATTTGGAACACCCGAGGCTGAGTTGACCCCGTTCCAGTCCTCATACCACGTTTCAAATTTCGTGGCAGAGCCGGGAATCGAACCCAGGACCTCCGGGGCGGCAGCTAACCATGCTGACTGCTATGCTACGGAGGCGACTTCAATAAAACCTTCAAGTTAAAAAGTAGGCCGGCGTGCAGTTACCTTTTTGGCTGCTAGATATCTCGAGCAAATCTGCTGGTGAATTATGTTTTAATTAAATATATATTTTCCACCGTAATATGCAAAATATAACGCTTAATTTTAAAACGTCTGAATCATTACAAAACAATAAATATATAAAATTCCAAGCAAAAACAACTCTGATGGGGTTTGAACCATAGGCATATGCGTGATAGGCCAATGCTTTACCACGGAGCCATTTGTGCCAACGAACATATTTCTATAAAAAATAACTTACATATAACTTGTTAGCAAATAATGATTTAGACTAAACGATTTCATCAGTGGAGTATATTATTTATTTATAAAGCATTTCATACAAAGTTTATTTATTTTGTATCAGTACGCTATATTGCATGCAATACTCAAATAAGTGAAATATAAGTCAGGCACAAGATATCCGCTGCCATCTTGTCTTCTCACCGAGACGGCTCAGCTTTTTAAAATCACTTCTGCACTATAGTATTACAAAATAAACTTTTAATTTCGAACGTGCCTCTTACTTTAGAACAGTTAAATCGAATCTCGGCTCGATAATCGGATCTGGTGGGTCCCATGATATGGATTATAAAGTTTGCATAATTCGCACAGCCGCCATCCTGAAATGGTACGGCCGATGACCTTGTAGTTTGGTCACAAGACGCGTCCTATATGAAGGTATGTTATTACAAAATTTGGTAGAGATCGGATAATTTGGTTAGTCGCTATTTGATTTTACGTTTTGAACGTTTGAGTGGCCACCATTCAGTTTTGGTAAAGATGGCTGCGATATAAAACATGACACTGAGGTGCCCTTTGCTTGTTCTACCTCTGTACCAAATTTCGTTCAATTAGGTTTCACCGTGTTCGAATTGATAGGGGGGGACAGACATTCCGAGTACACACACACACTTACTCTCTCTCACACACACTCACACACACACATACACACACACAGACAGACACACAATTTTTGGCCCTGTAGTGATCTCATAAGCCTACTTTCATTTTTTGCAAAAATCGAAAGTAGGCAGCACGTAAAATATTACTGTATAACATCCAACCTTAGGTGCTTCTATACTGTGCTGATCAGTACCCGCTGCTTATGGACATATCATATCACATGTGTTGTACTGCAATCATTGGCCATCAGCGTACAAATGGTACAGATCGTAACGTTAAACTTGTATACAAGCACAATTCCGGTACAGGCTTCAATAACGTTATTCGTGCCTGCATTACTTGTTCCGATTGGCTCAGCTGAAAGAAATCAAAGATGGAGGAAACTTGTGGATTGAGAGTAATATTTGCAGTTCATTGGCATTATTAATGGAAATCAGTCATTTAGTTCCGTTACGTTGAATACAGGAAAAGGCACTGACTGATTAAACGCATTTCAGTCAGTATTTAAGATTTAACTGAAATCATTAGACATTTAGCCATACGGATGAAGCTGTGAACCTGCATAGTACGTACGTAGTGTACGTGTGCTAGAGCGTTGACTTGATATCTAATGGTTTCTGGGTTCGAGACGATCTATGGTCGGAATTTTATTCTTTTTGAATTATTTTGTTGTGTCAACACTACTGTGTGATTCAACTTTTCAACTTCGATTTACTCGCATGATCTAGGGGGGCGATGTTAATAATGGATATTGGTAGGGAAAAATCATTCTATTTTGTCATTCGAATTTGCACTTTCTCAATCAAAACCATGAATATTTGTACAATTCGTGAAACTAATATAATTCTCACAGCACTGTTTACTCCACAGTAAAATAATAATAATAATAATAATAATAATAATAATAACAATAAAATCAAGTAGTTCCGTGACGATCTAAAGAGCCTAATTTTCTTTCTATTTAAGATTCATGCCATAGTTTAATCTACATAGACCTATCTAGAATAATGACGACATTAAGTTGGTAATACTAACTTTTCTATTTAGATTGGAATACATCTGAAGTAATGTATTCCAATACAGCTGTACAGTTGGTGACTCTGAATATATCCTTAGTTCAATATCTTAAGGTACAGAATGCACATACAAAATTTGGTTGAAGTTCAATGGATAGTATGGACGTTGCTTGCTGTGAAATATTGGATATATCAGTGCGAGTAAAATCATATTGGCAACAACGTCAAGAATGCGTGCTCAGAATTCATCTGAATTATTACTATATTTTATAGTGCCAATTTTGGATAAAATCCTTTTATTAGTATAGAAGTTACATGCATTTAAAAATTGGCCCTATCAATAGGCTTAGAATTATGTTGGCAGCACTGAAGTGCATTAGTTACTCCAAAATAATCTAAAATTTCAGGAACTATACGTGCGCAAAATTTAGAGCTGTTGGCTTCCATACTTTCTGATATATTGGTATTAGGATAAAGAGAGTGAGCATTTATTAACAGATGGCAGCCCTAATGGCCCTCAAGTATAAGCATAGTCATATCTGTTCTAGTACACAAAGCACGTACGAAATTTGGTTAAAATCCAATTGATAGTATAGATGTTAGATGTACTTAAACATTGGAATTGTCAGCAGGCTAAGAATCATCTTAGCAACACTGTCATATATGGGCTCCTTAAAATGTATCTGGAACGTTATTAACCCTGTGTGTGCTTATTTTGGAAAAGTTCGCATGCATAACGTCTGAGATATCCAACATAGAGCTTAAAAGTGAATTGTGATTTTTAGCAGCTGGTAGCTCTGAAATCATTTTCAATTATGCCCGTGAGATATTTAGATATAGATATTTCCTTATACCAAATTTGGTTTCGATAACTGCAGCCTTTTAGGACTCGATAGGGGGAGACACACAAATACAGTCAGACAGACATTTGCCTGGAACGATGCCATAAGTCTATCTCATCCTCATTTAAAAAAAAAAGTGAAAAGTAAGCTAAAAATAGCACGAAGAATATTACTGTATAACATCCAACCTTAGGTGATTCTATACTTTGCTGATCAGTACCCACTGCTTATGGACATATCACGTGTTGTACAGCAATCATTGGCCATCAGCGTACAAATGGAACAGATCGTAACGTTAAAGCTTGTATACAAACACAATTCCGGTACAGGCTTCAAAAACGTTATTCGTGCCTGCATTACTTGTTTCGATTGGCTCAGCTGCAAGAAATCAAAGATGGAGGAAACTTGTGGATTGAGAGTAATATTTGCAGTTCATTGGCATTATTATTGGAAATCAGTCATTTAGTTCCGTTACGTTGAATACAGGAAAAGGCACTGACTGATTAAACACATTTCTGTCAGTATTTAAGATTTAACTGAAATCATTCGATATTTAGCCATATGGATGAAGCTGTAAACCTGTATAGTACGTGAGAAGTGTACGAGTGCTAAAGCGTTAACTTGATATCTAATGGTTCCTGGGTTCGAGACGCCCTATGGTCGGCTTTTTTATTCTTTTTGAATTATTTTGTTGTGTCAACTCTACTGTGTGATGCAACTTTTCAACTTCGATTTACTCGCATGATTTCGGGGGGGGGGGGGGGGGGCGATGTTAATAATGGATATTTCGTAGGGAAAATTATTCTATCATTCAAACCCATGAATATTTGTACTATTCGTGAAAGTATAATAATATTTTCATACCACAATAATAGTCTATGTTTACTCCACAATAAGTAATAATATTAACAATAAAAGGAAATAGTTTCGTGACGATCTAAGGAGCCTACTTTTCTTTATATTTAAGATTAATGCCAATGATTGAACTATATAGACCTATCTAGAACAATGACGAAATTTTTTGGTAATACTAACATTGATCATTAGGTTGAAATAGAGTAGCCTAAAGCCCGTATCACACGACAGTCGTTGGCATGGAAGCTTCAGCCAGTACGGGTATACACGCTGGTATATACGCGTATATTACAGTATGATTTGTACCTTCTATGCTGAGTTCTGCCTCCCATGATAACTTTCATACAACTCACAAAATTGAACAGGTGCTAATTTTCCCAGCTGTTGCATGGAAGTTTGAGTACAACAACCATTCGGAATGCATTCTCGTTCTAGTCGAGATCTTAACGATAACATAAACAAATAGGCTACATTTTTTATGTCGGTAGGCCGGGTAGTGCTGCGTGTCCCCCCGCACTGCACTCCGAGCCCATGGACTTTAGAAGCGCTACCCGTTCAGTGCCGTTCTTATCTAATGGGGGTCGCATTCTGGCCCATAGCACAGGACTCACAAAGCTCACCGTAGCCCACCGCACTGGACGGGCTGGGCCGATCAGGCAGACTAACCTTCACCACGCGTGCACAACCAAATGCTCGCTTTACACTTCTATTCAGAATTTTTAGCAATACTAGTGTCACTAAGCTAATTGTATAGTTCAAACTGGCTAATCTCTATCTGAAATATATCGATAGTTGTTGTTGATTGGTTTAGGGGCTTTGCGACATCATGGTCATGTAGCCCCGTGTATGTGTGTGTGTGTGTAATTTGTCTGATAACCTGTGTTATCGTGATGGCTCTATTAGTGTGCGCTTTGTAATTCAGATGAGGATTGGAAGGAAGCGGCCGTGGCCTTAAGTTAGGTACCATCCCGGCATTTGCCGGGAGTAGAAGTTAAATGACAAATCGGAAATTAAGTACTGTATCGAGTTTAACCGAGTTTTTACAAATATTACTTTCGTCAAACGAATTTTGATTACTATTTGAAGTTATTAGACATGGCACAAAACGAAGATTTAACTTATACATTATGTCGTTCTAAATACTGGTTTTATCTTAAAGGTGTGTCACTATTAGTAAATTGTGCCAATGGTAAGAAAAAAAATTACGAGCCTTACAGTAGTCGCATATGATGTGTAACATCTGACATAGAAGAAACCTCACGTGAAATTGTTGATACACCGGTATTTTACAGTATTATTGGCACAAAGATTAATCTATTGTAAAAGGGAGTGTTTTACAGATATTGTAGTTTATAATACGGAACTCATTTTATTAGATGATTTGTAGCTTCCACCAGCACTAGCGTAAATAAAGAATACGATACGGATCAAATAGATTAATAGACGCGACACCGCTCATAACCTTAAATTCCTTATAAACAGGGTCGCCTCCGTAGCGTAGCGGTCAGCATGGTTAGCTGCCGCCCTGGAGGTCCTGGGTTTGATTCCCGGCTCTGCCACGAAATTTGAAAAGTGGTACGAGGACTGGAACGGGGTCTACTCAGCCTCGGGTGGCCCAAATGAGTAGAGGGGGTTCGATTCCCCTTCAGCCATCCTCGAAGTGGTTTTCCGTGGTTTCCCACTTTGTCTTCGGGCAAATGCCGGGATGGTACCTACGGTAAGGCCACGGCCGCCTCCTCCCCTCTTCCTCGCTTATCCATCCCAATCTTCCATCCCTTCCCATCCCTCATGAGGCCCCTGTTCGCTTTGCAGGTGAGGCCGCCTGAGCGAAGTGCTGATCACACCTCACCAGTTTTATCCCTCCCGACCAGATGTTCCAGGCTCCAGGACACTGGCCATGGAGGCGGTAGTGATGAGTTCCCTCGCTGAGACCGTGGTAACCACCAACCTAGAGGGTAAATTGACTAAATAATATATATATATATATATATATATATATTATATTATAATGTTCCTGAGTGACATTGAGTTTAAAATGCCTTAGGCCTATGCCAATTAAATGCCAACTACTTACAATGTTTGATATTAAGGCATTTTACCATTATTTTAAATACTGATACGAAGACTTCGAACATGTACCATGTCATATGTTTAAGTCACTTGACACCAGAGTTCGCATGAGCGCTTTCCGTTCAGTATGTCAATACATTCCACATGGCCGAGAATGCGTCATGGTATCAATTGTTGACACCGCACGCTGATTGTTTCTCTTACCAGTGCCAGCTGGATCGATCGATCAAGTTGGCAGTGCGTCTTATACTTCCGTTCGATAAGAGGGTTTTGTTTTTTAAGTAAGGGCCATTTCTTTAATAAAATAAAAATCCTCTCGGCACGCCGGAAGGCGGAGGTAGATTTCACCGGGCAAACTAGTGGATAGGCTATAATAGGCAAAATATGCAGGTTTTCGTAGGAGGATCAGACCTCATTTATTGCAAGAATGTATTTTACATTTGAAGGTTAATTAACTTTTTTTTCGTTTTTGTATGCATATTTTTATCATTTTATTGTCTTATGGGGATGATAACCTTCTTGTCATTGGGGTTCATTTTTATACTCGTGATCACACTGTCCTTATGCAAGGTTTGGATCTGATGTGTAACTATCTGACAGTCTGGTACTACTTCACGCAAAATTTTATCTTCCGCAGAGATTTTTGTTGGTTCCTCAGTTTAGGGGCTGCGACAACGTGGTCATGTAACTCCGTGTACATTGTGTGTGTGTAGAATCTGATAAACGGTGTTAATTGTGATGACTGTATTAGTCTGTAACTCAGGTAAGGTCTGCAGACGGTCAATTTTAAGTAGTAGCTCCTAATTTTGTACCATATACTAACGTCAACGACACCTAGCTATGAACTTGGCTACTAGATGCCACCGCAACCAGCAACTTGCAACGAACGTTGGTATTTCCCCTCCAAAGGATAGCATGCTGAGGGATTTTTAGCGCTCTTAGAAAATCCGACGACTTTGGCCGGCTTTGAACCAGCGACCTTGGGCATATAAGTTCAGCATGCTACCAGTTAGCCGCTTCCCACAGAGATGGAAAAATGAATGTGATCTCGTGCAATGGCGTTGTCTTGGCAACCTCTGATAGCTCATCCCTCATCAATTTAGAAGCGTTGTCATGGTAACCTCTGATGGCACTTGGCATTTTCTTTAATTCCGAAATCAGTTTTCTCATCCCTTGGCGTAATGGTAGGTCAGATCAAAAACTTTGAATGGATTCGATATTTCACGTATTAAGAGAGTCATAGCGATATTTCACTTTTTCGAGAAAAAAAGCCCCCCATTTTCACCCCCTTCAACCGATTTTGCCCATTAACGAACTCGACCGAGATTTTAAGGGGATACATATTATGTAAAACATTCAAAGTGATTGGTGCAAAATTACGGCAGTTATCGTGTCCACAAGAAACTGATTTATATGCATATACAGCGAGTTCCTCTCATAACTCGTCCGGCCAGCGCATCGAGCTTATCTGCCTCGCGTTGAACACAGCGCGTACTTCCCAGTTCTGGTCCGTGCATATAATGTGTATTAAGTTAATGTTTATCTGTCGCTCCAACTGTTCTCGAGTTGTGAAGTGTTACTTGGAGTATAATTCTCGTAAATTCCTCTACACGGTAGAGGAAAGGGTATTTATGTACGATAATTATGTGAAAACAGAGTCTTGCAGGGAAGTCCTTAGACGTTTCATAACACATTTTCCAGGTGTACGCTCTCCACATAGAGATACCGTGCGGAATCTCGTAAACAAATTGCGAGGAACTGGTTCTTTACTCTATAAAAAACGAAGTGTTAAAAACGTGTACTTAATGAGGAAAACGTAAATGAAATCTCAGAAAAATTAGAACATCTCCTGTCATAAGGTACGACCTTAGTTTATTAATTCTTCCTTTCTTCATTTTAATTGTTATCTCATGTCATGCACGGATAAAGTGAGCCAAGTGATGTTCTGTTCTTATTGCTATGCATGCCGAGCGGGGAGTGCTGAGTCAACGGGAGATAAGCTCGGTGCGCTAGCCGGACGAGTCATGAGAGGAACTCACTGTATTTACACACACACATATATATAAACTTTTGAACTGACGGTGGTTTGGGAGTCTGGGGGATGTGAAACGCGAAGATATGTCGAAATTTTCCGGAAGTCGAAACATGGCATCCATTGCAATAGTTAGCTTTCTGATGAAATCTACCTAAAATAGGCTATATAATTGAAAATACTACCATCAACGACATCTAGCTGTGAACTTGGCTACTAGATGCCACCGGAACCATCAACTCGCAACGAATGTTGGAACTTCCCCTCTGTAGGAAAGCATACTCAGTTTTTTTAGCGCTCTTAGTAAATCCGACGACTTCAGCCGGGTTTGAACCCGCGACCTTGGGCATAGAAGTTCAGCATGCTACCAGTTCCGATACCGAAGTCGCTTCCCACAGACATATGAAAACTGAATGTGATCTCGTGCAGTGGCGTTGTCATAGCAACTGCTGAAGGCTCATCCCTAATCAATTAAAAGTAAAATTGTCATGGCAACCTCTCTTGGCACTTGGCATTTTCTTATAATTTAAATCATTTTGCTCACCCCGTGGCGTAATGGTGGGTCATATCGAAAATTCTTTCAGACAAAAGTTTTAGGTGATTATTGGAGGAATATTGTCCATTTTGTACGGTTTTGATATTGTGCCTATTAACAGAGATATGATTAATGTTTCCCGGAAATCCCACTTTTTTCCACCCCTTTGGTCAATGGTTGGTGTTATGCAAAAACTTTTCAAACATAAATTTTAGGGCCTTATCCGACACATAGTATGAACTTTGAATGGATTCAATATTTCAGATATTAAGAGTGTAATAGCGATATTTCAATTTTTCGAAAAAAGCCTCCCCCTTCAGCCCCTTTGACCGATTTTGCCCATTAACGAACTCGACCGAGATTTTAAGGGGATACATATTATGTAAAAAATTAAAAGTGATTGGTGCAAAATTACGGCAGTTATCGTGTCCACAAGAAACTGATATCTATACATATATATATACATACATAAATTATATATAAACTTTTGAACTGACGGTGGTTTTGGGGTCTGGGGGATGTGAAAGGCGAAGATATGTCGAAATTTTCCGGAAGTCGAAACATGGGACCCATTGCAATAGTTAACTTTCTAATGAAATCTACCTAATTAACCGAACATTTAATTTTGAAACCACATTTATTTTTAGCCTACTTTCGATTTTTGCAAAAAATAAAAGTTGACTTATGAGATCTACACAGGGCCAAAAATTGTGTGTCTGTCTGTGTGTGTGTGTGTGTGTGTGTGTGTGTGTGAGTGTGTGTGTGTGTACTCTGAATGTCTGTCTCCCCCCCCCCCCCCCTACAATTCGAAAACGGTGAAACCGAATTGAACGAAATTTGATACAGAGGTAGAACTATCAAAGGGCACCTCAGTGTTATGTTTTATATCGCCGCCATCTTGACGGGTACGTAATGGCGGCCACCCAAATGTTCAAAGCTTAAATCAAATTACGACTAACCTAATCATCCGATATCTACCAATTTTGGCAACAACATACCGTTATGTAGGAAGCATATTTTGACCAAACTACAAGATCATTAGCCTAATATTTTGCGGATGGTGGCCATGTGAGTGTGCAAATCGATTCCCCCTATCAATTCAAACACGGTGAAACCGAATTGAACAAAATTTGGAACTGAGGTTGCACTAGTAAAGGACACCTCAGTGTCATGTTTTATATTACCACAATCTCGACGAAACCGTAATGGCCGCCACCCAAATGTTAAAAGCTTAAATCAAAGTACGACCAACCTAATAATCTGATATCTACTAAATTTTGCAATATTATACCTGTATGTAAGGTGAATCTTTTGACCAATTTACAAGGTCATCAGCCTAATACTTTGCAGATGGCGCCCATGTATGTGTGCAAATTGTTTCCCCTATCTTATCAAACACGGTGAAACCGAATTAAACGAAATTTGGTACAGAGGTAGCACAAGCAAAGAGCACCTCAGTGTCATATTTTATATCGCCACCATCTTGACGGAAACGTAGTAGTGGCCACCCAAAAGTAAAAAGCTTAGATCAAATTACGACCAACCTAATCATTTGATCTCTACCAAATTTTGCAACAATATACCTTTATGTCAGACGCGTTCTTCGACCAAGCTACAAGGTCATCTCTCCAATAGTTTGCATATGGCGGCCATGTATGTGTGCAAATCGATTCCCCCTATCAATTCAAACACGGTGAAACCGAGTTGAACGAAATTTGGTAGAGGTAGCACTAGCGAAGGGCACCTCAGTGTCATGTTTTATATTGTTGCCAAACTTGACGGATACGTAATGGTGGCCACCCAAATGTTAAAATCTTGAATCAAATTACGACTAACCTAATCATCCGATATCTACCAATTTTGGCAACAACATACCGTTATGTAGGAAGCATATTTTGACCAAACTACAAGATCATTAGCCTAATATTTTGCGGATGGCGGCCATGTGAGTGTGCAAATCGATTCCCCCTATCAATTCAAACACGGTGAAACCGAATTGAACTAAATTTGGAACTGAGGTTGCACTAGTAAAGGACACCTCAGTGTCATGTTTTATATTACCACAATCTCGACGAAACCGTAATGGCCGCCACCCAAATGTTAAAAGCTTAAATCAAAGTACGACCAACCTAATAATCTGATATCTACCAAATGTTGCAACATTATACCTGTATGTAAGGTGAATCTTTTGACCAATTTACTAGGTCATCAGCCTAATACTTTGCGGATGGCGGCCATGTATGTGTGCAAATTGTTTCCCCTATCTTTTCAAACACGGTGAAACCGAATTAAACGAAATTTGGTACAGAGGTAGCACAAGCAAAGAGCACCTCAGTGTCATATTTTATATCGCCACCATCTTGACGGAAACGTAGTAGTGGCCACCCAAAAGTAAAAAGCTTAGATCAAATTACGACCAACCTAATCATTTGATCTCTACCAAATTTTGCAACAATATACCTTTATGTGAGACGCGTTCTTCGACCCAGCTACAAGGTCATCTATCCAATAGTTTGCATATGGCGGCCATGTATGTGTGCAAATCGATTCCCCCTATCTATTCAAACACGGTGAAACCGAGTTAAACGAAATTTGGTAGAGGTAGCACTAGCGAAGGGCACCTCAGTGTCATGTTTTATATTGTTGCCAAACTTGACGGATACGTAATGGTGGCCACCCAAATGTTAAAAGCATGAATCAAATTACGCCCAAACTAATCATCTGATCTCTATGAAACGTTTCAACATTATACCTTAGTAGTGGAGTGATGCCGATTCTAAGCCACTCTAAAACCCTCCTTGCCCCACTACTAAGCCTCAGCGATGTTAAGTATTTCTCGAACGCGTGGTCCGATTTTGACAAATGAGGTATCGTTGGACTCGGGCTGACGTCCTCTTTGCTATGGACCACTCGTTATATTTTTGAAATTTTTTTGTTTTTTTTGTTTTCGAAAATAGGCGATAGTTTGAAAACCAAACAGGATAGAACGTTGTGCCATGGCTCAAACGAACAGTCTTTATGACCTTTATTTTTTGTAATAAAACTTTTTTATTTTTTATATTTTTTTGAAAACACTCGAATTTTGAAAATCCTATATTTTGGGAACTAGGAACTCTACAAAAAAAATTGTTTAACGTAAATCAATGGTCCCTACCCCCTCTACCCCCAAAATAATTTTCAAGTCTCTAGGATGAAAACCTGCAGTAGTGGGATGATGACAGAGCTGCTTCCAAAAGCAAGTGGTGAGCCCCTGCGACCTTGGAATGGAAGGAGCCATGCTAGGAGGGCGTGCTTGGATTCGTTTTTTTTCGTCTCGTCGTGCTCTTTACGGGAATGTCGGTGTCGAAAATGTGAAAATCTGGAAACACAGTCTTTTTGGGGTAAAAACGTGATTTTAGACTTTTTGCTATATCTCACGAACCAATAACGCTAGAGGCGTGTTCGACAGGTCCAAGGACTCGGGGTAACGTCCTCTCTGCTATGGACTACTCGTTATAATTTTTAATAAAATTGGAAACTCGGTTTTGGGGTAAACACGTGTTTTTTGTGATTTTGTCGATATCTCACGAAGCAATAACGCTAGAGGCATGTACGATGGGTCCAAGGATTCGGACAGACGTCCTCTTTGCTATGAACTACTCGTTGTAATTTTTAAAAAATTGGGAAACGCGATTTTGGGGGTAAACATGTGTTTTTTGTGATTTTTGCCGATATCTCACGAACCAATAACGCTAGAGACATGTACGAGGTGTCCTAGGACTCGGGCTAACACCCCCTTTCAAATGTGGTAGATATTTTTTTTTCAAAAAATAATTCACATGGGTCTAACGCCATACATGTTGAAAAAACGTTTTCTTTTTCTTTGCCTGTTTATAATGTCCATGAAGCGTGGCGGTTGAGAGAGAGACGATACGGCTGGATGTGTGTGGGTGTGTGTGTGTTTCAACGAACCTGTCGCTGACCAAGGTGGCTGTGTTCAATAGATCAATCGATATTTCGACGGGTCGGTGTATGACAGAGCGAGGGTACGTTTTTTCACACTTTTTACCTTTAACGTGTAAACGGTGATGAGAACTTGGTTCTATGTTGGTCGAAGCGAGTAGAGAAAACAAACTTGCAGACGAGCAGGAGGTGAATGTCATTTGAGCTTATTGGAAGGCGTTGATCTGACTTGACAACAGGTGCAATGGAAAAAATGACCATGACGCTTGAAGGTGAAATAATCTGACCATTGTGGTGGTAGGGAAGTGCGAAATGCATGTGAACTTGTGTGAAACCACATGCACGCTAAACCAGTGACATCCTGTCTTGCTTCGTACGTGACAAAATGCAAGTTCATGTGAAATTTGATCTACCGCAGGTGTTCGCCTGGGACGTTAGCTGTCCACATGCATGATAACTGTTAACAAGTCACATCCTGTTTTGCTTCGTACGTGACAAAATGCAAGTTCATGTGAAATTTGATTCGCCACAGGTGTTCGCCTGGGACGTTAGCTGTCCACGTGACCGATAACAGAATGTTCAAAGCGTGGGAAAAAATGATTATACATGCAACGTAGCATATATAAAGACATGTCGTTATCATTTCCACTCTCACTTGGGTGGACTACCTTTGAACACACTGCGTTGCATGAAACCCCTGGTCTTGTTTAACAGTTTTGGTGTTGGTGGAAAATACTTAACCTTGTTGTGGGGTAGGTATTTATTTATATATTTATTCATTTATACATTTATTGATTAATATATATATATATATATATATTTACAAGCAATTATTTATTGATTACGTAATTAATGATTTTATTTATTTGTTTGCAGATAACCGGCATACCTTACATGTCTGAGGGAGAAGAAACCATTGCACTTTTGAGCCCACTAGAAGGGAAGAGTAACAAGTCACTGCAAGTAAAGGTGAGATGATTTTTTTAAACTAACTTGTTTCATTTTTTGTTTTATGTTTTATTTTATGAAATGTATGTATTAACCTGAATTTAGGTATTTATAGCGGTTTATTTTATTTATTTTTAGAAACTTGGAAAGAATAGCCTTACCGCCGTAGCAGTCGCTGAAAAAAAACAGAAACGCACTAAAGCGAAACCACTGCCAAAGAGTGAACTGTTTAAAACTCAGGTAAGTCCAACTTAAAAATGCTATTCCATTTTACCACTACTGAAAACTCGTAGACAAAAAAAAATTCATTACCTGTACATGACTGGGACAATGATTGCTTTCTTGATTAATGGCTATGTTGTTGTTGTTGACTGGGAAAAGTACAAGGCCATGTTGGATTTTCTAAAAATAAAAATAATAAATTTAATTTATGGGTGGTTCCCTATGGACTCAACGAATATCCACAGGTTTGAACATGATAATGTGAACAAAATGACATGACATTCATTTTTGTTTATATATTGGTTAAAGGGAGGGTGGGGGAATGTAAATGACTGTAGCTTTATAAAAAAGAAAATAAGTACATGGGTTACTGTTAGTGCCAACATACAGTTTATTTTTAATGGTGTTTTGATATATTAATGCCAATTAACGTTAACGTTTTATTTACAAGTATTGATTGATTGATTGATTGATGGGTTATTTTGTTTGCTTTTAGGTGTCGTCATGTGCCATTAACGTAATGAACAGACAGTGAACATCATGCATTATGCTTTAAAGTACTCTGTGCAATGTTAATAACTTACAATAAGAAAAAGTTTTATTATAACACATGGCGTTAGTACCAAATACAACAAGTGAGCAAGTTGGTTTACCACGTGGGTTGAATTTAAAATCAGAACATGATCGATGGTTAACATTTGAATCCTGGCCTGTAGGCTTTTTTGTCGACGCATGAACTTGCAAAAGCCGTTTTTTTTTACTTGAACCGAGAAGATGTGGTGCGCTGTGTGTTTTGTCGTATTGAACTTTCACACTGGGAAGAAGGGGATGATCCCTTTAGAGACCATTTGCGATGGTCTCCTCACTGTCCTTACATGCTTGGAAAGCAAGTGGGTAACC
The DNA here is from genome assembly GCA_946902985.2 of Meconema thalassinum. Taxonomy (NCBI): domain Eukaryota; kingdom Metazoa; phylum Arthropoda; class Insecta; order Orthoptera; family Tettigoniidae; genus Meconema; species Meconema thalassinum. Next base: position 801,616,254 of record OX336390.1, on the reverse strand, counting down.
TACCCGTGCATTCATTTTACCGAACCACAAGGCCTTTGGCCGCTACTTACGTTGCTGAATCACAAATAAATAATAATAATGATGTATTACCAGCCAACGGTAGTGTCGATATATGTGGTCCATATGCCATAGACAGTGTTGAATTGGCGTGTGCTTTTGAAAAATTGGGAGTTTGCAAGACTAAAGCACTAGCACACCCAGAGTACAGCTCTGTTGAAAAACGTTTCGAATCTTATAAAAATGTTTGGCCATTAATATTAAAACACCTTACCAAACAGCTAAGTGAAGCTGGATTTTTTTATACTGGTGAAGGGGATAAAACAATATGTTTTTATTGCGGATTTGCTTTAAAGGATTGGCAAATGACTGATGACCCTTTAGTGCAACATGCTCGTTGGTTACCAAACTGTAAATACATGGTGTTGCTTAAAGGTCAGGAATTTGTGAACACTATTCGTAAAGAAAAAGTGATTGCAGCACAAGACATAAAAGTGCCTTTAGAGTTAGAGCAGGCGGAGCAAATACATAAGGCTGAAAGGAAAGACTTGTCACACGAACAGATACAAAAGTGTGACCAACAATTATGTAAAATTTGTTATCAAGATGAACTAGGTGTTGTATTTTTACCCTGTGGACACATGATAGCCTGTGTCAAATGTGCATTAAAACTTAACACTTGTGCTATATGCAGAAAAGTAGTATCTGCTACAGTTAGGGCATTTCTTGCATAACTAGTATAATTTATTCGCCATGCATAGTGCAAAATCCCTAATTGCACAATATTATTAAAACTGTTTTAGAGTGTAATAGATATGCTTTTGTTTTGTTTATAGACTACTACAATGAATGTTTTGAATGCTGTGGGACAATCATGTGGCTTAGAGACAAAGAAGCTCAGCGAATTGCCAACGCATATTCCATTCCGCATTATCAAGATTCGGAAATTGAAAACAGCATATGGTGATCGTGTACTTTGTGTATGTGAAAACTTTGAGACATTTCTGCCTATACGGTTTAATGATATGTCGGAAAGTGTTTTTGATGAAGTCAATAATGCTGTGCAACCTGTACACTTAATTTATGAAGGTTTTAAAAACAATAGGTGCATGATTCGTTTTAATTAAATAAAAAAAGTCAAATAATGATGGAAGATATAAGTCATGACAATGGACTGAAAGAAAAAATATGTGTATAGAATAATAATGTCTTAGTGTTTAGTATTGTCTTAAAAATATTATCATGAAACCAAAAAATGTATATAAAGTTTGTAAATAAATGAAAATAATGGTACAATGTTGTTTTATTTTCTATAGAAGTCAGAATATTTAACATTGCAGAGTATACATGATTATGACAATAAAAAGCACACTTAATACAAGTCTTTGCCTTTACGATAGTGTGTTATAGTTTTAAAAACAAAGCTTGTTGTAGATCTTTTTTCCTCCACGGTAAACAATAGGCATGAAAACGTTATTGTCCTGTTTTGGATCATTATCACTATCATAATCATAAGCTGCATGATCTATATCACTATTATTATAATCACTATAATTATCCTCAACATTACTAAAACCAGTTAAATATTCCTGGTCCTCTTCCTGTTCCTCCTTCTCCTCCTCTACAGTGTCCTCGTGTAGAGTCTGCGTGGCTTTTGATAATGTTAAGGGTTTTTTGAACATTGAATTATTTTCAATAGTAGTATTGTTTTGTAGCACTTGCTTTTTAACATTTTCATGATTTTCTGTTGACAGCAACAGTGTTTCATGCAGTACACTACATTGATGATCACTGACACTTAAAACCACACTATTTTTGCTTTTTAGCTCACTGCGACATTGTTTTGAACGTTGTTTTGTACAACGCCAAATAACAGTTCCATTTTTATTGGTTCGTTTCACAATATATGAATATCCTTTATAGAATGCATGAGGCTTACCATACCTAGTCACAGATACTTCCATATCAACTGTCAAGCTTAGACTAAGCTCTAGTAAAGACAACTTGGTAATAAGAACAATAGATTAATGTGCGAGCATATATGGGTGCAAATGTGGGAGCAAAAAAAAGTGGGAGCAAAAAGTGGGAGCAAGAATTGGGAGCAAAAAAGTGGGAGCAAAAAGTGGGAGCAAAAAGTGGGAGCAAAAATTGGGAGCAAAAAGTGGGAGCAAAAGTGGGAGCAAAAGTGAGTGTAAAAGTGAGTGCAAACGTGGGTTCAAAAGTGAGTGCAAAAGTGAATGTAAAAGTGGGTGCAAAAGTGGGTGCAAGAGTGGGTGCAAAAGAGGGTGCAAAAGTGGGCGAAAAAGTGGGTGCAAAAGTGGGTGCACGAGTGGGTGCAAAAGTGGGTGAAAAAGTGGGTGCGAAAGTGGGTGCAAAAGTGAGTGCAAAAGTGGGTGCAAAAGTGAATGCAAAAGTGGGTGCAAAAGTGGGAGCAAAAACTGGGAGCAAAAAGTGGGAGCAAAAAGTGGGATCTGAAGAAAGTAGGAGCAATTATGAGAGTAAATGTGAAAGGAAAAGTGGGAGCAAGTATGGGAGCAAATGTGAAAGCAAAAGTGGGAGCAAAAAGTGAGAGAAAAAAGTGAGAGCAAAAAGTGGGAGCAAATATGAGAGCAAAAAAAAAAGTAGGAGCAAGTATGGGAGCAAATGTGAAAGCAAAAGGGGGAGAAAAAAGTGAGAGAAAAAAGTGGGACCAAAAAGTGTAAGCAAAAGTGGGAGCAAATATGAGAGCAAAAAAATGTGGGAGCAAAAAGTGGGAGCAAAACGTGTAAGCAGAAGTGGGAACAAACAAGTGTGAGCAAATATGGGAGCAGAAAGTGGGAGCAAATGTGAAAGCAAAAGTGGGAGCAAAAAGAGCGAGCAAAAGTGAGTGCACAAAGGGGGAGCAAAATGTGTGAGTAAAAAGTGGGGTCAAATGTGGTGTTTTACTAAAACAATCCCCCCTAACCTAACCTAACCTAACTTTACTCAACCTAATTTCACCTAACCTAACTTCACCTAACCTAACCTTCCAACTTTCAGATCAAAAATTAAATTCTGGCTATAGTCGCGTTGGAATCCAAAACCTCTGGGATAACACCCATGTATACTAGCCACTACACCGCGAAATGGGCAAATTATCATGCAACACAACACAAAAATAAAAAGTTTTCTGTAGTGTAACTCATTGGCTGACAATCATAGTTGAGAATTCAAACCCAAGACCTCAGGACTTTAGTTTTGAACATTATCAAAAATATTATTCCATTTACATTTTGCTGTTGCTTATAGTTATAAGAGTTGGCATTAATATGGGAGCAAAAGTGAAAGCAAAAAGTGGGTGCAAGCATGGCTGGTTGTAGAGACTTTCATATCAACTAATACACATAAATTAAATTTTAGTAAAGTGACTTGGCTAATAATAATAATAATATTAACAGTTTAAAAAAAATTCAAGGGGATTGATATTTTTCAGGGTGTAATTTCCAAAGTACTGTCAAGAATAATAATTACATGAACAGATTCCAAGAACTCTAGAGTGCTTTTAAGGTTAATGATTGGCTAGGAGTGAGATAGAGCTAGCTAACCTAAGTTAACCTCAGCTCAGTAAACCTAACCTTGTCACATGGCATGTTCTACAAGTATAGACTTGCTTTGAGACTGGCTATGACGTCACAGATGAATGGCGGTGGGAGGCTGGACACGACTTTTTATTACCCAAAAACATTGTCCTTTTTGCCAGCCTCCCACCGCCGAGCGAAGCTGCGGGTACCTGCTAGTAGCCTATATAGGCCATGGAGTTATGTACTATTAGATTACGATTATTGCGTAGGTTTATTATTCAATCGTTAACTTCGTTCGCGTGATTAAGACACAAGAAATAAAAACTTAATTTTAGATTTTCGTTGTGTAAAAAATTAGAAGTCAGTGCATTACAACGTGTATAAACATTTGCTGTACCTTGTTTCACTGCGCAGGGATGGTTAAATCGCGAGAAAAGTATTTTTAATTGTTTTAATTTCACTTGGCCACCATGTTCATTTTTGCTTCGTTTGTATTTAAGAGGATTTTGAAAGTTACATAGGTGAAGTTTTATTAGTGCCTCTTATCATCGTACAAAATTTCAGGGTGATATCAGTAATAGTTTCGGAGATATAGAATGCCAGTGAAATATTTCGCGCAGCCGCCATGTTGGATTGATGAGACAGAATATATTTGAAGGGCACGGTCGAAGTCAGACAACACAGAACTAAGATCTTACAGAGTTTCATTGAAATCGTTCAAGCCGTTTAGGTTTTATTAGGGGTGGGGTTGGGAACACACACACATACGCACACATACACACATACGGATAAAGGTGATCTTAAAACCTATTTTTTCATAAATGAAAAGAGGTAAAGAATCCAACAAGGCAGCCATCCAAAATATTTAGACGGTTCTCAATATTTACGAATCTATTACAGCAATCAAACTGAAATTTTGTGTGATTGAGGCAATAAACATAAGTAGGATAATATGAAAAATAGGCTATTTAGTCCTTCACGGAAGTACTTGTTTTAAAAATAAATTATATTAATACTATCGGAATCGTTCTTTGTAGTTTTGTTGTAATGTAATCCTGCCCATTCACAAAAGAATCCTTATGATGAGCAAAGTCATCCTGCGGCACATGAGTGAGAGTTCTCAGTGTTCTACCTATTTATATTCAATTTTGTTCTCAAGATATTAGCTTGGAACTGTCGCCCTCCAGGATAGACTGTATCAACTGGTACGTATTTATTTATTTTAAACGAATTCCCTCAATAAATGGAAGAAATTAAGCAAATGACCCAATCAACTTTTTATCGAATTATTATTATTATTATTATTATTAATCAAATTGGAAGCCTCCGTGGCTTAGGCGGCAGCACGCCGGCCTCTCACCGCTGGGTCCGTGGTTCAAATCCCGGTCACTCCATGTGAGATCTGTGCTGGACAAAACGGAGGCAGACAGGTTTTTCTCCGGGTACTCCGGTTTTCCCTGTCAAAATTTCATTCCAGCAACACTCTCCACTATCATTTCATTTCATCCGTCATTCATTTAATCATTGCCCCAGAGGAGTGCGTCAGGCCTCGGCAGCCGGCACAGTTCATATCCTCGCCGCTAGATGGGGGCTACATTCATTCCATTCCTGACCCGGTCGGAGACTGGAAGCAGGCTGTGGATTTTCATTTCATTAATCAAATTATTAATTTTATTCCCATTATTTAAACTATTACTTTTCGTCACCTTTACGGTGGGCTCTCTCTCCACAAGGTAACCAATAACATTATACTGGTTACATATGCATGGCTGGGATAACTAGTGTGTCTACCATGAAGGGAATTCTGTTTCCTCTGCTTTCTCTGTCACGGCCCATATATTAAGACATCTTATAATACGTTTACGCAATGTGTATATAGTCCTAATTAAGAAAATAAATGGAATTTTGAGCTGTTGCAGATATCTTTACTTTCGTTGAAAATGAACGCATTAATCAGACATATGATTGAAAATACGTTTCTTATGTCAGAATTCTCAAGTGGCCTACATGCAGTTAGTTTAACATGAATCGTGATATTTAAGTTTCACACAAAGATAAGACTCCACTGAAGAGGCAAAGTTTTCTATGGTTCTTTATTTTCAGTTTGTTATTCTCGTGGAGTATGTGAAGTGGCGACATGAACGTTATACATCACTTCTGGAGTTGAGTGCGGACGTGAGCTGCTTGCTGGCGGCCGGCAGAGATCTCCAAGACAAAGCTGCCAGCATATAAATCATCCTAGCTACAAACAAATATTACTTCGACATGACTGAAATGTGTGTCAGTATCGACAGGGGTTTGTACTGTGCCAGAAGAGAAAGGATTGCTTGCAGGGGAATCTGATTTGTTCGAAATTAATGGTTCTGAATCCCAATGTTGCTGGTATAGAAACAAAGTGTTCCAGTGTTGTGTAATTAACACTGTGCTGCTTCAGTTGGTCATATCTTAATACGAGTGCAATTATCAACGTATTCGAGTGATGACTAAAAACTAAGGTCACAATGCGGATATTCCTGAAGTTTCATCTGGTATAGACAATTTAGTTGTGTGGGGTAATTCGAATACATCCTGAAGTTTCATCTGATATAGACAATTTAGTAGTGTGGGGTAATTCGAATACATACGGTTGGTACCTGTCCAGTGTTTCAGTGTCCCACCCCACCAGTGCTAGTTGTAGGTAAACAACTAATAAAAACTCAGCAATCGTTCAAGGTTTGTGCCGTGTCTTGTGTGGGGCTACTCCTAGGACACTAAACTGGCACATCAGCGGGTTCTAGGTGTTCGCACCCAGACCCATCTGTTTGGACATCTTCATATGGATGTTATTGGTTGCTAGATCTTTAGGTTCTCGCAGTAGAGAGGCACAGGTGCGCTTTATAAAAAGGGAGGTAACGCGCAGTTCGCAGTCCGGGCGGGGACACCATGAGCGCGCTGATGAGCCAGCTTATTGTCCTAGGCGAAACCCCACACAAGACACGGCACAAACCTAGAAAAATTAATGAGTTTTAATTCACTGGCCGTGAAAGCCAATATACGAACTAATAGCAACTTGTTTGGTAAAGTGGTCTCGCGAAGAGATCCGCTCAGTTCGATTTCTGTGGATGAAACAAGTAACCGTGGCTAGGACTTCTCACCGAGGGTGTCATCATGCTTCATAACGACGCGTGACCTCATAGAGCCCAGAAGACCACTATGCTGTTGAAGCGGTTTCACTGGGACATCAATGACCACCCTCCCTACATTTTTGGCCTCCCTCCAAGAGGCTTTCACCTGTCTCTTCACTTGAAGGAGCACCCAGGAGGTCAATGATTCGCTTCAGACGAGAAGGTGAAACACAACCTGGCTGAACACGCAAGGACAGGATTTTTACCATGAGGGAATATTCAAACTCTTCCCACGAAGCGACAACTGCCTAAACCGATATGGAGGCTATGTTGAAAAATAATCTAATGTATGTACCATCAGTTGGCTGTATTGGTTGTATGAAATACATTGGACTCGTTTCAGTGCAGGCTTGCTTGCCACGGTGGGTGAGTGGTTATAGTGTCGGACTACCAACCCCAAGATTGCAGGTTCGCCCCTGGCCATGGTAAAAAAATCACGATACTCATGTCATACGTTGTTGGCATGTTAAAGAACCCATTTGAATTCAGTAGGCCGTGTTCAATGGCAAAATTAATCTCGGGATTTTCCGCCAACACAAAGTTCCTCCATTCTCTACTTGTAAGCGCTGTAGTGTCAAGGAGTTTAGATATCTAACCTCCTTGACATTCATAGTGTTCAAAGGAACGACGAAATTCGACATGCAAGCTACCCTCTGGGTGTCAATTAACAAAGCTTGCACCAGTCACCCGAGGCCATACGCTATTATTATTATTATTACTGCAGGCTTTGTAACCTTAGTTTCTGATCACCCCTCGTATATAAAACGCTAAGGTGTATGTTTTACGAAACTCAAGCCCTTAAAACAGAGGGAGTTAGAATGTGTTGTTCATGCCAAAATCTTCCAAATTGTCTCAATAGTACAGGAAGAATCTTCTATTTATTGTAATGTCAACGGAAATATATTTATTTGTGTATACTAATGAACCCTTATTGATTTGCCGATCCATAAGTTTTCATGATTATTATTATTATTATTATTCATATCCAGGCAATACCTGTTGGAGTGAGATACGGAAGGCAAGTTGAGTGTTGCAATCGCTTGCGACAGAAGTGGCGCTGGTAGCTATTCCTGTGGATGACCTGGTAAATCGAGTTCAAGGCCAAAGTCAGGGTGAACGCGCATACAATTTGGCGTCATTATGGGCGTGCCAGAGGTGAATTTCCAACCGATACTCGATTGAATCATCGAATCAGAAGAGATGAAGCCTGACCCACGCGGAAATGAGCGTGCCATAAAAAATACGGAAAACCACGTGTATGATGAACCGCTGATCCGATATGATTCTGCATGAGTGCATTGGGACGTTCAGATAAAAAGAAGAAGCTTGATACTAGTCCCAAGTCTGTGAGTTAAAAACTGCAGATTATTTCTCTAAATTGCCCCTACCCTACTCCATTCTGCCAGTTTCCAATAAATTGATCGTCGGAGAGTAACTCGACACACGGTTTGAACAAGCGCTGAGGGGCATAGTTCACGCCAGTTTGAGGACACATTTTAATTAAGCTCTAGGGAGCAGAGTTCACGCCAAGTAAAGTAGAGATCTCGAGTTGAGATAAATAATTTGAGAGACCTTTAAATGCCAGTTGCGTGGCAGACTAAACTGTAATATTATTTTGTGTAATTTTTGTGATTTATGTGTGCGTGTGAACCAAGCAAATGCTTAGATAGGGACAGTTCATTGTGGAGTAATCGCCCAGGACTCTTGAGTGAAAGTCAGTAGCTCATAGCGATTTTAGCAGGATAGAATAGTAATTTGAACATTTCTTTTTAAGAAGCCATACCAAGATGTCTACTACAAGGTCGATTGGTGGGATGATGTGCAACGCCTCTACCAGAATGTCGGCGATGATGGAGTAATTTTCCTGTGGGAAATGCTCTGGGATGGAGGTTGATTTTCTGCAAGCTGTTCGGTGATGTACAAACCATTGATTTATTCAATATGTAGCTAGATTAGACGCGGGAACGTTGTAAATAATTTTGTTCACAGTTTTCTTGTGTATTTAGATTTTGTCTACCGGCACTCTTATTTATTTAAATGTACGTTGGCACGTGGCCAAAATTTGTTTGATTGTGTTTTTTTCTGATGGGTCATTATTAATATGCATGGCACGTGCATTGGATTATTTTATTCATGCGAATGCGAAGTTCGTCTTGGATGATAAATGGTGCTTTAATTCAAATTCATTTAAATTAGGAGAAGGGGGTGAATTTGATTAGATGTTTTACGAACAGGTTTTTATTCAGACTGGGGTTGCCGAGCGCAACACATTAAGCTGTCACTGTAGAACACCTTAGTTCAATATTTTGAGTTTTTTTATATCCCTTTTCAGGATCTTCAGTCACGGACTAGATTGGGAGCGCAAGTCGGTGGAAATATTTATGTCTTTAATTTCAGGTTTCTGTCAAACCCATACGTGTGTTTCTGGTGTGTGTATCGTGTCAAGGTGTGTGTATTGGTTCTTCGTGATGAGGGGTAGAATGTGTCTACTACCCTCAATATTGATTGTATTTTGTTGGAAAGGGGGAGCGCTCTTGGAGGCTACCTTACCTGGTCCTGAGTTGATTCTAGGATTTCCGTGGGAAATGCTAAGATATTATTTTTGGACACACACACGTATATTATGTGCTATTGGGAGCACGCTTCTTCGAGACCCAAGCCAATGCTACGGCAGGCCGAGGTATTTGACACGTGGGTTGACAGATGTTGCAGATTCCACTTTGCGCCCGTCTGTGTCTGGTGATTCATCATGTAGGCAGTCCAGCTACGACCGACTGACCCCTTTAAGCTATCTGTAGCAAACCTGTTCCTTTAATGATCGTTGGATCATAATAATTTGGGAGTTCGCCTTGTCCATCACGAATACCGCATATCGTATGAAAAGAACTATTTGTTGTTATGATGTAAATGTTGGCTTTCTGTGACTCATTTTATTTGCTTATATTTCATATTTTGTTTGTCGTGACACCGTTGGGTGTATTTGCATTTGCATTTCATGTAAAAAATGGCAAGCGGCCATGTGTGTATTTATCTTGTTGTTGGTCACGTGTTGATTTACTTGTGTTGGTATAAAAGTCCTAATTTCTAGGCGTTTGTGTTGTTTGGTACGGCAATTCTTTTATTCCAATTTCATGCGGAAATTATTTGTCTTATTCAGTGTAGGGAGTGTCGGATAGTTAATTAGTTTTTAGATTGTGTTCCTAGTGTCTATCTAGCTCTAAGACAATGCAGATTCGTCCCCTGAAGGTTTACTGGATGGAAACGGATCTCGCATTAATTGCACACATCGTACCGCATGCAGAAGAGCCGCACACGCACATGTCATTGCAGTAATTTGGGACATTTGGTCCAGAGGTTTACGATCTCTCCTGAGATCAGGCCTGGTTTGGCACTTTTATTAATTCAAGTGGGTGTCATTTGGGAAGACTTTTTTGTTTTTGTTGTAACTATTGTAAATTTTGATGATCTGTTAATTAAATTCATATGTTTTAATCCTGGTATTCACTTTTTCCTGCATGATATTTTGTTATATGTTACCCTGCATTTTAAGAAGCGCTCATTACAACAACTTTACGAAATGGACCGTTATACCCCCCGAAATCGAGTCTCATATGCTTTTTCGCAAGGGTTCATATAATAGTACATTATGCAACGAGCCTATAATGGTAATAATTAAGACACGAGTATGTTTATAAAACGAGCCTATGCGAGTTTTATAATTTTCATACGAGTGTCTTAATTACCATTATAGGCGAGTTAAATACGACTGTTTATATTCGACGATAATTATCATAACTATTTTATGTTCGAACAGAAATATTCATAAATATCTGTCGAGATTTCGCCGGTTTTATGTACTGAGCAGAGCGCATGAGACGCAGAGAATGCCTTGTATTTGACTGTGGCCTCCTCGATTACCCTACTATGACACTAGGCCAGACAGTGAAATTTAAATTAAAGGGCCGTGGAACTCAGCGCATCTAATTATCTAATTGGTCAAACAACTGTTTCTTGAGCTCTGATTGGTGGGAGAAACTGTTTCATAATGAAAAATAGTGTTATAATGAGCCTCATTATAGTACAGTTTTCTGACATATAATAGTCAGGGTCGAATATAAAGTGCGTTTCAACAAATAAACAAGACGATAGTTCCTTGAAACCTTTCATTGCCTGGGTTTTACATTTAAACCTAGTATGCCTCGTGGTGTAATGGTAGCGTTGTTCTCTGCCACCCTAGAGTCCCGGCTTCAATTCCAGGCTCTGGAAAGAAATTTATTTTTGGCTTGAGGGAATAAAACGGTACCAATTGGAGACAAGAATGCTTTCCGCTTCACCCGAGGGTTCAAAATTACGAAATTGGGATATGAAGATGTTCGCTTAATGAACGAATCATGCTATGCCTGCTATTTTAATCCTCTGAATATTTGATAACTAATAAAATTGTTGTTTTGCACAGGATGAATAAAACTCAACGCACTTGGGAAATTAGCGACCGCAGCCAATTCCATGTACTGGCCAACACTAGGAGCGCCGCGATAGGTCAACTCACCGCAGCCAGGCCAGAGAGAAGCTGCAAAATAATATGCAACTATAACCTAGTTTGAAGGTATTGTCTTATCTACACTTTACAGCAACTGTTGAAAATGTTCATATCACGAGGATGAGAAACCCCCAACCAGACCAAACCAAGTCCCTTACATTCTCTTAGAACCGGTAATCGGACTCAGGCAATTCGCAGTATGCCTTCCTTCGGAGGAGAAAGATAAGGCAGGCGGTCCTATGTCATAGATTTATGGCATGTAAAGGAACCTTCCACTAATTACACTTGTTCGAAGATAAATTATAGTTTAGATTTGACTAACGCTCTTAGGTTCTACTTCTAACGTTCGTCGCCAGGATCCAACTGCGGTGGCATCTAGTAACCAAGCTCATAAATAGTTGTCATTGACGGTGGCGTTTGGTAGCACAAATAGGATTTAGACCTACTTGAAATCGATCGTGTGCAGTCCTTCCTGAATTACAGATAATACACACTTATTTTACTTATCGTATGGCTTTTGTGGCGGGAGTGTCCGAGGACATGTTCGGCTCGCCTGAGTCTGTAGCTGCTTCCAGCGGACACCCTAAAGGGCGAGCTACAAGTTCCGTTCAATTTCAAGTAGTTCCAAGATTCGCCACCAGATATCAATGATACCTAGTGGTGAACGTTGGAACTTTGATAGAGCGTTCTGACGAAATCTAACCTAACAAATTTTGCTTTACACAAGTTTAGTCTGTGAAAGGATCTTTTACATGCCATAAATCTATGACATGGGACCGCCGGCTTTACTTCCCCTCCGAAGGAAGGCATACTGAAGGATTTTAACGCTCTTAAAAAATCCGACGACATCGGCCGGGTTTGAACCCGCTATCTTGGGCACAGCAGTTCAGCATGCTACCGACTACGCCACCGAAGCCATCACAATTAACATCGGTTATTAGACAGCTTGTACACACTCCCAAAGTACACGGGACTCCATTACCGCGTTTTCGCAGCCCCTAAACTGAGGAACCAACCATCAATTCTCGAGGGTTGCTACCTTCCTCTTACCAATCCTGTGTTGTTAACAAGTGTTTTCTCTCTTTGTGGGGTTTGAAGCCATTTTCAGTGTTGTCTAAGTAAACAAAAGTTTGGTGCTTTTCAGTCGGTCAACACGAATGTACCGAAAAAGAGCTGGGTTATTCCCTAATCCTGAAATAAATTACATGAAATTAATAAATACACTACGATGACCCGTTTCGATCGTCAAGTGATCATCATCAGACCCATTACACTTAGGCTATAACATCTATATTTGAGAATACAGGTGAAAAATATTTACAATATGTACAATTATTCAGTTGCAGTATTGGTAATGCAACTGTCAGTGTATGCTAAATGTAGTATATCTGATGTTAGGTGAAATGCTAAAATGGTGATAGAAAACCGGAGTTTGTCTGTTTGCGGTGATTATATGGTTGTAAAATGTCAACTATGGTTATAATGTAATATTACAAGCTACTACTTATCTGGTTGTCTTCCTGGCTGGAGCTTCGAGCAGTTTCGTGTTCACTCTTGCGCCAGTTGAGGTCGACCTCAACTACTCAACTGCTCAACTGCTCGAAGCTCCAGTCAGGAAGACAATCAGATAGACCTAAAAAGCGTGAATCTCCAAACTGATGCGGCCTTAGACAGAGAAAAACGGATCCAACGGATCCTTGTAGCGGACTCCGCAGCCACGCGGGATAAACGCTGAAGATGAAGCAACAGAAGGAGAAGAAGAAGAAAAAGTCTGTGTTATTGATTTTAATGGTTTAAATCCAAGATGGTAGTTGTGCATAATTTCCAAGAAAATATGTAAAAAAGTATCTTGTTTTATCCAGTTCTGTTATAACCTGAGTGATTTTGTGTTTTCACAGTATGTATGATCACCAGCTTGGCTCTATGAAAGCGATCTAATTGAACTTTTGCAGAAATTATCACTTATACGTTGCTACATTCTTACCAAGTTTCTAAGTTGTAAGTTTATTGGATAGAAAGTTATCGTTCTTTAATGAATTTTACAAGTGTACTCAATGTGGTGGTTGAATATAAACACCGATCCGAACGACGATAAACTCGGCCAACGAACGGTTATATCTTGAAGCTCTCTGCGTTCCATACTTCTGTAGTAATTGATTAATAGGAACATGACATCGTTCATAACGCCTGAATATTACGAATGATGGCCATGTTGGAAAAGAAGATGTAATAATCTTGTGATTTATTGATACTATACATATCCTTCATACCAAGATAGCACCGACAGTATTGGCTACGCTGGCTAAAGCGCAGCGTTAGGCCATGGGGCAAAGCTCTCTGCTGACTCGGTAGACGCGTGGGCTGGAGCCCCACCGTCGGCCGTCCTTGAAATGGTTTCTCGTGGTTTCCCATTTTCAATACCAAGCAAATGCGGGTACGGTACCTTCTGACAGGCCACGGCCGCTTCCATCCACATCCTTGCCCAGTTTCATTCATCTTCATCCATTCCGTCTACATTCTGACGCGCAGGTCGCCCACGGGCGTCGACTAGATAGACAATGCACTCGGCCTCTCAGGAGGCCATACGACAAATATATATACCAAGAGAGGTGGCTTCGGTGGCGTAGTCAGTAGCATGCTGAACTGCTATGCACAAGATCGCGGGTTCAAACGCGGCCAAAGTCGTCGGATTTTTAAGAGCGTTAAAATCCTTCAGTTTGCATTCCTTTGGAGGAGAAGTAGAGCCGGCGGACCCATGTCATAGATTTGTGACATGAAAAAGAACCTACCACTACAATTGGTCGTATGTGGCTAAATTTGTAGGTTATTTGGTGAGAAACGCTCTATCAAGTTCCAACGTTCACCACTGGGTGACAACGGCGTCTGGTGGTCTAAGCTGGAACTACTTAAAATTGAACTTTCATTCATCTTCATCTTCATTCATTTCATCTCTCATTATCTCCTCTCGTGAGGTTGGTGTCAGAAAGGGCATATGGCCGTAAAGAACATCACCCATGTGGAATTCCATCGCATCGCATCCCCAACTCCGTTGAAACGGGATTAATAAGGGGTAGACATACGATCTTTTATACTAAGATGGTTGTGCGTAACTTCCAGTATCTTAGTCTATGATTAGTTTAGACGGTAGAAGATGTGAACTGTGGAAATTCAGGCGGCCGACATGTTGTTATCGTTAGGATATATAGTGTGACTTATATGACTAATGTGCCCCGACAGGAGAGTGAATTCTCTGCTTACCTTCATTCGAGTAATTAGATACAATTCTAGCGTTTAGAAACTGATAGGGGACACAGACACTCTCGGACACGGAGAGATTTCATTAGCGTTATTCTTCAGAAATAACCTACTTTCGACATTTGTCGAAAAAATAAGAAGTTTAAGTATCCTTATGAGATCTACGCGGGTCAACTGTCCGTGTGTTTACGCCTTCCTCACCTCCCACCGTCAATTCCCAAACGACGAAACAGAATCGAATCTAATTTGGTATAGAGGTGGCACTGCAGTAGTAGATAATAATAATAATAATAATAATAATAATAATAATAATAATAATAATACTTAGGAGTAAAACAAGCTAAGCATATTGACCATGTGTCAATAAAGAAAGATCTGTCCTGTGAATTTGTCAAAAGATTAAAACAAATCACAAAAACGCACTTGAACAGCAAAAACCTAGTGAAAGCTGTTAACACGTACGCTGTACCTTTGCTGAGCTACTCCTCTGTCATAATCAAATGGTGTAAAACGGACATCGAAGGACTTGAGCGAATAATGAGAACGATGCTCACAAAAGGAAGGAAACACCACCCACGATCTTCAATAGAGCGATTGACTCTACCCAGAAGCCTAGGTGGACGTGGATTCGTTGACATTGATAATCAGATGAAACGACAGATAGTCAGAGTACTTCTACCCAGAAGCGAGGTCATCTGTACTTCACAGAGCCATCAGTGAGGCGGACAGATCAACGCCACTGGTTTTGTGTCAGCAAGAGATTCAACACCTCCTACATACTGACCTTCAGAAGATGGAAGCATGGAAAGCAAAACCTTTGCACGGAAGACATCCAAATGAGGTGAGTCAAGCAAATGTTGATATAACTGCGTCAAACTACTGGCTCACTTCAGGACAGATCTTTCCAGAAACTGAAGGTTTTATGCTAGCAATTCAAGACCAAGTCATCCCTACAAGGAACTACATCAAGTTCATTGTAAAAGATCCCGCTGTACCAGATGATATGTGCCGCTACGGATGTCAACAGTCAGAAACAATACAGCATATTACATCTGCATGTAGATATTTCCTGGCAACGGAGCACAAACAAAGGCATGATGCAGTTGCTAAAATCTTCCATCAGAAGTTGGCTGATAAGTTTCAGCTTCTGAAAGGAAAGAAAGTTCCGTACCACCAATATCAGCCAGAGTGTGTTCTTGAAAACAATGAATACAAGCTGTATTGGGACCGAACTATTTTGACTGATCAATCGGTATCACACAACAGGCCGGATCTGGTGGTTGTAAACAAGAAAACCAAGCAAACTACATTGATTGATGTTGCGATTCCTAACAACAAGAATCTTCAGTCAAAACACATTGAAAAGATCAGCAAATAAAGCGACAATGGCATGTAGAGCGAGTAAAGACCATACCTATCATAGTCTCGAGTACGGGCGTGATCCCAAGTACCTTGCTCCAAGGCCTTAAAGAACTGGATCTGGATACTCGGCTGTACAGACTAATGCAGAAGGCAGTAGTTCTATCAACAACCAGAATCGTTCGGAAGTTCATGGGTAGCGAAATTCCACCTTAGAAGTTGCTGTTTCCGTAGCTATACTTTGGTTCACTGAGGCCCGTATAGTTACGTTGTAATATACCAGAAATGTGTTATATGTACTGTATAAACCGATAATAATAATAATAATAAACTTACGGGTCGAAGATAAGACACTATATCACGTTTGTCAAGCCTGAGTGATTGTATAGTTCAGAATGTTTGATACTGAACAAGAAAGGTGAATTAAAGGAACTAGAGAAAAAGAAAGAAAAATCTTGATGAAGATCTTAGGACCCGAAAATAGAAATGATGGCACATGGCGGAAGAGGCGAAACAAAGATATTTACGGACAAGCAGAAAAAAATCACAGATAGCATACGAAAGAGAAGATTGAAGTTCTATGGACACCTTACGAGAATGAGCGATAGTCGACTAACGAAGAAGATCTTTAATTACATCACCAATATAAAAGCGACTACAAAATGGATAGATGAAATTAGAAAGGATATGGAGGAATTTGGAGTCAGTCCAAATGAGATCTGGAATAGAGAGGTGTTTCGAGGTACGATTGATGCATTCGAGGGGTTCCAGGGAAAGCAAAGGAGAAGAGCCAAGAACATCTGGTCGGAAGAAAGGAAGATAATCCACAGTGAAAGGATGAAGAGTTTCTGGGAGCAGAAAAAAGGACTAATCAGCAAGTCAATTGTTTCCCGTGGTCCTAAGTAGGCCAAAATCGAACGAAGAAGACGAAGAATAATAATACTAATAACGTTATTAATTTAACGTCCCTTTTAACTACTGTGACTTTTAGAGACACCGGGGTGCTGGAATTTTACCCGGAAGAGGATCTTAAACGTTCTATTAAATCTACTGACACTGCTCTCTCGAATTTTCGCACCCTCAAATGTCAGATGACAGCGCCAGGATTCGATCCTGAAACATTGGGAACAGCAGGCAAGAATGTTACCGCTCAGTTACGCAGCCAGTCGGCACTAGTAGAGGGTAGTTCAATGTACGGTAATTTTTATATCGCTGCCACCCTGACGACAAGAAAATGGCGTTCATCCGAGTTTACAAAGCCAAGTCACGTAGCGTCGATACCACAAAATTTTGGTAAAACTAACGTTCATATGGGAAACATCAGACGCTTAATTTACAAGGACATCAGCTACATAATTTCAAGATGACGGCCATGTATATCATGGAAACATTATACTATATACAGTAACTCATGATATAATGAAGCAGTGCCCTCAATATATGGTTTTCAGGCAGTTCTATGCAAGGGTTCCGTGTTTCCAACGTGATGGTACGTATTACATAATATTCATATACGCAATGATGCCGAGTATACCTTCGTTAACTTCGTATGAAATGTGTCTGTGATAGCTTTGCTGCTATTAATATCATCCATTCTTAGGTTAATCTATGAGTAGTTCGTTGGAAATTAAAAATAAGAATATTCAGTAGTCGGAGCGCAATGCCTCCCCAGGTGGATAAAATTGCAGGTCATTTCAATTAAGTGGAATTTATTATTACTTGGAGTCATGAAATGTTGAATTAATGGATTCGTCACACATCCCGTTTCCTGACATTTCTAATGAATTATCATTGTTGCCATTCCGTTAAGTTTTCCTTTAGATATGTTACAAACAGGTTCCAATCCTTAGTGAAATACAGTAATATACACAGCAAATTTGAAAAATAGACAGTTTCGTACTTCAGTTTTGATGCGAAAAATCGAGGTGTTTTGTTGGAGCAACAATGATTTCTAACCCAGCACTATGCTTTTCATGCTATTGTTATCCGCATCAGTATGCTTGCGTCATGAAACCCCACTTTGTCATTCCACGCTGTGCTTCATTCCAACCATCGTCAAAACATTATGTAATGACTGCTGTAATCAGCGCTGCCGGAATGTAGGCAGAATTCCTTGAATTACAGTCCACACAGAGGAATGAAATGCGCTGGAAGGATTGAGTTCTTTTTATATCCACATGTGTTGTATAATCACAGTACATATGAATAATAATGTTATTGGTTTTACGTCCCTTTTAACTACACTGGCTTTTAGAGACGCCTCACAGTATATTTGAGCTCCTTACAGTCATTCGATTATATGTCAATGCGTCCCACATGACCTACAATTCTTCCTGCGCCAGTGGTGATCTCCAAATTATGTCTTCGATATTGCTGACCACGACATTGATAGATTATAGACATCTACTGTATGTTATGCATTGAAAGCCAGTAGACGAGCATTCTGGTTGAAAAGCAAGCAATGGCAAAATGATTAATGGAAGATGGTGGAATGATGAGGCCAATCCATGCATTGGCCCAGATTGGATCCGGCAGCTTTAATATCCGCCAAGGGAGCACGCTGACCTCTTCCTCGTTCATTGTGATGACACAAGGGGTTTGGGTTTGCTTGCGGCTTCACATTTAACATTAGGTAATAACTTCCGCTAAGCCTTAGGAAACGAGTAGCCTATATTTCGTTGTGTAAAGATCGCTTGAATCAGATCACTTACGGGGCATTTATATCTGTATACTCGTATTATTTAATTAGTTTACAATGCAGTAATAATCACTTAACATTAGTTAATTTTATTTGTTTATTTATTTATATGTTCATTTGTTAATGAATTGACAAATAAATCAATTAACTTATTTATTTAATAGTTCAATTATGTATTTATACACACATCAAAAAAAGTTTTGCATCACCTCGGTTCCAAGAGTTCCGGAACCTTTAAATACAAAGGGAATAGAGATCAACACAAACAACATTTCAGCTCGTTTTATTGCTCATGAGACCCACACATTGCATGTTGTACCATCATACAGCTAGACTTTCAGCATTTGTGGTCCAGATTGCAGTACACACCACTACCTCTAATACCCAGTAGCACGTCCTCTTGCATTGATGCATGCCTGTATTCGTCGTGGCATACTATCCACAAGTTCATCAAGACACTGTTGGTCCAAATTGTCCCACTCCTCAACGACAATTCGGCGTAAATCTCTCAGAGTGGTTGGTGGGTCAAGACGTCCATAAACAGCCCTTTTCAACATATCCCAGGCATGTTCGATAGGGTTCAAGTCTGGCGAACATGCTGGCCACTGTAGTCGAGCGATGTCGTCATCTTGAAGGAACGCATTCACAAGATGTGCACGATGAGGTCGAGAATTGTCGTCCATGAAGACAAATGCCTCTCCAATATTCTGCCGATATGGTTGCACTATGGGTCGGAGGATGTCATTCAGGTATCGTAAAGCCGTTTCGGAGCCTTCCATGACCACCAGTGGCGTACGTCGGCCCCACATAATGCCACCCCAAAACATCAGGGAACCACCACCTTGCTGCACTCGCTGGACAGTGTGTCTAAGACGTTCAGCCTGACCAGGGTGCCTCCAAACACGTCTCCGACGATTGTCTGGTTGAAGGCATATGCGACACTCATCGGTGAAGAGAACGTGATGCCAATTCCGTGGGGTCCATTCAGCATGTTGTTGGGCCCATCTGTACCGCGCTGCATGGTGTCGGGGTTGCAAAGCTGGACCTCGCCATGGACGTCGGGAGTGAAGTTGCGCATCATGCAGCCTATTGCGCACAGTTTGAGTTGAAACACGACGTCCTGTGGCTGAACGAAACGCATTATTCAACATGGTGGCATTGCTGTCAGGGTTCCTCCGAGCGGCAATCCGTAAGTAGCGGTCATCCACTACAGTAGTAGCCCTTGGGCGGCCTGAGCGAGGCCTGTCATCGACAGTTCCTGTATCTCTGTACCTCCTCCATGTCCGAACAACATCGCTTTGGTTCACTCTGAGACGCCTGGAAACTTCCCTTGTTGAGAGCCCTTCTTGACACAAAGTAACAATGCGGACGCGGTCGAACTGCGGTATTGACCTTCTAGGCATGGTAGAACTACAGACAACATGAGCAGCGTACCTTCGTCCTGGTGGAATGACTGGAACTGATCGGCTGTCGTACCCCCTCCGTCTAATAGGCCCTGCTCATGCATGGTTGTTTACATCTTTGAGCAGTTTTAGTGACATCTATGAACAGTCAAAGGGACTGTATTTTGGATACAATATACACAGTCAACGTCTATATGCCGGAGATCTGGGAACCGAGGTGATGCAAAACTTTTTTTGATGTGTGTATGTTTGTTTGGTTGTTTGTTTATTCAATAATTTATTCATTCACTCACACAGTCGTTTATTTATTTATTTATTTATTAAGTTATTTATTTTTGAATTATTTTCTTTCCTACTTTTTATTAATATATTTAATTACTTATTTAATATATTTTATTTATTAATTTATTTGATTTGTTTACTCATTCATTCATTCATTCATTCTTTTACTCATTCGTTTATTTATAAATTTGTCTAATTTTTACTTTTTTGAACTATTCTTTGTCTTTCTTTCTTTCTTTTTTTCTTTCGTTCCTTCCTTCTTTATTATTTCTTTCGTTATTTACCCACGAGACTCTATTCGTCAATCACAAACCAATGAAAGCCAGAGAAAATAAATCCTAGCCTAGAAATGTTAGCAGTAAATATAAAAGCTGTTTGTGGGCTCAAAGGCCTACATTTTAAAATAATATTATGTAGTGGAATTCATAACTTTGATCTATGAATTAAGCAATATCACAGTCCATCAGGCGGACTGGTTTTTTTCCGAGTCAATGCATGTGAAATATCACGTCCTGTGGCTCGGATGCCACGTAAAATGGAGGTAACTTGGCTCAAAATCTCGTGATTACCTATCAGCTTCGTTTTACTTCAGAGGAGTCTGTTGTAACAAAGTGTCGTCTTACTAAGTATTTAGAGCAGGCGCTCTCAACCAGGTGCTCGCTAGTACCTCGGTGCTCTTTAAAATGAAAATTGGTGCTCTCAGCACACGGGTCAAAATGTGCTCGTGAGCACGAGCTCCCCAGAGATCCATTCTGTAAATCAAATTCTGTTGTGTTGTCCAGAATAATAGTGTTTCCATTACAAGTTCGACAGTGAGCCATTCTAATAAATTTGTGAATTTTAAAGTTATTTCTATTTTTATTTAGTGGAGATCTTGTGATTAATTTAGTCTTAATTCCACATAAGCTTTGAACACTCAAGTGGCCACCTTCTTGTTTTCTTTAGGATGGCAGCGATATGAAACATTACATTAAGGTGTCCTTCTTTGTGCTACCTCTGAACCAAAAATGGTTAAATTTGGTTTCGGCGTGTTTGAATTTATAGGGGTGCAGGAGCATACATGCACACACAGACAGACACACGGACATTTGGCCCGTGCAGATCTCATAAGTCTACTTCCATTTTCTTTTTCAAAAATCGAAAATAAGATAAAAACCTCTATGGTATTCAACAGGATATACCTAACTCTTTCCTTCTTCTTCTCCAACTAGTTGCTCGTCTTCCAAGAACATTGGCCATCAGCAACCAACTTGTGGCACCAGAGCCCATGATACGTTTTGACCTACCAAGTGCATGAAATGACCAAAGTATTCTAGTTCTCTCCTTTTAATGATATTGAGAATTTCTGAATCTTTGTTCATACGCCACAGTACATCCAGATGAATGATTTTAGCTGCTTATAGCTTCCTTAATATTCACCGATATCGTTCATTTAACATTTTTTCTGAAGATTTCTTAGGAAATAGAGTCATTTTAGATGGTTGCTCTACAAATTTCTTCACATATGGTATCCTTAAAAATATTTAGGATCAAGATCTGGTCCTAGGAATAGTTGTCTGGATTTAATGAAAGTATAAGGTAATCTTGTAAAACCGAAAGGGTGTAATGTTTGTAATATACGCGTTTCGGTGAGATAACTCAGTTGGGGTTTGGAGGCAGATGACGTCGCTGTTCCAACTAACTTAGTTGACATCTTCTGACCGGAGCAAACCTGCTTTCCGGACATTTGAAAGAAGTCAAAGCTTCTGAAGTTATAATATCGTATGGCTTCGGGTGTCGGGTGCAAGCTTTGTTATTGGACACCCAGAGGGTAGCTTGCATGTCGATTTCGTTGCCCATTGGGGCACTATGAAAGTTAGATATCTGAGCTCCTTGAACACTATAGCGCTTTCTAGTAGAGAAATGAGGAACTTTGTATTGGCGGAAACTCTCGAGATTAATTCTGCCATTATGAACACGGCCTACTGAATACAAATGGGTTCTTTGACATGCCAACATCGTATGGCATGGTGTCGTAATTTTTGCCGCCTTTCAAAAATCATTTACCACGGCTAGGAACGAAGCTGCAAGTTTGGGGTTAGTAGACCGACACGTTGACCACTCACCCACCGTGGCAAGCTGGAGTTGATGGCCTATTACGTATACCTATACAGCCAAAGACACTCCTTTATGGGCAGGTAAGTCTGCTAGTAAGGAATGAAAGCATTTTGTTCGTGATCTGCCTTAAGATTTTGACAGAGATTGCAATATTTAATCTTTGTGTCGTGTTCATATCAACGAAACGTAAGCTGTCGGCAAATGTGAAACTGCATCTTATCGTGCAGGCAAAAGAGACAGCGGCTGAATGTGATGGAAGTCTCAGTAGCTTCAGGGCTTTGGTTGCAGTTTTCTCCCGTCAATTTCCCCTTTTTATATTCTTTTGACGCTGTCAGTTTTAATCACGTATTTTGTTCAGTAGAGTATAAAATTAAAATTTAAAATATCAGAAAAGGATGGGTCCGTCGGCTATTTCCATGCTGACAGTGACTTAAACATGGGCATCTTTAAAATATTGAAGCAAGCAAGACCGGAGGCGAATATCTTATCTTAAAGCAGGGTTTCAACCATCATTGAAATGATCCCTCCCAATGATGCCGGAAAGGGAGCGTATCATTGTTGTTTTAATTGCCGAAACATCGACGTCATCTTCTCATACAGGGAACGTAGAAGAGTGTATAATTTTTCGCCGGTTCCAGACAAACCACATACACTTCTTCTATATTCGAAATTTCTGTTGGGACAAATGTATTTCTCTAAATGAAGCGTTCTTAACCTTTTTGAGACTAATAATAAAAATAATAACGCCATTGGTTTTACGGCCCTGTTAACTACTGCGGCTTTTAGAGACGCCTGGGAATCCTGAATTTTGCTCCATAGGGGATCTTTAACGTACCACTAAATCTACTGACACGGCTCCCTCGGATTTGCTCACCCTCAAATGCCAACTGACTGCGCCAGGGTTGAATCCTACAACCTTGGGGAACAACAGGCGAGAACATTACCGCTGAGCCACGAAGCCAGTCTTCTTGAGACTGTGAGCATCACCTTCATGTCATACCCGGTACCCAAGCACCTATAAATAAATAAATAAATAAATAAATAAATAAATAAATAAATAAATAAATAAATAAATAAATAAATAAATAAATAAATAAATAAATAAATAAATAAATAAATAATAATGAAATGAAAATCCACATCCTGCTTCTAGTCTCCGACCGGGTCAGGAATGGAATGAATGAAGCCCCTATCTAGCGGCGAGGATATGAACTGTGCCGGCTGCCGAGGCCTTACTCACTCCTCTGGGGCAATGATTAAATGAATGACAGATGAAATGAAATGATAGTGGAGAGTGTTGCTGGAATGAAATTTTGACAGGGAAAACTGGAGTACCCGGAGAAAAACCTGTCTGCCTCCGTTTTGTCCAGCACAGATCTCACATGGAGTGACCGGGATTTGAACCACGGATCCAGCGGTGAGAGGCCGGCGTGCTGCCGCCTAAGCCACGGAGGATCCGAAATAAATAATAATAATAATAATAATAATAATAATAATGAACTTCGGAAGATTGTCCAATCGAATCTGTGAATACTTTGTGGGAAAGAAAACCAAAGGGATCTGGTTTACAGAGGTGGAAAAATACCTAAAAGAACTGGGGATATCACATGAGGACATCTTGGAACGTGACTCTTTGAAGAAGAAACTTGGGGAGATACAGAGTTTTCAGCCAAAACCTATATTGAAAACCGGCAAGAAATGGACCGAAGAACGAAGGGAAGCTCACCGAACAAGAATGCGCGAATACTGGGCCAATGTGAAAGAACGAGGGAAAAGGCAGTTGAAATAAGGTGGTCCATAGGCAACCGAAACGATTAAATATATATATATATATATAATAATAATAATAATGTTTATATAATAATAATAATAACTTTCATGTAATAACAATAACCATTATTACACTAACACATCAAACACGTTCCTGTCTTTTCTTTGTCTATCTCTCTCTCCCTCAAGTGCTGAAATAGCTCGGGATTTATCGCTCGCCAGGCATGCTGGTACTGCTTGCATGACCCATGAATATATTACGTTTACGTGTGGACAGTCGAGTCAAAACAGCATCCTCCGTGTTACCCATAAATTACTCCAGTGTACTGTAGATTAAAAATTTCACAAAATGATCAACATTTCTGACTGTCGAAATTTGTAAAGAATACACTATTTTTCTCGTTCGTACAACAGAATTTGATTTAAAGAATGGATCTCAGGAAAGCTGGTACTCGGGAGCACTTTTTGGCTCATATGTCGAGAGCACCAATTTTCACTTAAGGGGCCTGGTACAGCTTAACACCTTCAAAAAATCGATTTTTCAATTTTTGTTTCATTTGATGGTCCTACTTTAAAGAACATTTCGGAGTACAAAATGCATTGTGCCCAACAGTTTTTGAGTTACGATTTAAAAGGTAAAGACTTGCACCCTCTTTTTGTGCTGTCAGTGTGGTATGTAATATTTATGCACTTATGGTTTTCACTCGTTTTCTGAATGTCGTTTTTAACACCCATTTTTGTGATAACTTAAAAACTAATGGACATACATTGATGGAATTTTTGGGATGTGTCTCTACATATACTGTCTACAAAATGATGCGCATTTATGTCTCTCACTTGGATATTTTCTTCTCGAAAGAATTAATTGTGAGAAATATACTATACAAATTTGTATTTGTTCTATTCAATCTTTCTTAGTCGTTTACCCTCCAGGTTGGTGGAACCCACGGACTCAGCGAGGGAACTCACCACTACCGCCTCTACGGGCAGTGTCCTAGAGCTGGAAACATCTAATTTGAGGGGATACAACTGGTGAGGTGTGATTGGCACCTAGCCCAGGCGGCCTCACCTGCAAAGCGAACAGGGGCCTCATGAGGGAAGGTAATGGAAGGTCAGGATGGATAGGCAAGGAAGAGGGAAGGAGGCGGCCGTGGCCTTGAGGAAGGTACCCTCCCGGCATTTGCCCGAAGACGAAGTGGGAAACCACGGAAAACCACTTCGAAGATGGCTGAGGTGGGAATCGAACCCCCTCTACTCATTTGGAACTGTTCTATTGAATACAAAATTAAAATACAATTTCTTCAGATAGCTGAAAGGGCATGAATACGTTGAAGGGAATATTTGCAATAAAATAAGACAACACTAACCTAAAGAAGTTGACAATTAGTCGAGTTATCCCGCGCCTCAGCCTTGCATGTTAAGCAACCACCAATTTGAATTTTGAAAAACTATGCTAAATATTTCTTGTAACTCAATGGTAAGTTAATGCTGTTTTCATGTAACACAATACGATTGTTTCATATGCACAAAATTTCATTATTGTGAGTATTTTGGTTTCAAAGAAAGATTATGTTCAAAATTGCTAAAATTTTACCATGATAAGCTATACTGCTCGGGTCCGAGTTCCGTGAACCTGAGGGGAATGTGGATCGCGGTCGATCACGATATAAGATAACAGACGTGCCAGGTTCCCGATCCGTGCGTCGTAACAGAACCAAAGACATTGCTCGGTTACTCACTCACTCATTCGCATCACCACAGGGGTTTGAGCAACGGCCCTATGTTAGCAATATTGGGATAGACAGAATCACCAGACAACACGGCAGGCTGTTGACAGGCTATTATCTTCTCGCCTGCCCCTTCTCTGTCCCTTCCCCTCACTCCGCAAGTTCACAGAGCTTGGACCTCTTAAAGAACACCGTGATGCTCGCGAGCACCAGGTTGAGACGCCTGCCTTAAATAGTAAGAGGACAGTTTGATGCAGAAAACTCTTTTACACTTAGCCCATGCATTCTTCTAAAGAAAAATGAAGCTTGCATTTTAACGGGAATCGTTAATCTTGCCATCTAGAGCCACGGGACCTTCATTTTACGTGGCATCCAAACCACAGGACGTGATATTTCACTTGGAAAGTCTCACATGCATTGACCGGGAATAGAATCCAGTCCATCTTGGTCAGAGGCTAGTAGCTAAACCACTGTACTAACACGCCCCCTGTTATTATGAATAGTTGTTGTTGTTGTTGATAAATCACTTTGGGGACTTGTGACATCTGGTGTCATCATCCCCGTGGACCTAGGTGTATGCTTAATTTGTTTGATAACCTGTGTTTCTGTGGAGACTCTATGAGTGTGTGTAACAGTAATTATTAGGCTCGGGAATGTGGTTTGTGCCTCGGGACATGACATAAGGTACTGGACCGATATTTTCCTGGAGGAAGTGTCGAAAAATCGTATGGAAAAATCCCCATTCAATATAAACGCTTACAACGCCCAGAATCAAGCTACCCATCGCGGTAGTTGGAACTTGTAAAGGCTACACGGGTGCAAAAAGTCGCTTGTGGTAGGTAATAGTAATTTGTTTCTATAATTGTTAACAACTCTTAGCGCCAGTATCTGAATCTATATTCTTTAAACTGCAGCTAATGAAGGCTGAAACATACGGAAAATTTGCTGCAGTTTTATATTAATTTGGAAAAAAAATATAATTTGAAATTTGACAAATGAACTAAGGGTAAATAAACAAACATTCCAATAAAATAAATGCACAGAACTGTTAAACTCTATCCTGTTACTGTGTCTGAAGAAATTGAAATGTAAACAAGTAGTTCCGTGAAGAACTATACAGCCTATTTTCATATATCCTACTTATGTTAACAGCCCCTATGAACATAAAGAAATTCAGTTTGATTGCTATAATAGATTCGTAGATATTCAGAGCCGTCTAAATAATTCGGATGGTCGCCATGTAGGATTGTTAAATGTATAGGCCATAGAGTCATGTACCATTAAAGGAAAATTATTGCGTAGGTTCATTATTCAAACTTTCACTTCGATCGCATGATTACGACACAAGAAATAATAACTTAATTTTAAAATTCGCACAGCCGCCATTTTGAGGTATTGTAAACAATTGAACTAAATTGGGTACCAGTGCATTACAATGTGTATAAACATTTCCTGTACCAGATTTCATTGCGTTTGGATCATTAAATCGCGAGAAAGGTCTATTAAAATTTTTAATTCGCTTGGCCGCCATGTTCGTTTTGTAGTTAACCGGTTTTTGAAAGTCTTATAGATGAACTTCAAGTAGTGCCCTTTATCTCCGTACAAAATTTCAGGGTGATACCGGTAATAGTTTCAGAGATATAGAATGCCGGTGAAATACTTCGCACATCCGCCATCTTGTGGTTATGTAAACAATTGAACGAAGTTGGATGTCGGTGCATTACAATGTGTATAAACATATACTGTACCAAGTTTTATTGCGTTTGGTTGGTTAAATCGGGAGAAACGTCTATTTAAAATTCGCAAATTCGCGTGGCCGCCATGTTGGTTTTGTAATTACCAGTTTTTCAATAGTCACATAGGTGAACTTCTAGTAGTTCCCTTTATCACCGTAAAAATTCCAGGGTGATATCGGGAATAGTTTCGGAGATATTGAATGCTGGTGAAATATTTCGCACAGCTGCCATGTTGGATTGGTGAGACGTAACAAAGTTTGAAAGCACGGTCGGGGTCGCCTGGAGTAGAGCTATGAACTTACCGAGTTTCATTGAAATCGCTCCAGCCGTATAGAAGTTATTAGGGGGGACACACACACACCTCACACACACACACACACACGCACACACAGACACACGGACAAAAGGTGATCTCATAAGCCTTTTTTTTTTCAAAATTGAAAATAGGCTAAAAATGACATCTGAGTACCATACGTTGGTTTCCAAAAATGCCATTAAAACATATTAAACATTAACAATCCAAAAACAATTCAAGTTATGGCCTTCCAAATGTAAGTGATATATATGATCACAAAAACAATTTGAAATCGATGCAGTAGGAGGGAAGATAAATTTTTCATTGGAGTCTCCCCTTAGGAGTCTTTGACGCTACCGGCTGAACTACCAAAACACTGGTAAAGGAGAGCAATATTAATTTAGTTAAACTACATACACACTCAACTGTCAGTTTACGTTTTTCAACATTTTCCGACTGTTATAATCCTCTTCCAGTATATATCGTGGAAAAATCGTAAACAATGTTCCCCTCCTTTGTAATTCTTATAAATAACTATCAAATTAAAACGCGGTGGACTTCTAACCGCCATGACGGTCATGAGGCAAGGCGATTCTGAATCTTTAGCCCATTTTCTTTTATGAAAAAGAATAGGCTTATGAGATCGCCTTTTGTCCGTGTGTCTGTCTGTGTGTGCGTTTGTGTGTGTTTGCGCGATGGTGTGTGACCCCCCCCCCAATAACTTCTAAACGGCTAGAGCAATTTCATTGAAACGAGGTAAGTTCATAGCACTATTCCGGACGACTCCGACCGTGCCCTTCATATTTTGTTACGTCTCACCAATCCGACATGGCGGCTGTGCGAAATATTTCATCAGCTTTCAATATCTCAGAAATTTACCGGTATCACCCTGGAATACTTTACGGTGATAAAGGGAACTACTAGAAGTTCACCTATATGATTTTTGAAAACCTGATAACTACAAAACCAACATGGTGGCCAAGCAAAGTTGCGACTTTTAAATAGACGTTTCTCGCGATTTAAGCAAACCAAACGCAATAAAACTTGGTACCATATATGTTTATACACATTGTAATGCACTGACATCTAACTTCGTTCAATTGTTCACATAAACTCAAGATGGCGGCTGTGCGAAATATTTCACCAGCATTCTATATCTTTGAAACTATCAGAGAAATCACCCTGAAATTTCGTACGGTGATAAAGGCCGCTACTGGAAGTTCATCTATAAGACTTTCAAAAACCGGTTAACTACAAAGCGAATATGGTGGCCAAGCGAAGTTGAAAATTTTAAATAGACCTTTCTTGTGGTTTAATGATCCAAACGCAATGAAATATGGCACAGGAAATGTTTATACACATTGTAATGCACTGGTATCTAATTTAGTTCAATTGTTTACATAACCTTAAGATGGCGGCTGTGCGAATTTTAAAATCTATCTATATATTTAAAACAGGTCGCCTCCGTAGCGTAGCGGTCAGCATGGTTAGCTGCCGCCCCGGAGGTCCTGGGTTCGATTCCCGGCTCTGCCACGAAATTGGAAAAGTGGTATGAGGAATGGAACGGGGTCTACTCAGCCTCGGGTGGACCAAATGAGTAGAGGGGTTTCGATTCCCACCTCAGCCATCCTCGGTAGACCCGGCTCACAAAGAAGAGTTTTGCCAGAAGGATGTCTATCGTCTACACGGAGCAGTGCAATTTCCGGAGGAGGAAGCAGTTCTATTCTCCGAGGGCGCTGGTTCCAGGTTCGAGGTCGGAGCACATCTTTACGTTGGTGAAATGGAACTATCAGCAGTCTTCTTTGGAAGATTTTCCTCTAGAACTTCAATCAACAGATAAGGTAGTCGTGAATGTTTCTTGTTTTATTTGAGCCATTTAGCGATATCTGAGCAACCATTTTCCCCATATTTTCTGTTACATATATTTTGCCCCATATTCTTGCTTGATATTTCTGTACTCCGTACACTTTGATGATTTATGCCTTTTTCTACGATTTATTGAGACATTATTATGTCATTGGCATATTTAAATAATTTTGGATCAGTTGAGACTGATTAATATATATTCTTTTAGTAATTTGCTTATTTTTGTAGTCACGATTTGACTGTAAAGTTAACGATTTTCTATGGCAAAGTTGAATTCAGACAGCGTGTCATTTTATTAAAGTAATTCTATTCAGTAAATTACTTTGACCAATTTTCTGTCATCCTCAAGAAAGAAGAATAATTAAAAGATTTTAGAGCGTTAAAATCTATTACTGTATCGACGATCTTGGAAATACTAGTCGTTTTATGAATATGATTGCAACATAGACATTTAACGTCAGTTCTGAAATACCATTGCATTATAGACAATTTTATGAAATATGAACTTTGATTACGATTTATTGAGTACACTATACTGATGAACATTTGATAGGAGTTTTACTCAAATATAGATTGGAACAATAATGTTTGCATTCCACAGTCTAATTGTATTCTATTCGATTATTTATGCAGTTTAGATGAACTTTGATTGAAGATAGTATTTTTATACTGCGATACTTTGAAGATATTAATCTCAATTTTGATAGACCAGAGAGGCGTGTCTAATCGTATTTGCTATAAAATTTATTTTGTGATTGGCAAATTTTTACTTCATATCGATTCATGAATGAAACCCACGAAGGTTAAATAAATAACAGTTTTGATACAATTAATGAATATAAGAATTTTTAAAGTGGAACTATGGATGTATAATCGTTAGTTCAGTGGACGTGTAAAAGTCGCTGATGAATAATGCCCTTGAATAAGTGAAGGAGGTTCCCACAGTAATATTAGTGAAGTTGGCGAATTTGTAAGTGGAGGTTTTTTGTATGTATTGTGGAAGATTTTGATGCCATATATGTTGAGATATATGATTAATTCTGGGCCTATTTTGTGCAATTTTGTGCGTTTTGAGCGAGGTATTTTTCCGCTGAGTGTATTGTCCAGGTCCTTTGAAAATTAATCATGTGAAGTTACTGTTGAAATTAACAAGAGTGTTTAAATAATTTGAGATAACGATTTTGAATGGAGGTTACCGTCACAAATAATAATAATAATTATTAAACCTTATTAAACCTGAATCTAAAAATTAAATATAACTAACCTTCATTGGTCGATTATATCAACACGATTTAAGTAATTATCAACCGGACAAACGTGTGGTTTAATGTATTCCTAAAATAAATAATATTAATATTGTAAATAATTATGTAAATATCTTTAATAATAATTTGAAACGAAAGGGATTAATAGAGGCTTGTATAAATTTTTCAATTGTCGTTTGACAATGTTATAAACAATTTAAAATGTTATAAATAATTAATGAACATTTTGTTATAAATATTAAGCGTTTTTGTTATTATACTCTAAACAACGCTAGTTAAACATTTGGATTATACAATTAAATAAGATTTGGGATTATCAGAGTAATCCATTAATATTTGAATGGAGCATTTAAAAGATTTGCGTGATAATATTTGAGTTGAGTTGAGGACATTTAAAGTGTTTTGAGAAGGAGCTAGGCTCTGATGTAACTAGCATATGCTAACGTTGGCTGGACAGGTGGGTCCATTTGACGATGCAAGCATGCGACATGGTGCAGGTGGCCTGACAACTGTATGATAGAGGCCAAGGTCGTCTACATAGCAGGCTTGCGGTTATAAATAAAATGTGATGTTTATGAAAAAGGAAAACAATTGCTATATGACTCGTCCCAACTCCCTTATCCATTCCAAGTGTATTATTATTATTACGTTCTTTTGAGCTAGAAAGCTGAAATTTTGTATGTAAAGTCTACAAGTCCTACAGGAGGACATGATTACATTGACAATGGCTTCTGATCGCCACGTAATTTTTGTTGTTATATTTTTGTTAAATTATTCCTTTATGTGAAATAAATTATTGTACAGTTTAAAGTTTCTTGTTTCCGTCTTGGTTCATTTTAAATATCGTGGTGGAGGTTATTGTGAGGGCATACTTTAAGTGATCCAGTTGGCAACCCAGACCCGAGATTAATTTGAATAGGTAAGTAAAAGGTAAGTATGAACCCCCGTATATTTTGGTGTGTTTCACAATAAGTTCTTGTTAACTGCTGTGCTCTAATCTCGGTAGTATCTGTCAGTGCCATTCTCATTGATGTAGCTGTGCCGGTGCGATTGATTATTGGCAATCCGATTGAGGGGGCGGATATCTGACAGCCTACTATCCGGATTATCGGGGACAGTAGGATTGGCGACCCTAAAACGTGGGGCACGATCAGCAAAACATTGGATTACCAAGTTATTGGAGTAGAATTGGCACCGCAATCTTGTGGAGTGTTCGAATAACATTGGATTACCAAGTTATCGATGTCAATGGGATTGTGAAGACTCAAATAACGAGGTTGATTCTTTGTTAGATGTCTTGGCCAATTGTAGAATTTGAGTGTGTGATTATATAGGGATTAAATGTTGTGTTGTATTAGGAAAATTACACTCAGAAAAGATCAGATCTTGTACAACTTGAGAGAGGTTAAATAGGCTGGAAACTTAGAAAAATCGCCTATGATCTGGAGTCTTATTTTATTTGTCCGCTTATGACATGTTTAATCGCATTAAAGATAAAATTAAATTATTTGGATTGTAAATGTAAATTATTTGTGTTAGGATATTTTAAAATGAACCAAGGAAATTTGAACATGTGCTTGAGATTCTTTCAACATGAAGTGTCTACGAAGGTTAATTATAAGCTAATTATAAGTTAGATTTAAGACAGAAAATTGCTCAAACTTTATATATGGTGAAAGATGTTGCTCAGACGTTGTTATCTTGCTCTGTTTGATGTATGTCCCTAAAGCAGTCTATTATTGAAATATTATTGAGATGGCAGATGAGAGTATTAGGAAGAT
This sequence comes from Meconema thalassinum, assembly GCA_946902985.2. Classification (NCBI taxonomy): domain Eukaryota; kingdom Metazoa; phylum Arthropoda; class Insecta; order Orthoptera; family Tettigoniidae; genus Meconema; species Meconema thalassinum. The sequence goes on along the minus strand of OX336390.1, from coordinate 801,583,480 downwards.
GTTGGAGGAGATGTCCAACAGTCTGTCTGTTAGGATGGATAACAGTATGAAGCATATCATGGAGGAGAATTCTAGTAATATGTCTGTTAGGCTGGATGAAAGTGTGAAGGAGATGGAAGCTAGGAATGGTAGTCGAACGAAGCAGATGCTGGATGAAAGTTTGAAAGTTCTTCAGACCAGTTCTGCAAACTTAGAAAATGATATGTCGCGTTTACAGACCAGTACCCAGGGAATCCAGAATGCCGTGACTGACATTCACAAGGATGTTTCTGATGTTAATGTAGATGTTTCTAAGGTACAGAAAGACCTTACTATGTTGAATCTTGATGTTGCTAATGTCCGGGGTGATATTTCATGTGCTAGAGCAGAAGTAATCGTTGTTAGGAACGATGTTGCTACTGTACAAGACAAAGTAGAAGAAGTTCAAAGAGAGATTAAAAATGTTCGAATCGATGTGTCAAACGTTCAAGTAGACGTAAATAATATTCATTCTGTTGTAAATGAGATGCAAAGCGACATCAATAAGATACAAGTAGAAGTTAATACAGTTTTTGTAGACATTGCTAAAGTTCAAACTGATGTTAATAAAGTTAGAGAAGAAATTGAAACTTCAAAAACGCTTTGTACTCGTAACATTAGTGCTTTAACAACTAGGTTGGTTGACGAGTCTGTTAGGACAACAGCTTCTTTAGCTGGATTAAAATATGATGTAGAGGTCATGAGAACCCAAGTCTTAGATCATAATCGTTTACTTAAGGAAGACATTGAAGTAGATATTGCGGAAATGTTAACTGCAAATGTAACGGTTTGGAAAGTTGAATGGAACAGGTCAAGTGGGGAACATGTCACTCAGATTCAGGAGCGAATTGAACGAAAACTTGCCAGTACACAAGTAAATATTAATAATGAGGTAGTTCAAATTAGAAAGGATTTGAGTATAAGGATGGATTCGCTATCAGAAAATCAGGTAGAGGATAGAACTCAAATAGGTCAGGACGTGCAAGCATTAAAAACCGCGTTAGAGGAACAAATTCATAAGGTTGTCTCTGATGTCAATGAAACTACGAGCAAACTTCAGAATTTGAAACTAGGAGAAGCTAGCATGATGGAAACCTATAAAGAAGAGTTCATTAGGAAAGTCATCACGGAAATCACAGATAAGGATCCAGAAGGATTGACTTGTGAAGATGATAGGAATTACGTCAGAAGATGTAACCTCGCTACAGAAGAGAGAGATATTAGTCCTGAGGACGTATATTCAGATTTCGGGAAGAAGAAGAGGATAGGAATATTGAACCTGAATGGAAATATCATGATAGTGGGAAGAATTATATGGATCCATATCCGAGAAATGTGAGTCATCCGAAACTTTGAGGACAAACCTCAAAAATTTAGTAATACTGATAGTCTAACACCGATAGAATATATCAGGAACCTGAAAGACTATTTTATTGAAGCCCATATTCCCAGAGAAAGAGAGATGAGAATCGTAGAAAGATTTCTAGCTGGAGGACCCCTTGAATGGTTCCGAGCATTTCGGTACACCTTTAGTAATTTCGATGAATTTGCAGAGGCACTGATAAAAAGATTCTGGTCAATAGAAGCACAGAATTCATTAAGAGCTGAGGTATACTCGAGGAAGTATTCAGGTACTCTTCCAACACGGTACGCTGATTTCTTCACGAGCCAGTTATCGCGCTTGAGATTCTTGCAACCCCCATTGTCGACAGAGCAGTTGATAGATGCTATTTCTCGTATGCTGCCTGTGGAAGTAAGAAGACTTATCATATCGTCAAATATCAGGGATTTCACCAGTATGGACGAACTATTGAGAAGGCTTGACTACACGAGTCCGATGCCAAATGTGGTTCAAAAAGGTCAGAGGCACGAATTCAAAGACATTAATACAGTCTACATGGATCAAGTTCAGCAAACTGATAAGCCTGCTGATGAAGAGAAAACTGAAAATGTAGGTCCTCACAGGAACAATTATTTTCGCAACAACAGATCACAAGGTTACCGTCCATATCAGCAAAGACGAGGCTGGAATAACAATAGAGGGAATTATAATAACGGAAGAGGTAGATACTATAATAACCAGGGGTACAATAGAAACTACAACAGAAATAAGCAGTACCAGAATCGAAATCGGAATTCTCAAGGTCAGGTTATGACACCCGACAAGTATCAAGAGAGAGAGAAAGAAAGTCAGCAGTATCTGAAAGAATTTCGGGAGAAGGAAGCTGAAAACCAAAAGAAAATACAGGATGTAGTGATCGATCCTGGTCCTTCTACAAGCCAGCAGGGGAACTTTGAGATTGGTAACACAAAAAAACGCCGATTTCTCAACGACAGTGAGAAACTATGAATACATTGCCACACCAAATCTAATTACCATTAATGAAATTTACGAAGTAACTGATGAGGATTTATTAGAAGAGAGGGCAATCGTCAAAGAGGAAAGACCATGTGCCTTACCTATTATTTCTGTACTGATAGATGGCCAACAGTACAAAGCTCTTATGGATACCGGCGCAATTATTTCTATCATTTCTGATGAATGCTATCAAAATCTATTAAAAGGAGAAAACATGACAGTTTTACCTGTTTCTACCGTCAAAGTGAGAGGAATTTTCCAAGACAAGGCAGTGAAATGCAAGATCCAAGTGTTGTTGAACTTTGAAATTAATGGAAGGAATTATGAACAGATCTTTATTGTGGTGAACAAGATCCATTTCGATATTGTGCTAGGAATCGATTTTATATCGAAAGTTGGAGCCATTATTGATATGAAGAATAGGAGTATTAGCTTTAATGATGGGTACATGATCACAGAATAGATCGAAGAACTGGACGGGAAAAACAGTCTGGAGATAGACCTTAGGGAAGAGATTTTAAATACCATTATCAATGAAGTGGAGAATCTAACAGGAATACCCAGTAGAAAAACTGAAGGATTTGAAGAAATTCAGGGGGAATTTGAGGATTTGATAAAGGAATTCCAAGATATTTTTGATGAAAAACCTGGATTGATTAAAGACTATAAGTATAAGATAAGGCTGACCGATGAAACCCCTTACCAAAAGAGAATATACCCCATACCTGAGAAATACTACCAAGACGTACGAGGGTTGATCAGAAAAATGGAGGTAGACGGGATTATAAAAAAACAGGCGTCGTCTTACATAAACCCCATCACTGTAGTCAAGGAAAGTAATGGTCAGATACGTCTTTGTCTCGATGCTCGGACCATCAACTTAAAGATTCTTCCAGAAAATGACCGACCACCTAAGATCAGAGATCTGCTTAGAAAGTTCAAAGGGAGAGCATGTTTCAGTGTTCTTGACTTGACATCTTCGTTTTACCAAGTTCAACTGGAAGAAGAAAGTATGCAGTACACTGGATTCTTATTTGACCAGACGTCATGGGTCTTTGTGAGAATGCCTTTTGGAATGGTCAACAGTGGACCAGCACTTATTCGAGCACTTGATAGCAAGCTCTCTGACGAAGTAAAGGAAAATGTAATCTGCTACATTGACGATTTAATTGTATCTTCACCCAACGCCGCAGAACATTTAGTGCATTTGAGAAAGTTGTTTGAAAATTTAAGGGAGGCCAATATTAAGGTCAATTTTGGAAAATGTCAATTCTTGAAGAAGGAGATCAACTACTTGGGGCATACTATTGATAAAGATGGATATTATCCAAATATGCAGAAAGTAGATGCGATCACGAGGTTCCCAAAGCCAACTAAGGTGAAACAAGTCAGAGAATTTGTAGGCGCATGCCAATTCATCAGCAGCCACTGTCCGAGATACTCTGAAATTATGGCTCCTCTTTATGACTTACTCAAGAAAAATAATAGATGGAAATGGAGTACCGCAGCAGACGAGGCTTTTGAGAAAGCAAAGGAGATGCTCAGAAACAACGTTAAACCGGAGTACCCAGACTTTGAGAAGGTGTTCTATATTGAGTCTGATGCATCAAGAATAGGCATTAGTGCAGTCTTATACCAAAAAGACGAGGCAGGCAACAAGCACTACATTGCGTTCACTAGTCGGAAGTTAAAGAAACACGAGGAAAACTACTTTACGACAGAACTAGAAGCGTTAGCTTTTGTAACAGCTTTGCAAGCGTGGAAGAAAATGCTGCTGGGACACAAGGTTATCATTATTACAGATCACAAAGCACTTCAGTTTACGCTGCAAACTGACATGTCTAGTGATAGATTGACACGTTGGGCTTTGTTCACCCAACAGTTTAACGCCACTATCGTCCATCAGCCTGGGAAAGACAACTTACTGGCTGATGCTTTATCACGTAACCCTATCAAAAATGTGCAGATACACCATGTACAATTGGAGCAGCAAGATCAAGAGACCGTTAGGAGGTTAGCCCGAATCGGTGTGTCACAGAAGAGACACGCTCCAATCAGGAAAATGTACAGGTACCTTAAGGCTTACATGGACAATACTGATGTTGACTATGCAGCTACACAGTGTACAGTACCCCAGGGGTATGCACCCCTTGGAGACCATCCCCCCATCATCTATCTAAATCTCCTAACTGGCAACCCGTGTAAAGCCAAACCAACATCTATCAACACCGCAAGGACAGCTCGCCATTATGGAAAGCTGGCTCAATCCTTGCATAACTATTACACACAGCGACACATTATTAACTAGGGCAGCTATGCCATCACAATGCTGACAGCATAGCGCCGAAGAATATAAAAGGGAATCCTAAGGAGGTCAGAGGATCTCTCAATTATCAGTCTTTCAGTGTGACGGCCGAAGGCTACGCCGGTATCATCAGGTGAGTGAGTCAGCAATTGTTCAGAATCCTATAACTTTGTAACCTCACCTCCAATTTGTATAGACAAGTTGTACACATTGTAACATCACTACATCCCTTAAAAGGGACTCACATATCCATTATTACTGACCAATAAACACTTGGTCAGTACACACACACCTGCATTACTGTTTACACGCTTCTTCAAGCCCTAACTCCCTTCCTGAACTCTCCGTCACTATTAGACGTGACTTATAGTAGCCAGATACTTGCTAGTGCAAGCAACATCGTATTCCCGTACCGGCCTGCTTGCTAGAAGCGGCCCGCGCCATATAGCTGACACGTACAAGTCGATTATCTAACCTGACAGCTGGGCGACCAGCACAGTGACCCTTGCATTGAGTTCCATCCCCTAAAACACTTCTACGTTATTTATAGGAGCACCCCAACACTAAAACAACACTCTACACTGGTCAGCTTGCCCGACTACGGGAAGCTACCCCCTTTTAGACATTTCCTTCTAAATCAACACAATAACTCTTCCGTTTTAGATCCTACCACCCCCAGATAAGGGATCTAAAACAGATGGTGGAGGCCGGGTACTACGCACAGTAGAACAGGACTCAACCAACGAGCCCTCGTAGTAAAAACGGCCCGTACCGCACGCAGCCAAGTAAATAGTGAAACATTTTTTTTTCTCCCCAGACAAAAAAAAACACCATTTTTGCTTCACACTATCTACACAGGGGAAATTCCTAGCTAAACAACCCCAGCCAAAATCACTTTTTTTTTCTCTCAACACATACATAAACATGTATGCGCCCGCACGAAAGGCCATGCTGAGGAACATCCATTTGGAGTGGTCAGATGAAAAACTCAGGAAGCACAAAAACGACATCTCTGTAGACGCATTAACGCAGCAATTTGCGAAAACGTCTCTCTCAGCATGTACCGCAACACAAGGGCGGGAGTCTGCCGTGGCCACAGGCCGGAAATCGGGCAGACCACCCTCCAATACAGGGCGGGGACACACACACACATGCCACCAATTCCCGGAACTGGCCCGGAAGCCTAACAAAACAGAGAACTGGCGAAGCCGAGGACACGTCCCTCCCACACCAATACAGGGAGGAACGGGGATACCCACCCCGACACCACGTCAAACAACAGACAAACAAACAACCAGGGGGGACAAGGGAAGACACAGGAGGGAAGAGCGAGCGAGAGCCTACAGACAAACACACTACCGAGATTATAGAGACCCAACGGGACCGACAGCAGGAGCACATGCTCCAATAAGGGATGAAACCCGCGATCGTCGGCGAAACGAACGAAGGGGCGGAAGCGAGAGATACGAACATAACATTTGGACATCCATGCTACAACATCACGATAGGGCATATAGGTCCACTAGGCACACGGACCTGACTAAGCACGCAATGGCCAATCCAGCGCCAGGACCACGAGTGCAAGTGCAGACGTGGACTCATACCGAGATTCACACTCGGTACACGTACAGGACCACACATAGTTGGTAGGGCCACCAGCCCAGCCGAGAGAGGACATAAGCATGGATACGCTGGCTCGACAATTTGCGAGGATGTCCCTCTCGCCATGTACTGCCACACATGGGAAGGAGGTCACCATGGCTACAGTCCAGAAGACGGCCAGGTCAGACTCCAATACACTGCGGGGACAAGCTTACACCAATACACATCCCTTAGCTCCGATTCGGAAGGCAATTTTGCCAAACCGAGGAGCAGACCCTAGGCCAATCCCCTCTGAACGGACGAACGAGAGGGAGTTGAAGCCAGGACTCTCAGAAACACATTATATGACAGGGAAACAACGGGACGTAACCACGTCATGGGCTGAGGACGTGGAGCCCGCCCTACAGTACATACAGCCTACACACACCCACACAGATAGGCAAACGCAATGGCTGGAGTCTGCCGTGGCCACAAGCCAGAAAGCGGTCAGGCTACACGCCACCACATTGCCAGGCCGGAGACAGGCAATTAAGCGGCCTATACCGCCAGTTAAAAGTGCAAGTTTGCTAGAACGAAGGCGAACACCGGCATTAGTACCCCAGGTGCGAATGCATAAGAGGGTGTTGCATTCAGGCCCTCAGCATGCACGATACACGCCTGCACATTGTGACCACGCACTCACACACGGTACACGGGGTACAGGAAAGGTGTTAGTACCTACCCCACAAAACCACTCAGGCAAAAACACACAAACCCCCGTAAACTCTACTAGGGTAGCGCAGAGCGCATTTAGGCCCTCGAAAACAGGCACACTCAAACCTACAGACACGCGCTACGGTGGAAGTAGGCCCAGGCTTACTTTGCTACAAAATCCCCCGAAAAATGGCAAAGAAGCGCCTCAGTGGATTTCAGGGGCCTATAATCTCATAACAGGGCAGAACCCTTCACCTTTCCGAGCAAGGACGCTCGGACCGGAGTAACGACTTCCACCAGGGACACAGAAACAAGCTAATAACACTTGCACCTATAGTAGGGACATACATACAGACTCACTAACGTAAACGGCACATTTTTTTTTCTCCACGTATATGCAGTGCAACATGGCTAAACCAAAAGTATATAATTCTAAATCCTTCTTGATTTTTTTTTTGGGCCCTTAGCATTTTTTTTCTCTCGCACAGGCAAGCCATGGTTATTGAGCATGGTTGATCCATATTATAACTTGGATAACGTAAAGTGCTAATATCCAAAGCCAAGTAGAAGCCCATCAGGTGAGCTACGCGGCTTAAAGCCGGAAAGAGATATTCCGAACACAGCTTAAGCAACAAATCACAGCATAGAGCTTAAGCGGGTCTTTCCAGGTAGAAATGACTAAGTGTTCTATGTTCCGGTCCAACAGTTTGATAGATTCCCTTGTGACGGGCGAGAGCCCTCATTGTAACAAGAATTAAGAATCTCAAACTATTTTCCAAAAGTGGTAGATTTCCCTGATACGTAACTAGATTACTATAGTGCTAAACGTCACCTACCAGGTGGATAGTACGATCAGGACCTACTTACCATTTTTTAAGCATTTTTTTTCATAGTGGTTACGACACAATTTTGGCAGACTATCGCCATCGGGCAACCCGCTTTAATCAGCCTAAGGCAGGGTGCAGGCGACATACAATATATATTCTATACCTTTTCAAAGTGCTCTCTTAATACGGAGCGGGGCATAGCTCATTTTTTTTCTCTTTCTCTGCCTCAGTCATCAGGCCCGATGAAGGAAAAATTGGCCAAGTTGAACTATATATATTCCATACATAGGCATACGTGACACGTTACACTGCCTGTAATATGACTTTTTTTTCTCTCTCATTTCCACAACAACACGCAAGCTAAAACGCTAACACACCGTAGGATGAAAATCCCGGACTTTGGGAAACCCTGCACATTTTTGGAAATCACACAATCAGTTTACATTGCCACATGACAGTAAATCGCTACTAAAAGAAAAGGAAATGATCCCGCTGGCAGACGTGGAAAGAAGGCCAAGAAATAGCCTTCAAACCTCACTGACCGCACCGGGATACGATCCTAACACTACCAAACTGTCCCGGAGACACAACCTGAATGGTGCCAGAAACAATTACTCTGGGTAAAAGACGGTCTCAAAACCCGCAACCTTCTGAATACCAGGAACATAAGGTCGGGTAGCTATCCCGTTCTAGAATAGAAAAGTAGGAAGCTAAAATAGATTGGGACAGTTCCACTAACAGAGGGTCATAAATGAAAAAACAACAAAATCACCTCCGGCACATAGTCACCAAACACGCGACTAGCGGCTCGGAGACACTCGTGTATAACGACATTTTGAACAATGGATAGGAATATACTTGACCCACATTACAAGTCAACACAACACTTGCGAACACAAAGGTAGTTAATAGAAGGTTCTTTTGCATTACGAAGAGCCTGCCCGCAATTACAAGAGACAGCAATCAGGTTCCCACATACGCGTGCCGGAAACAAGAGCATGGACAGAACATAAAACAAATGAGAGCTCACGACATTGTAATTCTACACTGTCAGCGATAAGGCACGCATGGCTGGCTGACCTCCACGCATACAGACGAACTAAGCCAGCTCCAAGTGGACAGGAAAGACGCGTTCATTCACGGCAGATTCAAACACCTCAGAACTCCACAAATTACACTACGAGGAGAAGTCAAAAACATACAAACTCTGCACAGGTATGCGTACTTTCATTTGCACATTGCACATACATGGGGAACGTGCCATAATATGGACGGCACAAATACCGTCGTGACAAGCCTTTACAGCACCCCGGGTCCGAACCCATGATCACACACCACGCTCGTACCAAAAACTAACTATCCAACGGTATTTTTGGTACGGGAAACACAACCAAAATACATACAAGGAGCGCACAAAACATGAACAACGCAGACATAGAACACAGCGAATGACATGAGGTCGCGGGTCCCAATCCCAGTAAAAATTAGACACCAGGGAAAACAATTATCCAGGTTGCCAACCACACCGAAATTGGCCCATACAGATACATGAACAGGGAATACCACATTTCCTCCCGCCAAAAGCCAGGCATAAAATTTCAAATACACCTGACATAGAAAATACATTTCCCAGACACAGCTAGGATAATTTCATAAGACAAAGGTCTTACGGAATAGTGACCACACAATAGTATTAGCAAATAGTACGAATTGCTACATTAAGTCCGCCAGGAATCTAAAACAATGACAACACTTGCATACGTGCAGGAAAGCACATGCCAGCGGATGACATACATAACATCCCAGCCTGACATTACACATACAAACTGCTGACTGGCAGACTTCGTCACATTGCCATATCGATGGTGACAAGACACTATTGTTTACCGGCATTGACCATGACATTAAAAACGCAAAACAATCATAATAACATACATTTTTTTAACACTGCAAAAGCATGTAGCAATGGACAAGACGTTGACAGGCCACGGGCACCTCCTGCCCATACAAGCGATACATATTACAGCTTAGCCTGTAACAGACCAACCGTCCGCGTGGTGTAGCGGAACATAGGCACACACACACGCGCTCACTAATTAGAAGCGAACACAGACAGGGGCTCTGAGGACACAAGACCTCCCCCCCCAATAACTTCTTTTCGCGATTCTATTCCCAAAATAAATCATTCCAGGCGATTAGGGCATGGCCAGTCGCACTACGACCACTGGCCACATTCACACTACAAATGGCAGACCAGATTAGGTCGTGAAGCTTTACTATCCCAAGGCGCGGATAGAAAGCCAACATGGACCAAGGGAGGATGACAGGAGAACAGGCTACCAGCGTACCACCTTACTCCCTTCCAACAACCTTCTCACGTCCAACATAACCAACGCAGACACATGAACACGACCAAAACAGCTACACTACATTACAGAGTATACACAAGGGGTTGATAGACTTCATGCGTCTAAAGAGAAGGCCTACTACGCCTTGGATCACGATGCTACCACCTGAGTATTAGGGGTGGGTCGGCAAACATTAAATAAGCATAATGCGCATCTCCAAATGAGAGATGAGGCCACAATTATATATATTAACCATTCTTTGTTAATTAAATACTCCCGCATGACAGGAATATATTAGTATTATGCCTCAACCTACACCTATCCGTACATGAGTGCAGACGCCTCATATCCAGATAAATGCATGAGTATCCCATCCATTTACCAGGGGTATTACTATCAAACCTGCATGGAATTTTCATATTTTTGCAATCCAGGGGATACCTGCCCCAGTCCACTCATTGTAGGAGCATCCCAGCGCCATTACCGGCTCAAGGCCACCATTTATTTGAGCCCAATGATGCGCAACCCCTTCCTACCATACTTTAAGCCCACTCTACAAATAACTACCCCCAGATCATAATAACAGGGTACCTGACGCCACAGACCCTACTAACACCTCCATTAAGGTAAAAAGAGCATTATCGCTGGAAAGCTGACGTAGCAATGGTAGACCAGAAGTAGTCTATGTACTTAGAAGTTCTACAACCCCACAACACTTGAAATATTTTACATTTTACATTTTTAAATCATTTACAAAGGTTACGCCCATATATTTTTTAAAGCTAAAGGAATCTGAAACACTCTGATTGGTGATAGCGGCGTAAGCCAAAGGCCAAAGGCACCACACTGGGGCAGAGCTGGGGTAGGTGATGATGACCCTTACCCCAGTTGGCTCAACAAATCACTGACTAGACCAAACAGACGAACCACGTAAGGTTGAAGCATTCGGGACCTGGCACGGGCAAACATCGAGATCTAGGGGTGCATATAGCTTATCCCCCTTGTTGGAGACGGTTACACCCACTATGTGCCACGATCGTCGAAGCCAAGACCTGCAGGGAGACTTTCTGAGGATGGTGGGAGAAATAGCTCACTCCGCGCCGGACTCGAGAGCGTCCCTAGAGACGACCCCATTATGACTAGACTTCTAGTTAAATTTAAGTAGGTAGGGCTTCTACAGCGGGAAGCAAGACTCCTGTGCGTTGGAGTGAAATATAATTGCGGCCAACAATGGCGAAGAGGATATAATTGCGGCCAATAAAGGCGAAGAGATTACTACTACTGCGTAAAGCACACTACGATTGCCAATAAAGGCGAAGATAATATTATGCCATTGGACGACAATGTCCAATGCCCACATAAATGGCGACGCAGCGGGCAGTCAATGGGCATTAAGAGAGGGGCATTGCGGGCACCTCATAGGAGCCAAAGTGGGCGGCTCAACTACGACAACGATGAACGATAACGGTAATGAGCGGGAAGGTACAGCAGGCGAAACGGTTTGCTCAGGGGCACCGTAAGTCGCCTGCGACTAGATTAGTACTAGTAATAGACGTCGACACCTAGAATTAAGGGAACGGAATCCAGCGACCCTAGAGACAACCGGTGTTTCTAGGACTCGTGCGGGTGGTGTCCTGAGGAAGTAAATTGCCTCAGGCGATCGTTCCGGTCCAAATTTAGCCAATTAGACACATGCGACTAGGTTAATACTAGTTGATAAGCGTCGACATCTAGAATTAAGGGGGCGGAATCCAGCGATTCTAGAGACAACCGGTGTTTCTGGATTCGTGCGGGTGGTGTCCTGAGGAAGTAAATTGCCTCAGGCGATCGCCCTGGTCGAAATCTTAGCTGTAGGACGGTTGCATTTGACACGCAACCTAGGATTAAGCAAATTTACTGACCGCTGTTGCCAGGTAGTGGCACAGCACATTTCGGCAATAGAATAAGGCCATCCATTCGGTTTAATAGTAGTAGCCATTTTTTTTAAATTTTCAGTCATAAGTAAGATAGATAATGTTAAGTAACGCCGCTCGGCACCTGATGACCCACAAACCCGGCATCAGGTTAAGTCCGACAACTCATGATAAGTCATGATAATTCGTTGTAATATAGCATAAGCCTACATTTAAGGCAATTTTTTTTATTATATATATGGATTGCGGTAGAATATCTCGGCACTTGGTGACTAAAAATCCGTTACCAAGGTAAGCCCGACAACACTAGGCTAAGATAGGTTAACATAGGCTAACCTAGAAGTAAGTTAGACTTCAGTGGCGCCACACATAATTTTATAAATTAAGCGCTGCCACGAAAATGTCATATATAATATATTGTAATGTATTGTCATGTATTGCTAACAACTAATCCGCTTTCCCAAACACAGGAAACCCAGGGAGCAACGCGTCCACAGATATACACAACAGAAAAAGAGTTGCCATTAATACATTTTTTTACATATAACAAGGAGCATGAGCATGTCTATTGTAAATATATTTCCCAAACCAAATTACACATACCCTTATCTCTGTCACACAAACACACTACTCCTCATCATTTTTCAGTCGCGCCAATAAGGTGACGGCGCCGCGATCAGCGACGTAAGGTGACTTGGGGCACCGAGCGACGCTGACGCAAACACACGTATGGATACGCTTCAATAATAAGCAATATACGGTAGCCAGGGGCGGTGCAGAGATTGTGAGCACCTACCCTCGCTGCCAAGGTGAATTTTTCCACCAACGGGGAAAATTTGCGACAGGTAAGGTTAACGGCATGACCACTAACCCACAGCCATAGGTGAGAGGTACCTACAGCTCAGCGAATAGCAAAGTGAAGGGAGAATGAGTCGACAGAGGAGAGCGCTACAGAAGGCCTAGAGAATGGGACGAGGTACCAGGCTCATGAGCAAACCGGTCTAGTAATAAGGTTATTATTTTATGTTATATCATGCTTGTAAAATAAAATGTAAACCCAAAGCGTACACAAATATATATTAATGCTCAAGTGTACGCCTACGCACATAAACTTACAATATGTTACGCCATTCAACACTGCCATAATGGCAACACTGAATACACGGTTTTGTTTTTTCCTTTCTACTCTACTAACGCCCAAATTTGTGAGGGTGTTCCGTTTTATCCCAAACCAATAAATGCACTTTGAATATTTCCCTTAAATTATACCCTGGAACAACCATTTTTCTATTTTCTTCTACCTTTCTTATTGCAGGGAGCACTTTTTCCCTAAGATAGGGCGGACGACGCAATCATCCGTTCGGCCCTGGTTTTTTTTCCTCCCTGCACAACAATGTACCAGCAGCGCCATGTATTTTTTTCTCTCCATCAAACTTCCAAGATGCAAATGTCAATTTCTGTTGCAATATTTTTTATGCAAATGTCAATTTCTGTTGCAATGTTTTTATGCCAATGTAAATGTTATGTATATATGTATATCCCATAACCCTCCCCTCTGAACATGAGCTGATCTCACGCACCCACATCAACGCGACATCACGACGACGAGGAAGACATCTACAGAAGATACGAGGGGACTTCAAAAACAACCACAGCGACTACATCCATAACAACAACATCCCAACCCCAAGTTCCGTTCCCGTTCGCGGGGACGCGAACTAAATAGGGAAAGTGGCTTGTACAGTACCCCAGGGGTATGCACCCCTTGGAGACCATCCCCCCATCATCTATCTAAATCTCCTAACTGGCAACCCGTGTAAAGCCAAACCAACATCTATCAACACCGCAAGCACAGCTCGCCATTATGGAAAGCTGGCTCAATCCTTGCATAACTATTACACACAGCGACACATTATTAACTAGGGCAGCTATGCCATCACAATGCTGACAGCATAGCGCCGAAGAATATAAAAGGGAATCCTAAGGAGGTCAGAGGATCTCTCAATTATCAGTCTTTCAGTGTGACGGTCGAAGGCTACGCCGGTATCATCAGGTGAGTGAGTCAGCAATTGTTCAGAATCCTATAACTTTGTAACCTCACCTCCAATTTGTATAGACAAGTTGTACACATTGTAACATCACTACATCCCTTAAAAGGGACTCACATATCCATTATTACTGACCAATAAACACTTGGTCAGTACACACACACCTGCATTACTGTTTACACGCTTCTTCACGCCCTAACTCCCTTCCTGAACTCTCCGTCACTATTAGACGTGACTTATAGTAGCCAGATACTTGCTAGTGCAAGCAACATCGTATTCCCGTACCGGCCTGCTTGCTAGAAGCGGCCCGCGCCATATAGCTGACACGTACAAGTCGATTATCTAACCTGACAGCTGGGCGACCAGCACAGTGACCCTTGCATTGAGTTCCATCCCCTAAAACACTCCTACGTTATTTATAGGAGCACCCCAACACTAAAACAACACTCTACACTGGTCAGCTTGCCCGACTACGGGAAGCTACCCCCTTTTAGACATTTCCTTCTAAATCAACACAATAACTCTTCCGTTTTAGATCCTACCACCCCCAAGTAAGGGATCTAAAACAACAGAGAGATTCACGACACTTTGTCTTGAGTGGAGACATCGTATGTAAGTATGCTGACTCTGCGCATACAAAGCTCCGAATAGTCGTGCCACCTAAACTTGTTGTCAATTTAGTGTGGGTAGCTCATCACGCAACTGGACATGCCGGTCTGGATAAAACTCTTGATACTCTTAAAGAGAGGTTTATTTGGACTAACATGCGTTCCAGCATTGCTAATGTCATTCGGTCATGTGATAAATGTCAAAGAGCAAAGTATGCTTCCGCTCTATTAAAAGGAAAACCTAAGGCTATGATTCCCTCTAAACCAAATGAACTCATGGCGACGGACATATTTGGCCCCTGTCCAAAGGGATACCAGGGTAATCAGTTCCTGTTGGTTACCGTGGATGTCTTCTCGAAATTTGTAACAATGAGTCCCATCCAAAAAGCTAACACGAGGAACGTTGTAAGCAGACTGGAACAAGCTGTATTTCCAAAAGCTGGTAAACCAGAATATCTACTATCAGATCATGGAGCTCAGTTTACATCCTTAGAATTTACTGCAGATATGGAAAGGCTTGGTATTAAGCACATATTTTCAAGCGTGCGCTATCCAGAATCGAATTCTTCAGAAAGATATATGGCTGAATTTTCGAAATTTTGTCGAATTTCTGTCCGAATGATCATTCTGGTTGGGTGAGATTTGTACCCCTTATTGAGGAGTGTTTAAATTCTACAGTGCAGGAGAGCACAGGAGAGGTGCCAATGAGACTTCATCTAGGAAGAAACCCAGAAAGGCCGTGGGACAATCTTTTCAACCACGTTCCTAGAGATCCCGACCTAGGAAGGCAGCAGAGAATTGACAGAGCGGAAGAACAACTCCAGAAAGCAGCACAAAAACGATTGAAAAGAGTAGCTGGAAAACGTTTTGGTGCTCCCTTAGAAATTGGAAATCTGGTATTACTACACAGACCTGTCAAGGCTGATGTGAGTAAGAAAATCTATCCCAAGTTTGGAATAGTGTTTATGGGTCCGTTCAGAATTACGAATGCTTATGGAAACAACTGTTATGAACTCTACGATGATGAGAATAATGTCGTATATGGCAAGTTCAATGCTGGAAACTTGAAGAAATATTATCCAAGAGTAAGTTAATAATAATTCAATTTCGTGTTCAAGTGAATTGAGATATTTATAACACAGAGTTTAAAAACAATTTGCAACTGTTTTTAAAACGTGGTGAAGGGAGAATGCCCCCGTAAATTGAATTATATTGAGACCACGGTGGTTGTATTGGCAAATATGAATAAAGTTATGGCTGTCATAGTTGTGACGTAGATATTCATGACGTAAGCACGGATGACGCAGACTTTATGCAAGTAGGCTGGTTGAGCTGAGATTCTTGGTGACGTCATGATTTTGTTCGAGAAAGATCTGAGATATACGACGCAGTCGCAGGGAAACGAGGAATTGTGCTAAGGAAGAAGTTACGCTATTGGAGGAAAGGCTCGAACCAATGAATGATAGTTTGGAGGGAGACGGAGATTACTGAAATTACCATATTTAATTACTTTTGGAATGCAGAATTGTGGAAAACTATTTTCAATTATGGCATTGATTTGGAATTTTGAAGAAATTAATTTTGAGTTTTTGAAATTTGAAAATCCGCCAAGTATAGCCAAAGTTAGAACTTCTAGTAATGACGGAGGAACAAGCTATGGAAGGGATGGATACGCCCCTTAAGAAGTTGATAAAAGGTCTTGCACAGCAGAGAGAAGCTCTCATATCTCATTTTCTCGTGTCTCATAGTGGTTTTTCTGATTAGCATATTGTGAGACTTCGAGTTATACAGTGAAGCAAGTCGTTATTAGCGCGTGTGGTAGAGCCCACCGCATCGAACGAGCACGGAGCGTGCAGCAGTACCATTTTACGGTTTTAAAACTAGGCGAAGTTGAAACGCACACATAAACGAGTCTACAAGATAATCTATCAAGAGTTAGATAGTGCCTGATGCTAATTCAATTGTGCATAACAGTATTGAGGTGTGTAGGAAAGTTGAACATTTTCACGATTATACTTTGGAAGATATTAGCATTTTAAGACTGCAGACAAAAGTGATTTTCTCGCCACCTGAGAAGCACTTTTATAACACCACATTCTACGCTACGGCTGACACGTGTATTGCAACCGTGATACAGAAGATTACGTTTGGTGATATAACGCTGCATTCTACAATGGAACATTATAATCTGGCAGTACTTTCGACTATTATTATAACGGAAGTGGAGATGGAAGACTAAATCTTTAATGCAATTGGGACATATATCAATGGAGTGAAATAGCAGCATGGAACTTCGCTAATCGTCTTTCTACAAAAGCGAGCATGTAGTGAACATCCAACTACACTCATGCATCGTAGTCCAACGCTGAATTATACCAAATGGCAGTGGAAATATTTTCATACTCTACAATTATGAACATTTCTGCGGAAATAATTGCAATAAACTTCATGGCGAATTTCTACCAGAACTTCAGGGAACTATCAAGAGAGGCCAGGGTAGACCCGGCTCACAAAGAAGAGTTTTGCCAGAAGGATGTCTATCGTCTACACGGAGCAGTGCAATTTCCGGAGGAGGAAGCAGTTCTATTTTCCGAGGGCGCTGGTTCCAGGTTCGAGGTCGGAGCACATCTTTACGTTGGTGAAATGGAACTATCAGCAGTCTTCTTTGGAAGATTTTCCTCTAGATCTTCAATCAACAGATAAGGTAGTCGTGAACGTTTCTTGTTTTATTTGAGCCATTTAGCGATATCTGAGCAACCATTTTTCCCATATTTTCTGTTACATTTATTTTGCCCCATATTCTTGCTTGATATTTCTGTACTCCGTACACTTTGATGATTTATGCCTTTTTCTACGATTTATTGAGACATTATTATGTCATTGGCATATTTAAATAATTTTGGATCAGTTGAGACTGATTAATATATATTCTTTTAGTAATTTGCATATTATTGTAGTCACGATTTGACTGTAAAGTTATCGATGTTCTATGGCAAAGTTGAATTCAGACAGCGTGTCATTTTATTAAAGTAATTCTATTCAGTAAATTACTTTGACCAATTTTCTGTCATCCTCAAGAAAGAAGAATAATTAAAAGATTTTAGAGCGTTAAAATCTATTACTGTATCGACGATCTTGGAAATACTAGTCGTTTTATGAACATGATTGCAACATAGACATTTATCGTCAGTTCTGAAATACCATTGCATTATAGACAATTTTATGAAATATGAACTTTGATTACGATTTATTGAGTACACTATGCTGATGAACATTTGATAGGAGTTTTACTCAAATATAGATTGGAACAATAATGTTTGCATTCCACAGTCTAATTGTATTCTATTCGATTATTTATGCAGTTTAGATGAACTTTGATTGAAGATAGTATTTTTATACTGCGATACTTTGAAGATATTAATCTCAATTTTGATAGACCAGAGAAGCGTGTCTAATCGTATTTGCTATTAAATTTATTTGTGATTGGCAAATTTTTACTTCATATTGATTCATGAATGAAACCCACGAAGGTTAAATATAATAACAGTTTTGATACAATTAATGAATATAAGAATTTTTAAAGTGGAACTATGGATGTATAATCGTTAGTTCAGTGGACGTGTAAAAGTCGCTGATGAATAATGCCCTTGAATAAAAGAAGGAGGTTCCCTCAGTAATATTAATGATGTTGACGAATTTGTAAGTGGAGGTTTTTTGTATGTATTGTGGAAGATTTTGATGCCATATATGTTGAGATATATGATGAATTCTGGGCCTATTTTGTGCAATTTTGTGCGTTTTGAGCGAGGTATTTTTCCGCTGAGTGTATTGTCCAGGTCCTTTGAAAATTAATCATGTGAAGTTACTGTTAAAATTAACAAGAGTGTTTAAATAATTTGAGATAACGATTTTGAATGGAGGTTACCGTCACAAATAATTATTATTATTATTAAACCTTATTAAACCTGAATCTAAAAATAAAATATAACTAACCTTCATTGGTCGATTATATCAACACGATTTAAGTAATTATCAACCGGACAAACGTGTGGTTTAATGTATTTCTAAAATAAATAATATTAATATTGTAAATAATTATGTAAATATCTTTAATAATAATTTGAAACGAAAGGGATTAATAGAGGCTTGTATAAATTTTTCAATTGTCGTTTGACAATGTTATAAACAATTTAAAATGTTATAAATAATTAATGAACATTTTGTTATAAATATTAAGCGTTTTTGTTATTATACTCTAAACAACGCTAGTTAAACATTTGGATTATACAATTAAATAAGGTTTGGGATTATCAGAGTAATCCATTAATATTTGAATGGAGCATTTAAAAGATTTGCGTGATAATATTTGAGTTGAGTTGAGGACATTTAAAGTGTTTTGAGAAGGAGCTAGGCTCTGATGTAACTAGCATATGCTAACGTTGGCTGGACAGGTGGGTCCATTTGACGATGCAAGCATGCGACATGGTGCAGGTGGCCTGACAACTGTATGATAGAGGCCAAGGTCGTCTACATAGCAGGCTTGCGGTTATAAATAAAATGTGATGTTTATGAAAAAGGAAAACAATTGCTATATGTCTCGTCCCAACTCCCTTATCCATTCCAAGTGTATTATTATTATTACGTTCTTTTGAGCTAGAAAGCTGAAATTTTGTATGTAAAGTCTACAAGTCCTACAGGAGGACATGATTACATTGACAATGG